>OZ004617.1:23924052-25174052 GCA_963924575.1 Pycnomerus fuliginosus
AAAATTTAGGGGATGAAAATCACAAACAATATGATAAATCTGAAAGGGTTGCACGCCAGTTATTTGAAAGTCAACGTGCACACATATTATAATATTCGTGAAATTTTACGGGAGATGATGCATTTTTCGCAACTCGAAATTCCGCTTAATAAGCATACCTAGAACGAAATTGGATTCAAAAAAGGTATCATTCATATTTTGCAAAAAACCACCCTTAAAGGCGCTACAACCCCTAACATGCAGAAAAATACGAGAACTCAAAAACTACTCAACGTAGGCATCAAGGCAGAATTTGGTGCGTTAATTTTCAATGACATTGTAGGCGGATGGACAAATTTTCACTAAAGTCTAACAAAAGTTATTAACAAATTCTAACTCTCTGCAAGCGAATAAATACATTTTATTTATTTTTTCTGAAATCCTGTTGATTTATTTATGAACAACCGAAGTCAGTAAATACGCAATACCCCTGTAAATCATAAAGGGGTGAAATCATGAGGGGTTGAGAACGAATTGGATCAGGGTGGTCAAATTGAAAACACGACTTTCTTTATAGCATGAGGGTGTGGTGAAATAGGGCGTTGGAATTTAGGGGTTGAAACTTTCATGAAGACCTGTAATTTGACACAGAGAAGCAATATTTTATGTGAAACTGTGAGGTCTTATACCGGGTGGTCGTTTTATCTTGAGACTGGCAAGACTGGCAACCGAAAAGGAAGCATTTTAGAAAAAAATGTTTGGTATAAAAGTTTTATGACTTCGAGGGGGAAATAGATGGCATTATCGCCATTTTGATTCAAGGTTATTTTCAAAGTCAAATGAGGTCAACTTAATTTTTTTCATGGAAACCTATCCATTTGATCCAAAAATAGTTTTTACATAAAACATTTTTTTCTAAAATGCTTCCTTTCCGAGATATTTGCTAGTCTCAAGATAAAACGACCATTCTGTATATAGCATCTTGGCGAAAGGAGGAGTGAATTTTAGGAGAAATTTATCGAATGGGGTGAAATTTATTATATTTATTTTATTGATGGGTACAAAAAAAGTCTTAATCATCGTTCGCGAAAAGCGATCCTTAAAGACGGTACGACCCCTAACATATGCCGAAACACAAAAACTCAAAAACTTCTCAACGTATCAAGGGAAGGCTAATGGATTTGGTGTGTTAATTTACAGCGACACTGTAGGCGGATGGACAAATTTTCATTATGAAACAAGGGGGATGAAATTTAAGGGTAAAAACTGGAAATCTTTTCATGTGGGTAAGAGGTGGAATAAAACTGAAAAAAATCTTATGAATCTTCGACCTATAACCAACCCATAGGCTACTAACAAACCCTAAGCCCCAGCAAGCGGAGTAAATACATTTTATTAATTTTTTCTGGCTTTTTTGTGATTTTTCGATAATTCAAATTCATTAATTTTTAACCCATCCACAATTTATTCTTCGACCCCTTTCATGATACCTATGTGAATTCTCAGGAAAATAAATTTACGCAGACCGCTTCTTTTTCGTGTAATTTTCGCTGGTTCTACTTAACTACAGTTCATTTTCACCCCTCTTGACTTTCCATCCCTCTTCACTATAATTTTTCAACCCCCCGGGCATTAATTTTGTAACATTCGCACATTTGCACAATTTTGCCTTTTTTCGGTAATAAATTTTACTCATATGGATTGTTTGCCTTTTTCACTTTCTTGACCACCTACGCAATACCTATTTCAACTCCCAAAAGCCAAATTTGCATAATTGGCTTATTTTCGTATTACTCTCTCTAATTCTACTTATAATTACGATTAATTCTCATCCTCCTTTGATTTTTCCCATTTTCATCCCCGTTTATAATTTTTCAACCCCCGAAGTATCAATTTTGCAAAATTCGCGTAATTGCGTTTTTCTTCGACAATACATTGAACTCATTTGGATTCAGTTTATCTTTTACAATTTTCCAGCCTCCTTTGCAATAAATAAGTAACATATATTTCAACCCTGTAACTCGTGAGCAATTTGCTGATGCTTGATATGTCGTTGTTGCTAGGGTGGGACCAATCAGGATAGTCCGCCACACCATAGCGACAACAATATTGCTCAGCAATTTGCTCACGAGTTACAGAATAGCACCGATTTTCGTGTTATATTCTGTAATAATTCTACTTAATCACGGTTAATTTTCGCGCCCTTCTCATTTTTCATCCCCATTCGCAATTTTTCAACCCATAGAGTGCCATTTTACAAAATTCGCCGAATTGTGTTCTTTCTCCGATACCTACTCATCATTTACTCATTTGGATTATACAGGGTGTCTCAGAACGCTCATACCAAATTCTAATGGAGTATTCAGGCGTAAATCCTGTCTGCCCCTGTTTTTGAAATTTTTCAAGGTCCAACAGATCTCGAGTTATAAGAGATTTAAGAGGATCAATCAGATTTCAGATTTGAATTGCTTCATAAGGTAATTTAGTGTTAGATGCACTATTTCCTAGGTAACAATGAAAATTCACAATATTGCATATGTTACCTAGGAATTAAATTACCTTATGAAGCAATTCAGAGCTGTACTTACCAAATTTTACTCATTTTTATTATGTTTGCTTTTTTCACTTTTTCAACCTCCTTCGCAATATTTCAGGGTCCCAAAGGGTAGATTTGCATAATTGGCGTATTTTCGTGATATTTTCTGTAATTTATTTTACTTCACTATGATTAATAATAAGAATAATAATTCTCATCCCCTTTAACTTTTCATCCCCTTTTACAATTTTTCAATCCCCTGGGTGTTAATTTTGCAAAATTCACGTTATTTTGAAATTTTGTTTTTCTTTCTTTAATAAATTGGACTCATTTGGATTTAGTTTACCTTTTACAATTTTTTAGCCCCTTTTGCAGTAGGTAAACTATTTCAACCCCCCAAACTGTATTTTTGGGGTTGAAAGGGCTGAGCAGAGCATTCAAAAGTTATCGCGTCTGAAAAAAAAGTGAACGGAGGGCTGCGCGAGCCAGCGAGCAAAATGACCTTGGGATACAAAGCAATAGTCCCGAGACTAAAGCTTGAGCTTAAAAAGCGCAACTTTTTTCTAATTTAACCGATTTTCTAACTCTTATGTTTTCCGGGATCCTAATAGTGGGACACAAAAAAGCACCACCCTGCAATTCTGAGACGATATCTTCTCCAAAATTTTGAGAATCCTCGTAGGTACATACCTACCTAATGTATGTTAGATTATTAAATTTCTAGGAAGGTTACCAGTTGGAACGAGCGTTCTGTCCCATATATTCATGAACTAGATTATATTTAATTTGATCATTGATTCATTCTAGGCGAGATCAGAACGTCCTTGTTGAGTGGTAGCAAACTGAATGTAAGCTGGCATCTGGGTTACCCCCACCGTGGAGGATTCAAAATTCAACTATTAGATGAGCTAGAGAGGCCCGTGTTAGACTTGACTCCTACAATTCAAGGATCTGAATACGTATCAAATGATGCAACGTAAGTTATCTAGATATTAATAATTAATATTAAAGAATTATGAATCATTTTCAGGGCACAATCATTTCCAATACAATTACCTACAGACTTTACGTGTAAAAACTGTACTTTAAGACTCTTAAGGCAAGCATTAGAATGGGGAGCAAATTATAAGTTTTGGTCTTGTGCGGACGTAGATATCAAAACAAGTAAGTGAAGATAATCCGCATTAACATTAGGAACATACACTATCACTAGAAACACCCCACTACACAGAAAAACACTTGATTTTCACTGCTGACGCGTTTCGAACACAATGTGCTCATTATCAAAGCCGAAGCTAAACAACCTGCCTGTCAAAAAACTGAAATATTTATAGGCCCACCCGTGTAGGCCCGCCCCTCGGCTGAGATGGTTAGACCAATCACAGGTCGAGAAATGGTCACGCATGGGTGAACACGTATAAATAAACTGAAAAACCTTTTAGGCAACCCGAAAGATAAAGTAGGGAATAGCGAAAAATCTGGCATATACGAAATCAATTGTCAAAATTGTGATCTAAAGTATGTAGATCAAACACGAAGGTGTCTCAGCACCAGATTTAAGGAGCACTTAGCCCACCTTAAATACGGCAGAACTGAGAAATCCAGTGTTGCCCTACATACTTTACACAATGACCATAGAATAAGTGATAAAATAAGGTATAGGGGAGGGTAAATTATGGGGAATTTACCAGAAAAGCAACCCGGCGCCTCCACCATATGTCGCATCTGGCCCTTTGGGTCCAGAGCTGGTACCGGGTTGTATGGGGGGAAAATGGGAAAGGACTGAGAGGACATCCTCAAAAACGAGATAAAAATCAAAACGTTTTAATTAGTTCAAGGGAGGAATAGCAAAAGTTTAAAAGGGACAAATAATTATTGACAAATTATTATTATCAAAAGGATAGAGTACTTACCCTAAGGGGAGGTACTCCACGCACAACCGGCCAGTGGCTTGGCAGACCACCGACTCTCGAGTTGTACGTGATGTACCTCGAAGGAAGCGATGACACATTTATTGTTGAATAAGCACAAAACTCCACTATGTGACATCATTAAGTTAGTTTGTAGCGTTAACAAGATGCAGAGGCTCGATGCTTGGGAGAGCATCGTAATTTATAAGTCTAGAGATAGGCTTGTGAACGCTGATACAGGTCCGATCGCATATTCATCTCTGTTTACGCTACTTTAAGTAGGACTTGTTATATATTTATACGTGTTCACCCATGCGTGACCATTTCTCAACCTGTGATTGGTCTAACCATCTCAGCCGAGGGGCGGAGCTACACGGGTGGGCCTATAAATATTTCAGTTTTTTGACAGGCAGGTTGTTTAGCTTCGGCTTTGATAATGAGCACATTGTGTTCGAAACGCGTCAGCAGTGAAAATCAAGTGTTTCGGTGTAGTGGGGTGTTTCTAGTGATAGTGCATTTTTCCACCGAAGTTGTCCAGTGTTTCCATAGTAATTAGAAACATAATAATTTTTAAGGAAAGGAGTTTAGGGAACGCTGCAGTGGACACGGAAGATACCTTGTGGGCCGTTGCAAGTGTGATCGTCTTTACTATGGCATCTTTTGTGAAAACCGCGACGAGTGCGTCGAAGACAGCGATTGCGGTGGTCATGGAAAATGTGTAAATATTGAAGCGACAACAGCACCAAGACAGCAATGTTATTGCCAACTGGGTTGGTTTGGTCCCGGCTGCAACAAGCGATCTCCAGTAAAAACTACTGAGATTGATTTTGATCTGTACACTAAACGCAAACTCAGCAATAATTTTCACTTGTACTGGAGGATTCTGAAAGAACACAAAGAGATTGAAGCAGTAATGGTGGCTAATGGCACAAGTTACGTAGCGTTAGGTTGGAGGCCGAAATCGCTGACCAAAAGTTGTAAAAATTTCCCTCTGATTGGTTCGTTGGTTGATTCTTCAAATGAACCACAAGCGGAACCTGAGCCTACGGCAGAACCAGGTCCAGAACCGACCGCTGAACCTGAACCTGCCGCAGAGCCAAAAAGTGAGCCCAACTCGGAACCCGAGCCTTCGTCCGAACCCGAACCTTCATCTGAACCTGAGCCAACTACGACGGAGAAGCCTAAATTAAGAAAATCTCTATATTCTAGACGCTCTGCTTCCGTAACACCTCCAGTACGAACGTCTCCACAAGCGGACGTTGTAGAGACGAGTGTTTCGTTTCAAGTTAGCAAAAAGCAGGGACGCAGGAGAAGAGATATTTCAGGTGACTGTTTTTTACATGATTTTTTTTAAGCTTATCAGTTTGCACACTAAACAATTTTCAGTAAATACGGTTTACCAGCAATGACTCACTTAGTAGCTTGGGTTTGATTGATAAATAGCAATTTTATATTTCACTTATTTTGTATAAAGACAAACCACTTTGGCACTTGTACTAAATGGTGGATGGTACTATTATAGAACCCGTAGCGGAACCGAGTTCGGCATTACCAGAGAATGCAACGACGCCGGAACCAATTGCTGAACCAAAATCCGAACCCGAACCCACAAGTGAGCCCAAATCTGAACCGGAACCTACTGCCGAACCGAAATCTGAACCTGAACCCACTCCCGAACCGAAATCTGAGCCTGAACCCACCCCCGAACCTAAATCAGAGCCAGAACCGACTCCTGAACCAAAGTCTGAACCCTCTCCTGAACCTAAATCTGAACCTCAACCTTCTCCTGAACCTAAATCTGAACCTGAACCTAAATCTGAACCCTCTGCTGAACCTGAACCAATCGCCGAACCCACAGTAAAACCTGAACCTTCAGGTGAAAGTAAACTGGTACCTGTAAAGACACATTCAAGCCTACAGGTAGCACCAGGTGGAGAAAGAGGTATGGAAAAGTCTACAATCATCAACAAAGCCATCGCTGATGCATGTTCGATCATAATATACCTCTTCCTACTAAAGTGACTAAACTTTACTTTTGCTCTATCATGATTAATGAGAAATGTTTTCTTTGAGTGTGAACTGTGAAGTGAATCTTAATCAAATAATCACATAACAATAATGTAAGTAAAAGAAGGTTGGAAACTAACCAAGATCTTTTGCAAATTTGTTGTAATTAAAACGACAGTAAGTCATATCCCATTGTTAAGCAAAACAATATGACGGGTGTCCTAAAAAAGGCCGTATTATGTACTTCATGTGCTTTCTTGCATTGGAATTTTTGAATTTGCGTAACCAAAAGACAATAATTATTATCTACTTATACAGGGTGATTCACGAAGCCAGTTTATTAGAAACTTTTAGGCATCCACTTGTACTAGAATTTTGAAATTTGGTACCTTATTATCATAGTCAGTCATAATCAGTCATTGAGTACTTGTATTCACTTTTTCTATTTCTGTTCAATTATGTATTATTTTCTCATCTTTTGTCTTTTAGTTTGTCCTATAATTGGAATGTATAATTCTGTTGGGCAAATAAACTTATTATTATTATTATTATAGTGGTCCGTTATTTTAAATGGAAAACCCTCGTTTTGACTTTAGATTCGGATTCGTCTCTTAATTGAGAATTCATCGCACATGTGTTTTGCCTACCTAGCTGTCACCGTTTTTGACATATGTCAAAATTTACATCCAAAAATTGATTTGCAATGCGTAATAGAAAAACCTGTATCTTCCAAACGATTGAAGATTAAGGAACTAAACTTGGAGGATTGAAACTAGAAGCTTTGCGTTTTCTTTTGATGTCTCACTTGATCATGTCAATTTAGCAATGTGGCGGAAAATAATTTTCTTAAAAGGCAAAAAAAATTGTCCACAACTTAATTTTTTTTAAATAGGAATTTCCTTTAGACTAGTATTAGCATTCCCTATACCTATTTTCAATATTTTTGGAAATTTGAAATGAATTTATTTTCTTCTACACCTTCAAAAATTTGTCTTAAACAAATTTTGAAAAATTTTTGTTGAATAATTTACAGGCGTCGAATCACAGATCGACAACCATAAGCTATAATTTGTTTTTCTATTTGTACTTCGTTCAGCAACTTTGAAAGAATTAGGTGTCCCAGGGGGCTTACCTTTCCTAAAAACTGCCAGAAGTGAAAAAAAAACGAATTTTTGAAAGATGGGAAAGTCATTTTGAACATTTCGTCTTTTCCAGGGCTCCTAAAGTTACATTTACATTGTTTAAACCTGAAAAACGCCTTAATTTCTAATATCTCTGAAAATATTGAAAATAGGTACAGGGAATGTTAATAGCAGTATAAAGGAAATTTAATTGTGCATAAAATTGTGGTACCTACTCGCATTTGGAAAAATGGAGTTGTGGCACCATTTTTGAAAATTAATTTGCGCCATATTGTTACGTCAACAAGAACGACTGAGCAATCAAAAGAAAGCTCAAACCCTCTAGTTTCAACCCTCTCTGTTTGGTTAGTTAATCTTCAACCGTTTGGAAAATAAAAATTTTTCTATTGAGGATTGCAAAACAATTTCTTGATACATATTTTGACATATGTCAAAAACGGTGACAGTTAAGTAGACAAAAGTTGGGTGCGATAAACTGCCAATTGAGAGACGAATCAGAATCCAAAATCAAAACGAGGGTCTTCCATTTAAAATAACTAAGATGGTGGCCACTTCCGGTAAAACCGGAAGTGTTAGGGGGTTGGAAATATTTTATTTTTGGTGTGCTTGGGCGATTATGGTTTAGTACCAAATTTCAAAATTCTACTACAAGTGGACCCACAAAAGTTTCTAATGAAAGGTCTTCGTGAATCACCCTGTATACCTAAGTGTTATTACAATAATTCAGGTAGCATTTGGAAAAAAAACTAAGGAGAACGTGATTGTAAATTGTAATAATACCTATGTGTATCTAAGCAGAAAACTCATTTCTTGTTAATCCTTTTTTTTTTTCATATTCCCGTGCGAAAAAAATATTTTTCACATTAATTTCAGTCAGGAAATTTAACATATTTCCGCACTAGTGCGAACAGGGAACCAATTTTCACACTAGCGGGAAAAGTTATATTAATTATGTAATCTAAAGAAAATGTAGTTAATTTTTTTACCATGATGACTAAACCTTTCATGCCTTCTTTTTCAGTCATTAGATAATATAGTTTTAAATTTTTTGACAGGGATTATGAAAAATGTATGTATAACGCGTGAGAAAATTCAATATTTCCTTATTTGTATATGCACAGCTGTGAGGAAATGTTGAATTTTTTTCCACTTGTTACATAAATACCTATTTTCATTCGCAGAACATAATGAATTGATTTTTTTAAGTTTGCGTTATTGAACCAAATGTATAATTCTATAATTTCATTGTAAAATTAATAATTATTCTTTTATATGTGGTTCAAACGTTTTCCATTGAATTAATTTTTGATATTTCAATGTCTGAATATTTTTCTTACAAAGTCTTTTGCTCGGTCTTTTGGATACGTTACTTCAATGGGTGCTTCCATTTTCATCCGTTCTGCCATTCTCTCATTCTCATTATGTAATTCGAAAACTTTCGTTAGATGTAATGGTGAATTAAACTCCCTTAATATGACTCGGAAGCTTCAGGCGGGATTAAAGGTGGTTCTTAAACTATGCCTGTATCTGTAGAGAGTAGTTACTAAAGAAAATACTCTCAATCCGTTACCGTATGCGAAAAAAAATCGTAATTAAATATTATAGAAGCGTAAAAGGGTCGATGGTACTCCGCTACTACTTACGCTAAAATAAAGGATGGCACATAAAAAACCGGAGAGTTTTCTTGTTTGTACATATTCGTTCGGTTTTGTGCAATGTTTTTTAGTTTTGTACTCGACGTAGCTAAAGGTTGAGGTCGTGGATACCACTCATTGGATATTAATTCGCACCATCAGTGTCCTTCCTAAGGACTTGAATTTAACACCATTATTTAGGCCAATGGGGTTTTGTTACCCATTGACATATGACAGTGGCGTTTAGACAGGATTGAAAGCCGTTCTTTCCTCTTTCTAAAATGTCCTTCAAAATGAAGATTAATCTATCCCTGGATTTTTTGTGAATTTTCTTCCAAGGCTCTAAATCGCATAATTTGCAACAAAAAGTACAGAAACGATGAAAACTCGGTAGCCATTTTTGTTTAAATTGTAAATTATGCAAACTATTAGCTTAATTTACAACTTAAATTAAAAATGCAGATTAATCTGCTCACTTTACAACTTAATTCAACAATGCCTACAGAGTTTTTATTGTCTCTACTTTTTCTTGCCAATTATGCCAGTTAGAGCTTTGGAAGAAAATTCACAAAAATTTTTGTGACGGATTAATTTTCATTTTGAGGGACATTTTGGAAAGAGGAAAGAACGACTTTCAATCCTGTCCAAACGCCACTGTCATGTGTCAACGGGTAACGAAGCCCCATTGGCCTAAATAATGGTGTTAAATGAAAGTTCTTAGAAGCGACACTGATGGTGCGAATTCAAATCCAATGAGTGGTATCGACCACCTCAACCTTCAGCTACGTCGAGTATAAAACTAAAAAATATCGCACACAAACTAACGAAGATATACAAAAAAGAAAACTGCCGGTTTTTTATGGGCCACCTTTAGTTTAAAAAAAAGATGATTTTTTGTTTTCCAGAGATGCAGGCATAATTTAGGATCCACATTAAGGGGCTTTTACTAAGTTATATTGCAGTCTGATTGGCGGTTTTCATGTAACTCCTCATACAAAACCATCCCAGAGAATTAGAAAAATTCTTTACAAGCATTTTTTACTTTAGGTGATCTTAACAATCTCAATCCTTACACTCCAAAACATGACTTCAATCCAATGGACTGTACGGATATCATCATCGGTTCCGCCAGGGGAACAGCCAGTAGGATTGCAGATTATTACACTCGAGACCGTTCCACCCCTAGAATGGACAGTTTTTGGGGAGGCAAAAACGATTTAACCGCAGCAATAGGTTTCGAAAAAGATGGAGTCACTACTATCTTGTTCAGGAAGAAGCTTAAAGCTAACGAACCGTCAGATCATTCAATTGAAGAAGATTTAATGCATGTTATCTTCGCCCAGGGCCAAGAAATTGGTAGATACGTGCATGTTCCTAAATCTGGCGTAGAAGCTTCCAAGGCTTCTGTAAAAGACTTCTATAAACCGGATGAACTTAAATACCACGGACATGGTTCACAAAGAGGAGTTGTAACGATGAACTTTTTCGGTAGGTAACCTCCATCAGTTATTTTTTTTACTTACTTACTTAATCCTAGCGCCTTTCTACCCTTATAGGGTGTAAGGCGGGGTTGAGTTAGTTGGGTGTTGTTCTCCATGCATTCCTCCATTTTTTCCTATTTTGCGTTATCTGTTTCACTTCACTCCAGTCTATGCTTTTTTTTACCACTGCACTTCTAACACCCTCTGTCCATGTTTTTTTAGGCCTTCCCCTTTGCTTCTTCTTTCCAGTTCGCGCTTCGTACACTTTCCTCACCAGATTGTTCTCGTTCATTCGCATTACATGACCTAATCATCGTAGTTGTCCTTCTATTGTTGTAGTAATCGGTTTTGTATTGAGATTTTCTCTGATTTTATCTATTCTTGTCTTTCCCTCTATCTTCCTTAGGTATCTCATTTCCATGCTTTGCATTCTGTTCTTCTGAGTTTCAGTTATCGTCCACGCTTCTGAACCATAGATTAAGATTGGCTTTGCTACTTTTTCAAAAATTTGTACTTTCGTTTGTTTCGGTATTTCTTTGTTCGTCAGAAAGGAGTTCTTTTTACCATTAAATAGCCTCCCTGCTGCTCCCGTTCTTTCTATTATTTCTTCCTTTAAACTTCCATCCTGTGCTATCATCGTTCCTAGGTACTTAAATTTTTTTACTTGTACCAGAGTCACATTGTCTACCCTTATTTTGTGTTCTTTTTCTGAATTGCTTATTATAATTGATTTAGTTTTGTTCGTGCTTTTGTTGCTCAAACTTCGGTTATGTTTTCGTTAAGTGTTTTTTCATCTTTGGCTATTAGCACCATATCGTCGGCGTAGCATATTTCTGATATCCTTACTTCTTTCATTCTCCAGTGTCCTATTTGGTATTGTTTCACATTTTCTTTTGCTTCGTCTAGGACTAAGGCAAATAGTTGTGGGCCGAGTATACATCCCTGTTTCACTGCTTTCGTTGTTTCAAATAAGCTTGATTTTTCGTGTCGCGATCTTACGAAGTTTTTCGTTCCTTTGTACAGGCTTTTTACCCCTCTGATTAAGATTCTGTCCTACTCCTCTCTTCTTCAGTGCTCTCCAAATATCTTCTCTATTTACCCTGTCAAAGGCTTTCTCCAGATCTACGAAACATAACGGGTGTCCTAAAAAAACCGAACGAAATACTTTTGGGGACAACTCTTCCATTTTTTAATCGATTTGGATGAGCGTGGACTTAAATGAAAGCTAAAGAATCAGGCTATCGATTCATTCAAGAGACCACGACAGATGGCGCTGCCGTAGTAGCCTTAGCCATGCTTGTTTTAAAGGCTTACTATAGGTGCATGGGGATTGGTCAGTTAACAACCAATAACCTTGAAGCACGTTTACTTTTCTTCAAAAAACTTCTTTCAGAAGTTCGTTATAATTCACGAATAAATTTTCTGCGATTTTTTAAAAATCATGTGTTTTCCCTTATTTTCACGCCTGATGACCATAATTGAAGTAACAGTGATGCATTTTCAGCTTGATTTTCAGTAATAGAGGATCTAATTGAGTGGAAAAACACAAGCGGATGCGAATTGGAGGAAATTTAAAGGTTATTACTGAGAATTAAGCTCTTGTTTGCTCATTGTTACTTTAGTCATGGTCATTCTGCATGAAAAAATGTGAAAACACATATTTTTTAAATAATCACAGAAAGTCAATGCGTGAACCAAATTAACTTCTGAAAAAAGATTCTTGAAGAAAAATGAACGTCCTTCAAAGTCATGCGAGTCTCATAACGACTGGTTGATAATTGACCAATCCCCACGCCCCTGAAAAGAACCTTTGAGACAAGTATCACTAAGAGAACTATTGCAGCACCATCTGTCGTAATTTCCTTGACAGTTCGAAAGCCTGATTCCTTGGCTTTAATTTATGGCCAGGTTCATCCAAATCGGATAAGAAATGCACGAGTTATTACCAAAAATATTTCGTTCGGTTTTTTTAGGACACCCGTTACATGTATTTCTCCAGCTTCTCTTATGGTTTTCTCACTTATTTGCCTTAAAATAAAATTAGCGTCTGTAACTCCTCTGTTTGGTCTGAACCCATACTGTGTGTCTTCTAAGGTTTCTTCTATTTGCTCTCTTATCCTTTTGTCTAGTATCCTCGCGTATAGTTTCGCCACTGAGCTGAGCAGGGTAATTCCCCTATAATTATTACAGTCCTTTATGTCTCCTTTCTTGTGGATAGGTACTATTATTCCTATTAGCCAATCTTCTGGTGCTTTTCCTGTTACTATTACTTTATTTATTATTTTTTTAACAATTTTAATTTGAAGATGAAAAGAAGAAAGGTGCCCTGGTCGGAGAACCTGCATCACCAGGTGAAGCAGGTAGCAATGGCAAGTTAGAGGTGGCTTCAGAAATATCTCAGTGTGGCGGAGAATGGAGACATCCCCGCTACTGTGATCCAGAAAATGAAAATAGGACGTGCGAGTACACTGCCAAGTGGGAGATTCCCAGAAGAAATGAAATAAAATTCACCATAACTACAAGTCACACGGACTTATGGACAGGAATAGCGTTTTCAAACGACGAAAAAATGGTTAGCCAATTCAAAGGCATTGTCACGAGATGAAAGTCTTTTTTTATTGATTCAAACTTATTAGTACCCTATCATGAACACACAGGCAAAATATTAGATTGAAATTCGTAACAGTTAATGAGATATAAGAGCGCGAAATAATAGCCGTGACGTCACGTTTGTCCCACCGCATGAACGCAGCCTATTACCCACCACTGTAAAAGCAGGACGCTGTTCGTTATCGCACAAATTTAAAAAATAAATCGTGTTGAATAATGGATTTTACGATGTCAGGTGTCCAACCGTACATGTATGAACGCAAAATAAGTTCCTCGGTTACTCTCCACCCTACTGCAGCTGAAGAAAACCGCAGCAAAACTTTAATTGGTCGAGCTAGGACTCTGTAGTGAAAACTGTACCATAATGAACACGGATACCGAGAGATTTTGTTGCCAGGGATCGAGAATGCTTGATCTTGATCAACTTCGCGAAAATAGTCCATGCATAAACAAATAATATTTCTTTTAGTAGTGTGAGTTTTTCCTTTAAGAATGATCTAAGAGAATAGTCATATTGCTTAAAGTGTACGGAACACACAGACCTGTATTTGTTCGGAAAGAAGTTCCTCCTGCTGATTTTTGCCATCCATTGTTTAAACAATTTAGATTTTCTTGTTTTATCAGTAAAACGATGAAAACTTACTGCAGGGCGGGTTTTTGTTTTGTTATGGCATCCCACAACACAACAATGAACCATAATTCCGCCCGTGCGAACTCAAAGTGTTCAATAGGCGGTCGGCCGTGGTGGAACTAACGTGACGTCACGCACACCTGCAGCGGCTATTAGAAATGTTCATAACTCGGTTATTAGTCAAAAAAATGTAAAAATTTTAACGAGGCCCCCTTACTAAAACAATCCTATCAGTTTAGATGATTTTTAAAATTTCGTTCATCTGGTGACAATGCCTTTAAATAAAAATAAATTTATACTATAGACATGTTTTCTACAGAGTCAAACAGACGCCATTCTTGGATGGGTTGACAAAACTGGACGCCCGTTTTTGATGGATACTTGGATTACGGGATATACGCAACCACTTCTGGATAGTTCTCAGGATATCTATAACACGAATGGGAAGATAGTTGATGGGATAACTACGCTTTCATTCACAAGGAAGAGGATTTCCAATGATCCAAGAGTAAATTTGACTGAGTGTGACTACTAATATCTTTGATTTTTCAGGATCTTTCATTTACTGATGATAACTGTCTTTTCGTAATGTTCCCCATAAAGGGGGGTGCTTTCAACAGTGTAAACAAAAAAATCAGAAAACATGAAACAGTCCCAGCCGTTTCTTCAGAACGAATATGTATTAAAGCTTGTGGAAGCGGTAATTATTCAACCCTAAAATTACAATTGGGTCATATTAACCATAATTTCAGAAGATGGATCAGATTTGCTAGCAACGACGGAATCTCCTGGTTTGGGATATAACGTTGGTGTGAAAATTTTGGAACTAGGAGAAAACTTTGCTGTACCAAAACCGGGGTCCATTCAATTCGAAGATTTATCAAATTCCATAAGTGACAATTTAAAACCGATATTTAAAAAGATTCCTGGTTATCGAAGAATGGTTCTTGACAATCTCTCAGGGTCTGTTTAATTAACATCTTGGAACATTTCAACAAATTGAAACTTTTAGGGACGGCAATGGATTGGTTGCGAACATGAACATACAATATGATAAAGCGATGGTTGAAAAAGGTCGATCGCTATCAGATTCCACGGAATCTGGCAATGATGAAATACACAAAATCCTCCAAGAAAGCGTGGGATCTGGCAGAATAGGAAATTTAAAAGTGGATCCAGCCTATCTGGTGTTTGAACCGCAAAGTTGTATGTATTTATGAACTAGTGTTCTAATTACTATAACGAAAATTGTTTCAGTGACTTCTAATATTGTTGACGATGCCTCTTCATCTGAAAATAATAGTTTCTTCAACTTATCAGAGGCCAAGTTGTACATAGTTTTAGGATGCATAGCAGCATTAGTTCTAGTCGCTATAGTACAAGCTAGCTGTACAGTTTATAAAGCAGCGAACAAAAGTTCATCCAGTCATAAGGTAACATCACTGTGAGCTCCCAGAAAGGGCAAGTAGGTTCATAACATTTTTGTTGTCTAATGCTTAAAGGGTTTTGCAACACATTAGAGGGGTCAGCAATTAGAGATAGAGAGACTGATTAGTGATTAGTTTCAGAAGAATACCGGGTGTTTACCCATTTTTTTCTAGGCCACTTAAGGCGACGATTAATTAATGCATGATTATTCATTTACATCATCAGGCAACAAGAGAGCAGAATCTATTTCAGTCCTTATTGTTATTGGCACATGTGAATAATCTTGCATTGTGCTTTATTTAATCAAGGTGCAATTGCAATAATGTGATGCTTTTTGGTAGAGGGTATACAGTGTGCAGCTAGATCCCGTTTATTACCAGGGCTCATACCAAGGTCATGAAACATTGCCCCACTGGGCTGTTGCCACCATCGAAAGATCTAGGCATTGGTAACTGCTTTTCAACCGGTCTGGGTCTAGTGGGGTGAGTTTTCATTTTGTGAAATTACTGGATCAGGCACGCTTTGCATTTGCACCTCTTCGGGATTCACCCGGTATAAGGTTCCACCTAATTTAAGTTAACACTCGACCATGCACATACTTATTTTTAGTTGCAATAAATAGGGTTGTTTTAATATAATCTTGCAAAGTCTCCCAAACAGATTCGGTTTTATAGGTAAATATAAGTTTGGACATTACAATTAGAACCTTGAGGTGAACAATAATTTCATTTACAAATAAGTACCATTACCTATAGTGAAAAGTAATCGAATGAAGGTTTCCAAACTTGTAGGTCTCTCTCTATTTCATGACGTAATATGGAGGCAAAATTTGATGCCAGACTTTTGCATACCGGACTTTGTCAAATTTTGCCTCCATATTGTCCATCTCTTTTTATTGGAAACCCTAATTACCATTGCATTTTCGAAAATTTCGCTACTTGTGTGCCCGTCCTTAATTCTTCTAGGCAGGAAGTTGTGACGTCATAATAAATTCTACTATTTTTATTTGCCACAATCATAATCATGTCAACTTCAAGACAGAACAAACACCCATTAATACGTGAGAAATCCACGGGGGGGCAACCACTCACAAAAAAAGTGTACCACAGACTAGGACTAGGCCGAACTATTTAAAGACTAGCAGGACTAAATGGACTAAATTCGAGTAGGCTGGAAAATCGGACTAACTTGAACTAAAGCTGACCAGACTGTACTAAACCAGACTAGACTAGGACATACTGAACTAAATTGGACTAAAGTGAACATAATTGGACTAAATCTGACTAAATTGCCGCATGCGGCGTCCAAAATGTGTACTCTACCGCGTCCAAATTTCAAAGATGGGTGCGCTTTAATTCGATTTAGTCCAATTTAGTTCGATTTAGTTTAATTTATCCCAGGCTAGTTCGCTTTGGTTCAGACTAGTCCGATTTAGTCCATTTCGTCCTGGTAGTCCTACAATAGTTGGGCCTAGGCCTAGTCCGTCCTTATATGTAACGGGTGTCGTAAAAAAACCGAACGAAATATTTTTGGGGACAACTCATCAATTTTTTAACCGATTTGGATGAACGTGGACATAAATTAAAGCTAAAGAATCAGGCTATCGATTCATTCAAGAGACCATGACAGATGGCGCTGCCGTAGTAGCCTTAGCCACGCTTGTTTTAAAGGCTTACTTTAGGTGCATGGGGATTGGTCAGTTAACAACCAATGGTTATGAGATAAAAATTACCTTGAAGCTCGTTTACCTTTCTTCAAAAAGCTTCTTTCAGAAGTTCGTTATGATTCACGAATAAATTTTCTGTGATTTTTTAAAAATCACATGTTTTCCCTTATTTTCACGCCTAATGACCATAACTGAAGTAACACTGATCCATTTTCAGCTTAATTTTCAGTAGTAGATGATCTAACTGAATGAAAAACACAAGCGAAAGCGACTTGGAGGAAATTAAGAATTAAGCTCTTGTTGCTTCATTGTTACTTTAGTCATGGTCATTCTGCATGAAAAAATGTGAAAACACATATTTTTCAAATAATCACAGAAAGTGAATGCGTTAACCAAATTAACTTCTGAAAAAAGATTCTTAAAGAAAAATGAACGTCCTTGAAAGTTATGTGAGTCTCATAACGACTGGTTGATAATTGACCAATCCCCACGCCCCTGAAATGAACCTTTGAGACAAGTATCACTATGAGAACTATTGCAGTACCATCTGTCGTAATTTCTTAGACAGTTCGAAAGCCTGATTCCTTGGCTTCAAATTAAGGTCAGGTTCATCCAAATCGGATAAGAAATGCACGAGTTATTGCCAAAAATATTTCGTTCGTTTTTTTTTAGGACACCCGTTATAATGGAGACAGAAGCTTTTCGACCCTCAATTTTCCAGTAATTGATTACGAAAATCTTTATACTGAGGCAAAATGAATGTTCGCCGTATGCTACAATATTCTAAAATGCCAAATAATGAAAATCTAAATTTTACAGAGCGCCACTAACAAATTCTAGAAACTGGCCAATCTCGCATCGAAGGCCAAGTCCATTTTACAGTTCCTAGGTTTTTCTAATTTCATAGTACATATTATCAAGAGTTGCCTACTACTTCAAATGATTTTTTCAATTTCCAGCAATTTTACATAATCTTGTACTACACACTGTGTCGGACTAACGCAATTTAAATCGGACTGAACTGGACTTAATTCTCTAATGGCCGTTTGCACCGACGTTGCTTAATCTTAAGCGATCGACACTTAAAGTGACAAGAATGACATTTCCCATTGTTTAAACGTCATTCTTGTCATTTTAAGTGTCGCTTAAAGTTAAGCAACGTCGGTGCAAACGGACATAAACCCTTGACTATATCCGACTAAACTGGACTAAGTCGGACGAAACTGCACTAAATAGGACCGAATCGGACTAAAGGCCGATTTATAACTCGATCGTAATCGGAATCGCAATTTTAGTCCTAATTTTATCGTAAGAAATTTGTTTGTCCTATTTTATAACTTACCGCAAGGATTTTACGAAACAACGCACTGCCAATGGAAAGCTTCGGCAATCTTCGCCCGACTCGGCTTTTTCCTCAATGCTGATTGGTGATCGTAAGGATCGGATCGTAAGAGATGAAAGTTGACCATCTTCTTAAAATCGTATACGATGTTATACGGTCGGCATGCGATTGCGATTGAGTCATAAAAGCGAACACGCAAATCGTATGTTTGAAGTTTCTTAAAATTACGACTAAAATTACGATTTTGATTGCGATCGAGTTATAAATTGGCCTTAACGGACTAAAAGCGGACTAAATCGAACTAAAAGCGGACTAAATCCAAGTGTCTACCGCGGACTAACGCAGTGGTTGCCCCCTCGGAAATCCAAGTTTTTTCATACCTCCGCAATTAGTCGAATGAAACTTTTAAAGGCAAATAAGTCCCTGCGGTTAATTCCTAAATGAAAATTATTGATTTTTTTTCAAATTTCCCGCGAATACGAACAGAATTTCGTTGATATCATTTAAACAACAAAATTTGAGATCAAGTGAGCTATGAGATTTTAAAAGCACGTCGAGACTTAACTGCTTTAATACTAATACTCACATAGTTACATCTCACTAATACTAGTGGAACTGGTGAAGAATATAAAGAGGATCGCGTAAAATTTTGTTAATTGTTAGTGATATCTAATTAGGTATGTGTTTTAAGTATTGTAAAATGTCGACATGTCCGTAAAATTTCACGGCAGTGACGTAACAACGGCCCCTCTGGCTCAGCGGTGCGATGGGGCCCATTGCCCCTGGGTCCCTGATGTTTTGATACTTTTTAACTGTCGTACGATACCATTGATACTATAGAGATGGGTAGGCGGAAACTTTCCATTTTGGAAAGTTTCCAAAATGGGAATAATTTCCGGGAAGAAATAAATGATATTCAGAAATATTCCCCGATTTTTAAATTTGGCGCCAAAAAAGTTTTATCGACCTAAAATTGCCCTGCCTAAGTAAAATTTGGTAAACATTTTGTTAATTCTTGTTGTGGTCCGCATAAATAATGATTTACTAAGATTTAATGTAGGTAGGTTAAAATTCCAAATTTCAGTTTCATTTAAAGCAATATCGAAAAATCCCGGAAAGTTTCCGGGAGTTTTTAATGGAAACTTTGCCGGAATTTTCAATAAACGGGAATTTACACGTCACTGATTATTGATCTTTCGACCCACAAAAATGGCCTCACCTATAGCTCCTGCGGGAACCCCAAATGTAGTTACGTCACCGTTTCACGGCTAATTTCTAGTTTTGTTGTGTATGTTGCTACGGGAAACAAAATCACGACCAAATAAATAACGGTTACCACGGTACTTATACCAATTGCCTATATAGTAGGGTGCTCGCTAGACTTTATCTTTCAACCAAGGGGCACTTACGAGTGAAAATGTATGGAGTATAAATTTTGGTTTCTAATGCCCTCGGTATGCTACTGTCAAATTCGTCCAAGGGTCGTCCTGTGACAAAGGGCACAAATCAAAATTTTCCAACTAACGCCGCCACGTGAAAGTTCGTGTAGAGAAGTACCTTTCCTGAAAAATTCATGGTGATGTCTGTGCGGATTGTATTTTTTATTAATTTTGAAAGGAAAATATCTCCATTGATCCATACGGGGCCACGGACCTTTGGAGGCGATTATCTCGGTTCGAGCATCGGCAAAAACGCATCATTTTTAGGGGTATATTTCCTTTCCAACACGATTACTCCAAATCGGGGCGGTTAATCGAAACTAATTATTCTTAATAAAAGATGTGCTATTTTATTTTGTTGACGATCGTCTTTACAGAATATTTTTAGCGCAATCAATAAAGGAGTTAATTGTCTAAATCTGAGAGGAAGTAAAAAATTCATGCCACTGTAACGCTTGGGTTTCCGTGCCCCCACCACTACTTTCGCTGCGTCCCGCCACTCCGCAACCCCCTGAGACGTCCACATCTACAATCTTAGAGAATATCCTGTATTCCTGAAAATAATGGAAATAAGACTTGGAACTCTTGAAAAGCACTTTTTATTTCATGTAGGTAAGAAAAACAATAATTTTTAATTTGAAAATTCTTCGTCGTCCTTCTCGTTGATCGGGGAACCTCCGTGATCGGGGGTCTTCCCTCATTTGAATTTCCTTCATGTTATTTTTACAGGATCGGTTTTCCCATACCGTGGCATGAAAAAATGCAGGAAACCTTATTTTTATTGCAAATGCAACTCTTGCTCATGCAGTCTTTAAAAATAATTTTTGGACAAATTAGGACAATAATATCTGAAATGGTTTTTTGGGACGGCGGGCTATGTTTGAAGAGCTGGCCCAAGACTGTCACCCACGTCGTTTTTCCCATCTATAACCCTCAGGTGACGGAAAATTAGGTCGAGAATTTAATTAATTCAACCAAATTTTGGTCTGAAAGAATAGAACTCTCAAGCAATGCCGCTTCAAACTGTCTTCGGTTGGAGGCAGTTTTTCTAGCGACTTAGTTAACGCAAGTAGGGCCCGTTAAATCGTTGATAGATATTATTACTTCATCGTTGTTGGTTCAACACAAAAGTTTCCATATTTTTGAACGAGTTTTTGAATTTAATGTTGTCTAACTCTTGGTCTAACTTTTCGTCAAATCAATTTAGCGTCCCAACACCTCTGAACTAGCTTGTAGCATCAAATTCTGTTAGGGCATGAAATATACATTTTTTGGAAGTTTTGCTTCCGGAATGTTTCTTTACTATTTCCAGTTCTCATCCAAATCTCTGTATATAAATTCTCTGTCGACTCGAGATACTGATACAGACTTGCCAGTTATTCTCGTGCATTTTAAAGAATATCTCCAGAATACTCCAGAGGTTTGAATAAGAACTGGAAATAGTATAAAGATACATTCCCGTTCAACCCACAGTCCATCAAATTAATTTGAAAGAAAAACTACTAAGCGGTTTTGGAAAGTTAACTTGCTGGGCTGGAAAATTTACCAATAGGTACTTCCGGGAGTTGGTGGGATTTGAGGAAACATAAAACCGTTTCAGATACATCTATTATTGTATTAATTTGTCCACAGATTATTTTTAAAGACTGCATAAGCAAGCATGCAATAAAAATAATGTTTCCTGCATTTTTTCATGCCACGGTATGGGAAAACCGATCCTGTAAAAATAACATGAAGGAAATTCAAATGAGGGAAGACCCCCGATCACGGAGGTTCCCCGCTCAACGAGAAGGACGACGAAGAATTTTCAAATTAAAAATTATTGTTTTTCTTACCTACATGAAATAAAAAGTGCTTTTCAAGAGTTCCAAGTCTTATTTCTATTATTTTCAGGAATACAGGATATTCTCTAAGATTGTAGATGTGGACGTCTCAGGGGGTTGCGGAGTGGCGGGACGCAGCGAAAGTAGTGGTGGGGGCACGGAAACCCGAGCGTTACAGCGGCATGAATTTTTTACTTCCTCTCAGATTTAGACAATTAACTCCTTTATTGATTGCGCTAAAAATATTCTGTAAAGACGATCGTCAACAAAATAAAATAGCACATCTTTTATTAAGAATAATTAATTTCGATTAACCGCCCCGATTTGGAGTAATCGTGTTGGAAAGGAAATATGCCCCTAAAAATGATGCGTTTTTGCCGATGCTCGAACCGAGATAATCGCCTCCAAAGGTCCGTGGCCCCGTATGGATCAATGGAGATATTTTTCTTTCAAAATTAATAAAAAATACAATCCGCACAGACATCACCATGAATTTTTCAGGAAAGGTACTTCTCCACATGAACTTTCACGTGGCGGCGTTAGTTGGAAAATTTAGATTTGTGCCCTTTGTCACTGGACGACCCTTGGACGAATTTGACAGTAGCATACCGAGGGCATTAGAAACCAAAATTTATACTCCATACATTTTCACTCGTAAGTGCCCCATAATTCCTAAACTAAGCGACTTTTCTCCTCGCGAGCACCCTACTAATAGGCAACATATCAATTCAAGATCTGACGAAATGCGGCTCGTACTCCTTCGTACTGGCGGGATATTTGAAAAACGTCATTAATTTTCATTTATGAATTTACCGTGGGGAATTTAATATTTGCCCATTATTTTTTCATGGGTTGCCCACCAGTGGGAACCTGGAAACCATAAGATATGCAGAGTAGGTTAAATCAGAGAAAAACGTTGCGCTTTTGCAAGGTGATTAAGGATCTATAAAGAATTCTGCAATATGTTGATTCGATCGTTCCTGAGTTAATTAGAAAATTACGATTTTGAAAGGAAAAAAAAATTATCTTTAACGATTGGTGGTATTTATTTGAATAAAGCTTGGAACTATTATATTCATGGCAACTGAATGGCATTGAAACACCGTTAGATGCACAGAAAATTAGCTTTTCAAAAATGTAACCAACATGCAAAGTTTTTATACTGATAAGGAGCGTACGACGTCACTTAGAGCCTAGAGGACCCTTTTGAAGACTGGAATTAATTAATTACGGAACATAAACACCATCCTTCATTCGAAATAGTGACATAATAATTAGCTAATAAGGACGAAATAACACATCTGAGTCAAATGCAACTAATGGTAGTCACAATAATAACCTTGTCCCCTGGATGACGTCACTTACAACCTGTGAATATAAAAACCATAACCAACATGGCCTTTTTTGACAGATCCATCGTCAAAATTTGAAAATCGAAATGAATAATTTTGTAAAATCAGCCTAAACTTAAGACGAAAAACAATTTATGTCTGTGTGTCTGTCTCTGATCACGCTGGAGCTCAAACTACTGAACGTATCGATATGAAATTTGGCACACATATTCAGTGGGCAATTTGTAGGTGCTGATTAAATTTTGGGCCACATCGGTCCACGGAAAGAGTTTTTTTGGCACATCAACTTTAAAAATTTAAATGCAAACCCCCATTTTTCGCGTCACCATATGAATGCTCTTCGAATTCTGCTTGTAAAAATGTATTCACACTTGTGCCCTTTTGAACAAAAAATGGTGCCGTGAAAAAAAACCTATGCATAACTGTATATTTTTATTACCGGATTTTATACCTGATTTTTTTCAAGCCGAAAACCTTAGTGTAATTTTTTCCAAAAATGTCATTTTAGTGGCAAAAGGGCCTCTGTTTCAATTTATTTTACGAAAAAACATATTCTTACTATCGAATTCGACAGCTGTTGTATTGCCGGATCAAAAACCTTAGTGCAATTTTTTAGAAAACTTCCATTTTAGGGACAAAAAGGCCCCTTTTTGAATTTTTCTTAGCAAAAGGGCATATTATCAAAAACATTAGTATTTTAGATTTTAGTAAATGAGCGCAAATAAAGTTAAATGCTACATTTATAAATTCTGTCAAAAAGTAGAAGTTTCTGCCATCTCCGAGACTGCCAATTTTTTTATTAAAAGCTAATGTGGCTACCATATGAAAAAGAAAAGTTGAGTTGAGTCTTTGGTTAAAATTTAGGAGGCCTAGAAAATTTCCGTCAATGCCATTGAATTGACATCTGTCTAAAATAAAAAAGTTCCAAGTTTCATTTGAATGACATATTGGAGAATTCTTTACAGATTTTTAATGCCCTCGAAAAAGCGCAACTTTTTTCCGATTTATCCGATTTTCCGTCTCTTATGGTTTCCGAAAAATTCACACCCTGTATAAAAGTGAGGGTTGACTAAATTGAATCATAAGCAGGGGTTATTAAATTTGAATCACTTAGCAGGTAATAGAGAATTAGTTGGTGTTCTGGTTAGCTGTATTTCCTGCTTTGGAGAAATTAAATTTTAAGTCACCCCTTATTTCTAGGATCATCTGATACCAAATTCAGCATGGAAAGATTACTCGGCAGCCAATACGAATTATGCATTCGATGCCTTGGATGCAGAAGAAAAGACTAAGCAACATACGAACGGAAAAGAACGCAGTGAAACGCTCCCAGGCCCGGCTAAAAATGGTCGTATCATACAAAGACCTCAAGGCAGACCTCCTAGCGTACCTCCTCCTCAAAATTCTACTTATATGGGCGATACTCGTTCGCTACAAAGACCGCGAGGAGCGTACCCTGCAAATCTGGAAAGAAGCACTTTCTCGCTTCCCCGAACAACATATGACAGGCATAGACCACATCACGACATGCAACCAGACTTTTACTTTATGCCATCCCAAAGGAAATATTCCGGTGAAGTCGTGAGAGTTTATGTTGACTATAATAACCAACCCAAATGAAGAGCGTATCTGAAAAAATAATCCTGGAATGTTGCAATTTAGTACCTTACTTAGATTCTCGACAGTTTGCTTAATTTATTTTTGTACATATGGCTATTTATTGATCAATTATTTCATTAATGTAGATATTAATTTTTGTTGCAGCCATCTGTATGGAAATAACAAGCCGAGACATCTTTTCCATGCAGTTTAATTTTAAGTAAAGTGCCCTTATTAATAATTTTCCGGAAGCCTAATAGATTTAGAACCGGAAACTGACATTACTAAAACCTTCGTATAAGTATTTAACCAAAGTTACATAGTAATAATATATAAGTGCTAGGAGTTAGTAAAATGATCTTTTCTTTTCATGCTAAATTCTCCTCAAATAAGTTTTGTTACGTTATACACTATTTGACTGTTGATTTCTGTGGGCACACAATATTTCTTCTAAACCTGGTAAAATAAAGCAAATGAAATAGGACTATGTATGACTTTAATTTAATGATTTATATATATATAATTAAGAATATTTTGTAAATAAAATTATGTAGGATTAGGTCGTACACCTATCAATTTATAAAATTGTTGTACAATGTGCTTTTTTATTTTATGTAGGAGGAAGAAACCAATAAAAGAGTCACGAGAAGATGTAGATCTACATCATTTTATCAATCTGCACCTAGTAGTAGTGCCTCCGCAGATGCAGAGATGTGGCAGAAATTTGTGGGGGTTGAAATACTTACCTATACCTATTACGAAGGGGACTGAAAAATTGTGAAAGGTAAACTGAATCCAAATGAGTTCAATTTATCACCGGCGAAAAACGAAATGTGAAATTTGCAAAATAAACACTTTAAGGGGTTGAAAAATTGTGGAGGGTATAAAAAGTCAAGGGAGGTGAAAAATAATAACTGCGCAGTTAAGAAGAACTAGCGAAAATTACACAAAAAAGAAGTGGTTTGCGTAAATTTTGCTTTTTGAGAGTTCAGTTCACATAATGTAATGGAGTTGGAAAATTGTGGACGGATTAAAATTAATAAAAATGACGCTGAATTACCGAAAAATCACAAAAAAGCAGGCGAAAATCTTTGAAAATTTCAAGGTCACGCATCTTCTAAGCACTTCAGAAAGTGTAAGGATGAAATTATGTGAAAAACTTAACTCTCATAAAAAGATTTTTTATCAAATTCGCCTATTGCATTATAATATCTTTGAAGCATAAAAGAGGACACTTCTAAATGAAGATTATCAACATTAGTTCCACGAATTTGAGTTATGTAGTGATAGAAACAAAGACAAAAAGTCGCATTTTTACATAGGTAGATATCGCTGCTAGGTATATGCACTTTTTTCCCAAGTCTTGCACATTTATTAGCAGGGTTAGGCATAAACTATTATCTATACTATATCTAATAGCGTTCTGATTATTTTTATCTGTAAGTTCGGCGAGGCGAGCCCGGGCTCCTAAGAACACCCGTCCGTCGCCAGTGTTGACTGTTTCACGGGCCAAAACCATTATTATTGTTATTATTATTACAAAATTCAGGAATGAGTACTATTCAGCTAGGTGACACAAAGCTATAATAAATAATCCTGCTGCATCTGCCAGACCTAATTGTAAAAAAATTAAAATAAATTTTTTGCATTCTCAAAGGCATATCATAGGTATTAGTTTTTATCCCGGTTTTTATTAATTTTTAATAACAAAAATTATTAAAAGGACAGGGGCCCTCCCCGAGGCCCGGGGCCACCCCGCACTGCAGGGTCTGCGGGGCCGTTGTTACGTCACTGATTTTAAGGCCAATCTTATACACCTATTGTCGCCTCCAATTTCACTGCGACTTAACATTCGATAAACACATAAAGTGCGCATGCGCCAAAGAGCACGTAACTTCAATAATTCCTCGGTAAATCCCAATAATTCCTCGATAAATCCCCATAAATCGTCGTAAACCCTAATAAATCCTCGTAAATCCCAATAAATCCCCGTAAATCCGGTAAATCCTCAGACTTGTACACCATAAATTCTAGGTTGTCCACCCCTTGGGCACAAGTGTGATACATTTTTAATAATTAATATAATAATAATAATAATAATTTATTAATACATAATACCAATGGAAAATGGGTGTTGGACAGGTCAGACTATCCTACTATCCAACTATAAAATTTCGCTGTCCGACATCGCATTTGCGCATTACTCTCAAGTTCACGTCACTTTATTCAAGGTCTGTCTCAAATTATTATAGATGACCCAGTATACACTCCGTTGAATGCAGAGGCATCAAACTTTGGCGGTGGAGGCACGGAATATACAATCAGGACAGGATATAGGTACATTTTTAGTGCCGTAGCAGAATGCGTTGTACACAGGTGTATACCCCGAAAATCTCGGCGGGGATTGTTTTTGGGCCATATCGAACTATAGTAGTCGAAGTTACAGATGAAAAACCGAAAAAAATATCAATTTTCGACGTTTGATCGCGAACGCTCTGCCTCAACACTTGAAGATAGATCAAAAGTTTGAAAGGATGAATTGTCGGCAATGAAAAGATCTTCAAAAAAGTCCGCGACGACCTATAGCTATCTACGATGGGTAGCACACCGTGATCGTTTTTGTGTTTTAATTTTTGACGAAAGTGGCTTCGGTCGCTTATTGTCGACATTTCTTCTTTAAGTATACGATTTTAATCTAGGTATCTTCAAGCGTTTAGGTAGCGTTCGCAGTAGAATCACGAGAAGCCGCGTTTTTTTCCCGGGAGCGAAAAATTATTAATTGTAATAACTCGAGAACGAGTAGAGGTATCTTACTGAAACTTGGTTTTCGAGTTCTACCATCAAGTCTGCTGAAAGTGAAGGAGTGCCAATTTTGGGGGATGAAATTTAGGTGTTGAAAATCACAAAAATACGAAAACCACTCAAATATGTTGTACGTGGAGGTCTAGAACCCGACACACAGTTAGAAATAAACGCACCCCTGGTAAATTAGTCGTGAAGTAATGAGGGGGTGAAAAGATGAATCTCTAAATTATCGCAATTTTTCAATGAATTGCATTAGAGTGGTGAAATTGAAACCACATCTTTCTTTAGAGCATGTGAAGATGATGGTAAAATAAGGGGTTTGATTTTAGGGTTTGAAATGTTCATGACGCTTTGTAACTTTACACAGAAAAACAATATCTCATGTGAAACTGTGAAATCTTACACACTGTGGAATAAATTCATCGAAGGGGATGAAAGTTAAGGGTGAAAACTGGAATTTTCACCGAATAATGTAGATTTGAAATTAATACAGTTCGAAAGCTTTCTACTGATGGTACAAAAAAAGTCTTATTCATAAGTCGTGAAAAACCCATTAAGGCGCTACAACCCCTAACATGCCGAAATACAAAAATGGGATAACTTAAAAACTGCTCATCGTATCAAAGCTGGATTTGGTGTGTTAATTTACAGCGACACTGTAGGCGGATGGGCAAATTTTCATTATTATCTAACAAGGGGGATGAGATTTAAGGCTTGAAACTGGGAAATTTTTCAGGTAAATAGTGGAATAAAATTACGGGATTCGAAAGATTTCCGTCAACCATTGAAAAAAGTCTTACAAGTCTTCAATCTAATACTAATAACACTTAGGCTACTAATAACCCCTACCCTTGGTAAACGGAATAAATACATTTTTTATTTTCCTTTTCGGGTTTTTATGTGCTTTCTCTGTACGGAATTCAAAGCCGTTTTAATTAACTTTTAAGCTATCTATAATTTTTCAGCCCCTTTCACCCTCAAAACTCACAAAAAGCAAAATTTACGCAGACCGCTTCACAATTTTTCAACGCCGCGAGCGTTAATTTTGTAAATTTTGCGTAATTTTGTCTTTCTGCGATAATAAATTTTGCTTATTTAACTATGTTTTGCCTTTGTCACTTTTTCGATCCCTTTCGCAATATTTCAACCCCCCAAAACCCTAAATAATTGGGTTATTTTCGTGTTGTTTTCTGTAATTCTATAGGTAGCTATAACTACAATTAATTTTCATACCCTATGACTTTTCATCCCCCTTTACGATTTTTCAACCCCCAAGTGTTAATTTTGCAAAATTTGCGTAATTTCGCGCTTTTCTTCGGTAATAAATTGAACTCAGTTGAACGATGTTTACCTCTTTCTCTTTTTTTAATCCCATTCTCAATATTTCAACTCTCCAAACCCAAAATTTATATAATTGGATTATTTTGGAGTTATTTTCTGTTATTTTTTACTTAAACATCGGTTTATTCTCATAGCCTTTGACTTTTCATCCCCCTTTGCGATTTTTCAACCCCTTAAGTGCTAATTTTGCAACTTTCGCGTAATTTCGTTGGTAATAAATTGAACTCATTTGGGATTCAGTTTACCTTTTACAATTTTCCAGTTTCCTTCGCAATAGGTAGGTGTTTCAACACCCACAAAAGCTTTAATATAATTGGATGATTTTCAACAAGAAATTTTTAACATTTTGCCTTTTTGACACATCTGTCCGTCTGCGGAGGCACTACTACTAGGTGCAATCTGCACCCGATTCCACCAGTAAGACCAGCCGCCCCTGCATACACATTAACATGATAAACATCTACAGGGATACACATCGCATTGATGTACATCTTCCGTTGGCTTTTTCAAATGACAATTAAATCTAAATTAAAAGACTTTAAGAAGGATAATAGTATCTCTTCGGTGTGTTAGGTACAAGATCTTAGAGAAGAGAAATGGAATTGTGAAAAGATAATACATCATTCGAAATAGTATAGGTAATTTTATATTTTCAGGAAAAGGAAATGAATATGTCATTTAATTTTATTTATTATCATTAGCAATATCATTTAATTTTTGTTCATTGAAAAATAAATGTAAAAGTTACGAATGCGCATGCATTTATTATTTTGGTTGAGGAATTCTGGAATTCATCTAGAAATCGATTTTGAGTTTATTATTGACTCTAACGTAGGTACCTAGGTATGTAATTTGATGTTCCTCGGACAGGCCAACCCGGGGGCCAACCTTATTTTGAACTTCTACGGAGCAGTTATTGGAATCGATCGAAAAATTCAAAAAAATTGAATCGCCAAAAACATCGAATCTTTACGTTTTAGGGTACCTGGGAACCCAAAAAAGTGGTTTTAAAAAAATGTCTGTGTCTGTATGTCTGGATCACGCTGCGGCTCAAACTACTGATCGCATCGAGATGAAATTTGGCACACATAATTCTACAGTGGGCAATTTGTAGGTGCTGATTAGATTTTGAGCCACATCGGTTCACGGAAAGTGTCATTTTGGTGAAAATTCACCAATAGAGATTTGTTTTCAAATCTTCACTGTCACCTGAAATTTTGAAAATTTTACATTTGATAATACAGAATTGACAACTACGAGTACATTTAAAAAGATTTTATGATGTAAAAGATTACTTCATTAGGCGCGCGAAGCGCTTCATGTTCTAGTTAATTTAAAAAATAGCATTCATAACGCGAAAAATGGGGGTTTGCATTTAAATTTTGTGTGTCAAAAAGGCACTTTCCGTGAACCGATGTGGCCCAAATTCTAATCAGCACCTACAAATCTCCCACTGAATATGTGTACCAAATTTCATCTCGATACGTTCAGTAGTTTGAGCTACAGCGTGATCACAGACAGACGGACATTTTTCAAAAACCACTTTTTCGGATTCCCAACGTAAAGATTTGATGTTTTGAAACTAATTGAACGCAAAAAATTGCACCACCGAAACCCCCTTCAACCCCCGAGCACAGAAAATTTAATCTTTGGACCACCTCTTACCTTCAAACCCCAAACACAAGAAACTTTAACTTGGAAGAAATTTAACCCTTGGATCGCCAACAACCTACAACCAAGAGTTGAACTGAACGAAAGAAATTAAAATTTTGCCCCTAAAACTCACCCCCGTCAATCTCGAAACACAAAAATATTATTTGAAATTTAAGCCTTGTACCACTTATTATCGCAGGAGACTATTTAAAAGCAAAAAATTGGCAGTCCCGGAGACGGTAGAAACTTCTACTTTTTCATAGAATTTGAAAATGTAGCAGTTAGCAATAAATTAACTTGTGTCGATATTTTTCACCCCTAAAATGACATTTTTTGAAAAAATGGTATTAAGGTTTTTGATCCAACAATGCAACAGCTATCGAACTCAATAACAATAATATGCCCTTTTGCTAAGAAAAATTCAAAAAGGGGCAGTTTTGCCCCTAAAATGTCAATTTTCGAAAAAATGGCACAAAGGTTTTTAATCCATGAATACAATAGCTATCAAATCCTGTAGTAAGAAAATACAATTTTGCTAAGAGAAATTGAAAAAAAGAGACCTTTTGCCACTAAAATGTTATTTTTCGAAAAAATGGGACTAAGGTTTTCGACTTGAAAAAAAATCAGCTATCCCATCCGCTAATAAAAATATACAGTTATACATAGGTTTTTTTCATGGCACCGATTTTTGTCCAGAAGGGCACCAAGTGTGAATACATTTTTGGAAGCAGAATTCGAAGAGTTTTCATATGGTAATGCGAAAAATGGGGGTTTGTATTTAATTTTTTAAAGTTGATGTGCCAAAAAGGCACTTTGCATCAACCGTTGTGATCAAACTCTAATCAGCACCTACAAATTACCCACAGAATATGTGTGCCAAATTTCATTTCGATACGTTCAGTACTTTGAGCTGTATAGCGTGATCTCAGACAGACAGACACACACAGACAGACATTTTTCAAAAACTTTTTCGGATTCCCAGGATCCTAAAACGTAAAGATTTAATGTTTTTGGCGATTCGATTTTTCGATCGATTTTATTAACTTGCTTCGCGAAGCGTAGAAGTTAAAAATTGCACTCTCAACACCCACAGCCTTCAAACCCCGAACACATAGTTGACATATGGAGGAAATTTTACCCTATCTACAACAGAAACAGGCTGACTGAACGCAAAAAGTTGCACTCCCAAAAACCACCCCCTTCAACCATCAAAAGACAAGGCGGATTAAGATACTGTAACAAAATCGCTATTTATATTTTTGGTTTCTTTAGCAATTGCAATAATTCCATTTTAAATAAACTATAATAATTGTGTGCATAAATATTTATGCATATGTAGGTACACTAAAATTCTCCTCCAATATACAGAGTGTTATTTTTAAAACTTCCCACCTTGAATATTTTTGGATGTAATAAGGATATTGACTTGAAATGAAAGCAATCCGCACGGAGGGGGACACTTGCGCGTATATTGAGGGAATTTTTTCCACTTCTGGTTTAACCGGAAATGACCTTAACTTAGTTTCCTCAAATGGAATGACACCTTCTTCTCAACGGATTCGGAATCTACGATTTTTTCTGTGTTAGAAACATGTATCATACTTGACCGGAAGTACAGTCACGGCCACCCTAGATTTTCAAAAACATCGAAGAAATTGGTGAAAAATTGAGATTTTCGAAAAACGCAAAAACACGTCAAGCTAGTTTTTTGATGCAAATTCACCTGAGCAATTTCTTTTTTTGATTTCTCTTATTTCTATCAAATTTTCTCTTACCTACCTCACAATCTGTCAAAATCTAAAAAGTAAATAAAAAAAAATGTCAGTGGGCAGATGAATTTGCATCAAAAATTTAAAGTAGACGTGTTTTTGCGTTTTTCGAAAATCTCAATTTTCCACCGATTTCTTCGATGTTTCTGAAAATGTAGGGTGGCCGTGACTGCACTTCCGGACATGTTTCTAACTCAGAAAAAATTCAATTCAATATTTTTATTACATCCCAAGAATATTCAAGATGGGAAGTTTTAAAAATAACACCCTGTATATACGGTGTCCGGAAATAACGATGAAATATTTCGGGGGGGTGATTCTGCAGTTCAAAATATGAAAAAAAGTTCCTATAAACATGGGTCCGGAAATCGCTCCTAAGGGGGCTAGGGCCTCAAAATTCGATTTTGATTTTGTCAATTATTAAGTTTTTGCATACTGTCTGACATCGATAAGCAACATTAGATTACTTTAGATACTAATTTTTAAAATCCGTTCAGTTTTGTAATTTAATAAAAATCGTTTAAGCCTAGGAAATAGAAATGGATCTTTAAATCTAATTTTTTCGAAAACGGTTGATCCTACGGTGTTATAACAAGAGAGGCTTTTTTATGTAATTTTAGTCAGGAAACCATATTTCGGTTAGAAATTGTCTAAAAAATAACACGTAAAAAAATTTGGGTGGGGAAAGCTGAAGCCCCCCTATTTTCCACGCCCCTGGTTGAATCTGCTTTTGGTGGATACCATAATCTGATGGCGCTTACTGATGTTAGATAATGTGCAAAAAGTCGTCAGTGTATCTTAAGCGGTTCCTGAGTTATTCAATAAAAACCGAATTTGGGGTACCCCCTTAGGAACGATTTCCGGATACATGTTTATAGGAACTTTTTTGCATATTTTGAGCCGCAGAATCACCCCTCGAAATATTTCATCGTTATTTCCGGACACCCTGTATACAAGTGTGTCTCATTTTAACTGGAACCACACAAATATGCGTTCAATGCGTTCTTTTTTTCTGCACGTAGGGCTCCAAAATCTGCACCTGTGTAATGCTCAATTTTTTTTGTAAATCGAAATCCCAGCCTACTGCGATTTAATAAAGAGGCCAAAAATAACGAAATCGTATTAGCCATTTTTTTATCGAAAAATTTTATAAAGAAAAGTTGCTCAGGATCGCTCCAAATGGCTAAATCCGAAGTTTCAGGAAAAAACAAAAATGTTGAATTTCTTGAAGAAGAATCATAAAATAACGAAAACGTCAATATTTTTGCAACATAACGGGTGATGTGATAAAAAAAGTGAAGTATCACCCAGGCGCAGATTTTGGAGCTCTACATGCAGAAAAAAAGAACGCACTGATTCGGTTAAAATTAATCGAAATATTTGGGTGGTTCCAGTTAAAATGAGACAATAATTGTTTTTTAACCAATTCCCCAAAATAATAAGTACTAATAATTGTTTTTTAATTGACAAATTTTGACAATTTTGTAAAATTTAACAGTGGACAATCTATTATTTGAGGCACACATTACTCATCCGATCCTAAATGTGATCTGACTCACAGGTCACAGGCCATCAAGTGAATATTTAGTATAATATGGTATAATGTAAAAAGTAAAACGTTGAAAAATGCAACTTATACAAGATCACTACACAGGACGGTTGAATCTTCAAAAATGTCAGCATATTACTTAAGACCTTAAAAGGCTGTTTATACTACATGATTTTTCATATGATTTTCTGTATGACTTGAAATCACCATGGTTGATAACAATTTGGAGTCATGGTGATTTCAAGTCATACAGAAAATCATATGAAAAATCATGGAGTGTAAGCAGCCTTTAAGGGCCGGTTTTTTCATCTCATGTTAACTTTAACATGAGGTTTGTCACCTTAGTTTCCATGGTGACAACAATTCAACAATTTGTTTCTATGGAAATAACCTTGTTAAATTTAACATGAAAAAACCGGCCCTAAACCAATAACAATTAAAAAATAATATCACCCTTTCATGGTAACCATAACAGTCTATGATGTATAAATATAGAGAAGCTCTGATTTCTCAGTTCACAACAAATATACAACTGACTTAAAACAATTAAACAGTAGGCAACTACCTAATTTGGGACATGTCTGTCTTATGTAGTATACATTTCTAAGGCACTTGTACATTTAATTAAAACTAATAATGTCATGAAATAATGAGCAATCAAGTGTGTAATTATTTTAGCCAGTAGTATATAAATCAGATCACTTTACGCAACTAAAGAACGATTAATTGGCACAGTTTCAGAATCAAGCAATTCATCATCCCCCGATATTAAAATATCACTCTCTGAGTTGCGTTTTTTAAGTTTCCTCCTAATGGATCGATATTTAACTTTTGTCTTATGCAGCAGACTTCCCTCGGCACTATCTCTTCTTTCATGATTCTTTGCTTTGTTCTTATGCATCAAAAAATTGTCAGTAACCCAAAACATTAACATCTGCAACAAAAATGGATTAAGAATCAATGAAGACAAATAAGTCAGGGCAAAAAAATACAAACTTACATTTACAAAAAATGGTATAATGAGCATAACAAAGGACAATTCTACTTTGGGATTGTTGATTGGAGACAAAATAAAGTTCTTAACTCGGTCCCAAAAATCTAGCTGCATAAACAGAGTTATTGAGACTTTAACAATTGCCATAAGGCCCACATATAAACAGCACTGGGCTAACCAAGCATGCATGGAGGGTGGTGTACCTATTAACAGTCACATTAAGACCAAAATGTATTCAACTCATAATACCGTATTCTCCAAAATTTATAGCTGGCAACCCCTTTCTTTTTGATAAATACTGACAGAACCTTATTCCTATGAATATAATTAACAACCCTAAGGAAGAATCTAGAAGGAAGTTGATGAGATACCTGAAAATTATGTTGATTATTGTTTAGGTTTCATTATTTCAGTTTATACCAAGTGCAAGGGTCACCCATATATTGACCTGCAAGCCACACATTCGCCAAATGAATGGCCATAGCTCCCATCCCTTGTTTTGATGTATCATAGAACCAAATTAACCAAGACCGCCGTTCAAGTTGAGGTTCACAGAATCTTTTAGCTAGCAGAAATAATAATAACAACATTCACTAGTATAAATACGTACCAATTAAACATGTGAAAGCGAGGCAGGCTAAAAGAACTTGAAGGAACCACCCAAACATATCAGTCAAGGCATCTTTGCTACAGTGCAGCCCCCCTTCCTGGGGAGCACTACCGTTCATCATGAAAGCAACAGCTATCTTTCCATTATTGAAATTTTCTGAATACCCATGAACGCATTAAGTACATTTTATCAGTATTGGAATGCATGAAATTCAATAAACACCAAAACACAGGATAGTTGTCTCTGGATAGTTCAAAATTTACTTGGCCACAACCACCCCACTTGGTACATTAAGTACTTAAGTATTTATTTTGAATATATTAGACAGTATACATTTGCAATTTTTTGTCACTTGTTGTAATTTTACACGTTTGTAGTTATGTTATGTCATGACGGTTAACGTTATGTACTTTGACTTGTGTTTTGTGTAAAAATCTTTTATAATTACTACTTGTAGCCTTGTACTGTCAGAACTGTCCTTGACTGTCCTGTCAGTCACGTCACTCACGTCACTGTCACTTTCTGCTGGGACGCTTATCTTTGAACTGGGGAGATCATCTCACCGGTGAGATTTAGGCAACACGCCGCTCTTAGCTGCATATAGGCCTACGGAAAACCTATGAGATTCAATTTACCTTGGTCAAACCTTGGTTGAGTATAGACATGGTTAGTCACTCCGCACATTTTGGTAGTCACTGTATACGTCAAAATGACGTCACGCTGTGCAAAATTACATGGGGCGAGATATCTTTTTTTGACATGTTAGAAGTCTTCAAAATGTTTTGGCACAGGGTTGGTCCCTGGAAATGTCTAACCATGTCTGTACTAAACCTTGGTTTAATATGTCAAAAAGGATATCTCGCCCAATGTAATTTTGCACAGCGTGACGTCATTTTGACGTATACAGTGACTACCAAAATGTGCGGAGTGACTAACCATGTCTATACTCAACCAAGTACTAAACCAAGGGTCAAACCAAGCGAGATGGTCTCCCAGTTCCCAGGTTAGAATGCGCATGCGTGTGCAACAAGTTGCAAAAGAATGCCAGTGATATTTCGATGAAAATGAAGAACAGAGGGCATGATTCTATTGCAAATCAATATGTCGGAAATGTAGATTTATTGGCGGGGAGAGCCTTTAAGCAAAATATTGTCCAACATTATTTTGCATAAGATTATTAGCAAATAAATTTATTGATATTCATTTTAATCGCAGAAATGTTTGTATTTTTCAAACTGGATAGGGAAAATAAGGCGTAAAAGGAAAAAATTGCGGTTTGTTAAGTGTTAATTTATATTGTTGTACCTAAATAGAAAAAGTTCTGTCCTTATACAGGATGTTCCTATATTCATAGTCCTAACTCCGGGACGTTATTCCTTACATCTTTCTAGGAAGAAAAGTTCCTATACACATATGTCCGGAAATGCTTTATAGGGGAGTTACGCTCCTTCAAATGGGTACTGCTCAAAAAGTCAAATTTTTTAAAATTTTTCGAAAAATATTATTTTGAAATTTGGAGCAATCGTTAGTGTTATAAAGAGCTTTCGCCTCACTTTTTTTTCAGATTTTTAATAACATCACAGGCGTGCGTTCTTGGAGGGCCTTACACATTTTTTTACATTTTCTTTTGTTGTATTCATTTTTCTCACCAAATGATAATAAAATCTTAATCGTTGGTCGATTCTACACAGAAAAGGGGCTTTTGTTGAATGTCGCTAAAACGTCCCGTTTTCGATTAAGGTGACTTTGATTGGTTAGAGCGCGAAAATTTCTTTTACCTACCTAATTAGTGAAAATAAACTCAGAATTTCATTTCTTCCATCATTTTAGAAAGAATAGTTCATATATGGACACGTGGCGGTAAATAATTGCTAAGGGGGCTATGGTCCTTCGAATAATATGTTTTCCGCCGAGATTCCATTCGAATGATAGGACCATAGCTTTTTTAGGAAACATTTTCTGAAGTAAGTATCTTTAATATAAACTTTTCTTCCTAAAATGATGTAAGGAATAACGTCCCTGAGTTAGGACTATGAATATAGGAACATCCTGTACCTACATATATATGTAAATTTGCCACATAAGTAAGACTGAATAATAAATAACATAACTTTTTTAAGACATCATTATACAGGCTGGTCCAACACTAGTGTCCAGCGGCAAAACGACCTTTTACTTTGAGGCTAGAGTTTTGAATTTTTTACAGGGTGTATGGGTACTAAAAACCCTTCAAATGGCGTTAACATTTTTTTCATTGGACCAAAAATGTGACGTCACGAGATTTCAAATTGAGCTATTTTCATGGAATAAATAATTTTTGTCCATAGGTTGATTATTTTCGGCCTTAAGATTATGTTGACCAGATTTTAAATTTTTTTGAACGTCAGGTTTGCAAACTGCAGAAGGCAAAATAATCGTCATTTTATTTCATAAGGAGGCCGTGAAACAACATCGAAACGATGCGCCGTGTGTCCAACTTGAGTTCATCGAAGATTTAGAACTGTCAGTTGCTTGTCATGCTTTGGCAGCGCCCATTGAGCCACAGAATTATTAATTGATTGATTTATTCGAATAATCTAATATTTTTACAAAAAAATCATGTGAAAATCATCGAGTCTGCCCCGCGAAGTTTTAAACACGCGCAGACGCAAAGCGTGTTGTTTTGTTTACATCCTGACTCTCGACAGTTGATGCCTGGAAGATTATGGAAGATGTGAAGATTAATGAACCTTTTAACAGTTTATTTTCTTGCAAACGCTCTCCAGAGGTTTACCTCATTTAATTATCAGTGAATTTAGTAAGTTTTTCAATTTTCTTTGTATTATTATAAGCAATACTGGTTAATTTAAGGTGTGAAGATTTGGACGACAGGATCATCACAATCTACAAGAAGCTGTTATTTACTACAATTACAAGATAAAGGACTAACGAAGGCAAGACTAGCAGAATTATTCATCAGTGTTAGTAATGAGAACGAAGTGTCCGAACTTTTGGTGAAATGCAATGCGAATGAACCTGGGACTGGTTTCAAAATCATACGTATTGTCTTTGTAAAACTATCAGCAAAACAGTAAGAGTTTCTGTTGGATTAAATTATGAATAAAACACCACTAAACTTATTTATTTTAAGTAAGGTACACACGCATCTTTATGAAATGGTCTGAATATTCACTTGGAACAAAATGCCCCAAATTCCTAGCTAGTAATTTATTTTATCACATTACTAATTCAACAATGTAGTTTATTTAGTTAAACGTAGTAAGGTTTCACTGCAATCTTGACACTAATCATTGCAGTCACTACACGAGTTCCTCAAACCGACACTGGTGCACAATATCCACACTTTTCCCTTGTAAAATGTAAACAGTCTTGGCCCAGAACGCGATAATCATCAACAATTATTATTAAATTAGTTGTAGTAGATGCCATAATCTTGTCGTTTAAATCCGAGTCCAAATCTTCAACATCACCTTCAATTAAACAGGGTTGTTTTTACAGATACAATGAAAGTTGAAAAAGTTACCTAATTCACAGATAATTAAATGGGGTAAGCCTCTGTACGAGTTCGCAAGGAAATAAACTGCTAGAAAAGTTATTAATCGTGTCGGACTGCCGGGCCGGCATCAGCTGTCGAGATGTAAACAACACATTGCGATTGCGCCTGCGCGTGTTCAACACTTCGCGGTTAAGATTCATGACTCCCATAATTTTTTTTGTAAAAATATCAGATTATTTCAATAAATCAATCAATTAATAATTCTGGAGTTCAATTACCCGTGTCAAAACATGACAAGCAACTGACAGTTCTAAATCTTCGATGAACTCAAGTTGGACACACGGCGCATCGTTTCGATATTGTTTCACGGCCTCCTTATGAAATAAAATGACGATTATTTTGCCTTCTGCAGTTTGCAAACCTGACGTTCAAAAAAATTTAAAATCTGGTCAACATAATCTTAAGGCCGAAAATAATCAACCTATGGACAAAAATTATTTATTCCATGAAAATAGCTCAATTTGAAATCTCGTGACGTCACATTTTTGGTCCAATCAAAAAAAATTTAAGGCCATCTGGAGGGTTTTTAGTACACATACACCCTGTAAAAAATTCAAAACTCTAGCTTCAAAGGAAAAGGTCGTTTTGGCGCTGGACACTAGTGTTGGACCAGCCTGTATATGAAAATATGACAAAAACCTACAAAGTGATGAAATTTTGAATAAGAAATATGAAAGTTAAATAAGGGTATACCTACAGAGGTCGTAGGAAGGAAACGACGTAGGACGGAAACGACATAGGACGGAATTCGTGTGAAGGTTTAAGAAAAATCTCCACAGAAACTACAAAACTGCGTCCACCACTGCCAAAATTGAACCAAGCGAAGGTAGCACTTAAGCTATGATGTGCAAATAAAGCTTATAGATTGATAAAGTTGAAATTCGGGCGGAAATTTTAAACTTGACAAAACTGCCCCACTGTCAAATGTGCTCTACTCTCCCCTACTTTTCAACCGAAATTTTGAAATGTCTGGATGTCATCACCTAACACAATGGAGCTGTTACATGGAAAATTATTATTGAATAAAATCAAAAAGTTAGTCCCAGCAGAAGACGCTATACAAAATAAGACAATCATAATCTTTTACTTTGGAGCTCTTTGGTGTAAATCCCCAGACTGCAAACTCATCCTTCAAAATCTAAAAGATCTTCACCGGGTAAGAAATCATCAACAACTGTTATAGGCAATTGCATTAAAGGATTACAGGAAAATTTGCGAAGAAACACCGGTATAGAGATTATTTATGTCTCATCTGACACCGATGAGGAAGATTTTAATACATGTTTTAAGACACATGGAGGTTGGTTTGCTGTCCCTTTTGCAGACAAATTAGGAGAGTAAGTAATTATTTACCCCTTTGCTATTAAAAATATTAATATGAAGAGAGCTTCGTAGAACATTTGGAATAACAAATGTCCCCAACTTGATCGTAGTAAGAAAAAATGGAGATGTAATCACTAAACAAGGAAGACAGGAGATTGTTGAAAAGGGCATTAATGTTCTAGTAACTTGGACTGACTAGTGCAGTAAATAATAAAACTTATTTATTGAAAACCTTTATTTTAGGATACATTTTATTCTTCTGGTATTTCAAGACTACCCTCATTTACTTCATCAATAACATCATGAGGTAGTTTGCCATCAATAGTGCATCCTACTGACTGAGAAGTTCCTAAAACTTCCTTAACTGTTCCTGCCAAATTCTTTGCCATAGATCTGGGCCTCATCTGGCGGGCAATGCTAATTACATCATCAAGTGAAATATTTCCACTATGTTTAACTGAAACAAAATAAGGTGAATACACCTAATCATACTAAAGAAAATAATAATAAAGCTGTGCATCGCCAGTAGTAACACACTTAGTCTTTCGTAAGCATGAGTTGCAAATAAGCGATTTTACTATTGCATTACGACAAATTGACAAACCCATTAAAGTAGCTTGCCTTTAATCAAATGCCAGAACTAATTAGATTTGAAATAAAAACTTACTGTTCTTAACCTTTTTCCTGTCTCTTGGCGCTTCTTTAAGAGCCTTAATAATCAAGGAGGCTGCCGAAGGAACAACAGTAATAGCAGCTTGACGATTCTGGATCTTCAACTGAACAGTAATTTTAAGACCTTTCCAATCGGCAGTACTTTTGGCAATATCGTCACCAATTTTCTTTGGAGACTGGAAGACACGTTACAATTTGAGGTTATGTGTTCGAAAGAAATTTAAAAATTGCTTTCTTGTAAGACTGCACTCACCAAGCCCAAAGGACCGATTTTTGGGGCCAACGATGCAGTGGCACCTACTTCTCCTCCAACACATCTGAGGAAAACTGCAACAAAACAAATTTGGAAATTTAGTTTAATTTTCTCGTGTGTAAAGGGTACATACCAAATTTAACTTCATTCGGATCGAATTTTGGAGGCATTTTTAATCTAGTTAATTGGTTTCCTTATGGTAAACTATCAAATATGGGCGGATGATTGAAGATTTTTGGAAAATCTTAACAACAAACCGCGGTACGTCAAAATGACGACACAGAAAAGAGATGGAGGCGAGGTGAGAGGTGAGGTGAGCTGTCTAGTGTCACCGTTTGGTTAAAGATGAGTTGTACAGGTGGCGCTGGCGTTGCTCATTATAGATGAAGATTTAATGATCCAAAAAATGTCTTCATACAATTTGGAAGCAGGTTTTCAAATTCGTCTAATTTAACAAAACATTTTCCTGTCCTTTAATAGTTTCTGATTTCAACCAAATAGCTAATCTACACTCTACAGTGACAGAGAGTAGTGATGGGAGTATTCGAGAACCAAGTATCGAAAGTATTCGATTCTGTAAAGTTCTCGTTGTTCTCGAGAACCTGTGGCAAAGTATTCGAATGCTTTTTAGTTCTCGGATAATTTCGAACTCGTAACGCTACTCTCGCTCGAGTCACAGACTACGATGCTACGATCGTGTTCTGTGCTCGAGTCTCGCTACAACTACTTTCACGGCGCGGCCGAATGCCGATCACATCCGACTACCATCTAATCTACCGAGTCACTCAGATCATGCTCAGCCACAGAGAACAGACAACACCACAGATTTACATATAAGACATAGACCATCCACACAGTTTATTCAGCCTTTAGACGCCCCCACAGAAACTCGATTCGATAACTTTGTCGATTATTTATTTAAACGTGATTTCTAGTTTATGTAACTAACTTGAAATTTATAAATAATGGTTTATAGTATTATATTTATTAATCTAATATTCTCCTTTAATATAATATAAAAGTAAATATTCGACATTCCAACATTCGTTATTTGGATTGCATTTTCAAATGGACGCGATTCCAATTTCCGATTTGCTTATTCATGTAAATTCGTTAGTATAGGTTCTCGGTTCTCGGATGTGTACTCGATTCTTGAAAGTATTCGAGAACCATGTATTCGATTCTTAAAACTATTCGATTCTGATGCCCATCACTAACAGAGAGGTTGTTGTTGTTAGTCACATGCAAATGCGCAAATGTCATGTGTCATGTGTCAAGTGTCAGGACGCTTATCTTTGAAACGGGGAGATGCAACTTATCTCAGCACACGCACAGAGTCTCCCTGAACCTATCGGGTGTCCCAAAAAAAAACGGACAAGATATTTGTGGGAATAAGTCTGTCATCTCTTAATTGATTTGGATGAACGTGGTCTTTGATTAACGCCAAAGGATCAGGCTTTCAATTGCATAAGAAATTACGGCAGAGGGCGCTGCCGTCGTAGTCCTATTGATACTTGTTTTAAAGGCTTATTTTAGCTGCATGGGGATTGGTCAGTCAACGACCAATCGGTATGACACTCAAGTAGCCTCGTAGATCTTTCTTTCTTGTTAAAAAATATTTTTTCAGAAGTCGATTTGGCTTAAGCATTAATTTTCGGTGATTTTTTTAAAATATGTGTTTTTGAGTATTTTCACGCATTAATGGTCATCATGACCAAAGAACAGTAATGCATAAAAATCTTAATTTTGAGTTATAAATGAACGAATATGGTGAAAACAGTGGCGCGGATGCCAGTGGGGGGCAACTGAACAGTTATCATTGAAAATTAAGCTCTACGTGCATCAATGTTACTTTAGTCATGGTTATGGAAGCATGAAAATACGCAAAAGCACTTTTTTTAGAAAAATCACAGAAAATTAATGCTCACGCCAAATGGACTTGTGAAAGAAGATTTTTGAAAAAAAAAGAAAGGTCTTCAAGGCTATTTGGGTCTCATAACCATTTGTTGTTGCCCGACCAATCCCCACGCTCGTAAAATAAACCTTAAAGAGAAGTATCAATAAGGCTACTACAGCAGCACCATCTGTCGACGTTTCTTCCAAAGTTCGAAAGGCTGATTCTTTAGCCTTAATTTAAGACCAAGTCTATCCAAATCGGTTAAGAGATGGCCGACTTATTTCAAAAACTATTTTGTCCGGTTTTTTTTGGGACACCCGATATTTTTGAACATAAATGAGATTTTGGCGCATGACAAGAATTGAACGTTGACAATTGAGGCGAAAATCAAAAATAACTATAAAATAAACACGAATTTTTGAAGTTTGTGATAGTTTATTCTTTATTTAAATAAGTAATAATGTTTGAAAAATTATTTAATTTGTCTTTTTTTGATTTAACTTTTTTGTTTGTTTTTTATTATAGTTTGTATAGGTTTATCCCATATTCAAAGTTAACAACTGTTAATTGGTTTTCTTATGGTAAACTATCAAATATGGGCGGATGCGAGGGGCGGTTCACTACTCGAAGTAGGTGTACACTTCAGTTCGAAGTACTCGAAATACCTGTCGAAGTACTCGAAGTACATCTCGAAGTACTGGAAGTACTCGAAGTACTCGAAGTACATGTCGAAGTACTCGAAGTACTTTAGGGTGGAGCTAAGAAGTTTGCAACTGCGCATGCGTTAGAGTATGTGCGCCTGCGTACAACCGTTTGTGTTACTGAAACAGCTGATCATGCTGCATTACCTACATGCTTGGCCAACTGGATGGAATCCTCGGATGACGGTAATTTAAAACTCCTTAGCCCTAAGTTTTGTACATTAATATTGATAAATATACATGGTAGGTAATTTTTCGAATGCTCACCATTGGGATATCCTAAACAGTAAAAGATACGGGGTTGGTTAAATTAGAGAATAGTTGCGCTATTTCTTGACCACTAAGAATCTGAAGAGAAATTCCAAATATTTTGATTCGTTCCTGAGTTATCACAGAAAATCGGAAAATTGACAATTTAAAGAAAAACTAATATCTTCCTAACGCTTGATGTTATTAAATGAAACTTGGAACTTTTATATTTTTGACAGCTGTCAATTGAATGGCATTAACAGAAATTTTCTAGGCCTTCTAGATTTTGAATAAAGACGGTCAACTTCTCTTTTTCTTATGAGCGCCATATTGAATTTTAACACCGCCGGATACACAGAACAATTAGCTTCTCAAAAATGTAACCAACATTGTTGACGTTTTTGAAAAAATATGTGAAAGCCTGAGTCACCCGACCGCAAGACGTATTTATTAATGTTGAATTCAATTGTTTTCACATGTTATAATAGCGATTAACGAAGTCGGCGTACTTTTTTGCTATTGTTTTTCATCTAAATTTAGGGTGATTTTACACATTATATTTAAACCAATTTTCAAATTCTGACATCTGTCAAAAAAGTTTTTTGTGTAGGTATTTGATGGTGTCAAATTTCAATATGGCGGTCATAAAAGAATAAAAGAATTCAAAGTCTAGAAGGACTAGAAAATTTCTGTCGATGCCATTCAATTGACATGTGTCAAAAATATAGAAGTTCTAAATTTCATTTAAATAACATCAAAAGATTTTTCGCGATAACTCAGGAATGAATCAAAATATCGGGAAATTCATTTAGATAACTCGAAGTATTCGAAGTACTTGTCGAAGTACTCGAAGTACTTGGCGAAGTACTCGAAGTACTTGTCGAAGTACTCGAAGTACTTGGTCGAAGTACTCGAAGTATTCGAAGTACTCGAAGTACTTGTCGAAGTACTCGAAGTACTCGAAGTCCCATCAAAATATCAAAGTACTTCGAATAAAGTCGAAGTAGGTGTACACATTTTAGTGAGTGAACCGCCCCTCGGTCGGATGCTTGAAGATTTTTGGAAAATCTTAACAACAAACCGCGGTACGTCAAAATGACGACACAGAAAAGAGATGGAGGCGGGGGTGAGAGGTGAGGTGAGCTGTCTAGTGCCAAATTGTTTTTTTTTAATTGAATTTCTGAAATTTTTGTGTACCTACACTGTACTTACATTTACATATTACATACCTAATACGAACCTAAGAATGTTTCGTCTTAATTTCTTTGCGTATTTATAAATGGGAATTCTTTTATTGATGCTAAAATTTTGATTATCAGTTTCGTCTTTGTGTAAATGTTTCATAAGTTATTTAATTTGTGATATTTTTATTTAGGGGTACAGGTCGTAGGAAAGAAATGACGTAGGACGGAAACGACATAGGACGGAATTCGTGTATCTTCGGAAGACCTTGGGCTTGCTGTCAATTTCCATCGTACGTCGCATTCCGTCCTACGTCCTTCTGGATGCTTTCCGTTCTACGTCGTTCTCGAGGTTTTCCGTCCTTCTGAATACTTTCCCTTCTAAGTCGCTCCTAAAACTTTCCGTTCCTACGTCGTTCTGGAAGCTTTCCTTTCTACGTCGTCCTGGATGCTTTCCGTTCCAAGTCTTTCTGAATACTTTCCGTTCTAAGTCGTTCCGGAGGCTTTCCGTCCGACGTCGTTCTGGATGCTTTCTGTTCTACATCGTTCTGGATGTTTTCCGCTACACAGATTTTCCGTTCTACGATCAATCTGCAAGTTTTCTCTGCGACGCCTACGACTGTCTATGGAGTACAGACCGCCCGAACACGACGTAGGGTAGGACGGAAAGTCTTCGGAGCGACTTAGAACGGAAAGTATTCAGAAAGACTTAGAACGGAAAACATCCAGAACGACGTAGAAAGGAAAGCATCCAGAACGACGTAGGACGGAAAGTTTTAGGAGCGTCTTAGAACGGAAAGTATTCAGAACTACTTGAAACGGAAAACATCCAGAACGACGTAGAATGGAAAGCATCCAGAACGGCGTAGGACGGAAAGTCTCCATTGCGGCGTACGACGGAAACTGACAGCAAACCCAAGGTCTTCCGAAGATACACGAGTTCCGTCCTACGTCGTTTCCGTCCTGCGTCGTTTCCTTCCTACGGGTCGCTCCCAAACGGGCCTAATATTCGAACTAAAGTCCCGTCGCATATTAACGAAAGCGGGGGTTGTGTGTCTCAGGCTTTTTTTGTTGGTTTGTAAACGGGATTCGGATTTCAGATCCGTCAAAACTCCCGTCACTCACTGTCAGTGTCAATAGACAGTAACAATGGAGATTGAAAGGGGTCTTTGTTGTCAATTATTGTCCATGACAGGAATTTTGACAGAACTGAAATCCCGTTTACAAACCAACAGAAAAATAGCCTGAGACACACAACCCCCACTTTCGTTAAAATGCGACGGGACTTTAGTAACAAATTAAGGAATTCAAAAATTCCCGCCAGCATTGTACTTTCGCTCGCAATCATCAGAGGCGCTGCAATCAACAGACCAACTGTTTAATACGTCAGGTCCGTTACTTGTGTGAAGTTAGCGCCCGACGCTGGCGCCCAAAAGTAGCGGTCTCGCCCCACCACCAAACCTGTCTCACACCGTAGAAATACAGAGGTTAGAAGTGCGTGTATTGCTGGTTGCATCGACTAGAGGCCGCCCTGTATTAACTTTTTAGTACGAAATATCATAGTTTATCCATCAATCCATCACCGCATTACAACATTTAACATTTCCCCAAAAATCAAAATAGTCCTCCCACTCAATATAAGACAAATTCTTACAACCTCTACCGACTACCGTAACTCTGCTAAGACGTTTAAGGGAGTTGGCAGTCAGTGACAGAAATCTTGTCAATGATTTGCTCATTAGATAAGAAAATTTTGCTTTCCGACGATAACCTGAAAAGGGGTTAATTGTTTATTTTCGAAGTCATTCCCATGTCTCAGCGCCACCGTTTTAAACCATCGCGAAGAGAAAAAAATTAGCTTTCGTTTGATGTGTGAAACTTGATCGGTCAACCCCCTCTAGGGGGTGAAAAAAATTGAAAACCACTTGAAACGACGTTTATTGTTTATTTTCGAAGTCATTCCCATGCCTTAGCGCCACCTTTTCAAGCCGGTGCGAAGAGAAAAAAATTAGCTTTCGTTTGATGTACGAAACTTGATCGGTCAACCCCCTCTAGGGGGTGAAAAAAATTGAAAACCACCTGAAACGACGTTTATTGTTTATTTTCGAAGTCATTCCCATGCCTTAGGGCCACCATTTTAAGCCAACCCGAAGAGAAAAAGTTAGCTTTCGTTTGATGTATGAAACTTGATCGGTCAACCCCCTCTAGGGGGTGAAAAAAATTGAAAATCACCTGAAACGACGTTTATTGTTTATTTTCGAAGTCATTCCCATGCCTTAGCGCCACCATTTTAAGCCAACACGAAGAGAAAAAAATTAGCTTTCGTTTGATGTATGAAACTTGATCGGTCAACCCCCTCTAGGGGGTGAAAAAAATTGAAAACCACCTGAAAAGGAGTTAATTGTTTATTTTCGAAGTCATTCCCATGTCTCAGCGCCACCGTTTTAAACCATCGCGAAGAGGAAAAAATTAGCTTTTGGTTTTTAATTTTTTTCACACCCTTGCGTGGGTTGACCGATCAAGTTTCATACATCAAACGAAAGCTAATTTTTTTCTCTTCGTGTTGGCTTAAAATGGTGGCGCTAAGGCATGGGAATGACTTCGAAAATAAACAATAAACGTCGTTTCAGGTGATTTTCAATTTTTTTCACCCCCTGGAGGGGGTTGACCGATCAAGTTTCGTTCATCAAACGAAAGCTAATTTTTTTCTCTTCGCACCGGCTTGAAAAGGTGGCCCTAAGGCATGGGAATGACTTCGAAAATAAACAATAAACGTCGTTTCAGGTGGTTTTCAATTTTTTTCACCCCCTAGAGGGGGTTGACCGATCAAGTTTCATACATCAAACGAAAGCTAATTTTTTTCTCTTCGTGTTGGCTTAAAATGGTGGCCCTAAGGCATGGGAATGACTTCGAAAATAAACAATAAACGTCGTTTAAGGTGGTTTTCAATTTTTTTCACCCCCTAGAGGGGGTTGACCGATCAAGTTTCATACATCAAACGAAAGCAAATTTTTTTCTCTTCGTGTTGGCTTAAAATGGTGGCCCTAAGGCATGGGAATAACTTCGAAAATAAACAATAAACGTCGTTTCAGGTGGTTTTCAATTTTTTTCACCCCCTAGAGGGGGTTGACCGATCAAGTTTCATACATCAAACGAAAGCTAATTTTTTTCTCTTCGTGTTGGCTTAAAATGGTGGTGCTAAGACATGGGAATGACTTCGAAAATAAACAATAAACGTCGTTTCAGGTGGTTTTCAATTTTTTTCACCCCCTAGAGGGGATTGACCGATCAAGTTTCACACATCAAACGAAAGCTAATTTTTTTCTCTTCGCGATGGTTTAAAACGGTGGCGCTGAGACATGGGAATGACTTCGAAAATAAACAATTAACGCCTTTTCAGGTGGTTTTCAATTTTTTTCACCCCCTAGAGGGGGTTGACCGATCAAGTTTCATACATCAAACGAAAGCTAATTTTTTTCTCTTCGTGTTGGCTTAAAATGGTGGCGCTAAGGCATGGGAATGACTTCGAAAATAAACAATAAACGTCGTTTCAGGTGATTTTCAATTTTTTTCACCCCCTAGAGGGGGTTGACCGATCAAGTTTCGTTCATCAAAGGAAAGCTAATTTTTTTCTCTTCGCACCGGCTTGAAAAGGTGGCGCTAAGGCATGGGAATGACTTCGAAAATAAACAATAAACGTCGTTTCAAGTGGTTTTCAATTTTTTTCACCACCTAGAGGGGGTTGACCGATCAAGTTTCATACATCAAACGAAAGCTAATTTTTTTCTCTTCGCGATGGTTTAAAACGGTGGCGCTGAGACATGGGAATGACTTCGAAAATAAACAATTAACGCCTTTTCAGGTTATCGTCGGAAAGCAAAATTTTCTTATCTAATGAGCAAATCATTGACAAGATTTCTGTCACTGACTGCCAACTCCCTTAAACGTCTTAGCAGAGTTACGGTAGTCGGTAGAGGTTGTAAGAATTTGTCTTATATTGAGTGGGAGGACTATTTTGATTTTTGGGGAAATGTTAAATGTAATGCGGTGATGGATTGATGGATAAACTATGATATTTCGTACTAAAAAGTTAATACAGGGCAGCCTCTAGTCGATGCAACCAGCAATACACGCACTTCTAACCTCTGTATTTCTACGGTGTGAGACAGGTTTGGTGGTGGGGCGAGACCGCTACTTTTGGGCGCCAGCGTCGGGCGCTAACTTCACACAAGTAGGTCCGTTGGCCTGTTGGCCATCTTATAAAGCCTGACTCATCTATGATACAGTAAATCCTCCAATTTTTCATTCTTTTATGTGCTTTTATGTTTTATGCCTCGATTTTAAGGATCAGTGAAAGATAAATACCATTTTATTTCAATAATAGATACTATCCTGCGTAATGGACGACGAGGCAGAAACTTACAAGTTGTGGAGAATCCGCAAAACCGTGATGCAGGTTTGTTGTATACATAACCTATAAAATTGTTCATCGTTTTCATATTTATAGTTATGCCATGATAGGGGCTATTTGGTTACCCAGGATGAATTAGATCAAACGTTGGAGCAATTCAAGGAGCAGTTTGGTGACAAGCCAAGGTAGGGCGAGAAGCGAGATAGTTACCTGAATCTAAAATTCCTATATTTTTAGTGAGAAGAGACCTGCTAGAGGTGATTTGATTGTATTAGTAGCTCACAACGACGATCCTACAGATCAAATGTTTGTTTTCTTCCCTGAAGAACCTAAAATTGGAATTAAGACTATTAAAACTTACTGTACGCAAATGCAAGATCAAAATATTCATAGAGCAATCATAGTTGTCCAGCAAGGGATGACTCCCACGGCTAAACAGTCTTTAGTGGACATGGCCCCTAAATATATTTTGGAACAGTTTCTGGAGTCAGAATTGCTGATTAATATCACAGAGCATGAGTTGGTTCCTGAACATGTAGTAATGACGCCAGAAGAGAAGCAAGAATTATTAACAAGATAGTATGTTTATTGCTGTTAAGATTTTGAAAACTAAAACTATTGTTTTAGCAAGTTAAAAGAGAATATGTTGATGAGAATCCAAGCTGGAGATCCAGTTGCCCGCTATTTTGGATTAAAGCGAGGACAGGTAAAGTATCAACTCAATTATTGCCATGTTAAAATTCTTGATTCTCATTCGAACAAATTCTGATAAATATTTTTAAACAGTTGAAAAGCACTTTGTAGAACTTATGAAACCTACTAATGTAGATGCTTACCATCATTGGGGGTTAAATCTAGTCACTTAAATAGCGCTTGGAATCACTATGTTTACGAATGAATTTTTGTTATGCATGTTTAAGAATCTTAGGATGATTACAATTCATCATTATGTCTGCATTCCTATCTAATGCCTACACTTATCGTAGCAGAAAGTCAGCAGTGATCGAAAAAAAATCCTTATCCACAGTTTGCTTTGGAATTCTAAGTCATAGCACGTCATACTGTTGTCAATAAACCTACTTATTATACTAAAAGAGAATGAAACTTTCGTCTTTCATCGCAATTAAGATCATTGCTACTGTCCACATAATAGGCTACTTGCACATTTCCTAATTTCGGGATATTTTATTGTAAATGCATCAATAAAGATACAAGGAATCGTCCGCGAACATCAATTTTATTTAAAAAACGTTTGCTTATTTGTAAATAAATAAATAATTCAGAATCGCCGTTGTACGACTTGTGACGTCATAAATCGTACAGCCGATGCTATCTGACAACAGTTTATTTGAGGATGACGTTTAATAATTAATTTGAAAAGTCAACCTTGACAGTTGGAGTCAAAAGTAACCTCTAACGTTGAAAAAGGCGGTAAGTAGAATGTTATTGGTTGCTTGGGTTGGCATCTTGTACCTTTGTACCCACTGGCAAAGAGTACTTGTGACTACTATAAAATATTTAAGATTTATGAATGAAAGACGTCGGATCAGGTTAGACAGCGACGTTGTCAGATGTAAGAAAATTTAGTTCGAATGGCTGCGGTGGTTTTTTGGCGCGAAGTCTGCAAACGCTAGTATCTCATTTTTTTTTGAGCTCCACGGACAAGATATTGGAACTTAAGGTATCTGGAAGGGTTAAATATATCCCGAACTTCAATTTAACATCAAAAACTAAATTGATGCAAGATGCCTAAGTAATTTTTCAAACTGTTTTTGCAGGTATTCATATCAAAGACGAAGGTTTCGTTCCACGAAATTTTATTAAATTAGAAAAAAGTTGTCTTTTTCAATGTAGATTAAGAATCTGAAAAGAAATCTAAGATGTCTAGATTGGTTACTTAAAAGACTGAAAATTGACAACGTGTTATAACTTGGTTACTAATCGGCAGATCATTATGAAATTTGCTTCAATTTCAATTACTTTACATTGCACGAAGAATACAATGAGGCGACGAAAACTTTTCTAAGCCTTCTAGATTAAAATATGACATTTTTCAGTTTTTTCGAGTATACAGGGTGAGTCTGAAAGACTTCACATCCTTTATACCACAGAATGTACTGTTCAAATGATGAAGCTTGGTGCAAAAATTATTGGTCAATTGTGATTCCTCTTGATGTTATAAGCCGCCAAAGATCTTCATTTTTAAACGTGCTTTTTAAATATGTTTCGAAAGGTGTATTGTAGGATTTTGAATTTTTGCGCATCATTGTTACAGACCAAGATGCAACTACTGATGGTACTTAAGACATTATCCAAAAAGCGGTTCCCCGTTATACAGGTGGCTTCGATGTTATTTGCCCTTGAACTTTTTTATGTTTGAAAATATTGCTAATTTGCCTATGCGGCCGTATTCCCCGTTCAATTCTAAAGCTTTTTTGGCTCTTAAAATTTTTCGAAAAAACTAACCACTCACGAGAAAAATTGAAGAAACCGAAAACATGATCATCGTGATAAATCTACAATTTCAATAAAAATCAAAGTGTACGTTGACACGCATCACATTTCAACTGTTTTTTTGCATTGAAGGTGTTGTCCTACATCTGTGCCTAGAACCATTGCTCACAACTGAAGAAAAAACATTAATGGTTATTTCACTTTTTTATGAGGTAGACTGATCCTTGGTTTTAAGGTGATTACCTGCATCATGTTTTCGGTTTTTTCAATTTTTCTCGTGAGTGGTTAGTTTTTTCGAAAAATTTTAAGAGGCAAAAAAGTTTTGGAATTGAACGGAGAATACGGCCGCTTAGGCAAATTAGCAATATTTTCAAACATAAAAAAGTTCAAGAGCAAATAACATCGAGGCCACCCTGTATAATAGAGATCCGCTTTTTGAATAATGTCTTAAGTACTATCAACAGTTGCTTCTTGGTCTGTAACAATGCTGTGCAAAAATTCAAAATCCTACGATACACCTTTCGAAAGATATTTAAAAAGAACGTTTAAAAATGAAGATCTTTGGCGGCTTATAACATCAAGACGAATCACAATTGACCAATAATTTTTGCACCAAGCTTCATCATTTGAACAGTACATTCTGTGGTATAAAGGATGTGGAGTCTTTCAGACTCACCCTGTATTTCAGGAACCAAGCCAGATATCTTCAATTTCTTCTTCTTTTTTCTAATTTAATAAAATTTCGTATCTTTTACGGTAGGTACTCGAGTTGTCAATTTACGTCAGACTTCTGTTTTAATAATCTACAGCATTAAGATAACTAGAAAATTGCTAAATCAAGTTGGTACTCGGCCATTATTGACAATTCTGAATTCACCTAAAATTTTGGCAAGATTCCGTCACTTTCGGTTTCGCCGGAAATGATACCAACTTTGTTATTTGAAATGGAACCCGATTACATATTTAAGATCGTCTTTTCAAACTGAGTATTTCTTATCTGGGTTATCTTCATCTACTTGTCATAGTTTTTGACTTATGTCAATTTTTTCGTTCAAAATGTCACAAGCAAGAGTTGCTTTAAAAAATCACAGCTCTTAAACGCTTTGCAATAATGAAACGAGTTATTTTACAATCGAAAGCGAAGGAATCAGAGAATCTTTTGAGTAGTCAGCAATTTCCGAACATAGCTTCAAACGTTCACAATTAATGTTCAAAATTGACGATGACAAAATGTGGAAAAGTCGATTTTTTCAAATGGAACGTACTATTTTTGACAACGGCAAAATATTTCAATCTTTTTATGCTAACTTTTCAAGAGTGCCCCGAAAAAAATTCTCGAATTGCATTTTACATGTTAGAAAATAACATATTTTAGATGTTTCGTTAAGTTTCTATCAGATCCACAGCATATATATGTCCATTTGAAAATGAAAAGTTGACATTCAAGTTCAATAAAAACCATCCTGAGTTTGTAGTGTTTTATGAGCAATTTCATTTGATTTTTAGTTCACTAAAACCTGACCACAAATAACAAAATTATAGCGGTTTGGAGTTTTAATCTCACACTCTGTATTATCTTGTTTTAGAAAAGTATTGACATTTGTCAAAGAAAAGGTAAATATCAAGCTACATTATTCAGACATGAGTTTCAATTCGAAAGCTCCCTGAGAATAAGATTTTTTTGAAAAATTACAATACTGGGTGATAACTAAATCATGTAGGCTCCAATAACTTTTTCATTACAACTTTTTATCACTTCCGGTTACGCCGCAAATGGTTATAATTTAGATTTTTTCAATGGGACACCCGGTGAATTTTTATATTTTTGGAATCTAGGGGTCATCCTGAGAATTGTAGTGTTATTTTTGTGAGCTTTTTTTTTTGTGGATTTAGTGCTTATTCACACTTGGACGCGGTTGTCTTAAAATGTTCGTAACAAGTTAACTGCAAAAGAAAACCAGCATTCCACGTCAATTCGTTGGATAAATAGCGTAAATTTGAAAATTTTCATAGCCTCCCCGGTTTTTTGGCCATTGCGGCTAAACCCGTCGCGGGATTCTTGGGGATTTTCTATGACATGTTAAATGTGTTTGTGTTGTTAATCCTTAGTGGGACAGCCTGTATGCAGGATTGTATTTTTAAAATGTGCCTTGTTTGACCCTCTGCAACTTTGTATTTAACAATTTTTTTTTAATTTTTTCTCTACAGCAATGGAGTTATCAACCGAATACAGACAGTTGGGACACCCTATATGTCTTAGAGAATTGTTGTATAATGGAATTCGCCGTTTTACGAAACTCAAGTTTTTCAATTGACTTTTTTCCTCCAGAACGAAAATATTTGTTAATGTAATATTGAAATCTCCCAGTAACTTATGCTGATTGTTAATTTAATGAAAGTGCTCTTTCACAAGATATAAGAAAAACATCTAAGGGACCCATGTCCCTCTACTATTTTTTCAAGATAATGACTAGGCACACGCCAGGTATGTCAGGTCTTTCAGAACGTAAAATACAAATCTTAATGCAAAACACCATTGTCTTCTAATTAGTTCCATTTTTTTTCTCTAATAACCTAAGCTACTGATTATAACGTTGAAGAAATTTGAAACAAAAGTTATTGCTTATTATTGATTTTTCACTGGTTTCTTCCTCGTTTTTGAAAATCCATTGTAGCCGTTGCTGCACTTTCGGTTTCGGTGAAGTATTACAGGTTCCCAGTTTTTTATGTTTCGACTACAATTATTACTAATTAGATAGGTTGTAGTCGTTACCCCATTAACATTTTTGTTACTCGAGCGAGGAAGCGAAGCATATTATCATATAGCGGAATAACATGCGGGTCATGATGCAAATAAATTATGTATTAAACTTCTTATGTTGCAGGTGGTTAAAATCATTCGCCCCTCAGAAACCGCCGGACGTTACATTTCCTATAGGCTCGTCTGTTGAAGTGGTGTTTTAACAATTTTCAAGCATAGAACTATTAATTGTAAGCCACTTTTGTACAGTTTTAGGTTTATGTACTTTTTTTAGCTGCCGTACAACTAATTTTGTTAAGTAGGTACAAACATTTTCTGGCAATCCATGTTAAGTAATATTATTTTTTAATGCAAAAAATTAAACATTTTCACATATGTACATATTGGTTTCCGTTAATTACTCGAAATACCTATGGTCTATAGTCCAGGCATTATAGAATTTTACTTCGGAAAAATTATGAGAGGGCTGAATCTTTGAACACACATTCCTTTGATAGTTCTAAATGAAATGCAAAATTCCCCTAGAATCCAAGTTCGGCTTCCGATGATATGCCACCAAGAAGTGTTAAAAATGCTTTGCAACAAATATTTCCTAAAATATTGGCTTTTGGACAAAAGAGGTGGTATACAAAATTGAAGTCCGTCTCATGCTTTACAAAAAAGTGGATATTCACCTTTTCGGTAGAGTCGACGGTGTCACCATAACGCGAAGCAAAAGAATGTGCGCCACAAGTCTGCGCGCGTCGCGTAATTTTTTAATACAAATGTTGTTTAGTGATTTTCATAGTTTTTTCTATAATATTTCATTAATATGCATCTAAGTACGTGGAATGGGGTAGGTATTTTAATTTTTTTACAATTTTTCCTTTTGCTATTGTTGCTTTTTGATTTTACATGGAAATTTTTATCAAATTATTATTATCAAATGAAATACTAAAAGTCCCCTAAAATCCCAGTGCCGCTTCTGATGATATGCCACCAAGAAAGTGTTAAAAACTGCATTTCAACAAATATCTCTTGAAGTATTGAGTTTTCAATAAAAGAGGTGATACAATATTAAAACTTACTTCACTCTCTATCAAGATTTCTTGACGATCCATAAAATATAGATTCTGCCCTTTGAACTTAATTATATTCTATGTTCAGATCGACAGTGGATAAAAATTAATAAACATCTCTTCATGAAATAATTCGCTAAACACCAGGAGGAAGCGCGCTTTATAATCTGATGACGCCTCGTGTTGCGCCTGAACTGTCGACTATGGAAAAACTAATGCAAAGTTTTTTGTAGAGAATGAAGTGAGCTTTAATATTTTTTATCACCTCTTTTGTTGAAAACTCAATGCTTTAAGAGATATTTGTTGAAATGCAGTTTTTAACACTTTCTTGGTGGCATATCATCGGAAGCGGCACGATTGTAGGGGATTTTTAGTATTTCATTTAGAAACTATAACAGGAACCCACGCAAAATTTCAGCCCTCTGAGGAGTTTTCCTAAAAAAATGCTAATGGAATAGTGTCCGAGCGGTCCGGCGCAGAAGCCTGCTTTAAGGGCATTATAGACGAACTCTCCCACTTTCCGGATATACCTATTTATGCAGGGTATATATGCAAGAAGACGCTGCTGACTGTTTAAGATACAAATGTGAAGTGTTTAGTACCGTTAACTGGCTTAGGAGCGAATTTGATGAAAATTTCCATGTAAAATCAAAAAGCAACAATAGCAAAACGAAAAAGTGTAAAAAAAATTAAAATACCTACCCCATTCCACGTGCATATTAATGTAATATTATAAAAAAAACAATGAAAATCACTAAACAACATTTGTATTAAAAAATTACGCGACGCGCGCAGACTTATGCGTCGCGCATTCCTTTTCCTTCGCGTTACGGCCACACCGTCGACTCTACGAAAAAAGTGAACAGCAACTTTTTTGCAGAGCATGAGACGGGCTTCAAGTTTCTATACCACCTCTTTTGTCCAAAAAGCAATATTTTAAGAAATAATTGTTGAAAAGCATTTTTAACACTTCTTGGTGTCATATAATCGGAAACCGAACTCGGATTCTAGGGGACTTTTAGCATTTCATTTAGGACTATCAAAGGAACGTGTGTACAAAAATTTAGCCCTCTGATAATTTTTCCGAAGTAAAATTCTATAGTGACTGGACTAATTATCAAGAATTCAGTTTTGGTGAACAATCAACTTTTCGGAAACGGATTTTCCGATAGAAATAATAGTGGAGGGGACCTCTGTAGGTAGGTTGCACATGCATTTGCAAAATTAATAAGATAAAGTAAAGCGGATAGAGTGGAGGGGATACTCTGTTGTTCATTGATTAACTATTAAGCACGGTTTGCATAATTTGGTACATACGGGCGGTTGAAAACGGTATCTTGCCATCGCCGAATATTGATCTTGGCTAGGCAGTATCATCCTCATGCAAGTATTTCCAATCAATGCGGGCGGACGCAATTACGCGAGTCCCACCATTGGTCGCATCACATTCTCTACACAACAAGCCCAAGATTGCTTCCTTTTTACCTTGTTTGCACCAAGGTGTCCGCTGGTAACACCGTTACCTGCCTACTTAATAAGCGAATTTTAAATAACACCATTTCATTAAAGATCCGCCACAGGCCCGGATTAAGAGGGGCTGCAGCCCCGACTCGTAGGAGCGCCGCAGTAATTGTTGCAAAAAATATTCCTAACAAAACAACTAGGTACTTACTGTTGTGTATTAGGATGCATTATAATTAAAAAAATTAACTTGTGACGAAATTTTTCACTCTAAAATGACGTTTTTTGAAAAAATGGCATTACGGTTTTTGATCGGACAATGCAACAGCTATCGAACTCAGTAACAATAATGTTCCCTTTTGCTAAGAAAAATTCAAAGGGGCAGTTTTGTCCCTAAAATGTAAGTTTTCGAAAACATGGCATTAAGGTTTTTGATCCGTCAATGCAAAAGCTGTAGTAAGAAAATACAATTTTGCTAAGAGAAATTGAAAAAAGAGCCTTTTTGCCACTAAAGTGACATTTTTCGAAAAAATGGGACTACGGTTTTTGACTTGACTTGACAGCTATCCTGCTGGGTAATAAAAATATACAGTTATGCATAGGTTTTTTTCACGGCAGCGATTTTTGGCCAAAAGGGTACCAAGTATTAATACATATTTAGAAGCAGAATTTGAAGAGTTTTCTTATGGTAATGCGAAAACTAGGGGTTTGCCCTTAATTTTTTAAAGTTGATGTGCCAAAAAGGCACTTTCCGTGAACCGTTGTGACCCAAAATCTAATCAGCACCTATGAATTTCCCGCAGAATATGTGTGCCAAATTTCATCTCGACACGTTCAGTAGTTTAAGCTATAGCGTGATCACAGACACACAGATATTTTTCAAAAACCACTTTTTCGGATTCCCAGGACCCTAAAACGTAGAGATTTGATGTTTTTGACGATTTGATTTTTCCATCGATTTTATTAACTGGCTGCGCTGAAGCGTAGAAGTTGAAGTTAACCGATTTTATAACTAAACATACTATTTTGTATGAATATTTCAGCCTTTTGTGCGAACGCCGCTGCCGCTTTTTCAAAAAGAGCGGTGAACGAACGGCCAATCAATAACAGTAGGTCTTGTCGGTTAGGTTGCCCGACAAAGTTCTGAGGAAACCCAAGAAAATAAAATACCAAGAAAGATTGTAGTAGCTGCCTGATCGACAGAACGCGCCGGCTTCGCATGCAGAAGTTATTTATTACACTTTGATCAATAATCTTTGACCTAATTGCTTAATCCGGCCCTGCTCCATCACATCTGAAAATGTAGGTAGAGGCTTAGGTTAAAAGAAAATTGATTAACAGAGATACTTAATACCATTTGAACAACAAAACTAAGGGCCTCTCGAGACTTTACTTTACATAGTTACATCTCTCTAACAAATTTTCACGCTTTATATTCTTCGCCACTTCCACTTGGTCTCGACGTGCCGCATTAAAATTTCTTGACTCTCTTGATTTCAAATTTTGTTGTTCAGATGGTAGGTTGTACCTAGCCACTTACCTACAAAAATAAGTAGACATTGCATATGCGACTATTACCTACTATTCACAACTATTTTTTTGCGATATATCGCGATTTTCACTACAAATTCATGGATTCCAATAAAAAAACTGAAATTCCCCAGAAATCGCGAATACTATAATCGTGCATGATATACATATATTGGGGTGGTGCATTCGAGACGATACCTCCCCCTCAAATCTAAGAATGTGGCAAAAGGCACTTTCCTAAAATCTAATCAGCACCTACAAAGTGCTCACTGAATATGTGTGCCAAATTTCATTTCGATACGTTCCATAGTTTGAGGTGCAGCGTGAGCATAGACACAGTCAGACATTTTTCAAAAACCACTTTTTCGGATTCCCATCATGCACGACCCTAAACGTAAAGATTTTATGTTTTTGGCCGTTCGAAAATGCAAACCCCCATCATTTTTCGCATCATCAGGAAAGCTTTTTAAATACTGCTTCTAAAAATGTAGGTAGGTATTCACTCTATTTCCAAAATATTTTTAGTAGGGGAGACCGGCAGAGGGATCCGCTTATGCTTGGAATTCAAATATCTTTTTTAAATTATAAAAATAATTTTTTTAACTACTAGCCTTAAAACGTACCATTATTATCTGTGAACTGAGAATTCGTTTTTTTGTGCTACTACTGCTACTAAGTGAAAAAAGTACTATATGTATTCACCATCACGGTAGAGAAGACTATTTTAGCCCAGCACCTCGGGATTACAATCTTGCCGCTTGGGCTAAAATAGTTCTTATCTACCTTGGTCAATAATATACTATTAGTACAAAGATGAAAATATAATGTGTTTTTTAATAATTTGCATAATTAAACTTGACAAAAAATAACATATTTACATTTTAAAAAAACATAAATCAGCTTCTGCCATTGATCCTTTGTGCCCCATGAAAATTACGAATAAACTTGTCGTGTACAATCTGCCTGCACAATCCTATGGTATCCATTTTCTGCACGACTGACATAATATTCTGCCTTCTTCAGCCCTACAGTGCTTGTAACTTTCTGTGCAACAAATACATTGCGCTTCTTTCTTCTAACTTCTTATTTACTGTCGCTGTCGCCACTTACTTTACGTCCGTGCTTTACTGCTTTACGTTAACTGGTCTGTCGCTGCTAACTACTACGTTTACTGGAGGACCCATTTTCCATAATAGACTTCTTTCCTTTACCGTATTCCAGTCCTCCTTACCCCAAAATTTTTGGTCCCGTTTACCCCGATGGTACATGATTTAGAAAAAGAAAAAATTACCACGAAACGTCTCGACCGATTGGAACGATTTTATCAAACAATGATAGCTGATGATTATATCTATCAGGGTGGGTAATTTTTCGATGTTCACCATTGGGATATCCTAAACGGTAAAAGTTACAGAGTCGGTTAAATTAGAGAAAGGTTACGCTATTTCTTGACAAATAAGAATCTGAAGAAAATTCCCCGATATTTTGATTCGTTCCTGAGTTATCACAAAAAATCTGAAAATTGACAATTTAAAGAAAAATTAATATCTTCAGCAGCCTCCAGTTTCCCAACTTGTAGGGGGCCCCGACTAGTAGGAGCCCCGCAATTTTGTAATTCAGTAATTATTGCAAAAAATATTCCTAACAACAAAACAACTAAGTATAGTACCTAGTCCAAATCCTGTAAGGTTATATATGGCGGCAATAAAATTTGTAAATAATCCTAATAGGTCATATACTTACTGTTGTGTATTATGATGCATTATACGCTACCGCTTTTTCTCAAAGTGTATCGAGTCCTAGACATTTGAAATTTGCAAGAAACGATTCTCCTTCAAATTTGCGGAAATAAGATAGGTCACACTTGCGGGCGCAAAACACTTTTACAAAATGTACCTACGCTTTCTGGTGAATTTCGCTTTTTAAAGTTTTTATCGGGAAAATTACTGGCAGTTGGTTTCACTAGACTCTTTGGTAATACAAAATGTAATTTTAATTAAAATTTGCCGATATTTATTAGTTTTATTGCATTTTGGAATTTTAAATTAAAGAAAATCTATTTTTCGCGAAGTGTGTGAGCCCTAGAAGTTTTAAATTTGCACCAATCGATTCACCTTCAAATTTGAGGAAATAAGATGGGTCACACTTGCGGTCCTAAAAAAACTTACAAAATTATGCTTTCTAGTGAATTTCGCGTTTTAAAGCTTTTATCAGGAAAATTGCTGGAAATTGGTTTCACTAGAGCCTTTGATAATACAAAATGAAGCAAAGTGAAGCAACCGCCGTGAAAACGGAGAATAATCAATTCTCCAAGTGGAAAAATCCTTTTCCGTGATTTTCGTGTCATTTGACTTTATTGTTCCCTCGTTGCCGGCACAACAATTATCATCGCCAACCAAGGATTCCAAGGTAAAGCAAAGATACTCCTGGTTTTACGAAAAGATTTTGTCGCATTTCGTATTCCCAAAATTTTACAATTACAGTCCACTAACAAGATGGGTAACACTTGCGATCGCAAAAAAACTTTTAGAAAGTGTAAAAGTGTGTAGTTTCTACTGAATTTCGGCATTTTAAGGTTTTTTTTTTAGAAAAACTGGTGGCAATGGTCAGAGCTGGGAAAGTTACTTTGAAATAGTAACTAGATACGCTTATTTTAGGTGCGTGGGGATTGGTCGGGCAACAACCAATGGTTATGAGACCCAAATAGCCTTGAATATTTTCTTTTTAACCTCCCCAACCCCATCACAATTTAAAAAAAATGGGAGGTTACTGCAATCACTAAAATTTTCGAATTTGAGATAGCACCAGATCTTCACGTTTTGAGGTCTCAGGAACCCAGAAAAGGGGTTTTTAAAATGTGTCTGTGTGTATGTACGTACGTACGTACGTTCGTACGTACGTTTGTAATCACGCCACAGCCAAAACTACTAGACCGATTTGGCTGAAATTTGGAACATGGGCATCTCGTAACCTAACTTAGATCTGAAAAGCTTTTGGAGCCAATCGTGCAACCGGAAATGCCATTTTGGCACATCAACTTTTAAATTTTAAATGCAAACCCCCATTTTTTACGTCACCATAAGGAAGACCTTCAAATTCTGCTTCTAAAAGTGTATTCATTCTTAGTGCCCTTTTGACCAAAAATAAAAAAAAAATTGATTTTTATCGGACTTTAAAATCGCGGTACAGCCCAAGCCCCTGAACCGATTTGGCTGAAATTTTGCACATAGGGATTGTATTACACGTCGAAGAGCTGAACAAATTTTGAATTCAATCGACTCACGGAAAGTGCCGTTTTGGCAAACCAATTTCCAAATTTAAAATTATTTTCTCATTTGACTATTAAAAACAAGTTTTTGAAAGATTTATTGTCACTATCAGAAAGGTCTTCAAATTCTGGTTTTAAATAGGACAAAATTAATTCGCATTTAGCGCTGTTTGGTTCAAAAAAGCGAAATTTTATAATAACAGTAAAAATACATTATAGCCTAAATTACTGAATCGATTTGGCTGAAATTTGGTACATGGAGATCGGGTGACCCGTTGAAGACCTGAAAGGCTTTTGAAAGCAATTGGCCCACGGGAAGTCCCATTTAAGCATATCAACTTAAAATTTTAAATACAAGACCTCCTTTTTTATGTCGCCATTAGAAAGGCGATCAAATTCTGGTTATAAAAATGTGTTCACAGTTTCGGCCATTTCAGTGGAAAATAGAGAAAAAATTCTTTCTCATTAAAAGGGAGCGGGCTGACAGTGGATGACATAAAGTGGCAGTTATTGTCAAAAAAGCGGCAAAAGATTAACCTTAAAAGGAACATATTGTCAAATGTGATGAGTGATGTCCGAGGTGATGTCGGTATTTGTCATGTATTTGTCAGAAAATTGTGAAATTAGTCAAGGATTAAAAAAATTCTGTTGAATTGACTACTATATATCTACACAGAATACAAAGATCCACGCGATGGGGAGGTTCCAGCCGCTTCTCTGCTGCATTTTTTCTTCAAAAATCTTTTTTCAGAAGTTCATTTGCCGTAAGCACTAATTTTCTGTGATTTTTCTAAAAAAAGGGTTTTTGCGTAGGTATTTTCATGCTTTCATAACCATGACTAAAGTAACATTGATGCACATATGGCTTAATTTTCAATGAGAACTGTTCAGTTGCCCCCCACTGGTATCTGCGCCACTGTTTTCACCATATTCGCTCATTTATAACTGAAAATTAAGATTTATTTGCATTACTGTTTTTTGGTCATGGCGTCAATGCGTGAAAATGTACCCAAAAACAAATTTTTTTAAAAAATTGCAGAAAATTAATGCTTAAGCCAAATCGACTTATGAAAAAGGATTTTTGAACAAGAAAGAAAGATCTTCAAGGCTATTCAAGTGTCATACCGATTGGTCGTTGACTGACCAATCCCCATTCAGCTAAAGTAAACCTTCAAAGCAAGTATCAATAGGACTACTACGCCAATGGTTCTGGGCACAGATGTAGGACAACACCACAGTATATTGATGATGTTGGTGTTCCCTTCAGTAGGGACAGCTCGTGTCGGCACCTTTGATCTCGTGGAAATATTCTAAAACTGTCATGGCTGCCATGGGTGTTCGTACAGCTACTCTCCGATAGCTGGCGCTGGGCGATTTGAAAATTAGCGCGCAACTTCTCTTTCTTTTTAACCGCCATAATCGTTAAGTTATAAAGGCGAAAACGTAACAAAATAGCATTTTATAAACGGTACTTGTTACCCTTATAACAATTCCAGGTTTTTTACCAACGTTTTATTAACAAAATACTTCTTTGAGATATTGAAACATTTTCAAAGTGATGAGGTTAACAATTACAAATAAACCATACAATGTGAGAAGCATGCTACACCATGCTCCAAAGGATTCTCCAATTGAGGGTTGGCAACTATCAGTTCTCCAGATGGTGGAACTGCAAATTGCGGGAAGTTTTTCATGTGGTGGGAGATTTAGTGTGGGAAGACTATTGTCCACCAACCGCTTTGCACTTTCCAGTACCTGAACAATTTAATGACATAAAGAAATCAAAAAAGCAGCCTTGCTGTCCTTACCCCATGACAAACATTTTTTCCGCAAAATGTAGGTGGCATGCTTTATACCTGGATGTATTCAAAGCCGATAGAGGTGTAACATTTAGGAGGTATTCGTATGCAGACAATTTTACCCTTTGCTTGCAATCTAAAACTTAGGTAATTTATTAATTTATAATAATAATATAGTTTATTTGCCCAACAGTAGAGACCATTTACAGGACAAAGAATTGATATACATAATATAAATATACAAAGTAAAGAGTAAGATAAACAGAAGCGAACAAAGAAGTAGGTAAATCAAACCGAGTTCAGTTTAGCCGAGAAAAGGCTGAAAATAGATTTCTTAAAACTATATAAACTCAGCCTGAAGATATCAACATCACTATGGCAAATTACATTGTATCTTGAACACATCAGTGAAATCGGACAGCGTAACAGAATGTTGGTACGTGGTATTGAGGCTCGAAAAGTAACAGGAGATCTTGACCCAAGTCGAGGAACCAAAAAATTAAGTCTGCTAAGCAAAGCAGAGGAATCAATAAAAAAATTAATTATTTTAAATAAAAAAATAAGCGAAGCAATTTTCCTTCTGTCATCTAGCGACAATAATGCAAATTCAGAAAGTAAGAGATCTTGATGATACCCCTGAGGTGGATATGTAAGTCTTATGCCTTTTAAAAAATAAATATTTAAGAAATCTTCTTTGAATTGACTCAATGGATTGGATGTGGCATTGATATATAGGAAACCAAATTAATGAAGCATATTCTAATACTGACAAAACATAACAATTATATAAGGTCTTCAAGCAGCTTATGTTTGTAAAACTTTTACTGTTGCGAATAATAAACCCTAAAGATGATGAGGCTCTACTTATACTGTAATCAAAGTGTAAGTGAAATCTAAATTCTTTATCAAAAATAACTCCAAGGTCTTTAACATGGTCATAACGTAAGATAGAAATATTATTTAGAGCATAATTAAAATGTATCGGGTTTTTTTTACGGTTGAAAGATACAACCTTACATTTGGCTAAATTCAGTTTTAATTTATTTCGCACACACCAGGAATTGAGATTTTCCAGACTATTCTGCAGATGCTTAGCATCATCAACGTTACCAACAGTTCGAAATATTTTTGCATCATCAGCATACATAAGAATCTCACAGTCAACAACAGACAGATTTATTAGAGAAATCCACAATCATCTCCTAAACTCACTTCTTCTCAAAGACATACCTCGTCAAAGACGTAGGTACCTAGTTTTACATCCTCGTACTGGAACTGGAGACACTGCACTTATAACATTGCGGGCTTTTTTCAGCACAGCCATTTGGACTTATTACGGTGTCGGTGACTTTCAAAGATTGAGATTATTGAGAAGAAGCGACAGCAACGCACATTGTTGTAACAATAGAGTATTATACTAATTAAACCAATGTGTTAAAAATGGGTGGATATGATAGTACTCAATTTGGTATGAAACTTAGCGACGCTATTTGTTGCAAAATAATTATTGTGTAATAAATATTAGTAGTCAAAGGTTGCGAAAATCAAGTTTGCGCCAAAACGCTTGGGTAACCTTGGGGGTCCCTACGTCACTACTCAACCTTCGAGTTACGCGCTACGTCTTCAAGCCACAGTTCAAGTTCAAAGCAATGAAAGCATACCAACCATTGTCACAGTACAAGTACAGCTACTAATTATTAACCTAACCTAGATTCTGTCTGTTGCGCACGTGTTTTGTAAAGTTTTCAGTTGTATCGTTTTTGTGTTTTTTTAAATTAATAATGGAAGAAGGGTACGAAAGAGCCTGGTCTGATAATTTGCCAGAAATGTTGGCTAGGTTTTTCTCCAGCAACCCGGACTTTGTAGGTGCTGAAATGTCTGGTACCAAAACTACGAGGTAAATTTTGAACCCTTTTGTAATCAATTATATAACTATTATTGAAATTCTAGGGCTACTCAAGCAGTTTATGGTGAAGAAGCCTCCGGTTTTGTCCAGTTGAAAAGGCAGGGGGAAACTTGTATAATCAAGGCACGAGTTACCCCAGAACATAAGCTCCGTAATCCGGACTATAGGGTGACAATTGTTATAAATGAAACACAAAGAACGATTCTTAGTGCAGAGTGCACTGGATGTGTGGCTTGCAAAGGTAACGATGACTTAGAAAAAATATTTTTCCTCAAGTATAAATTTTAGGTGGATGTAAACATTCAGTGGCCTTCATTTTCTGGCTTTACAGAAGAAGTTGTGAACCAGCAGTAACATCGAAGGAGTGTTACTGGAAATCTTCTCGGCTCTCTAGAATTGCCCGTGGTAAAAGTTTTGTAAAAGCAGCAGAGTTAGGTAAAAAGACACCACCAACGTTACCTAATGTACCAGATTTCAAATCTCAAGTTGTGAGCGTGTTGACAGAGAAAAACTCGCAGGCCATGATTTGTAACATACCTTTGCGAGACAATGTGTTACTGAACTCTTCAATGTATTATTTAGGCTTAACGTTCGAGGACGTCCTTGATGCAGATGGTAGTTCAGGATCACCTGAGTTTTTTTTAAATTTTTGTCGTGCCAACATGACTACTGAAATGTGCAAGGCAATTGAGATAAGTACTAGGAACCAAGCAGATTCTTCTTTATGGTTTGAAATGCGATTTGGTCGAATAACAGCATCTAGAGCATACAACTGTTCCGTGTCCCATACATATGATGGCTCACTTGTCGAAATCATAATGGGTGCTGGGCTGCCACTTAAATTAGCTGCCCTATCGAGAGGCAAAGATTTGGAGCCAAAAGTCCTGGCAGTAGTAGCGGCCCAGATGGATGTGAAGATTGAAAAGTGTGGGTTTTTCATGGTTCCGGAAATTCCCATATTTGGGGCCTCTCCAGATGGTGTAACAGATGAACTGTGTTTTGAGGTAAAGTGCCCATCAAAGGAATCGACAGTGACGCACTACATAAAGGATGGTGAAGTTACGAAAGCGCCATATGCTCAAATGCAACTTCAAATGCATTTGTCAAAGAGAAAAAAATGTATATTTTGTGTAGCTTCGCCAAACTTCGAAACTAACAATTTAGTTACATTAAAGGAAGTTCATTATGATGCTGAGTACTGTTCAGAATTGATTAAAAAGTGCCAAGATTTTTGGAATGTAGCCATATTCAATAAAATTTGTAAGCAATAGAATAAATCTTGTTTTTTGTTAGACTTCTTTTTTACACCACTTCTTTTTTAAAAACCACAAAGAATTCTGTTCACCTTAACTAAAGTTTAAAAAAAAACCAAGAACTGTCCAACATAATTTATTTTTTACATTAAAGAGTGATTATTAATTTACAAAATAATTTTAATTTTTCTAACAAGCCTGCATTCACTTGATTAAACGATGATGTACATTTAAAATTCCGCATACAATCACAATAATATAATCCATTAAGTAAATAAGATTATGATCAATGTGGGAGTAAGGTACCAACATTTGAAACTCTCTCAATCGTCCAATCACTCTTTCAATGTGAATTCTTAGGGCTGCAATTTGCTTGCCAGCTTTTACATCCAGTTTGGATAAGGGCTGCTTTCCTTCTACACTGGGAGGTCTTACCAGCTGACAACCTTTCTGCGTTAAAACACTTGCAACGTGCTTAAACCCCCTATCTGCCATGACCGTGTAGTTATCTGGCAGAACATTTAGAAAATCGCTTTTCTCCACAATCGTTTTGTCTGATGTTCTCCCCCCAAACCCAATTGATACAAAATTTATTATTCCATTTGGGGTGGAGGAGATTAAATACTTTATAGTATTTGCTTTGTAATATTCAGACCAAGTTAATGACTGGTTAATTGGGTCTGTTGGTTTTTCAATTGCAATTTCAAAACAGTCAACAATAGTCTTTACGTTAAAATATTTAGACCTAAAGGCAATTGGTAATGACCACCTAATTTCGTCACTGGAAGGCCAGAAAACTAACTGTTTTAAGAGAGCACATAACACAGGCACTGTTTTTGTAAAAATTTTTCCTGCATACGATACACTAACACCAAAGTCATCGGCCAATCTGACATATTCATCGTCAGTTCTGATTTTTTTTAAGGTCAATAAAATATGCATTTTTGGTATGGGTCCATTCTTTTCACATAAATTTACTATTACGTAGGCATCTTCTGGAAGCCCCAAATATTTTTGACTTCTACGCTGTAATAGTCTCAAGTGATATCTTTTGTGACCTTCCAAATCTTGTCTGTGTTCGCTATCAGAACTTACACTTAAACTGTCCTTATCAGAATCACTGCTCGTATCACTTTCACATGAGGGTTCATATTCACTGTCTGATGAGATTATGTCATTACCTCGGTCACTCCCATTTGTTGAACCATTGCTCTCTAAAATCTCGCTGTCTGTTGCTAAAACTGATGTCTTTGTAGAAGTTCCTACAGATTGCACTTTTACAACAGCATTCACATAAGCACTTCGTACTGATGGCCTATAGTGAAATTGAACAGACTTGTTCACTGTTGAAATCTTATCTGTTTGTACACCTTTTGATGAAAACGAAAGGGACTTTTCTATAGTTTCCTCTACTGCAACCACTTCTTCAAAATCCTCAAAACCTTCTACTGCTTGTTCACAAGTTGAAGTTGATGGAATAGGTTCTCTGCTTTCATGAATCGTTCGAGGAAGTGAAGCTTGAACCCCGAGCTCTTCTTTAAACAACATTCGTCTTGTCGAGCTTGAACTTGCCACCGTTTCAAGTGCAACACTTTTCCTTTTCTTGGCTGAAGATGAAAATTGACTTTCCCTTGGCGACCTCCTCTTTGATGGTGTCAAAAACTGGTGGGGAACAACATCAGCCCTAATCCTGAGTACTGTGCCGAGGGTTTTAAAATACTGCCAATTTTCAGCATCTTCTTCCAACTAAAATAATTTCAAGTAAAAAAACCAAATGTGCTACTTTTTTTAATAAAACAACTTACATTAAAATGGTCTTCACAGCAGTATCTACCAGTGTGGGCCACTTGCTTTACATTTACAGCTTGAAACCACTTTTCACGAACAGTTTTAGTTGTAGGTACTGCAATAAATAGCTTACTGGGCGTTGATCTGTTATTATTTCTACAGCCTGGTACAAAACACGTTTTATAATATCCAGACATCTTTTTATAATACTTATGGAGGAATGTGGAGGAATACTGCTATTTTTACAAAGTCAGGTTAAGTTCTCTTGTTTTGACGCGAATTTGACACTTTGGATGAAGAACGCTAAGACAAACGTCGAGTTGAGTCGTGACGTAATGTAGCAAGAAAACATGGCGGGGAATCTGAAGCGTTTTGAACGATTTCAACTAATTTAATTTTTTTCTGTCTTCCTGTAACGTTTCTACTAAAATAAAAAAATACGACCTAATTTTTTTTATTCAAATTGTTGATACAAGCATTTTCATATTTTGAGTATAATACTCTATTATATCCATAGCAATTTTCCAATTATTAGAAAATTTCCAATGATTGAGTTTGTCAGACGCAGACGACTAATGACGAGTGAAGACATGAGCGAGCGCCATCTAGGGGTACAATAGCCAACGAACACCCATGGAGCCTCAAGGTCAACGAAGACAGTTTGCGTTGACAACCGAGCTGTCCCTACTGAAGGGAACACCAACATCATCGATATACTGTGACAACACCTTCAATGCAAAAAAACAGTTGAAATGTGATGCGTGTCAACGTACACTTTGAGTTTTATTGAAATTGTAGGTTTATCACGATGATCATGTTTTCGGTTTTTTCAATTTTCCTCGTGAGTGGTTAGTTTTTTTGAAAAATTTTAAGAGCCAAAAAAGTTTTAGATTTGAACGGGAAAGACGGCCGCATAGGCAAATTAGCAATATTGTCAAACATAAAAAAGTTCAAGGGCAAGTAACATCGGGGTCATCCTGTATAACAGAAATCGGCTTTTTGGATAATGTCTTAAGTACCATCAGCAGTTGCTTCTTGGTCTGTAAGAATGCTGTGCAAAAATTGAAAATCCTACGATACACCTTTCGAAACATATTTAAAAAGAACGTTTAAAAATGAAAATCTTTGGCGGCTTATAACATCAAGAGGAATCACAATTGATCAATAAATTTTGCACCAAGCTTCATCATTGAAACGTAAAGATCTGGTATTATCTCAATGTCGAATTTTAGAGTGATTGCAGTAACCTCCCATTTTTATATGGTTGTGGGGAGGTTAAAAGTTTTTTGTGAAAATCTTAAGTCCTTTCTGTCCACAAGCTAGCGATCTTTCCGTTTTTCCCGGCAACGAAAGCATAGCGAAATTGCTCGGTTTGTTTGTACGTCGCGTCGCCGTCGTGTAGTGTAGTGACTACACGAACAGTAGGATTGTATATACATTGATTGCCCTAAAGTTGACCAATATTATGAAGAATAAAATATGTCAATTACTCCTTCCTACGAGAAAGTTGGAAAATGCGAATTTCGTTCACGTTTTTCAGATTCTGAACCATACTGTGCGTGGGCCCCCTCATATTGATTGATCAGTCCCCGGGCCTCACTATTGTTTAATCCGGCCCTGGAAATGTCGCCGACTAATAGATAGGAAATCCATGTTATTTATTGATACAGGTTTATCGGAAGTATTAAAATGTATACATCATGTATGTACCGTTTGCTCGTCAGACGGGCCGCCACGAGTACCTGTCGCCACCATTCAGGCGTCGCGTCGCGCATTTCTCAATTTTTTTACGGGTCAGTGTGCTTCAAAGCGAGCGGCCTATGTTTGGCCCCTGCCTGCACTTCTCTTTCAGGCGCCCCTTGCACCTTGCGCCATGTGGCGAACATAAACAAACGACATTACGCACGCGGGTTCGAATCAGCTGTAGGGTAGAGGGGGGCGCCTGCGCTCCACCACGCTATGGTATTATTGGTATTTCGGTTTCAGTCAGTGAGAGTGTGTCGTCGATGGCAGTGGCCAGGCGGTTGTGCTGCTCCCAGGCCGCCGGTGGGAGGCCTTTGTTAAGGGACCCTGGACCTCGTTCACCGGACACATTACTCGACATCACCGCCAAAATTGTCGCCGAGAACATTCCCTTTCAGAGGATCGAAGAGCGCTATGACCGTATCCCCGAGCCTGTGCAGCGCAGGATCATTTTCTGGTCCTTTCCCCGTAATGAGCGTGACATATGCATGTATAGTTCGCTCTCGCGAGTGCCTCCGGTGAACACTAGTGGTGAACCCCAAAATTTGTCTTTTTGTAAAGGATTAAAACTGCTCGAGAGTGGCTGCGTTGACAACGTTCTACAAGTTGGTAAGTCTCGCGCAGCTCTTATCTACTCTTCGACCACCTAAAGCCGAACATTCCGTTGCTCTGGGGTCGGTCTGAATTTCAGGGACGGAACGGCCGAAGAACCCTGTCCGGCATTACTCGAATTGTTTACTTTTGAGGAGCGACTGAGAGTGCGTTACTGCATGCTGCTGCTCCTCCTTCATTGTCTTTACACAGAACTCACAGCTCCAAAGCGGTTTGGTTCTACAGAATATATGTAGAAGGGTTGGTTAATTAGTTCATTTTGACCTACCACCTAGACTAATAAGGAAATAACTCGGGAAATAACGTCTAATATGTATCTGTCGCACCCATTTGGTGTAATCCGACATTTCGCGAACTGGAAGTGGTTCCAGGTACAGGTACTTATACTCTGTCCGGGATTCACCCAATTTCCATGGCGACTCATTGTTGACAACAATGATTCGCCATGGAAATAGGGTGAATCTTGGTCGTGTGGATCCCGGGCAGGGGTCCAATTCTCGAATCGTACGAACTGTTTCGTATACGGAATCACTAAGGTACGCGGAATGTGATTGGCGGCTGCTTAGCAACATCGCATACGAAACAGATTCGAACGATTCGAGAATTGGGCCCCAGACCATAGTTTTCAAATTTTACAGTATCTGGACAAAAATTTTCTCCAGTTCGTGAACTGATGGCTCATTTTTTACTGATGCTGGAAAAGTAAAAAATTACAGCATCTGTAAAAATTGCGTCTCCAGCTCCACGAACAGATCAAAAATTTTGGCCAGATACTGTAAAATTTAAAAATTATAGCAGCTGGAAGCACTTATTCATGAACTGTAGGTATATCCAGTTCGCGACATGGTCTGAGTACACCAAAATCCAAATGGGTGCAACCGAGGGGTTGACAACTGGGTAAAGTTCTGTACACCAAAATTTCCAAAAAATGTGCAAAATCATGTAAAAACATCCAAAATTCCTGAAAAAAATTGTACAAATTTCTCATGCTTGTACACCAAAATTTGCAAGTTGTCAACCCCTCGGGTGCAACACTGCAACATCTACAATAAGGTTCTGGCACACTGCGCCGCCGCGCCGTGCCGTGCCTCCTACAGTGTGCCAGTACCATTAAAATATTTTGGCATCAGTGGATTCAGGTTACCTTACTTACTGATGTTGTACCAAACCAAATAATTTTGCTTATCGTGGGTATAGTGTCGTGGGAAACTTATTATTCGAGGGGTTTAGCCAACGGTCCGATTTGAGGGACAAAAAAATTCCTCCACTACATCAAAAATGCCACCACAGATATGCCAAGAAATTCCTCTTAATAGCCACAAAATGCCAAAATTTCACAAGAAACTCGAAGTTTGTTAAAAATGCCCAAAAATTCCTCGAAAATGGCAACAAATTCCTCCAAAATACCACAAAATTCCTCAAAAATGCGTTCACGTTCCTCAAAATGAAAATAATAAACAAGAAACTCGTGCTTAGATATATTGATACCGAGAGGCTATCCACTCGCTGAAATTTTATACACCATTGCCCACCATTCCTCAATTTCACAAGGCATTCCCGCATTCCAGCCTTTCTTTGTCAGTTTTAGATATTTTAGGTAAAGTCGAGGGTAAAGTATTTATACCTCGATTTATACAATTACCTATGCGGAGTTTCCCGCATGTCCTATTCTAACTGGCTGAATTTGATTTAAACTTTTGCCGCACAAATCACGGTTGCAATCTGTTTTTATTTTTTTAAAATGATGTAGAAACATTTACGTTCTATAAACTAATCTCGAAACTAATTGAACAAATATAGAAATTGGTTAAACTTTGCATAAGTATAACAAAAAAAGCGATATTTTTTCTCATTGGACAGGTCCATTCCTTATTTTTCTGAATTGAACCTTCCATGTCTTTTCTTTTCCGTAGCGTTCCTATTTTCATATATTTCCAAATAAGCATTCCCAAAATTGCCAGCCGTTTCCGAAATTGTCGTACATTTCCGAAACATTTCTAAAAGGACCCCGCACGAGGGGGCAACCACTGCGTTAGTCCGCGGTACACCCTTAGATTTAGTCCGATTTAGTCCGCTTTTAGTCCGCTTTAGTCCGTTAGTCCGATTTAGTCCAGTTTAGTCCGATTTAGTCCGGTTTAGTCCGATTTAGTCCAGTTTAGTCCGATTTAGTCCAGTTTAGTCCGATTTAGTCCAGTTTAGTCCGATTTAGTCCAGTTTAGTCCGATTTAGTCAAGAGCTTGGTCCCTTTTAGTCCAGTCTAGATTATGTAAAATTGCTGGAAATTTAAAAAAAGTGGCAGTCTCGGAGACGGTGGACACAGAATTTGAAAATGTATCAGCAGGAATAAATTAACTTGTGATGATATTTTTCACCCCTAAAATGACATTTTTTGAAAAAATGGCATTAAGGTTTTTGATCCGACAATGGAACAGCTATCCAACTCAATAACAATAATATGCTCTTTTGGTAAGAAAAATGCAAAAAGAGGCAGTTTTCCCCCTAAAATGCCAATCTTCAAAAATGATACTAAGGTTTTTGATCCGTCAATGCAATAGCCATCAAATCCTGTAAAGTCTCGTCGCATATTAACGAAAGCGGGGGTTGTGTGTCTCAGGCTTTTTTTCTGTTGGTTTGTAAACGGGATTTCACATCCGTCAAAACTCCCGTCACTCACTGTCAGTACAATAAACAGTAACAATGGAGGTTAAAAGGAGTCTTTGTTGTTAATTATTGTCCATGACAGGAATTTTGACAGAACTGAAATCCCGTTTACAAACCAATAGAAAAAAAGCCTGAGACACACAACCCCCGCTTTCGTTAATATGCGACGGGACTTTAGTAAGAAAATACTATTTTGCTAAGAGAAATTCGAAAAAAGAGCCTTTTTGCCACTAAAATGACATTTTTTGAAGAAATGGGTCTAAGGTTTTCGACTTGAAAAAAAAATGAACTGTCCTGTCCGGTAATAAAAATATACAGTTATATAGTATTAGGAAACAAAACTTTCGTCTTACGCAAAGATTGAAAAATTCCAACGTTGCTTTATTGTGAATTTTGAGTTCAATATGAATATCTGCAAAAATAGTTTGAAAAATTACTTCTCGGATAGCCTTTACTGGGAGCAATTCTTAAAATTGTGTGGACAGTAACAATGATTTTAGTTGTGAGAAAAGACGAAAGTTTCATTTCCTTTTAGTATACATAGGTTTTTTTCACGGCACTGATTTTTGACCGAATGGGCACCAAGAATGGACAAGGAAAACAAAACATCGACAAAAAAGAACCAAGACTTGAGAACAATAGACTAAAAATACAGATGAAATAACGTAAAAATAACTGATGCCGATTGTTCCGATACACACATTAAAGAAATGCAGCAATAGCATTCCACATCGCAAGCTCGATCGCACAAGTATGCTTGCAAAAGTGTGCAATCCTAACCTAAAATTAATCGAGAAACGAATAATAACAACTCGGAATATTGGGCGATAAAGATAACCTGCCTTTTTTTCCCTAGGCTTTTCCAAATCCTTGCCACTGTCGTCACATCGGCCGTCACCCATTGTAATTTTTTCTTTTTTGTCTTCACTTGATCAAGAGCATCTAAACATCTGACAGCTACCCGGGGCTCGACTACACGACTGTATCGAAAGAAACGACGGAAACGACACTGTGATGTAATGCAACACAAAGGCACTCACAGCTGAGTATAGCGCAGCAGCAATATTTTTAAATGATGCATAACTCACTTTAGTCCAGTTTAGTCCGACTTAGTCCAGTTTAGTCCGATTTAGTCCAGTTTAGTCCGATTTAGTCCAGTTTAGTCCGATTTAGTCCAGTTTAGTCCGATTTAGTCCGCTTTTAGTCCGCTTTAGTCCGCTAGTCCGATTTAATCCAGTTTAGTCCGATTTAGTCCAGTTTAGTCCATTTAGTCCCGCTAGTCCCATTTTAGTCCGCGCTAGTCCTAGTCCGTGGTACATTTTTTTCATGAGTGGTTGCCCCCTCGACCCCGCACGATTCTTATGGAAAGTGGCTTTCGGTGAAATTGTCTGAATTTTTCATATGTTGTAGTTTTCATGATTCTGAACAAAATTTATCATTGCGCCAACCTCCTGACATGGGCAATTTTTGCTACAAAAAATGCCGAAGATAGAATTTTGCCATAAGGTTTATACACATTTTTGGGCCCATCGTTTCCTACTCTTCCCGACATAACTTTCAAATACGCCCAAAAGGCTTCCATATAGACGTATGTTAGTAACTTGTGTAAGAAAGGTGCTACTGGACTTATCATGCGGAATTAAGATGGCAAAACGGCCGATTACATTTTCGCTACATGTAGTTCTTATGGAAAAAGTTCTATCTTCGGGATTTTTTATAGCAAAACCTGTCCATGTCAGGAGGTTGGCGCAATGATAACTTTTGTTCAGAATCATGGAAACTACCGTATGATTTTTTAAATTATTCATCAAAGCAACCGTTGGAAAACAAAAGTCGTATCTTTGATTACTTCTGATGGTTCAGATTTTACAGCTGTCACTTTAATCTGTCATCATCTGTCATTTGCAGAAATAAATATTTTCGAGTTTGTTTACAGTTTCACGGTTTTTCACGATGGTTTTCTTGGTTGAGCATAAAATATTCGCTGTTAAAGCTTACTTTCGCACTGGTTTTCAAGCAGAAAATGGGGAATGGCGTTACAATGTGCGGGCGTGTCTCGAAGAATTCCGGCAGCAGTTCCCAAATGTTGCCATTCTTGATGCTGATTTCTTTTCAATGGTTCGACGTTCAGTAAGCTTGTTTGAAGAGACAGGCAGCATTACACGAAAGAAGGGTAGTGGCAGACCGACAGTTCAGACAGAAGAAGCAGTCCAGAATGTTCGACAAGTCTTCGAGAATGAACCAATCACATCCCTGCGATGAGCTGCCCAGCAAGTTCAGCTATGCTATAGCACCACTCGCAAAATCGTGAAGAATCAACTCCATTTATTTCCCTACAAAATGCAGTGCTATCACGAACTTTTACCAGGTGATCCCGACAGACGTGTCAGATATTGTCGTTGGTTTACTGATCATCTAATGAACGATGATAATCTTCTTGATCTGACTTTTTTCACGGACGAGGCCTGGTTTCATCTTTCTGGATATGTGAACTCGCAAACTATGCGAATGTGGAGTGCTGAAAATCCTCACATTTTTCGAGAAGCTGCATTGCACCCATTAAAGATTGGCCTTTGGATGGCTGTGTCTCGTCGGCGCATTATTCCAATATTTTTTGATGAAACTGTCACTGCCCAAAGATATCGGGACAACATCTTGTCTGTTTTTTTTCCACAATTGCATGATGACGAGCTGCAGAATGGAATGTTCCAACAAGATGGGGCCACAGCCCACACAACCCAAGAAACAATTGCCTTTCTAAGAGAATTTTTTGATGATTTGATGCATTTGAGAACATGAAAAGACGTGTTAACCTGTGCTTAGAAGTGAACGGTGAACATTTCCAACAGTTTTTGTAGTTTCAATTTCCTCGTCCATATCCAAATAAATGTTGTTACATAGGATGCAATCTTTTTTATTAATCAATTCAACACGTGTTTATTAGAGGTTATTTGCAGGGACAAAGGACTGCACTAGCAAAAATTCCCTAATTATTGTTTGTTCCCGCGAAAAATTTGTAATCCACTTAGGAACTTTGATGAATCTGTTCATCGACATGACCTTGAAGCTGGAAGCTGCCAAATTAAATAACCTAGCATTTTACCAGTTTGTTTATTGCTCTATTAAAATATCAATAAATAAATAAGGCCATCAGGCACATAATATGGCACTCATGGCAGTTACAGTATCTTTCAAAGCACGAAAGAGCAGGGGGTGATTCAATTACAAGGGGGCTCTTTTGAGTTCCAGTCCAGGTATCTAGGCGCCTTTTATCCTAAATAATTTCAGTAAATCTTTCAGAATTTTGCATCCTGTACCATCTGAGAATCCAACTTACAAGAAGACTTTACAGTGATGATGTTTTTCTGTTATCGTTATTCCTTCCGGAGTTCCCGAGAGTCAGCCTCTGCCACTACTCTGCCGAGTCTCCATTGTCTTGAGTGCCAGTGTGGCCCCGAGGGCAAATATTTTGTGCTCTGGCAAGCAAACCATCAGAAATCCACTCGAAAACACAAAAATGTTTTGTAAATGAAATGACAGTGACAATTAAGTGACAGCTTCAAAATCTGCTGAACCATCTGAAGTAATCAAAGATTCGACTTTTGTTTTCCAACGGTTGCTTTGATGAAGAATTTAAAAAATCATACGGTACAACATATCAAAAATTCAGACAATTTCACCGAAAGCCACTTTTCCATATAAAACGTGCGGGGGTCCTTTCCGCGCATTTCCGCGAAGCATTCCCAAATTTGCTATGCATTTCTTTGACATTGCTAACAAATTCCATTCTTTCTACAGGTACATTTTCACACATTTCCTGAGCGAAAGGGATGTCAGTATTGCAACATTGCCGTACTTAATTGCCGTGAAATGCTTAAAATGTCCGTTCATTCCTGATGACAATTGCCGAAAATTCCCGTCCATTGCCTAAACATTCATTGCCGAGAATTTCCGTCCATTCCCGACAATTTGTACACCTATTGCCGAAGTGGATAGCCCCTCGATTGATACCAGATGAAATTGGTTATAAAACACTACAAACCCAAGGTAGTTTTGATTTTTATCAACTTCAACTTGAATGTTAACCGAGGGGTTAACAACTTAGCGATTTTGGTGTACGGTTCTCTGGAATTTTGTCAATTTTCGAGCAATTTTGGCGATTTTTACCGATTTTGGCAATTTTCTAGCGATTTTGGCGATTTTCTAGCGATTTTGGCGATTTTCAAGCAAGTTTCCAGCGATTTTGCAGCAATTTTTGCGATTTTCGAGCGAATTTGGCATATTTCTTTGACGACTTGGAAATTTTCTAGCAATTTCGGGGATTTTTAAGCTCCTTCTGTGGTCTTTAATGTTTCATTTTTTAGAATCAAAAACCCTGTACTGATTTGGACAAATTTTAAAACTAGATCCCAGTCATTTACTATTACTTTTCTTCGACTGAAAAAGGGTTGAAGCGCGGCTGCTACAAGCAGAAACACAGTAACCAACCTTTTTTGTGAAAATGAGTTGCACATTTAGATGCATATACCGAGGCATATACTTTGTTTTCCTTTGTCTTTTAAGCCAATAAATAATAAATTAAGCAAAGTCTCGTGGAACTCAGTTTAGACCCATATAAATGACGTCATAGCCGATTATTGTTAATTATTTTCTCCAAAACAGTGAAGAAAATGGCAGTTATGAATTAGACCCTCTTTCTTATTAAGATTAAATTAAGAGCCACATCAAACAGCTTATGTTTTTTTTAGCAATATCAGGTATTCTATATCGATTATCATCGAACTTTATTATTTTTTATGGGAACTTTGGTGGCGATTTCCCTCGCGATTTCCGCTGGTTCTGTTAATTCACACTCGAAAATTTAGGATTAAAAGATTGACATGTTGACATTAATTTTAATTATTTTCAGAACTATAATTATAAACCAAACTCAACCTATTGCACATCAAAAGATGCAGAAAAAAAATTGATTTTAAGCTGAGTAAAAAAAGCCGGGTATGATGTCCATTTGAAAGTGAAAACTTGACATCCAGTTGACATTCAAGCGAGCATTCAAGTTGAAGTTGATAAAAATCAAAACTACCTTGGGTTTGTAGTGTGTAGCGAGGTTTGTAGTGTTTTATGAGCAATTTCTTCTGGTTTTTGGTTTACTATAATCAGACCACAAATAACAAAGCTATAGCGTTGTAGTATGTACTCGAGTATGGTAGGCATACAATACATATAGTAGGTTCATACCGAGGTTCATACTATTCAAAGAAAAATAATAGGTATTTCATAAAATTAATATATAAATCTCGATATAAATTGATACATTTATATTATGTATTAAAAAAAGTAAGAACAAGCGTAAGCGAGAACTAATAAATTCAAAAAGAGACTTACGAATTTTTAATATTTTTTTTTGGCTTCTCTGAATATTTTTTTCTATTTTCGTAATATACTGCATAATATTTTCCAACTTTTAACTATATATTTCTGAAATGTCGGTTGTATCATCATGTAAACTCATATCATATCGCAGATTAGAATCAGATGAGAAATAATTGGGATATTTCCTTTACGTATATGCATTTTATTTGCGAATTATCCTTTCTCGTGTCCTTTTCTAATAAGGCAGTGCGTAATTATTTTTCTCGCTTTGGTCTATATTTTAATGTAGAAAAGGATTCACATTACCTTGCAAATTCCACAATTTCCTCAAAAAGACAATCAAATTCCTCTGTAAATTCCAAAAAATTGCTCATAAATTCCCTCGTAAATTCCTCAAAAGGGATTGCGAGGGACAAAAAATTCCTCGGGTGGCCAACCCCTAGTTATTATTCTTCTCTCAATTCTTTTATTTCCTCATCATAGATCGAGTCATAGATTCTGAGGAAGCGTCCTCGGAAGCGACTACTCCAGGGCTAGGTACCGAACTATAGGCACTCCACCGAGACTCCACGTTTCAGTCCAAAATATTTTTGCTCGTCTATGCTAAAACTCGAGCTAAAATTTCTATCTCCTTATATAGTAAATTAGTTAGCTTTATTTGGGTATAAAGAGTGATCAAAAAATCTTCCGATCTATGTAGCCCTTGCTTGACGTGAGACTCGTGAGAGACGCGTAGGGCGTTAGATTGCGGAAATTATATGATAACCTCTGGATGATAACCGAGGGGTAGGTCTCTTTGGAATGCTGGTGTACAAAACTTTTGGAAATCCGGGAATTTACTGGAATTCCTTCTCGAATTCCTTGGAAGTCTCTCGAGTTATTTGGAAATTTCTAGGGAATTCCTTGGAAATCTTTGGAATTCCTTGGTAGTTTCTGGAATTCCTCGGAATTTGAAATTTTCCTCGAAATTTTCTGTAATTCCTTGGAAGCCTCTGGAATTCCGAATCTGGAATCTCTTGAAAACCTCTGGAGTTCTTTGGAATTCCTTGAAAGTTTCTGGAATTCCTTGGAAGTCTCTGGAAATTCCATGAAAGTTCCTGGAATTCCTTGGAAGCGTCTGGAATTCTTTGTTTTGAAATAAAATCTTGTGTAGGTACACCTCGAGAGCTTTCATATGATAACGCCAATAATGGTCGTTTGCATTTAAATTTTCAACGTTGACGTGCCGAAAATGCACTTTCCGTGAACTGATCTGGCCCAAAATCTAATCAGCACCTACAAATTACCCACTGAATATGTGCGCATCTCGATACGTTCAGTAGTTTAAGCTGCATGCAGCGTGATCACATATACAGACATTTTGCAAAACCACTTTTTCGCATTCCCAGAATCCTAAGACGTAAAAATTGTATTTGGAAAACTATTCTTCAGCCCCTATAGTCCGAAAAAACGCCTCCACCTATCATCCGTGACGCTCGACGAAGCGCAGCGCCCCTAACTCACACCCCCGGTATAAATAGCCAGACTCCCCCAGCAATCACCAGTTCTGCGCCAATCCAGCCCTGAAGATGTCACATGCAACGGTATACGAAACGTCGGTATCCATCCGGGGTCCATCCGGAATTCAAAATCAAACAATGCGTTAAAGCGTAGAAGTTAAAAATTAAAACAAGGTAATCGAGGTACTCGACGGTTTCTTCGGAGATGTCTTCATTACTCTTAAAATCGCTGGAGAGCCTTTACTCCTAAGCCCGTAGGTAATTGAATTTCATCATAGAATCGAAGGTCTCCCCTCTTATCAGAGAATTAGGTACTCCCAAAATAACATAATAGTCTCGCAAATAGTCATACAATTGCCTAATAGAGAACAAATATTGAACCACCTTACAGTACTATACTTTTGGTGCACTTGTGTTTATCATTAATTTCATTATTTGCAGAGCATGTTGCGAATTATATTTTTCCCATAAAGCATGAATCAAAATAAATATCCTCTACGTCACTCGATAGTAACAACCGAGGTAACAACTGAATTCTTATCATTAAAAAAATAGAAGTCTCATTCAGATAGAATCTGAGAAATTGCAGTGACATCATGTATTTGTTTATTATTTTGATAAAAGCAAAAACATAATACAACTTGCCTAATACAGTTTATAACAGAACCTTGACATTCTTAAGCTAAATGTGGTTTTCGCACATTTGTATTGTAGGGATGAACGAGTTAAAGCGGGGCACATTAGCGTATAGAAGATACATGCTGAGGTACATGCTTTAATCAGCAGTAGTTTAAACTTTATACCCCAATGTATACATAATACAGTACTTAGGTATAAGTATTTCTAGATAGACGTTTCAAGTTGCGATTATCGTTTGATATGAAAATAGTTTTTTTTGGGGCTATCCCAGTGTAGCATTGTAATAATTATTATTATTGTTCATCAAATTGCGAATCGTTATATAATGTACAGCTGAGAAGCGGCCGTTCGTTTGATTTGTTTGTAACGAGTTGTACCGAGGAGTTGACAACTGGGTAAAAATCTGTACACCAAAATTTCCATAATCTCTAAAAAAATTCCAGAAAATGTGCAAAATCATGTAAAAATATCCAAAATTTCCGAAATTCCTGAAAAAAATTGTACAAATTTCTCATGCTTGTACACCAAAATTTCCAAGTTGTCAACCCCACTAGAAGAAGTCGGACCTAGAAAACGCTCCGATTTGAGGGGCAAAGAATTCACCCTTTACAAAAATGCCACAGAAATGCCTTTTATTTCCAAAAATTTTTCTCATTTGCCACAAAATGCAAAAGTTCCCTCGGAAGTTCCTCAAAAATGCCCAATAATTCCTCGAAAATTCCTCTGAAATGCTTTGAAATTCCATTAATAACTCGGCTAAGTTAAGTTAAGTTAAGCTGTTTGTGCATCGCAGCCTACTAAACAATTGGTTGTCTGACCAATCCCCATGCACTTAAAGTAAGCCTTAAAAACAATTTAAAAAAATTGGCAGTCTCGGAGACGGTAGAAACTTCTACTTTTTCACAGAATTTGTAATATTCCGGTGAAATTTCACTTTTCAGAATATTCCAGTGAAATTTCTCTTTTCCGGACTTCGACTTTCCCGGACTAGTCCGGGAAAGTTGACTTTCCAATCCTGGAATTGACCGGAAATAGTATATTGTGTAACTAGTAGGAAATATATATATTTTCCTTCGTGTTGCACATACTATTTTTTCGTCTATCGCGCAACTAGATAGAAATAATGAAATTTGGAAGTATTTTTTAAGAGCACAGGAATATTTTTCTGGCCTAGGCCGGAAAAAACGTTGTTCCTGTACAGCTAGTGCGTGTTGCCTAGCAAATGGCGCAGTCCTGGAAACGTAAGCTTTCGGATGATAATTGCATGTCAAGAATGTGACGTTGAATTTCAGAAAGCATCAATTGAAATTCAGAATCCGTCAATTACAATTGCATTTGATGCTTTCTGAAATTCAATTGACGTATTCTGAAATACATTTGACTATTCTGAAATACAATTGACACTCTCTGAATTTGAATTGACTAATCTGAACTACAATTGACGGATTCTGAAATTCAAGTGACAATTCTGAAATTCAACTGACGCTTTCTGAAATTCAATTGACGCTTTCTGAACTACTACTGGAAAAGGTGTAGAAACACCCCACTACACTGAAACACTTGATTTACACTGCTGACGCGTTTCGAACACAATGTGCTCATTAGCTTCGGCTTTGATAATGAGCACATTGTGTTCGAAACGCGTCAGCAGTGTAAATCAAGTGTTTCGGTGTACTGGGGTGTTTCTAGTGATAGTGCATTCTTCCACCGAAGTTGTCCAGTGTTTCCATGTTGAAATAATAAAACAATACAAAACAAAACAAGAACTTAAAACTACAAAATACTTTGGTTAACAAAATACATAATTCACATTCTGGTTTAGACTGTTTTGTATGAAACTACAAAAGCACAAAGTTCCAAGGTTACGCCGGTTGATGCGCATCGCGCACAATAACTATTCGGCGGAAAAGGCCGAATATTTACTATTCGATCAAGCCGAACATTCACTATTCGGTATTATATTCGGCCTTAGGCCGAATTTTTACTATTCGGTATGATATTCGGTATTCGGCTGTAGAATTTTATCCCCCGTCGCAATATTTCCACTCTTCAAACGCAAAATTTGCATAAACTAGGTTATTTTGGTGTTAGTTTCCGTAATTTTACTTAACCACGGTTAATCCTCATACCTCTTGACTTTTCATCCACCTTTATGATTTTTCAACCCCCTAAGTGCTAATTCTGCTAAATTCGCATAATTTCGTTTTTCCTCGGTAATAAAATTGAACACATTTGGGATCCAGTTTACCTTTTACAATTTTCCAGTTTCGTGCGCAATAGGTAGGTATAAGTATGTATTTCAACCTCAACAAAAGTTTTAATTGCATAATTTGGGTATTTTCGTGTTATATTTCCTAATTATAATTGATCACACTTAATTTTCATCCCTCTTGATTTTTCATCCCCTTTCGCAATTTTTCAGCCCCCTGAGTGTTAATTTTTCAAAATTCGCCAAATTTTGTTTTAATTCCGGCAATTCTTTTCGTTTTCTACTTTTTAATTCTGAGCAACAATTTTTTTAAGATTTCGCCTTTTTGACACATCTGTGCGTCTGCGGAGGCACAACTACTAGGTGCGGATTGATAAAATCTGCACCCGATTCCACCAGTGACCAGCCGCCCCTACATATACACATTAACGTGATAAACATCTACAGGGATACACATAGCATCGATGTACATCTTCGGGGGCTTTTTTAAGCGTGCGGTTATGTGTGAAGGTTAAAAAATAAAAATCTGTGATGAAATTGAGGTCCTGTACTGCCAGAGAGCGCCCCCAGACAGCGCCTATAATATTTTTATGTCATAGTTTTTATGCTATTCACCAAGCGAGCCACAAAGTTTTAATCTGCTATACTACCTCCAGGTTCCGCCAAACTAATTTCATTTTTCTCTAATAACGCCCCGGAGGAAATAAATAACAGCCACTGAATTATAGAGTATCTGGTGCACCCAAGGTCCAAATAATTTTTCTGCCACGTCAAATTTGTAGCGTATTGATGCCTCGGATTCAGAGAATACCAACCGCAGGATAAAATACAAAATACAAGCTGATCTATATTATAGCCATTCATAATTTTATAATGGTACCTATCATGATTGCAGGTATTTAACATGACTTACTAGCAGAAGTTAGCATGTGATAAGATAATTCCATCGAAGGCTGACAGTGATAACGTGTAGAGCTTCGTGATGGATACACGATTTTAAGTACAGGGTTGTGAGTTTTGTAGATGGGCAGGGCCGTCTGCTTTTGAAATTGGATTCGGGATTGACGTTTTTTTTGTTTCTTTCCAACAATTTCAATGAGAAGCTCATTAATTGGATTGGAGGTGTAGGCGTGACAAGAAAATTCATTGGAAACTGTACAAGTGTACAACGGATGATGGGGAAACCTTAACTGAGCCAACATGTGATCGCATAAAATGTGGTAGGTATGGTGGGTACCGGGTACCCATCAGCTTCTACCTGCTGTAAAGGTCAGCCTAGAGTTGAAGGCTAACTTGAAGGGTACAAGAATCTGATTCTCGCACACTAAAACAATTCCTTGTTTGTCGTATGGAATGAAAGGTTGTTACAATCTTTGCAATTCCGAACTGGTTGTGAAGTATCGATCTAACTTTTCTGAACCATTGAAAGCATTAAGGAATCATCTGGGAGTAATCAATCTGCCAGGACAATCAGTGTCTTGTTTGGGGTTCTTGCATCCCTCCTTGTGTTGGTGAGACGCATAATAATTAGGGGTTAGACATGTACGAATCGAAATCGAGGAATAATGCTAAATACCTACGAATAATAGGTAAGTGTGATGGTCTAGTCTAGACTCAAGTTGTCTAATCTAGCTAGGTATTTCCATTAGTAAGTCAAGTACCTGAATTGGCATTGTTGTTTTGCTAAAATCGAGAAATAAAGTTGGGGTAATTTTCGCTCGACTGAATCAAATTAACGTAACAAAAAGGCCATAAAACGAAGGTATTGTTTTAAGTTATTTGTTGACGCCTCGACCGGAACAATCCCAATGATATGTGAGAAGCATGAGTCAGACAGGGGAGAGCGCCCTAGCGGATTACGTAGTCACCCCAGCAATAAAGCTGCCGGGCTTCTCTCCGTTTTGCATCCCTGCGGCTCCAAAGGAGACAACCTCCTAGCTCCTAGTCCTAGCTCTGGATTTGCAGTAAATCCAGCGCGTGCCGATCTAGTTTATTTTATGAAACGTCCAATCCAATCTGCTAATCTCTTTAAACATTAAACTCACATGCACATGCGCCTTCAACAATGAGTTCCCTTTCGTTTGTTCAGTACATTGCTGCAGTTTGCTTAGCGCATGAACGAGCGACGGCGTGCAAAGTGCAAAATGCCAATTTTCATTATTGTAAAGACGTTTTTTCCAGCTTCCAGACGTGATCTAATTATCCTAAATTTTGTTCACGTGCTGATAAAGCAAATGGTGGTCATCTTTCAAATTTCATAGGTGACATGCCAAAAAGGCACTTGTAATTGGCCGATTGCCACCAAAATTAAACTTAATTTTCCTACTTGCTATATCTAAATTTTACTCCACACCAACTTTAAAGCGTTTTCTGGGATTTTTCAAAATTTTGCGATTTTTTGCCAAAAGGGCACTAAGTTTGAATACATTTTTGGACACGGCATTTGAAGATATTTCATGTGCTGCTAAAGAAAATGGAAGTTTATTATTCAAATTTCGAAGTTGCAATGAAATGGCATAGACAAGGCTAGAATTTCAAAAAACTCTTTCTATATTATGCTAGAAGCAAATCGGATAACATTTTGATGACAAGTGTTTCTAGACTAAGGTGCTGGCACACTGAGGCGGCGCGGCACGGCGCGGCGCGGCGCGGCTTTTTGCCTCCAGAATAAATTGCATGTTATCAAATGGGAGTATCCAAGCGACATCGCGGCGCGTCAAAACTCTGTCTTCGGGACTTCTCAATTACTTTCGGGTGCGCCTGATTGCGTCTAATCAGGTCTAGGTTGCTTTGGTCCCTTTTCATATTGATATCGTGGACCTACATAGTCCTCTTCTTCGATTTTCTTGCCTCCTCTTCCTCCTCCATGCTTTTTAGGGCACAAAGAACGAATAAATCTTCGTCGGAGGAACTGCTAGACATGTCACCAGTTGTCACGCGTTTAGAAATTTGCGGTATCACGTATCAAACGAGAATTTTGTTTAAATTTTGTCGCTTCGCCACGCTTAAGTGTGCGTACACGTAGGAAAATGCCGCTTCGTGTCGGGTCGCGCCGCGACGTGCCGCGCCTCCTCAGTGTGCCAGCACCTTAATTGGACCCTGCTGAATCCGAAAATCACTGTCGGCACATAGAAATCCGTAATTCTAGATGGCGCTCATATCCAAAATAGCATGAAAATTATACAGTTTTCGGCCAAAGACGTGGTATACAAAATTAAAGATAGCTTTATTCTCTACAAGAAAGGCCCTAATGATTTTTTTCGTACAGGCGACGGTTTACCCCTAGCGCGGGCAAGAAAGTTGCGCTCGCCGCGCGGCTTACGGCGCGCTCAACGATTATTTAATCAAAGAAAACTTGTTTCTTAATTTTTATGGAGTTTTTCAATATATTTCACCAATATCTACCTAAATACATACGATTAGTCAGATACTCTCATTGTACTTCCGCTTTTTCAATGTACAAACGCCGTTTTCTGTCTTCCATGGTTGGCTGCTTTTGAGGTGCGCTACAGCAAAGAGCAAATCGGATAACACTTTGACAACAAGTATTATTTGAATAATTGAATCCTGCTGAATCCTTAAATAACTGTTTATTTTTCAAAATAAGTCAAAATAAGTCAGGGTGGCGCTCAAGCTCAGATATAGTTTCTATCGAGGGGTCATCCACCACCTTCAAATTTGTACACCAACACCAACATTATTGGCATTATATGGCATTGTTGAGCAATTTCTGTAGTTTTATGGCATAATGCTTAATAATGCACGAAATACTGCCTGTTTACTGCTAGATATTGCCACTAATGCCTGTTATTGCATATTAATGCCACTACTGCCGAGGCTACTGCTGGATACTACCTGAATGCGTAATGCCGGTAATGCTAGAATAATGCTCGTAATGCCTTTAAAATGTATACCTAATGCCAGTGGTGGATGACCCCTCGGTTTCTATTTTATCTTCAGGCCTCTGTAGCAAGAACCGTCCATACCGAGGGGTGATCCGCAGGCCGGAATCAGTGTACATTTTTCGGGAATAGATCGGAATACATGGGAATACATAGGAATAGATGGGAATACCCGGAATACTCTGGAATAGTTGGGAATAATTGAAAATTTCCCTGCGATACATTAAAATTTATTGATTGCATGATGCGTGTACTTTAAACTCGACTTTAAAATAAATCAAGAATACTTGGGACTCGACTTGGGAATACATGGGAATACTAGGAATACTCCGGAATATTGATGGAGAAAATTGCCGATTATCTACATCGGAATACCGGAATAGCTTTAAGTCGAGTTTCGGAATAGCTTCGGAATACATCGGAATACTGGGAATACTTGGGTATTCCCGGAATCAGTGTACGTTTTTTAGTCTGCGGATCACCCCTCGGTCCATACGATTGCTTTGTGTCGATGATAACTTTTGATCAGGAAGTCGAGATCTACAACATATCAAAATTTCAGCCAAATGGGCTGAAAGTTATTTTCCCATTAGGACGGCACCTTATATGGTGTCATCTTGAATAAAGCATTTTCAGTCAAGATTTCGAAATCAAAATAGTGATTTTCGGACTCAGCAAGGTTCAATTAATCAAAAAATACTTGTCAAAATGTTATCCGATGTGCTCCTTGCAAAAGACACACCTCAAAACAACCTATAGAGTCAAAATAGAAAACGGCGTTTGCACATTGAAAAAAGGGAAGTAAATTGTGAATATCTTACTAATCCCATGTATTTAGGTGGATATTGGTGAAATATATTGAAAAACTCCATAAAAATTAAAAAACAAGTGTTTTGCTTAAATAATCGTTGAGCGTGTAAACCGCGCGGCGAGCGCTAATTTCTTACCCGTGTAGTGTGAACTGTTGCTTGTACGAAAAAAATCATTAGGGCCTTTCTTGTAGAGAATTAAGCGATCTTTAATTTTGTATACCTCGTCTTTGGTCGAAAACTGGGATTTTCATGCTATTTTGGATATAACGTTCTGCCTTGAGCGCCTTCTAGAATTTCGGAATTCCGGTTAAGATTTCGAAGTGCCGACAGTGATTTTCGGATTCAGATTTTGTTCGTTCGTTAGCTCCTCTTAGGTACTTAACAATGAATTTTTAAAAATTGAAATTGAAATGGAAATTTTTTTTTATTACTTACACTCGACACACTTTCGTGTACCTATGCAGTTTTCGACTCGAGAATCAAACCAATTTTTTTGTGTGTTAATATTTCGGTAATTATTCTTAAAATTCTGCGGAATCCTCAATTCCTGCAATAATTGTCACATATAGCATCAATTAATCAATTTTCAAAAAATTATTGTTAAGTGCCTATAGGAGGAGCAGAGGAATGAACAAGATCTCAAGGGGTACAGACTAGCATGGACTATCGTCCACATATCCTAACACTTTTGCAGTGAATTCTCGGGAGCAGGAAAAAAATTAAATTCATTTTTCCATGTTATTTCCCTATGCCGTACATTACGTACACACTCACACACAGACATTTTCTAAAAACCACTTATATTATTGTGCTACTCAAAACTTTACAGAACAGATTCGGTCATGACAATTACTTTGATCGATATGACAATAATTGGATTTCAGGTAACTATGGTTTTTATATGCGTCATGACCGAGTCAGTTCCGCAAAGTTTTGAGTAGCACAATAATAATATAAGTGGTTTTTAGAAAATGTCTCTCTCTGTGTGTATGTATGTATGCATGTATGTACTTACGTGAGCGAGATTTCTCGAAACCTGCCGAACGGATTTTAATGAAATTTGGAATGGGGGTTAGTGTTGGGTGAGGTGTTGGCCTTCTGATGAGCCCAGTTAATTTTCTTGCCGATTCGCAAACGCCAAGTACCTTTTTGGTACATCAACTATGAAATTTGACAGATGAACACCGATTTTTCTGATCAGCACATAAAAAGTCTTCACATTCTGATCTGGAAATGTATTCACTTTTTGGCACAAATAAAAAACATCGACATTTCGAAGAAACATTACGTAACACGCTACAGACCAAACTATTGGATCGATTTGACTGAAATTAGGTAGGTAACGACGACTAAGACGCAGGACCTTGTAAGCAACAGAATGATGATTTGACCTCGATTTGACAGGAACAGCAATAAACTGTATTTTTTTATAAAGCCGCCATACTGCTTTTCAGTGGTTTTATAGTTTTGCAGCATTCTAACATTTTGAAATCAATAATGAGTATTACATTTTTAAAAAAGTCTTTTTGCTATTTTGGCAGATTGTGAAAAGTGAAAAAATTTGAAAAAACAAAGACAAATAAAAGGAAATGAAATTGCGCAGTTGAATTTATATCAAAAAAATAAGGTTGACGTGTATTTACGATTTTCCAAAACCTTGGTTTTTGACCGATTTCTTCGATGTTTTTGAAAATCTGAGGTGGGCGTGACTGTACTTCCGGTAAAGTGTGACACATGTTTCTAACTCAGAAAAAATCGTACATTCCGAATCCGTTGCGGAAAAAGTGTCATTCCATTTGAGAAAACTAAGTTAAGGCCATTTCCGGTTAACCCGGAAGTGTGAGAAAATAACTGTCCCCTCCGTCAAGTCCGCATTACAAAAATAAAATCGACCTGTCCGAAGATTTTTGCCACAAATCAAGGAGAAGAATTTAAGGAATTTTATTCCATACTTTACACTCGCACTGTATATCTGGAGGTGTTATATTTCGAAAATTTTAGTTATTGCAGTAATCCGTAACTTCCCATTTTTAACTTATACGTCCGTAGAGCAGCTACTGGAATCGATCGAAAAATTCAGAAAAATCGAATCACCAAAAACATCAAATCTTTACGTTTTAGGATACTGGGAACCCAAAAAAGGGTTTTCAATAAATCTGTGGGTCTGTAAACACGCTACAGCCTAAACTACTGGGCCGATCTGGCTGAAATTTGGAACGTGGACATCTTATGGATCTATGAGGAGCTGAAAAGGCTTTGGGCTAAATATTGGATTCGATAGCTGTTGCATTGACGGATCAAGAACTTTAGTGCCGTTTTTTGTCATTTTAAGAGTGAAAAACATTTGTATTTTAAATTTTAGTAAATGAACGAGCACAATGCGCAACACAGCACCCGCGGTCGACATTCGGTCCACGCGCCGACGCCGACTCACCGATTCGAGTCTGACTTGGTTAAAGTTAATATGCTACATTTACAAATTCTGTGAAAAAGTAGAAGTTTCTACCGTCTCCGAGACTGTCAATTTTTTTAAATTGTGTGGTTGTGGAGGTTAAAAATAGGCATATGTTAAAATAGTAAGTACGGATAATGGATCCATCCCAAACAAAAAAAAACGCCAAAACCTAAATTTGAAATGCACCAAAGATAAAAGGATGGGGTATAAAAGGTCTAAAAATTTACAAAAGCCGAAGTATAAGCACGGCATCAACATTCTCGTTAATTATGGCATTATCTCGACAATAATAGAAAGACAGCAGAATAATGCTCCCAGAATATGCCCTGATGATTTCTCCAAAAATAATTGAGTTGGTTATTAAACAATCCGTTTTTAAATGTCTTTCACTGTATTACTTCCACTACTCTACCGGAAATAACCCATTATGTTAGTTGGATATCACGCTCCAGCGCCCTCTTGTGCCACGAGCCAGCTACCGACCGAAAAAATTTAAAGAGGCAAATGAAAAAAATTACCAGCCGACCCTACATCCTGGAAGGAACAATAACAAATTTGGCTGTTTACACATCGAAAGCTCCATCTAGCCCATGGCTCCTGATTATGTCAATAGCCTCTGTGGGACAAGCGGGCAAGGAAACAGCAAGTTCTTTAATTTTTTTAAGAACGTAGGCCGCCTGGCGTACATGGATATGCAGGGCCGTAGCCAGAAAAAAATTGGGGTGTGACTGCTGTGAGCTTGGGCCTAAATTTTTGACCCTTCGCAAATTAGCTAATGTTCGCAATTGCTAGGACATAAACCAATCACAGAAATGCGAGTGTTCGCAAATTTGGGAAGTGTCAAAAATTTAGGCCCTGGTCCTTTTTTAACCTCCCCAACCCCTCAATTAAAAAAGAATGGGAGGTTACTGCAATCACTAACATTTTCTAAAATGATGAGTTATTACCAGATGTATGCTTTTCGAGGTCCCGGGGTCCCAAAATAGTTTATTAAACAACACGTTTCATAAAGCCAATTATTATTGCACGAGGTTGTTTGGACGAGGGCGAAAAGCCCGAGTTTTACAAAATCCGAGTGCGATAAGATAAGAGCCTTATGAAACACATTTCTAGAAAAAAATTGGTTTTCCATTTTCAAAGACAGGTCAATGTTCGCTTGAGGGTTGGCGATTGTTAGACATACAATTGTTGTATAGGTTACGATATAAACAAAACGCGTGCGCTAAAAGAACACATTAGAGAACTCATTAGGGTGCTATAAATGTTCATTTTGTTTACATAGTAACCTAGACAACGATTGTAACAGTAACTGTCGAGCGGACATGACCTATCTTTGAAAATGACAATCCAAATTTTTCCTGAAAATATTGACAAAGTGGACATCCGAAATAGAAAAATTGTATAATGAACGTGTTTCGTAAGGCTCTTATCTGCTTCCAAAGATGTAGTTACTCTCAAGTTCAAAAACTGGAGATTTTTAGCGTATAGGTACTTTAAAATCACGGTACAACCCAAACCCCTGAACCGATTTGGCTGAAATTTTGTACGTGGAGATTGTATTACCCGTCAAGGAACCAAAAAGTTTTTGAAAGCAATCGACCTACGGCACTGTAGTACATAAATTTTGAAATTTAAAATTATACTCTCGTTTAACCAGTCAGAATAGGTTTTTGATAAATCTATTGGCATCATCAGAAAGGCCTTCAAATTCTGGTTTTAAATAAGACAAAATGCATTCATACTTAGTGGTCTTTAAGCAAAGAAAATCAAAATTTTGTGATAACATTAAAAACAAAGGCTATACTAGGGGATAGATTTGGCTGAAATTTGGTACATGGAAATTGTGTGATTCGCAGAAAGGCTTTTAGACGCAATTGGTCCAAGGGAAGTGCCATTTTGATATAGCAACTTTAAAATTTTAATTCAAGGCCTCATTTTTACTTCATCATTAGAAAGATGATTAAATTCTGGTTTTAAAAATCTATTTTACGTATACAGTCAGGACCTAAAGTCCAGCGCCGCCCCCCTGATCTCGGGAACCGCGCTAGCTAGAGCCTTGCAATTTGGAATGGAGCTATTATGACATATACAAGTCAAAAATTTAAATTGCAAGAGCAGTCATGTGACCACTCATTTGAAAGCTAATTTAATTCTCAAGCTTTCAAAGAAATTGGTTGGCTCAAAAAAAATATGAATTTTATTGGACTTCCTTACATTAGATAAAGATGGGTAAGAGCTTGCAAAAGAACTTTTTGAAAATTATTTCTCAGTTTTGCACAGTTAATTTGCTTTTAAATTCAATGGCATTTCCCTAGTCATTTTTTTGTATCCAGGAAATGCAAGGAGTCCGTCTTGAACATCTACTGAGGTGAAATAAACAATACAAAATTAAAATATAAATCTTCAATAAAATTCATATTTTTTGAGCCAAGCAATTTCTTTGAAACTTTCACCATCGTACAGAGAATTAAAATAGTTTTCAAATGAGGTGTGACATGACCCCTCTTGCAATTTAAAATTTTTGACTTGCATGTCATAACTTTGACATTTCAAGGTCACGGCACATTGAGTAATTGGCAATCGGCATTATTTCTCAACTAATAGCTTCGTTCCAAACAAGGCTCTAGTTAGCGCGGTTCCAGAGATACGGGGGGGACTTTAGGTCCTCACTGTGTATAATATTAACCTTAAAAGGCCAAATGTGATTGGTGATGTTTTTATTTGTGATAAAAGTGTGAAATAGTCACAATGACGAGTCGGAGTGGTTTTACAATTTTGGCTATCACCTACACGGAAATCCAAAGATCTTCGCGATGGGAAGGTTCGTCTGGCCACGACCTTGATTCTCTGAAGAGTTCTTATGGAAAGTGGCTTTCTGTGAAATTATCTGACTTTTTTATATGTTGTAGGTACGCGCCAACCTCCAAAAATTGTCAGTTTTTGCCGTGGAGCGTCCCGAAGATAAAATTTTTCCCATAAGGTTTATACACATTTTTCCTCCCTACATAATATTAAAACACACCCAAAAGACTTCCATTATAACGTAAATATGTAAGAAAAGTGCCCCTGGACTTATCATGTGTAATTATGATAGCAAAACGGATCATTATTTTTTTGCTTACATGTAGTTTTTATCTTGGTTTAGTATACACATGGTTAGACATTCCCAGGGACCAACCTTGAGCCAAAACATTTTGAAGACTTCTAACATGTCAAAAAAGGATATCTCACCCCATGTAATTTTGCACAGCGTGACGTCATTTAGGCGTATACAGTGACTACCAAAATGTGCGGAGTGACTAACCATGTCTATATACTCAACCAAGGTTTTTATTCTGTCTTCGGGACGCTCTGTACCAAAAACTGTCCATTTTTGGAGGCTGGCGCAATGATAAGTTTTGTTCAGAATTATGAGGACTACAACATATTGAAAATTCAGATAATTTCACAGAAAGCCACTTTCCATATCCAATCAAGTTTGGTGAGTTTTTGTCTCGGTTTTTGTGGATATGTACCTAAATTTTACCACGTTACATGTTAGCCCGAGGTATGGTAAAATGTAGTAGTGAGGTGCATACCTTGCGTTACTATCGGGTGTCCCAAAAAAAACCGGACAACATATTTTTGGGAATAAGTCTGCCATTTCTTAACCGATTTGTATGAGAAACTACGGCAGATGGCGCTGCCGTAGTAGTCCTATTGATACTTGCTTTAAAGGTTTATTTTAGGTGCATGGGGATTGGTCAGCCAACGACCAATCGGTATGACACTCGAATAGCCTTGAAGATATTTCTTTCTTGTTCAAAAATGCTTTTTCAGAAGTCGATTTGGCTTAAGCATTAATTTTCTGTAATTTAAAAAAAAAATGTGTTTTTGAGTAATGCATACAAATCTTAATTTTCAGTTATAAATGAACGAATATGGTGAAAACAGAGGCGCGGATGCCAGTGGGGGCAACTGAACAGTTATCATTGAAAATTAAGCCCTATGTGCATCAATGTTAGTTGTTTAGTCATGGTTATGGAAGCATGAAAATTACCAAAAACACTTTTTTTAGAAAAATCACAGAAAATTAATGCTTACGCCAAATGGACTTCTGAAAAAAGATTTTTGAGTAAAAAAGAAAGATCTTCAAGGCTATTTGGGTCTCATAACCATTGGTTGTTGCCCGACCAATCTCCACGCACCTAAAATAAGCCTTCAAGACAAGTATCAATAAGGCTACTACAGCAGCGCCATCTGTCGACGTTTCTTGCAAAGCTCGAAAGCCTGATTCTTTAACTTTAATTTAAGACCAAGTCTATCCAAATCGGTTAAGAAATGGCTGACTTATTTCAAAGACTATTTTGTCCGGTTCTTTTGGGACACCGCGATATAATAATTTATCTTGATTCTGGCAAGGCTGTCAATCGGAAAGGAAGCATTTTAGAAAAAAATTTGTTGTATAAAAGTTTAAGACTTCGAGGGGGAAAATAGATGGTATCATCGCCATTTTGATTGAAGGTCATTTTCAATGTCAAATGGTCAATTTTTTAATGGAAACCTATCCATCGGATCCAAAAATAGTTTAGTTGTCTGTTCTTTTACGGGGAATAAGAATATGTAATAAAAAATATAAATTTCAATTTTTTTTTAAATTGACCTTGAAAATGACCTTGAATCAAAATGGCGATGATGCCATCTATTTTCCCCCTCGAAGTCACAAAACTTTTATTCAGAACATTTTTAACTTCTACGCTCAAGGCGGAGCAGTATACAGGGTGCCACAAGCTCATGGTACACCCCCCTTTTTTTCCTTATTTTTTGGATAAATTTTTTGAAACTTGGAACATCGAATGTACTTATCAAAGGCCACTTTTTGACATATTAATCAAAATTTTACCACTTCCGGTTTTACCGGAAATGACATCAACTTTTTATTTTCAAATTGAACACCCCATATATCAATACATTTTTGGAATCTACTTAATTTTCTGAATCCAATGATACCACATAAGTGACATTTCAAGTGTCAAAATAATTTTTGAGTCCAATTTTTTCTTTGGTCTGAACTTTAGATATTTATTAGTCCCAATTTCAAAATAGGCACATGGATAGATTCCTTATTAAACGTACTTTCCAACGGTGTATCGGTACCATTATGGTACCATTTGAAAAAATAGAGTTTTCATGAAAAAACTGTTTCGGCAACCTTAATCACCTCATAAGTCAAAAAATGTAAGGTTTTTGACGTGACTAAAAATTTTCCATGGTTACTATGGTCCATTAGAGTAACATTGGGGGGGTCACAACCGTCTAGATTGAAAGACAAAATTGGACTCAAAAATTATTTTGACACTTGAAATGTCACTTATGTGGTATCATTGGATTCAGAAAATTAAGTAGATTCCAAAAATGTATTGATATATGGGGTGTTCCATTTGAAAATAAAAAGTTGACGTCATTTCCGGTAAAACCGGAAGTGGTAAAATTTTGATTAATATGTCAAAAAGTGGCCTTTGATAAGTACATTCGATGTTCCAAGTTTCAAAAAATTTATCCAAAAAATAAGGAAAAAAAGGGGGGTGTACCATGAGCTTGTGTCACCCTGTATGTATAAAATCGATCAAAAATTCGAAATTGAACTGACATCAAATCTTTACGTTTCGGGGTCCCAGGAACCCAAAAAACCTATTTTTGAAAAATGTGTGTCTGTGTGTCTGTCCGTGTGTCTGTCCGTATGTCTGTGGACACGCTACAGCCGAAACTACTGAACTGATTTTGATGAAATTTGGTATATAGGTATTGTCTGTGCGGGAGAGGAGCTGATTAGATTTTGAAGCCGATCAGTTAACCCGAAGTGCCCTTTTGGCATAGCAACTTTCTTATTTTAAATATTTAAAAATTTAATAAATGCTGCTGTTATTAATCCAATGCAGTGCGGCGTAGAAGTTCCTGCCGTCTCCGAGACCGCCTTTTTTTCTACAAGCTTCCTTTCCGAGATATTTGCCAGTCGCAAGATAAAACGACCACCCCGTATACAATAGGTTCTTACTGACAGGACATAAGACATTCAGAAATTATTGCTAAAAATCGGCATCATTCGCTTTTGTTCCATGAAGAATTCGTCCTTGCGAAGCAGGTAGCCTCAGATTCGTGTCTCCCACTCCCAGTCTTCATCGGCCCGTTCTGTAACGGAGGACCGAGGCCTTTCAAACAGGGTCGGGTTTTCTTTCCTCTCCCCGTTCAGGTCGTCCCACTCGTAGATTGCGCACGTAGCTATTATTGCCGGCGTGATCGAGCCTTCCACCCCGCAGCTTTTGCGGCTAATATGTTCCTATTCTATAAGCTTTCTCTAGTTTCTTTAACCTTCTGGTCCTATGAAATTGAAATGTTTCCTGGCCCAGGGCCCAGAGATATATTTATTTTGAAAATCTGTCGCAGAAGATTTTAGTTTATTTACCAAATTATCAAAAACGAGTTCAGGGTCTGATTCCTTGCGTGATTTTAGGAAAAAAAGAAAATGCTTCCTATGGTAATTATGGGGTCCTGGAAAGCTGACGTTCTTCAGTACACCCCATACCTACTTCCCTTAGGAAGCGTTTTCCGCATATGTCCATACGAAATTTTCTTCCTAAAATAACAAGGAATCAACCCCTGAACCCATTTTTGATAATTTTGTAAGTAACTAAATAAAATCTGTGATAAATTTTCGTGCTCTAAAACCGCTAGGGGCAATTTATTCGAAAACGGCGCGCCCTAGCGATTTCGAATAAGAGCACCATTTTTACGTACAAAACTTCGATCATTCACATTCTGATGCTAAATTTGCGAAAAAAAAACTTACAAAAATTATTTGAGCAAATTTAGTCCTAAGCCCATCTGTACGGGGCGCTTATGATCGAATCTTTAAAATTTTTACCACTAAAAATGCTCAATTTCACGTTGTTATTTTCAACGGTTTTGAAGAAAATTTAGAAAAAACACTTTCAAAGTGACCCCTTTAAGAGTTTTAGATCGTAGAATACGCCCTTAAGATATTATCCTCTAATTTCCGGACATCCTGTACTACATGTACTATTCTAGGCTGTTCTCCGTTGTTTCAATAAAAAGTTACCTATTATAAAGGGCCCACTCCAAATCGCTTTCGGTTATTCATATAAATTATAGCTTTCCTCTGGTATTTAATTCCATTAAAGATCATGTGTACACAACTGCCCATAATATAGTAGTTTGGATTTAATGTCTGGGAGAGGGTTGGTTCCATACAATAGATTGTCACATTCAGGTTTGAGCATAAATATCTCGCTATTGTCCTATCTCTTTGAATCTGGATTTAATTAGGTATATTAGGACTCCCAGTTTCTGTTTATAGAAAAACTTATGAGAAAATTTTATCAAAACAAAGAGCAGAGCTCTGTTATTTTCTACAAAGTCCTAATTACAAAAGAACGTTTCTAAAAAGCGTAATGGATTTTCAAATTTTTATTTTGGCAGAGAATGAAGCACTGTCCGTTCATCAATAAATACCTGTATTGACGAACAGACATTCATTTCAAACAAAAAGCCAAATGGAAGATGTTTATCAATGCGTTGTGTGTACCTGTAAGTGTTTATCACTCTAAATGTTTATCAGCATTTGTTTGTAGGACATTTTTTGTTCGAGCTCTGTGCAAAATTCTTTGTATTTGAAGACTTGTGAAGGGTTGGCGGAATTTTTCACGTTCAATTGGTTTCTTAAGATTCATTTTTTTCCTCAATGTCAATTTTTTGTGTTTGGGGGAGAAGGGGGTGAGTTTGGGGGGGTGCAATTTTAGGTGTTCAATTTGCTTTTTCAGGTTGTAGATAGTTCAAGGGTTAAATAAATTTTTTCAAAGCCAATTTTTTGTGTTAAGGGTTTGAAGGGGGGAGTTCCGGGGGTCCAATTTTTGCGTTCAATTAGTCCTTGAAGGGTTATAAACTTCCTCCAAGTCAATTAGGGGGTTGAAGGAAATGGGTATCGAGGATACAATTGTTGAAGAGGGTGAGTTTCGGGGGAACTTTTTTGCGTTTAATTCGACTCTTCCTGTTGTACGTGGTTCTAGGGTTAAATTTCCTCCATGTCAACTTTTTGTGTTTGGGTCAAAGGGGGTGAATTTCGGGGGTGCATTAGAATTGTGGGTGAATTGTGAGCGTGAAATTTTTTAACTTGACGGACGAGCTAGCGAGTTGACTTTTGGAATACAAAACAATAGTCTCGACTCCAGAGACAAAGCTAGGATCTAAAAACCCAAGAAGTTTCTAAAGTTGCCTAAAACATGAAGTCTTTATTTTTTTTACATATAATCCTGGGAAGCCCAAAATGTGTTTTTCTATTTCGGTTTCCTAATGAGACGCTTTTCCAAACCACTTTTTTGGGTTCCTGAGAACTCAAAACGTAGGTCTGGTCTTATCTGCAATTTGAAAATTTTAGTGATTGCAGTAACCTTCCATTTTTTTAAATTTTAGGGTTAGGGAGGTTAAAACCGAAAAACAAAGATTTAGTTTCGAAAATGCGACGACGACGAGCGTGATATGGCTGAGCTCCTATAGAAACCTTATGGGACGATCGGTTTTTTACTTGCAGAGGTAAAACCTCCCCTTAATTGAACCACTATGATTTTTAAAGGAATTGTCTATAGCCAAATAGCCAATACGATACGCAAATATAATTCATCAGATATGTACATACTCATCACTATGGCGTGGTGGGCATACACTTGCATCTTGCATATCAGAGGGACTTCCCGCCTCAGATGAAAGAATTAAATTATCAGTTCGTTGACCCTAGAGGGGAGGCTGTTCCTGTTTAATAATGGCCAGTGTTATTCTTTATTCAAATCGTTTGCGCATTGTCATATCCCGAATATATGAGGCTCCGTCCACTCTTAATAGGACAACGTGAATTTAGAAAACATTCAAAATATAAGAACCATCATATGATGATGATGATAAGAAAATTTGATACAAAAATGTTTTAAATATAGGTAGCCTACTACTTAATTCACGAAATAATGTTGCTTATAGTTAGCTACAGCCCGTCCGCTCTAAGTTGAAGCACTAAAGTGTAGGTATTTTGTGTTTTCCCTAGATTATGACAGTGTCAGTGGCGTGCTGTACACTCAGGAGATAAAAAAAAAGATAGATTCTCACAAGCTTTATCAAAAAAATTAAAATTGAACGTGAAAACCTCTTTATTAAAACGACTCGAGTGGGATACAAGCCTTCACAAACCTATTTTGAGTGTCTTTTCTAAGAATCTGTCGACATTGTTCGCGGTCGAGGGCCAATATTTTATCTCCTGACTGTACAAAAATTGTATTGATAGATATCTGTCTTACTGATACACGCCGCTACTGAAATTTAGTGCTCCAGCTTAGAGCGGATGTACATATAATCTCTTTGTATGCCTACGTTTATTTTAACAAACTATCTTGTTCTTTTCCAGGTAAGTTCACATGATTTTCCAACTCCCTATACATAAGTGATACCCACCAAAATTGATGATGGTAAGTCTTATGTATACATATGCATATCATTTTGTATTACCACTTGGCGATTTTGGGTTACTTACAGTTCTCTGGAATCTTGGGAATTCTCTAGCAATTTTAGCGATTTTTTAGATTTTTGTCCGTGGCAAAATGGCTTTTATCTTATAAAAAAAGGATATAGGGATATATGAGGGTTGCTTTGAATGTGTAAGTATACTTACATAATATAGGTCTTTATAGAACAGCCGTATTTTATGACCGAGCCAGTGCAACGAGCCTATAAAGCCTGCTTTATGTATGAGTTGCATACAAGGCTTTATGTTCGATTGCTTGCAAAAAATGAAAAAGAAAAATTTTAAATGTAAAGATTTATTCTAAACTATGCTTTGCTAACTTGCTAGTAGTTACGTTTACTATTTTTATAAACACAGAAAAGTTTTGGTTTACATCGAAATCGCGGCACTTATATGAAGAAACCTATATTTCATATAGAAAATGGTGCGCGAAGAAAAAAGTAAAAACATGTGAGGACACAATTTTGGCCTATCTTAATTCCGATTTGTCTCATTATACAAGTTCCTCGCTCTGGACCAAGTATAGGTACTCCATGTTGCGATCCACCATTAATTAACCTTCTTGAGGGAATTAACATTAGTAAATTTCCAAGTGTCATTCCTTTTTTGAAAAGGAAATCTGAATTGAAGTTCTCGATATTTTTGATTTTTTCCTCAAGAATTTCAGTTTTTCTATTTTGGCCTGAAACTTTGGATTTACCCATTTGTGGTAATCCTGAGCATCATTTCTTCATAAAATTTTTGAATAAAAAAAATGCTTAATACGATTTCATTATTTTTGGCCTCTTTAATTAATCGCAGTGGACTAAGATTTCGCGATAAGAAAAAGGTGAAGTACCTATCACACAGATGCAGATTTTGGAGCTCTACAGTCTACATGTAGAAAAAAGAGCGAATTGATTGCTGAATATTTACCGAAATATTTGGGTGGTTTCAGTTAAAATGAGACACACTGCATATTTTAATGACCACCAACTTGGTGATACCCGAATATGGTACAACAAGAAATAACTCATAGCTGAAAAGTTCACTAGCCCTGAAGAAGTTGGCAGAAATTAAACCACCGAAACGCAGGCATCAAGTGGATAGTCGTTGTTTTTTCCTTGAGATAATCCAAATCCCTCGTAAAACCTGCTTACAATTAACAAATACTAACGGAGAACATGTCAATTTATACTACTTATTGGCTAAATAAATACATACTGACAATATTTATGTGATTGTGTGTTGTATGTTGCATTTTAAAATGTGCTTGTCAATGCATGGAAGATGCAACCAATCATGCAAGATAAATGGGATATGTCAAAATAAAACAATTTTCTCGATGTCAATCCATATATTCCACGATCCTATTATAACCTATTATAGGTATATTTCGTTTTTTCTTACAAATACTGCATACAGGGTGTCCCGAGATTAGTGGTCAAAACTTTACCAGTAGAATCCTCTATAAAAAATATGAAAAAAAGTCCCTATGAATATATGTCGAAAAATAAGTCCTAAGGGAGCTAAAGGCCCCTTAAAAGGGTCACTTTGAAAGTGTTTCTTTCTAAATATCTTCAAATCGGTTAAAGATAGCAACGTGAAATTTGATGTTGAATTTACTACTGTAGAGAAAGATTTAAAATTTTGATCATAAGCGTCTCGTACAGGAGGGGCTAAATTTACGCAAACATTTTTATAAGTATTTTTTTCTCTTTGATTCCAGAATCTCAAAATTTGAGGTTTTTTAAGTAAAAATGGTACTCTTGTTTGACATCGATAGAATGCGCCCTTTTCGAAAAAAAAATGGCTTTTTATTGGTTCAGGGCTCCAAAATTTGTGACAGAAGACATCAAAATATCGTAAACAAGTTCTTGGACGGTTTCTTACTTCATTCTAGAAAGAAAAGTTCTTATGGGTATGGGTCGAAAAATGCTTCCTAAGGGAGCTATGGTCCTTCAAACGACATGCTTTCCAAGACCCCATTTGAAAGACCCTAGCTCCCTTAGGCAGCATGTTTCGACCCATATCCATAAGAACTTTTCTTTCTAGAATAAAGTATGTGTATGATATTTTGATGTCTTCTGTCCCAAGTTTTGGAGCCCTGAACCAACGAAAAGCTATTTTTTTCGAAAAGGGCGGATTCTATCGATGTCAAACAGGAGTACCATTTTTACTTAAAAAACCTCAAATTTTCAGATTCTGGAATCAAATTTGAGAAAAAACTACTTACAAAAATGTTTGAGTAAATTTAGTCCTAAGCCCTTCCTGTACGAGACGCTTATGGTCAAAAATTTACCCGCAGTAGTAAATTCAGCATTGAATTCAATTTCACGTTGCTATCTTTAACCGTTTTGAAGATCTTTAGAAAAAAAAACTTTCTTTAACGGACCTTAGTTGGTTGGACCTTAGTTCCCTTAGGATTTATTTTTCGACATTTTTTCATATTTTTCATAGAAGAATCTACTGGTAAAGTTTTGACGACTAGTTTCGGGACGCCTTGTACAAGGATGATACACTTACTGTACGGGGATGTCGAATTAAAAAAAAGATGGAAAAAACTGTGCAGTGTAACATTTTGAAATGAAGTTGCTTTTTAGCTTTAGGTATACCTACTTATTATTCTCATTACGCTTTGAGTGTAAAAACAGACAACCTTGTTTTAGGGGTTGTTTTTTCGCTGTCACAAGTAGTGGAATACTGAACTCTTCATTGGCATCTGGAATAAACACGTTCAATATTGGCTTAGATAAAAAAAGATAACTTTTCTATGAAAGTAAGCCCTACCTAATAATAAACATTTTATGGGTCGGTGGTTTTATCACTCGATAATAACGGACGGACACCGCAATAAACGTTAATAATTAGTCAATAATGCAGGTGTTCTAGGCAGGTGTGGGTAGTGTTCAGTGGAACATCATTACGCTGAAGGGAAACAAAATTATTTATTTCAGTGTATACTGGTAGGTAATTTGTTGTAGGCAATTTCTATGATGATACCTAATGTTTCGGTACAGCTGCACTTTATGTACTTACATTGTGATATTTGTCAAAAAATTGCTTTTCATGGTGGTACATTTATCATTTATTATTGTCATCATATCATAATGGATCTTTAGATGTAATTTTTTCAAAAGTTCGAGCACAAAGTGTGAGAGCAACAAAATCAAACTTGAAAGACCGAATGAGTTTCAGTTTCTGATAGGTACAGAATAAAAATCTGAATTGGACAAACAAGCCAGCAGCGCCGTCCTTTTCATACAGGTTTTTATAATTTACATTTTAACGGCGTTCTCTTCTCTATTACACTTTACTTTATGGCAACTTCTACGGTCTACTAGGAAAATGAGAAGAAAATTAATGCAATTAAGTCTCCCCTTCAGATTCCTAGGTATAAAATATCGTCTACCTATGATTTTCTACAACTTAGAAAGTCACCTGATAGACGCAGACAGAATTCGCAAGGGCAAGATATTCCTGGGAAACGGTCAAAGCTGGCTGGGATTCACTAAAGAGAATATGAAGGGAACGCCTGTAACCGATTAGAGCAGCCAGAACAGGGGTGGTTTAAAGGGGATGTGCTGACATACTGAACCGGCGCCATGTTTGACCCGATGATTCCCTTTAACCCCCTCTAATTATAAACCAGGGTGTTAATAGCAGGTCAATTCCGCATTTAGCTCGTCATTGTGACGTTCTTGTGGCACTTGTGCAACTGTGCAATGTAGTTTAAATATTTTTGCAAATTGCCATTATTGTCATTATCAACTACGTAATCTAAACTCTATCCTGGGTATACCGGGTGTCGCAGAACTCGTTTTTAAATTGGAATACATTCAAATTCGCCAATCAAAATACATTATTTAATTAAATAGTAAGACACACTAAAAATTAGTAGGCCCTGCCAATGTATTTCCATATTTCATACCTTATAATTTTGACAAATCGTTAACATTCACTTTCAGTCGAGTGTGCTTTAAGAATGTGCAGTTGTTGTTGCTATAGGAAAATTTGCGTTATTGTAATTTTTATTTTTATCTCGGCATCCTACATCCTTTTACTTTAAGTACCTTATCTAATTTAATTGTAGGGCGTAGACTGCTGAAATTATCACTCAAAACGAATAATTTGACGACACGTTAGAACGAAGGGTCTTTTCTTAAATTTTTTTTTGTGGTCATTGGTGACGCAAATCCACCGATATAACCAATCCAGTTATTATACAGGGTGTCCGAAATTAGTGGTCAAAACTTTACCAGTAGATTATTCTATGAAAAATATGAAAAAAGTCCCTATGAACATAGTCGAAAAATATGTGCTAAGGGAGCCACTTTGAAAGTGTTTTTTTCCTAAATATCTTCAAAACGGTTAAAGATAGCAATGTGAAATTTGGTATCTTTACTAAAAGTGTGTTTACACTACATTATTTGTCAATTGATTTTGCAAATGAAAAGTCATAAGGTAATATTTTTGTGTTTACACTGCATTATTTTTGCTATTACTCCAGTCATAAGTAAACAAAACATCAATAATAGCAAAATATTATGAAAATTAGGGAATAGGACGGTGTCTATTTCGCCATGATAATTCATATGATTTTCTTGAATTGCCTGCCATTTCTCGCAAATTTATTTCCCCTGGTGTGCAGAGGCAACCCTGTTGTGACTTTATTTACTTATCTTTTCATTGAAGCGTGTTTTATGCTTATAGCGCATTATTTTTTGACTGTATAGAAAATTTAGCACATTAACAAACGACCTACGTTGTTACAAAAAAGTGCATTTGAAATAAATAATTTAGGTGATTTTACGTAGCTTTTAGGTTATGTACGACGCACATTTGCCAGTAGAGCCAAGTGCAAAATCATAAGCCAGCCATAGCAGTGTAAACACATTTATGCAAACCGCATGACTTTTCGCATTTTGTATTATTACCAAATGATTTATCAAAGCGAAAATCATATGAAAAATCATGTAGTGTAAACATACTAAGTCTTTAATGCTGAATTTACTACTGTGGAGAAAATTTTAAAATTTAGATCTTAAGCGTCTCGTTTAGCAGGGGCTTAGAACTGAATTTACTCAAAACATTTTTGTGCGTACTTTTTTCTCAAATTTGATTCCAGAATCTGAAAACTTGAGGTTATTTAGGCAAAAATGGTACTCTTGTTTGACATTGAAAGAATGCGCCCTTTTCGAAAAAAATGACTTTTCTTTGGTTCAGGGCTTCAAAATTTGTGACAGAAGACATCAAAATATCGTAAACAAGTTCATGGGACGGTTCCTTACTTCATTCTAGAAGGAAAAATTCTTATGGGTATGGGTCGAAAAATGCTTTCTATGGGAGCTATGGTCGTTCAAATGGGGTCTAGCTCCCATAGGAAGCATTTTTCGACCCATACCCATAAGAATTTTTCTTTCTAGAATGAAGTAAGGAACCGTCCCATGAACTTGTTTACGATATTTTGATGCCTTCTTTCACAAATTTTGGAGCCCTGAACCAATGAAACGCCATTTTTTTCGAAAAAGGCGCATTCTATCGATATCAAACAAGAGTGCCATTTTTACTTAAAAATCCTCAAATTTTCAGATTCTGGAATCAAATTTGAGAAAAACTAACGTACAAAAAAGTTTGAGTAAATTTTGTCCTAAGCCCCTCCACAATAGTAAATTCAGCATCAAAAACTTAGTAAAGAATCAAGTTTCACGTTGCTATCTTTAACCGGTTTGAAGATATTTAGAAAAAAACACTTTCAAAGTCGCCCCTTTAAGGGGCCTTAGCTCCCTTAGCACATAGTTTTCGACATATGTTCATAAGGACTTTTTTTCATATTTTTCAAAGAATAATCTACTGGTAAAGTTTTGACCATTAATTTCGGGACAGCCTGTATACATATTCCTCTGAAATACATACTCCTAAATTGCTCAATATTTTTCTATAAAAATGGCCAGCAGAGAAGCGGCCGGCACGGAAGCTCTCAAGGGCCACGAGGCTCTTTTACAACTCGTGCCAATAAGTTAATTTCCAAGCAATTTACTCACAACTTGTGCCACTTTGGCAGACTTTGCCAACTTCACAACTCGTGCCAAAACCTTACCTGACAATAGACCAGAATCAGGGTTGGCCCGATTTAAATCACTTGATTTTTTAAAATATAAATCAATGATTTAAATCACCATAAACTAAATCAAATTTGTTGAATAGTTTGTTTTTATTGAAAAAAAAAAGGCAGCAGAGAAGCGGCTGGAACCTCCCCATCGCGTGGATCTTTGTATTCTGTGTAGATAGTAGTCAATTCAACAGATTTTTTTCTATCCTTATCGTCTGTGACTAATCTCGCAATTTTCTGACAAATACCAACATCGCCTCGGACATCATCCATCACATTTGACAATATGTTCCTTTTAAGGTTAATCTTTTGCCACCTTTTTGACAATAACTGCCACTTTATGTCATCCACTGTCAGCCCGCTCCCTTTTAATGAGAAAGATTTTTTTCTCAATTTTCCACTGAAATGGCAGAAACTGTGAATACATTTTTAGAACCAGAATATGATCGTCTTTCTAATGGCGACATAAAAAATTAGGCCTTGTATTTAAAATTTTAAGTTGATATGCTTAAATGGCACTTCCCTTCGACGAATTGCTTTCAAAAGTCCTTCAGGTCTTCAACGGGTCAACCAATCTCCATGTACCAAATTTCAGCCAAATCGATTCAGTAATTTGGGCTATAATGTATTTTTAGTGTTATTATAAAATTTCGATTTTTTGAACCAAACAGCACTAAATGTTAATTAATGTTATCTTATTGAAAACCAGAATTTGAAGACCTTTCTCATGGTGACAATAAATCTTTCAAAAACTTGTTTTTAATGGTTAAATGAGAGAATAATTTTAAATTTGGAAATTGGTGTGCCAAAACGGCACTTTCCGTGGGCCGATTGAATCCAAAATTTGCTCAGCTCTTTGACGTGTAATGCAATCCCATGATAAATAGATTAGGAAGATATGATATTGCGCATTGTGGGCGGAGTTAACTTCGGGCGCTGACGATAGCAAGAGAGTTGCCGCCGAATCGTCCCAATCAACCATGTGTAAATCAAGCGCTTTTCGTTTGTCGAAATAATTGTTATCGTCAGATTATTTTGGACTTTATTTTGCGGTCCTTTCACCGAGAATAACCCTGGATTAGCTCGGCAAAGTTTATTATTACCACCCAATTTGTTATTTTTCCTTATACTATTATATAAAATGTATTAAAATGCTTTCATCTTCCGTTAATAGTAAAATTTATCTACTTTGCCAGACTGGTCGCTAGTGGTTTATATTTTCAGTTCAACGTACATTTTTTGTCACTGTGATTATTTTTATAGTTTACAACTAACAAAGGAACTTAAATTTTATATAAACTTTATCATAAAATTATTTTAAAAGCATTGTACATCATTATTTGGTGATTATTTTTCAAATTGAGTCGCTTTAAAATTAAAATTGGTGTTTCATTTTTTTCTCGCGCTTTTATTTAACACTATCATTGAACAAATAGGGATATTACCGTTGCTTTTAAAACGAAACATGCCTTTTTCCGCCTTTAAATGCTCCGCTCCATGTAAAAGCAACGGGCGAGCCTAGATTAAGCTCTCTTGGTGACGTCACTGCGCAGAGCGGACGAGTTTTGGAATCGGGAATATCATATCTGTAGTCTATTTATCATGATGCAATCCCCATGTGCAAAATTTCAGACAAATCGGTTGAGGGGCTTGGGCTGTACCGCGATTTTAAAGTCCGTTAAAAATCATTTTTTTTTAAATTTTTGGTCAAAAGGGCACTAAGAATGAATACATTTTTAGACGCAGAATTTGAAGGTCTTTCTTATGGTGACGTGAAAAATGGGGGTTTGCATTTAACATTTAAAAGTTGATGTGCCAAAATGGCATTTCCAGTTGCACGATTGGCTCCAAAAGCTTTTCAGATCTAAGTTAGGCTATGAGATGCCTATGTACCAAATTCCAGCCAAATCGCTCCAGTAGTTTGGGCTGTAGAGCGTTTACAAACGCACGCACGTACGTACGCACGTACGTACGTACATACATACAGACAAATTTTAAAAACTACTTTTCTGGGTTCCTGAGACCTCAAAACGTATAGATTCGGTCTTATCTCGATTTCGAAAATTTTAGTGATTGCAGTAACCTCCCATTTTTTTTAAATTTTGTTGGAGTTGGGGAGGTTAAAAATCTGTACAACTCATATCGACGTAACGTCATATAACAAAATTAGAGCCGTTTTCTGGCGGTCGGTATGTTTTTGAAAACAAACTTGCATTGGAAAACATACGGCGAACGGCTATTTTGTATTAAAACAGTGTCAAAATAATGTCAGTTTTGAATACATTTCCGAAATTAATTTGAAACTGACAACAAAGTGACAGTATATTAATTCAAAACAAGAGTTTATCCTAGCTTCCAAATGCAAGTTTGTATTTGAAAATATAGGCACCGCCAGAAAACGGCTTGTAGGTAGTCCCTGCATCTCTTTTTGGCAATTTTTGCAAACTGCTCGACGTCCATCTTTTCCCTTTTCCGTTTTTTCTACGAAATGCTGCCAAATTGGATCCTTTTTTCTTCCCGCCATTGTCAATTTATGGCGCCAGTGCGGACTAGAATTCTGAGAACAATTTTTTGCTGGTCGATGTTCAGAATTCGAATAAAATAGTCTGCTAACGGTTTTAAAAGCAATAAATAAATAAAAATCAAAAAAATCAAAAAAACCGCGATTTTTTAAAATAAATCAATGATGTTTGATTTTTTTTTAAAAATCGTGATTTTTTCCAACCCTGACCAGAATGGACGTTGAAAATAAACGCGTTTGAGAACGCGCGAAAACGAGCAACATATCTTAACCTGACAAAGACCTGAATGGAAGTTGGAAAAAAAATTGAATCCGCCCAGATATGAACCTACGCCCAAAACGCGCTGCAAGAGTTGTGAAATCGTTCCAGTGGCACGAGTTGATGTGAGTGACTTTCTTGGAAATTAACCAATTGGCACAACTGACAGTTGTAAAAGATCCTCGTGGCTCTTCAGAGCTATACCGTAGGCTGGAAACTCCCAATCGCGTGGGTGTTTTATTTCCGTGTAGGTGGCAGCCAATTAAACACGAACATTTTTAGACAGCTCGTCATCGTGATTAGTTTCACACTTTTCTGACAAAAAGCTACATTTAAGGTGCTACATTTGCTGCCGTTCTATGTCAGTTCGCTTCAAGTTAAACGAGAATGAGAATTTTCTTTATTTTCTGGTTTCCGCTTCGAACCAGAATTTAATGATTTTTCAAAATAATGTTTTAGGAGCATATTTTGCATTGATAATACCGCATATGCCCATGCCGGTAATTGAATATTCTTCTTTATCAAGTTTAATTTCGCTTATAAACCACACTTAAATGTATTTAAGCTGATATGCCAAATTGCAATATCATAAGTTAAGCGGTTTTCAAGATATTAAAAAAATAGTATATTAATGACCAAGGTAGATAAGGACTATTTTAGCCCAAGCGGCAAGATTGTAGCCCCGAGGTGCGAAACACCGAGGGTTACAAGGGCTAAAGTAGTCTTCTCTACCGTGGTAAATATAGTACTTTTTTAACCTCCCCACTCCACTTCACCAATTAAAAAAAAGGGAGGTTACTGCAATCACTAAAATTTTCGAATTCGAGATAAGACCGGATCTGTACGTTTTGAGGTCTCAGGAACCCAAAAAAGTGGTTTTTAAAATGTGTCTGTATGTATGTACGTACGTACGTTCGTTCGTTCGTTCGTTCGTTCGTTCGTTCGTTCGTAAACGCGCCACAGCCCAAACTACTCGACCGATTTGGCTGAAATTTGGTACGTGTGCATGTGATAACCCAACTTAGATCTGAAAAGCTTTTGGAGCCAATCGTGCAACCAGAAATGCCGTTTTGGCACATCAACTTTTAAATTTTAAATATAAGCCCCCATTTTTCACGTCACAGTAAGGAAGGCCTTTAGATTCTGCTTCCAAAGATGTATTCACTGTCAGTGCCCTTTTGACCAAAAACTAAAAATATCGAGATTTTTATCGGACTTTCAAATCGCGGTACAGCCCAAGCCCCTGAACCGATTTGGCTAAAATTTTGCACATGGGGATTGTATTACACGTCGAAGAGCTGAAGAAATGTTGGATTCAATCGACCCACGGAAAGTGCCGCTTTGGCACACCAATTTCCAAATTTAAAGTTATTCTCTCATTTACCCATCTAAAACAAATTTTTGAAACATTTATTGTCACCATCAGAAGGGTCTTCAAATTCTGGTTTTAAATGAGATAAAATTTATTCGCATTTATTACTCTTTGGGTAGAAAAATCGAAATTTTTTAATAACACTGAAACCACGTTATAGCCCAAACTACTGGATGGATTTGTCTGAAATTTGATACATGGAGGTCAGGTGACCCGTTGAAGAGCTGAAAGGCTTTTGGGAGCAAATATGGGTGCCATTTAGGCATATTAACTTTAAAATCTTAAACACAAGTCACGGAAATCAAAGACCCACGCGTTGGGGAGGTTCCAGCCGCTTCTCTGCTGCATTTTTTTCACTTACTAGCAAAAAAAACCGAATTCTCAGTTCAAAGATAAGTCAATAATGGTCCGTTTTAAGGCTAGTAGTGAAAAAAACATATTTTCTACCTCCCCTTAGGACGGCCTAGTTCCCCTAGGAAGCAAAATCGGACCCACTTTCATAGGAACTTTTTGACTTGTTTTTTTTTTGGTGAATTTATATGGTAGGAATTTGTACTCGCCATGTTTCTGAAACACCCTGTAAAATTTGAAATGTTCTCATCAGATTAATTAAAATTATTCATTGTTTAAATAATTATTTTGCATCAATTTTTTGGTGCAAAGAACGTTGTTACCATAATCAAAGAACTATTTTCCAACAGTTTAACACAAGAAAAGCACAGAACTTTTTTTTTTGTCCCATGCAAAGCAGACATTTTCAGGCCTCCCACACCTCCTAAAATTCCTAAAATTCCTAAAATTCCTAAAATGCTTCGATCCTCCTAAAATTCTCCTAAAAATGACAACGAAATCCTAAATTTCCTAAAATAAGGAAGTCTGAAGAATTTTATGCTAAATTTGGGGCGGAAATTTATCCCTGTAATATACCGGGTGTATCATTTTCCGCGCCGTATAGGAGATTAACATGGGAAAACGAATTTTATTTTTTCCTTGCTCCAGGAACAGATTTAAATCAATGGTAGTTTATCCAGTGGATAGACCCGGCTGGCCGGTATCCTGAAAAAAAAGATTGCCTGCTAGTGCCCTTTGGTTACTTAGCAGGAATTTTTGAAAAATTGGATTTTAAAACGACGCGCGCATTACTTCGTGTACTTTCGGTGTCCTTCGAAGCTTTACGTAAATTGTCAGCCAGGGCCGAATCTGCGATTTTTGACCTAATTGTTGACATTAAGAAAGCCGTGGCTTGAAATTATTGTTTTAAATCTGGAGCAAATCGTTCTTTTTTACCTTCTTGCTGACGCAGAATTAGTGTACCTACCAGCGGCGACAAGCGGCAGCCGACAAGGGTTCGGTCAGACTTGGTTGACGACCTAACCTCAAAAATTTACTTGGTCAAGTAAATTACTTTGAATTGCAATTATGAGGTAAGCTCTTACTCGGTGTTAGCGTTTAATTAATCAATTATTCTACTTTAGGTGGCAATATTGTTAGTGGTAGTTCGAACAAGGATCAGAAGGCATTCTCGGGTTTGGCAATGACCTCCCATCGTAAACTGTCTTTATCTTTTACGTTACCTATTTGTGTTAAAAGGTTTTGTAAGTGAAGACACAAGTAGGAGTTACATGTATTCGTGGAGAGAACATTTTGTATTCCCTTAATTAGTTGTAGATAGTTAGAAGTTGTTTGGTAATGTTTAAGAACCCTGTTTGGAAAAGCAGCTGCTGACAACATCGGTACTGGTAATTAAATTGGAACTTGAGACATCATGTTGTATTTACCTAATAAAATGCTTTTTGAACTTATTTCCAAATTTTTCAGTTCAAAAGAATCAAATTTTGTCCATTATTGGCTAAATTGTTATTGAATATTAATCACTAGCAGAGTGGCACTAAAGAATAGATTGTTAAAACTGAGTAATGGAAGAAGCCAAGAACGCGTTTAAAATTCTTTATTAATAATAGTTTTTTAAAACATCGACAGCTGGCACAATTCCATTTTTGTATCTTTACATCAATCCTGACTAAATTGTAGCAATATCACAAACCACCACTACTTTTAATAACACTCCGCCATGCAGTGCATAAAGAATTAAATAACAATTAGTAACTTTCCAGTATAATTCTTCTTGCTCAATTTTTCAATGGGAATGAGTAAACGGATGAATTTTTCCCCTGGTCCAGGGCAGTAAGATGGCATGGCATCCTGAAATAAATGTGATCACTGTTTATTTATTATGAGGGAGGTACCTATCCATATCACAAAAAATATCCATTGTACCTACCTAATCAATTTAACTTATCCGCTCATCCGAAGGGTTATTGGTAAATGGGTTGTTGGCCTGGGACAAGGGTTTTCTCTGGAATAAGCCGTTGTTGTTTCGTCGATGTTAATTTCATAATCACAACAATCCAACCAAAAGCTGTGTCAAAAGTCTTGTTGTCACCTGTCAATCTAATTTCCATTTTGTCGACGTATGTTTTTTCGCGCTAAGGTTACCAGTCAGCCTGGTTGTTGACACCGTGCGGGGTGCGTTCAGTTAAGTAGTGCTGCTGGGTGGGTAAATTGGCGTTGTAGTACTTACACAGTGTCAACAATAGCTGCTTTCCGTTTACACATTTGTCTGAGAAAACTCAGCTATTTGATTGGTCAATTACAAATGAACCAATCAAATTGCTGAGATTAACTGAGGCTCCTCAGGTAAATGTGTAAAAGGAAAGCGTCTAACGTCAACGCGTCACTGCGCAGACCACGTTGACCGGTAACGTGAACACTAATGTTGTCGCGCTCTTTCTTATGTATGCTACAAACAAAAGACAAAAACATGACCAAGTAGGCGACCAGGCTGACTGGTAACGTTAGCGCGAAAAAACATATGTCGACTGAATGGAAATTAGATTGACAGGATTGACAGGTGACAACAAGACTTTTGACACAGCTTTTGGTTGGAAAACAACGGCTTATTCCAGAGAAAACCCTTGTCGCAGGCCAACAACCCATTTACCAATAACCCTTCGGATGAGCCTTACTGTGATATTGTGGATTGCCAACAAGTTAAATTGATTAGGTAGGTACAATGGATATTTTTTGTGATAGGGATATAGGTACCTCCCTCATAATAAATAAACAGTGATCACATTAATTTCAGGATGCCATGCCATCTTACTGCCCTGGACCAGGGAAAAAATTCATCCGTTTACTCTTTCCCATTGAAAAATTGAGCAAGAAGAATTATACTGGAAAGTTACTAATTGTTATTTAATTCTTTATGCACTGCATGACGGAGTGTTATTAAAAGTAGTGGTGGTTTGTGATATTGCTACAATTTAGTCAGGATTGATGTAAAGATACAAAAATGGAATTGTGCCAGCTGTCGATGTTTTAAAAAACTATTATTAATAAAGAATTTTAAACGCGTTCTTGGCTTCTTCCATTACTCAGTTTTAACAATCTATTCCTTAGTGCCACTCTGCTAGTGATTAATATTCAATAACAATTTAGCCAATAATGGACAAAATTTGATTCTTTTGAACTGAAAAATTTGGAAATAAGTTCAAAAAGCATTTTATTAGGTAAATACAACATGATGTCTCAAGTTCCAATTTAATTACCAGTACCGATGTTGTCAGCAGCTGCTTCTCCAAACAGGGTTCTTAAACATTACCAAACATCTTCTAACTATCTACAACTAATTAAGGGAACACAAAATGTTCTCTCCACGAAAACATGTAACTCCTACTTGTGTCTTCACTTACAAAACCTTTTAACACAAATAGGTAACGTAAAAGATAGACAGTTTACGATGGGAGGTCATTGCCAAACCCGAGAATGCCTTCTGATCCTTGTTCGAACTACCACTAACAATATTGCCACCTAAAGTAGAATAATTGATTAATTAAACGCTAACACCGAGTAAGAGCTTACCTCATAATTGCAATTCAAAGTAATTTACTTGACCAAGTAAAATTTTGAGGTTAGGTCGTCAACCAAGTCTGACCGAACCCTTGTCGGCTGCCGCTTGTCGCCGCTGGTAGGTACACTAATTCTGCGTCAGCAAGAAGGCAAAAAAGAACGATTTGCTCCAGATTTAAAACAATAATTTCAAGCCACGGCTTTCTTAATGTCAACAATTAGGTCAAAAATCGCAGATTCGGCCCTAGCTGACAATTTACGTAAAGCTTCGAAGGACACCGAAAGTACACGAAGTAATGCGCGCGTCGTTTTAAAATTCAATTTTTCAAAAATTCCTGCTAAGTAACCAAAAGGCACTAGCAGGTAATCTTTTTTTTCAGGATACCGGCCAGCCGGGTCTATCCACTGGATAAGCTACCATTGATTTAAATCTGTTCCTGGAGCAAGGAAAAAATAAAATTTGTTTTCCCATGTTAATCTCCTATACGGCGCGGAAAATGATACACCCGGTATATTTTACTCACACAACCGCCGCGTTTAAGTGTATCGAAACTTTATTTTATAAAAACCTCGTAAAAAAAAGATTTTTTTTTTATTGTCAAGACGCTAACTATACCGGGGTGATTCAGTTTGGTATTCGCCCAGCCCCCTGTAACTTTTTTATTTCAACAAAAAAATAGGTATTTTAGGGTGTTCTCCCAAAAAATTAAAAAATTAACTTAAATTACAAACATTTTATAATAGTATATCAACTTATTCTGTGTTATGTAAAAATGTTTTCCCAAGTTTTCTATCTTCCGCCGTATTCTTTGCTGGAAAAATATGTATAAAACGGTATAAAACCGTATTTGTAAATTGTCTGACAAAACTCTATTAAATAACTGCTTTAAAATAAATCGTCTTGTTAATGACGTGTCAAAATTTCAAGTATGTAAAGAAAGTTAATACTTGATAGATAATAGAAATTTCGAAAAAAGAAAATTTTGTTAATAAAATAAATAATTTAAATAAAATAAATAAAATAAGTAAAATAAATAAAATTAAATAAAATAAATAAAATAAATAAAATATATAAAATATATAAAATACATAAAATATATAAAATAAATAAAATAAAAATTAGCACTGGAAAAACTTGAATAATTTTCGGTTAACTATAATGTCGCACCCACTCTAAAAAAATAATTTTCTTGAAATTTTTCTAATGATAGTGTAAACTTTCTTTACATATTTGGATCTAAAAAAATGCATACAAGAATCCGCTAAGAAATGTACAGCATTTCATCAAAAGTTACAGGGGGAGAATACCAAACTGAATCATCCGGTAAAAACTCCTAAAATTCTCCTAAAATTTTGCTTTAAATTCTCCTAAATTCTTAAAAAAAATAGGAAAAATTGACGTGGGAGGCCTGCATTTTCTACTAAAGGCTCATGGAAAAACCAAATTTTTTATTTTAATATTTTAAGTACGGTCGCTTAGGGGTTTAATGGGGGGCATTTCACACCCCAAAAATTTGTACACCACTGCCGAATTTTCAGGGCACTGCCGTAAATTTGTACACCACTGCCGACTGTGAAGTGCCCCGTCAGCCTGAAAATTCATAGACCACTGCCGAATTTGCTCAATTTTTGCAACCACTGCCTAACATTTCCCACTAACACTGCCGAAAATTTGTACACCACTGCCGACTGTGAAATCCCCCCCAGGGTTTAACTATAGACTCACCCTGTATATTTAACTTTGTAACCTAGTTTGTAACATAAATCTTCTTAATTTTTTTTGTAAATGTATAGGTATGAATGCGTTTTTGTATCGAGTTACTATACCACTCTATACTCTCCTCTTGTTACAATTTTTCAACGGGAATCTTCCTGTTTCTTTAAAACTGATTTTACCTGAGAAGTATACACAGCTGCACTTCTTTGTCTGTCCTTTTCTATAAAGCGCAATGTCCTATACATCTTAGGTTTCTTTTCAAGTGCATGATAAAGGATGAAAGTTGGACAGTGTAGTTCATCTTTTGTTTCACTTGTTCTTCGGAATCAATAAATCTAGGACATAAGACAAGCGTTATTTTTTCTGTTATCGTCGAGTAGGTAGGTATATAGGTACAATATGCCTCCTCCCATTTATTAATAAGACAACTGAATAAGTATGACTATACTGATGTGATCATCATCATGCCAACTTTCTGTTTTTTTTTGGAAGTTGAAGGCCTCCCCTAGCTGGTCGTTTATTTTTTGTCATCATTGGAACCAAGTGGGGCCCATCATGAGCAAGAAAATTCCTATAATATTCAAGGTGATCCCTATATAGTTTCAAAAGCAATTGCAATGAGTCAATGTTTATTTTCCGAATCAAACGATCAATAGAATCCTAGAAGCTGTATTATAGAATAATAATTTCAGTTTTATTTAAAGTGGTGGTTCTGCGGGTGCAACTTTTATACCACCCTGGCCGAATTATCATGAAAACTGCCGACAAGCAACTGTAATAACTGGTTGATGGTTGATTATGATAAAATTATAATTTAAAACGTAAAATATGCATATGCCAATGCCGGGGTCAGTAAGAGAACGGGTTTGCTTGTTTGTAGGCCTCGGAGAAGACTCCGATGATGATGGTGATGGCGCACAGATGTGCATACAAAATCAGACTACCTACCAGTTCTGTAGCATCAATCAACCTTCTGCCCTTTCCTATTCATTGCCGATATTTTCACCCCCTTGCCATCCTTAGGTATAAGAAAATAAAGACATTTGATCTAAACATTGAAATTGAGATATAATGTACATAATGTATCAGTCCAGGCCGTTCGTGAAATAAAACTGCATTTCATTCTACAAGGTGCGGTTTGGCACAGTTGTGCATGGGACCGATATATAAAGTGATTTCACCCGCGATGCCAAAAAAAATCCCGTGGATGCGAATGAATTTTGTCTTATTTAAAACTAGAATTTGAAGACCTTTCTGATGGTGACATTAAATTTTTTAAAAACTTGTTCTGGATGCTTAAATGAGAGTACCTATATTTAAATTTGAAAATTGATGTGCCAAAACGGTCGATTGACTCCAAAAACTTTTCTGCTCTTCGACGTGTAATACAATTTCCATGTGCAGAATTACAGTCAAATCGGTCCAGAGGCCTTTCTTACTATATTGGCGTCAAAAACGGGGGTTTGCATTTCAAATTTAAAGATGTGCCAGAATGACATTTCCGGTTACACGAATGGCTCCAATAGCTTTCAGCTCTAAGTTAGGTTATGAGATGCGTGTGCCAAATTTCAGCCAAATTTGTCAAGTAGTTTGGGCTGTGTTTACAAACGTATACCTACACGCACGTACACACACACCCAACCAGGCCCTTTTTCCGTATACAGGGTGGTTCATTTTTCACTGCTCACCATTGGCATCTCTTAAGCCGTCAGAGATACGTAGTCGGTTAAATTAGCTAAAAGTTTCGCTATTTCCTTGTGATAAAGAATCTGGAGATAAATCTGTGATATATTAATTCGCTCCCGAGTTATTCCGAAAAATCTGAAAATTGCGATTTCAAATAAAAATTTTGTCTAACGATTAAGGCCATTTCAAATTAAATGTTTGGTTCTCTTATGACCGCCGTATTTAATTTTGATACCATGTGATACAGAAGAAAATTAATTTTTCAAAAATGTAATCAATACAAACTTTATTGAAAAATCGTCAAAATTGTAAAATTGGTATGAATAGTTCGTAAAATTAGTGTAAAACTTTTTGAAAAAAAGTATAAATAGTGCACTAACTTTTCTAACCCCTTTTGACGTTTAAAATAATTGAATTGAATATTCAATAAAATAGATTTTGATGTCGTGTGACTCAAACTTTTCACGTTTTTTCTGGGGGGGATTTCACAGTCGGCAGTGGTGTACAAATTTTCGGCAGTGTTAGTGGGAAATGTTAGGCAGTGGTTGCAAAAATTGAGCAAATTCGACAGTGGTCTATGAATTTTTAGGCTGTCGGGGGACTTCACAGTCGGCAGTGGTGTACAAATTTACGGCAGTGCCCTGAAAATTCGGCAGTGGTGTACAAATTTTTGGGGTATGAAATGCCCCCCAGTTTAAAAAAAAAAGTTTTTGCTGGTTACATTTTTGAAAAGCTAATTTTTTTGTGTCTTTTGGTGGCAAAATTTAACATGGCGGCTGGGATGAGTTATCCATTGGGATGAGTTGTCTGTTTGGTGGGATGAGTGGGTCTGGAATGAGTTGTCTTTGGGGATGACTTGGTTTGGGATGAGCTATCTATTGGGATGAAGTGTCACGTGGCATGAGTTGGCTTAGGATGAGTTGTCTGTTGGAATGACTTGGTCTGGCACTGGGATGAGTTGTCTATTGGGATGAGCTGTCTTTTGCGATTAATTGAAACTTGGGATGAAATGCCATGTGGGATGAGCTGTCACCTGGACTGAGTTGGTCATTGGGATGATATGATACGACACCGCTAAAATACGAGATACAATAAGAGAATGCTGAGAATCTCTCTTCAATCATAGAGGTATTACTAATGTGACAATGATATATATTATCTGTTCAAATTGACACTTTACCTGTTTACTTTAGTGATTCGTTAAACGAAATATGTAAGAAATGTAACATGAGATTTAAGTTAAAATTCATCTGAATCCGATTCAGTTAAATCACCTGAAATAGTCTCATTTTTAAGTTAAATTTACCTAACATTTTATACATGGTATGTGTTGATAATATAAATACAGGGCTGTCTCAGAACTCCCGTATAAGCCGGTAATCTAAGACGAATTTTTCTTTGCAAAAATTGTGAGGGTCCAATAGTTTTCAAATGAGAAGCAATTGAAATCAGCCAATCATCAGAATGAATCTCTGAATTAGATAGGTAAAATAAGGATGTGCAAGCGGTACACAATAAAATAATAATTATATGCAAGGAATAAGGCATCATAACAACTTTTACTATCTAATTCAGAAATTCATTTTGATTGGCGGACTTCAATTGCTCCCCATTTGAAAAATATTGGACCATCGCAATTTTTGCCAAGAAAAATTCGTCCTACATTGAGTCCAGGAATCTACCATACCATGAGAAATGTAGTCGAAAAGCCCTTTACCATTTTGGGCTAAGAAGCATTTTTCCTTCACGGAATGATTTTCAAATATTTTTCTCAAAGTTTAGCAACTTTTGGAATATTTCATTCAAGCATAGCTCCATAAAGTATCTTGACAACAGAAAATAAATTTTTTGACAAAACGTTAAAAAAATCGTCATTACTATACCATTTTCTGCATTATTTTACCAAGACACTCGCCACGTATGTACAAAATGCATTACCTGTATATTCTTGCGTTCAAAATCGAAAAATGATCGCAGTAGGTTGATTATTACAATTTGACAAGATTTGGAAGGCAATGCCATGATACCTAATAGAAATTTTTATTTTCCTATTGTTATCACCTACATGTTTTCAGCAGTTCCCAAACTTTGAGGAAAATACTTGAAAATCTTATCCTGAAGAAAAAATGCTTAGGCCAACATGGAAAAGGGCTTTTCGGACATTTCTCATCTATGGCCGCCCTTAAAATTACATGGTACCATTCCCTAACACCCTGTATATTTGTTGAAAGCTTCGTCTATTTTCAAAGAGGAACTAATGCTTGATTACACATCAGGGTAGTTTCAAACGTTTACAAGACTTTGAAATTACCCTGTGTAATCACCCTGTATATTATTCTATAAATCTGTAAAACCTCTCAAATCTGACAAGCTCCTAAGATTTCAAATTTGACAATGTCCAATAATGTGTCTGCCATTGCCAAACTATTGCTCTTAAAGTTTTTCATGAGAAATAATAATGAGAAGAATGGTGTAAGAACGTTTTGCTGGTGATTTGATTATAGTCCGGGAGGCAGTGAACATTTTTGGTATGTCATTTCAGCGAGTTTGGTTTAGCACTTTCATGCTGGAGATTACTAAAACGGAAGTCTGCCATAAATCTTCCAGGACAGCGGCTAATGGCGGCCATTTTAATTTTTCAAAAATTGTCATCTCGAAAACGGTAACAGATACGAAATCTTATTAAATTAGAAAAAAGTTGCATTTTTCAGTGTAGACTAAGAATCTGAAAAGCAATTAAGATATCTGGATTGGTTACTGAAATATACTGAAAAGACTGAAAATTGACAACGTGTTATAATTTGGTTACTAATCGGCAGATTATTATGAAATTTGCTTCAATTACATTACCTTGCACGAAGAATAAAATGAGGCGACGAAAACTTCTAAGCCATCTAGATTAAAATATGACATTTTTCAGTTTTTTCAGTATATTTCAGGAACCAAACCAGATATCTTCAATTTCCTTCCAGATTCTTAATCTACACTGAAAAACACAACTTTTTTCTAATTTAATAAAATTTCTTGTCTTTTACGGTATCCAAGTTGTCAATTTTTGAGAAATTAAAATGGCTGCCATTAGCCACTGTCCCGGAAGATTTGCGGCAGACTTCTGTTTTAGTAATCTGCAGTATAAAAATAACTAGAAAATTGCTAAATCAAGTTCGCTGAAATGACATACCAAAAATGTTCACTGCCTCCCGAGAATCATTAAGGTAAGGTTGACTTTACAAAAAAATTACGCGAAAACCCTTTTGATAAACATTTGGCGGTTTTCTAACCTAAATGAAAGTCCCTATTATTACACAGCTGAGCGTCCGGAGGATTTTTAGGTTGCGTTTCAAACTCGGTTTCAAATGTAGGTATGCTCAGAGCAATATTGGACCACTACACAATTTACGACAATTTGCGTATACTCGAATTTTATCTTATTTTGGCTTTGTATTTCAAAATTTGTTATTGTTTTGCAAGAACTCACTTTTCAAACGATGGCGTGCAACAAAGACGGGGTTATCCAACGGGGGCAAATGTAAATTGTTATGAGCCTTGAATGGGAAATTTAATCCGAAGCAAATATTGTGCCACAATGTACCGTTTATGTTTGGATGAAAGATTGAAATCCTGCTTTAATATCATCCACACAACAGCGTAATAAAAAAGTTTCATTTATCAGGCAGGTCACAGACATTTTAAAGACCTGTCAGGATGTCTGCGTGGCGCTGCCCCGGGTATACCAAAACACTTCCCAAGAACGTGATTAACCTGAATTGCCAATGCCTTGATGCGTGTGGTCTGTAGAAAAATATAAGCAAGATGGTGATGGACTCTTGTTCTGGGAGATGAGAAGAGGGTCGCATGCAACTCGCAGCCCGTAAAGCCGCCCTGTGTAATTTAGCGGATCGTCTGCGAGGTCCCGCTATTGGCTGTCGCCAGCTTACGTGCGGCATAAACGCGTTCTATTGCGATCGATGTGTGGCGCCTGCCGCCTCTGTCCGCTCTTTACCATTCGCCGCCGAACGATTACCCGTCTTCGGGTTATCATCACACACAGTGCCAACCGTGTGTTAGCGGCGAAGATCGCCGACACCGAGACCATTCATCCCACTACATAGTAGGGATCTTATTGCTTATAAAATCAAGACATACCGTGTACTGACTGACTGTACCGGACTATACCCTCCATAGAGTCCAGAGCCTACACCTACACCTAAATTCACGAACTTTTTCGAGAGAATTATTCCAGAAATATGCTCGGACATGTCATTTACTGAGGGGGTTGCCACGGACCTATTTGCGGGACAAAAAAAATGCAGCAGAGAAGCGGCTGGAACCTCCCCATCGCGTGGATCTTTGTATTCTGTGTTGATAGTGGTCAATTCAACAGAAATTTTTTACCCTTATCGACTGTGACTAATTTTGCAATTTTCTGACAAATACCGACACCACCTCAGACATCACCCATCACATTTGACAATATGTTCCTTTTAAGGTTAATCTTTTGCTACCTTTTTGACAACAACTGCCACTTTATGTCATCCACTGTCAGCCCGCTCCCTTTTAAAGAGAAAGAATTTTTTCTCTATTTTCCACTGAAATGGCAGAAACTGTGAATACATTTTTAGAACGAGAATTTGATCGTCTTTCTAATGGCGACATAAAAAAGGAGACCTTTGTATTTAAAATTCCAAGTTGATATGCCTAAATGGCACTTCCCGTGGACCAATTGCTTCCAAAAGCCTTTCAGGTCTTAAACGGGTCACCCAATCTCCATGTACCAAATTTCAGCTAAATCGATTCGCTAATTTGGGCTATAATGTATTTTTAGTGTTATTATGAAATTTCGATTTTTTGACCCAAAGAGCACTAAATGCGAACGAATTTTGTCTTACTTAAAACCAGAATTTAAAGACCTTTTCGATGGTGACAATAAATCTTTCAAAAACTTGTTTTGGATGGTTAAATGAGTGAATAATTTTAAATTTACAAATTGGTGTGTCAAAACGGCAGTTTCCGTGGGCCGATTGAATCCAAAATTTGTTCAGCTCTTCGACGTGCAATACAATCCCCGTGTGCAAAATTTCAGCCAAATCGGTTCAGGGGCTTGGGCTGTACCGCGATTTTAAAGTCGGATAAAAATCATTTTTTTTTAAATTTTTGATCAAAAGGGCACTAAGAATGAATACATTTTTAGAAGCAGAATTTGAAGGCCTTTTCTATCGTGAGGTGGAAAATGGGGGTTTGCATTTAAAATTTAAAAGTTGATGTGCCAAAATGGCATTTCTAGTTGCACGATTGGCTCCAAAAGCTTTTCAGATCTAAGTTGGGTTATCACATGCACACGTACCAAATTTCAGCTAAATCTGTCGAGTAGTTTGGGCTGTGGCGTGTTTACGAACGTACGTACGTACATACACACAGACACATTTTAAAAACCCCTTTTTTGGGTTCCTGAGACCTCAAACCGTGAAGATCTGGTGCTATCTCAAATTCGAAAATTTTAGTGATTGCAGTAACCTCCCATTTTTTTTAAATTGTGATGGAGTTGGGGAGGTTAAAAAAGAACAACTCTTAAAAATAAGAAACAAATAACGCGAACATATAAAAAGGTTAACAAACACGCAAGAACAAAAGAGGCTTACGAATTTTAAAATTTTTGTTTGGCTTCTCGATCCTGTCAATCAGAGCGTGGTTGCAAATTCCTCGTAAATTCCACACAAATTCTTCGCAAATTCCATTAAATTCCCCTAAATTCCTCACATTACCTTGCAAATTCCACAATTTCCTCAAAAACTCATTCAAATTCCGCTGTAAATTCCAAAGAATTCCTCAAAATTCCTGTGAGGTACAACAAATTCCTCGCGTGGCAACCCCCTCGTCATTTACTCTGCTGTTTTTTGCACTTCCGGTGTAAGCCTTTTAAAATTTTGAAGTGGGAGTGAGTTTTGAAATTTCGCCAAGCATGGACGTAAGCAAGGTGTCTGGAATTTACTAGGTATGCTAAAGCTTATGGAGCAGCCAGCGCGATCATACGTGATTTTTTTTGACGTCATTGGTGGAAGATCACTCACAAACGAGGCGAGTCAAAACTAGTAACGTCTGCAAATGTGAGTCATTGGTGGAAGATCACTCACAAACGAGGCGAGTCAAAACTAGTAACGTCAGCAAATGTGAGTGTCAAGCTCGTGAAACTGGAAAAGCAATTGACAATTTCAGTTTAAAACAAAATTTTGGCTTTGATAACGAACGCGTTGTGCTTTAGGCAGCTGTTTGATAAACTTATTTCGGTGTTGTGGAGTGTTTCTAGTGATAGTGAAGTGAATATTTATTTGCTTTATTTGACTCAAGTTCCACTAGTGACATCCTGCTTTTGTCGTGAAGTACAGCCTTAGCATACCTCTCAAATCTCCATATACCTTGGATGTAAGTGTCCCTCTCCAAATAAAAATCGACCTGTCCGAGCGAATTTTCGTATTTTATTTGGTTTACGAAATATTTGTGGTGGTTCCTTTTCATGGAACGCTCTGTATATCTGGACCTCAGAGCCATAGTTTAAAGTATTAAGTCACATTTTCAAGTCATTTTTAGACTTCCGTTTCGGCAAAATTTGTAACTCGCCATCTAGTATTGACGATTTCAATTTCAATAATTCCAGTGCATGATGGAAGCCAGTATACATCAGTGGGCAAAACAGATTGCCTCCAAAAATTTTACAGCTCTTCGAGGTGAAATATGATCTCGATTTGCAAAATTTCAGCCAAATTGGTCCAGAGGTTTGGGCTGAATCCGGTTTTTAAAGTAGGTACGTTAAAAATCTCGAATATTTGATTTTTTGTCAAAAAGGCACTAAGAGTGAATGCATTCTTATAAGCAGAATTTGAAGGCCTTTCTTAAGGCTGTATGACACGGTAGCATTTCTGTTAGCAAAATTGGAATATAAAATTTTCTTATCGCATTGCTTTATAACCCATTTTTGCAGCTTTGCCGGTAAATCTTTGCTATATACTATCAATTTTAGATCATTTTCTGGATTGGCAGTACAGATGTTCAAGGTTTGCTACAAGTAATACTATGTAGAGTAAAATTCCCGTCATCCTGATTCTGCTAGCAGAAATGCTACCGTGTAAGGGAGCCTTTGGTGACCTGAAAAATTGAGGTTTGCATTTAAAATTTGAAAGTTGATGTGCCAAAATGCCAAAAGCAATGCAAAATTCTGTCATTGTCAAATTTTGCCTCCATATTACGTCACGAAATAGAGAGAGACCTACAAGTTTGGAAACCTTCATACAACAGAATTTTTTTTATCCTTATCGTCTGTGACAATTTTCGCAATTTTCTGAAAAATACCGACATCACCCATCACATTTAACAATATGTTCCTTTTAAGATTAATATTTTGCCACCTTTTTGACAATAACTGCCACTTTATGTCATCCACTGTCAGCCCGCTCCCTTTTAATGAGAAATATTTTTTCTCTATTTTACCCTGAAATGGTAGAAACTGTGAATACATTTCTAGAACCAGAATTTGATCGTCTTTCTAATGGCGACATTAGAAAATGAGGGTTTGCATTTAAAATTTAAAAGTTGATGTGCCAAAATGGCAATTCCAGTTGCACGATTGGCTCCAGATCTAAGTTAGGTTGCGAGATGCCTATGTTCCAAATTTCAGCCAAATCGGTCTATCAGTTTTGGCTGTGGCGCGTTTACAAACGTACGTACAGACACATTTTAAAAACGTACGTACAGACACATTTTAAAAACCATTTTTTTGGGTTCCTTAGACCTCAAAACGTGAAAATCTGGTGTTATCTCAAATTCGAGAATTTTGCTGATTGCAGTAACCTCGAATATAAGCTGTAGGCTAATGCAATCAGATACAGACTCGACTCAGTTTCATAATTTTAAGAAAGTGAGTGATGCTTAATGTCAAATTGGTTTGTGAAAAATTATTCATTACAAAATAGGGTATATTCACAATCTTTTGCGCATGCGCATGTAGGGACCATGTCATCCCTTTCCTACGTAGATTCGGTGTTTTCAGTAAATTATAAAAAATTAAGGAAAGCGTCTCATATGCTCTGAAATTGCGTTTAAAAAAAACTGCATGTTTTTTCTTCAAATGACTAAATGATGATTATCATTAGGCCCCAAGGTAACTGCCTAAGCGTACCACAAATTTTATGTGCATTTTGAATGCATGGTTTTAAAATTGCCGCCAATAGTTTAATTTTACGCGTCAAGGTTGACACATGATGCCTAAGACTATCTTTCTCTAACGGGATAGACAAAAATTAGGTGTGTTTCGGAAGTCCTACTGGATATCAGCTGTTCATCTAATATATCCCGTAATATCTCAGAAAAAACGTAAACAATTAGTCGCATCAGCCAATCCAGTTGTTTCAGTTTTGGCAAATTTCAAGAAATAGTTGAATAGCACTGATTTATGCGAATGCTAGGCACTAACTAAAACTAAGTAATATGTCACAAATCAAATGACAGCTCTCAAAAATATACATATAAAAGTTTCAAGTTTCATTTAAATGGCATCAACCGTTAATCAGTCTTATTCTGGATGACATTGAAAATTTTTAAGAGATACGATTGGCTAATTAGCAATCTTTACAATTGAAAATCATGGCATCCAAGTAAAAGTTGTTGCTTGAGTTTTCAATTGAAACAGTTATTTTATTAAGAATCGCTATAGCAATCGAAAAGATCACCAATCGAATTGATAGCAACTGAAAAGATCATACCAATCGGATGTCTTAATAATTTTCAGTATCAGCCAGAATAAGACTGAATAGGAGGTATGAATTTTTCTTTAAAATAGCTATTTTCATATATTAGTATTGATAAGTGCTGAATTTTGGTAAGAAAAATAGGACTTCATCTTTCTGGTTTATGTGCCAAAAAGGCACTATACCTTCAGGGTCCATTAACTGCTTTGAACATTGAACCTGTTTTAAGGTAAGGATAAGGAATCTCATAGGGAAGCGTGAGAACGAATACTGGGACACTAACTTATTCCTATTTCCTAAGGTGCGTGAGGACTTTATAGTCTTCGTAGTGTGTTCAAGAGTGGGTGCATTTTTATATTGATACGTCGATAACAGTTTTATAATTTATTAAACGATTGCGAAGGGTCAAACAGTGGAGTTGGTCCATAATTTGAAGGTGCGGTTTAAAACCAACCCCTATAGGACAAAATATTCACAAAGCTGCGTACTGGTATAATTATAGTGATACCCACTTCTACCACAGGAAACCTTTATCATTAAAATTTGGAACTGGGGGAACTGTAAGAATTATTGATGTTAACGGAATATGTTCATGAGGAAAGCGAAGAATCGAGTAGACTTCTTTCCTTCGCGCACTCACCCTGTATAAATTTTTAATTTCCAGCTGCCTGAAAGTTAGAGGTGCCTGATGTGCATGACGTTAATATTCGTAAGGTCCATTTTTCCAGCTCAGGTTTTACATGACGTTATTTAAAATAGTACCTTTCATCTTCATACTTTTTGTCGTTAATTATTGTAATGGTTGCTATATTATAATAAAAGCTTTTGATAATAAAATGAAACAAGGAGTTAGTTGTCTACTTGATACTTAACCTACCCACCGTTTGTGTACTTACTTGTTGTCCTAACAGATTTGTTTCTTCAAATTAGCAACAATTTGTGTAGTAGATCATTTACTAGAGAATGTGACGTCATGATATAGATCAATACGCGACGAGACGACCTGTATAGCACTTAGGTGCGCATGCTCAAATTATTTAAATTATAATATGTAAAGTGTTGTAGCAGCCCCACATTGAGATTTATGCAAATATTTTAATACTTCAAACCATGAATTGCGTTTAGTAGGTAGGTAGGTATAGGTTCCGAAAGAGCATACCAGTCTTAAAAAAATATATCGCTTTCGTTTAACAAAACCTATACACCCGATATACATCTCGGTGCTGTATGATGGGGGGTGCCGGTAAATTATTCGAAAACAGCTGTTGGAAAACATTTTTTCGAAAGTGACAATAATTCGAAAACAATTGTTCGAATGAACAATTTTTCGAATTAGCAATTATTCCAAAAGAATTATTCAAATGAACAATTCTTTGAATTAACAATTATTTATTCGAAAATATGTCATGCTAATATTGTCAAAACCAACTCATAAATTCGGTTATTTCTCAAGTTTTAAACTCCCCACTCCACTTCACCATTTAAAAAAAAGGGAGGTTACTGCAATCACTAAAATGTTCGAATTCGAGATAAGACCGGATCTATACGTTTTGAGGTCTCAGAAACCCACACAAGTGGTTTTTAAAATGTGTCTGTGTATGTACCTTACCTACGTACGTTCGTTCGTTCGTAAACACGCCACAGCCCAAACTACTCGACCGATTTGGCTGAAATTTGGTACGTGTGCATTAGGGTGGTTCTTAAAATTGAAGATTCGAAATGTTAGTGGGACACCCTGTTATTTTGTTCTCCTATCTAAAAAATGGGCATGTGATTTTTGTTTAAATTTTTGAAGAAGGTTTAGGGGTCGCTACTGGATTTTGAAAATTTTATTATTCGACCGTATTTTTATATCAAAATATAAACAAAAACATAATACTATCACAAAGTTAACCTTAAAGATACACTATACAGCCCCCGCTTACCGCACTACCGCCGCGCCGCCGCTAGTCCGTCAGTAGTCAGTACTCGCATGATATTCGCTCGCCTAGTCGCCTACTCAGTGACGAAAACACGTTTGGACCCTGCCCGCATTTAATTTTTTGACTTCGCGTTTTTATTATTCTAGTGTTCAGTTTCTTCTTACCATTATGGCATCTACCAGTAGTGGCGTAACATTTACAAGGAGTAAAACAGACGTGTGGTTAATCGGACAGATGTCACCAATTCTAAATTAAACAAAGTTCCATCGATAAAAGAAGTTTTAAAATAGTTTTTTTTACTATAAAAAAGTGAGAGAAAAAACAAAACAATAATGCTTCAGCGGATTTTACAACTCGAGACGTCTTGCTTGTATGGGGAAAAGCAAGCATACCTACCAGGAAAAAACAACACGCGAAGGAGAAAATACTTAAACACTTTAAGCAATGGCAGTCCTTGAAAAAGAATAAAGAAAATAAAGCTAAGCAGAGTAAAACAATGCAACAAACAGAGGCAACATGGCAAATTGAAATCGAAGGACTTCTCGACATAGCTCATGCTAGAGCTTTGGAAATGTTAACAATAGAAGAAGACAAGAATTTTCTGCTAGCGCAAAGACAGAATCGATCAGGGACAATTGAATGTTTAGATAAAAAACACGGAAAGAAAGTGGCAAAAATAGAATACACAGAAGAGCGATTGAAAATCTTACAACAGCGAAAGGAGGCAAGTGTTGAAAGATTAAACGAAAAATGCAGAAAAATGCATTCTTGAATCTTCTTCGTCGCCTTCAATGAGCAGTAGCAGTGAGGAGAGCTTTCCAGTTTCACCACAGCCAGGTCCTTCTTCTGGATCACCACCATCGAAACGCGACAGAAAAAAAATTACACATGATTGTTTAGCTGTTAGCCTTGATGTGGCCAAGTTGAGTGATAGAAAAGCATCAGCTGCCGTTCTAATACCTGCACTCAAAAGTGCTTGTTATTACTATAAACTTTGTTTTTAATTTTTTACAATACCAAAAGTGGTTATTACATTTGATTATTTGAAATAAAAAAATATTTAACGGTAATTAGATGTTACTTGTTTCTCACCAAAAATTTCGATTTTCTTCAAGTGGTAGCGACCCCTAAAAGTTGAAAAAAAAATTTGAAAAAAAATCAGTGGTAGTTTTTTATGACTTAGAACATAATGGGGGGGTGTCACCTGAAAAATTCAGATAATTGTTTTTTTCTACCAGATAAGAACCACCCTAGTGTGCATGTGATAACCCAACTTAGATCTGAAAAGCTTTTGAAGCCAATCATGCAACCAAAAATGCCATTTTGGCATATCAACTTTTAAATTTGAAATGCAAACCCTTATTTTTCGCATCACTGAAGACAGACTTGATTTTTAAAATAGTAAATTATCAAAATCCATCCCAAAATCAAGGGAACTGATAAACTCCGTTTTCAATTACGCGTAATTCGAAGGTTTTTGGCGAATTAAGATGGTCGACGGGTCTAAACCTCACTTTTAGATACATCTGCCAACATTCTAATTCGGGCAAAACTTGTGAATTTCGCAAGAAGAAGGAAGATTGGTTGTATATTTGTATATAAATAATTGGACTTGAATAAGTATAGGTATCGTATCATATGTGTCTTACGGATATGGAACATCCAGTATTATTTGGTGTCTTTGGACATAAGTAAAGTCGTGTCGCATATTAACGAACGTGGGGGTTGTGTGTCTCAGGCTTTTTTTTTGTTGGTTTGTAAACGGAATTTCATTTATGTCAAAATTCCCTGTCATGGGCAATAATTATACAGTCTCCATTGTTACTGATTATTGACACTGACAGTGAGTGACGGCAGAGATGACGGGAGTTTTGACGGATGTGAAATCCCGTTTACAAACCAACAGAAAAAAAGTGAGTCACACAACCCCCACGTTCGTTAATATGCGACGAGACTTTACTAACGTACAGTTGTGAAATTATTAACAGTAACTCACACAAAAGCGGAATTCATTAAAATTATTGGCGACGATGGGGCACTTTCGGTTATACCGGTATTTTGGCTATATTTTGACCGTGGTTGTTGCTGGAGGCTAATCTTAACTGTTGCATGCTTGAACTGTTTTCTCTTTAGTTGCTACTAAAGTGCGTTGGTTTTATCTACCCTTACTGTTAAAATATTTTTTATCTTTACGGTTAAAGCGCTATTTTAGCAACACATTTTGAGATGATAAAAGTACAGTTTAAATTGCCAATTCTTAGTGGAAAATTCGTTGCCTACGAAAATTCTATCTGCGGGAGGCTCTGTAGCAAAACTGTCAATTTTTGGAGGTTTCTGCAATAAAATAACTTTCACCAAAACTACAACACATGAAAAATTCAGCCAAGTCCACGGAGACCACTTTTCTATTTAAATCGTGCGGGGTCGTTTGCACCATCTGCTGTCTTGTTTTGTAACCCCAGAAAAATATGTAGATCCCTCAAAACAAGTTTTCATTTGTTTTCCATTTAAACACATACAGGGTGTTCGAAAATAACGATGAAATATTTCGGGTGCAGCTCAACAAAATATGAAAAAAAGTTCCTATAAACATGTGTCCGGAAATCGCTCAAGGGGCAACGCTCCTCTGAAGGGGGCGCCTAAAATTCGGCTTTGTGCTGATAAGAAAAATTGGTGTTCGCAGTCAAATTAAATAGTTGATGCGCCAAAAAGACATACTTGGCGTTTGGGGAGCGGCAAAAAAATTAACTGGGATCGCCAGAAAGCCAAAAAACGGAACTGTGAAAAAACCGATGTATAACTGTATATTTTTATTACCGGATGTGATAGCTGAATTTTTTTAACTTGAAAACGTTGGTGCCATTTTTTCGAAAAATATCACTTTAGTGGCAAAAGGGCCCTTTTTTGAATGTATTTTGCAAAAAAGCATATTCTTACTGTCAGATTCGATAGTTGATGCATTGTCGAATCAAAAACCTTAGTGCCATTTTTTCGAAAATTGTCTTTTTGAGTTTTTCTTAGCAAAAGAGCAATTATTATTATCGAAATCGATAGCTGTTGCATTACCGGATCGAAAACCTTAGTGCCATTTTTGCAAAAACGTCATTTTAGTGGTGAAAAACGTTTGTATTTTAGATTTTCGATAATGAGCATCACAATGCGCAAGACAGCATCAGCGATCGACAACCGCCCGCACGCCCGACATATGACTGAATTGGTTAAAATTCAATGCTACATTTACAAATCTGTGAAAAGTGGAAGTTTCTACATACTGCCTCTGAGACTGCCAATGTTTTTAAATTGTGGGTTTGGGGAGGTTAAAAAGGGCGTCTTTGCCACTAAAAAGACCTTTTTCGAAAAAATGACACTAAAATCTTCGAAAAATCTAATCAGCATCTACAAATTGCCCATACTGAATATGTGTGCCAAATTTCATTTTGCTACGATCAATAGTTTGAGCTATGGCTGCAGCGTGATCACAGACAGACATTTTTCAAACACAACTTTTTCCGATTTCCAGGAACCTAAATCGTAAAGATTTTTGGCGATTCTATTTTTCGATCGCTTTTATTAACTTGCTGGGCTAAAGCGTGGAAGTTAAAAATCACAGCCATTAGGATAGGAAGGATGTATTGACGACGCTGCGCCGGCGCCCGCCGGTGAAATTATGAGAAAGTATAGTTTAGAAGGGCTTTGAGATGACAGGAAAGAATACCAGCAAAGGGATATCCCTTTACATAATAATCAACATGTAGCTTGTTGGGCGGATGCAACGGAAAGCATTGCAAACAATAAACGTTACGAAGTGACAAAAACCACACAAGCTATTAAGTGATTAAAGCGGATGTAGAGTAATTAAGCGATGGTAGAAAGGCTAGTACGGGATATGCCGACTGGGAATAGCAGTGCTGCTTTAAACGATCGCGACGCGGGCCACACGCCCTATACACTCAGGACCGTATTATGGAAAGTTGACGGTCTTTTGCCTCATTCACATTCAATTAAATTAAGCAAAACGGAAACGGTACATTTTCTATGGAATCCCACTTTTTGGGTATGATGAGTTTTCGGCGAATCGATTTTTCGACCGATTTTAGTAACTTGCTGCGCTCAAGCGTAGAAGTTAAGAAGGTAACAACCAAGCCTTCTATATTTTATTACTGGCACTCTTAGAGAAATGAGTTCAAACGACTTTTTTCCAACTTTTCAAGCCCTGTCTATAACGTTTATAGTGTTCACTGATACCAATAAATGACAGCTCCGTTTTACATTTACCTGTTAATTATTAGGTTATTGGTGCATCTTAATGATAAATAATAGCGGTAATCAGATTTGTTAACTAAAAAGTTTCTTTAGTCGTAACCAAAATTTTTGGTTACGGCTCTAGCTAATAAGCTGTTTTGCTCGTTCGTCCTTACCCAGCGGATAACCGGACGTATTATTGCAGCTTTCATTCATTCACAAGTGTTTTCCGTCATGACAACCCATACCTACCTATCTACCATTACGGTCTAAAGTCAATAAGCTTATCAGACCTTCATGGACGTAGGTAGTTTCTAATTAGTTTGACAATTAATGAGATTATTCAGGTACTGATTTTGATTTTGAAGCTGGATTTACGTAGTTTTTGGCAGAGTTAAAGATTAGGTGTCTATATTAAAAGATTCTCGGACGCGGTATATAGAAACTCTATAACGTTCAACTTCACAGACTTTGAAAATACGGGCAGCAGAGAAGCGAGTGAAATCTCCTCATCCATCGGTGGATCTTTGATTTGAAAAAGGTAGCGGGGAAGGGCAGCCCTCGCGAAAAAGCAAAACCCAAAATAAAAGCGTGGGATTTGCAATTTTTAGAATACTGATGTACATATCGTGGAATGTAGCTATTTTTGTGATGCTTGGGAAATCTTCGTCCCACAGGGCTCAATTTCCTAAATTTTATTCGTCGACCACAAAAATTACACCTCTACATTCCTCGGTGACGTACCAAGGACTGTAAGTGTAATTTTTTTGGTCGAGGAATGCAGTTTAGGAAATCGAGGCCCATAGGGTTTCCTAAGCATTCGAGATCACAAAAATAAACTATCGGGTGTCCCAAAAAAACCGGACAAAATAGTCTCTGAAATAAATCAGCTATTTCTTAACCGATTTGGATAGACTTCGTCTTAAATTAAACCTAAAGAATCAGGCTTTCGAACTTTGCAAGAAACGTCGACAGATGGCGCTGCTGTAGTAGCCTTATTGATACTTGTCTTTAAGGCTTATTTTAGGTGCGTGGGGTTTGGTCGGACACCAACCAATGGTTATGAGACCCAAATAGCCTTGAAGATCTTTCTTTTTTCTTCAAAAATCTTTTTTCAGAAGTCCATTTGGCGTAAGCATTAATTTTCTGTGATTTTTCTAAAAAAAGTGTTTTTGCGTATTTTCATGCTTCCATAACCGTGACTAGAGTAACATTGATGCACGTAGGGCTTAATTTTCAATGATAACTGTTCAGTTGCCCCCCACTGGCATCCGCGCCCCTGTTTTCAACATATTCGTTCATTTATAACCGAAAATTAAGATTTGTATGCATTACTGTTCTTTGGTCATGGCCATTAATGCGTGAAAATACCCAAAAATACATTTTTTTTTTAAATTACAGAAAATTAATGCTTAAGCCAAATCGACTTCTGAAAAAGGATTTGTGAACAAGAAAGAAAGATCTTCAAGGCTATTCGAGTATCATACCGATTGGTCGTTGACTGACCAATCCACATGCAACTAAAATAAACCTCTAAGCAAGTATCAATAGGACTACTACGGCAACGCCATCTGCCGTAATTTCTCATAAAGTCGAGAGCCTGATTCTTTGGCTTTAATTTAAGACCCCGTTCATCCAAATCGGTTAAGAAATGGCAGGCTTATTCCTAAAAATATTTTGTCCGGTTTTTTTTGGGACACCCGATACATTCCGAGGTGCGAACAGTATTTTTTTCACTACTAGCTTTAAAACGTACCATTATTGACTTATATTTGAACTGAGAATTCGGTTTTTTTTGCTAGTAAGTGAAAAAAGTGCTATACAGGGTGTCTATTTTAAAGCGGCAGTTAGCGATCGAGTGAAAATATTTTCAGCTCTGACGCACTTCCAGTTATACCGGAAGTGACCACCATTATTTTAAATGGGAAGCCTATGTTTTGACTCTAGATTGGGATTGGCCTCTTAATTGTGAGCTTATTTATTACGTTATTACACGCTCAGTTTGCCTACCTAACGGTCATAGTTTTTGACATGTGTCAAAATTTGTGTAAAAAAATTGATTTTTAACCGGCAACAGAAAAATTTGTATCTTCCAAACGGTTGAAGATTAAGAAACCAAACTTGGAGGGTTGAAAGTTGAAAGTACAAGGTTTGAGCTTTCATTTGATGTCTCAATTGATCATGTTGATTTAACAATATGGCGGAAAATAATTTTTAAAAATGGCGTAACGAAATTGTCCACAACTCAATTTTTTCAAATGCGAGTACCATAATTTTATGTATCCAAAAGATTCAAAATTAAATTCTCTTTAGGCTGATATTAACATTCCCTATATCCTGGGGGGATTTCACAGTCGGCAGTAGTGTACAAATTTTCGGCGGTGTTAGTGGGAAATGTTAGGCAGTGGTTGCAAAAATTGAGTAAATTCGACAGTGTTCTATGAATTTTTAGGCTGTCGGGGGACTTCACAGTCGGCAGTGGTGTACAAATGTACGGCACTGCCCTAAAAATTCGGTAGTGGTGTACAAATTTTTGGGGCGTGAAATGCCCCCCACTATATCCATTTTCAATATTTTTGAAAATATTTGAAATAAATATATTTTTTATAAAATTTTTGAAGAAGTGGAATAAACTATTACTAATTTTTGATCCAAAGCTTGCTGTGATCAATTTTTTTAATTCACACAAATAGATTTATTTATATCAAATATTTTCAAAAATATTGAAAACAGGTAAGTATAGGAAATACTAGTACTAGCCTACAGGGAATTTAATTTTGCATCTTTTGGATACATAAAATTATGGTACTCGTATTTGAAAAAATTAAGTTGTGGACAATTTCGTTACGCCATTTTTAAAAATTAATTTCCGCCATATTGTTATGTCATCAAGAACGAGTGAGCGATCAACCGAAAGCTCAGACGTTGTACTTTCAACCGCCCAAGTTTTAATTCTTTATCTTCAAGATACAAACTCTATTGCCGGATAAAAATTAGTGTTTCATCAAGATCAAGACAATTTCTTGATCTTGTCTTGATCTTGATAAAAAATCAAGACAAGATCGAGACAAGATGAGATTTCGAAATTCAAGACAAGACAAGGCGTACCCTTTCAAGATTCAAGATTCTTGACGGTTTTATCAAGAAGTCTTGATATTTCTTGATATTTTGCATTTATCTCTTAAATGTTTACCAAATGTTGAGCGAACCGAAAGAAATACAAAGAAAATACCTAGTACGGTACCAATATCAATTATATCATAAAATTTTATTTATTTTTATTTATTGCTTATTTGCCTGCAGAACTTTCTCAAGGCTTGAGAACCATCATACGACCATAAGTTATAGTTTCCGACAAAATTTGTGACTGAACTCAAAAATATCTGTTATGTAGATAAGAGTTGATTTTACAAAGAAAGTCGGCAAGAGTGCTTTAGCACGTCGAGACGATTTATACCTACCTATTTAATGTTTAATTTTGCAAGTCCAATATTGGATTGCAGGAGATATTAGACAAATTAGGAATTAGGATTAATTATTCCAACAAAACAATTGGATAGACGAATGTTAAAAATTAAATAAATTTATGGTTCCTCGTAACCTGAAATATATTGTCATAAGTAATATCACGAGTGGTCTGCTTATTATCCATAATTTATTTACAAAAACGAATTTTAATCCCAACGACGATTCGAAGATTGGGATTAAAATGAGTTGATTTGTCAAAAAAATTATCGAATTTTAAGCATACCATGAGTAATATTTGACAATAAAATAAAATTTTCAAGTGGATTTTAACATTGACATTAGTTTTTCTTTGTTTATAACAATAGTAACTATGAAAATTGGACCTTCAGCGACAATAAAAATATTATGGCTTTGGTACCCTCGTCAAAATTGTATTTTCTCTTATTAGTATCGATCTCCATAGTATTTTTTATATTGATTAATCGGAGGATTAATCTGTCATTATTAATGAAAATTTTATTATCAAAGCGTAGGATGTAAATAAGTGTAGGTTACTTAACACAAATAATAAGTGACCATAGGAACATTGCAAAATGACTTCAAGAAAATCACTTGCTATAAAATGGTTCATCTTTGTAAGTGGCATTATTAGTTATAATTTTATTGGGGGTTTACTGCATTGCCTGGGTTCGGTTGTGATGCCCCTGTCAAAGTACGCAGAATTTATAGCCTATTTGGACGTGCTACGTGACTATGCATAAGTCCGAATAAGCGCGAAAAGTGATGTCCTAGCATCGTCAAGATCAAGAAATTTCAAGACTTCTTGACATCAAGACAAGAAACAACTTGTCAAGAAAGCGTCAAGACAAGACTAAAATTTTTTCTTGACAAATTTTCGAGACAAGACAAGAAGTACCTGTCTTGATGAACACTAATTCGGAATCTACGATTTTTTACTTTTCTTAAAGTCAACTAAATTAACAGTTTATTATGTTCCTGCATACCTACATACCAAAAACCTGTCAGTATTCTATATTTCGACAATTTCTTTAAAATACCTGCTCAAAGGTTCAAGATAATATGAAGAAATACAACTTACGGTCCCAAGCCATTTTCGGACTTTAAAAAGATCCTGCGATATAAGATATAACCTAACTTTCGTACTGAAGATTTTTATTGATTTTACTTCGGATTTAACTTTGCGGCGGTTGAACTGCTTTTATCCTGGAAAGAGGAGCAGTCGATATGTTTTTAAAATGTCCTAATAAATAAGGGAAGAATATTGAATTTAGCAATAAAATTGAGTGAAAAGTGACATTTGACAAATGACAATTGAAAACTGTGCGATTTTCACTCTTTACGCACAGTTTTAGATTTGCGTGCGTAAGGAACGGCTTACTTCGTTTGTACATTGTACAAAATTGGCTATTTACAATACTGGTCGCAGAAAAAATACTAAAGTTGCGTCGCATATCAACGAAAGCGGGGGTTGTGTGTCTCAGGCTTTTTTTCTGTTGGTTTGTAAACGCGATTTCAGTTCTGTGAAAATTTCTGTCATGGACAATAATTAACAACAAAGACCTCTTTCAACCTCCATTGTTACTGTTTATTAACACTGACAGTGAGTGACGGGAGTTTTGACGGATGTCAAATTCCGTTTACAAACCAACAGAAAAAAAGCCTGAGACACACAACCCCCGCTTTCGTTAATATGCGACGGGATTTTATATTATGTTATTATAAAGAGTGATCAAAAACTAACCTTATAAACATTACGTATCTATAAGCTTGTTAACGTAAAGGGGGTGTGAACCAAAAATTAAAAATATAGTAGAAAAAATTCTAAGAACAAAAATGAAAACCCGGCGTTTCTGGCTAAAACGCGGTTTTGGAATTGTCGAGTCGAGTGTACGTACCTTAAAAAAAGGCAGCAGAGAAGCGACTGGAACCTCCCCATCGCGTGGATCTTTGTATTCTGTGTAGATAGTAGTCAATTCAACAGAATTTTTTTAATCCTTGACTAATTTCGCAATTTTCTGACAAATACCGACGTCACCTCGGACATCACCCATCACGTTTGACAACATGTTCCTTTTAAGGTTAATGTTTTGAAACCTTTTTGACAATAACTGCCACTTTATGTCATCCACTGTCAGCCCGCTCCCTTTTAATGAGAGAGAATTTTTTCTCTATTTTCCACTGAAATGGCAGAAACTATGGGCACATTTTTAGAACCAGAATTTGATCGCCTTTCTATGGCGACATAAAAAAGGAGGCCTTGTATTTAAAATTTTAAGTTGATTGCTTAAATGACACTTCCTTTGGACGAATTGCTTCCAAAAGACCTTCAGGTCTTCAACGGGTCACCCAATCTTTATGTACCAAATTTCAGCCAAATCGATTCAGTAATTTGGACTATAATGTATTTTTACTGTTATTATAAAATTTCGATTTTTTGAACCAAACAGCGCCAAATGCGAATTAATTTTGTCCTATTTAAAACCAGAATTTGAAGACCTTTCTGATGGTGACAATAAATCTTTCAAAAACTTGTTTTTAATGGTCAAATGAGAGAATTATTTTAAATTTGGAAATTGGTGTGCCAAAACGACACTTTCCGTGAGTCGATTGAATTCAAAATTTGTTCAGCTCTTCGACGTGTAATACAATCCCCATATGCAAGATTTCAGCCAAATCGGTTCAGGGGCTTGGGCTGTACCGCGATTTTAAAGTCCGATAAAAATCAATTTTTTTTAAATCTTTGGTCAAAAGTGCACTAAGAATGAATACACTTTTAGAAGCCGAATTTGAAGGTCTTCCTAATGGTGACGTGAAAAAGGGGGGTTTGCATTTAAAATTTAAAAGTTGATGTGCCAAAATGGCATTTCCGGTTGCACGATTAGCTCCAAAAGCTTTTCAGATCTAAGTTAGGTTACGAGATGCCTATGTTCCAAATTTCAGCCAAATCGGTCTAGTAGTTTTGGCTGTGGCGTGATTACAAACGAACGTACGTACGTACATACACACAGACACATTTTAAAAACTCCTTTTTCGGGTTCCTGAGACCTCGAAACGTAAGGATCTGGTGGTATCTCAAATTCGAAAATTTTAGTGATTGCAGTAACCTCCCTTTTTTTTTAAATTGTGATGGGGTTGGGGAGGTTAAAATACTATAGGATCGACTATAGGGTAGAAAGTTCTGTCTTCAGGACCAATAAAGCCAATATGGACATTTTGTCTTTAATTAAAATTATGTTTCGACCTTTTCAAGGTCATCATCAAGGCTGTTGCGAAATACTATGTATTGAAAATAAAAAAATAAAAAATTTTGTGTGACTGAACCCTCCACAGCCTGTCATGACCAGTTTTTAACTTCAACGCGGAGCAGTTACTGGAATCGATCGAAAAATTCAGAAAAATCGAATCACCAATAGCATCAAATCTTTACGTTTTAAGATACCTACTGGGAAGTGGGAATCCAAAAAAATGGTTTTTGAAAAAATGTCTGTGTGTCTGTAAACACGCTGACGCTGATGCTTAAACTAGCGAACGTATCAAGATGAAATTTGGCACACAAATTCAGTGGGAGACTTGTGGGCGCTGATTAGAATTTGGGCCACATAGGTTCACGGAAAGGGCCTTTTTGCACATCAACTTTAAAAATTTGAATGCAAATCCCCATTTTTCGTGTTACCATATTGAAAGCTCTTCCAATTCTACTTCTAAAAATGTACTCACACTTGGTGTTCTTTTTGCCAAAAATCGGTGATGCTGTGAAAAAAATTTTATAACTATATTTTTATCACCGAAAACCTTAGTGCCATTTTCTGAAAATTTACATTTTAGGGGCAAAAGTTTCCGTTCTTGAATTCGTCTTAAGCTAGGGATTCCTAGGAAAGCGGTACCGCACTTTAGCGGCCGTAATATGACGGTGCCATGAAAGCAAAGGAATCTGGTTTCTTAGGAAGCGTTGGCCGCCACCGCCACGTAAAATAGCGGTGCACCCTATGGATGACGGTGGTGAGTGCGGTGGGAAACAGTTTCATCAACGTTTTTTTACGGAGCGGTGGCAAGTGCGTTGAAGTTTTTATTCTTTTAAAATCAAAAATGGCATCTTGGAGCACCGAAGAAGACGAGCAACTGATTGATTTCGTTAAAGACCATCATGAACTTTTATATAATACAAAAAATTAAGATTATAGAAAAGCACAAATGAAAAACAATTTCGTTAAAGACCATGAACTTTTATATAATACAAAAAATAAAGATACTAGAAAAGCACAAATGAAAAACAATCTGTTGGCGTGAAATAGAGGTATTTCTTGAGTAGAAAGAATACACATTATACTGAGATCTCAACGCGTTAAAAGAAGACGCCAAGATGATGCGCGCGCACTTGGAGGCGACCGATATCCGGTTAGAAGGAAGGGAGAATAGTTCGAATGTTGGCGGCAATCAGTTGAAACTTCTTTTCACTAGCAGAAACATTGTTATTACGGCAGTATATAATGCAACAAGACAAAACCATACTGGTCTATTCTCAAAAATGATACAAATAGCCTGCGAAAACGAGGCTATTTCAGAATAATCACTTTAATCTAGGTTAATGGGGTTATGTTTCTGCATCTGTCATGTGTCAACTGTGCAGTGAAGCAAATGTTGATTTGGTACTCGGTTTCTTCACCAATGACATCATAATATGATATGCCGTGCCAAAAAGCTCGATGTTTCTTCCTAACAACATAAAAATGTGCTAACCATCACATAAAATAGACAATGATGGTCTACCATTTTCTACTTTTAATTAAACGTGCCTACTGTTTCATTCAATTATTTAATTTTCTCTGGTCGGTTACAGGTTAATAAGGAACAACCGTGTTCATCGCTGTAAATTGCACCGGATCCGGATATAAGGTACCTCCGATTGCGCGCGCATGACATGCCAATGACGTCACTCAAGAAATACCTCTATTGGGAGTACGCTAAATTATTTTAATGAATTAATAATTAATTAATTATTTTACGACTCGTACACCTATACGACACCAGACTACGGTCACTGACACATCTAGCCGGCTTCTAGCTTCAGTGCCGCAACAATGGTATCTGGCGCCCGGGGCAACAATAATTTGTCGCCCCTAGCCTTTTGGAGCAATAAAGCGCCGCAGGCGAAAATTTTTGAAAATTTCAAGGTCACGCATTTTCCCAGCACTTCAGAATACAAATGCAAGGAAGAAAATGAAAAACTTAACATTAGTAAGGCAGATTTGTTACCGATCTGATGGCAATTATTAATATAAAAAGAAAAAGGGTGATTACAAACAAGAAATTTCACAGATTCTCCAGATATTCTATACTGGTGATTTATTATAGTAGGTAGATGCGGTTTTGTATATTTGATTACGAAACGAACTCGAGAGATGACAAGTAGATCGTGGCAATGGTAAAGACAAATAAAAAAAAAAATCAACAAATGGGGCGCCTTCGGCGCTCCCTCGTCTTGGCGCCCGGGGCCGTTGCCCCTCTCGCCCCCCCCCTTTGTTGCGGCCCTGTCTAGCTTTACAAGATTGTTCACCGTCAAGACGGCCGTCTGACAAATGACGTCATTCACCGCCATGTTACGGGCGCTATATTACGGCACCGCTTTCCTAGGAATCCCTAGCTTTAGGAAAAGGGCATATTATTATTAATTCGATAGCTGTTGCATTGCCAGATTTTTTCGAAAAATGTCATTTTAGGGGTGAAAGACATTTGTATTTTAAATTTTAGTGAATGAATCACCGGGCACAATGCGCAACACAGCATCAGCGATCGACACCCGGCCGACGAGCTCGACTCGCCGATTCAGACTTGGTTAAAATTAATTACTATTTACTATATTTACAAATTCTGTGAAAAAGTAGACGTTTCTACCGTCTCCGAGACTGTTAATTTTTTTTGGTAATGCTGGAATGTATCGAAAGCGACGTGAAACGAACGTACAGCAGAGAGAAGAGAACAGAACAGAGAACAGACAGGTTACAGGACACTTCCCCTTTAATTCGCAACGCGACTGTGGCGGCCTCGCTACGCTATCGCTTCTCAGTCGACCAGCTTGTCTGGGTCTAGGTCACCCCACCCCAGTTCCACAACGTCCCCTTCCCCCGTGAGGAAATCCCAAGGTTGAATTTGTTTATTTCATGTATGCACATTGTAGATTGCAGTGCACATTACAACCAGCCTGTGTCCTAGGACAACTTACGAAAATGTTTTCAGTCATCATTATTTCTTAAATAAGTACAGGTGCGAGCAAATAAAACCGGACATCAAATTTTCTGTACATGCGATCACGACCGGATTAAGAATTTGGAAGGCACAGACAATTTTGGTTTGCATTAGGACTTGCATTTAAGGCAATTGTTTAAGGCACGAGTGGACAACTGAGTGACAACTGGCAGACCCTAGTCAACTAGTTTTAAATAAGACAAAATTCATTCGCATTTAGTGCCCTTTCCGGGGAAAATAATGAAAATTCTCATTTTATTTTAAAACTTGCGGGCTGATGAAGAGATCTATGCCTCAGGCCTACGACACCTCCTAAATTTACTAAAATTCCTAAAATGCTTTAATCCTCCTAAAATTCTCCTAAAAATGACAACGAAAACCTAAATTTCCTAAAACAAGGAAGTGTTAAATTTGGGACGGAAAGGACCCTATACAATAAGCGACTGCCTGGGCCAATCTCCACCAAATTTTAAATTTGGGTAAGCGAGGGATAGGTGAATGTTTGGGAGAAAAATGAAAGTATGGTACCTTCTAGTTTCCGAGAAAAAAATTCGTGAAAATACCATTTTCGGGGCCCAAATTGGTTTAGAGCCACATAAAAATATGACTGCCTCGGAAAATTTCTATATTTTAACCTCCCCACTCCACTTCACCACTTAAAAAAAAGGGAGGTTACTGCAATCACTAAAATTTTCGAATTCGAGATAACACCAGATCTTCACGTTTTGAGGTCTCAGGAACCCAAAAAAGGGGTTTTTTAAAATGTGTCTGTGTGTATGTACGTACGTACGTTCGTTTGTAATCACGCCACAGCCAAAACCACTAGACCGATTTGGCTGAAATTTGGAACATAGGCATCTCGTAACCTAACTTAGATCTGAAAAGCTTTTGGAGCCAATCGTGTAACCGGAAATGCCATTTTGGCACATCAACTTTTAAATTTTAAATGCAAACCCCTATTTTTCACGTCACCATAAGAAAGACCTTCAAATTATGCTTTTAAAAATGTATTCATTCTTAGTGCCCTTTTGACCAAAAAATAAAAAAAAAATTATTTTTATCGGACTTTAAAATCGCGGTACAGCCGAAGCCCCTGAACAGATTTGGCTGAAATTTTGCGCATGGGGATTGTATTGCACGTCGAAGAGCTGAACAAATTTTGAATTCAATCGGCTCACGGAAAGTGCCGTTTTGGCACACCAATTTCCAAATTTAAAATTATTTTCTGATTTGACCATTAAAAACAAGTTTTTGAAAGATTTATTGTCACTATCAGAAAGGTCTTCAAATTCTGGTTTTAAATAGGACAAAATTAATTCGCATTTAGTGCTGTTTGGTTCAAAAAATACATTATAGCCCAAATTACTGACTCGATTTGGCTGAAATTTGGTACATGGAGATCGGGTGACCCGTTGAAGACCTGAAAGGCTTTTGAAAGCAATTGGCCCACGGGAAGTCCCATTTAAGCATATCAACTTAAAATTTTAAATATAAGACCTCCTTTTTTATGTCGCCATTAGAAAGGCGATCAAATTCTGGTTCTAAAAATGTGTTCACAGTTTCGGCCATTTCAGTGGAAAATGGAGAAAAAATTCTTTCTCATTAAAAGGGAGCGGGCTGACAGTGGATGACATAAAGTGGCAGTTATTGTTAAAAAGGTGGCAAAAGATTAACCTTAAAAGGAACATATTGTCAAATGTGATGGGTGATGTCCGAGGTGATGTCGGTATTTGTCAGAAAATTGCGAAATTAGTCAAGGATTAAAAAAATTCTGTTGAATTGACTACTACACAGAATACAAAGATTCACGCGATGGGGAGGTTCCAGCCGCTTTTCTGCCTCGGAAAATTTCTATATTTCTGTATTCAATGTTGTAAGAACACTTTATTATACCTCCACAGTAAAAATCAAATTTTGGAATCGTCTATAGATCTGATTTTTCTTGGGCCACTATCGTATTGGGTCCTTTATCCCTAGAATAATTTTATGGCTAGCTTGACTTGATTTCACAATAATTACGAATGTGATTATCACACTGACACGACCCCCGCGTTAAAGTGTCGGAACTCTACTTTATAGACCTCGCAAAAAAGTTTTTTTTCTGTTATTGTCACCGGGTGATTCAATAAAATATGTATAAAACCATATTTGTAAATTGTATGACAAAACTCTATTAAATGACGTCATTAAAATAAATCGTCTTTTTAATGACATTATGTGTCAAAATTTCGATAGTCAACTTTTCTTGTAGACATATTTTTCCTAAGTTCAAGTATGTAAAGAAAGTTTATACCTGACAGATTATAAAAATTCCGAAAAAGAAATTTGATAAAACAATTTAGCAGTTTTGTTGTTAATAAACGAAATTAGCAATGGAAGAACTTGAATAATTTTCTATTCGACTATAATGTCGCACCCACTCTAAGAAATTTATTTTTTCGAAATTTTACATACTTGAATGTAAAAAAATGCCATACAAGAATCCGCTAAGAAATGTACAGCGTGTTATCAAAAGTTACAGGGGAGAATACCAAACTAAAACATCCTAAAATTTTGATTTAACTTCTCCTAAATTCCTAAAAAAATATGAAAAATTGACGGGGGAGGCCTGGCCTGCATGCCTGCCTATAAGGCATTTTAATTCCCCATTCCAATATGCAATATGGCGGCGATCAGCTGTTTTTGACAGCTGGAGGGTAAACAAACCAGACACCTCCATTTGGTTTACATTGTTCTGTTGGGTTTCTTGCTAATTATTTACTGAAATACTTTTGTTTAGAAGTTGAAATTTATTGTAGGAAGGTTTACAAGTAAGTAGAACATAATACTATTGCAAATTTAGGTAGCAGAGCGAGTTTAATCTGTTAAATAATTATGTGTTACAGTGCCGAACTTTCATAACGTGGTTGGAAGGGGACATAATTCTTCAGAATATCTCCCAAGAAAGCAAAAGGGGTTGTACAATTGAAGTGGACAAGGATTCAAGCATATTACTTAAGTCAAACAATCCAAAATAAAACTCATCTTCATTGTGCTTTGGCCCTGAAAGTCGTGTTGACTCTGTGAAAATTTACAAAATTATTGACAAAACGTCAAAGGAGAACCAGTCGACATTAGTTTCAATTGAAAGCACTGTTAATGATGAGCTTATTTACTTTATTTTGCTTGATGGAGCTGAATGTAAATCGTAGGCTTTCATGGCCATTACCTATTGGCTCCCATAAAATCCTCCAGAGTAATTGAGGCCAATATTTTTTGAATGTTTCTTCCAAGATTTCACTTGCATCTGTAGCAGACACCTTCAGAGGGTGCAGCAGTGCTCTCTGTTCCAGAATTTTCTTCTCGAAATTCGAATTACATAAAAACAGATGACTAACCGGGTGATTCTGTAATTTTTTATGTCAATGTTAGACCAACATTATAATTTTGGTAATTTACAGAAATTGCAAGTAAGTTATATAGTTTATAACAATTTAACTAAAATATTCTGTAGAAGCACCTGTTAGTTATATTTGTTGAAAGCTTGGTCCATTTTCAAAGAGGAACTGATGTTTGATTACACAAGGTAGCTCAAAATCTTGTTCCACAAAATGTAATTTTAGGGGTGAAAAACATTTGTATTTTAGATTTTAGTAAATGCGCACGACAGCATTAGCCATCGACAACCGCCCGCACGCCCGAACTTGGTTAAAGTTAAATGCTACATTTTTTCGAGTCAATCAGTTTCAATTTAATATTTAAACCGAATCAAACCATACTCACAATATTCTTTGCAGCATCAGCAGTAGCAACTCGAGCAGCAATATCAGGAAATTGTGAATTGAACGGTATGCGTGTTTCAGTGTTTCCGTATATGCAGCTCGACTCATTTTGTGGAGTTCCTCTTTCTTTGAAGTATAAATACACATTTATGGGAACCACAATTCAATAATAAAAATTCTACAACGCGAACGAGTCGGTTTATATTGTTTGTCTCTTAATCAAATAGGAATATTAGGTATATCATAATCTACATACGTTCCCGCGACCCTCGTATACGTTTGTGCAACATTTTTGTCAAGATTTTTCTTACTATAGAGTCTAATCAAAACATAATATACCTATAGTCTACAATATGGAGAAAATGAATTGAATTGGAAATAATATCGACACTAAACGGATTATAAGTGGAATTTGATCGGAGTTGAACTTGCAAAAATTTGCAGGGCGCCTGTGATTCTCTTATTCGGTTTCAGACTGAAATGCAGCATCTTATGAAATCAAAAAAAAAATGGGCAGCAGAGAAGCGGCCGGAACCTCCCCATCACGTGGGTCTTTGATTTCTTACCCAGAATTTAATAATCTTTCTAATCATATAGAAAACAAGGCCTTGCAGTTAAGGATGTATTGGAGGAAAGCAAAAATGGTACCAAGTTATCATTGTTCTAAAGCCCTCGTTTAAATTTGGAATTGATTCACTATCCCGTTTAAAAGTTTCAATTCAAGAAAATTTAACATACGATCTTATGGAAACTTACCACAATTTCGATTATATTGGCAAAGAAGTTTAGAAAAAATGGTAGGTAGCATTGATTTGTTAATTTTTATGTGTACCTATAGAATGAATAAATACTAAGGAACACTTTGGTATGATTTTCATCAAAGTTTACTGAACTCGTTCTCGAGATATTAATTTATTAGTCAATAAATGTTTCGTTTTCTAATTATTCATTGCGAAAACGTGGCATCGCAGTCTTAAAAACCATCATAGTAACGATTTATCTATGCAGTAAATTGAAATGATTTTTTACATTAACGATATATGCATTAACGTGACAGTAGTTGACAGAATAGCCAACTTAAAAGAAGTTGCGAGCAAGTTGCCAGGTTTCTTCATGATGATTTCTTACTTCTGAATCACGGACTTTTATCTAATTTTAATAGGACTATACATTGTTTATAAATCTCATTATTACTGTGTTTACTTACTATTTCACGTTCATTACATTACTTTCATTACATTGTCACTCAAGAAATTTTGTTTTGTAAGGTTGGAATCGGGTACATTCGCTCCCAAAAATTTTATCAATCAAAATGAAAATATCGTCTAATTTAGCGAACCAACAATTCTTTATACGAAAAATGTCTTACTGTTCGTTAGATAAGTGCGTAAACTATTCTTATCTTTTATAACTGGAGAACTACTGGAGCTTGAAAATTTTCAAAAACACGCGGATCGATTCAGAATTTAAAGCTGAATACTCCATTAAACGATGATGCGTGCGTTCTATCGGACATCCTGTATAAGTTGCGGCCGGTTATTAGATTATCACTTGTATTGACAGTAAGGGCTTGTTCACAACCGCTTTACGTACGTAACGTAACAAACTTTAACAATGGTCAACAATTGTTCATGACAGCTTCTGACTTTTCTAGTAATTGTTGACGATTGTTAAACTTTGTTATGTCACGTACGTATAAATCCAACATCCCAACGAACAGCAGGATAGGGGTAGTAATTATTTAACACAGAATCAAAACTGGATTCACTTTCTTTCAGAAAAATTGCGAAAATGTAAAATTTTACGCTGTCACCCATGCAAATGTCACCGACCGCACTTGTCTTTTTGGGATAGTCGAAATTAGTCGATTCCATCCTCGATTCCATCCAATCCCATTTCAAGTATTTGCCTATTTAGTTTTCTCCGGGGTCCAATTTCGTTCTGTAGAATCAATAGAATCAAATTTACTTATTATTTTTATTTTGCCTCGTATCTTCTGCATTCTACCTATGTATAGCATATGTGCTAGGATGGTATTCGGTGAAAACGAGCATACAAGGTTAAGTCTGGTTGGGTTCACAGGTCGTGTTGACCATAATAATATACTTCACCTCTTTTGCTCATGTTAGGCCAACGCGTTGAGGTCGTGAGAAAAGTAAAACCCACGATGGAAGCGGACGATTTTTTTTATGTAAGAATTAGAGAGGGGTATAACGAAAGCGCCCCATCGCGTCGCCGGAGGTTTGTCCTGAACTGAAGTAATAAAAAAAAGCCAACGAAAGATGTATATCAATGCGATGTGTGTCCCTGTAGATGTTTACCTTGTTAATGTGTATGTAGGGGCGAGCTGAATTTAGGTGGAGTCGGGTGCAGATTTTATAAATCTGCACCTAGTAGTAGTGCCTCCGCAGACGCACACTGGTGTTAAAAAGACGAAATTATGAAAATTGGCCGTACATAATTAAACAGTAGAGAGTTAACAAAAAAACATCATATTTGCGAAGTAGGTATGTAGAATTAGCGCTAAGGGGGTTGAAAAAGGGAATGAGAAGTCCAAGGTAATGAAAATATATTGAAACGTATACTTACCGATATTTTTTATTCTCCATTACGTAACTGCTTTTTGATATTATTCAACGGGTCACCCAACCTCTATGTACCAAATTTTAGCCAAATCGATTCAGTAATTTGGGCTATAATGTATTTTTACTGTTATTATAAAATTTCGATTTTTTGAACCAAACAGCGCTAAATGCGAATTAATTTTGTCCTATTTAAAACCAGAATTTGAAGACCTTTCTGATGGTGACAATAAATCATTCAAAAACCTGTTTTTAATTGTCAAATGAGAGAATAATTTTAAATTGGAAATTGGTATGCCAAAACGGCACTTTCCGTGAGTCGATTGAATTCAAAATTTGTTCAGCTCTTCGACGTGTAATACAATCCCCATGTGCAAAATTTCGGCCAAATCGGTTCAGGGGCTTGGGCTGTACCGCGATTTTAAAGTCCGATATAAATAATTTTTTTTTTATTTTTGGTCAAAATGGCACTAAGAATGAATACACTTTTAGAAGCAGAATTTGAAGGTCTTCCTTATGGTGACGTGAAAAATGGGGGTTTGCATTTAAAATTTAAAAGTTGATGTGCCAAAATGGCATTTCCGGTTGCACGATTGGCTCCAAAAGCTTTTCAGATCTAAGTTAGGTTACGAGATGCCTACGCTCCAAATTTCAGCCAAATCGGTCTAGTAGTTTTGGCTGTGGCGTGATTACAAACGATCGTACGTACGTACGTACAAACGTACGTACGAACGTACGTACATACACACAGACACATTTTCAAAACCCCTTTTTTGGGTTCCTGAGACCTCAAAACGTGAAGATCTGGTGCTATCTCAAATTCGAAAATTTTAGTGATTGCAGTAACCTCCCATTTTTTTTAAATTGTGATGGAGTTGGGGAGGTTAAAAAACTTTACATCATTTGTAATAAAATTAGCTTTCAAATTATGTATCACAAGTGGGGGGTTGCTGCTTGAAATTTTGAAGTCGGGGTTAGTGGGGGTTAGGGATTGGGTTGTGGAATTTCACCTCGAAATAAAAGTCGATCTGTCCGGGAGTTTCCTTTAAATGAGAAGAAGGGGAGGGGTCTTCCTTACCTCAGAGGACTCTGTCACCAAAGAATAATAATATGTATAATGACGCGATTGACGCGTTTGTTATTTTTTTTGTCCCTGACGGACTTATCTTTAAATTATTCCACTTTGTTTCAGGATTTCACCTAAGTGGTGTCGTGACCGCTTCCAGGAATTTGCCTCTTCCAACAACTTTGCCTTGTGGAGCCCAAGAATCGCCTCAAAAATACAAAGTATCTGTTAGCTTTGACAGGTAAGAGTTTAATTTTTTTTTCATTTTATAATTGAAGGGTCCGAAACAGCTTCGATTTTTGAATTATAATTGCTTTATATGTTGATATTTTCATCATATTAATTAAGTGTTATCCAGGGAGAATGGGGAAATTGAGAATAAATGCGCGACGTAATAACTTACGGATTGAAAATGTGATATTTGGTAACCGGTCAAAATATTTTTGGGAATAAGTCAGCCATTTCTTAACCGATTCTGATGAATGTGGTCTTCAATTAAAGCCAAAGCATCATGTTTTCGAACCCTGCAAAAAACTACGACAGATGGCGCTGCCGTAGTAGCCCTATTATTAAGTCTTATCTGAGATAGGTACGTGAAATGCGTGAAGGTTGGTCAGACAACAACCAATCGGTATGAAAATAAAATTACCTTGAAGATCGTTCTTTGGTCTTTAAGAATCATTTTTTAAAAGTCAATTTGGTTTAAGCATTAATTTTCTGTGAATTTTTAAAAAATGTACGTTTTTACGCCATAATGACTATGAGTAAAGTAGGGTGATGCACAAACAGCTTAATTAACCTCCCCAACCCCATCACAATTTTAAAAAAATGGGAGGTTACTGCAATCACTAAAATTTTCGAATTTGAGATAGCACCAGATCTCCACGTTTTGAGGTCTCAGGAACCCAGAAAAGTGGTTTTTAAAATGTGTCTGTGTGTATGTTCGTACGTGCGTACGTACGTACGTACGTTTGTAAACACACCACAGCCAAAACTACTGGGCCGATTTGGCTGCAATTTGGTACGTAGGCATCTCATAACCCAACTTAGATCTGAAAAGCTTTTGGAGCCAATCGTGCAACCGGAAATGCCATTTTGGCACATCAACTTTTAAATTTTAAATGCAAACCCCCATTTTTCACGTCACCATAAGAAAGACCTTCAAATTCTGCTTCTAAAAATGTATTCATTCTTAGTGCCCTTTTGACCAAAAATTAAAAAAAAATTGATTTTTATCGGACTTTAAAATCACGGTACAGCCGAAGCCCCTGAACCGATTTGGCCGAAATTTTGCATATGGAGATTATATTACACGTCGAAGAGCTGAACAAATTTTGAATTCAATCGACTCACGGAAAGTGCCGTTTTGGCATACCAATTTCCAAATTTAAAATTATTCTCTCATTTGACCATTAAAAACAGGTTTTTGAAAGATTTATTGTCACCATCAGAAAGGTCTTCAAATTCTGGTTTTAAATAGGACAAAATTAATTCGCATTTAGCGCTGTTTGGTTCAAAAAATCGAAATTTTATAATAACAGTAAAAATACATTATAGCCCAAATTACTGAATCGATTTGGCTGAAATTTGGTACATGGAGATTAGGTGACCCGTTGAAGACCTGAAAGGCTTTTGGGAGCAATTGGCCCACGCGAACTGCCATTTAAGCATATCAACTTAAAATTTTAAATACAAGGCCTCTTTTTTATGTCGCCATTAGAAAGACGATCAAATTCTGGTTCTAAAAATGTACTCACAGTTTCTGCCATTTCAGTGGAAAATAGAGAAAAAATTATTTCTCATTAAAAGGGAGCAGGCTGACAGTGGATGACATAAAGTGGCCGTTATTGTCAAAAAGGTGGCAAAAGATTAACCTTAAAAGGAACATATTGTCAAATGTGATGGGTGATGTACGAGGTGATGTCGGTATTTGTCAGAAAATTGCGAAATTAGTCACTGACGTCAGACGATAAGGATAAAAAAAAATCTGTTGAACGCGATGGGGAGGTTCCAGCCGCTTCTCTGCTGCATTTTTTTCAAATATGAATGATCGATTTTGATGAAAACGGAGGTTACTGCCAGTGAAGGACGAATTGAAAAGTTATTACTGAAAATTAGGCTCTATGTGCATCGCTGTTATTTCAGTTATGATCATTAAAGCGTAAATACGCGAAAACTCATTATTGTTAAAAATCACAGAAAATTAGTGCTTAAACCAAATCGACTTTTGAAAAAGGATTTTGCAAGGCAATAGAACGATCTTCAAGGCTAGTTCATTTTCATACTGATTGGTTGTTGTCTGACCAATCCTCACGCATCTATAAAGTAAGGCTAAAAAACAAGCTTCAATAGGGCTACTACAGCAGCGCCATCTGTTGTAGTTTTTTGCATAATTGGAAAGCATGGTTCTTTAGCTTTAAATCAAGATCATTACACCCATGCAAATCGGTTAAGAAATGGCTGACTTATTCCCAAAAATATTTTGACCGGTTTTTATGGCGGACATCATATTCATATAGAATTACTATAAATATAGTACTTTGTTAGTGTACTTTAGGTACGGCTTTTAATACAAAATTAGGAAGATATTTCGCTTAGCTATCTAAAATTTATAAATATGCTAAAATCCAGAAAAAGTGCGAGACTTCTGTGAATTTTTTTTAATGGGCTTTTAGTTGTTCTTCTTGTTCACAAAGCAGCCACTACTACTCACAACATTTTTATCTGCTGCTTTATTTGCTGAGGATCGCGAATTCTATGTAACAATTTATTTATGGTTGTCTGCATCAGTGATCAGAATTTGATACCAAGTTAATTAGAGGGGGGAGGGGTAGGATTTGGCGGATGAGATCGAAGGATAAAAAACTTACCCAGCCCACTTCACTTTGAGATGAACAACCCCAATTTTAACTTCTTAAATTATAATTGCTAATTGCTCATAATGTGTAGGTAGGATTAACATCAGTCAGTAGTCAGTACAACTAATAAATTGTTTATTAACTAACAGGCCGCGCATTAATCTTTGCGAGAATTTTGAATATTCAAATTGTGGTTTATTTTACTAAAACTGCTGATTTTAAATGCAACCACCTGTTTGATAGCTGCAATTGTTGATTGGCAACTAAAAGTGGGTGATAGCACTTTCAAATCGGCGTCTTTAACAAAATAAATCCCCATTCGCGTTCAAAATTCTCGCAAACATATTATGTGCGGCCATAGTTACGTACAATGAATAATGTATTCCTTTATTTTGTAATACCTGAGAGCCTTATTTTGTACATGCTATTTTTTTTCAGGTGTAAAATCACTTCCGTTACCTGTAGCTGTGATACGAGGGACATATTTTGGTGTCAGCATGTTGTGGCATTATCATTGTACAGGATTCGAAATGCCGAAAATGTTCGATTACGCGTTCCCATTTCAGGTAAGCACTTAAGTATAATTTAAACAAATTAATGTTGGCCAGGGTGTACCGTTAAAACGAAACATTCTTATACGGTCATTTTTTATTTGGAGAGGGACACTTAAACCAGTGCGAAGTTTTCGAGCATATCCCCTAAACACCCCACCAACCCTTACTTCAAAATTTCAAATGGCAAACCCCCACTTGTGATACATCATTTGAAAGCTAATTTCGCTGCGAATTCAATTTTGCAAAAATTTTTGATATTTATTCAACTTCAGCACCCTCTATTGTCGAATTTTACATTACATTAGTTACTTTTTCAAAAGTTACAGAATAAATTTTACTGTTTTTTAGTCCCAAAACCAGTTCACGTTCTTCAGTGAAAACGTGGATATGGATTTCAAAAACAGCTTACTGAGAATTTTGTTCCCTTTCAAATGATGTATCACAAAGGGCCCTAATGTAATTTAAAATTCGGCCATAGAGCCCGCTGGGGGTAAATTAATATCAAAAATATACAATATATAAAAATTGCAAATACAAAATACAAATATTATACAAAATTGGCCCTTTTGGATCTACAACGGGTTGCATAAACAACAAATCAACCAGTAAGCATATCAACTACTCTGGGTTAATTATTTATAAATTATAATATTGAGTCATATTAACTACTCCTTGATACACGGCCTGCTTTGACAAATTTTTAGTTATACCAAAGTTTTAGAGGACACGAGGGTACTTAAAAAAAAACAACAAATCTGATCAATGATCATACAACCGTCACCAAGGTCCGCAACATTACCAAAACCCTAAATTCTAGATTCAACATATTATTTGTTTTTAATTTGACAAAAGCTTAATTGCAAAATAACCTTTTAAGAAGCTCTCGTCCCAAAAAGTTACCCAAAAACAATTGAAAGTTTTGAAAGCGGTCATAGGTTTGTGAAGGGCCATTTTAACATAGAACTTAATATTTTTGCTAAAATTCATTAATTAATGCCTCGATTAATGCACATTACACATACCCACCTTACATATCAGAATGACTAATACCTGTACACTGAAATTCTTAATTTATTTGAGAAACTTGCAAAACTATAAATAACTGAATAAAAATTGTTTTTTATTTGAAGGCATATGTATACCCAGGGAGTAGGGAACACCTTATGTGCATATAGGTTCGTACCTATTCAATACAATTCAATTCAATACAATTAGTAGTTAGTGCCAATGTAAAGGGTTTTCATTAAAAAGTCAGATGCATCAGGCTGAATTTTAGCAAATGAAAAAAGACATGCAGGCGTTTTCTAAATTCATACCTGCGCTCTTGCTGACAAGACAGTTGACAGCTGTCATTTCTGGTTACTGATCTCGCAAACCGCGGTTGGTTTATCGATTTGTGTGTGTTGTGTTGTGAAAACTATCTGATTTATTTTTACTTCTGATCTGATTGATCTGAACTATAATATACAGGGTGTCCCGTAATTAGGCTGTAATATTTTACCAGTGCGTTCTACGATCAAAATTAGGACTAAAAGTTTAGTAAACATTTTTCGAAAAATCCATCCTAAGGGAACTAGGGCCCCTCAAAGGGAGTAAAAAAAAATTGTTATTTCGTCAATTTCTGGGGAACAGCTTACGTTACGATAGCGTCACGAAATTTTGAACTTTGTCTTAGATTTTTGTGCTGAACAAGACAGATGTAATGGTTTTTGGCAAAAGTTTCGGAGACGCGCGTAAGTGGAGGGCCGCGGATATTTTTTTATCGAACTTTTTTGTACGACATCTTGGGTCAATAATGAACACAAATTTGAATTCCTAGTACATTTTTACATAAAAAAGGTACTCTAGTTGAAACTCGATCGCTCAGGCCGTTTTTGAGGAAAATCGATTTGAAATTCTTTTTCCACGCCGAAAATGTGCAAAATTGATGGGATATAGTATGGAAAATCCATTTTCTTGTGATTTTCTTTAGAATTTCAAGCATATGAGATGCAGATAGGTTAAACTTGTTTGTTTTTTGCTGATCACGCAGCATCTGATATAATTTTAGGTATTTTGAGTGCCACAGTTACCCACTTTTATACCACGAAATTGGACTTTGAGCTATCGAGTTTCAACTAAATGTCCGCGACCCCTCCACTCACGCACGTCCCTGAAGCGCTTGCCAAAAACCATTACATTAATCTTGTTCAGCACAAAAATCTACGACAAAGTTCAAAATTTCGTGACCCTATCGTAAGCCGTTCCTCAGAAATTGAAGAGATAACTATTTTTTTTACCCCCTCTGAGGGGCCCTAGCTCCCTTAGGATGGATTTTTCGAAAAATGTTCACTAAACTTATAGACCTAATTTTGATCGTAGAACGCACTGGTAAAATATTGCAGCCTAACTACGGGACACCCTGTATTTAAGCACAACCACCATGTTTTTTCGCAAGAATGTGAGGCTATGTTATAATTGTTAGGAAAAAGCCCACGTTTTTTTGTTTTCCAACACCAGAAATTCACGAGGGGCTGGTCACGAGCCCCTTTCGGATGCAAAAGATATCCTTACTGCGAGATTTCCCTGGATATCCCACGTATCTCCCTGGATCTCCCGGGATATTTCACGTATCTCCCCGGATCTCCCTGGATATCCGCCGCTTATCTCCATTGTATCTCCCCCGTAATTCCCAAGTTTTCCCAAGCCTCCCCTTCAAATGAAATCACTGGGGTTTGCCTGTCTTCCCCTTTGAGCCAAAAAATATACTTATATTATTTTTCTCATGGAGAAATGTTACTTCCACACGATTTTTAACTTCTGCGCTTCGCGGAGCAGTTACTAAAATCGAACGATCGATCGACCTGGGAAACCAAAAAAGTGGTTTTTGAAACATGGATGTGTGTCTGTTGTGTGTCTTTAAACACGCTACAGCCTAAACTACTGGACCGATCTGTAATCTGTAATTTTATTTGTTTCATCCTTAGCTCCATCCTCTGAAAATTATTTGGTAATGGTGGAAGGTGGAATCGGTTGGTGGGGGATTTTACCTGTACGAAAAACGTCAAAAAGCGCTCTCGTATTTTTAAAACCACGGGCTTATTTAGTATTATTTTCACACAAAATGTTTACACACATGTAGACAAAAGATTGCAGATAAAATGCGTAAATAGCGATTTTTTAAAAAAACCATTCGGGAGGTCAAAATAAATCACAAACATCACCAAAAATAGGCAATGTTTACGTGCTAATCTCTTAGGAACCATAACAGATTTTCCAAAAAATCGCATTAACGCAGAATCACGCATGTCTTGGCTAAGTGTGTGAAAAATTTTATAGCAAAAAACTGGAATTGAAAAATTTAGTTTCAATAATACGACGAGCGTGATATCGCTGAGTTCCTGTGGAAACCTTGCAGATGCAGAGGTAAAACCTCCCCTTAAGCTGACTTCACAATCGCTGTTACTCCTTGTATCGTCATTGCGTGGTCTCCTTTTTTTCTTTAAGAGATATTTGTGTAAGCTATTTTTAGAATAAGACGAACATTGTCGATTAAGCCCGAAGCAGCTCCGAAATAGAAAAAGCAATATCTACCCAGTATCTCCCCACGATCTCCCCGGATCTCCTCAGTGTCTCCCCGGATCTCACTGGATCTCCCCGGTATATCCTCTAGACAGACTGCAAAAGATATCCCCCGGAAATTCATGCTTACGTTAACATGAGTCTGTGTTTGTCTCTGCTTATGACATAACATAAGAAAGAGCGCGACAACAACGTTTGCCAGTGGTCACGTTGACTGGTCAACGCGAAAAAACTTCTAATGCTTACTAATTTTAACAAATCGTTAAGCACCTGTACTCGAGTGTACATTAACTTGCGGCTATTTCTAGCCATATTCATGCAAGTGTTCCTCTAAAAGCCAAAGAATCACAATTCACCCCCTACCCCTATATTACCCATCTCGGTGTACCCAGGGGCTCCTTTTATCTCTAAACCTGCCTACATTAACTTGAAACTACTATTGTTTGTGATTTATGAATCTTAATTTTTTGAACTTCTATTTCCTTCGATTTTATGAAATTCACTCTAGTTGTATATAGCCACCCAATATAACATCCAGTCGACAAAGCAAAGTGAATAATGCAAGGTTTAAATGATAAATTAATTTCTGTCCTGCGGCTACGAAACCATTCAATACCCTGAATAGGCTGATTGAATTACATTCACAATACCCATGCAGGCTCCTTTGATCTTGCGGGACCTGCCTTGGAACCAAGACGAGCCAGTGGGGCAGGTGCGCTCATTGTGTTCCCCAGGTCCAGCTTTAGCCTACAAAATAATAATTCAGGCAGATATCTAAAATCTGCAGAAGGCTTGCTAAGGCAGCGATTGTGTAAAATAATGCCAGCGGCCGGGTGTTATTAGGGGGGGGGCGATAAGAATTTATATTTGACAAACCCCACCTTTTTTCATAAGCTGCTCCACGAGTTCGAGTCTCCGCCCAAGCGCTGTAACGATTTCATATTACACTTTTTCTGAGCGCGGAGTCAAACTAGGCGCCTGGGAAGGAGAAACTATAAAGTTTTCCCATAAAATTGTATAAATATTACACCGTACACCCATACAGGTTGCAATGCCAATGAGGGGGTGTATTGATCGCCATGTTTTGCGACGAGCAAAGATATCTGCCATGCTGAAGCCGGCACATCCCCTTTAAAGCGAATTAAAGTTGTTGGTTATTTTGAAACCCTCCTGTATCTACATGCATTCTAAGGCTTTCTTGGCATAGATTATTAACCAACAATTAGCATCAGCCTTGTAGCAGGTATTCCGGTAGACACTTCCACTTTTCACAGAATTTGTGATGTAGGTATTATAGCAATTTAGATTAAGTGGAAGGTAACAGTCTAAAAATAAAGTAGAACTTATAGGCTTTTTGCTTATTTATTTTGTTTTTATACTCGTAAAGGGTAGCAGGCAATCTGCTTTTTTGTGTTTTTAATCTACCGTTACTATTGCTTGCAGGAAACCGGCCGGACACGGCCCCATTTTTGCTATTAGAACTGGGATGACGGGAATTTTGCTGTCGTGATTCGCTTCAGCCCGAAGTACACTCAAGTGCAAGTGAATGTTAACGATTTGTCAAAACTAGTTTTCCAAAATTTTCCAAAATTGTCTAATTTTGACAAGTCGTTAACATTCACTTGCACTCGAGTGTACCTGTTCGAAGTATCAGGGTACTTCGAATAAAATATAAACAGAAGTAGGTGTACATATTTCAGTGAGTGAACCGCCCCTCGCAGAAATGGGACCGTGTCAAATTGACTGCCTTTAGGTATCTGCTTTCGTGTGTTTGTGTTTCTACTGTACCTACTCTCTGCTGGCTCCCTTTTGATCTGATAAAGTACGTACAAAAAAATTGGCAGTCTTGGAGACCAGAAACTTCAACTTTTTGACCGAGTTTGTAAATGTAGCATTTAACTTTAACTAAGGTCCGGCGGGCGGGCGGTGGTCGATCGCTGATGCTGTCGTGCGCATTATGCCCGGCTCTCATTTACTAAAATCTAAAATACTAATATTTTTCACCCCTAAAATGTCACTAAGGTTTTCGACCCGGCAATGCAACAGCTATCAAATCCAGTAATAAAAATATACAGTTATGCATAAGTTTTTTTCATGGCACCATTTTTTGGTCAAAATGGCACCAAGTGTGAATGCATTTTTATAAGCAGAATTCGAAGAGCTTTCATATGGTAACGCGAAAAATCCCGGTTTGCTTTTAAATTTTTAAAGTTGATGTGCCAAAAAGGCACTTTCCTTGAATTGATGTTGCCCAAATTGTAACCAGCACCTACAAATCTCGCAGTGAATATGTGTGCCAAATTTCATCTCGATAAGTTCAATAGTTTGAGCTGCAGCGTGCGTATACAGACAGGCAGACACACAGGACCTAAAACGATGTTTTTGGCGATTCGATTTTATTAACTTGCTCCGCGAAGCGTAGAAGTTAAAAGGCGATATCCCTAACTTTTGAACATGAGTTTAGTTCACTGCGAGTGAGAAGTGAGACTGGCGACTACCTACTTATTTTCTTGGCTAGCCGCGAAAATAAAATTTTCTTGGCTAGCCGCGAAAATAAAATTTTCTTGGCTAGCCTGCAGCCTTGAGAAGCAGTTGTACAAAGGCTGAACAGAGAACACCACTTATTACGAAGGCGTAGGACGGACACGGGTAAAAAATTTTCATATTTTCGAGTTTGAACTCGAAAATTTCGACTTCGAACACGAAATTTCGACTTCGAACACGAAATTTTGACTTCGAGCTCGAAATTGAATCTACTGCGCAGGTCCTACTTCCTAACGACGCTTACGCCGTTTCGAACTTCGCACATGCGCATTAATAAAATTTTCGAGTTAGGAAGTAGGACCTGCGCAGTAGATTCAATTTCGAGTTCGAAGTCGAAATTTCGTGTTCAAAGTCGAAATTTCGTGTCTGAAGTCGAAATTTCGAGTTCGAGTTCGAAGTCGAAATTTTCGAGTTCGAAGTCGAAATTTCGTGTTGCAAGTCGAAATTTAGGGTTGCAAAGTCGAAATTTAGGGTTCGAAGTCGGAAATATGAAAATTTTTTGCCCGTGTCCGTTCTACGCCTTCGTAACTTATCATTTTCATTTAGTGTAGAAGAAAAAATGTTGTTGAAAACGTGTGAGAGAGGATTGGTTACCGTGGCTGGAACAAAATATGACAAAAAAAGCGACGGAAGCGGCTGGAACCTCCCCACTAGGTGAATCATCCAATCCTATATCAAATATAAATTCCAATCCATGAATTTTTCAAAATTTCACGATCGTTTGCGAAAAATGCACCAAGTTTCAATTCATTTTTGGAAACAAAAGAAGACTTCATGTGCTGATAAAGAAAATGAGAGTTTATTATTCAAACTTAAAAGTTATACAGATGTCCCGAAAATGCTTGGCACAATTTTTTTAACCTCGGATTACGCAATCCTCGGAAACCCGCATCAGTGACCTTGATATTTTTCTTCTTAAACATGGTTCAAGGTCACGAATGTTAAATTTGGTGATATCAGTTATAGAAAGAGCAATAATTGAAACTGCAACATCCTTAAGCTGGCTTTCAAACACCAACGGTGTTAAGGAAGATTTCTGTTTACCGATCTGCCAAAATTGCGCAGTTTTCTTGTTTGATGATGTGAAGTTAATTCGATAGCCACTTACTTAAACGAAGAAAGTCACTATGTAAGCACCATAACCAACCATTCATTACGATTAGAATGAGCTCCACTAAGTATATTTAAATTACTACCCTTTAGCGCAGAAAGTTACTAGAATCGATCGAAAAATCGAATCTCCAAAAACATAAGTGGTTTTTGAAAAATGTGTGTCTGTCTGCGATCACGCTGCAGCTCAAACTATACCCATGGTGTGCAAATTTGTAGGTGCTGAATAGATTTTGTTTCACATGGGTTCAAGGAAAGTGCCTTTTTGGTACCAACTTCAAAAATTTAAATGCAGCCCCCCATTTTTCGCGTAACCATATGAAAGCTCTTCGAATTATGCTTCTAAAAAGGTATTCAGACTTTGTGCCCTTTTGGCCAAAAAACGGTGCCGTGAAAAAACCTATGTATAATTGTATATTTTTATTATCGGATTTGATAGCTGATTTTTTTTTGAGTCGAAATTCTTAGTACCATGTTATTTTAAGCTGTATTTTGTATTTACCGCATCCCATCCTCGTCCGCATGGTTCGGATAGCGATAAGTGGTCGATGCGCATCTCTCTCCGACTGGGGATGTTTTACGCAGTCCACATGTTTATCATAATTCTCGTATATAATCTATTAAGAGCATATTGCAATTTTCGGACCTGCCTCGAACGCATTTTTTGATAGGAAATCGCCTCGAGCCGAAGATGAGAGGAGATTTTCTTAGCAAAGAGAGCGCGAGAGTGGAGAGAAAATTTCCTTTAAATTGAAACATGCTCGAAATGGATTCAGCCAGAAAATCGTATTTCGCGAAAGCAACAACTGAAGTATGTTATGTCATAAAGGTAAACAATAAATTTCTGGAAATCAGTACAACATACTTAACTATTTTCCAGAAATCATGCGTTGTATTTACTCATTGGTTTCAAAATTGTAAAATACTATCTTTTCATTAGCTGGAATTGTAGAAATACGATTTTCATGATAATTCTTCGACACTTTCAACCTAATATTTACAAGCTCTGTGAAAAAGTAGAAGTTTCTTTTCTTCCGTCTCCGAGATTGACAATTTTTTTCACTGTTTGTTGTAATTGTAACAGAACAAATTATGTAGGATCTCGCAATGGCACCCATATCAAATGACAAATTTTTAAATTGCAGTGATTTTTTCCTCTTTAATGTTCGTTAAGTTCACTTCCATTAATTCACATCGCTGAATTTCACTTCCATTAATAAACATTTGAATATTAAAACGTCTTTCCATGCTTAATGCTGTCTTTTAACCGTGGCGGCCACACTGACACGATTTTCATAATCATCGGTTTAAAAAAAGTTGCAAATTGTATCTTATGCAACATTTCTATTATTTATTATTACCCAATGGGCACTAAGTTTAATTGCATTTTTGAAAACAGAAGAATTTCAAGAGGTTTCATGTGCTGATAAAACAAATGGTGGTCATCTTTCAAACATAGATGAAATAGATGACCTTAAAGCGTTTTCTGGAACTTTTCAAAATGCGATTTTTTTGCCAAAAGGGCACTAAGATTGAATGCATTTTTGGAAATGACATTTGAAGGTATCTCATGTGCTTATAAAGAAAACTTCAGTTTTTTGTACAAATTTCAAAGTTGATAGGCCAAAATGGCACTTTCCGTTGGCCGATTGCCATCAAAATTAAATCAACTCTTCGACGGGTACTGATATCTCTACCTACCAAATCTCAGCCAAATCGATCCAGTAGTTTGAGCTGTTATTTAATGTTGCTTACAATTTTGGAATTTTTTGATTTTATGCCAAAAAGGCACTAAGTAAGTGTGAATGCATTTTTGGATAGAGAAAATTTGGTGTTCCATCAGTCATATTATACTCATATTTCATAGTTAATGTGTCAAAAAGGCACTTCCCGTTTGCAGGTTGGCAATAAAATTAACTGTGCTCACCAGAAGGCCAAAACGAACCTCCATACCGAATTTTATTAAAATCTGTTTCGTGCTTTTCGAGAAATCGTGCTCACGTACACACACGTACACACACACACACACAGACATTTTTGAAAAACCACTTTTTCGTGATCCTGGAACCTTGAAACGCGAAGATCTAGTGATATCTCAATTTCGAATTTTGGAGTGATTGCAGTAACTTCCTATTTTGTTAATTGGTTGGGGTTTAGAAAATGTTTGTGTGGTAAACGTACGTACAGTGCTTTTCGAAAGTAAGGAATAAATTCAAGAACTTTTTCGAGAAATATATTTAGGAAATATCGAGGGAAATATCCCCGGACATCAGGTCAACCTTATTTTTTTCATGTGCATACGGTTTAACCGGAAATGACCCTAATTTTTATTTTTCAAATTGATTTATACTTTTTTTCAACGGATTCGGAATATACGGTTTTTTCCAAGTTAGAAACGTGCCATTAGTGCAATTTTTTCAATAATTCCACATTAAAAATTTGATCTAATTACGAACGAGGATTTAAATCTTTACGACGGATTCTGGCCAATCAAGAGAAAATTATATCGGAAATTCGCTCAGGTTCCTACTGTCAGGATTTTGTACTTAAAGTGAAATTTTCTTTCTGAATACCACTCGTGATCCCTAGCGGAAATTTACTTTTCACATTTACTCCAAATTTTTTGCCGCGGAAATCTGTCATAAATGTCAAAAAAATTCCGGAAATTTTGGTGTCACTCGTAGTATTATACAGGGTGTAACAGAAACATACAGCAGTATTTTAACCACGTATTATCCGCAAAAATACAAGACGAAAATTCCCGAGAAAGTTTTTCCTAAGGTCATTAATCACGGTGGTAGGACTACCCAAGGTGGATAACGGTTTTTTTAGAATAACTTCGGAAATGGTTTGAACTAATAAATTATTTTTTGGCTATACGTTTATCTTATTATTAGACACAACAAGTGAAAATTTCACCAAAAACGACAAAGAGGAAAATGGTTTTTCATCTGCAGCTAGTGTTAAATTCAATTATAAAAGATACAGCGTTTGAATTATCACTAAATTTGCTAGTGTTTTCAGGTAGCACATTTCATTTGGAAACTTTTCTGTCTCTTAATTTTTTTTCGTTTGGGCACTCCTTTCCTTTCAAATCGCCTTCAATGTGGTACGTGCGACGCCCTAAAACCGTTATCCATATCCCTCCACTGTGGCCACCCCTACCTCCGTTATTAATGACCCTAGGAAAAACTTTTTCGGAAATTTTCGTCTTGTATTTTTGCGGATCAGTGGCGTATTATATTGTAACGCCCTCTAATAGTAATAATAATTATAATTTTCAAATGACGTTTAAAAAACTAACTTTTACTTCTGTGAATAAATATAAATCAACATGGTACACATAGAAAAAGTTCATCACCAAGAAAAAATCGATTTGGAGAGTTCTGGACACTTTGGCCAAGCAAAAAAATCGAAGAATGCGAATATCATTGTTGTTTTCTTTTATTTTTTTTAGTTTTGCTTACTTAAATTCGATACTATTCATTTTATTTTGTTAATACCCCATAGACGGTATTTGTTTATTAATAAAGCCAAAATAATTGCAGATTTACTGCCGCGGCTGAAGGAAATTCAGCCAAGGTAGGTAGTAAATCTGTTTTTTTGCCCTGTTGAACACATAATTTTTTGGGCGATTGTCATTAAAAAAGTGCATTTTCACAAAGAGGCAGTAAAAATGCACTTTTAATGACTACCAGCGAAAAACTCATAATTATTATTATTACTAATATTATGAAAAAAAATTTCGCCTGCGGCGCTAACACGTCGTTGCCGCCATCTATCAGTGGAGTGTTTTTGTGTGCCCCCTCTAAGCAAATTTTCTAAATACGCCACTGTTACGGATAATACGTGGCTAAAATATTGCCGTATGTTTCTGTTACACCCTGTATACGATAATTTCCATTTTATAGGCAAAATGTCCATTTTTTGAATTTTTGTTAGCAAAAGGGCATATTATTATTATTGAACTCGATAGCAGTTGCATTGCCGGATCGAAAACCTTGGTGACATTTTTTCGAAAAATTTTATTGTAGGGGTGGAAAACATTCTTGTGTTTTAGATTTTAGTGGGGGGGATTTCACAGTCGGCAGTGGTGTACAAATTTTCGGCAGTGTTAATGGGAAACGTTAGGCAGTTGTTGCAAAAATTGAGCAAATTCGGCAGTGGTCTATGAATTCTTAGGCTGTTGGGGGACTTCACAGTCGGCAGTGGTGTACAAATTTACGGCAGTCAGTGCCCTGAAAATTCGGCAGTGGTGTACAAATTTTTGGGGTGTGAAATGCCCCCCAGATTTTAGTAAATGAGCGCCGTTTATAAATTTACAAATGCTAGATTTACAAATTCTGTGAAAAAGTAGAGACTGCCAATTTTTTTATATTGATTGTGGTTTGAGGATAAAATAAAAACCGATATAAGCGAACCCCCGCTTTTTTGAATGAGATACCCGGTCACAGAATACCCGGTTTTTGAATCTGCACCACCTGCGTCGAACTCCTCAAGAGAGAGCAAATAATTAAACGAAGCCATGAGCCTCCCCTCTCCGGAATGATTAATTCTATGTAGTCGTGAGTCGCGAACGTGGAACGTGGTTCAGTCACAGTCTGTGGTTCAGTGTGTTGTGTCATGTTGTGTTGTGTTGTGTGGGTCTTCTGTGGAGTGTAGTTCTGCCTTTCGCCGCATTCGGGCTCGGGGCTCGGCCTAGGCTTTCGTTGGATTTGTTCTGTGCGTTCGGCGGTCCAAGGCCGCGGGCGGTCGCTTCTTTTGTGACGTAATCTGACGTTTGTTCTCGGTCGCACGCGCGCGCTTTGGTCGCACGGTTGGTTGAAGGACAAAGGTGAACGCATCTCGTGACGTGTGATTCCAGGTTATGTTGTTATTTTTGTGCACAAAGTAAAATAAATCTGGATATTTTCTTCCGAATAAGATTGAAGTTATCGTTTACGTGAGTGTTTCATTAGAATGAACAGTAGCTTAGCTTTAACTTGTTTCTACACAGAAAAAACCACGAAACTAACGGCATCATGTGTGAAAAAAACGAGGAAGAGTTTTTCAATTCCGTCAGTGCCAAATCAGCTGACAAGACTACTAAACGATTCAACTTTAAGCAAGCAGTCAACAAAGGTCAAACTGTAACTGACAAGAATAATTATTCTCGATCGGAACATGAAGTTTTGGCGCCAGCCGTTTCCACCAAAAACCCCAGTTTCAAGTTTAAACATGTTCTCAACAAAAACACAACGCGTTCTGAACGTGCAGAAAAAGCCACCCTCGCCTCTGATAATCATAGAACTACAACAACCCTTACTGGTGTTACAGAAAATGGCCATGTTGAAGACGAGTTATTTAGCACACCTTTGAATGCAGCCAGTGGGAGCAATGAAAAAACCATTAAAAAATCTCCATTTCCAAGAGCCATCACCCAAAACACGATATCCACTGTGAGCAAAAAGAATCTTTCAAATACGAAGCAAACCAAGTTGAACTTTATGCCATTACGGAAGAGTTGCAGTCATAAGGAAGAAGACAAATGTAAACCAACCCCTAACAAACATTTTCAAACAGAAACTGACAAACAATTGTCAGCCCCAAGTTGTAGTAAATTGACTTCTGCTGATTCTTTTGATGAATTTCAAGAATCGGCCATAAATAAACCAAGTGTTGAAAAACTTAATGCATTTGAGAAATGTGTAGATCTAACATCAAGTCAGTCCTCAGTTTTTGATAGCGGTGATTACATGGACGATGAAACATTTGAAAATTTATTATCAAGCGAAGCTTGTTTTGACCAGTCAGGTCAACTGAAGGACAGTGAGATTTCCTTTTTGGCAGACATTAACTGGGAAGAAGAATTATCAATTCCCGACGAAACTAATCAATCTGTTATGAACTTTGACAACAGAAAAGATGATTCTGACGAATTTCGAAAGATATATCCGCACACAGAAGTTATGCATGACGTTTTACACACAAAGTTTGGGCTGAGACATTTCAGACCGCATCAGAAAGAGATTATTAATGCAAGTCTCACATTAAACGATTGTTTTGTGCTGATGCCCACAGGTGGTGGCAAGAGTTTGTGTTATCAACTACCTGCAATTTTAACACCTGGTGTTACAATTGTTATTTCCCCACTAAGAGCTTTGATATGTGATCAAGTTGATAAGCTAAATTCCCTTGACATACCTGCTGCTCACTTGTGTGCTGACGTAAAAAAAGCCGACTCAGAAGTCGTATTTGAAAAATTGGCAATGAGAGAACCAGCTTTGAAGTTACTATATTTGACGCCTGAGAAAATTATGGCTTCTGGCAAAGTTACAGATACGATCGCGCAACTTTACGCCAGAGGAAAATTGGCAAGGTTCGTTATAGATGAGGCGCATTGTTTGTCCCAGTGGGGACACGATTTTCGACCAGATTACAAACAGCTATCCTGCCTAAGGAAAAAGTACCCTCAAGTCCCCATAATTTGCTTAACTGCCACAGCCACTAAGCAAGTACAAACTGACGTCACCAATATTTTGAGCTTGAAGAACGTAAAAACGTTCATAAGAAGTTTTAACAGGCCCAATATCAAATACCGCGTTATTCCGAAACTCGGTAAAAAAGTGGTTGAAGAAATCGCGAATTTAATAATACAAAAATTTCACAAAAAGTCCGGCATTATCTATTGTCTCGGCCGCGCTGACTGTGAGAAACTTGCGCAAGACCTTTGCAGATTGGGCATCAAAGCTAAACCGTATCACGCCGGCATGGGTGACGCAGCTAGACAAAAACAACAAAAAGAATGGATGCAAGACAAATTCCATGTAATTGTAGCAACAATTGCATTTGGAATGGGGATTGATAAACCTGACGTTAGATATGTTATTCACAATTCAGTGCCAAAATCCGTTGAAGCTTTCTATCAAGAATCTGGCAGGGCGGGAAGAGATGGGGAACCCTCTTATTCGTACCTCTATTATTCGTATGGCGATGTGGGCAGATTGAGAAGGCTCATGCAAATGGACAAAAACCTTAATAAAAACACTTTAACTGGTCATTTTGATAATTTGTATCAAATGGTTGCCTTTTGTGAGAACAATGTTGACTGCAGACGTTACTTGCAGTTGCAGTATCTTGGTGAAAAGTTTGATCGAAAAATCTGTATAGATAACAAGAACAGCATTTGCGACAACTGCGAGAATATCGACAAGAATGTCGTAACTGATGTGACGCAGCATGCTCGTCAGTTGAGCCAGTTGGTTTTGGATTTATCAAAAAAGGAAAACGTAACGATGATTCAAACGACGGAAATTTACAAGGGTTCTAAATTGAAAAAGATCTTGGAAAAGGGCTATGACAAACATAAGTTTTATGGCGCGGGTAGTATGTTAGACCGAGTCGACGTACAAAGAACCCTCGTACACATGGTTGTAAAAAGAATTTTGGCAGACTATTGCACTTTCAATGGTGATTTCCCCGTTGTCTATATCAAGCCAGGGCCTAAATATAACACCGTTAACCAATCTGATCTGAAAATAACTATTTCCACTTCAAGTAGAATAGCACCCCTTGTTAAAATCGCATCTACAACATCAGAAAACTTAAACGAACCCTCGAGCGAACCTAAACCATCTACCTCCACTGCCAATTTAATATCTGCAAACAAATACAAAATCAGCGCCCTTAAAATTCAGTGCCTTGAGGAACTGTACGAAGAATGTAGACAGCTAGCAACGGCTCGCAACGTAACCTTATCCTCCATCATGAATTTAACAGCAGTTAAAACGATGTCAGAAGTCATGCCCAAAACTGAAGAAGAATTCATGAAAATCCAGCACGTCACCAAAGCCAATTTCGAAAAGTTCGGAAAATTCTTCTTGCAGATAACCACAAAGTACAGGGAGCAGCTGGATAAACTCGTTACTCCTGTGAGCTCTTTTAACGAATCAAGTGACTTTGAAGAGTATTGTTATTACAGCAGCCAATCACAGAGTAGTGGCAGTGCTAAAAAACGGAAGTCCACTGGTGGACCTAAAAGAAATGCGAAACGGTTTAAGAAATGGAGGAGAGGCAAGGCCAAAAAGTCGACGACAAAGAAGAAATCTGCCGCAAAGTCTACGAGAGGCAGCCAGGCAAAGGGCAAGGGAAAATCCTTACCTCTAATGTCTGTTAGAAAATAATGTTTAAGTTTACTGCTGACTGTATATAGTGAATTCTAATAATAATTGTGGAAGAAATAATTGAAAAGTGTTTATATTATTGATGAAACATCTGTGGAGGAAGCCAGGCTCACCAAAATTGGGTAATGAACCTTAAAAATTGAAACAATGTCAGTCATTATTTTGATAACTTAATATAACTTATTTGTTTAATAATAATCAGCTAGAATAGTATATTCGAGAGTATATCAATGTAGATAAGAACTATTTTAGCCGAAGCGGCAAGATTGTAACCCCGAGGTGCGAAGCACCGAGGGTTACAAGACGCGAGGGTTAAAAAAAACGAATTCTCAGTACAAAGATGAGTCAATAATGGTACGTTTTAAAGCTAGTAGTGAAAAAACATACTTGTCATCTTATCTGTTTATAACTTCAGAATTTTTAGTACAATTCATTTTTACATAACCAGTATAAAAATGGGAGGTTACTGTAATCCGAGGGGATGACAACTGGGTAAAAATCTGTACACCAAAATTTCTAAAAAATTTCTAGAAAATGTGCAAAATCGTAAAAATATCCAAAATTCCTGAAAAAATTGTACAAATTTCTCATGCACACCAAACTTTCCAAGTTGTCAACCCCTCGCTGCAATCAGTCCAAAATTCGAAATTGGGATAACACCAGATCTTTACGTTTGTGTATGTACGAACGTATGTACAGTGCTTTTCAAAAGTAAGGTATAAACTCAGTTCTGTGTGTAAAATGTATTCACACTTAGCGTCTTTTTGGCATAAAAAAAAAATTGAAATTTTGAAGCAACATTAAATGACACGCTACAGCCCAAACTATTCTATCGATTTGCCTGAAATTTGGTAGGTAAAGAATTTAGAGATGCAACGGATAGTGATTTTGGCCGGATACCGGATATCCGGCCGAGGCTCTGGCCGGATAGCCGAATATCCGGCCGCCGGATATCTGGCCAACTATACGGGTTGAATTAAGCGCGCAAAAATATGTGAACTCGAGGCATAAGTAGGTAGAGTACAGCCGGCGCAGCACGAGATAATACGATGCAACTCGATCTGATGAATCGTGTGTGGTGAGCGGGTTAAGCGGGTAATCCCAGCCCAGTTGTCCCTGAAAAGGAAATGCTAACACTGCCGTGTTAATTTGAAAGGGCGTATCTGCTGTGTTTTTTTGACAATATTTTTCAGCTTTAAAACGCTGCCTGCTTGTTTAATTCAGTCTAAGTTTAATTTGTAAAATATTGTCAAAAAAACACAGCAGATACGCCCTTTCAAATTAACACGGCAGTGTTAGCATTTCCTTTTCAGGGACAACTGGGCTGGGATTACCCGCTCAACCCGCTCACCACACGATTCATCCGATCGTTGGTGATTATTTGAAGCCCTCGTGGGAAATCTATACATATAAATTCATAAATTTACAAATTACAATTTTTCAGATACGCCGCCGCCTTTTCAAATTAACACAGCAGAACAGGTGATAAAGAGAGTAATGGTCGTGCGTGGTGGTGTACAATACAATCTTATCTAAAAACTCCAGAAAAGTGTGCAAGTGTGCAATGGCATCGCTGAATCATAAAAATTTTATCCATCAATTTGCCACTATTAAATTTCAAATATTAAACTTGTCAAATTATAAATAAAAATTTGATTTTGTAGCCTTCTTTATTTTTGAAGTAAGTATCCGGCTTCGGCCGGATATCAGGTCACTATCCGGTATCCGGCCGGATAGTAGAAAAGGGGCCGGATAGGCCGGATACCGGATATAGTGACCGGATATCCGTTGCATCTCTAGTAAAGATACAAGTATCCAAATTTTGAAGAACTCCCGAACCATTTCGAGACTGGGTTGAAATTTATAGGTGATTGGGGATTGGATCATTCACCATGTGGGGGAGGTTCCAGCCGCTTCTTTAGCTGCCCATTTTTTCTACATTTTTTTTAGGCGTGGTTTCATGTTTATCATTGAACCATCTAGACATATAAAATCCAGACTCTTTCTAACGAACACTAGGGTTGTGTGTGTCAGGCTTCTCTTGATTTTCAAACGGGGTTTTATATCCGTCAAGACTTCTGTCACTGTCAACGAACATTAACAAAATCAAAGTTTGGAAAGAATCATTGTTCTTAATTATTTACCAATTACCATTGTTTCTCTTTTTGATACTGAAAAACTGAGAAAAAGCCTGACTCACCCAACCCCTGTGTTCTATAAAAAGTGTCGGGACTTTACGTTAAACAACTTTATTTGCAATACAGGGTGTCTCAGAACACTCGCACCATCTTTTAATGGAGTATTCAGAATTAAATTCTGAGTCGATTCCTGTTTTTGAAAATTTCCAGGGTCCAATAGTTCTCGACTAATAAGAGATTTAAGAGGACCAATCAGATTTCAGCTCTGAATTGTCTCATAAGGTAATTTACTGTTCGATGTACTATTTCCTAGGTAACACGATAACTATCAATGAAAATTTAATATTGGTGCATCTTGTTACCTAGGAAACAGTGCATTTAACAGTAAAAATTACCTTATGAAGCAATTCAAAGCTGAAATCTGATTGGTCCCTTAAATCTCTTATAACTCGAGAATTATTTTTCAAAAACAAGGATCGACTCAGAATCCTGAACATTCCATTAGATGGTGGTGCGAGCGTTCTGAGACACCCTGTATAAAGTACAAACTGTTAATAGTATACTGTGTTTTCAAAAGTACATGCCCAATAATGTAGTACTAAGGACTTGGAAAAAAGCCAAGCAAAAACCTATAAATGTCTAACTAATTAATAGAAAACAAGCAGTAGTATGTACTGAAATGAACTTGCAGAGCAGTTTCTGTTCAGAAAGTCTTATGGGTTACATCTAGAGATGTGCGTTTACGTGTTAACAATAATTGTTTACGTTTACACGTAAACAATTATTTAAGGTTAGATTTACTTAACCTAAAATATTGACTTTTCAACCAAGTCGTGAAGGTCGTGGATGCAAAATGGTAGGGTGCCCTACTAGCAATAAGTTCGACAAGTATATGTTCAATTTCATTGCGAAAGGGCGACAATATCATGCAAAGTGCCTTGTTTGAAATAAACAGTTAATCAATTCGGAATCTTGGCTAAAATCGCACCGGTAAGTTAATCTATTTGTAATTAATTTTACATCGCAACTCTATTTGTTATAATATTTCTATAAAATAACAACTATAGTCTGTCCGGGATCCACACGACCGGGATTCACCCTATTTCCATGGTGAATCATTGTTGTCAACAATGAATCGCCATGGAAATCGGGTGAATCTCGGTCGTGTGGATCCTGGACAGATATTAGCTACAAATATTTATTTTATCAGAAATGTTTGCAAGGCTGATAATATTGTCAGAGAAAGGCAAAGGCAATAATTTGTGTTAATTTAATACTGTAGTAAAAGTCAGAATTATAATAATTTATCTGCATTTTCTAATTGTTAACATTGTTGACGTGCAAAATTTGGGTAAGCAATTCTAATTGTTTACACGTAAACAATTCAATTGTTTACTTTACATCGTTTTACGCGCCCATCTCTGGTTACCTAAAGTGTCTATATTGGGTCCACTATTCTTGTTTTGAACAACATTGTTGGCAGTGGCGTGCCGTGCCCCTTTGGGGCGAGGGGGGCTCAATATTGTTGAGACAGAGGGGAAGGCTCAACATTATTGAGGAAAGTATGAGGGGGGAAGCATGTTCAAAATTCTCCGGGGGTATCGAAGTTTACTCTTCTTTTCTTTTCTCTGCGTTAAGTGTGAACCAAATGTAACAAAATGCTTGTACTTCAAATATAATGAAGAAAACTCGGAAGAAAATTTCTTTTGAAAGAATAAAATATCCGTGTTATTTGTTGAAGCTGCTGCCCTTAACCTAATTTCTTTCTCTTTACTGTAGTACTGTACTTTGCTGCAGTAGACTTTCTTTTTTTGAATTGGGTCCACATATTCAATATCTTTGTGAGTTCAGGGTGCTTGGGTACGAAATATTTCCTGTATTTTCAAGAATAACCGCCCCAAATAAAATATAAAAAATTTTTTTTTAAGAAAAAACAAAAAGTAAGGTTTAGGGCGGCTCTCCCCTGGGCACGCCACTGATTGTTGGACTGATCAAGTTGCTCGTCCTCATATACAGGGTATCCCTCGACGAGCGTCAGTTAGCCCTATCTGGAGAACTGTTTCTAGCATCGTCTTGAAAATATTTTCATCAATGGCGCACTTCTGGTTATACCGGAAATAGGTACTAACCACCTTATTTTAAATGGAATACTCTGTATATTATGATATTTTTGGATTCGACTTTCATTCTAGGTAAACTTTTACTAAGAATTGTTATGCTAAAAATCAACCATTTTTGAGAAAATCAAGAATTTCGCTTTTATATGCCAAGTAAGTGCAGGCCTAACGAACTTCAAAAAGCTGTCACATCCTTACAGTATGAAATGAGAAAACGAGATTAATTTGGCATGAAGACTAATGTAGGGTTTATCCGCTCCGCGACTCAGATTGGCTCAAATACATACAGAGTGTTCTCTGCAAATTTTTAAACATCATTAACTTCATTGGTCAAAAAGTCGATTTTTTCAAATGGACTGCCCCAACTATTTTATGGCACATCGATGCAGAATTTAATTGTCTATCATTTTAGTCTATATGTTTGCCATATTTAAATAAACAATTTTTGTGATATTTCTGGGGGGGACTTCACAGTCGGCAGTGGTGTACAAATTTTCGGCAGTGTTAGTGGGAAATGTTAGGCAGTGGTTGCAAAAATTGGGCAGTAGTTGCAAAAATTGAGCAAATTCGACAGTGATCTATGAATTTTTAGGCTGTTGGGGGACTTCACAGTCGGCAGTGGTGTACAAATTTACGGCAGTGTCCTGAAAATTCGGCAGTGGTGTACAAATTTTTGGGGTGTGAAATGCCCCCCAGATATTTCTAAGTATTTGGAATTTGATCAAAATTTCATATTTTAAAACAAGATTAAAATAGGATAAAATTTTCATTTGAGCAGCCTTAAGGAACTCTAAAGGCTCCTAAAATTATAGCTAACTTTGGTTATTAAATCGTGCTAAATATGAAATTTTTGGTCAAATTTCAAATACATAGAAATATCCGAGGAAATATCACAAAAACTGTTTATTTAAATATGGCAAACAATTAAATTCTGCATCGATGTGCCATAAAATAGTTGGGCATTCCATTTGAAAAAATTGACTATTTGACCAATGAAGTTGATATGTTTAAAAATTTGCAGAGAACACGCTGTATATGTATTTGACCAAATTTGAGTCCAGAGGCGGATACACCCTGTGTTCATGCCAAAATAATATATTTTTGTCATATCATACTGTAAGAATGTTAACAGCTTTTTGAAGTTAGGCCTGCACTTGGCATAAAAAAGCGAAATTCTTGATTTTCTCAAAAACGGTTGATTTTTGGCATAGCAATTCTTAGTAAAAGTTTTCCTAGAATGAAACGTAGAATCCAAAAATATCATAATATACAGGGTGTTCCATTTAAAATAAGGAAGTCAGTACCTATTTCCGGTATAATTTTAAAGATGATGCTAGAAACAGTTCTCCAGATACGGCTAACTGACGCTCGTCGAGGGATACCCTGTATATTATACTTCTTATACTCCTCGTATAACTTAATACATCAGAAATAGGGTACAAATTTATGTTCAGCAGTCTCTGAAATTTTCTAGACGATTCAGTTTGCATTGCCTTGACTTTTTTTTAAAGGCAACATTAATGCGGCTGCATAATTTGACGATTTCCCTTCTTGTAGCCACGAAATAGAGCTGACTGCTTACCCTTAAACTTTACCGCTGCAAACGGCCCTTAAGCATTTGGATATAGAGAACTTATTTTTCAGAAACGTTACTACAGATGGACCGACAGCAGCTACAAAAATTTGTACAGTATCTCATCTCGGAACATCACACGGAAGTCCTTCCCACAGCACAAAAACTGGCGGACGAGATTTTGCAACAGCGTTCTGAGATTAATCAAATACCGGGTGCCCCAGATCCTACGGCTGGAGCATCTGCAGACGACGAACACTCTTGGCACCTGGATGAAGAACAAGTCTGTGAGCAAGTAAAATCTTACCTGTCACAAGGAGGCTACTACAACGCCAATAAGCAGCTGAATTCATTGTTTTCTAAGGTAATTTACTTTGAAATGGCATACGTTTGAAAATAGTTATTTGTACAACAAGTAAGGAAAAGTATGACTTTTCCACGAGTTGTACACATTATTTTTCCGTGTGCTGTCCTGAAACGGCGTTAACATTAAAGATCAAAAATGAGAAATCAAATATTATCTGTACAGGGCCAAATACTTTCTAAAACTGCAATTGCGTAGTAACGGAAAACAACAAAATAAAAATTAACAAATACTTAATGTCATTGCTGCCGATGAAAGAAATTATTTAGGGAAGCGTTGCTATGTGGAAAAGTGTTGCTATGTAGAAAAGTTTAACTTTTCTAATTGAAAAAATACTTGGAAATTTATAGTGATCGACCGATATAACTTTTTCAGCCGATACCGATAATCGGCCGATAGCCGATATTGAAGAGGCCGATACCGATATATCGGCCGATATAATCGGATGCCAGGTTTCTGCGGTTCTCGGCATCGTTCGCTGATTCTACCATTCCCACATACCACATACCATGCCAATCATGCTATGGCAAAGATTAAAGAGTTATAAGATCCGACAGTGAGCAAAGGATGCTCAGTGTCAGAGAGAAATGCACGAGACTCCCATTTAAATACCCAATCGGCTGGTTTCGGGTGGAGTCGTGCGACCATATGGTTGAGACACAAAAGTAATGGGGAATTGTTTGGGGATTTTGGTTATTTTGTCTGTCGACTCACAAAGTCACATGTTTCTTCTAACCTCGTATCGTAAAAATCACGCCTGTTTGTTTTATCATTTTAATTTGTAACGTGTAAATAATAATTAAGTTTACGTTGTATGTTGTGAAGTGTGAAGAATGAGTGCACCGACGAGAGGAAGTGGGACAATTTGTTGTTTTAAAAACTGTAAAAGCGCCTTCTATTCAAGCAAAGGGGAAAACATAAGTTTTTTTCGATTCCCTAAAGATGCAGCAATGTAAGTCCTGCAGCTAAAATATTAAAGCAGGAAATAATATCTTTATGATTATTCCTCAGGTGTAGGACATGGCTTGAATTATGTGGAAGAGAGGACTTGACTTCAAAATCGACTACTGAATTGTATAAAAACTATCGAGTGTGCAGTAAACATTTTGGACCAGAAATGTTTATAAATGAAGAAAGAAGCCGCCTATTGTTATTGGCAACTCCAACCAAGTACACGAGTGGTAGTTTCATAAATATTCATTCAGAATCTTATACTTCACAAGAAGGTAATTAATAGCTGTTACAAAAAAAATTAAATAATAATATGTATTTGGAATTGTTATAGAAATTCCTGTTCCTGATTTGAATGAGCCATCAACATCCACTGGGATTTACAAAAAGAGGAAAATTGAGGGAACTGCCCATGACTCATCATGTCAAAGAATAAATATAATATCAGACATCATCATTCAACCAACATCATCGGCAACGACAAGTCTATTATCACCAACATTGTCTGAAAAATCGTCAAGTGAGACCCAGACACCTCAATATTTATCTGCAAGAAGCCCTCGAAAGAAGACTTATAGAAAGGTGGTTGAAAAGTTGACAATAGAAAACAAGAAACTGCAAAGAGAAATAACTAGATTAAAGGAAAGTCGTCTCAAACAGATTTCCATTAGTGACTTTGAAAATATGTGCGACAACTATTTAACTCCGGAAGTGTCAAAATTTGTCAAAGTTCAATTACACCAGGTTAAGAGAAGTGCTAAAGGGCGCAGATATTCAGATGAATTCAAAAAGTTTTCTCTGTCCTTGTATTTTCTGGGCCCGAAGTGCTATAGGCAGTTGCAAAAAACATTTTGCTTGCCTTCTCCCAGAGCTCTGCAAAGATTTGTTGAGAAGTCCAAATTTCATGCTGGATTTAATGAAATATTATTTAAAATTTTAAAAGTTAAGGTAGATAAAATGGGCCCAGAATTTAAAAAATGTGTTGTGTGTCTAGATGAAATGTCTTTAAAATCAAACTTATTTTATAATTATGGAGGAGATGAGGTAATTGGTTTATCAGATGACGGCATAACCAAAACTGCATCCCCAGCCAACAGTGCAATGGTCATAATGGCAAGAGGTTTGCATTCCAATTGGAAACAACCTCTTGGTTATTTTTTTTCCTCTTCAAGCATAGGTGCTAGTCAGACAAAATTAATTTTAGAGCAATTTGTGGGTCAGCTAAGTGAAATTGGCTTAGACGTTAAAGCTGTTATTACAGACATGGGCTCGAATTTCATAGAATTATCGAACACACTGGGCGTTACTCCTGAATCCCCGCATTTCAATTTAAGAGGTAAAAATTTATATTACTATTTTGATCCACCCCATCTAATGAAGGCAACGAGAAATAATTTGTTGCGAAATGAATTTAGGTGGGATAACCGAAAGACTTCATGGAATTATATTGTTGATTTTTACAATAATGATAAACAATTAAAAAATCGTGTTGCACCTAAATTAACAAAATCGCACATAGAACCGACGAATTTCGAAAAAATGCGTGTGAAACTAGCAACACAAGTTCTTAGTGCTACTGTAGCTGCAGGCTTAGAGACATACATTAATTTGAAGTTTTTGCCTCCAGAAGCAGTTGGTACAAAAGAGTTCATCCAAAGATTCGACCAGTTATTTGACATGTTAAACTCTTCTAAATATTCTTGTGTAAAGGAATCTCAAAAGCCTTTTAAAGCTGAACCTTTTCAAATTGCATTTCTTGGGGATACATTAAATTTTTTGGACAAACTGAAAACATTTAACAAAGAGGGTAAAAGCGTCGCTAATTTTATTAAATTCATTAATTGTTGGAAGATTACTATTAATAGTTTAATTAAATTGCAAACAGACCTAAAGAACGAAGGTTATCCATTTATCTTTACGAGGCGGTTAAATCAAGATTGTCTTGAAAATTTTTTTGGAAGTGTACGCCAACAAGGAGGTAACTGCGTGAACCCAACTCCAATTCAATTTTCACGGGCATTCAAGAAATTGTTTTTTACAAATTTTTTTCACGGAGATAACATGAATTGCTCTGATGATTTTGCATCAGTATTGTCGAATTTAAACACCTTTAATGCTGAAAATGTAAGTGATATTCCCACTTCTGAAATTCCTATGAACGTTTCTTTTAATGTTAGTGGCTGCGATTATCACGAAAAAACTATTCCTGAACAAAATGCATTTAAGTATGTATGTGGATATTTAGTACGTAAGTGTCTTAAAGTACATTCTTGTAATACCTGTGATGCCTTTGCTACAGAAACTTCCACTCTGGATGAGAGCAATCTGTTCGTGCACTTTAAGGCATATGTTAAGGAAGAGCACCGATTGTTTGGTTCACTGAAAACACCTCATGAGAGTTTTTATAGTTATATATATAAATTGGAAACAGTTTTTTTTGAAAATGTTTTAAATTTAATGCTTCAGCCGAGAGTTGGTCATAATCTTTATTTATTGTGCAAATCTGTTGCTTTTGAGCATCCTTGCAAAGATTTTCCATTGGAATATTTAATCAAATTGTTTATTAGATTTAGAATTTTTTATGTCATGAAGTTCAGCAACATGGACTTTAAAAATACTTCAAACAGAAAAAATAGAAAACTTTGCATTTTAATGAACCTATAATTAGTTTGTAACACTTAATTTTCTTAAATAAATGTTTTTTGTACAAAGTGTATTATTTAAATATTAATGATAATTATTTTATACCATTTCTAACAACATAATTGCCATTTGTAGTAAAAAAAAGAGTTAGATCAGTTTTACTCAAATTTAAATTTCCCGCGTTAAATGCATACCAATTTAAAGGGCTAGCCAATTCAAGGTCACCCAGAGTTCGGAGCGAAACATCAAACGTTCCGACTGGAGTGTCGGATCTTATAACTCTTTAATCTTTGGCTATGGTTTAATATAATATGACACTTATTACGCACAACACGGGCATTCTGTGCGCAGAACATGGTCGATTCTGTCACATAGTGAGGCATAGGCATAGGTTGAGAATAGCTAATATTGGAAATTCATATTTTAGGAAAAATGTAGGTACTTGAAAGAAAACACTACCAGTATTGCTAGAACGCGGATGCACTATGTAACAAATTAATATCTTTTGGTGGTGTTGGAGTAACTGCAAAAAATACTTTCAACATGGGGCATCACTTAGTAAAGACAAACACTGATTTAATATAATAGTAATAGGTACTCATATATGAAAAATTTCATATAAATATTTATTTTTAACATTTTCTTTTCTTATTGCTTTTAATTTTGCTGCAGTTTGTTTTCTGTTAATAAACATTAATTTGGCGGTTTTTTGTTTATATCGGTATATCGGCCGATATAAGCACCGATATCGGCCGATACCGATAATCGGTCAATGTTGCCGATATACCGATATACATATCGGTATCGGTCGATCCCTAGAAATTTAATATATTTGCTATATGGAAAAGTGTTGTTATGTAGAAAAGTTTAACTTTTCTGCAATAATTGAAAAAATGCTCGGAAATTTAACATATTTCAGAACAGTACAGGGAAAAATCTGTAGTCTAATATCTGTCCGGGATCCACACGACCGAGATTCACCCGATTTCCATGGCGATTCATTGTTGACAACAATGATTCACCATGGAAATAGGGTGAATCCCGGTCGTGTGGATCCCGGACAGACTATAATAATTGTTTAAAATTAGGAAAACAGTTTTTATTGAAAACTATAACGTGCCTGTCGTATTTTAGGTTAGAGAAATGCTGCGTGCTCAGGACTCGAACGGTGCCCGAATGCTGACCCTAATTACAGAACAGTTCCTATCAGATCCAAGACTTCAAATGTGGCGAAATCAAGGCACTCCAATGACTGATAAGTGTAGGCAATTGTGGGATCAGTTGGGCGCCCTTTGGGTTTGCATTGTTCTAAATCCAAACTGCACCCAACATGAGAAACTGCAATGGAAGTTGCTACTCGAAAAGTGGACGTTGATCGACGTATGTCCACCTGAAGATCCTGACTATAGATTACAGCAAGAGAATCATTCGCATAGGGATTCGGTAAGTTGCTTTTAAAGGGGCACTAAAGAGAAACGAGCAAGTTGTGCCAAGGTCCACCCCCGATCCGAATCGCATTTGGCTGTTAAAGCTGATCCACAACCACTTAATAATACGTCACATAACAAAACTTTTGTCTACATATGACAGCTTCTGACATTTCTGGCAATAGGCATCTTGCATCAATTTTGTTTTTCTCTGGTTAAATTGAAGTTCGGGATATATTTAATCCTTCCAGATACCTTAAGTTCCAATATCTTGCCCTTGGAACTCAAAAAAAAATGAGAAAGTAGCATTTTTAAACTTCGCGCCAAAAAACCCCCACAGCCATTCGAACTCAATTTTCTTACATGTGACAACGTCGCTGACTAACCTGACCCGACGTCTTTCATTCATAAATCTTAAATATTTGATAGTAGTCACCAGTAGGTACAAAGGTGCAAAATGCCAACCCAAGCAAGTAATAACATTCTACCTTTTCAACGTTAGAGGGTAGTTTTGACCCCTCTTATTGTCAACTGTCAAACGTTAGAGGGTAGTTTTGACCCCTATTGTCAACTGTCAAGGTTGACTTTTCAAATTAATTATTAAATGTCACCCTCAAATAAACTGTTGCCAGATCGCATCGGCTGTACGATATATGACGTCACAAGTCGCACAACGGCGTTTCCGAATTATTTATTTATTTACAAATAACCAAACGTGCAAATGTGCAAGATGCCTATTGTCGAGAGTTGTTAATAGCGTATTAAAAACACGTTTCATAGGGCCAATTATTATCGCTCGAGGATGTTTGGATAACGAGGACGAAAAGCCCGAGTTTTACAAAATCCGAGTGTGAAACCTGTTTTTATACAATTTTTTCTATTTCGGATAACCAACTTGTTAATATTTTCAAGAAAAATTTAGATTAGACACAATAGTTGTCTAGGTTACAGTGTAAACAAGGGCTGTGCACATTAGAGAACGCGTTTGGGTGCTATAAAGTGTTCATTAGGAAGACGAAATAGAAAAAGTTTGTTATGTTATGTATGTACAGCTTAGAATAGTATATTAAAAAACACGTTTCATAAGGCCAATTATTATCGCACGAGGATGTTTGGACAACGAGGGCGAAAAGCCCGAGTTTTACAAAATCCGAGTGCGATAAGAGCCTTATGAAACACGTTTTTTATACAATTTTTTCTATTTCGGATACCCAATTTATTAGAAAAAAAATGGTTTTCCATTTTCAAAGACAGGTCAACGTTCGCTTGACAGTTGGCGATTGTTGGACACAATCGTTGTCTAGGTTACGATGTAAACAAAAGCCGTGCTGTAATAGAGCCCATTAGAGAACGCGTTTGGGTGCTATAAAGTGTTCATTAGGAAACCGAAATAGAAAGATATGAATATACCCACCCCTAGCTGAATATTTACTTGGTCGGATGGACTAGGCGGCAACAGAGACCCTGCAGAAATTAAAAACCCCTATCTACCTGCTGTTGGAATGCTGGTCGGCATATTCATATTTCTAAGCTGTACGTTAAGTGGTTGTGAATGTAGTCTTAGGAAATTTCATTTTTGCTCGATTTCTGTTTAATACAGTGTTCAGTGAAAATTAAACAGGAAACTTGTAAGACATAAAGCGCATAAATTGAAATTTAATAATTATAAATCGATTGAACAGTTGTCGATAAAATAGAAAACCGTACAAATAAAATGGCAATTTCCTGCCAAAATACGAAACAGGCCAGTAAACCGCGAATGTATTCCTATTTTACGATTGAGAGCTAAGCATAATTTTTGCGGTAATTTCTCTTTAGTATCCCTTTAAGGCCACCCCCGTCTTTCTCTTACCGATAAATTTTAATTTTAGTACATTACTACTAGAGATAGAGAGCGTTATTACTACGAAAGGGATCGGGATAGGTATGCGGATAGAGAACGTGATAGACGAGATAGGCGTGATAGGGATCGTGAGAGGGAAAGAGACAGAAACAGAGCAGCGTATGATTCGTCAGACAGTTCAGAAGAGGAAGACGATGATGAAGATGATGATGACGACAGTTCTTATAGTCCTAGGAATAGTAAACGATTACGATTATCAGGGAATCATTCTAAGTCATCTACAACACCGGCGTTACCAAGAACAATATTCCACAGGTACGTACTCAATTCTTCTTATGGTCCAGTCAAGTTAGGTTTTTTAGAAAGAATAATTTATATATTTTTGAAATTTTGTTCCCACCCCCCAAGTGTGCGCCTCATCCCTTATTTGGCGAAAGCCACCCCCAAACGTAACATGGCACTAGTTTTTAGCATTTTTCGGCGAAACTACCCATCTGACAAAATTATTCTAATCAAAAACATTCCTTATGAAATTCTGTGTTAAGAAAGTCCTTTTGATTAATTCTCGCAAACGACGTCCGAAGTTGAAGAACAGTCAAAATAGATTTTTCATAAAAATTCTTGAGTTTCGAAGTCAATCCACAAAAACTTGTTTATGTTAATTAAGAGTGATACATATTCCATTTTCATGAAAAATACAATTTTCGTTGACGTTCCCCATCCTAAATATTTCCCTTTTTCATAAAGTTTAATTTTTGTTGTTGTTCCTCTAACCCCTTTGTTTTTTGACGTTTGACACTTTGTTTGACGTTCTCGTTTGACATTAACGTTGACATTGGCGGTGGGTTGGTTTCCTCCCTTACCGACGGGGACACCTTGTACATATAAGATCTGTTTGACCCATATTTCCCCGTTTCACTGCCGGCGCCGTCCTTCAGACGGTGTGATCGGTTTTTAATTTTTCCAACAATTTTTTAAAATGTAACCAAAATTTTTAAATTTTAACCAAATGTTTACAATGAATTTAAATTCACGGAACTTTTTACAAGTTCACTTTTTTCATGTAACTCCAGAGAACTAAGGGCTCATTGTATTTTATAGATTATAAGTGCTTTTTGTTTGTTCAGGACTTAATCCCCGAAACATGTATCACTTTTAATTAACATAAACAAATTTTTGTGGATTGACTTCGAAACTCCAAGAATTTTGATTGAACTTACCCTCATCCGCACTTTGAGAATTATGGATCATTTTACTTCAAGATTTAAAATAGATTTTTGAGTAGAACTTATTTATATATTTATGAAATTTTGGCTACGGACTGCTGATGGGCCCTGAAATAAAGGGCCGCAAACTTAACACCCCCCTTTCTTTTTCATCATTTTGCTTATCTTCACTTAATTCTTGCAAACGACGTCCGAAGTTGAGGGTTGTTTTTCGCTCGCACCGAAAATCAATCTAGCGGTACCCTCAACTTCGGACATCGTTTGCAAGAATTAGGTGGGGATAAGCAAAATGATGAAAAGGACTTTAAATGCAGAATTTCACGAGGAATATTCTTGATTAGAGTAATTTTTTGTCCGTTTGATAGTTAAGCCGAAAAATGCTAAATACTAGAGCCATGTCCACGTCTGGGAGTAGGTTTTCGCGAAAAGAGGGATGAAGCTTACACTTGGGGGATGTTAAGTTTGCGGCCGTTTATTTCAGGGCAACAATTTCTGCAACAATTCGTCGGGCTTCCATAGCGCCTAAACCATCCGAGTTAGGAATTTTGAATTATACAGGATGGTCCGAAAAATTTTGAGGAGGAAAAGTCGTCTTTTTTTTAATGGAATGCCCGGTATATTTTAGCATATGTGCAACCCCCTTAGGAGCCTTTATTCATCCCTAAAATATTACGGCTTTTGAACCTCTGGTTTGGAAGTAAAAACATATTTTCAAAAAAAAATGAAGTTCATTCTGCTTAAAAATTCCCCATTTACGCAGGTGGAGCTTTTATAAGAAAATAAGATGAAGACCTTATTGCAAAGGCTTGAAAACAGCTCTGATTCCATTTTAGTTGTAACGGTATGTACAGGGTGCTCAAAATTTATTTTAAAAATTTGAGAATTTTGAAACCATTTTTCTCAACTTTTTCAAATGGAACACCCTGTATATTTTTACCTAGCTTAATGTAGAATTCATAAAGGAACGTTTTTTGTCCTACAAACATATTAGTTATTTTCATCCGTTTTCGAGTTATTCGCAAATATTACAAATTTTCTTGCTTGCAGACAATTATTGTTAAGTATACTTACAAAAAAAATAAATGTTCAAAATATTCTCTATTTTGGTTCATGAACCATTTAATTGGTTCTTGAAAAGGCATTTCTATTACCTTTAACATTAGTATAAAAATAATTTGCCCACTCCTAACAAACAAAAATACCAAAATTTCAAATGAAGTTGTTATGGAAGGGTGGTAGAAATGTCTTCATGAACAAATTAAACTGTTCATAGTACTATACAGTATTAGTCTGAGTCTTTATGTTGCAATTTTAGAAGTTAAAAATGTCTGCATACAAGAAAACTTGTAATTTTTCCGAATAACTCGAAAACGATTGAAAATAACCAACATGTTTATATTACAAAAAATATTCGCTTATAAATTCTACATTGCACTAGCTAAAAATATACAGGTGTTCCATTGGAAAAAGTTGAGAAAAACAACTTCAAAGTTCTCAAATTTTGAAAATTAATTTTGAACATCCTGTTCATAGGGTGACAACTAAATTGAATCAGAGCTTTCTTCGAGTTTCTACAACAAGGTCTTCGTCTTATTTTCTTATAAAACCTGTACCTGCGTAAATGGGGATTTTTTAAGCAAAATGATGTGATGAACTCCCATTTTTTTTGAAAAATTTTTTTTTTACTTCCAAACCAGAGGTTCAAAAGCCGTAATATTTTAGAGATGGATAAAGGCTTCTAAGGGGATTGCAAATATGCTAAAATATACTGGGCATTCAATTTAAAAAAAGACGACTTTTCCTCCCCAAAATTTCTCAGAAGGAATAGTTTAAGTATCTACCTGAACGAAATTCCTAACTCGGATGGTTTAGGCGCTATGGAAGCCCGACGCACTGTTGCAGGACCCTGTATAAATAAGTTCTACTCAAAAATCTGTAATAATAATAACTGTAACTTTATTTAGCATTTAGCTGTATAAAAAGATATAATATTAAGAATCTACATTAACAACAATTATCCATACAAAATTTAATATACCTAAGTATATGTCTTATGACTATGAGTACCTACTGATTTAATTACAATTTATTTATTTCAGGTACTTTCGCTTCTATCTCTAACTATTTAAGTAAAGCCGCTTAACTTCTACCTTAAATCTATCTAATAGATAGATTTAAGGTAGAAGTTAACATAGTATGTTATTCAATTGCCTTATTTTATTTGGTAATTTATTGTATGTAATGAAAGTTTAAAAAAAATCGTGTTTTGAGCCCTTTTGTGGTTTTTATGTTCCAAGATAAAATTATCCTCGTTTCTGGTGTTACGTCCATGTACCTCCTCAAAAGTTTTCAGAATAGATTGCAAATTTTGTGTACAAAAATTAACGCATTAAAGTCGCATAACTGTTGCACATTTAGCCACTGCAGCTCTTTGTTGACTGTTCTACAACTTCGGACGTCGTTTGCGAGAATTAGGTGGGGATAAGCAAAACAATCAAAAGGACTTTTTTAATACAGAATTTCATAAGAAATGTTTTTGATTAGAATAATTTTTTTGTCAGATGGATAGTTTCACCGAAAAATGCTAAAAACTAGCTGCATGTCATGTTGGGGGTGGTTCTCGCCAAATAAGGGATGAAGCGCACACTTGGGGGGTGGGAACTTTTCGGCCCTTCATTTCAGGTGCCAACAGGCGTGGCCAAAATTTCAAAAATATATAAATTATTTCTTTTATTCGTCTTTTAGATCTAATATGACTGGACTATTAGTATAATTTAAAGATTTCAATGTGCCTGTTTGCAGAGGATTGGACGCAGTTAGCATGTCCTGGGATAACATGCATCTGAAAAATATTTTGTCTAGTGATACATACTGCTCTCATGTTCCTGATACAACAAGTTCCGGAAGCTTTAATTCTCAAGGACAGCCGTTGTGGCATGGTAAGCATCCAAGAAATGTGCAAGTATCATTTTTGTGACAATTTGTATTTTTTCAGAATCGATACCACTGTGTGCTGCCCGTGTAGATTCGTTGCGTTCCCATGGCCATTTGGAAGCTGCATTGCGACTGGCGGTTTCTGTTGTACGCACTATGAAGCAGCAACAGTTGGTAGCACAAAAACGGTGGCACGAAAGTCAACAAAACACTAGCTCCAGTAGTACAAAATGTTCACAGAGTTGTAAAACTACCGCCTGCACTTCGAGATGTACGGGTCAGTGCAGTAGAAATTCTTGTCCTACGACTTCGATGAGTGCACCCGCTAATACAGAATGTTGGGTGGGACATCCCTTAGACCCCATTGGGACTTTGTTTGACACTTTGGCGGACGCGTCGGCAATACCAGACGAACAAAGGCCCAGAACTCCCAGTTATTTGGGTAAGTTTGCGACGATTTTTGTTGAAGTTGTTAAAGTAACGCACATGTAACAAAACATAAAGTTGTGCCTAGATAACCTGAAATCAACTTCAGAGGCTGGTGCATCGGCGTATTTCATGGATTCCTTGCATAAAAATTAATTCAAAAGTTCTTATGAACATGTGTCTTATAAGCAAAATTCGTTAAATTTGGTTAAGGAGAACATTGAACAACATTCAGTTATCGTTCAATAGTATGATATACATATAAAATGCACATCTCTTGATTGCCGCGGAATTTGACGTCCGATGGTTGAACTACAAGTCAAAATGGTCCAAGGCAACAAGGCAATCAAGAATAATGTCGAATCATATTTCTCGTCTATTATACAGGGTTAGTACAAAGTCCCGGAACGGCCCGTTATCTCCGTTACTTTGAAACTTGACACCGAGGCGCAATTAAGTACAGGTTATTCAAAACTGTTTTTCAAAATTTTCTTGGACCTCAGGTTATATCGGAAATTGATGTTCGCGAACGTTTCCTTGTATCTTTATTGACGCATTTACATTAAAATTACCCGAAATTAGGAAATGTTCAAGATACCTATTCCGCAGTTGAATTTGTATTAAAAAATAAGGTTGACGTGCACTGGCCGTTTTGAAAAATCTTGGTTTTTGACCGATTTCTTCGATGTTTTTGAACATCCAGGGTGGCCGCGAGTTGTCTTCTGGTCAAGTATGATACATGTTTTTAACTTTAAAAAATTTTTAAAAACAGTTTTGAATTCCCTGTATTTAATTGTGCCTCGGTACCGAATTTCAAAGTAAAATCTTAACGGACCGTTCCAGTACTTTGTACTAACCCTGTATATTATAAATTAAGTATTGAGTTCTGTGATATTGAGTAAGACGGCCATGCCGAGTAGGTAAGTCAGCTGGGCTGTCTCCTGTCATGTTAATTTCAGGCCCATGCTGGCCACTTGATATTGGTTATGTATGTTATGTTATTGACAACTCAAAAATTTTAAACCAATCAAACGTCAGAATGTATAGACAGTCGACCAATCACCATGGTTTTGAACTGATTATTTTCAAATCTCCTTTTAAACCAATCAATTAGACTCATTTTTAAATTTCTATCCAATTAAGTTCATTTAAGAGTGATTAATGCATTTTATCGGTGTTTGCACGAGTCATTTAATCGTTTCCGATGACCACTTGATTTTAAACACAATTTGTTCACTGCTGAAAATCACCACTTAAACAAAATTATGGGAAATAAAGGTCCACAAATACGACCACCAAACACAAGTCTTTCCAAAAACCATATTTTAGGTGTTTTTGGACATAAAGAACGCTGATTTCTTCTGGATATATCCTAAAAACTCAATAACATTTTGTTTGCACGGTTCCTAACCTCAAACGTCATTAATGTCAATGAGCTATAAAGGCTCGTTCGCAACATCATATTGGGCTTTTGAGTATAGGCAACCCCGGTTTAAAAAATCATAATTTTATCAAAACAAGAGTTTAATTTGTGAAATAATCTTACCGAATACCACTCGTGCATCGCTATTGCAATCGGTTAAATTTTAGAAATAATTACTCAAGCTTTATTGCCGTATAGGTAAAACAATTCGAACTAAATTGACATTTATTATCAAAGATTAAAGCCCTCGAGCTAAAGCTCTCGGGCTTTAATCAGATAATAAATGACAATTTAGTTCTCATTATTTTACCACCGGCAACAAGCTTTCGTAATCATTTTCAAAATTTAACCGATTAAATAGCATGCACTTGTGGTATTATAAGCGATTATTTTCAAATCTCCTTTTAAACCAATCAATTAGACTCATTTTTAAATTTCTATCCAATCAAGTTCATTTAAGAGTGATTAATGCATTTTATCGGTGTTTGCACGAGTCATTTAATCGTTTCCGATGACCACTTGATTTTAAACACAATTTGTTCACTGCTGAAAATCACCACTTAAACAAAATTATGGGAAATAAAGGTCCACAAATACGACCACCAAACACAAGTCTTTCCAAAAACCATATTTTAGGTGTTTTTGGACATAAAGAACGCTGATTTCTTCTGGATATATCCTAAAAACTCAATAACATTTTGTTTGCACGGTTCCTAACCTCAAACGTCATTAATGTCAATGAGCTATAAAGGCTCGTTCGCAACATCATATTGGGCTTTTGAGTATAGGCAACCCCGGTTTAAAAAATCATAATTTTATCAAAACAAGAGTTTAATTTGTGAAATAATCTTACCGAATACCACTCGTGCATCGCTATTGCAATCGGTTAAATTTTAGAAATAATTACTCAAGCTTTGTTGCCGTATAGGTAAAACAATTCGAACTAAATTGCCATTTATTATCAAAGATTAAAGCCCTCGAGCTATAGCTCTCGGGCTTTAATCAGATAATAAATGGCAATTTAGTTCTCATTATTTTACCACCGGCAACAAGCTTTCGTAATCATTTTCAAAATTTAACCGATTAAATAGCATGCACTTGTGGTATTATAAGCGATTATAGCCCTCGAGCTAAAGCTCTCGGGCTTTAATCAGATAATAAATGACAATTTAGTTCTCATTATTTTACCACCGGCAACAAGCTTTCGTAATCATTTTCAAAATTTAACCGATTAAATAGCATGCACTTGTGGTATTATAAGCGATTATAGGTATCAATTTCAATTGATAATCTTCGTTTAGCAGTTTGATTGTGTCGACTTTACACAAAATTCTACAGATGAAAATGGTCTAATTCCTGCCTTTTAGCATCGCTGCAACGATGAAATAAGTCTTGTCTTAAATCTTAAATGTGATTTATCCACCCGGTCAAAGTGGTTTTCAGGTGTCTCTTTAAACTTCCTAATTATAAACGCTCAATTCCAGTGAGTGTTTAATTCAAACACGGCAAAATCTTATTTTGCAAAACCCTCTTTGTCCGCCGCATAATATTTAAATGGGTCTGTAAACAAGATTTATTACTATAAGGGCCGGTTTTTTCATTTCATATTTAATTTAACATGAGGTTATTTCCATAGGAACAAATTGTTGTCACAATGGAAACTAAGGCGACAACCCTCCTGTTAAAGTTAACATGAGATGAAAAAACCGGCCCTAAACTTACTAAATACCACACATCTTACATACTTTCTTGAAAATATTCATTTCCAGTACGTTAACCATTTGAAATTAGTAAAGATTCAAATATTTTTTTGCAAAAATTTCACTTTAATGGCAATCTGTGACAACAGACCTGCCCTAGCTGTGGCTGCGACGCAGAGTAGACGTGCTCTGCCATTAACCTCACTTTGCACCCTGGGCACGTGGCCGCGTTGGATTTCACCCCATTTCGCCCCCAACCGTCCACAGAAGAGTCGGCTAGGCTTTCATCCATCATCTTTGTGTTGTGTTCGTCGTGCGGGACGCCGCTGGGAGAAAAAAATAGTGGTGTTTAAATTCTCGTGGTTTTTAACCTAAAATTTCTATTATCGATTTCTGTGTTTGTGTCGTTTTGGTTTGCGGGTATTCACGCCGGTATCCAGGCCGGATGGCACCGGATGTGCCGTATTCGTGGACTTGTTTCTAATTTCGATTTCGGTATTTGTGCCGTTTTGGTTTGCGGATATTCACGCCGGTATCCAGGCCGGATGGCACCGGATGTGCCGTATTCGTGGACCTTTTTCTAATTTCGATTTAATTATATCTACCAAAAAAAAACTTTTCGGTTGGTGTTCGGGGTAGGTCTTCGAGACCGATCCGTCGTTCTTCGCGGACCCCGTTCTTCCTTAATTCTATTTTCGCCTATTTACCGGTGGGGCAACCCATACCTGGGCTAAATAGCCTTGATGCTGAGGCCCATATAAATCGTAGAAGAAGAAGAATCTGTGACAATTTGTCAAATTGACGGTAAATGTCCTCTCGCCATGTTGCCAAATGTTTAAACCCCCATTGTTACTGTTTATCACGGATACTAGATAATTTTGCTTTTTACTGGATAGGTTACTAGGGGAAAAAATCCGCACACTTTTTGCGGGGGGTCGGGGGGAAGCCATGGGAAACTCGAACTGAACAGGTAGCGCCACTACTGTCAAGAACGGTAGAAATTATAAACGTAAACGATCTGACATCTGTCATGGTGGTTCGTTGTAGTTGATGCGAGGTTATTATTAGTTTAATGTGTTTTTTAATGCGATTTTTGAATTTCTATTTTAACTAAAGAAGAACTGTTTTAGGTATTTTATGTTGTTGTATTAATTAATTGTGTTTTAAAACCGAATTTGTTTGAAGGCGGTGAAGACGGTGCGAATAATGCAATACCTACGTTTATCGTTTACTTGCAATCACGAAGTAGCCTGCAATGAATGTAAAAGGATCTGAAGGATTTCAGACAGCCCCTCATCACCTAATAGTTTATTCCCAACTGGATACATCATACGACAACAAAGAATTTTGCATACTTGCCACAATTTACTATGGCCATATCGCCTAGATGAAGAATGGCAAAAGCTAGTAATTCTTGCTAATATTATACATATTAAAACGAATTTTATAGGTGTTTCTGAATGAATGATGGGTATCCTTCAAGATTTCTACAAGTTGAGCTTTTAATATGTATTAAGTGTCTATAATTTTAAAGAAGTTAGAAAATATTAACCACAGAGGTGGTAAGACATGTATTATCAAGCCGGAGAGTTCAGAAATAATGCTAGTAGGGTAAACGACAAAGGGCGCTGCAGCACCAGTCTCATGTGGAAATAGCGTGTGGTGTCGCTGAAATTTTGATATACCTAGGTCCATAGTGAGACAGCACGAACCCCTGAGGGCGACTATTCAGAACTTCTTTAGTGAAAAACTGGGAAGACGAGGGTCCATAGTGAATTAGACGTCTTGCTTCTTCATTAAAGAGATTATTTTTGTCAAGTGGTGAATGTAAAAAGAAGTTAAAATTATATTGCTTTATAAAATCAGAGTGCAGTTAATCAGCTTTTAGAACATTTTAATCAAAAAAGACAGTCATATAATGGTAGTAATAATACATTCACATAAGATGCAGAAAATTAACAAATTGATAAGGTAAATAGGGATGTAACACAAGTCCAACTAAATACAAAATTGGCTAAAATATACATAATTAAAATCTACTTTGCTATACTAAATCCTCGACTAAATCATTAACTGCAGGGTGAACAGCACCTTCTCCGGAACTGACCAGGAAAGGCAGGAAACTGAAGAAAAGCAAATAAAATCGTTACATCGCGGTTTAGCAACAATAATTGTATACATAAATCAAATATTTGTTAAAAAGAAACTGTTTGAAAGCAAAGTTTTTGCGAAAGCATAACCTACATGAATTCAATAACAATGTTACGAATTGCGACTTACCCCAGATGTTTAAGGGAGTGAATTTGAAACAAGCTGCATATTTAGCGAGGAAAGGTGAAATTTTCAAACAAAACGTACTCACCAGGTCAATTCAATAAAATCCGTTAAATGGAATAGATTAAACTTATTATTTGACATTTGACAATTTGCAGACAAATGTCACCTAGTTCCTTGAGTGGCCGCTAGGAACCTCTAGGTGTTCAGTTCGAGCATTGCAATTGTTTTTTCCGTTGCTATGCAAAAAGGTGTGCTAACAAATTGCCTACAAACTGACCCAAGTGTCCCATCCAGTAAAAAGCAAAATTATCTAGTATCCGTGCTGTTTATTGACACTGACAGTGAGTGACGGCAGTGACGGATGTGAAATCCCGTTTACAAACCAACAGAAAAATAGCCTGAGACACACAACCCTCGAGTTCGTCAATATGCGACGAGGCTTTACCTACTTATCGCACTGCATAAAAACTTTGAAAGATGTTTGCACATTAGAGTGTGGTTTTTGGCTTAATATTTTTTATTTCAAAATGTTGATCCGTTTTTCCTTTTAGATTTGGTGGGTATGGAAGAGCAGCACAACAATATCAGGCCTCGATACCATCACGTACCTGTAGTAGGATCAAGAGACAGGTCCGAAACATATCTCACACTAGCGTTTGAAGTCGCACTGATAGGATTGGGGCAGCAAAGAATAATGCCGGTTGGCCTGTACGCACAAGAGAAAGCTTGCAAACAGGAGGACCGCCTAATTGCGAAACTCCAGGAAATAGAATTGGACAACAGTCTTATAGCGGTTTTGAGAAGGCAAGCCATTATTCTGCTAGAGGGAGGACCTACTAGTGGGTTAGGGATAGGGATCCATCCCGAAAGTATTCCTATGCACACTTTCGCAAGGTTCCTTTTTCTGTCGTTGTTGAGTTGTTATCCTGATTTGGCTTATGAGGTCGGGTTAAGAGCCATGCGCTTGCCGTTGTTGGAAGAACACGAAGACTCCGACGATCCTTTGGGTGCGAACGTGAATAGCTCTTTGATGATGAGCAGATCGCCGAGATGGTTCACGTTAGGACATATAGAAACGCAACAGTGTGCGCTTAGCTCGACCATGCTAAGTGCGGCGAAAGGTAAGTTTGTTTTTTTTGCTCAGTTGGTTATTTAATCTTTATGTTTTGTAATCTTACAATGGCCGATAACAAAGCTTTTGCTTACAGTTCTATCCTTTTCTCTTGCACGAAAAACTTATATTTACATTCTTTATTAATGCAAGTATGAGCAGCTTGTAACACTTTATTCATACCAACCAATGCCTCGTATGAATAAACTGTAACCGAGCATTTGGTCGTAGTTCTATCTCTGTCTTAAGCAAGAAGAACGTGTATTAATGCAAGTATGAGCAACTTGTAACACTTTATTCATACCAACCATTGGGTGGAATGCATAAAGAGTTACAGGATGCTTAAACTCGCGTTAATAAAGGATAGAAATACACGTTTTTTTTTGCATAAGATAGGGTCAGAACTATGAGCAAGTGCTCGGTTACCGTTTATTCATACGAGCCAATGGCCGGTGTGAATAAACGGTAACAAAGCTTTTATTTATATTTTGATGTTGTAAGAAAGACTTGTATTTTCATCCTTTATTAACAAGTTTAAGCATCTTGTAACACTTTATTCACACCACACCGCCCAATGACCAGTGTGAAAAAACGGTAACAAGGCTTTTGCTTATACTTCTATCCTTTTCTCGTGGACGAAAAACTCATATTTGCATCCTTTATTAATACAAGTATGAACATCTTGTAACACTTTATTCATACCAGCCAATATGACACATTGGCCGGTATGAACAAACGGTAACAAAGCCTTTGCTCATAGTTCTATCCTTTTCTCGTGCACGAAAGTCTTATATTTGCATCCTTTATTAATGCAAGTATGAGCATCCTTGTAACACTTTATTCATACCAACCATTGGCTGATATGAATAAAGGGTTACAAGATGCTCATACTTACATTAACAAACGATGCAAATGCAAGTTTTTCGTGCACGAGAAAAGGATAGAGCTATAAGTAAAAGCTTTATTACCGTTTATTCACACCGGCCAATGGGTGGAATGCATAAAGTGTTACAAGATGCTCAAACTCGCGTTAATAAAGGATAGAAATACAACTTTTTCTTGCACAAGGTAAGGATGGGGCTATAAGTAAATGATGGGTTACCGTTTATTCATACCAGCCATTGGCTGGTTTGAATAAAGTGTTAGAAGATGCTCATACTTGCATTAATAAAGGAAGTAAATATAAGTTTTTCGTGCACGAGAAGAGGATAGAACTATAAGCAAGAGCTTTGTTACCGTTTATTCATACCGACTAATGGCTGGTATGAATAAACGGTAACCGAGCATTTGCTTATAGTCCTATCCCTATTTTATGCAAGAAAAACTTGTATTTCTATCCTTTATTAAAGCGAGTTTAAACATCTTGTAACTCTTTTTCCATTCCACCCAATGACTGGTATGAATAAAGTGTTACAAGATGCTCATACTTGCATTAATAAAGGATGCAAATATAAATTTTTCGTGTATGAGAAAAGGATAGCACTAGAAGCAAAAGCTTTGTTACCGTTTTGCTTATAGTTTGATCTTTTTTGCAAGAAAAACTTGTATTTTTATCCTTCATTGGGTGGAATGAATAAAGTGTTACAAGATGCTTATACTTGGATTAATGAAGGATACAATTATAAGTTTTTCTTGCACGAGAAAAGGATAGAGATATAAGCAAAAGCTTTCTTACCGTTGATTCATATCAGCCATTAATTCAAGATTAAGAATCTTGTGTGTGTGAATAAACGGTAAAAAAAGCTTTTGCTTATAGTTTGATCTTTTTCTTTTGTAAGAAAAACTTGCATTTTCATCCTTTATTAACAAGTTTAAGCATCTTGTAATACTTTGACCGGTGTGAATAAACAGTAACAAAGCTTTTGCTTGTAGTTTGATCTTTTTCTCCTCCAAGAAAAACTTGTATTTTTATTTTTTATTAATTCAAGATTATGCTTCTTGTAACACTTTATTCACACCACCCTTTAAGATTCACACTACTCAATCGGCCTGATTCTGCAATTTGTTGATATGTAGCTAGTCAATATTGAAATCAATTACGAAAACTGATTGGAGACGTAAGAATTGTTTGCGTCGTTTCTGTGGAGATGTCAATTTTTATATCAATATTTTTAACCATTTTTACAAATTAATTAAAACTCAAGCAAATCGCAAACCAGCTTGCTTAAGGGTGTATTGGGCATACAGTAGGAGCGAAAAGCACCCAGAATTTAATAGTTATTTAACGAACAAGAGTGGTAATGAGAGCGATTAATAATCGAGAGATTTTGACGCGTGAGCGCAGCGAACGCGTTAATGATAAAGATTATTATTCGCCTATTAACACTCGAGTCAGTTACAATATTTTTCCGTGGATTGTATTATCATTAAATTGGCGAAATACCTTTTTTAAAATTGCGTTTGATAAACGGTTATGCAACCAAACATGCATCCAATTTAAAAAGTGCCGAAGCTCGATGAACAAAACATGAGAAATTAAATGTCAATTGCCTTGGCAAAGTATAGGCCAAAAGCACTGATTCTGAGTGTCGCAGGGCATTTTTCTTCTCGCACCATGGAATGAAATCGGCATAAGTTTTTTCATAAATCTTACGGTTTTTTCTGGAAGCAAACTTAAGCTTGCAAGATTTGCATTTTCTAGCACTTCAGGTGGTGTTAAATTAAGATCCTGAGTATCCATTGATGGGACTTCTATTTAAATTTGCAGATTTTGAAAATTTAATAGATGGCACTTAAATTCTTGTTTAATGTCAGTATCAGTACATGTATAGTTGATTGCCTATACTAAAATCGTTGATTAATAGGGTCTATTAATACACGATTTTGTATAATACCTTAATTCACGGAAAAATCATTTGAATTTACTCCATAATTATATCGTTACTATGGTTTTCTCAAGACTGCGATGCCACGTTTCCGCAATGAATGATAAATTAGAAAACGAAACATTTATTGTCTTAACAAATTAATATCCCGAGAATCAGTTCAGTAATCTTTGATGAGAATCATACCAAATTGTTCCTCAGTATTCATTCTATACACGTAAAAACTAACAAATGAATAGTACAATTTTTTCTAAACTTTTATGCCAATTTAATCGAAATTGTGGTAAGTTTCCATAAGATCGCATGTTTTAAACTGGCTAGTGAATCGATTCCAAATTTAAACGAAGGCTAATAAAAAACAATGATAAGAATAATCTGTGAAATTTTCGTTGACTTGGTACCATTTTTGCTTCCCTCCAATACATCATTAAAAAATGGGCAGCTACGGAAGCGGCTGGAACCTCCCCACTTATTGAATGATCCAATCCTATCACTAATATCACGTAAATTTTACTATTTACTATGACTAAGTTTTACTCCATCAAACCAAATGTGTTTTCTGTGATTTTTCTAAATTTTACGATCTTTTTCCAAAAGGGCACTAAGATTGAGTACAATTTTGAAAACAAAATTTGACGACTTCATGTGCTGATAGATAAAATGGCCGTTCATTATTCAAATTTCAAAGTTGATATGCCAAAATGGCACTTGCCGCTCGCGGATTGCAACCAGAATTAAATCAGCCATTCAGCGGGTGACGGTATCTCTACCTACCAAATTTCAGCCAAATCGATCCAGCAGTTTGGGCTGTAGCGTATTATTTAATGTTTGCTCGAAACTTCGAATTTTTCAATTTTATGCCAAAAAGACGCTAAGTGTGAGTATATTTTCAGATACAGAATTTTAAGACCTTTCATGCGCTGATAAGAAAAATTGGTGTTCATCAGTCAAATTTCATAGTTTACATGCCAAAAAGGCGCTTGGCATCTGCGGATTCGCAACAAAATCATCTGGGCTCACCAGAAGGCTAACACTAAGCTGCATACCAAATTTCACTAAAATCCGTTCGGTAGTTTCCGAGAAATCGTGCTCACATACGTACATACATACATACGTACGTACGTACATACACACAGACATTTTTTAAAAACCACTTTTTTGTGATCCTGGGACCTTGAAACGTAAAGATCTGGTGTTATCTCAATTTCGAATTTTGGAGTGATTGCAATAACCTCCCATTTTTATATGGTTGTGGGGAGGTTAAAATGTTGATAAGTCTGGAAAATATTGATATCTCCAAGACAACAGCGTAAACAATGTTCAGATTGGCCAATGCAGTTACATAATTAGGCCGATTATGTTTCTTTCATTCCACTTTCTCGCCAGTTTGTTGAAAAATATGTTTCTTTCATGCTACACCAAAAAAAATATTATAATATAGCATATTATTCACTGACTGTGTAATGAATTTTGATAGACGTTTATGGTACGAGTCGTAGACGAGTGCCATAAATCATCCGAGGGAGCAATATTCATTACACAAGAATAGAATACTATGCTTTATGCTTTGTCCATTCTGCAACAAACACCCGTGGATAAAATATATTCCGGAAAAATGATGAATTGTAAATTGCTTTGACAACTCGGCTACAAGTAAAATTATTTATTTTTATTATTATTTATTATAAAATGAAAACTAGGGTGACAAGCCTTATATTGAAGTTAACGTGAGATGAAAAAACCGGCCCTATGAGACGAATCCGAATCTACAATCAAAACGAGGGCTTTCAATTTAAAATAAAGATGGCGGCCACTTCCGGTAAAACCGGATGTGTTGGGAGCTTCGGGATATTTTATTTTTCGTATACGTGGGCGATTATGGTATAGTAGCAAACTACCAAATTTCAAATTTTCTAATGAAAGGTCTTCGCGAACCACCCTGTATGGTTTGATTTCATATTTATTTACTGAATAAGTTTTTAACTTCAAATTTCACAATTTGCAGAACGTTTGTATTCTCAATGTTCAAACAATTAGCTGCGCTCTGCTTTCTACTTTGTCAGTAATATGTTTATTATTATTAAAAATTCTCAAGTTCCTCATGTTTTTAATCAGTTTGAATAGCATTTTTCTGACTTGCCTGTATTTTGCGTGTTAATTGGTAATAAATAATTAGGTTCAACCAAAACCTGCTGGCCATCATAATAACTCAAGCATTTCTTGTTTTTTAGGAGAGGTAATGAGGCTACGAACAGTTTTGGAGTCTTCCCAAAGACATATTCACAGTTCTTCCCACTTGTTTAAACTTGCCCAGGATGCGTTTCGGTTCGCCACGCCAGAGAACGGACCAAGACATCCGACGTTGTTAAGTGTGGCCTTTGAATTGGGCCTTCAGGTAGGTCTCCAATAATTGCAATTGAAGGGTCGAATGCTAAAACTGGCTAAGTCCATATTATATAATTTCTCAGGAGGCGAGGAAAAGTTTCATGCCGCATTTACATACGCTTTCTTTGTCTCTATTTTCACATATTTATGCAAATAATTTTACAAGACGATGCAGAGACAGTTATTAGACGTATCTGCAGAAATAACTCATTTTCGCAAAAAAATGGACATAGCCAGTTTTAGCATTGGACCCTCGAATTCTAATATTTCATTAATAATGTTGACCTTACCTGACCGCCTGTTAATTTTTTCAATAGGTGATGCGAATGACATTGTCTTCTTTGAACTGGCGGCGACGCGAAATGGTGCGATGGCTTGTGACATGTGCCACTGAGGTTGGTGTCGACGCTTTAATTTCGATCATGCAAAACTGGTACCAGTTTTTTACGGCTACTGAAGCGACGGGTCCCGTAGCCACTACCATAATGTCCCACAGTACCATCATGCGACTTAACCTCAGTTTTACTCAGCAAGAGGAATTATCCAGTTGTGCGAGGACACTCGCTCTGCAGTGTGCAACAAAGGTAAGGACAACAATCTTTTTTTCCACTACTAGCTTTAAAACGTACCATTATTGACTTATCTTTGAACTGAGAATTCGTTTTTTTTGCTAGTAATTGAAAAAAGCACTATATATTCACCACGGTAGAGAAGACTATTTTAGCCCTCGCTGTTCTAAAATAGTTATTATCTTTTTTACCTTGGTCAATAATATACTATTTTCGTCGATCGTACTGAAAACGTCACATTCTTGACATGCAATTATCCTCCGACAGCATACTGCGACGAGAATTGAATGAGACCGTCGTAGGTCGAGTCCAATTCTCTAGTCAGTATGCATGCAGGCGTCACGGAAGTTTACAATTCTGTACTTACGAATAGTATTCGGAGGACAATTCGCCGAATTAAGATCAAAATTGCAACATTTCATGAAAATTTGAACTAGTACAAAATTGCCGCTGAAATACAGGGTGCGAATTGTTGAAATTCGTCATCGGTTTGTTATACAATGATAGAAATAGCTGTAAAATTTACTTTTTAAGGACCCTCCAAATTGTGCCTTGAACGCCTTGACTTTGTGCGAGAATGAAGCCCTGGCCTTTGAAACAGCTTATCAAATAGTGGTTGACGCAGCATCACATATAATGACCTCATCACAACTGTTCACCATTGCTCGTTATATGGAACACCGAGGATACCCCACCAGAGCGTACAAACTGGCCATGTTGGCAATGAAAAATGTTCATCTCGCCTACAATCAGGTAAGGCTTAAAGGAGTACTTAGTGAAAATTAAAGTTGCTGGTTGTAGAAAATTTTTTCGTAAGAATTTATATATAAAGCTTTACACTTTTTTAAAATCCTGTTATCACTTGCAGGATCAGTCCATATTTTATGCTTATGCCTCTTCCCTCTATAACTTTTGGTGCGCTTTAGCTATTTCCACTATTCTCTTCCAAACTTTTCTGTCTTCTATTTTCACTTTCCAGTTTTCTATTTTCATCGATCTTATATCATTTTCAACTTTAAGGAAAGGAAGAAGGAGTTCTTTCCATTCTATTTTCGGCTTTCCTCGTGATCTGGGCTCTGCCTGGGTCCAATCTGTCATCAGCATCACTCTTAGTGGGTGTTCTTTGTCTCTCCTTCCTATGTGCCCGTACCATCTTATCCGCTGTGCTTTTCTTCATCCATTTTTCTATTTCATGGTTCATCAAGCTCCTTATCTCATTCCCATTGTCAACCTTCGGTCCTATTATGCTTCTAACTATCCTTCTCTCAAAAATTTTCGGCAGTTCCTCTTCTTTTTTTGCTGCATACATTACGACAGGCCTTATCGTTGTTTTATAAATCTTCATCTTCGTGGTTCTGCTGAGTTTCTTGTCTTTAAGCAGTTTTTTGTTTCTGTGGAAGGCTCTATTTCCGGCTTGTAGTCTCTGCTTGCACTCTATCCTTTCATTTCCGAGGTACTTAAACGCTTCAACTTCTTCAAAAAGATATCCATTACTGTCGATTCCTGCCAATTGTGTCCTCTTGTTTCTGCTGCAATGCATATATTCTGTCTTCTCTTTATTTATCTCTAAACTCCTTTGATTTGCTTCAGACTCAATTTCTTGAAAGATTTTTCCGGATTTTTCCTAGATGCCTTTTGTCTCGTGCCACAATTGTTACGTCGTCTGCATACGCTATTATTTGAATTGTATTTTTATTTATTGTCCCTCCATTTGTTACCTTTTTAATAATGCGGTCTAACGATGTTATAAATAATACCGCTGACAGAGCGTCGCCTTGCCTTACGCCTTTCTTTACATGATGAATTTCTTCTGTCATTTCCTTTCCTGTATTAACAATTGCTTGCGAATCCCTCATTGTCATCTCTATTATTCTAATCAATTTTTCAGGTATTTGGCTATTTCTTAGGTCTTCCAACATCATTCTTCTTCTCAATTTATCAAAGGCTTGTTTAAAGTCAACAAACAAAATGTGCGTGTCAATATTATGTTCGTACGTTTTTTCCATTATTTGCCTTAGTACGTGTATGGCGTCTATTGTTGACTTTTCCTTCCTAAATCCATATTGGTAATTTCCTATAATTTTTTCGGTATGCTGTGTTAGTCGCTCTTTTATTATTCTGGTCATTACTTTATATGCCACATTCAATAACGTTATGCCTCGATAGTTTTTACATAACGACTGGTATCCTTGTTTTAGTATTGGCACTACTATCCCTGTCTTCCTTCCTCCTGCTTCTTCCCTCCAAATATTCAATAGTAATTCATACATCTTTTCGTACAACGCCTCCCCACCAAATCTTATTAATTCTCCACATGTGCCAATCGCTACATGCTGGTTTTCTATTCTTTAACTGTTTTATACTTTTTACCACATCTTCGTATCTCAGCACTTCGCACTCTTCTTCACCTTCTGCTGCCCACGTTATTTCCGTTTGTTGATTCGCTATATCTGGTTCTGCGTATAATTCTATAAAGTGCGATTTCCAGTCATCTTCCTTAATAACTGCCATTGTCTTGGTTTTTCTTTTCCCCAGTTTTAAGTAATTGCACAGTGGTCTTGTATTATTATGTTTGATTTCTGCTTCAATGTCCTTTGTAATTCTATCCAGTCCTTGTTTCTTTTTTCTCTTGCACAGTTTTCTTGCTTCTTTTCTTCTTTCCTTGTAACTTTCCGTGTCTTTTTCTTTTCTCACTCTCGCGTTGTTCTTACTTTCTACTGCTTGCTCACATTTACTATCAAACCATTTATTTTTTCTTAAATTTCTTAAATTTTGTAAGAATAACGGCGCTAAAATTAGTGTGATGCTATTATGTAGGTACATTTGGGTGTCGGGTGTACCGAAAAAAACAAATTTTGAAATTTCTGTTTGGAATAGTCGCCAAAACTTACCTTTTACTATTCTAAGAAGAAAGTTTATTTAAGGTTTTGCGATAATTCAACCTCTTCAGCCCTCTACCTCTACCTCAAATATTGGTTATTTTGACAGCCCTCTACCTCTACCTCAAATATTGGTTATTTTGAAATTCCAATTTTACAACGAATAATTCTTTTAAATGCAATATTTATTGTTTTCTTATTACTAGTAGGCTCGCAGTAGATTTTAAAGACCACTACACCTTTTCCAGTAGTAGTTCAGAAAGCGTCAATTGAATTTCAGAAAGCGTCAGTTGAATTTCAGAATCCGTCAATTGTAGTTCAGATTAGTCAATTCAAATTCAGAGAGTGTCAATTGTATTTCAGAATAGTCAAATGAATTTCAGAATACGTCAATTGAAATTCAGAAAGCATCAAATGCAATTGTAATTGACGGATTCTGAATTTCAGTTGATAGTTTCTGAAATTCAATTGACGTATTCTGAAATTCATTTGACTGTTCTGAAATACAACTGACGCATTCTGAATTTGAATTGATTAATCTGAACTACAATTGACGTATTCTGAAATTCAATTGACGCTTTCTGAACTACTACTGGAAAAGGTGTAGAGGTCGTTTCTTCATCGCTAGTTAAATTTAGCTACCTACTAGATGGCCATTGCTATATGGTTTCAAAGACAATTTACTCATCAATCAAGTTGCTGGTGTATGCATGACAGAACTTATGTATAACAGTACTGATTGACGTCTAAAATTCAGACGTTATATTTTCGTGCGTTTTTTATTCGAGTTGCTGTGCTTCCCGTTCGAGTTATAAGATTTTTTTAAAGACAATTTACACTAGAAATAGTCTGGAGTGGCCTATATTTGGTGCGCCTTCGAAGACTAAAAAACGCATGAAAATATAACGTTCGAACTTTAGACGTCAACCAGTACTGTCATACGTAAGTTCTGTCATGCATGCACCAGCAACGTGATTGATGAGTTGTCTTTGAAACTATATGGCAATGGCCATCTAGTAGGTAGCTAAATTTAACTAGAGATGAAAAAACGGCTCTTAGTGATCTTTAGAATCTTCTCTGAGCCTACTAGTGATAGGAAAACAATAAATATTGCATTTAAAAAAAAATTCATTGTAAACTTGAGATTTCAAAATAACATAATATTTGAGGGGCGGTAGAGGACTGAAGACCTTGAACTATAGCAAAACCTTAAATAAACTTTCTTCTCAGGATAGTAAAAGGTTCGTTTTTTTCGATACATCCTAACAACAGCAACTATGTCAAGGGTACTTTGTAAAACAAGATTATGACACAAAGGTTGCATTAAACTGTCAGTCGTGCAGAGCACCCTTGACGTCGTATATTTTCAGTTAGACGCTACTTACTATGTACTAATAATACTAATTTCTTTAGGATACCCACCCGGCAATAAACGACATTCACTGGGCATGCGCGTTAAGTCACTCCCTTGGCAAGACTGAACTATCGAACATGATACCTCTTTTGGTAAAGAACGTTCAATGCGCGACAGTTTTGTCGGACATTCTTCGTCGTTGCAGTATGACAGCTCCGGGAATTTCTTGCTCTCACGCGCCAACCTTAGAAACGGGAAAACACCACTCACACCCCCACCGAAGCCGAAGCTGCGCCGCAGGCATCAAACCCCTGTCCTACGATAGGCCGCCGCTCCGCCAACTGTTGGAAGCCGCAGTCGCAGCTTACATCAACACAACTCACTCAAGGCTGACACATATCTCCCCCCGCCATTACGGCGATTTCATAGACTTCCTTACGAAAGCGCGCGACACGTTCGTGCTTGCGCATGACGGACACGGCCAATTCACGCAGCTTATCGAAAATATGAAAGTTGCGTACAAGGGCAAAAAGAAACTGATGTTCTTAGTTAAGGAGAGATTCGGCTGATATCCCGTGAAACGTATTGGTAGGGTGTGGGTGCGTGTAGATTGAATGTTACCTATGTTAAGAACACCATTAATAACAGGTTTTCAATAAGTATTTATAAAATATCAGGTTTTTAGTTCGCCCATTTATTACAAAACTATCAATTTTTGTAGCAGTGTTTGGTTGAAAGATGCTTTTTTCTACGAAGGCGTAGAGGGGCCACAACGAAGTTTTTAAAATTTTCAAAAAAAAAAAACTGTTGCAATAGCAAATTGTCACTTGCAAGTGACAATTGTCAGTTACAAGCGACAATTATAAGTTACAAGTGACAGTTGTCACTTGTAAGTGACAATTGTCATTTGTAGGTGACTTATACGAAAGCGCTGGAGGGCCACATGAGTTATTTCTTTAAGTGTAAATTTACAGTTACTATGTGTCACTTTATAGATAGTAAGTGTAAATTTACAGTTACTATGTGTCAATTTATAGATAGTAAGTGTAAATTTACAAATAGTAAGTGTAAATTTACAGATATAGTCTATATATCAATTACTTGAAGAAATGTCCAGTTTCAACCCCTGAATTTCACCTCGCTTGTTAGATGATAAAATCAGTCTAAATTATCACATCAAGCTCCGCTACGATCTGTTCTGTTGGGAATTCTGACAACTTATTTCTAAGATACATTAGTGTACTGATGACCTTACACAAATAGTACCTATACTATCTGTAAATTTACACTTGCCTACTATCTGTTAATTTACACTTACTATCTGTAAATTTACACATAGTAACTGCAGATTTACACTTAAAAAAATAACTCATGTGGCCCTCTAGCGTTTTCGTAGACTTACAACTGACAGTTGTCACTTGTAAGTCATTTGTAGGTGACAATTGTCATTTGTAGGTGACAATTGTCACTTGTAACTGACAATAATTGTCACTTGTATAGCTTACAACTTCTGTGATGCCAGAAATTTTTGTTTTTCTTCAGTCTTTAAAAAATAACGAAAACGTACGAATTTATCTCTTTTAGTACTTTTTGCACACCTTATTCTTTTGACACCCCCCCTCTTTTCATGTCTAATTTCTGCGCACGTCACTGAAGCAGTTCGAAGCGCCTGCCAGTTACAAGTGACATTGACAAATTCTCGGTTACAAGTGACAGTTGTCGGTTGTAAGTGACAATTGTAAGTTGTAAGTGAGAATTGTCAGTTACAAGTGACAATTGTCACTTACAATTGACAGTCGTCACTTATAAGTGACAATTGTCATTTGTAGGTGACTTACAACTGACAGTTGTCACTGATAAGTGACTTATAAGTCATTTGTAGGTGACAATTGTCACTTGTAACTTACAATTGTTACTTGTATAGCTGACGATAATTCATTGATTGAAACAGACCAATGGCGTACGCCGAAGGGGGTTAGGGGGGTTACAACTTCTGTGATTCCAGAAATTTTTATTTTTTTTTTTACAGTTTTTAGAAAATAACGAAAACGTACGAATTTACCCTCTTTTAGTACTTTTTGCACACCTTATTCTTTTGACACCCCCCCCTCTTTTCATGTCTAATTTCTGCGCACGTCACTGAAGCAGTGCGAAGCGCCTGCCAGTTACAAGTGACATCGACAAATTCTCGGTTACAAGTGACAATTGTCGGTTACAAGCGACAATTGTCACTGACAACTGACAGTTGTCACTTATAAGTGACAATTGTCATTTGTAGGTGACTTACAACTGACAGTTGTCACTTATAAGTGACTTATGTCATTTGTAGGTGACAATTGTCACTTGCAACTGACAATTGTCAGTTGTATAGCTGACGATAATAATTCATTGATTGAAACAGATCAATGGCGTACGCCGAAGGGGGTTAGGGTTACAACTTCTGTGATGCCAGAATTTTTTTTTTTCAGTTTTTAGAAAATAACGAAAACGTACGAATTTACGCTCTTTTAGTACTTTTTGCACATCTTATTCTTTTAACAAATTCTCGGTTACAAGTCACAATTGTCGGTTGTAAGTGACAATTGTCAGTTGCAAGTGGCAATTGGTAGTTATAAGTGACATTTGTCATTTGTAGGTGACTTACAACTGACAGTTGTCACTTATAAGTGACTTATAAGTCATTTGTAGGTGACAATTGTCACTTGTATAGCTGACGATAATTCATTGCTTAAAACAGACCAATGGCGTACGCCGAAGGGGGTTAGGGGGTTACAACTTCTGTGATTCCAGAAATAATTTTTTTTTCAGTTTTTAGAAAATAACGGAAACGTACGAATTTACCCTCTTTTAGTACTTTTTGCACATCTTATTCTTTTAACAAATTCTCGGTTACAAGTCACAATTGTCGGTTGTAAGTGACAATTGTCAGTTGCAAGTGGCAATTGTCACTTATAAGTGACTTATAAGTCATTTGTAGGTGACAATTGTCACTTGTATAGCTGACGATAATTCATTGCTTAAAACAGACCAATGGCGTACGCCGAAGGGGGTTAGGGGGGTTACAACTTCTGTGATTCCAGAAATAATTTTTTTTTCAGTTTTTAGAAAATAACGAAAACGTACGAATTTACGCTCTTTTAGTACTTTTTGCACATCTTATTCTTTTAACAAATTCTCGGTTACAAGTCACAATTGTCGGTTGTAAGTGACAATTGTCAGTTGCAAGTGGCAATTGGTAGTTATAAGTGACATTTGTCATTTGTAGGTGACTTACAACTGACAGTTGTCATTTATAAGTGACTTATAAGTCATTTGTAGGTGACAATTGTCACTTGTATAGCTGACGATAATTCATTGCTTAAAACAGACCAATGGCGTACGCCGAAGGGGGTTAGGGGGTTACAACTTCTGTGATTCCAGAAATAATTTTTTTTTCAGTTTTTAGAAAATAACGGAAACGTACGAATTTACCCTCTTTTAGTACTTTTTGCACATCTTATTCTTTTAACAAATTCTCGGTTACAAGTCACAATTGTCGGTTGTAAGTGACAATTGTCAGTTGCAAGTGGCAATTGTCACTTATAAGTGACTTATAAGTCATTTGTAGGTGACAATTGTCACTTGTATAGCTGACGATAATTCATTGCTTAAAACAGACCAATGGCGTACGCCGAAGGGGGTTAGGGGGGTTACAACTTCTGTGATTCCAGAAATAATTTTTTTTTCAGTTTTTAGAAAATAACGAAAACGTACGAATTTACCCTCTTTTAGTACTTTTTGCCCACCTTATTCTTATGGCATCCCCCCCCCCCTCTTTTCATGTCTAATTTCTGCGCACGTTACTGAAGCAGTTCGAAGCGCCTGCCAGTTACAAGTGACATTGACAAATTCTCGGTTACAAGTGACAATTGTCAGCTGCAAGTGTCAATTGTCAGTTGCACGTGACAATTGTCAGTTGCAAGTGACAATTGTCAGTTGCAAGTGACAATTGTCAGGTGCAAGTGACAATTGTCAGTTATAAGTGACAATTTCACTTGAAAGTGACAATTTGCTGATGCAATAAAATCTTTTTTCAGAAAATTTTAAAAACTTTGTTGTGGTTCCTCTACGCCTCCGTATTTTTCCTTGTATAAAGCAAAACAAGTAAAATGTATCAAATCAAAATGCGCAATTATGTTCTTAAAGGGCGGACCCGAACGCTTCACGCTATAACAGTTGGCCTTTGATTTTCTACTTAAAAAAATATGAACGGACAATATTCATAATGAGATTTTGTGTACTGCATAATAATGACTGTTTTATTTCCCCAACAGACTGATTTTTATTGCTTATGGCAACCATGTTAAAATTGTTCATATTTTTTGTACATATTCCACTGCAATGATCAATTTTGACATGGTAGCTAAGATCTCATGCCATCTAGGTGATTGTATTATAGGATAGTATTATTTTTACTATGTACATTGTATCATTTATCTTATTGTCTTTCATTATTTTCACTGATTTGTCGTAAGTCATTTCGCCTACTGAAGTTATGTTTGTTTACCAAAGATCGTTGTTTGTATAGTATTTATGTAAATATAATGTAATAATTCTTTAATGTGAGAGCATCGCTTTATTTTTGTGGTTATATTTTTTCTAATTATTTTTTTAGTTCGATGATGCTTTCCATTAAATTACAAGGTGAATGCTTCCTGTTACAGTTTATCAATAAGTACAAAGTAACTAACGCAGTCGACCAAGCTGTAGCGAAAATGTCAGCCGTCATTCCATAAGCTACCTCTCCCAGCTGGCGTTCAACCATTTGTCAATCTTAATATTTTCTTTGTGAGACTGGTTGGGTGCTGTATTTTAGTAAAATGACTCGACTCAAATTATACGGAGGCAATATTTCAAGAACAAATTGTCGCTGCCAGTTTTAATTTTTTGTCTGTGATTAAATCATTTAACTCTTAGTTGTATGTATGGTATTATTTTGTCCAGTGCCACGAATTGTCGTAAAATATTACACTTGCGTTTATGTTTTCTGAATATGTGTTATGTTATGAAAACTGTAAATATTATCTTGGCCAAATTGGTATTCTCGTCCCATTCCAATTTTATAAAATTCGTTGTTGTATTGTGTTTTTCTGTATATTAAATAGGAAAATGTACATATTGCCAAAAATGATTCGTTCATTAATTGTTAAATGAAGCAATTATTGCATTCAGTCTGTCTGTGTATTAATAATTTATGATTATTTTTATGATAAATAAAAATATTTGTAATTCGATCTAAACTTTTTTCTATAAACAAAACAAATGTACGTAGGTATAGGTAATTCCTTTTAGGTACCCTCCTAACATGCATAAAAATAGGCTTGTAAGGAGACCTTATGCATGTGAATTATAGACAACCCCATAAACGCGATCATCTCTATTAGTCAAAGTGACATGAATTATGCAAATTTTTATAGACGTCCACCTTAATTGCAATAAACCCATGAACAAATCACGGAAATAGGAAATGCGTCCGAATTACCTTGAATATTCTATGAAAATATGCTATAAGTAGTCTACTTAGATAATTTCTTTCGGAACTAAATTAATTTTCTTGTCAATAAGTTTATGGTAGCGGACTTTTCGTTGTATCTATAATCTGTCCGGGATGCACACCACCGAGATTCACCCGATTTCCATGGCGATTATAGGAAATAGGGTGAATCCCGGTCGTGTGGATCCCGGACAGACCATAGTCGTGAATTTTACCTCATTAGAAGGGTGAGACTCCGCAGGTTTTAAAACATGAGTCGTACAACGATTATTGAGGTATTAGCCGATATTTTCATTTGGCATTATAAAGCTTTTGATGGGGGTGAAATGTACCCGATTCCATAACCTTACGATTTACGAAACAACATTTTTTTGAGTGAATACATGCGGATACATGTACACACTAAGTCCCGTACTTTTTAAACAGCGTTCCACGAGATTTTGCGACTGTGGTAGCGTTTGTTTTAAGTTGCAAATGGACATTAGAATTTCTATTGAAAACATTAGAGATTTGTAATGGCATGAGCCTGATGATTTGTAAGGGAAACTAAGACTAATTTTGTAATGGAAAAGCGCGATACCATCTATTTTCCCCCTGGAAGTCATAAAACTTTTATACAAAACATTTTTTTCTAAAATGATTCCTTTTCGAGATATTTGCCAGTCTCAAGATAAAACGACCAGCCTGTATATATGTTCTATTGGCAAATCCTATTACAGTTTCTAATGAAATGTAATGGAAAGTCTCGGATTTTACATTACGTTACATTAGAAATCAGCTTTTGTATCTATAATGGGTCTGTGAATTCACCGGGCAAATACCTACATCAATCCAGTACAACTCATTAAGTAGGTACATCTTTTAACCTCCCCAACCCCATCAAAATTTTAAAAAATGGGAGGTTACTGCAATCACTAAAATTTTCGAAATCGAGATAAGACCGAATCTATACGTTTTGAGGTCTCAGGAACCCAGAAAAGTAGTTTTTAAAATCTCTGTATGTATGTACGTACGTACGTGCGTTTGTAAACGCTCTACAGCCCAAACTACTGGAGCGATTTGGCTGAAATTTGGTACATAGGCATCTCATAGCCTAACTTAGATCTGAAAAGCTTTTGGAGCCAATCGTGCAACCGGAAATGCCATTTTGGCACATCAAATTTTAAATGCAAACCCCCATTTTTCTCGTCACCATAAGAAAGACCTTCAAATTCTGCGTCTAAAAATGTATTCATTCTTAGTGCCCCTTTGACCAAAAATTTAAAAAAAATTGATTTTTATCGGACTTTAAAATCGCGGTACAGCCCAAGCCCCTCAACCGATTTGTCTGAAATTTTGCACATGGGGATTGTATTACACGTCGAAGAGTTGAACAAATTTTGGATTCAATCGGCCCAGGGAAAGTGCCGTTTTGGCACACCAATTTCCAAATTTAAAATTGTTCTCTCATTTAACCATTAAAAACAAGTTTTTGAAAGATTTACTGTCACCATCAGAAAGGTCTTCAAATTCTGGTTTTAAATAAGACAAAATTAATTTGCATTTAGTGCTGTTTGGTTCAAAAAATCGAAAAGCAAAAGCCCAAATTACTGAATCGATTTGGCTGAAATTTGGTACGTAAAGATTGGGTGACCCGTTGAAGACCTGAAGGGCTTTTGGAAGCAATTCGTCCAAAGGAAGTGTCATTTAAGCATATCAACTTAAAATTTTAAATACAAGGCCTCCTTTTTTATGTCGCCATTAGAAAGACAATCATATTCTGGTTCTAAAAATGTATTCACAGTTTCTGCCATTTCAGTGGAAAATAGAGAAAAAAATCTTTCTCATTAAAAGGGACTGGGCTGACAGTGGATGACATAAAGTGGCAGTTATTGTCAAAAAGGTGGCAAAAGATTAACCTTAAAATTAACATATTGTCAAATATGTGATGGATGATGTCCGAGGTGATGTTGGTATTTGTCAGAAAATTGCGAAATTAGTCACAGACGATAAGGATAAAAAAAATTCTGTTGAATTGACTACTATCTACACAGAATACAAAGATCCACGCGATTTGGAGGTTCCAGCCGCTTCTCTGCTGCTTTTTTTTTAAATGAATTCTAATGGGCATTTGCAACAGGGTTCCCTTCGAAATCAAATGGGGAAATTGTCTTTCAAAGGGCTCTAATACCACCGCCGCAAAATCTTGCAGAACGCTGGTTAAAAAGTGTAATACTGAGCTTAGCTAGCTCGAGCTTAGTGTGTGCATGTATCCGTAGTAACTGTCACTCGAAAAATTTTGCTTCGTAAGGTTGGAATCGGGAACCTACATTCATCCCCAAGTTTTATAATGCAAAATAAAAATATCGTCTAATTGTCTGGCCGTTCGTTAAATATGGGCGTAAACTATTCTTCATTGCCTTCTGATGGCTATTATCGCAACATTCAGAGGGCAGATATTAATTTATTTTAAATTCTGGGTGGGTTTTTCGCTATGATTGTATGTCTTCCATACAGAGTAGTGTGTGTGTCTACTGATGTGCCGTCCAGACAGTGCTGTTGAAGCTATAAAGGACCGTCCAGACGGTGATATAACCGTATTAAAGGGCCGTCTAGACGGTGATATATGACTGTATTAAGAAACCGTCTATAGGCTGTGATATATTCTTAACCGTTATTTAAGGACCGTTGTCTTATTCTAATTCTAATTTAGGTACAACTTGCTACACACTTAAGGGTGCTATTATTCCTTAGGTCCTTAGGTAGAAATGTTCTCTGCCCAGAAAAGTCTCATACGTCCTTTTTGAAAAGTCTTATTATTCTATTCAAAAAGTCAAATTATCTTAGAAATAAGTGTGTAGGTAATATAATTACTGAGTTGGTATACCTATACGAAAAAATAAAAAGGCAGCAGAGAAGCGGCTGGAACCTCCCCAACGCGTAGGTCTTTGATTTCCGTGACTTATTGTGTTTAAGATTTTAACGTTGATATGCCTAAATGGCACTTTCCGTGGGTCGATTGAATCCAAAATTTGTTCACCTCTTCGACGTGTAATACAATCCCCATGTGCAAAATTTCAGCCAAATCGGTTCAGGGGCTTGGGCTGTACCGCGATTTTGAAGTCCGATAAAAATCTCGATTTTTTTAGTTTTTGGTCAAAAGGGCACTGACAGTGAATACATCTTTGGAAGCAGAATCTGAAAGCCTTTCTTATGGTGACCTGAAAAATGGGGGTTTACATTTAAAATTTAAAAGTTGATGTGCCAAAATAGCACTTCTGGTTGCACGATTGGCTCCAAAAGCTTTTCAGAGCTAAGTTGGGTTATCACATGCACACGTACCAAATTTCAGCCAAATCGGTCGAGTACTTTGGGCTGTGGCGTGTTTACGAACGGGCGAACGAACGTACGTACGTACATACATACAGACACATTTTAAAAACCACTTTGGGTTCGTGAGACCTCAAAACGTATAGATCCGGTCTTATCTCGAATTCGAAAATTTTAGTGATTGCAGTAACCTCCCTTTTTTAAATGGTGAAGTGGAGTGGGGAGGTTAATAAGCAGTGTAGGATTCTAAAATTTGGACGCCCTTCAACCATGATTGGATGTTCAAAAGTAGTCTACTGTCTATAATCACAACGCAAATCATCGATCCACGCCGTAAGCACTAAGCTTTATACAGGATACGTCCTTGCCTTGAATAAAACATTTTTGATAACATATATCTCGATAGCAGGAATGGATTCCTGGAGAGGCCCCTAACACATTTTTTGCAAATTCTTCTGCTGTGACAGCATTTCCTGCACACTAAATAATAAGAGAATTCGTAATATTTATAGTCTTTTAATTAGGTAATATTAGTTAAAGTACCTACCTACTTTAAGTTTTTAGGTGGTTCAACGGTAATATAAAAAGTTGCTCCGGGTTGGCCGTTTGCATTTCTACAACCCTTATAAGATCGTTAGATAAAAGATATACAGGGTGAGCCTGAAATCATAGTATTTACTGAAATGGGCGATAGTCCATCCAAAAATGGAAGCAAAAGTACGTACCTACGAACATATGCCTGAAAATGCTTCGTAATGGAGCTACGCCCCCTTAAAAAGCTTCTCGAAAAGTCGGATTTCTTAAAATTATTCGGCAAGTATATAAATTTGTTATTAATTCTCCACTCCACTTCATCACCATTGAAAAAAATGGCAGCAGAGAAGCGGCTGAAACCTCCCCAACGCGTGGGTCTTTGATTTCAGGGACTTCTGTTTAAGATTCTAAAGTTGATATGCCTAAATGGCACTTCCCGTTGACCAATTGCTCCCAAAAGCCTTTCAGCTCTTCAACGGGTCACCTCACCTCCATTTACCAAATTTCGGGCAAATCGATCCACTAGTTTGGGCTATAAAGTGGTTTCAGTGTTATTACAAAATTTCGATTTTTCTACCCAAAGGGTTCTAAATGCGAATAAATTTTGTCTCATTTAAAACCAGAAATTGAAGACCTTTCTGATGGTAACCTCGATAGTGACAATAAATCTTTCAAAAACTTGTTTTGGATGGGTAAATTAGAGAATAATTTTAAATTTCGAAATTGGTGTGCCAAAACTCCCCTTTCCGTGGGCCGATTGAATCCAAAATTTGTTCACCTCTTCGACGTGTAATACAATCCCCTTGTGCAAAATTTCAGCCAAATCGGTTCAGGGGCTTGGGCTGTACCGCGATTTTAAAGTCCGATAAAAATAAATTTTTTTTTAATTTTTGGTCAAAAGGGCACTAAGAATGAATGCATTTTTAGAAGCAGAATTTGAAGGCCTTTCCTATCGTGACGTGAAAAATGGGGGTTTGCATTTAAAATTTAAAAGTTGATGTGCCAAAATGGCATTTCTGGTTGCACGATTGGCTCCAAAAGCTTTTCAGATCTAAGTTGGGTTATCACATGCACACGTACCAAATTTCAGCTCAATCTGTCGAGTAGTTTGGGCTGTGGCGTGTTTACGAACGTACGTACGTACGAACGTACGTACATACATACAGACACATTTTAAAAACCACTTTTTTGAGCTCCTGAGACCTCAAAACGTATAGATCCGGTCTTATCTCGAATTCGAAAATTTTAGTGATTGCAGTAACCTCCCTTTTTTTTTAATGGTGAAGTGGAGTGGGGAGGTTAAAAAGGGAGGTTACTGCAATCACTAAAATTTTCTAATTCGAGATAAGACGGGATCTTATACGTTTTGGGGTCTCAGGAACTGGGGAGCGACCCGTAGGAAGGAAACGACGCAGGACGGAAACGACGTAGGCAGGGCCGTAGCAAGACCCCACCGGGCCTGGGTTCCAATCCCCTGTTCGGGCCCCCATACAATAATAATAATAGTAATAATAATACCCATAATATTTTATTTTAAAAAAATATATACATAGTGTCTCATTTTAACTGGAACCACCCAAATATTTCGGTTAATATTGAGCAAATTAACTCGCTCTTTTTTTGCACATGTAGAGTTTCAGAATCTGCATCTACGTAATACTTCACCTTTTTGTTATCCCAAAATCTCAGCCCACTGTGATTAATTAAAGAGACCAAAAATAGCGAAATCGTATTAGGCATTTTTTTTACCGAAAAAGTTTATTAAGAAAAGTTGCTCAGGATGACTCCGAATGGGTAAATCCGAACTTTCAGGCCAAAATAAAAATGTTAAATTTCTGGAGGAAAGAATCAAAAATATGGAAAACTTCAATATTTGTGCAGCAAAAGGATTGCTGTGTAATAAAAAAACAATTGAAATAGGTTTGTTTGACATTTTTGTTGTTAGCTATAGCTGGGCAAAATTTAACAATCGCAGAGAAAGTTGAAATTATAAACTAATAATAACCTTAATAATTCCAACTTTTTCTGCGATTGTTAACTTTTGCCCAGCCACAGCTAACAGCAACTGTCAAACACGCATTTCAATTATTTTTAATTACACGGCAACCCTTTTGTTGCAAAAATAATGAAGTTTTCGATATTTTTCATTTTTTCCTCCAGAAATTCAACATTTTTATTTTGGTCTAAAACTCCGCACTTACCCATTTGGGGTCATCCTGAGCAACTGTTCTTAATAAAGATTTTCGATAAAAATAATACGATTTCGCTGTTTTTGTCCTTTTTAGTTAATCGCAATGCACTAAGATTGCGGGATAAGAAAAAGGTGAAGCATCACACAGACGCAAATTTTAAATCTCTACATGTAGAAAAAATTGCGATTTAATTTGCTCAATATTAACTGAAATATTTGGGTGGTTCCAGTTAAAGTGAGACACACTGTATAAAAATAAAAGCAATGCAAGTAAAAAGGCAAAGGCAAAAGGTGCAAGGCAATAGGCATCAATTTTAATTCACTAGTAGGTAAATAAAAAGTAAAAGAAACAGAAAGAGACAATTTTAACTTAACGTCCTCGTAAAATTCATACTAAAGGCTGTTAAATTGAGTAAATTTATTTAATTACCTATCCCCTAAAACTTACCCGCAAACCATCCCTCGATACATGTAGCCATGTAGTTACATTTATTCATTTGTGATGGTTATGATAATAATTTTGCACGTTATATGTTCTCATTATCTCATTATTAAATTTTCTAAATTTTTATCGATCGCTCGTGGACCGCGGGCCCCCTGAAGCCCCGGGCCCGGGTTCCGCGGAACCCCGGTAGCTACGGCCCTGGACGTAGGACGGAACTCGTGTATCTTCGGAAGACCTTGGGTTTGCTGTCAGTTTCCGTCGTACGCCGCTATGGAGACTTTCCGTCCTACGTCGTTCTGGATGCTTTCCATTCTACGTCGTTCTGGATGTTTTCCGTTCCAAGTAGTTCTGAATACTTTCCGTTCTAAGACGCCCCTAAAACTTTCCGTCCTACGTCGTTCTGAATGCTTTCCTTTCTACGTCGTTCTGGATGTTTTCCGTTCTAAGTCTTTCTGAATACTTTCCGTTCTAAGTCGCCCCGAAGGACTTTCCGTCCTACGTCGTGTTCGGGCGCTCGGTACTCTATAGACCAGTCATAGGCGTCGGAGAGAAAACTTGTAGATCGATCGTAGAAACATCTAGAACGACGTAGAACGGAAAGAATCCAGAACGACGTAGGACGGAAAGTCTTCAGAACGACTTAGAAGGGAAAGTATTCAGAAAGACCTAGAACGGAAAACATCCAGGACGACGTAGAAAGGAAAGCATCCAGAACGACGTAGAAAGGAAAGCATCCAGAACGACGTAGGACGGAAAGTCTTAGGAGCGACTTAGAACGGAAAGTATTCAGAAGGACTTAGAACAGAAAACCTCGAGGGGGATGCTCAAAAACATCCAAAATAAAAACATCCAAGATAAAAATATCCAACGTAAAATTATCCAAAAGCAAGGTCGATGCTGTCAAACTGTGAAACTAGAAGCCGCATAAAAACATCCAAAATAAAAACATCCAACGTAAAAACGTCCAAAGTAAAATTATCCAAACCCAAGGTCATGTTGTCATTTGTGGTTCACATACAGACAAGCTGGGATGTATTTTTGGATGCCTATCCTATCCACACAGTTTTCACCAGTAAACTCTGTTTTCACAAATACCTTAACCTTAAAAAATTTCGTCATTGATTTTCGACATTTTTAAATATAAATGGGGGTTAGCGCCTCTTGCACCCCCTTTTTCTTTTCGATTGTGGACTGCAATCATATGTAGGCATCCAGGAATACAAGTCACCTGTGAAGTGATTTGCGGCGAATTTTGGACAATTTTACGTTGGACGTTTTTACGTTGGATGCTTTTATGTTGGATGTATTTACGCTGGATGTTTTTACGTTGGATGTTTTTGCTTTGGACGCAATTATTTTGGATGTTTTTACGTTGGATTATTTTATTTTGGATATTTTTATCTTGGATGTTTTTGTGCGTACCGCAAATCTCGTTTTGAATTTCAAAGTGGCCACAAGGGGTTCAAAATACCCTACATTACATCATTCTCATTGGTTGTCCCAATTTGGTCCAACCAAGCTATTGGTCAAGGCGGCCTTGTTTGTAAATATTTGAATTTGATTGGGCACAGACTGGACATTTGGAATTTGAAGTTATTTTGACGTTTCTGTTTGACACAAACACAAATAAAGAGGTTAGGGTTAGCAACAGTTAGCAAGTTCCAGAAGCCTGCCAGAAGCAAGTTTTGTGCATTGCTGTCGTGATTGCTGTGAATGATCAGATATATTTTCGCGTTGACCAGATAAAGTAGTGCGAAAGTTTATTTGAATCCTATTAACAATAGATTTTATAAAAATATTAAGTAAGTAAAAATTGTTAGGTATATGTACTTAGTTTGAAAAATAGGAAACCATCATCATCATAGTCATCGTAACAACCACTTTAAATCATGTCTGGGGACATTTTCGTTCTACTGAAAGAACAAAGGAGACAAATTGTGGAAGAAAAGAGAAGATTAGGGCTCAACGAAGTCAGTTCGGGAGACAAAGGAATCAACACTCAGGTAGATAATAAAATTCTTGTTACTGCCACCACCACAGTAACACAGTTATTACTATTTACCAGTGGCGGTTTTTGTGTAAGTGCTCCGGTGCGCGCGCACTACCGAGAAAAAACGAGAAAAAAAAAATTAAAAATGCCCTTTAGTTTTTAGTGCAATAAATAGGCATTATTACCACATATTTTCACGTAACAATAGGTCATATTTCAAAAAGGAAGGTATAAGCAAATATTTAAGCATATTTATATTCATTTGCCATATTGTGGTGCTCGTCGATACGGCGCACGGTTTGGGGGATGCGCTTCAAACGTGCGAGACCGAGAGGATGAAGGATGGAGCTACACACTGTTAAGAGCGTGTTGTATGTTTACACATGGTTTCTGCTGAGGGGCAGCGGTGAGAGACGAAGGTCACTCAACAGATAAAGTGGGAGGAGCCTCGAATCTCCCACTTCTTCTAGAGCTACCAGCTCGCGACTCGCACACAGGGTGTTCTTTAAAGTTTCCACCTTGAATATCTTTCGGACCGCGGACGTAAAAAATATATTGAAACGAAATAAACGCTGATCAACTTGGCTTAAGGGGGGGCAATTACACTTGCAATGGTGTACTTTTTTCCCTTTCGGTTTTTTTACCGGAATAACTTTAATTTATGCTTTTCTCAAATGGAAACCTAGACTTTTCCAGAGGTGCTTTCAAAAGTCACACTTTACGGTTTATTTTTGGGTTTTCTAGATTTCAACATGTTGCTTATAAACTGAAATAGTTGTACCTGGTTAAATATGGGTAATCACAGATTACACGCATCGTGTTTGTATTACAAAATTCTTGTCTTCAATACTCCAGTGGCTTATCTAGCTAGAAAATCTGGACATAGGTACCGGTACATTGGTCTGTGACACAATTAAATTTTTTTTTGATCTGCATTTACTGCTGTGGGGAGACATTTTTTTGCCGTTCCTGTAAGCGAAAATGACCGTCATTTTGATTTAATTTAATCATTTTTCGCAACGGATTCGGAATCTACGTTTTTTGACCTGACCAGTAACTACACGACCACCACCTTAGATGTTCAAAAACATCGAAGAAATCGGTGAAAAATTGAGTTTTTTGAAAAATGCAAAAACCTTTGCTTTTTCGATATAAATTCAACTGCGTAATTAGTTTTTCAATACATTTTTCTCTCTTTAAAAATTTTTCAATGTTAAAACATGTCAAATTTGCAAACATAATCTAGGGTGGCCGTGACTGTACCTACTTCCGGTCTAACTTGGAAAAAATCCTAAATTCTGAATCCGTTGAGAAAAAAGAATGAATCCATTTGACAAATCAAAATTAGTTTTACATTTCGACTTTAGACTGACCTAAGGGAATTACGTTCCTTCAAGGCGTCCCTAAAAATCCAGTTTTTTAAAATTTATTTATAATTTAAGTATACAAATCTGGGAGCGGAGACCACCGGCTCTTTTCCGATTTTTTTTCAAATTATTATTATTGCATTCCTAGGGCCTTTACATATTTTTCCTACAATTTTTTCTGTAGGCAGTTTCCTCACAAAACAATTTCGAAATGATGATTAGCGGTCCATAAAGGCGTCATAGTCATTTATGATATAAGTGTTAAAAGTGGTATTTTATTTTGTGAGAAGGGAAGTTTGAAACACGACGCGCAGCGGAGTGGTCCATCCCCTCGAACAACATAAAATCAGTTTTAACACACATACCTATAATACACAATTTTTTCTACAAACACGATTAAAAGCAAAATTTTTCATATTATTAGTTGAAAACGACCATGAAATTCGCTGTAACTGAGATAGGTATACTGACAATTTGCTGCCGGTGCTTGTTTAATTGTTGTTGCATTGTTACTTTTAATACTGGGGGTAAAAAGTAAATTACAGTATTAAAAACATTATTGTTTTAACGTTTGTTGACAATTGTTAAAAATGCCGTTTTCTGACACCGGCATTAAAAGACAGTTACTTTTAACACTGGTGTTAAAAGTGACAATGCAACAACAATTAAACAAGCCCCGGCAACAAATTGTCACTATACCTCTGCCTCAGTTACAGCGAATTTCATGGTCGTTTTCAACTAATAATATGAAAACTTTTTCTTTTAATCGTGTTTGTAGAAAAAAGAGTGCCTCGCATTTTGCTACGGCACTAAAATTGTGTATAATATGCGCGTCGTGTCATGGCCGTCTCTAGTTCCAGGCCATGTCCTTAACCATTTGGCAACGCGGCCGGAGGAGATTTAGCATCAGTTTGACAAATTGTCATAGATTGTCATTGAAGTGAAACATTTGCAAAAATTACCAAAAATAATAGTATTTTTATCAATTTCGAATGATTAAGGAATTCAAATTCAATACTTTGAGAAAGCCTGTAAGTTGTGCCCTGTAAGTAAGTTTAAAATGATAAATTCTGCTTCTAGGTCCAGAGAAAGGCATTTTTTGCAAAGCTCTTTTCAAATTTTATCGAAATTACAGCTTGGGTTATTTCTAAGCATCTGGGTCTCAAACAACTCCCTTGGAAGCAACTGCGAGTCCTCCATGTTTTAGTGCCGACGTATAATGTGGAGACACTTTAGTTTTTGACCCAGAAAAAGAAATTTTTTACAAAATCCTTTTCAACACAAAGCAAATTCAATCGAGATTGCAGCTTGCATGATTTCTAAGCATCTAATGGACCTTAAACAATTACCTTTGAAGCAACTGCTAGTCCTCCACGTTTTATAATTTAGAGATGATTGAAACTTGACATTTACTCAGAACTATTGTCTCTGGAACTCTTTGTTTATTGAGAATATACGTAGTTTGTATAGAAATAAAGACAATATAATGTTAAATTTTTATTTTTGAACGCTGGGGCGCCTTATTAGAGTTTAGCAAAATCTTACGGTTCTATTAATGAGCAACATAAAGTTGGACTGAGGAATAGATTTTACAACTGCACAAAATAATAATGATTAGGTATCAATTTCAATTGATAATCTTCGTTTAGCAGTTTGATTGCGGCAGAGTACGATTTGTATCAACTTTACACAAAATTCTACAGATGAAAATGGTCAAATTCCTGCCTTTTACCATCAGTGCAACGATGAAATAAGTCTTGTCTTAAATCTTAAATGTGGTTTATCCATCCAGTCAAAGTGGTTTTCAGGTTTTTTAAACTTCCTAATGATAAAAGCTCAATTCCAGTGTGTTTAATAATTCAAACACGGCGAAATCCTTTTTTGCAAAACCCTCTTGTACGCCGCATAGTATTTAAATGGGTCTGTAATCAAAATTTATCACTATAAATTTACTAAATACCACATATCTTACATACTTTCTTCAAAATATTCATTTTCAGTACGTTAATCATTTGAAATTGGTAAAGATTCCACTATTTTTGGTCTTTTTTCGCAAAAGTATCACTTTAATGACAATCAATGACAATCAGAGACAATTTGTCAAATTGACGGTAAATCTCCTCTCGCCACGTTGCCAAATGGTTAGGACATGGCCTGGAACTAGAGACGGCCATGGTCGTGTCCCAAACTTCCCTTTCTCACAAAATAAAAAAAGGGCAGCTACGGAAGCGGCTGGAACCTCCCCACTTGGTGAATGATCCAATCTTATCACCAATATCAAGTAAATTTTACTATTTACTATACCTAAGTTTTACTCCACCAAGCCTAAGGTGTTTTCTGTGATTTTTCTAAATTTTAGATCATTTACCAAAAGGGCACTAAGATTGAATACAATTTTGAAAACAAAATTTGAAGACTTTTCATGTGCTGATAAAGAAAATATGAGTTCATTATTAAAATTTCAAAGTTGATATGCCAAAATGGCACTTGCCGTTCGCCGATCGTCACCAAAATTAAATCAGCTCTTCGGCGGGTAACGGTATCTCTACCTACCAAATTTCAGCCAAGTCGATCCAGCAATTTGGGCTGTACCGTGTTATTTATTGTTTCCTCGAAACTTCGAATTTTTTGATTTTATGCCAAAAAGGCGCTAAGTGTGAATACACTTTCAGATACAGAATTTCAAGACCTTTCATGTACTGATAAGAAAAATTAGTGTTCATCGGTCAAATTTCATAGTTGGTGTGCCAAAAAGGCACTTGGCGTCTCCGGATTCGCAACAAAATTAACTGGGCTCACCGGAAGGCCAACGCGAACCTCCATGCCAAATTTCATTAAAATCCGTTCGGTAGTTTCCGAGAAATCGTGCTCACATACATACATACATACGTACATACACACAGACATTTTTTAAAAACCACTTTTTTGTGATCCTGGGACCTTGAAACGTAAAGATCTGGTGTTATCTCAATTTCGAATTTTGGAGTGATTGCAATAACCTCCCATTTTTATATGGTTGTGGGGAGGTTAATACCACTTTTAATATTTATATCATAAATAACTATTTGACAGCAGTGTTAAAAGTAAATGACTGGTGTCAGAAAATGCCATTTTTAACAATTGTCAACAAACGTTAAAAAAACTGTTTTTAATAGTGTTTATAGAAAAAGGTACTTAATCGCTATAGGACGCACTGTTTTCGAATAAATTGACTAATCGTTTTAGCACGCAAACATTTGTTATTGTCACAGATTTTATTTTATTTACCAAATTATCAAAAATTACTTCATGGACTGATTCCTTGCATTGATCTGGGAAGGAAAGTTTTCCCGTAGGAAGCATTTTTCGCCATAATATGACCATACAAAATTTTCTTCTTTAAATAACGTAAGGAATCAGCCTCTAAATTTATTTTTCGAAAACGGTGCGTCCTGATTTCGAAATTGTTTGTGAGGAAATTGTTGCAGAACAAAATTATAGAAAAATGCGTAAGGCCCCCAAGGCTTGCACGCACCAGAAAAAATTCAGTATACAGCTGTTTATATCCGTACAGTTTCCGCTCTAAATTTCAGATTCGTATCCATAGCTCAGTATCGGTAGCTTCCTTATAGGGAACGATATCGAACCCAACTTTTAACTCCTTTTTACCTTTTTTACCCTTTTAAATTTTACGCAAGGAGTCAATGGTAAGAATTCTGCTACAAGATTTGGGAACACACTGTATTGGTTGTCGACTTGTCGGGAGGTTACAAACCATCTGAATCGATCAACACGTACGCGCATTTAATTACAAAGTCGTGCACTAGAAAGGAATAGACATAAAATCGTATAGACAGAACTATTCGCGACAGTGTTTATCCAACAAAGACAGTTTTATACAGAATAGACCTAGATGAGAAAGACATAAAATTATTTCCTTGAGCTGCCACGCATAATAGGGATGGCAGCACTTGACGCTGGCTCTCCAAGACAATATTTCGGGAAACAAAGGTATCGAAGAAAATTCATAACGCAGTTAGACAAAAAATTATGATTTTGCGTTAGGCGTCAGTTTAAAGAGGAAGCTTCAATTTAGGTTTATTGTTTGCCAGATTTTAAATTTACTTCATAATAACTCGCGCAACGGAGTGAGAAGTTCAATGATTTTGAGCCAACTTTTAACAATGACGGAAACTCCATTTTCAAAAAATAAAAAACAATAAACCTGGGTTTATGTTTTGTCTAAAGGGTAAAAATATTTCCTAGTCTCTAAGTCAATCCATTGAGGAGCTAGACGTTTTCGCTTTGCCCCTGTTCTTAGCAGATCTGGACAAGGATACTACACGCTCTTAAACGGCGATTTAGCAGGGCGAAGTGCTCTGTTTCAGGCCGCACGTCAGGATTCCGTATATCAGGTCAGGAGCGCGAGCGCCTAATTTTCTATCTCGTTTCTCGGATTGTTTCCATTAATCCATATAGGTACCATTCCACTTTCCTTTATTTATTAGTCTTCGTTGGTTTAGTTCGTTTACCAAATTTATGCATATCCGCATATCGCTTGATTTTTGTCAGTCTGAGGTTGCACTCTGCGAAGTTCCAAGTTCGAACATGAATACCGTGCAGCATCTCTTAAATCATCCTTTCTCACAGCTTAAATTGGAAGAAAAAGTCCAAATCAAAGTTCTAGGAAGGCCAACCCCGAACCTAACAATACAGCTTCCGGTAAAAACGAAAAATAAACAATTCGTAAGATCCTTTAATCATGAATTATATAAAAAAAACTTGTGGTTGTGCGGATGCAATGCAGTTAATGCCGTGTTTTGTTTCCCATGTTTACTTTTCGGTGGTGATGTGTCCTGGACAAAAACTTACTTTAAAATTGTTTTTTAATTTTTCGTTTTTGAATAAATCGTATTATTATTATTATTATTATTATTTTGGGAACTGGGAGCACCACCTAATTTTTACCCTTGCACCGCCACTGCTATTTACTAATTTAACTAACAACCATCCCTTTGGCATCATCTCATATTTCACCTTGATCAGTTTTGTTACTTTCGTTGAGGTCATACCCAGGTAAACTGCCCTGAACCGAAGAATAAATTGGTCTCACCTTGGTCTCTGAAGAAATTCTGTCAATGTTACTAAATCATTCAGGCAGACTCTGTACTTCATAAGGGAACTAATCCCCTTGAAAAGGGGTACTCAAAAAGTCACTTATAATTTCTCATATAATTTGAAATTACTTGAAAAATACTAGTGAGAGAATTTTGAAATTTGGAGCAATGGTTAGGGTTATAAGGGACTTTCTTTTACGTTTTTTCATATTTTTAATCAAATGAAAAACGTGCGGTTTGGGGGGGCTACACATTTTTTGTTCTCCTGCTGGCTATGAATTTAGGAACATCGGAACATCCTGCAAAGTTTCAAAAATAATTAATTGGCAGATAACGGCCCTTGGCTGAATAAAAAATTTAGACACAGGGTACAGTAGAAACCAAACCTATAAATCCTTTGAACGGTGCGCTGTGAGCTGAGTAATTAGTAGAGTTAGGAATAGTTAGGAATCCATAGGAATCCGTGAAATGTTTCTTTGGTGAGAAGGTTTGTAGCTTAATTTTTTTATAATAATAGAAATTTCGAGAAAATGTTAATTGAATGTGTTCCCAAAAGAATGGATCTGGCTGTCTATTTCACAAATTATTCACTTTATCAAAAAATTGTTTTTTAGGCGCATCTTTTGATGCCACTCTCTTTTTCTTGATGTCTTCTTCACTGAGTCTCGCTGAGTAATGACGGCATAAGTACACTTTTTTTACTACATACAAAATTATGTCGAGTTAATTTTTATTGGAACAATTTTTGGATAAAGGGAATAGTTTGTAAAGTAAAGACCAGGTCCATACTTTTGGAAAGACGTTCAATCGAGCGTTCAATTGACATTTTTTCTGAATTTCCATCATGTAAGGGTGTGATTTTATTACACATCAGTTACGTAGACAAATACAATACAAAGGAAATACAGGGTGCCATTTAAAATAACAAAATGACATGCTGTTAGCCAATCAAATAAAAACATTTTGGTTCTTGAAGTAAAATGATCCATAATTCTCAAAGCGGATGAGGGTAATTTCCGAGGTAATTTCAATAAAAATTTTTGGAGTTTCGAAGTCAATCCACAAAAATTTGTTTATGTTAAATTAGCCCCATCTTCAGTCTTCTCCAGAGTTACATAAAAAAGGTGAACTTGTAAAGAGTTCGGTGAAATTTAAAATGTAAACATGATTAAAATTTAAAAATTTGGGTTACATTACTTACGCCGTCCTTCAGACGGTGTGGCAGTGGTCGGAAGTAATGCATTACTGTAATGAAATTACTTTAGCTGGTAATGAGTAATTGTAATGCATTACTTTTTTTAAATAGATGATCGTTGGTAATGGGTAATTGTAATGCATTACATTTTTTTAGTAGTTGTAATACCATGACTTTTTCCATTACTTTTTTACCCTTAATTGATAAACGCAAAAATAAAACTTTTATGAAAAATGTAATATTGTGAAATGAAATAAACACCACAGGAAGTAGCTAGGTACTACTGGTATCAGAGTTAATTACCCTAACCCAGCGGGGTTCTGTTTACCTACCGCCTCCCAAGCAAACATTGATGCATTCTGAAGAGGTTTTCCTGCTATTTTTAAGAAGCGATATTCTCTGCGATTACTCCGGATTAAATATTTCTACAGAATTGAAATAATTTCCTAGCTGAAGAAAATAAAACTAACTTTAGCCATCTCAAGCAGTGATAAATTTTGAAACGCAATTGTTATTCAAATTAAATTAAAATTAAATAATAAATTTACTGTTTTAAAATAATACACCTACAGTTTTTTTATAACGTGGCATTTTTTAAAATTCCAATTAGAGTTGGCCGTGTCTGGAATGACGTATGTTACAATTTATTGCAGATCTCAAAATCTGTCAGCTACAATTAGAAATTTAAGAAATGTCACGTTAAAAGTAATGTATAAAGTAAAGTATTCAGTAATTGTAATTGTAATGCATTACTTTTTGAAAAAAGTAATTAGTAATTGTAATGCATTACAATGTCGACGAAGTAATGTGTAATGGTAATGAATTACTTTTTAAAAGTAATGTTCCGACCACTGCGGTGTGGTCGGTTTTTAATTTTTTCCAACAATTTTAAGTAATGTAACCCAAATTTTTAAATTTCAATCATTTTTACATTTTAAATTTCACCGAACTCTTTACAAGTTCATCTTTTTTTATGTAACTCCGGAGAAGACTGAAGATGGGGCTTAATCCCCGAAACATGTATCATTCTTAATTTAACATAAACAAATTTTTGTGGATTGACGTCGAAACTCAAAGAATTTTTGTTGAAAAACATTTTGGGACCACTGATATTGTCGAAATGTAGTCCATAGATAGCCATTTGACTTCCCCTAAAATGGTTCTGATATATTGGAAACGAAAGAAGTTATTAAATTGAGCCCTATAGTGCTGTCAAAAAAAAATTTCGTTTCTGGTTTAACCGGAAATGGCCCTAAAATAGTTTTTTTAAAAATAGAAGCTCACATTTTTCTCAACTAATTCGGAATCTACAAATTTTTCTAAGTTAAAAGCATGTATCGCACTTGACCGAAAATCAAATCACAGCCACCCTAGATTTTCAAAAACATCGAAGAAATCGGTTAAAAGTCAAGATTTTTGAAAATTGTAAAAACACGTCAGCCTTACTTTTTTTATTCAAACCCAACTCTGCAATTCAAATTTTCCTTTACTTTGTTTTGCATTTTTCAAACCCCCTAATTTTTTGCAATTGGACAAAATTATAAAAATTAATAAGAAAAATGTAGTCAGGCAGTCGATAGAGGGTCGGCTGTGTTCTAGAGAATCACTGGCATGTTCCAGGCTTATTAGACAAAGTCGAGAATAACAACCTTTTATAACTCAAATAGGTATGGTAGATACAAATTACAGGCCTCCCAAACCTCCAAAAATTCCTAAAATGCTTTGATCCTCCTAAAATTGTCCTAAAAACGACAACGAAGTCCTAAATTTCCTAAAATAAGGAAGTCTGAAGAATTTTATGTTAAATTTGGGGCGGAAATTTATCCCTGGAATATATATTTTACTCACACAACACCCTCGTTAAAGTGTACCGGAACTTTATTTTATAAAGACCTCGTAAAAAAAGATGTTTTTTTTATTGCCAAGAGGCTAACTATACCGGGTGACTCAGTTTGGTATTCGCCCAGCCCCCTGTAACGTTTTTATTTCAACAGAAAAATACATATTTTAGGGTGTACTCCCAAGAAATTAACTTAAATTACAAAAATTTTATAATAGTGCATCAATTTATTCTGTGTTATGTAAAAACGTTTTCCAAAGTTTTCTATCTTCCGCCGTATTCTTTGCTGGAAAAATATGTATAAAATCATATTTGTAAATTGTTTGACAAAACTCTATAAAATGACGGCATTAAAATAAATCGTCATTGCGTCATTACGTGTCAAAATTTCGATACTCAACTTTTTTTTGGTATTCGCCCAGCCCCCTGTAAATTTGTAAATTGTATGACAAAATAAATAAATAAATCGACATTACATCATTACGTGTCAAAATTTCGATACTCAACTTTTTTGATTCTTGTAAACATATTTTTTCTACGTTCAAGTATATGTAAAGAAAGTTTATACCTGATAGATTATAAAAATTTATAAAACAATTTGGTAGTTTTGTTGTTAATAAACGAAATTAGCACTGGAAAAGCTTGAATAATTTTCGGTTATAATGTAGCACCCACCTTAAGAAATTTATTTTCTTGAAATTTTTCTAATGAAAGTGTAAACTTTCTTTACATATCTGAATGTAAAAAAATGCCTACAAGAATCCGCTAAGAAATGTACAGCGTACCATCAAAACTTACAGGGGAGGAATACCAAACTGAATCTCCGGTAAAAACTCCTAAAATTCTCCTAAAATTTTGTTTTAAATTCTCCTAAATTCCTAAAAAAATAGAAAAAATCGACGTGGCCTGAAATTAGACAATAAATTTTTGATGTGGTGGCTAAAGAAATGTGGTGTACTCACACTTTGCTTACTTCATGGCAGCGAGTAATTCCACGGAATGCGTGGAACCTGCCAGTGACTGTGGAATGCCAACAATCTGCAGATGGTCTATTGATTTGGTTATCTACATAATTATACTCTTAAATTCGCCCTTGAATATTGACTCGTTAATACATTGGCACATTTCACAATCATGCCAATTTAACTGTTTTGCCTGATATTTGAAAAACTATCGTATCTCTCGTATGTAACTCGTGCTCAAAGTGTCATTGTCAATCTCTGTTGGATAAAGTATGGAAAATTCGCAATAACTTTCCAACTGGCAATTTTGGAGAAAATCTGTTGGGCAGGTCAAATTGTTTAAATTCTTGCAGAACTCACGTCAAACATATTACGTCATCGTTGGTTTTTTAAATGGCAGCACATACCTACTTTTCTCGACCAACATGGTTAAATTGTCTTTTTAGCCGTATAAAAATTTTACCAAAATCATAATGTAAAAACAGCACCGGTGAATGCATAGAAAAAGAAGAAAATCAGTTAAGTAAAGGCTCTTGTCAAACATTAATCTTCATGAAAGCAATATTATTCTATTTTTATCCACGATTATTAAATAATGCCATTGTTATATACGTAATATAGGTAATCCTGGTCATAAGTCACGCTTCTGTCACATTATTTCACAGCACCTGTAATGTTGGCTGCCTATCCAATGAACATCATGCATGACGTTTCAAAATCAAACGAAAGTGTGCCAAAGATCAAGCATCAAGCTGTTCCTATCATTTGTCAACATTTTGTTTTTGTTGGTTTGTGTTTACATAAATATAAAGTGATAAAAATTTTTGAAGAATTTCAATAATCTTGGATAAATATATTTCAATAATCGTGGATAAAACGTCGTATTTAACTCGCACATTATGAGCCATTATTCACTTGGTTGTTACAACCCTCGCGAATAATGGTCTTCATAATGTGTTCGTTTAATAATATAGTATACTATTATTTGTTATTATAAACGGGATGACAATAAAATATACCACAATTTCCATTTTCAAGTACATAATATTATAGGTGCCCTAGTTGTTACAAAAGCGTTCCTTTGAACGTTTTGTCAATTATGTTTTTTTGATGAGCTACCTACCTACTTACCACAATAAAAGTGCAAAATTATCATTTTTAAAGAGCTGTGTAGTGAACTTAACCTACTTTCATCCATTTGCAAGGGTGCTAAAGCAGATCATCAGAAATTTTCGTTCACAATGTAATTAAAACACCTAAAAGTGTGACAGAGTGGGTAATTGTTTGCTAATAATTAACGAGTTTTGCTAAAGGGTTACCTTTTGAGGGGAAACCAGTTCCAGTCCAGTGGTGAAAAGTGAAAACATGCAGAATTAATACCTAACTCTAGCCCCGGCTCGGCGAAGCTAAAACCTTGTTAAACTAACGCAGCAAAATCCATATGAAGTACCTACTTTTACATTTCAAAACAAATTCAATCACTGATGCTAAAAGATAGCAATTTCCTGATCCAGAAAAAAGGAAGGCACTATTTTCTGGCCTTGTTTGTTATTGATTTTCTCGAAAAGCTAACATGACGGGGTGAAATGTAGTGATGTATGTTATTTGACCCTCACCATCTCCCAAGCTCTGTTACTCCCTGCTTGATTTGAATAACACAAATTGTAATTTAAATTGAAAATGTGCGTACTTGGCATTTTCGTATGAGTGCTTCTTTGAGTTTAGCATAATTTGAGTGCCCGCAACATGGACACGTTAACTTATTCGAAATCGTTTATCTAAGCCACATTTTTAGAATGAAAATTGTGATAATGAACACCAAAAGAATATATTACCTCAACCATCCGAGGATAAAGAGAATATACTAAATTCTGTAAATTCAAACGATAATAGTGTCTTAATCGCTGGATCTCCGTTACAGGAAAGTAAAGTAAGTATTTTTGCTTTCTGAATAAGATTATTACCGTTTTGATTGTTATTATTAAGTCCATGTACTTTCTGATTTCAGTTACAACTTATTTGCTGCTTTTTTATTTTTGTTTTAAATTTTTATTTTAGAAACTTCCTTTAATCGAGCGACTTGATTTAACTAGCCATAATGACGGAGCTAATTTAGAGGAAAGCAAACTTGTGTATTCCAAAAGTTCCCCGATATCATTTAGATCGGTAAGCATGTGTTTTTCTTTTTTTTTTCATAGACCTTCCTTATTTTAATCCCAAACCCATCTTATTACTGGGTTTTAATAATAGCGATTAAGTAATATCTTGCGTTGGGGATAATCAATAAATAAATGATTGAACCTCTTATTCGCGAGGGTTCAATAAACGCTCCAATTTTTAGATTTTTCACTGGTTTCAGGATGTGGGAGAAGGCTCAAAAATGCTGCGTTATGGCGAATATAGCCCAAATAATCCTCAGTTGAGGGTAACGGCAGCCCCCTATATAGGATTAGGAGAATATGAGCAAAGACGCAATCTATTATTACAGCAGCAGAGAGCCGACTATTTACAACATTTGTCACAGGTAATTATATTTAGTATTTTTCTTCCAGGGATGTCACCAGTTGTGTAAACTTGATCGTATGTTACAGAAAAATGAAAAGTTAATTGAGGAAAAAAATAAATTGAATTTGTGTAAAAAATACGCTACCAAATCCGTTCAAACTGACATTCAGAATATTCATTGTCCTTTAGTAAGTAAATTGAAATAAACGAGGGCTTGCTAATAAAGCTGGAGAAGCGCATGGATGGGGCTTGACTTTTTCTTTTCAAAAATGGATTACTTGCGTTTCGAGATGATCAATTTTCATCTTCAAAAATTACTGTGAACATGACGTCATAACTTGTCAGAAAAGATCGCTTTATCAAAATGATGATATTGGTAGATTTACAATAACTTCGCCTTGCTGAAGTTGATATAATCCGGGGGTACATACGGAAGCGTAGAAGTGCCACATTTTTCTCTTTTCTTATTTCCAAATTACCACAAAAAATGTGTACGGAAGAAAAAATTTGCACAAAAACTGTCAATTTACGCAAAAACTGTCAATTTACACAAAAACTGTAAAGGACCCTATACGTTAAGGGCGGATTCTCGGCCCAGTCGAAAATGACCAAATTATTTTTTTTTTAGTGTAAGTGGGACCAGATGTTTGCTAAAGTAATATTATAAATCGAGAGTAACAATACAGGGTGCCCCAACGGTGTGCAACGTATTCATGACCCTTCATTTTGAAGCTATCGTTTTTACAAAAATACAAGCGCGAAGGTATCCCCCTGTACATGCGGAGCTGATCAGCGTTTATTTCATTTCAATATCTTTTTTACGTCCGAAGATATTCAAGAAGCAAAGATTTAAAAAAAACCTGTATATCTTGAAAACGAAAAATTACTCTTTATTAATTTTTTTTATGGGCATGAATTATAATCTCCTGAATCGATTAAGACTAAATGCAAAAAAATTAGCCCAAGCAGTCACACTTTAAATTGAACCTGCATTTCAAGATGGCGATGTCAAAATTATGTAATATGAATAGGAATCCAGGATGGGCCTATATTATTGCTTAAATCAGGTTGTTATGTGTCATATATGAAATAGCATGATGTGAATTATCTGCAAATTCACATTATGGTTATCTGTTCGTACTACACGGCAAGAAATCAGCTTGGTTTTGAACCAAATTGCATAGGATAATATACTTAAAATTACTGATTTTTGAAAATTTATATTTTCTTAACTAAAAATTACTCTTCTTTTATTTTCCAAGGATTCATTAATTGAGCATTCCTCTTTCCAAAACTACAAAAAAAAAGAAAATTCTCCCAAGCAGTCACTAATGACTAGGGCCCTTTACACAAAAACTGTCAATTTACACAAAAACTGTAAAACACAAAAACTGCCAATTTACACAAAAACTGTCAATTTACACAAAAATTGTAAATTTGCACAAAAACTGTAACTTTACACAAAAACTGCCAATTTACACAAAAACTGTAAATTTACACAAAAACTGTAAATTTACACTTGCAGCACCCACTCACGTTCACCTCCCGTTAGTCCCCCATAGTTTGCTCCGCGGGGTGGTTGCTGTTTGGCGGGCATTTTAAAAATTTTTGAGTAAATTGACAGTTTTTGTGTAAATACAGCTTTTTCTTCCGAAATTTACACATTTTTGTGGTAACTTGGAAATAAAAAAAGAAAAAAATGTGGCACTTTACTAAATGTCAAAGAGAACAATCTAGAATCTTAAATAATTATTTATAACGCCCCTGTATACAGGGTCTTTCTAACATGTGGTACCAGGCGAATTTCTCATCTAACGTGCTATTCAGAAAATGTGTGATAAGGGGTGGCTCTGGAAACAAATGAAGCGCAATCTGTCGAAAGGACGTTTATCCAAAGTTAGTTCGTAGAGAACATGTCATCTGTCATTTTACCGGTGACTTATTTGGGGACATGACATCTGTCAATTTATCTGGGGACTGCGAACTAACTTTAGACAAGCGTCTTTTCGACAGATTGCGATTCACTTGTTTCCATAGCCTCCCGTTATACAGGGTGTTCCAATGAAAAGTATCCACCCCAAATATTTCGTAAACCAAATAAAATATTAAAACTCGCTCGGACAGGTCGATTTTTATTTGGAGGGGGACACTTAAATCCATGCTTGGCGAAACTTCAAAACTAACCCCTTAACCCCCACCTACCCTCACTTCATAATTTTAAATGGCAACCCCCCGCTTGTGATATATCATTTGAAAGCTAATTTCATTGCCAACCTAACGCTGCAACAATTTTTTTATATTTGTTTAACAGTAGCGCCCTCTTTGGTCAAATTTTTAATTACATTAGGGCCCTTTGTGATACATCATTTGAAAGGGATTGAAATTATCTGTAAACTAATGCAAACATTTTTTAAATCTATCCATTCGTTCAAAAGTTACAGCCTAATCTTGAAGGATTCCTTGTTGCAAGCCTACCCCTAAATATTGTGTACCTTTTTCACTATGCACACCGTTATAATATGAGTAATACAGCTCAAAGTTGTTTTACTTTTCTGATTTCTCTACCACTCGTTAATAAAAAAAATTGGTTATGTAGACGTACAATAGTGGATTTGTTACATTAATAATTGTCAATAGAAAGCGTTAACTCGAAAAATTTGTGGGGTATATCATAAAACTTTTGTTAGATATATCGATAGACACATTAAATTATACGAGACCATTAGCTCATTCCATTTTGAGAAAGAAATAGCCGTAAACGAACGATTTTCTTGCTGTTTATGATACGTCGTCATTAGAAAGCAATATTTGAACGCTAAAATCGTCAGCGGCCATAAATTAATGTGGTTCTTCTTTTCCGTTGAGTATTATTTCCAAAGAAGACGTATTTTATACTATACATACAGTAATAAAGTGTTCCAAGGTGTTTCGAGAAGGTATTTTTTAATTAAAATCCCTAATATCTTATTTTTCTGCTTTATTCTCGTTTAGAATAGCAAATTTCATTTTAAACGAAGATGATATGAACCATTTGGAAAGTTATCCAAAATATAATTGACTCCCCTACTTGAAATTGTTGAGGCATTCAACTCATTCAAAGAAGTTTCACCTATTGTTGTGACGTCATGGACATAAACAATGTATGTGATCACAGAAATTCAAGTACTCCATTACTCCATACTCCATTTGCTATAATGCTCCTGGCCTACCAGCAACTAATTTCATACAGCCAATTCATTGTTTTAAAAATTGATGAAGCACTTTGTAAATATTGTACAGACGGCGTCAGCTTCGCTTTGGATGGTGGTGTATTAATTTCTTGATTAATAGCTCTAATACAAACATTTAGATAAATTTCTAATAATGTTTAAATAGCATGTTGGATGACCTGTAGATAAATACAATCTTATTGATGTTGTTGAACTGCTTTCGTTCTCACTTCAACTTTTATTGTTTCTAGGTCCGTTATGACTTGCAGAGACCACATGAAGATTTAAATTCTTATTTACCAAATTCTGTTATGCAGAATAGTCGAAATTTTTCTTATCGTGTAGACCAACGGTTAACAAGTGCTCAAAATGCCTTACTAAAACCGGAAATGGATAAACCAAAGGGCATTCTGTCGAATAGGCAAAGTGGCAGTTCCAGAGGTATGTAGCAATAATTATTTTCTAAGTATAGGTTAGAAAGTTAAAAAACAGGGCCGGTTGTCAAGTCATGGATTAACCTCGGTTTAGCCTGAACTTGGGCCAATCACAACGCTTAAACGCATTTAAACCAGGTTAACCTTAGTGTCCTTGACAACGTTGACAATAAACAACATTCAACGTCAGTTATAGGCATGCGCGAGCCATGTTGAGAGTTGAATTGCCCTGCCACATAATACCAACACATAAATTCATATTCCCCTGACTACTACTAATTTTTAGGTTATATTTTTGACGATCAGGTGGTATGAGTTCTCCCTCACTTGCGTTTTGAGTGATCTACTGTCTTTTAGTTTGATGCAAATAACGCTACACTGAAAAATTGACGTACAAAGCGAGTAAAACACGTGAAACAAAAGTAACATTTGACAGGTGACAGTTTACATTCAGTTAAGCCAACCCAAGACCATGCGGAATACAATTTACACTTAACCTAACTGATCATAGATGGCGAAAAATGAAAAGAGTAATGTGACAACGGAAGGTACTCTGCCTGTCGTAAAGCCGCCTACACACGTTCGGTTTTTCATCAATCCCGTAACAACGTTCGAAACGTTATTTAAGCCTTGACAAAAAATTGAACGAGTGCAGAGCCGTCATTTTGCAGGAGTGATGCCGTTTCATTATGTAAATGATCGGAAGGCCCCTACAAACGTTTAGTTTTTCGTCAAACCTGAAATAACGTTCCGGATCTAATGAAAAAGACCAAAACGTGTGTAGGCGCCTTAACATTTTGGCCTCATGTTTTCTGTAAACGTCAATTGTCAAGCCCTGAACGAACCCATATTCAGTATTTTAAATGCTTTTCATTTGCAATCCAAAAATATGAACAAGTTGGCTGAATAGAAAATATAATGCGTCAAATCACATCATCAAAATAAATATTTATTCAATGCTAAAAATGATCTCGCATTACAAAACTTAAAAAAAACCGTAATGAACCTAAACTACAGCAGAAACCAGAGACCTAAATACTATTAAACGGTCAGCTGTGTAATACGGACCTTAAATTGAATTAGAAGAAAACCGTCAATTGCCTGGGTTTACCTTAGTCACATGACTAGCAAAACTTTCCTACATTGTTTTGATGAAACCAAATACGTTATACTAATATACCGCGGGTAGAGAGAGATGTTGGGGCGAAATGAGAACGAGTCACACGTATATCTGCGTTTCTGTTGATCAGAAATACTTCCGCGATACTGAGCATGCGTTAATTCACTGCAAGCTAGCTGGAAGTCCGCCTCTTCCCCTCACGTCCACATCTGCTGCCTCTGGGCACGCGCAAAAGGGCGAAGGTATTTCTACCCATCTCACTCAGTCGGCGACCCCAACGAACACAGCGAGAGATAGGTCGGCCGCGGTATATTAGTATAACGTATTTGGATGAAACGAATTAAAATTTACTACTTTCAAATTTTAAGGGAACAACGTTCGCAACACATTTTGGCATTATCAGTAACAGTGGAAAGAAAAATTAGCAGAAAAGAAGCGGCTGGAACCTCCCCATCGCGTGGGTCTTTGATTTCCGTGTCTTGTGCTTAAAATTTTAAAATTGATATGCCTAAATGGCAATTCCCGTGGACCAACTGCTCCCAAAAGCCTTTCAGTTCTTCAACGTGGTTTTAGTGCTATTACAAATTTTTTTTATGGTTACGTGGAAAATGCGGGTTTGCATTTAAAATTTAAAAGAAGTTGATGTGCCAAAATGGCATTTCTTGTTACCCGATTGGCTCCAAAAGCTTTTCAGATCTAAGTTAGGTTATCAGATGCCTACGTATGTACCAAATTTCAGTCAAATCGGTCTATTTGTTTTGGCTGTGGCGTGTTTATAAACGAACGTATACAGGGTGATCGTTTTATCTTGAGACTGGCAAATATCTCGGAAAGGAAGCGTTTTAGAAAAAAGTGTTTCGTATAAAAGTTTTATGACTTCGAGGGGGAAAATAGATGGCATCGACGCCATTTTGATTCAAGGTCATTTTCAAGGTCAAATGAAGGTCAACTTAATTTTTTTAAATGGAAACGTACATTTTTTTATTACAGATTCTTATTCCCCGTAAAAAAACAAAGAACTCTCTTCTAAACTATTTTTGGATCCGATGGATAGTTTGTCAGGTATTTAAATGAAAATTTGACTTTCAAAATTTTATCCAATCACGAGCGAGTTTGATGACGTAATGTGACCAATAGGAGAAGAATTACATCGGAAATTCGTTTGACAGAAAAATTTCAGCGGAAATTTTTTTGACAGGTTTTTATTAAGATTGTCAAAAGTTACACTTTTAAGTCATTTATTTATTAATGATAATTATTGAAAGTACAATTATTATAGACTACTTTAGCCTCACTAGAGGATTGACTAGAATAAGAATTTATTGGCATTGATGATTCCCGTTCAGGGTGAAATTCAGGCACAGGTGCAGGCGAGGATTCAGGGTGGTCTTTTCTTAGCCTCTTTATTAGCTGCGCGTGATGTTCGGCATCCAGCTGAAGATAAGGCTTTACAGAAGTTGCGCTGCTGTGCCCACTAATTTTGATTAGTTGGTGGGTGTCTACTCCAGCTTTTGCGAGGTGCGAGATGGTTGTTGCACGAATTGAATGATTTGATATCTTGACGTTCGCAGTATCGACACCAATTTTCATGGCGGCCAAATTCACCCACTTTGAAATCTCGTGCTGACCAACAGGACAATTTTTGAACCACCCCCTCGAACCAGTGCCATTCCATCCGGGATTTGGAGTCAAAAACAGTCTGGTAGTGCTAATAAATTTTGTCCTTTTTGATACTAATTTCCTGAACAACCTAAAAAATAAAAGCAATAAAACTCGTGTTGTTTAGCTTACTGATTTGTTACCTGACGGGGCAAAGATCGGGATTCCCATCATTTGATGTCAACCATTTACTTTCAGTAAGTTTTTTATTTCCTCCTTGACTCTTCTTACTGAACAGGGGGTTGTATTCTATTCTGTTCGTCAGCATGCCCTGATTGTCTTTTTCTTCCAGGAAATAATGTAAATGGCACGAGAATGCCTCTCCGCCCCGAAAACAGAGTTCATATGACGCCAGAAAGAAAAACTTTTTCTGCAATCCCTCTGGGTTGTCTTCAGCAAAACTGAGCACAATTTTCTTATATTCATCTTCAGTCAATGCAGCTGAGCTTCTTTTTCTTTTTTCTACGTCGGACTGAAGATGTCTTCTTTTGGTGTCTCTAGCGTCCCGTGCCTTCTTAAATTCTATATCGCTGAATGGATTCAAATTTACACCATGCTTCGTGTAGTAAAGCTCTTGCAGTTGCTTGGCAGTACTATTCCACATGACCTTAACAACGCTTTCCTTGTACTCACTACCGTCTTGTTTTCTCATGTTATACGCCCAATCTTGCATGATGTTTGCGAGTTCTACCTTGGTGCTCGACTCACTCAAGCGATGCTGCCGCTCGTCACAGAACTGCATAAATTGAAGCCATACTGAATTTCTCGATTTCCTTGTATTAATTGGTGTCTTTAGGTCAATTGCAGCGTCGATATCTTGTTGAGGAACATCGCCAAATCTTCGTGACATTTTTGTTCAACAATTTTTGAATGAAATCAACAAATTACTGTTACTAAGACATCAAACGTCATTTTGTTTCAGAACCTACCTACCTGTTTCATTTTTTACATAAAAATGTTCGTAAAATTTTGCTCGTCGAAATTTTCTCGCTGAATACTACTCGTAACTCTCCAAAATTTCCGGAAATTTATATTTGCCATTTACTCGTGACTTTTTGCCGCGGAAATCTCCACTCGTCTTCGACTCGTGTTGATTTCCGTTCGGCAAAAAGTCATTCGTAAATGTCAAAAAATTTCCGGAAATTTTGGAGTTACTAGTAGTATTATATACGAAAATTTTAATCTTCTTCGAAATCCATTGCCTTCCCTAGCAACACCGGCATGGCAAAAACAAAATCTACAACAATTTTTGTGCTTTATTTGTCTAGAATTCATGGTTGTCAAGTTACAACGGCTGTTCATTTGTTTTGTCTTGCCGCTGTTACTAGGGAATGTCTAGGGATTTCGAAAAAGGTTAAAATTTACATCCATCGGATCCAAAAATAGTTTAGATGAGAGTTGTTTGTTCTTTTATGGGGAATAAGAATCTGTAATAAAAAATATAGGTTTCCATTTAAAAAAATCAAGTTGACCTTCATTTGACCTTGAAAATGACCTTGAATCAAAATGGCGATGCTGCCATTTATTTTCCCCCTCGAAGTCATAAAACTTTTATACAAAACATTTTTTTCTAAAATGCTTCTTTTTCGAGATATTTGCCAGTCTCAAGATAAAACGACCACCCTGTATACCCACAGATACATTTTCAGAACCACGTTTTTGGGTTCCTGAGACCTCAAAACGTGAAGATCTGGTGTTATCTCAAATTCGAAAATTTTACTTGTTTTTAAGTGGTGAGGTCAAAATGTAGTTATAGAGGTACATAGGTTTTTTTCACAGCACCGATTTTTGGCCAAAAGGGTACCAAATGTGAACACATGTGGGCAGATTTAGCCCAAAACCTTTTCAGCTCTTAAATCCATAAGATATGCACATTCCTTTCAGCCAAATCGGTCCAGTAGTTTGTACTTTAGCGTGTTTACAGACAGACATACAGACATTTTTCAGAAACCACTTTTTTGGGTTCCCAGGACCCTGAAACGTAAAGATTTTATGTTTTTGGCTATTCGATTTTTTTGAATTTTCCGATTGATTCCAGTAACTGCTTCGCACTGCGATCGATTTTAGTATCTGCTCCGTGAAGTGTAGAAGTTAAAAAGGAAATTAATAACAAAGTTAATAAATATCAAACACGAACTGCACGTCACAACTCAATCATTAACAACCACATTTCAAAATGAATAACATGCAAACCCCCATTCACCTAAGAAAAAACGCTGCTTCCCCTGCTTCCAAGATGGCCGCCTTTACATATCGGGTGTCCCAAAAAAAACCAGACAAAATATTTTTGGGAATAAGTCTGCCATTTCTTAACCGATTTGGATGAGCGTGGCCTTAAATTAAAACCAAAGAATCAGGCTTTCGACTGTATGAGAAACTACGGCAGATGGCGCTGCCGTAGCAGTCCTATTGATACTTGCTTTAAAGGTTTATTTTAGCTGCATGGGGATTGGTCAGTCAACGACCAATCGGTATGATACTCGAATAGCCTTGAAGATCTTTCGTGTTCAAAAATCCTTTTTCAGAAGTCGATTTGGCTTAAGCATTAATTTTCTGTATTAAAAAAAAAAATGTGTTTTTGAGTATTTTCACGCATTAATGACCATGACCAAAGAACAGTAATGCATATAAATCTTAATTTTCAGTAATAAATAAACGAAGATCGTCAAAACAGTGGCGCGGATGCCAGTGGGGGGCAACTGAACAGTAATCATTGAAAATTAAGCCCTATGTGCCTCAATGTTGCTTTAGTCATGGATGTGGAAGCATGAAAATACACAAAAACACTTTTTTTTTAAATCGCAGAAAATTAATGCTTACGCCAAATGGACGTCTGAAAAAAGATTTTTGAAGAAAAAAGAATGATCTTCAAGGCTATTTGGGTCTTATAACCATTGATTGTTGCCCGACCAATCCCCACGCACCTAAAATAAGCCTTAAAGACAAGTACTACAGCAGCGCCATCTGTCGACGTTTCTTACAAAGTTCGAAATCCTGATTCTTTAGCTTTAATTTAAGACCAAGTCTATCCAAATCGGTTAAGAAATGGCTGACTTATTTCAAAGACTATGTTGTCCGGTTTTTTTTGGGACACCCGATACGTTTGTAAACACGCCACAGCCAAAACTACCAGACCGATTTGACTGAAATTTGGTACGTGGGATAACCCAATTTAGATCTGAAATGCTGTTGGAGCCAATCGTGCAACTGGAAATGCCATTTTGGCACATCAACTTTTAAAATTTAAACGCAAACCCCCATTTTTCACGTGACTATAGGAAAGGCCTTCAAATTCTGCTTTTAAAAATGTATTCACTCTGAGTGCCCTTTTGACCAAAAATTAAAAAATTGAGATTTTTCTCAGACTTTAAAATCGCTGTACAGTCCAAGCCCCCTAACCGATTTGGCTGAAATTTTGCACATGGGGATTGTATTACACGTCGAAGAGCTGAACAAATTTCAATTTCAATTCAATCGGCCAGCGGAAAGTGCCGTTTTGGCATACCAATTTCCAAATTTAACATTATTCTCTTATTTAACCACCCAAAACAAGTTTTTGACAGATTTATTGTCACCATCAGAAAGGTCTTCAAATTATGGTTTTAAATAAGACAAAAATCGTATTATTTTAATGTATACAGGGTGTTGGTAGATTCTTGGACTCAATCTAAAACGAATTGTCCTTAGCAAAAATTGCGAAGCTCCACTAGTTTTCAAATAGGAAGCAGTTCAAATTCATCAATCAGAACGCAGCACTTAATTAAATAAGCTTGTGCAATATGTACAAGCTGTTGCTGGGATACACAAAAAGTTGTTATGATGCCTTATTCTTTGTGCCATTACTACTTTTTGAGTTTTTGTGAATCTCAGCAACAGCACATCCTTATTTTACCTTACTATCTGATTCAGAGATTAATTTGAAAACTATTGGACCCTAGCATTTTTTGCAAAGGAAAAATCGTCTTTGAGTCCAGGAAGCTACCATTACCGGCTTATACGGGAGTGCTGGCACACGCTGTATATTTGATGTATAAATCCTCTCAGCACTCAACTTCAATTCTGCGTGGCTCGACTTGCACTGCCTTTGTTGACTGTCCGTTAGAAAATTAATCGATTCTAGTCATTCGGAATTAAAAACAAAACTATCTGCATAATACCTTCGTAAAATTGTTTGCAGAGTTTCTTTTCATCCCTTATTTTCAGAAAGAGTAATGTCGAATGTAAAATACTTACATTCTCCGAGTTTCTTAGATGGTTTTAGTTATCAGGATCGCACCGAAGAATTAGAGCGAGTACGTATTTCTCATAGTTAGGAAAACAAAAAGCATTAAGAGTTTTCAGGAGAGAATCAAGAGAGAGGGCTACCAGCAAGAACTGAAACTTCAGATCGAAGAGAAGCACCGATTGCAAGCCATGCGAGAGGAACAGGAACGACGAGAACAAGAATTAGAGAACAGAAGGTTAGAACAGCAACTGCTTAGGATGCAAGAAGAGCAAATCATAGAGGAGCAGCGACGATGCCGCCGAGACGACCGTGTACTGAAATGCTCGCGCGAAATTGTTGATTGTTTGATTTTTTTGCAGGTGAGAAGACACAGCGACGATTTGTTGCGAAGAAAACACGAACTGCAGTTCAGACCTGGTTTTAGGAAACACACGGATTCGGAGAGTAGTTTATCAAGTCTTCGAAACACCAACGTTGCCTCGAAAGCAGTTTCACATTATTCCCCTCCGGTGTCTCGTCGCAATCCTTATTCCTTCAACATTCCTTCCACTTCTGTGTTCGCCGACTCGACCAGGTACAATTTGCACCGGTTCGATTCGTACAATCGTAAAGACACTTTGAATAGGATGGACTCTTTAAATACTTACGATACTCACAACAGGTTTAATTCTTTCAGCCGTTACGATTCGTTGAGTAGAATAGATTCATTGCGGCATCAAGATACGTTGAATAGAATAGAAGCGCTGAATATTCAAGATAACTTAAGTAATGCGCAGCGTAGGCATAGCGCCACTCAGCAAGACCTCAGCCTGCTTAGGAGGAGTCCGAAACTACAAAGGAGAAGTAGCTCGAGTAGATTTGATGACGCTCTTCCGATACCAGTATTGAAAGCACACTCGCCAGTCGCCAGAGAACTGAAAAATTCAGTTCCATTCGTTAGTAGGCATAGTTCCGATGCAATTAGGAAATTAGAGGATAAGTGGCAGGTATGAAGTTCTGATTATCTACTTATTAATATTTTTGGTATAGGAAAAAATACATTATGCTTATAACTTTTGAAATAAGTTCGATGAAAAATGGGCAGCAGAGAAGCGGCTGAGAATACTTACCTTTTAAGGTTAATTTCCTGCCACATTTATTGCTATTCTCTGTCAGTCGACAAGTTTTAAACGAGAATGAAAATTTTGAATACAGGGTGCAAGGAAATGAATCCGTGTAATTTTAAGGGCGGCTAAACCATGACAAGTGCTTAACCATTTTGGGCTAAGACGCGCATATTTGGTGACACATAAAAGGAAATCGTCATTCCTACCGTTTTTTGCATCTACCAAGACACTCACCATGTACAAAATAAATGTCGGCATATTCTTGAGTTGAAAATCGAAAAATGATCGGAGGCTGATTATTACAATTTGTCAATTTCACAAAATTTGGAAGTTAATTTTTTGTTGTCATGATACCTACCGGATATTTTTATTTTTCTATTATTATCCCATACTCTCCATTCATTTTCCTTGCAAAATTTCCTCATCTCATACCAACATAAAATTCAAATTTTGACGTTCTGTCACATCAATAGAAAATGAATGGAGAGTACTCTGTTCTCTTGAAGTGACAGCGTCAAAATTTGAGTTTTAGTTTGGTATGAGGAAGTTTTGCAGGGAATTTTACTAACAGGTGACTTGGTAGAAATGATTTCAATGCGATACGTCAGAAAACATAACAAATGTCAAAATTATGCAATTGCTCTGAATTGGCCCAAAATGGCCTTTGTGTGCGTGCAGTTTTGAGTAAAGTGCAAAGAAAAATATACACGAAAAAGCCTCAGGTACGTTTATCTGTGACACTGCTTCTAACAATAAAAATAAACCCTAGAAGATTTGGGTTATGCAATGTTTTTGCTTTCCCGCCAAATTTCTATCAAATTGTCAAAAGTACAATCCCTTACAAATTAGGGTTGTACAGTTCCAGAAAAATTTTAGAGCTCCAATAGAAAATGAATGGAGTTTACGATCATGTTTTCAGCTGTACCATATTCCTTAACACCCTGTATTTTCCGCCGAAATAGTAGGAACTGTAGGTAAATAGATTTTTAGAGCCAGGGGCCTTATCCCCGACTTCGGCGGATCTCATTCGAATGCACATCCGCACGAAATCGAAATCCGCACGGGCGACTCTCGGATCGCCAAACGGTATTCTCGAGTTCCCCTCCGCCTGTTCGCATTTCGATCGTTTCTTCCGCCCGAGAAACGTATGTCGTAGCGTAACGGCATTCGAAAACCAATGAGAGCACCGGTTTCGCACGGCGCGGCGGTCAAGTTTGAATTTATTTGATAAATCGCAACCCAAATAAATGCAAATATTCTAATTTTACAGTAGATGATTGGGTGAAATTAAAAAAAAGACATTTTATGTTCAATATTGCTATTTACCTTCATAGTTCATATACAGTGTGTCTCATTTTAACTGGAACCACACAAATATTTCGGTTAATTTTAACCGAATCAATGCGTTCTTTTTTTCTGCATCTAGAGCTCCAAAATCTGCACCTGTGTAATACTCAATTTTTTTTATAAACCGAAACCCCAGCCTACTGCGATTTAATAAAGAGGCCAAAAATGACGAAATCGTATTAGGCATTTTTTTATCGAAAAATATTATACAGAAAAGTTGCTCAGGATCGCTCCAAATGGCTATATCCGAAGTTTCAGGAAAATATAAAAATGTTGAATTTCTTGAGAAAGAATCAGAAAATAACGAAAACGTCAATATTTTTGCAACATAACGGGTGATGTGAAATAAAAAAACAATGGAAGCGCATGTGTTTGCTGTTTGTGGCACATTGCAACAGATTAGTTGGGATGTCCCTTGAAATCGTTAAGAAAAACGAAAATTTGACTCTATCTTAATAATTTCAACTTTTTCTGCGATTGTTAAGTTTTATCCATCCATAGCCGATAGCAAATATCAAATCAATTCATTTCAATTGTATTTTTATTTCACAGCACCCATTATGTTGCAAAAATATTGAACTTTTCGTTATTTTGTGATTCTTCCTCAAGAAATTCAACATTTTTATTTTTTCCTCAAATTTCGGATTTAGCCATTTGAAGCCATCCTGAGCAACTTTTCCTTATAAAATTTTTCGATAAAAAAATGCCTAATATGATTTCGTCATTTTTGGCCTCTTTATTAAATCGCAGTAGGCTGGGATTTCGGTCTATAAAAAAAGTGAAGTATCAGGCAGGTGCAGATTTTGGAGCTCTACATGCAGAATGCAGAACATGAAGAATTTAGTTGATGCTGAGTTATTGATACTTTTTTGGAAGTTTAATGTTTCGTTATTTGTAAGTGAGAATATTCTGCAATGATTCGGTTAAAATTAACCGAAATATTTGGGTGGTTCCAGTTAAAATGAGACACACTGTAGCAGGTGTAAAGTGTAAAGTATGGAATAAAATTCCTTAAATTTTTGTTCTTGATTTGTGGCAAAAATCCTCGGACAGGTCAATTTTATTTTTGTAATACGGACTTGATGGAGGGGACAGTTATTTTCTCACACTTTCGGTTTAACCGGAAATGGCCTTAACTTAGTTTTCTCAAATGGAATGACACTTTTTTCTCAATGGATTCGGAATCTGAGAATTTTTTAAAGTTAGAAATATGTATTTACCGGAAGTACAGTCACGGCCACCCCAGATTTTCAAAAACATCGAAGAAATCGGTCAAAAACCAAGATTTTTGAAAATCACAAGTACCTACACGTCAACCTTATTTTTTTGTTACAAATTCAACTGCCCGATTACTTTTTTTAAAAATTCTTTTTGCTATTTTGGCAGATTGTGAAAAATGAAAAAAATTGAAAAAGCAAAGACAAATAAAAGGAAATGAAATTGAAGACATTTTCCTAATCGCCCCATTAAGCATAAATAATAAGTATTAGCAAAATAATCCAACGGTAATGATTTTTGATATAAAAATTGAAAACCGAGTTGAGCAAGCAGCATCTACTTTCGTGCAAATGCCTCGATCCGCCTGGAATTATCATGCGATGCTGACGGTCGTACGAAAAGTTCCACATCGCCCGAGATTCGAATGGTACGGATCTCGAGAATACCAAAGTTGGAGGTTCGTGCGCAAACCGCATCACTTTCGCACGAAACGAGATCCGCCGAAGTCAGAATGTCTGTCCGTCCTGCAGGCGACCGGCCCGCTTCACAATGGGGAAAGATGGGAAAACTTCTCTAGGCGTTTTTTCGCCAGCAGGATTTTCTGATAAATGTCAAATTCAAATATGCTAAATCTGATTGGCTTGCTTAACGCGGGAACTTTAAATTGAAATTAAGCGGGTAATTTAAAGTAATCCTTGGGGCTCATAAAATTCAAAGTAAATCTTCTTTCAGTTTAAACGATTTGGGGTTTTGAATAAATACAAAATAGTCAGCTGACAAATAAAACGATTTATTACTTTCTACATTATCGAAAAACAAAGAAATCAGCACATCAATAAAGAGAAAGTAATATAATTGTGATTCAATTCTTCGTCCATCGTAATCTAAAATTGTCTGTGTATCATTGAAGTTTCCCGTCCCATTCCCTGATACACAGACAATTTTAGTAATATAATTGTGCATTTACAAATCAGGACACTCAAAATGGCAATTAGCCATAAAATGGATTATTTCCTAACATTTATAAAGAATCCTATACGACATCGGCCCAGGAAAAAATTTAAATCAAACACTGAATAGTGATTTTTCGTGGGAAGGTGTATGAAAATGTCCTTAGGTGATTAAACACCGAAATATAAAAATGCTTACATGACGTTACATTTTTAATGGGCCCTGATCAAGTTTTGGACCAGAAAGTGCCATTTTTGATGAATTTTTATCTCCGAGGGGTTTCTAACATTTCCAGGACATTCGGACATTTTCCCTCACTTCTTTCTGACATTTCCGAGGGCATTTCCGATATTTCCTTATGATGCACTATCCTTCGCAACAGATATTTTTCATGTTCATCCGATACAATCTGCTGATCCCTTCGACCTACTTTGGGCTGTGATAGAGTATTTGTACTACGCTCTTCCTTTAATAAAGCTTTAATTGTTGTTGAACATCGGCCTGAAAGATAACGTGTGGTACCGTTATCATGAAAGAGGAATGTGTTTGACCTTACCTGTAAATTTGTACAGACACACATGTGTTTATTATGAAGGAATTCGGAAAGATGGCGGCTTTCATAGCGGTAACTTTAAATAAGCCAATAGAATAGCCGCTTTTATCGCACCCATTGGCTATTACGTGTCGCAGGAATAATGTGACAGACCGCAGGATATCTGTCATGAGAGCAAAATTTTTACTCGGCAAATCAATAATTTTGCAATATTATAAAAGTAATGCAGCGCAAACGGTTTAAAATGTAACTTACATCGACCTGCGAGGTAAATTTGATTTTTAAACCTACATTCTTAATTCCTGCAAGCCACATTTTTGTTGCGATTAATTATGGCTGAATTTTAACCAATCGGCGACGTGGATTTCAAATTTCCCGGGGAGCAAAAGTCGCCTAGATCCCGGACAGACTATCTTTCTAATGGTGACATAAAAAATGAGGCATATGAATTTAAAATTTTGAACTTGATATGCATGCCTAAATGGCACTTCCCGTGGGCTAATTATTACAAAATTTCGATTTTTTTTGCCCAAAGGGCCTGAATGCGAACCGATTGGGTAAACATGCAACTGTCACTTTGACAAACGTGAGAAGTAAAATTCTTGACGCTTCTAGCTGTATTTCATATGCATTTGCTAGTTGTCTTCATTAAATAAAATCGTTGATTAATGGAAAACAAAAAAAAATGGCAATCTCAGACATGATAGAAACTTCTACTTTTTCACAGAATCTGTAAATATGGAAATGCAACAAAATAAGATTTGATGTTTTTTGGCGTTTCAGTACCTAATTGTTCAATTCAAAAAAATAAGCCTCGTCGAGATTCGAACTCGAGTCAAAAGTGTTAATACATTTTTGGAAGTAGAATTAAAGCGTTTTCCAATGGTGGTGTGAAAAATTGATGTTTGCATTTAAAATTTTAAAGTTGATGTGAAAAAAAGGCACTTTCTGTCGACTGATTTGTCCCAAAATCTAATCAGTTCTTCCTTTTCAAATGCAAGCTGCCCATACCAAATTTTGGCCAGATCGGTTCAGTAATCTGAGCTGTAGCGTGTTCACAGTCAGAAACAGACATTTTTGAAAAAAAAAACTATTGGACCAATCTAGCAGAAATTTGGTTTGCGTAGTTGACATAAGAAAAGGAAGAACTGATTGGATTTTGAGCCAAATCAGTCCACGGAAAATGCCATTTTGGCACATCAATTTCTAAATTTTAAATGCAAACCCCCATTTTTCACATCACCACACAAAGCTCTTCGAATTTTGTTTTCAAAAGTGTGGTGCCCTTTTGCAAAAAATCGGTGCCATGAAAAAAACATGTAAACAGGATGGTTTCTTTTTCACTGCTCACCATTGACATCTCCTAAATGGCAAGAGTTATGGAGTCGGCTAAATTAGGAAAAAGTTGCACTATTTTTTGGTGATTAAGAATCTGAAGAGAATTCCCCAATATTCGTTCGTGAGTTATTCCGAAAAATCTGAAAATTGCGATTTTAAATTAAAATTAATATCTCCCTAACGATTGATGTTATTTAAATGAAACTTGAAACTTTTATATTTTTGACAACTTGCAATCAAATGGCATTGGCAGAAATTTTCTAGGCCTTCTAGATTTTGAGCAATGACCATCAACTTTTGATTTTCTTATGGCTGCCACGTTGAATTTTGGCACCATCCGACATACAAGAAAATTTGCTTTTCAAAAGTGTAACTAGGAAGAACTTTTTTGAAAAAACATGTTAAACTTTGAGTCAGACGACTTCAAAACCTCTATTTTATTGAATTTTCAATTCAATTATACTAAACGTCAAAAAAGATTTAAAAAGTTGGTGTACTATTTTATACTTTATTTCAAAAGATTTTTACTGATTTTTATAAATTAACCATTCAAATTTTAGAATTTTGACGATTTTTCGAAAAATACCATGTTAGTTACGTTTTTGAAAAGCTAATTTTTTTCTGTATCCCATGGTGTCAAAATTCAATGTGGCGGCCACAAGAGAATCAAAAGTTGACTGTCATTGCTCTAAATCTAGACTTTTCGGAATAACTCACGAACGAATCGAGATATCGGGGAATTCTCTTCAGATTCTTGATCACAAAGAAATAGCGCAACTTTTGTCTAATTTAACCAACTCCGTATCTCTTACCGTTTAGGAGATGCCAATGGTGAGCAGTGAAAAAGGAACCATCCTGTACATCCTATACATAGCTTTTTATTACTTGATTTGATAGCTGATTTTTTTAACGTCGAAAACCTTGGTGTAATTTTTTCGAAAAATGTCATTTTAAGGCCATTTTGACGAAAAATTGTAAAAGAAAGCCATTACAGCCCAAGTTCATTAAATTTTGAGCCAAATAGTCCCAGTACCGTAATAGTCCTAGCGGTTAAAAATAAATATCGAACCGATACTGCATTTTTTGATCATGGAATACCGCTTTGCACCGTGATAGTGTGAAACATAGTGAACAATTTGGGATCGGGAGTCGAGACTCACTCGAAATTTCCCTTAGGATCAAAGATAGGGGCAAAAATGGAATTATCATAAAAATACGAAATTAAATCACGCGTTATTGGTATTTCTTGTATTTTTGGATCGAAATAAGTCGATAAGAAAGAGTAAGGTTTTGCTCTAAAATTACTCATTTACTCATAAAATACAAAACTCGGTGGGATGCACCTTTTCGAATAAAATTGATCTAATTTCTTTAGAGCGCGAAATCTTTCTAGAAAAAATGTTATTTGTCTGAAAGTAAATACAGGAGATGATTCCTTGCTTCATTTTAAAAAGAACGGATAACCGAGAGTGCATAACTCCCTGAAGAAGCATTTTTCGCCCTATGTCCATATGAACTTTTCTTCTTAGAATGAAGCAAAGAATCATCCCCTGCACTTACTTTCAGCAAATAATCAGATAACATAAAATGGGTTCTAAAGAAATTGAATTTATTTTATTCAAAAACGGGGGCGTCCTAGCGAGTTTGACCAAGAGCACCTTTTTGGGTGCAATGACCACCTAATTATGATTTTCGTATTGTTTTGGGAGAAAAATATTTGCAGAAGAAAATATGTAAAAAGAGAGTAAGGCCCCCCTGGAACGCACGCCTCTGATGAAAATAGAAATTCGAAAAAATTTCACAAGAAAGCCCTTTACGTTACTATGTAGTCAGTGTTCAAAATTTCAGTGTATCAATTAGGGTCTCCAATTAAAAGAGATAGACAATATGGAGGCAAAATTTGACAAAGCCCGGTATGCAAAAGTCTGTCATTGTCAAATTTTGCCTCCATATTTCGTCACGAAATAGAGAGAGACCTCCAACTTTGCAAACCTTCATTGTATTTTTTGAGTTTCAAGACTGAATTCTACGAATTCCGGCGACGCGACGAGGCGTATCTTAATTGGGAGTAATTTTAGCGCAAAACGTTACTCTTTCTTTTCGACTTATTTCGCGCCAAAAGTACAATAAATTCCAACGACGTGTGATTTTACTTCGAGTTTTACTTTGTATTTTCACGATAATCCTATTTTTGAACGTGATTTCCAAAAGGGGCTCCCATCTACGATCCTAAGGGAAATTTCGAGTGGATCTCGATCTCAAATTGTCCCTCATTGTTATTTTGTCTGTTTTTTAGGACACCCTATTTCCTATCTCAAAAGTTATAAGTAAGATAAGAAGCATTAGATTCATTTTAGACGCATGTATTTATTCATATGTATTCATTCCTCGACAGATTCCTGCAGTACAAAAAAATTTTATCAATCATGGGGATACCCTGCGAGAAGGCCAAAGTAGAAGTATTCTGACTCAGTTGGGCGCCATTAGAATGCAACTTCAACAGGAACAAGTTCGAATGGATGAAACACTACGTAAACGCAATTTTACACAATCCAAGGCTGTTGACTTTAATTAGTTGGATACATATTTTACATCGAGTTATAAAATTAAATCATAGTTATTTTATATATTGTTAGAACTTACCTTTATATTTATAAATTGACATAGAGTAGACATGTTGACTATGACTGATGAAAAATAATAGGAGTACATATTAAAATTACCATTATCTGCGCCATGTTACGCACCAGTTTTATTCTTATCAGCAATGATTTTACACAATACTCCAAAATATTCCGTCACAAAAAGAAACCGTATTTTTTTTAAAGTGTTTGTTTTTATTTTCCGATTTTTTACAAGGAAAAATAGAAATAACGGTTACCTACTCCTTAATCATTTATTTATCTTGCTTTACAAAATATTAAGCTTACGTACACTACCTACTTAAATAAGTAAAATATGAGTAGTCAGTAGACAGACGAGATTTATTGTACAATAAACACATACTACCACATGTTATAGTCAGAGTCATCTCCATCAAAAGTAAGAAAGAATCCAAGAAGGGTGGCAAAGATGACCACATTGCCAGCCACAGTCAAATAACATGCTCCCCATGCGATTGCTGAAACTCTGGCTAATACTATGGGTAATGCAAAAGCACTCACGACTAAACCCACTGTAATAAATATTGCAGTTTCTAAACAAGAATTACTTGATCCTTGATGTTCGGTAAATCTACGAGCCAGAAGTGTTGGTATTGGTGCTAATACATAGAAGAGTACGACAAAAAAAGGCCACCATACCCTGAAATCAAATTAGAATAGGTGTACTACTTGAATCTGCGTCGTGGCTAGAGTCCAGTTAAACGGTTCCAGTTCAACAGAAGTGTGCTGCACCCCTTCTTATAGCTATTAAGACAACGAGTGTTTTAGAGTTTAAAAATCGAGGCCGCAGTTTATATTTGAGCGACGTTAGGAGCGAAAATTGAATAGGCCGGGATTTAGAACTATAAACAACGTGTTCTCTTCATGATTTACAATATTAGTGCGGTAAATTTCCGCTGCGCGTCGTGCTTCAAAAGTACCTCACACTGTAAAATGCTTACCGCACGAGATTGAGATTAGTATTGAACTTTTTGGCCGACGTATATGTTGCAATACTTTGAGAATTTTGGCGTTTCAAAGTGGCCACGATTGTGGATGTTGTGATATCGACAGAGGAGTTAATTGAAGCAACAGGCAAAAGATGACTCACCGGCAATTCAAATACAAACCAAAATTTTAAATATTTAAACGATGTTAATCAATAAACGTCTTCAGTTTGTAAGATAAAGACGATGCTAATACAGTGTCTAATGAGTTAACATGAATAAGAATATAATGAACGCGTAGGTTGGTTTCCAAGTTTCCATCGAAACACGCAGGTAAAAAGATCTCATTGGGTAAAAATCAGCTATGACAGACTTCCAGTCAATGAGTGAGCACGCAAGGGAACCAACATGCGCGCGCCGCTCAGGTAAAACTGAAAAGGTCTATTCAAAAGTTAAGTGAAATTTCTACAAATAAGATTTATTTTTGCAGCGTTGCTTTAATTTTTGAGTTTGCCAGTGTTTTTTCAAAATTTTACCGCAAAGTAATGACACGAGCGTAAAATCGGAGTTATCGCGGACGTCAGTGGTGTGTGAAGCTGCCATTATTTGTATATCAAGTTTTGAAAGTACATCTTTGCAGAACGAGGCTAAGCAAGGTCTGCCAACATGCTTTCAAACAGAGGTATACACACTATTTTTTCTACGACTTTTGTGATTAAATGCGCCAGATTCTTAAAATAACTATAGACAATACCAACATCAACAAATGTCACAAAAATTGTCATTGTCGTGAAATAAAAAATACCATGCACTGAAAGTGATGGTAATCTAGAAAAATGTGGTCTGTGTTAAAAACAGACACTTTCAGCATAGAAAACTATTTATGAAACTTAATTTTGATTACACACAGTATTCTCTATTCACGACGTTTAAAAACGGCAGTAGGCTGTGTTGGGGTGACAGAATTCACTGGGTATAGTACTCATGACATTTGTCAAATTGTACGTCATGTTCTTTGTACTCAAAATTATTGTCCTTTGTTGCCAAATAGCAGAACATAAATGTCAACAAATTTCCACAAACACCACAAACTAAACTATCAAGAACTAATAAGGATTCTGCTTTTACTGAAAACACAATGATTTCTGATGTTAAGCAGGGCAAGGCATGGTAAACGTAAGCATTTTGGAAATTTTAAGTCAGAGATTTGAAGAGTCCGCTGTTTGTGTCAGATAACCTACAAGACTGTTTACAGAAAGCTGATTTTCACGGATTGAAATGGTTAAATATTAAATCTATACACTGATACAAGTGTAAAGTGAGCTGGAGTCTTTATTCTTGAATCTTCATGGATGAATTGCCTTTGACTTCAAATAAATATAAGTTCCCATTCTAAGAAAGGTACCACTTCGTAGTGAAACAACATTTCAGATCGATGGAAGGAAATTGGAATCGTGCATCTTCCCTATCAAAGTTACGAAGAAATATTTTTGCTGCAACGACGTGTTTTTGTTCGCATAACAGCATAACAGTTTTGTGTACCTACCCCAAATATATTCATGACCCGCCTATGTACCTCGCCATCAGTTAGATCAGGTCGATCTTGCTTAATTTGACGAAAACACCTAATTATTTGCTTTTTCTGTTCAATGCTTATGAGCTTTGGCATTTTTAAGACAATAACAATTAGCTTGTCAAAATCAACAATTAAATGTAAATGTGACAACACAGCTATGAGGTTCCGGCGGATAACAGCCTGGTTACTAAATAGTGACCAACATGAAAAAACCATATCATAGCCTACTGCCGTTTTAAAACGTCATGAATGGAATATATGTTCAAAGTCTTGTCTCAAACGTGTTTGAGCGTCTATCGATGAATTTACAGCGTGACCCAAAAGTTTTTTCGTTTTCCCGGCAACTGTTTTGTATTTTGTGTTAATTTCTGTTCTAGCTGAAGATGGAGTCACACTTCGAAACGCGTCCTAAACAGTAAGTACAATTTGTGGAACAAAACTTTGAACATAAATATACTATGTGTAATCAAACATCAGTTCCTCTATAAAAATGGACCAGGTTTTCTATAAACTTAATTTTCTATATTAGGAGAAGAAAAAAGTATTAAATGAACGACAGAATTTGAGGTTTGCCTTTGATAATGAGCACGTTGTGTTCGAAGCCTGTAAGCTGTGCAAATCAAGTTTTTCGGTGTACAGGGGTGTTTCTAGTGATAGTATATCTTCATTTGATTCAAATAGGCACTACAAAATTTCGGGTGAAGTCTCATACTGAACAATTATTAAAAACTACTAAGTCAATAGTTACGTATTAAATTTTTTAGGTGCTCGCAACATATTTTCTGTGTGAAATTAAATATTTTAATTCAAATTATCTACACTGAAAAATGTGAGGAGCCTAGTAAAAATTAACACGATAACAAAATCCATAATATTCCGGTGAAATTTCATTTTCTAGAATATTTCGGTGAAATGTCACTTTCCCGGACTTCGACTTTCCCGGACTAGTCCGGGAAAGTTGATTTTCCGGTCAAAAAATTGACCGGGAAAATTAATTTTTCACTTTCCCGGACTAGTCCGGGAAAAGCCACTTTCCGGTCCTAAAATTGACCGGAAAGGTTAACTTTCCAGTCGAGCGCCTAAAAAATTATTTTTCGTCCCCTTAGAAGGCTTTTAGCATGAGATATCAGTATCACAAGTTAGGATGTTGCCAATTAATTTTCTCTGCGGGGTAGATAGCTCGGGTGGGGCGTAAATTATTATTATTTTCGAGATTATTCCTCCAGATTTTCTAAGTTTTGTGTCATTAACAGTCCTCCAGTAATTAATTTTAAGTACGAAGATGTATCGAAGAAAAGGACAGGATCGTTGATGAAATGAAGATTAAACTATTGCAGTTTATAACCAACGTTTCGCTAGCATTTATTCTAGCTTCTTCAGGGTCTCACCACCAATGAATTAAACCACGTGGTATAAACTGCAATAGTTTAATCTTCATTTCATCAACGATCCTGCCCCTTTCTTCGATACATCTTCGTACTTAGAATTAATTCCTCCAGATTAGTCAGATTACCAAAACTGTTTTGTGTAGGTACTTTGAGTTTTTTAGTACTTAGTTTTCGCTATACCAACCAAAAGCTACTTTTGAAATTGTCACTGTACGTAGCTGCCAATATAAATCGGGATTTTTGAAAAATTGTACAGGTAATCACATTTCACTATTCAAATACATGTATCACTCACATTCATATCAATGCTCCGGCTAGATTAGTACAATGAATTAGTATTAATTAGACAATTTCATTCGTGTCAAATGAATGCAAATTATCGACAATTGCATTAGTAGAAATTATCAGTTGTCAAATTGACAATTATTATTAACGTCGGACTGGTATACACATGATGATGATGAACATCGTAAGCGGCTTTAAAAACAAAGAGTCGACGTTTTACACATTTACAGCTGTACTAATTACATCTCACAATCATTTGTAACAACCCTATATTAATATGTATGCGGTACACCTGAAAATTTTTGATCCGAAACTCAACCAGAAGTCAAATGCCAATAATTAAATCTAACACATTTGTTTAAGTTTTGTTTGGGAGGACTGTCTTCATAATTTTGAATCTGGGTAGCATTAGTAGCAACTTTGGTACTTGTAGTTTATAAACTAATTCAACCTCTCATTGTAGTAGGTATGTCACATTATTCACTTAACCCAAGTGAGGTAAGTAGTGGAGGAGCTAATTCTAAGTGCATTTATGTCATGACGTTACGACATAAGTCTGCTTACGTGCACATATCATGAGATGGCGCTAGCAGTACGACTCTGCAGATTTCTGCAGCATTGCATCTCATTATGCTGAAACGGAGCGTCCTCGATGCGCTGTTCAACATTTTGCAAATATTGATTTCAACTTTTTGCGATTCGGTGGTTTTTTTAAGGTTAAGTTCTGATCTGATTATTCTGATTCGGTTAATTTGCCAAAAATGTAGGTGCGGTATCATCAACGGACATATTATTTAAGTTCAGCTTATTGAGTTGTGGTACATAACCTTAATAGGTTATCTCTAAACTTGGTTTAACTGTCAAGTTAAGCGAGTTAAGCGTTCTCATTGGCTGCTGGCTATAACAACCAAACCAAGTTGCTAAATCTAGGATGACTGAACAATCCAGCCTGAGAAAAATAAGTGATACTTGGGGGGGATTTCACAGTCGGCAGTGGTGTACAAATTTTCGGCAGTGTTAGTGGAAAATGTTAGGCAGTGGTTGCAAAAATTGGGCAGTGGTTGCAAAAATTGAGCAAATTCGACTGTCAGGGGACTTCACAGTCGGCAGTGGTGTACAAATTTACGGCAGTGCCCTGAAAATTCGGCAGTGGTGTACAAATTTTTGGGGTGTGAAATGCCCCCCAGTGATGCTAAAAACTGGCAGTCTTGGAGATGGTAGAAACTTCTACTTTTTTTTCACAGAATTTATAAATGTGGCATTTAACTTTAACCCAGTCAGAATTTGTGAGTCAGAGGTCGAGCGTGCGGGCGGTTGTCGATGGCTGATGCTATTGTGCGCATTGCGCTCATTTACTAAAATCTAAAATACAAATGTGTTTCACCTCTAAAATGACATTTTTTTTAAGCGGCACTAAGGTTTTCGATCCGGTAATAATAATAAATGCTCTTTTGCTAAGAAAAACTCAAGAAGAGGCCTTCTTGCCCTTAAAATGACAATTTTAGAAAAAATGACACTAAGGTTTTTGATCCGGCAATGCAACAGCTATCGAATCCGATTGTAAGAATATGTTTTTTTGTAAAATAAATTTTAAAAAGGGCCCTATTACCACTAAGCACTAAGGTTTTAGACTTGACAAAAACTCAGCTTTTTTCCCGGCACCGTTTATTGGCCAAAAGGGCACCATGTGTGAATATATTTTCAGAAGCAGGATTGGAGCTTAATGCGGCATAAATCTTGCTGCTAGCGCCATCTTACGGTCTTTGTAACTAAACAGACTTGTGTGTCATGAAATAAATCCACTTAGAATCGGCCCCTTACCCACGTCTTTAATTATGTATTTTGTTTCATTTTCACCTAAGACTAAGGTGCTTTTCTTTTGCATACTCACTTTACTCTCAGTTATTTATGAGTCATGCGACATTACTGAGAAACTCAGTAAATTGTGACAAAAGGAAAGCAACTCTTTAATTAAGATAAGAATAAGTGCAAAACTTTAAAATTTGATAATTAATATTTAACTTACTTATATGCTGGAAGGCCACAAGCTAATATAACCATCGTCATCCCGATCGAACCAGTAAAGGCCAATGTAACTAAACTGCAAAATATTTTATTATAACACCTTTAAAATCATAAGATAGTAGTAGTGTGTACTCACGCTTTTCATTTTGTAGAAAAGAAAGGAACATGAAAAGAAGGAAAACATTTGCATTAGTTATTTGCTCAAAATATATAAATGCATTTATCTAATGGTGTAAGTGAAACATAATTTGATTATAGTGCCTGACAGAAATAGGAACACCCAGAAATAATAATCATCAACGACTACAAATGAATCTTTTTGCTGGGCAAGATGTCAGACAAAGCAGAAGCTAAAATTTTAACCAAAAGTGGTACGGGGCTGAAAATTTTATCACAACACACTGTTGGGTCAACTTATTTGTAAACCATAAATTGTCGAATAAAAATGATTATTTCTGCGTGTTCCTATTTCTATGTTAGGCAATATATTTCAATCTTGAGTTCACGCTCTCAAATTAAACCGTGAATCATGATTGTTATAAGGTCGTTGTTCAAAATGACAACAATGATATTAATTTATCTTAGGTAGGTGTACTTACTTTTAATTCCAGCCATTGTTGTTTGAAGTAAATCTCAAGGCAGATCTAAGTTGATGTCCGTAAAATGACCATTATAATTTGAGTTAAAAAAAATGAGATTGTTGTTAAAATACCAAAAAATTATTACTTTTGTGATGACAGTTGACAGTTATTTGACAAGTGACAAGTGAGTTAAGTCAAGTGCAGGAGTCAGGAGTGCGTTCAGAAATAAGGTGACTTTTAGCGTTGGTTGCAGCGTATTCGTTCTTAGTTTTGAACCGTTTTGTCGATGACGTCATTAAAATAACCTGATGCAAAAATAACATGTTTTGAAACCGAATTGACAGGTGATCAGCTGTGGCTAGAAGTTAGGTTATGTTGATAATAAATAAGTTTTGCAATTTTTAGTCTATACAATTTTAAACTGTTTTTTTCGATACGCGATAGTAGCGATGACGTGGAACCGCCATCTTTGTTGTTTATGGTCATAAAGCGAATTTTTGCGAGATACCCAATGTAACCCTGGAGTATCCCTGGGTATGTATCCCTACCGTTTCTTGGTGACGTCATGTCAGGTTACACGACTTATTCGCAAAAACCGTAAAGTTACAAAGTGAAGTGAGGTTAGGAGAATGTCGATTATTCCAATCCTATTTGCTGGTCAAGAGGAAATATTTAACGTGGATTCATTCCAGCAGAGCTCTATTTGTTATTGTTGTTGTTGTTCATCCATTATCAAATGCAGGGGGTAAAAAGGAGGTGTCGATGTCTGGAATCTGTATTAAGGATTAACTGCCTCTGTTTTAGAAAACAAAACAATTCAAATGGAAAGGTAGGGTTAATATAGAAAAACGTGTCAACCACTTGACAATTGACGTGATGGACGTACCATACCCGAAGTAAACCTGGTTCCGAGCAGGTTTAGTTCGAGTATGATGTTCATGACGTCATAACACCCTCCCCTCACTTTACCTTTGAATGTCACTTTTCGCGAAAATAAGCACAGTAACCCTCTAAATTAACTAACTCGAACATAAATTGTTACTCGCAAGAATTCGCCTATAGTTAACGCCTCCCACTGAAGCCAAATAAAGCGAGATTTCAATGTGCAAATTCCAGAAAACTGCTTTTTTCGTCAGTTCTTTTATTTACAGTTATTGTGTTGCGTTTTAAGGCCTTAATATTGACAAATTGAAGTATTGCTAGCGATTAAATCGTTACATCATGTCCTCAATGGGCTTTGTACTGAAATAATTGAATCTATACGAAGAAATTCTCGTTTTGTTTAGCTTCATTGCCATGATAACATGGCGGACCTATACGTCACGCTAATAGCCCGGCGTATTTGGATCTTCCAACTGCTTTTTCACAGTATTTATAGATACTCTACACACATCCTTGCTCTACAAACATTAGCAGAATATCGTTATTGTTATAGCACTAATTATTAGATCAATTACCTTGAAAATTTTCAGCTGTCTACATCAACAGTTAAAATTACATCAAATTGTACCTGAATCGTGATGTACGTAACCTCAAAAACTGCTCCTTTGCCCCCCCACTCACTTCCCACGCTTCAATACGTTTCAAACCGTCCTCTGGAGAACGCTTCAAAACTTATCGAATCGGTTTCAAACTATTTCGCGATGACGTCATTAATGCAACGCTAAAATGGCTAGTTTTGAAACGATCGCTTAGTTTTGAAACTATTTCATCGCTAAAAAACGGCTTAACACTCTGGGGTGTAAAGAGGTGAGAGTTAGTGCCACGAGGGGTGCCAGTTATCGTTCAGAAATCAGAAATTGCATCAGCGTAACCAATGACGTCATAATTTCAACCTACTCGGGGACATGAGGCGTTTTTTCTCGGTTTTTTGTATTTGAATACAAATTAATACAAATGGGTTCTCATGATTGGTCAGCTTACCATTTTTTAAAATTTGTTTTGAAATACTGTCACTTTTGCCGTCAGTTTCAAAGTTTTCTCGGAAGGACGATCCAAATCTGACATTATTTTGAAGGTATTTCAATACAAAACAAGATTATTTCCTTTGCTTTCAAATGCAAGTTTGCATTTCAATAGGTACATAAAACCGAGAAAAAACGCCTTTGGTTGAAAATCATCCGACATGCGCAATGCAATTTTGTGTAAATAGACAAGGGATAAAAAGGACTTATTTTGGTTATAATTCGGATTTAGGGTTCTTTTTTTTTCATTGGTTAATTTCTTGTGATTTTATTGACATAAACCGGCAAGACTAACCTATTTGGACTAACCACACGCTACCCACACTCCACCTGCACCCTGCATTTCTGAACGCGCCCCGGTTTCTACGCCTCCACGCAGATGTATATTGTTGGCTGCCTAACTATTCGCTAACCTTAACTTAAACAATAAACATATAAAATGTTTTTTATAGAAACACCAAACACGTATGTTTATAACTGGTTTGCGACATGTACCATTTTTGTAGATACAGAAACAACAATGTCGTTAATGAGGCAAATCGTCATATCTTTTTATGGTTTATATCTTCTGCTTACCTTGACATTTCACCCACAACACACCTGAAGAAAAATCAATAAATTCTGCCAAGAAATGAAAACAGAAGACAAATGTATATTTCGCTTATGTGCAAAACGGAGGGATAAGTGATTTTATTATGGAATTAGGAGCACCTGAAAATAAGGACATCCAACAGAATAACTATGTGACAGTAATCCCAATTGAATACCCGCATAATCGTTTTGTGTATAACAATCAGGGTACAGGTACAGCTGATTATGTTGTGGAACAATACAGGTGAAAACTTAATTTTTTTCCTTGCCATTGTGTAAAGTATAGTTTTAGAAATCACGATGATCATGTTCAACCAGAAAACATGTCGGCAAGTCAAGGAGTACTTTATTCAGTGTCTCAAAGACTCTCTACAGTGAGTCCCAGTTACTCAAGCTTGTGTGGAACAGATACGGCATATAATACAGAACAGAGTACATGCCCAATGCAGAGTGACTGGGACAGAGAGAGAACCATTTCGACCACAGATTCCAGCAAAGATGTTAATTCTGATGTTTTAAGTGATAAACAAACTAATGGTAAGTTTTTACACAATTTTAAGCCAGCTGCTCAGAAGAGCATCTTAGGGATTAGGTAATTACTGTGTAAATGTCCAACAGATTGAAAGAATCTGCAATAATTCATAACTAAGCACATACGGATAATGAATTCCCAAAAAATTAGAGGGTGATTGATCATCTCACTTTAAGACATGTGGCCAAAAATGCTTCACCACAATGGAGTTACGCCTCCTCAAAGTTCACTTTTTTTCTAATTATTCAAGAAATGCATGATGTAATTTTGAAAGGACATTCTAGTAAAAGGCATTTTCATGGATTTTCTTCACATTTATAATAATATGATTGGCGTGCGTTCCTGGGGGGGGCGTTGCACATTTTTTTCATGAATGTTTCTTTTTCTGACCAAATAATAATCTGTGATAGATTCTACATACAGAAAAGGTGCTCTTGTGGAATGTCGCTAGGACACCCCACACCGTTTTCCACTAAACTGGTCTTAGGAAGAAAAGTTCATATGGACATATGGCAAAGAATCCTGAATTTAAAAAAAGAAATTTTCTTCTCCATAATCAATTTAATCATCCCCATACAACTCATTACTAAATACAATTAAATCACAGATCTAGCTCTATAAAGTAGGTAGATATTTAATCCGAATGATAGTTTATTCAGAAAAAAATCGTGAATGTTGCAAAATGCCGTGAAGTTTAGATCCTCACGGTGCTCACGGTGAATGTAATTGACGCTTAATAAGCTATGTCACGTAAGATTGTTGTTTTTGTGGCTATCCTCTAGCTTCATTTGAGTCAGACAGTTATTTCGTCGTTATCGAGTCAATTTTTGTGGTGTTTATGTTAAATAATGAATGAATTCGGGGCTTCATATGGGTCTCCGTAGTGACATTGCACGAGACGACGAAAATAGGCGAAATGAGCTGAATTTGACACAAATTTGACAATCGAAGTATCACCTTTAAGGTAATTTAAAGATATTATGAGACGCAAAATTTGTTTTCACACAATCGTTTCGATATTCCAACTTACAATAGTTACTATAATGAGCGGAAAGTTGACCTTAACAAAAACGGTTTAGTTTCCATAGAAACAAAAAATAGCAGTGCCGTTATGAACCATAACGGCATACATGCGCGGTAAGTGAAACAAATGAAAATCATAAATATCGCGTGAGATGTCAAACATGTATCAAAAACGTTTTAATTTAATAAAGCTTAAGTTCCTGTGATTGCCGACTGCCGTTTTGCTTCAAATTACCTAATGGTAAAAGACGATTGATCGAAAAATTATCTACGATTCACGGTTGTTAAGTGCGTTTTAACATGCACTTCCAACCTAGTATCGTTGTTAACTATTTCAACATTTTCTGAAATAAGAATAAAATATATAACGACGAAATAACTATCTGAGTCAAATGCTAGTGGTAGCTAGTGGTACCCATAAAAATAATAAATTATTGTTAAGACATGTTATTATAACCTCCGCCCCAAGCCCACAATTTAAAAAAAATGAGAGGTTACTGCAATCACTAAAATTTTCGAATTCGAGATACGACCAGATCTATACGTTTTGAGGTCCCAGGGACCCAAAAAAGTGGTTTTTAAGATCTATCCATGTTTGTATGTACGAACATTTGTAAACACTCTACATACATTTTGAACAACAAAATTTTAGGTCCAGAGAACCGAGAAAGTTTAATGTCACGTCGAGAGTTTAGCTGTTACTGAAATAGTTAAGTTTTCTTAAGAAATAATTCAAAACTCAAATACTAATTGGTCCACTTGAGTCTCGTGTAACATGAGAGCTATTGGAGCCGGGAAATTCTGAAATAGAAGTATCGTCTCAAAATTTAGAACTGAATAATGCATTATGCATTTTTTCTACTTATTTTAAGTCTGTTATTAAGTGTCGTAAGTTATCAGTTCTAGAGCGCGGATTTTATGCAAAATGCATCTTGGAAGCTGATAAAGTTTCAATAAAAATGTTCGAGATGTGTACGAATCTCACTAAAAGGAGCCATTTGTCGCAATTTAAAATTGCATATTTTGTATATTTTGTAATCTAGAGCATATTTTAGTGCCCGAAGCATATTTTAAAGAAAATTGAATATTCTTGCATATTTCGAGGCATATTTAGTCAATTTCCTATATTTCCAATTTATTTTTCGAATATCTTATTGGCTAATTGTAAATGAAAAATGTAATCCAAATTTCTTGAATTTTCAATCCTCAATAGTCGTTTAATTCCCCCCTTGCTGGTGATTGATTACGGCAATTTATAGATATCTACGTACCAATATCAAATTGAAGGGGTGGATTAACTTTTCTGCCAGTATTCTTATTTCATTTATAGCCGTTTAGTGTTTATTCATTTCCCGTTTATGTAGATTGTGAAAATTTCTTATACATTTTGTTTATATTTCTTTAACGAAAACCTCAACATATTGTAATACCTACTGCAATTCACATTTTGTGGATTCTTAAATTTTATTGAAACTGTTTCAGTCACCAGAAAAAATATGTCTACCTATATGTTAATCCTTGGAAAAATGGTTCAATGTCTCTATCAGTTACCGGCACATGTCATATCTTTTGCATATACTCATATGCACATGCATTTTTAGCCAGAAAAGTGCATATATTGTGCCTATTTTGTTGGTTTTCGATGCATAATTATGCACATATTTTATCAGTTTTCTGTGCATACGAATCCGCGCCCTAGTTATCACCCTCCAGGGAGGTGTGCGTTCCGCTCAACAATGGAAGGAAGGCCCCCCGTCGAACTTTTTTTGAAAATATCTAGTTAACCGTTAATTTTACGACAAATCTTGATCTAACTAAATTAATTCAGGATAAAAGTCTATAAAACGTATGAGAAAATTTTTCCTTGACAAATATACACCCAAGTATTTGCGGATTCCTTTGTACAGAGTATTATAAAATTCTGCCAAGAAAATTACAGAATGAGTTCTATGTGTATGAATCAAAAAAGTAAAAATTGAAGAGAAATCTTTTTCAATAAAATGCTTCCCAAGGGTGAAACGTTTGTCGAAAATCTCAATGTATCAACGATTTCCTCGATACTGTAGAATGTCTACGAAGGCCATGACGACACTTCCGCCCAAGTAGTATGGTGCATGTTTTAAACTCAGAAAAAATCGATTATTCCGCATTCGTTGTGAAAAAAGTATGATTCTATTCGAAAAAATGGGCAGCTACGGAAGCGGCTGGAACCTCCCCACTTGGTGAATGATCCAATCCTATCACCAATATCAAGTAAATTTTACTATTTACTATACTTACCTACCTAAGTTTTACTCCACCAAACCTAAGGTGTTTTTTGTGATTTTTTAAAATTTTACGATCTTTTGCCAAAAGGGCACTAAGCTTGAATACAATTTTGAAAACAAAATTTGAAAACTTTTCATGTGCTGATAGAAAAAATGGGAGTTCATTATTCAAGTTTCAAAGTTTATACCTATGCCAAAATGGCACTTGCCGTTCGCCGATTGCCACCAAAATTAAATCGGCTCTTCGGCGGGTAGCGGTATCTCTACTTATCAAGTTTCAGCCAAATCGATCCAGCAGTTTAGGCTGTAGCGTGTTATTTAATGTTTCCTTTAAATTTCGATTTTTTAGATTTTATGCCAAAAAGGCGCTAAGTGAGAATACAGTTTCAGATACAGAATTTCAAGGCCTTTCATGTGCTGATAAGAAAAATTAGTGTTCATCAGTCAAATTTCACAGTTTAGATGCCAAAAAGGCACTTAGCGTCTGCGGATTCGCAAGAAAATTAACTGGGCTCACCAGAAGGCCAACGCTAACATACATACCAAATTTCATTAAAATCCGATCGGTAGTTTCCGAGAAATCGTGCTCACATACGTACATACGTACGTACGTACATACGTACATACACACAGACATTTTTTAAAAACCACTTTTTTGTGATCCTGGGACCTTGAAACGTAAAGATCTGGTGTTATCTCAATTTCGAATTTTGGAGTGATTGCAGTAACCTCCCATTTTTATATGGTTGTGGGGAGGTTAAAAAGAATGTTCAGGTCATCTGAATCTGATCTGCGTTTATTTCATTTCAATATCTTTTTTGCAATGAAAATGTTTAAGGTGGGAAGATTAATTTCAAATGAGTCTCATCCTTGGGAAGTGTTGTATCCAGAAAGATTTCTCTTCAATTTTTACTTGTTTTGATTTATACATACAACCCATTCTACAGGGTGTCTCAGTACTCCCGTATAAGCCGGTAATGGTAGATTCCTGGACTTAATCTAAGACGAATCTTCCTTTGCAAAAATTGCGAGGGTCCAATAGTTTTCAAATGAGAAACAATTCAAATTCACCAATCAGAAGGCACCACTTAATTAAATGGCAAGGTAAAATAAGGTTGTGCAAGCTGTTGCTGGGATACACAAAAAGTTGTTTTGATACCTTATTCTTTGTGCCATTATTATTTTTTGTGTAACTCAGCAACGCACATCATTATTTTGTCTTACTAGCTAATTCAGAGATTTATTCTGATTGGCGGACTTCAATTGCTCCCCATTTGAAAACTATTGGGCACTCGCAATTTTTGCAAAGGAAAATTCGTCTTAGATACTATTACCGGCTTATACGGGAGACACCCTGTATAAGTTTGTTGGCAGAGCTTTGTCATACGCTGTATGAAGGAAGCCCGCAAATGGCTGTTTTGCTACGGCTATATTTCGGAAAGTATTTGTCAAGGAAAAGTTTACGCAGGATTTGTTTTATAGAGAATTTTATCATGAATAATTTATGTGGGATCGATTTCGAGTATGAGTTTTACTACCCCTCTTTCTGCTCTGAGATGAATAATTTAGTTGGATTAAGATTTGTTGTAAAATCAACGGTTAAATAGATATTTTCAAAAAAGCTTAACGGGGGCCTTCCTTTTGTTGCCGATCGTAGAGCACACCTCGCTGGAGAGTGAACTTAGTGAACTAATATCAGACTTTCCAGCATTTAAATTCCCTTCTGACGCCTGGCCTCTTGTTTTACTAGTGAGCAAGAATGACCTAAATGTTCATACCTAATACTTTAATTACTCTTTGTGTTACACTCGAAGGCTAGTGTGATGGATCGGTACCTCTACTTTAGTGATACTGCGTACTGATAACGTGGAGGCTGAAGACTTAGAGCTAGCATACTAAGGGGGTGATTCTGTAACTTTTAACATCGATGTTAGGGCACTATTTAATGTTAAAATGACAGAAATTGCATTGTCCATCCGTCATTTGCCATTATAACACCTATGTTAAAAGTTACAGAATCAGGGGGTAAAACTGACATAAGAACAAAATAATTCTCTCATAGGCAGCAATAATTCCATTTGATGACTATCTCCAAAAGACCAGAATTTTTAGCTAATTTACATAGAATACGGATTATTCTACTTTTGTACATTTCACTCTTATGCATGATTCAGTTGGGTACAATTCTTTTCTTATAAATTAAATAAGTACGTACCTACTTATTCACAAATTCGTAAATAATGCTATTTCGAGGCCGTTTCGTTCGTGCTTGTCTTACCGCCTATAGGTTTAGGAATCGAATGGGAATTATCTATTATCGAATTATTTCTAGTTCCCCTCGTCTTCATTATGACAATGCTCACTCTTTTATGCACAAATTCTCTAAATCCTTTGTGCCACCACGCATAAATCATCGGATTAATCAAACTGTTGGTGAAGCCCAAAATCGCCAAAGGACTGGCGATGATCAATTGCAAATTTTTACATTTTTTGCTTTCGACGTTTTCACATTTGTAAACATAGTATATACTGGTTACAAAATACGGACACCAAGTTATAATAAAGCTGCACGTGGTAAACAAAACAACCTTAATTGCTTTCCACTTGCTCGGCGATTTCACCGTGGAAGTTGGTTTCTTCCTGAAAATATTTGCAAAAAATCCTTTCGTGTCTGGAGTCCGGTCGTCTTCGATGTGTAGGGTTGAGTCACTGGTGTTTCCGCGGAACATCCTTAAATTTCGATTGTTGAAATCGGTATTTGTGGATTTTTTAAGTTGAATTATTTTGACAATGGCATGATAGAGAATGACGGAGTATAAAATCACGACTATCAAAATTGGTATGACTCCACTCATAACTGTTAACAAAATGAGTTCTTTAGGAGCAAGGCGTATGAACCAACAAACTTTCCCGTTATCTGTATCCCCGTACCACCCCAATAAAGGCAGAAACCCCACAAGGCATCCTTAAATGAAGATGATTAATATTAGTTTTAAATACCGCGAGATCATATTAAGATTTTTAATTAGAGTACCTATGAATTTTGTGATCTAGTTGGTAACCCAATGAAACTGACACTTCTGAACACATTGACAGTACTGTGACATTTAATCATATGCTCTAATTATAAATCCTGACGATCTCACGGTAGTTCGGGTTATATTTCACCTATGATCCAAGAGCAAAATATCAAAATTCGTGCCCTGTTTGGATAAACCCACTGTTGATAATGTATTCCATGTATTATGTATAAAAAACGATCAATCGCAATTAGGCCCACGGAATAGATGGAAGTCAAAGTGCTTGAAACTATCATTCCTGAAAAGTAATAAAATGTAGGTATCTAAACTCCATTCATTTTCTATTGAAGATCTAAAAATTTTCTGGAACTGTACAACCCTAATTTGTAAGGGCCTGGGGCCCAATTCTCGAATCGTTCGAAGTGTTTCGTATGCGATGTTGCTAAGCATCCGCCAATCAGATTGCGCGTACGTTAGTGATTTCGCATACGAAACAGTTCGTACGATTCGAGAATTGGACCCCTGCACTTTTGACAATTTGATAGAAATTTAACGGGAAAGCAAAAACATTGCATAACCCAAATCTTCGGGGGTTTATTTTTATTGTTAGAAGCAGTGTCACAGATAAACGTACCTGAGGCTTTTTCGTGAATATTTTTCTTTGCACTTTACTCAAAACTGCAAGCACACAAAGGCCATTTTGGGCCAATTCAGAGCAATTGCCAAATTTTGACATTTGTCATGTTTTCTGACGTATCGCATTGAAATCGCTTCTATCAACTCACCTGTTAGTAAAATTCCTTGCAAAATTTCCTCATACCAACATAAAATTCTAATTTTGACGTTCTGTCGCTTCAATAGAAAACGAATGGAAATTATTGACGAGGGGTTTATTACTTGTGTAGTTAGAGGGACAGGTCTTTATATAGTCATAATGTAGTCTCGAGAAGTCATGATGCAGTCTCATGTAGTCTCGTGTAGTCATAATGTAGTCGCGTGCAGTCATGATGTAGTCTCGTATAGTCATTATGTAGTCATGGTGTAGTCATGCTGTTTCGATGAGTCCTACTCCACGATTCCATCTATGTAGTCATTTGTAGTCCTATGTAGTTACGGTGTAGTCCCATGTAGTCAAGATGTAGTCATGTTGTAGTCTCTCATGTAGTTTATGCTAAATGTAGTCTTTGGAACACTATTTTTGGAGTGTGTTGTTAGTGGGATAGGTTTTCATGTAGTCATAATGTAGTCTCGTATGGTCATGATGTAGTCTCTTGTAGTAATGATGTAGTCTCGTGTAATCATGAGGTAGTCGCGTGCAGTCATGATGTAGTCTCATGTAGTCATGATGTAACCATGGTGTAGTTATCGTGTAGTAGTCATGCTGTTTCGATAAGTCCTATTCTACCTATGGAGTCACTCTGTAGTCTTGTGTAGTCCCATGTAGTCAAGATGTAGTCTTGTCTTATGTAGTTTATGCTAAATGTAGTCTTTGGGACACTATTTTTGGAGTGATAAACCCCTCGGTTATTGAGCACTACCTACCTAGCTGAACCGCACACACATAGTGATCCCTATGTGCTATGGGGAATACTTGTCCGAATACGACCGCAATTCCTGTTATTAAGTCCGTCATGGCGACATTTCCCAAGAATAAATATGTTGAACGAGGATTTTGCCCTACAACAAATATTTTTGTTTGTAGTCTGTCTGCAGCCTGATTAGCATTATTTTACCTTTTTTCAATATTAACCCACTCGAGATAACTACGATCAAATTCAATAAAATTATCACAGCCCCAAATGAGGGTATTAATACATCATACAAAGCCAGCTGAGTTTTCACAGATTCGATTTTGTCGTCCAAAAGTGTGTCGTTTGCGTTTAATTTCAAGTAATTTTCTGTTATTGTGGACATTTTCGGCTGATCTGTCTGGTATGATTTCGATGGTTCGAGGCAAATTTCGTCTTCTGCGAAGGCCCAGATTGTCAGATCTGTAACAAAAAGATGTTTGCATAACATTATTGTTTCGCACTATGGAAGAAAGAAAAATAAATGTACGTTTTAAGAATTAAGGGATGAAAGACGCCTGTATTTCCTGTATCTGTAATTTTTCTTTACTAGTCGTAAGTCAGACGAACAGCACAGTCGGTTCACTGTTGTAGTCAAAATTGTCGAAGTGCTAAGATTACTACCGAAGACGGATTTCCAAATAAATTGCGTGATTCGTTGAATGTCTCAGATTCTCTATCCAATGCATAGTTATGATAAAAGAAAATTATATTTTGGCGTCTCTAAAGACAATTAAACGGTTTTTTAAGTTTAACTTAGGAATTAACCAAAATTTCACGAATGTGATATTCATAATATCGTTAATACACAACAAGATGTTGTGATTACTTGCACCAGAGCGTCAAGTATTTTTAGAAAATTTACTCATTTTAAACAGACTTGTTCTGACAATCATCGTTTTATAATCATTTTCATGCATTTTTAAGAAAAGAATTTGAAAATTTTGTATGGAGATGCCAAAAATAGGGGTTTATAATTAAAATTTCAAAGTTTATGTGCCAAGAAGGCAGTAAATGTCGTCCGATCTTCATAAAAACTTTTCAGCTCATCGGGGACCGCCACTATATGCCCTCTGTCCAAACAGATAAATCGGTTCTGTAGTTTCGACGGGATCGTGTTTACTAAACTATGTTTTATGAAAGGGGAAGGTTAAAATGCAATTTTAAACACTATTATCTACTGGTGAATCCTCCCTCTTTGAATAGAATACAATTGGAATTTTTTTAAATAGGGGCTTAATGACTAATTCAGAAGGAAAATTTGAAATCTTCCAGTAGGTGTCAACGAAATGAACAAATGGGTATAGAGTATTAGTCTGAAGCAACATGCTTAGGTCTTAAGAAAAGAAAAAATCTCAAAAAGTAGTTGTTTATTTGTGCGTATTCTCCTTCGATTAGGAATAATTAAATTAAAATACGCAGACTTATTTTTTGATTGACAAGTTATATTTTTGTATATATGTAACAATAACAATTGAATTAATAATCATTCCAACTTGATTATCTTATTATAAAGTACTGACTGAACAGTAGTAGAGAAGCAGCTAATTGCCAAATACTGTAATTATTGTAATTTTCGCCAATAAAAAAACATTTTTTCGCCGGTAGTCATTAAAAGTGCATTTTTACTGCCTCTTTGCAGCAGTAAAATGCTACTTTTGTTGCCTAGGCAGGAAAATCGACTTTTACTGCCGCACACGCGGCAGTAAAAATGCACTTTTTTAGTGACAATCGACGAAAAAATTATGCGTTCAACACGGCAAAAAGCTTTGGCTATGAAACTTCAGCCACGGCAGTAAATCTGCAATTTTTTGCTTTTTAAGCAAATAACTATTGTGTGCTTGAAACCACACCACTAGTGGTATAACCGATGAAATACACGCACGTGAGAATAATCGGAATAATTCGCCTAAAACTATTCCTTGGCTGCTCATTTTTAATTTTTCTATCTTGACATATTGACAGACTTTACAACATGCTGCAGCTGTTGCCATGACAACAGAATGGCCTCGTAATGGTTCAGTACTTAGCATTTTAAAATTCCATTTTTGAACTTTTTTAGTCGGGCCCATTCCACAAACATTACAAGCTTACAAGTTCACTAGTGTTGTCAAGTAACAACCAATAGGATCACTTTCACCAATTATCTTATTGGCTATTACCTAGCAACACTGTGAACTTGTAAGCTTGTAATTTTTGGGGAATGCGCCCCTCTGCAATTTTCAAAAACAATTTTTAGAAAATGTGTACGTGTTTACGAAAACTAATTTAGTATTACTTACCTAGTTATTAAAACTCAGATGAATTTTTAATAAGCTCACTATGAAATAAAGCAAGAACGTGTTTAACACTCGCGGTCTGAAAGTCTTAGTCACTAGTCTCTGGAAGTTATTGTTGAGTTTATAAAACAATCCCGATCGTAAAAGAGCGTCTTTATTTTTGGTCTGGATCTATGTACCTGTTTTCATCGGTGGAATAAATAAAACTGACTATATACCCACAAATTAATCACCAATCAAATTGGTGTGAATTACACAGTTTCTGTTATCATAATTCACGCACATCCGCATTTACGGTTGCTTCTTCCAGATGAGCAAGTATGGGCTTCCCTCTTAAATGAAGCTATTGTTTCACCGGCGACTTAAATTGCTTTTATTTCTACCTTGAGTAATATGATTATGCATACAGGGTGGTCCAAATGTATTAATACAGGGCTCTCACGGCAAAACGGTAAGATAAATGAGTAAAATAAAAAATCCAGGGTAAATTAGAATTAAATACCTTTATTTTGTCGCAATTTGGAACTCCCCATCTTATTGTATAATTTAGCAATAAATAATGAGTACATTTTTTTAAATAGCACCATGCATGTTTCTATTTTTTTTTGGATTCCCCTTGATGCGCTCTTTATGGTAGTGATTTTATTTTTTTTGACAAATTGAACAGTGAGCGTAGAAATTTTTGTTGATTCAAATTTCGCGCGGTGATCCGGCAACAATGCGCTTCACCATTACGTCGATGAAACCACCCTCATCTCACCGAACGTCTCCCCACTACAGGGTAGTTGTACTGTGTACACGCCCTCTGGAAGAATCTGATTGGGCCTAATAATAAATAGCCTGTTTACTTCATTGTGTACACAGTACAACTAGTGGGAGTGGGAGACATACGGCGAGATGAGGGTGGTTCCATCGAAGTAATGGTGAAGCGCATTGTTGCCGGATCACCGCGCGAAATTTGAATCAACAAAAATTTCTACGAAAATAAAATCACCCCAATAAAGAGAGCATCAAAGGGAATCCAAAAAAAAATAGAAACATGCATGGTGCCATTTAAAAAAAATTACTCTTATTTATTGCTAAATTATACAATAAGATGGGGAGTTCCAAAATGGCGACAAAATAAAGGTATTTAATTCTAATTTACCCTGGATTTTTTATTTTACTCATTTATCTTACCGTTTGGCCGTGAGAGCCCTGTATTAATAGATTTGGACCATCCTGTATATTGTTCAAATTTTTAGCGAATCCTTTTAACCTCCCCACAACCAATATAGAAAATAAGAGGTTACTGCAATCAGTCCAAAATTCGAAATTGAGATATAACCAAATATTTACGTTTCGGGGTCCCAGAGTCACAAAAAGTGTTTTTTTTTAATGTCCCTGTGTATGTGTAATATTATGTGGTCACGGTTCTGCCAAAACTGCCAAGCGGATTTTCACGAAATTTGGTAAGGGGGTTAGGTTTAACCCCTGGGCTGTCTGGTTAGATTTTGGTGTCAATTGGCGAACGGCAAGTGTCTTTTTGGCATATCAACTTTTTTCTAACAAAAAAATTCGAAGGAAGATTAAATAACGCGATGCAACAAAAATTACTAGGTTAATTTGGCCGAAATTTGGTTACGTTACCCCGTTACGTCGAAGAACTGATGTGATTTTAGTGGCAATTGGCGAAAGGCAAGTGCCTTTTTGTCATATTAATTTTGAAATATAGACTAGAAATTTTTTATCAGGCTTTCAAATTTTGCTTCCAAAAATGTATTCAAAGTTCAAACTTAGTGCCCTTTTGGCAAAAAACTGAAAAATGTTGAAAACCACAGACGACACTTTAAAGACTGATGTAGGTATTGAAATTTATAGGAAGTAAGATGAACTATTTACCAGGTGGGGAGGTTTCACCCTTCTTCCGTATCTGCCCATTTTTTTATGTCATAGTTTTAATATTTTAGTTGCTTGTTTTGATTAAAGTCACTTCACTGTTGTGCCATTAGGCTAGAGGCTCATTGGAGTAGTGGGAAGTCAAAACTGAAGTAAAGTGTCCTACCTATCTTCATTGATCAAGAAAGAATTTATTTTTGATTCGTTTCTAAAAATATTCGTCTTAAAAATATCTTATTGTCAGTGTAATCGCCTCGGAATAATTCACAAAAATTTCCCCCTTTATTGCTTTGACGTGGGAATTTTTATTACTGTATTCAGTAAATTTGGAACTTCCTTGTGCACTTTATTAACTCGTAAACATTTTATCACTGTTTAGGTAACTCGAACTATTAGGTACACTAATTATTGTCCATTCAACAGTGCAATTCTCGCGTTTCCGTCCGAGGTGACATCCGTGACTCGAAACTATAGAATAATAATTCAAAGTAGGAAGTCTGTGCATTCTAGGACTATTGTTGAATTATTTGTTAATCATTTTATTGATCCAAGGGTTGCACGCTCCCGTTAAGCCCGATGCCTGACATACTTGAACAAAATTGAAAACCTAATAAGATATTGTAGATTGTAGAATAATTATTTTCCGGTTTGATAGGAATCTGGGATCGATTGTCAAAATGACAAGTGTTCCAATCAAGAAAAATAAGTTGCAAATATTTATTTAGAGTAGAAAACACTCACGGTTATGGCCAATATTCATTTCCTCGGATGACTTGCCACACTCGGCAAGCCTCGTGTGCTCATGCGCCATCCGCGTGAATAATGGCTATCATAATCGCTCATATAATAAAATACTATACGAGTTGTAGACGTTTCGTTTTTAATGTTTATTTCTAAATTATGAAACCATACTTCTTGACACTTTATAAAATGAAGAAAGCAGCAGAGAAGCGGCTGGAACCTCCCCACCGGTGGATCCTTTTTGCGTGGTGGTTGGTTTATCACGGAACTTACCATTACCTTATACCTTAATAACTATTATTTTGTATGTTAAAATTGTATTTTAATCCGCCACTAACAGAATGAGAGCGTCTCGGGCTTTAAACATTCTCCCAGCAATAAAAAACATTTTTAGTTCCTTGGTAACAACTTAATATACTATTATAAAGTGTTCTATAGTCTGTCCGGGATCCACACGACCGGGATTCACCCTATTTCCATGGTGAATCATTGTTGTCAACAATGAATCGCCATGGAAATCGGGTGAATCTCGGTCGTGTGGATCCCGGACAGATATTAGAATTAAAAGATCCTCCTCCTCTTTACATAGCGTTACATAATATCTAAATATTATCCCTATTCGGTACAGGTAAGATAAGAAAGTGGCTGAACACTATGGAAACCAGCGAAATCTGATTGTTGTTTCCGAATTAGCATCATATTTCAATTTCAGCGATTCGTCTGAAACAACTAAGACCGTTACGGGTTTATTAAACCATTTCTGTGGAGAATTGTATGCCGTAGGCCCAGAAAATAGGTAAATATGTTTTTCCTACGACCCTAATGTAAAGTGAGCATTTCCACCCCATTTCTGGGGAGGAAAGTAGCCATTTCCACCCCTAGGGAGGAAATTAATCACTTGCCTTGGAATGGGATAAAAGGGGATCCCATTCCAATGCAGATAAACTCTCAGCCCTTTTGCGAGAGGAGGGAGGAAGAGATCTTCTGTGGACGAGAGTGTGACCACTTTCCTCCCTCCCTGTCCTTAACACCCTCCCCCTTAGGGATGAAAGGGTGGTAAGGACAGGGAGGGAGGAAAGTGGTCACTCTCCCCCACAGAAGATATTCTCCTCCCTCCTCTCGCCAAAGGGCTGAGAGTTTATCTGCATTGGAATGGGATCCCCTTTTATCCCAAACTGGATATCCATTATAAGCGAAGATAATCATTTACTGCCATCTAGGGGTGAATAATCTGGTACTAATATAGTTCCATGGATACTTAACAACGATGAATCATACAACTAAGCGCCCTCTCTTATTTAAACAAACAGTCAGTGAATAATTTAAACAAATGGAGCACCTTTTAATCGGTATTCTTATTACTGCAAGCCTGTTTCTGTCCTTGGAGTATCCTGACATTTCGAGTAAACTCTCGTTGGACTTGTCTCGAGACTTTTACCGTTCTTCATTATTGGTCCTCTCCCAATTCTGTGAGACCTTCTTACGTAACTAAAAAACCCTCAGGATGACAGTACCGAAGAAAGCTTGAAGATTGTCAACTTGTCACGAGGTGTAAAGCACTTGACGATCATTAATTAATAATTACCAACAAAACTCTCTAATTTAAAATTCCTTTATATGGGGAATGATGGGCGATTCGTCACATTATTTTTTTTTGTAATTAACAACGCATGGTCACAATATAATACATTACTCTTTCTAAATAACGCCACTTTCATGATTTTGGGACGTGTTTTCTTGGATGGGGTCGTAGGAAAAACCATGTATATCACTTTGGAGTAAAGTGCCGTTCCCTCCCTTTGGTATTTACTGCCCTCGGCAAGCCTCGAGCATTAAACTCTACCAGCGGCAGGCAACTATGCACTTTCCTCCCTTGCAATACAAATAACTGTTGTTTCTCTATCTTCGCAGGCAAGTACAGTCAGGAGAAAGTTTTGGCCCTCGACCGCGAACAATGTCGATAGATTCTTAGGTGAGTGGCCTCGGGCTATAACTTTATCTCCTGAGTGTACATACTACTTGTAAATCTGCAGCGTGTCCCATCTAACATACGGATTAATAGTGAACAAAAGCTTTTACGATCTAGTAGCCCTTGTCTTGTGAGACGTAGGGCGTGAACTTGTTCAAATTATGATTCAAAGCGAGATCTGACAGTGACGTTTATAATTTTAGCAGTCTACGCTCTACGTATCTCATGGCAAGGGCTACTAGATCAGAAAAGCTTTTGATCACTCTTTATGATCGATATATTATTAATATTATTAACAACTAATGTTAAGTTTCACTTTTTCTTGAACACGAGATTATAGCTGGTAAGACACAGACAACCTTTTTGGTCGGAACTTGAAGAACAAAAAAAATATTACTCAGAATTTGATGAAATGATGATGGCAATAAAATTAAGTAGGGCGCCATAAAATAGATATTTCATTCTACCTACTTATTTAATGAAAAAATACGAGTACCTTTTATTATTTCACTAAGATTATTCAAATAAATGCCATATTGCCAGATAAAGTTATTTTTTTGTCCCCAATAAAACGAGTTGTAAAGTTGGGAAATGATAATCAGTAATCACACTCGCAAAATCCTATACACCTACAAGACGTAGGTTATGAGTTAGGAGAAACACATTAGTACCTATAGTTATACTTACCTATGTGATAATCACTTTTAGTGCCTAGACAGTAAAGTGCCGCCTAATTGTCATAAGTAGAATTTTTCGAAATCTTCGAGTACAGATTTAGTTGGAAATCTTTACCATACAAAATGAAAAAGCATTGCACAGCTGACAGTTGAAAAGATTTATAGACTACGAGGGCTTGAAACTAAAGGGTGGCCCATAAAAAACCGGACAGTTTTGTTTTTTGTATATCTTCGTTAGGTTTTGTGCAATGTTTTTTAATTTTATATTCGACGTAGCTGAAGGTTGAGGTCATCGATACCACTCATTGGATTTGATTTCGCACTATCAGTGTTCTTCCTAAGGACTTTAATTTAACACCATTATTTAGGGCAATGGGGTTTCGTTATCTATTGACATATTACATTGGCGTTTAGACAGGATTGAAGGCCGTCTTTTCCTCTTTCCCAAATGTCATTCAAAATGAAATTAATCCACCCCTAATTTTTTTGTAAATTTTCTTCCAAGGCCCTAAATCTCATAATTTTCAACAAAAAGTACAGAGTCGATGAAAACTCGGTAGCCATTTTCGTTTAAGTTGTTAATTATGCAAATTATTAGCTTAATTTACAACTTAAATTTAAAATGCAGATTAATCTGCCCAATTTACAACTTAAATCAAAAATGCCTACAGAGTTTTTATCGTGTCTGTACTTTTTCTTGTAAATTATGCGTCTTAGAGCTTTGGAAGAAAATTCACAAAAAATTTAGGGATGGATTAATTTTCATTTTGAAGGACATTTTGGAAAGAGGAAAGAACGACTTTCAATCCTGTCTAAACGCCACTGTCATGTGTCAAAGGGTAAGGAAACCCCATTGGCCTAAATAATGGTGTCAAATGAAATTTCTTAGGAACGATACTGATGATGGTGCGATTTCAAATCCAATTAGTCCTAGGGCTACACAAAAAAACGTTGCATTTGATGATACAAGCAAACCACTTCGCACACTCGTTATTTGGTAGGGGGATGTTTTCCTTATATTTTATGTGAATTTTTTTTTGTCGGGAGGTGAACACAAGCGTTTTCTATGTTATTTCTCGTAAATGGAATACGCTGAAGCCAGTTTTCCCATTAGATTTACTGCATACTTAACAGACATTGTTTTGAAGCCGCCATTTTCAACTCTTTTGCTGTTGTGCGGGATATGACCGTGTGACGCATCATTTCATGTTATATTTTGGTCGCCAAAGTCGTTTATGAGCACAAAAACATGATTAATAATAATAATAATAACTATGATAAAGGTTTGCAGGCTGTTGGTGCTTTTTTCAAAACTTTGGCACCGCAATTTGCATAGGAGTTCTGAATTTATCATAGTGGGGCGTTATTTCTGAAATAGCCCATTGACAATTTGTGAAAAATTTATTAAACATTTACATTTTATTATAAACATTAACATTAAATTTATGAATTTATTGATTATGTGTCCTCATATGTGATTAATCTTGGACTGAAAAAAATAAAAAAAAGCTGTATTTATTAGAAGTCTAAGCTTCTATTGACACATTCGCCTTTGCATTTTAAGCAAGCCAGAGTATATGGCAACTAGTATTTGCGAGACCAGCAGCAATTGGTTTGGCACCGAAATTTCTGGCCGAAGAAATTGATGACCGAGTTACCTTTCGGCATGCTTCGTTGGCAGTTGACAAATCGTGAGGACTGTTTTGGTGGCACTACAATCAACCCTCTCTGAACACCCGTAGAACAAGATATTAATCTTAGGGAATGCCGAACGGAATGCACTCTTCTTCGCAATTTTAAGAAAATTAAATTGAACAGATGCACTCATTATGCATGTTCTGAGAGCCTTGGCAAAACGATGAAAAGCGATAGCATCGTCATCATCTTGATCCTCTTTTGACAAGATGGGAAGAATATTGGTCCCCTGTTGCCAAAGAACATACTCTTTCCAGAAAACTTTTATTGAATGTTGAATGTTCTTTTGCCAAAATTTTTGGATCAATATTTTTGAAAATGGCGGCTTTAAAACAATTTCTGTGAAGTATACAGTGAATCTAACTTGATAACTAACATGAGCGTGTTCCATTTACGCAAAATGGACATAAAAAAACGTTTGTGTTCACCTCTGATAAACAAATTTATAAATAAAATATAAGGAAAGCATTCCCCTACCCCCAGTTGAATCCTAGGGGATTAAATTTTCCAAGCTTCGGGTTAAATCGATTGTTTCTGGGGATGTTTTTCTTTGCAGGTAAATTGGTGAAAATTAATTTGTAGCTTAATTTTTTTTATAGATTCGAATACAACTGCCTCCATCAAAAGTTCTCTAGTGGGATCATCGATTGCCAATGCCGTTGATCAATTTCAAGGTCCAATAGCTCCAACGAGTGTCTATTTGCACAACCACACCGCACTGATGATGGAAATCGAGGATACTCCTTCAGCCACATGTGAGATAATATGTCAAGCCATCGTTAACTGCGACGAACTGGGTTTGAACAAACAGCTCGCCTCTCAAATTTTTACGTTATGGATGAGTAGCCCACTTTTAGGTGCTGCTCACGTTATAAATAAAAAAAAAATTATTTAAGCGAACGATTTTCAGAGTTGCAACTGAAACCTACACATAAACCATATGCAGTTAGACAAAGTTGGCTTCCGCTGTTATCTCAGTACAGCCACGTTTCTCAATCGAGGCAACAGAGAGATGAGCCGAGAATTACATTTCAAAGAAACATATTCTACCCTCAACACTTGGAAGAAAAAATCAAGTAATGTGCACATGAAGTTTTCGATCCCATTTTTTTCGTTGTAATTTTGCAGGGATCAAAAAATTTTAGAATTGCTTTACGAAGAAGCCAGGTATAATGTGTTGGAAGGTCGTTATCCGTGTGAAGTCGCTCATTACATAATGCTTGGAGGGATTCAGGCCAGGATCGAACTGGGACCATACAACCCCCAAGTGCATTCCACCCACTATTTTAGGGAAGAGCAATCAAAATACTTGCCGATTCACGTAAGAAAAAGTTCAACCTGGACGTGGTTGCCCATCAGTTCTAAGGACTCCGCCGAGGTTAGATTGCTGGAGCAGTACAAGAGGATACCTACTTCGGCCACTAACCGAAAGCTGATAAAAAAATATTTGGAGTTTTGTTGGACCTTGCCTTATTACGGGTAAGTGCATTGTTGAAGATAGATGATCAGGTGGTAGCATACAAATTCAAGTGAAATCTAGTACGTTGTTGGTTAAGAAAATATCTACCAAAACGTCCGCGACCAGTGATGGGCGCGCAACCAATTAAAATGTAGACAATTAATTGTCTACAATTGTCTTCATTTTTATGTAGACAGATATAGACGGTTTCCAAAAAACTGTGAAATGTCGAATCCAGGATAATTTTGGTACCGTCGGGGACTCTGAAAATGCCCACCCCACCTCGACAAATCACCTGGTCGACTGTATCGCTGCAATATGCTTAATATTTCCGACCTGTCAGACAAACATCATTCGAATTGAACAATGGAGTCGACCAAGTGAATCGTCGCGGTGGGGTGGGCATTTTCAAAGTGCCCGACTGTACACACACTCAAACCATTTCCGTAAGCAAAAGTTATCCTCAAACACAATCACAACCCACACTTTATTTTTTATTTTTACCAATGATTGTAACGTCTTTACCACTTTTTAAATATTTATTACGATAAGAATAAATTTTAACTTACCTGTGTATCTTTAAGCGGTCGGTAGATGTATTTGTAAGGGATTTACGGCAAATCTTGCAATGCGCCACATATACTGAAAGGAAATGAAACTTTTGTCTTTCCTCTCAACTTAAATCATTGCTACTGTGTACAAAATTATTACGAATTGCTTCCAGTAAAGGCTATCAGAGAAGTAATTTTTCAAACTATTTTTGCAGATATTTTGATTGAACTTAAAATTCACAATAAAGCAACGTTGGAATTTTTCAATCTTTGCGTAAGAGAAAAGTTTCGTTTCCCGATACTATACCGCCCTTTTTCATTTTTCTTCAAATCGAAACCTAAGGAAAAGATTTTGTTGCGTGGACGACCCCGTGTGATTCGTGTGTAAAGACATTCGAAAGACTGCGACCGGCAATGATTCTAACCTAAACATAACCTCAAAAAGAATTGTCTACTATTGTCTACTTTTGTCTACAATTATCTACATGCAATTGCCGATGACTGACTGTCCGCGACAGCATATGCGTATCTATGAAGGATAGCCCACAGTAAACACTCAAACCGATTTTCACTAAATATTAAAACGCAAATACGTTATTGTAGGACACCTACTTTTATGCTGTCACGAATTTTTCCGTAGGTTTATTTGTTGCCAACAATTCTTCAGTATAAGATTTTGTTCCATCTTCAAGCGTTTAGACACTCGGGGGATGAGAAAGTTACTTTTGTAAAGTAACTAACTTACTTTTCATAGTTACTTCATAGAAAGTAACTACAGTTACCTAAATAACTAGTTACTTTTCGTGCAGTAAATTTAGTTCCAGTTACTAGTAATTTAGTTACTTCTAACACAGATACGTTAATTAGTCACTTTTCACTTTTAATGTTAATAATAGAATAGAAAATACAAATTTTTCGTGTTTATCATAAATCTTATTATTAAATCTAAAATTGGTTTAAGGCCTTGTTGGCGCGCATTAGGATCAAGTTTTCAATATTCTTGTCAGATAAAACACGATGTCTTCTTGGTGCACGAATAAATCAGGCAAAGGAATGGAAAACTAAAACAAACACAAGACACAATAGGGGGGTCAGAATGACGCAAATAATACGCCCTCACTTGTACAATGTACACGTAGGAACGAGTCGATTTTTGCAAAAAGAAGACAAAGTAACTTAATTACCAAAAATGAATTTTGTTACCAAAAGGAACTAAGTTCTTAATAAAAGTAACAAATTCACCAACCTTACTTAATCTTAAGGGGAGCCTAAAATGACAAGAATGACATTTCTCCCATAAGAAAACTGTCACTCTTAATTTTTAAGTTGGACTTAAGCGATAAGTAACGTTATTGCAAATGGCCCTAAGTCAGTCTATGTCAGTCACGTGATGACATAAGTCTAGTTAGGTGCACAACTCAGCAGGGGTCATTGCTTGCAAATTTTTGCAGATTTCTGCAATATTACATCTCACTGGCAACCATTTTCATCCTATAACCATATACAGTGTGTCTAATTTTAACTGGAACCACCCAAATGTTTCGGTTAAATTTAACAGAATCAATGCGTTCTTTTTTTATGCATGTAGAGCTCCAAAATCTGCACCTGTGTAATACTCAAGGTTTTTTATAAACCGATACCCCAGCCTACTGCGATTTAATAAAGAGGCCAAAAAATGACGAAATCGTATTAGGCATTTTTTTATCGAAAAATTTTATAAAGAAAAGTTGCTCAGGATCGGTCCAAATGGCTAAATCCGAAGTTTCAGGAAAAAATAAAAATGTTGAATTTCTTGAGGAAGAATAATAAAATAACGAAAACGTCAATATTTTTGCAACATAACGGGTGATGTGAAATAAAAATACAATAGAAGCGCATATGTTTGCTGTTTGTGGCACATTGCAACAGACTAGTTGGGGTGTTCCTTGAAATTGTTAAGAAAAACGAAAATCTTACACTATCTTAATAATTTCAATTTTTTCTGCGATTGTTAAGTTTTATCCATCTATAGCCGATAGCAAATGTCAAATCAATTCATTTCAATTGTTTTTTTATTTTACAGCACCCATTATGTTGCAAAAATATTGAACTTTTCGTTATTTATTTGTGATTCTTCCTCAAGAAATTCAACATTTTTGTTTTTTTATGAAATTTCGGATTTAGCCATTTGGAGCCACCCTGAGCAACTTTTCCTTATAAAATTTTTCGATAAAAAAATGCCTAATACGATTTCGTCATTTTTGGCCTCTTTATTGAATCGCAGTAGGCTGGGATTTCGGTCTATAAAAAAAGTGAAGTATCACGCAGGTGCAGATTTTGGAGCTCTACATGCAGAAAAAAAGAACGCATTGATTTGGTTAAGATTAACCGAAATATTTGGGTGGTTCCAGTTAAAATGAGACACACTGTATACAGGCAGGTTCCTTGACACATCGTGTGAGTTTATAGTTATATGTTATATATGGTTATAGGATGAAAATAGTTGCCAGCGAGATGTAATATTGCAGAAATCTGCAAAAATTTGCAAGCAACGACCCCTGCTGAGTTGTGCACCTAACTAGACTTATGTCATCACGTGACTGACAAACTGACTTGGAATTACACCCTAAGTTACAGTTACTTTTCCATAGTAACTGAGTTACTAGTTCTTTTCAATAGTAATACGACGAGTAGTCTTTTGACGTCCGAGTGGTTGTCAACTACGAGTCAAAATGGGAGATTTTTTAGGCTAAAAACAGGACTAGAGCTTGCTCGAGTCCTCTTTGGCCGAAAAAAATCTACCATTTGACAAGTAGTGCAAACATGAGGACTCAGCAAAGCAACCAAGAGACTTCGAATCGTATTTTACAGATTATTTTATAAATGAAAGTATTGAGTAAGTAGTGTCAAGTTGACGTTGTAGTATTATCACTGTAATCAGGATTTGATTGGTTACTGGTATACTAAATGCTGTTTTGGATTGGTTTAATACTTAATGTATAAAATAAGCAAACTAATCTAGTTCCTAAAAGTAACTAAAATGGAAGTTATTTCCCAGCTCTTGTACTCGCGAAAGAATTACGTTTTTTCTCCTGATTTTAAACTCCGGATTTAAATCTGGATGTAACGTAATCGACCGATTTGGCCCAAAAACGCATTATCACCGACAAGATGCTCACTGAACGTGTGCGTGGAATTTCGTCTCTATATCTTCAGTAGTTTCGACTGTAGTGTACCCTTGATGATTTTTTTTGACACTGGGTGATGCGAAAAATGGGGGTTTGCATTTAAAATTTTGAAGTTTAAGTGCCAAAATATCACTTTGTGTGGACAGATTTGGCCGAAAATCTAATCAGTTCTTTACCATACACATATGTAGACGGACATTTTTCAAAAACCACTTTTGCGATTTCCCCAGCAGCAGTTACTAAAATCGATCGAAAATCAAACCGCGAAAAATATCAAATTTTTACGTTTTAGGGTCCTTGGAAGCCAAAAAAGTGGTTTATGAAAAATGTCTTGTCTGTTTGTCTCTGGCTGTAAAAGCGGCGCTACAGCCCAAATTACTGGAATTTGGTATGTGGAGCCTGCGTGATTCAAGGAAGACCTGATTTTCGGCCAAGTCGGTCCACCGAAAATCCACTTTGGCAGATCAACTTCAAAATTTTAGATGCAAACCCTCATTTTTCGCATCACCATAGGATAGCTCTTCGAATTTTGCTTCTAAAAATGTATTCACATTTGGTGCCCTTTTGGCCAAAAATCGGTGCCGTGAAAAAACCTATGTATAACTTCATATTTTTATTATTGAATTTGATAGCTGATATTTTACTGGGTCGAAAACCTTGAGTGCCATTTTTTGGCATTTTATTGGCAAAAAGGCCCTTTTTAAAATTTCTTTTAGCAAAAGAGCATATTATCGAATTCGATAGCTTCTGCATTGCCGGATCGAAAACCTTAGTTCCATTTTTTCGAAAAATGTAATTTTAACTGGAACCACCCAAATATTTCGATTAATATTGAGCTAATCAACTCGCTTTTATTTTGCACCATGTCTAGCTCCAGAATCTGCATCTGCGTAATATTTCACCTTTTTGTTATCCCGAAATTAAACAGGGCAAAAATAGCGAAATCGTATTAGAAATTTTTTTACCTAAAAAGTTTATTAAGAGAAGTTGCTCAGGATGACTCCAAATGGGTAAATCCGAACTTTCAGGCCAAGATAAAAATGTTGAATTTCTGGAGGAAAGAATCAAAAATATCGAATACTTCAATATTTGTGCAACAAAAAGGTTGCTGTGAATAAAAAAACAATTTAAATAGGTTTGTTTGACATTTGTTGTTAGCTTTAGCTGGGCAAAATTTAACAATCGCAGAAAAAGTTGAAATTATAAGCTAATAAATAATAACCTTAATAATACCAACTTTTTCTGCGATTGTTAAATTTTGCCCAGCCATAGCTAACAGCAACTGTCAAACACTCATTTCAATTGTTTTTAATTACCCAGCAACCCTTTTGTTGTAAAAATAATAAAGTTTTCGATATTTTTCATTTTTTCCTCCAGAAATGCAACATTTTTATTTTGGTGTGAAACTCCCGCGCTTACCCATTTGGGCTCATCCTGAGCAACTTTTCTTAATAAAATTTTTCGAAAAAAAATGCCTAATAGGATTTCGCTGTTTTTGTCCTCTTTAATTAATCGCAGTGGGATTAGATTTCGGGATAAAAAAAAGATGAAGCATCACACAGATGCAAATTTTGAAGCTCTACATGTAGAAAAAAAGCGAATTAATTTGCTCAATATTAACCGAAATATTTGGGTGGTTCCAGTTAAAATGACACACTCTATATATCAGGGATCAAAAGGTACTTTAATTCAGTGTTGTATACGCTATTTTTTGCACGACCGAAAGCCGTTAATCTTAAAAACTCTTACAAAATCATTATAAAACGCAAATAGTTTGAAAGTTTAGCTGGTAACCTAGACAATTTGTAAATAAGTCAACTTTTTCTTCCTAAAATTTGAGTAACGTTTTAGTAAGTCAGCCCCTTTTGAGGGAGTAAAATGGCGCTTTTTATGTAAGTCGGGCAAAAAAGTTTTTATTTAATTTATTTTGGTAAATGAGCGCATTGCGCACGACAGCACCAGCGATCGAGTGCGAGAGACGGTTCATGGAATACCTGCCGACGCGACCGATTTCTGACTCACAGATTCTGACTTTAACCATTAGATTGAAAAGACCGGACAGCTCGATTTATATTTTTAAAACAATTTTTGTTTCTAGTTAACGTTAATTGCTAGATTTACAAATTCTGTAAAAAAGTAGAAGTTTCTACCGTCTCCGAGGCTGCCAATTTTTTAGAAAAATGTAATTTTAGGTTCTTTTTGTCAAGAGATTGTAAAAAAAAACACTACAGCCCTAGTCACTGAAGACATCGTGATGAAATTTGGCAAAACAATAGTACTTACCATTTTTTCGAAAAATGTTAATATTTTAGTGGTGGATTATCCTCCTTGACCTTGTAGATTCTGTGATGCGATTTGAATTTAAACTTCGCGCCGCGAATCGAGTACCTACCTTTGCACATAACCTGATCATATGGTTAGTTGGTACATTTACAAATTCTGTGAAAAAGTAGAAGTTTCTACCGTCTCCGAGATTGCCAATTTTTTGTATTGTTGTGTTTGGAAACTCCCTGACCCACTCTGTACTCCGTAGGAGTGTAGGTAATAATGCAGGAAAATCGAATGTAGCTATGTATAGTATCATTGAGCAAACTTTTAATGACATTTACATAACAATCTATATTTAATTTAACGTCTTTAAATAGTTAAATAACAAAGATTACGCCCATCAGAGGGTGGATTGAACTTAAATTCATTAATAATGTGAGAATGTCACTACGTCATTCCTTTTAAAAACTAATGCAATGGCGGGTTGATAAATGTCATTCGAGAATATTTATGACGTACGTAGTCTGAGTCATGCGACCTTAGATGGGTAAGAACTTGAATTTTTTATTTCACTCCCAGTTTCGAATTATTACTTTTTTTTAAACTCTGAAGTTGCCCTGTCGTCCGCAGTAACGTTTTTGCTAGACTTTATAGTTTTTACTCTTGTTTTTACTAGATAGCAAATCTGTATCAGGCCCAGGCGCGCTTTTACGCTCGCTGTAATGCATTCCTATCTAGCTTCTATCTTGCAATAAACTCTGTTCCATAGCACCATATTGACTTGACATGGGTAATATACATTATACGTACAGAGTGTCCGATCGAAAACGAAAATATTTCGTAGAAGAAGCAGTTCAATAAGAAAATGCACTGAAACAGGCGGGCGATTTTTATTTCGAGGGGACACTTAAATGAAATGTTCTTCGAAGGAATAAACATACTTAATTCACGTGGTTAGCATAATTGAGTCCGCAGACACTTACGGGGTGATTCCGTAACTTTTAACATCCATGTTAGAGCACTGTGTAATGTTAAAATGACAGAAAATACGTTGTTTATCTGTCACTTGTCATTATAACATCGATGTTAAAAGTTACAGAATGGGGTTATTAGTTTTGTCAAAAAAACATGACAATAAAAGTAAAACTGTGGACGGGTGCAATCGGGGGCCGAAATTTTGAACGAAGAGATGATGGCATAACCCGCTCAAGAGGTGATTAGATTTTGATGCTAATCAGTGAACTAAGTGTTTATGTTTTTATAAATAAATAATAAGAGGGGCAAAATACAAAAATTAATAAAATGGAGAACATTAAGTTTTCTCGTAAAAGGAGATGTTTACATCTTGTCCCAAAAAAAAATGGGGGGTCTTCCACACATGGATTAACCCTTGTTTGGGTTCATCTTTATATCATGAAATGTATGCCGCTTTGCGCACAATGGACTGCTAAATATCAAATCGATCTTACTGGTTGCAAGGAAAACACACCAACATTAGAAGTTAGAACAGTATCAGACTATTTCTATCCTTTGCGCACACGTGGTAAAGGAATATGTTTCCATCTTTAGAGAGGACCATAGACAAGTATATTTCCATCCTTTGCAATGTTCATGCGTTTGTACGGTAATTTAAACGCGCGGCGGCGCACTTTCCATGGTCTACGGGTTCATCAGGTTCACACTTCCATAAGAGGTGATAAGGATGGGTATTCAATTCAATAAAATACGAAGGGCCGTTAGACACATCTATTAAATTTTTGGTTTACATACAACCGTTGTACTGTTGGATCGGTACGTTTATTTAACTATGGAATTATTGCTAAATAAGCTCTGTAGTAAGCATTTAGGAATTAGGAGGTTCCTCTCGCTGAAGAACTGCAGAGTGCTTACATAGTAGATTTCTTAACTCAATGTGCAGAGAATTTTAGAATATAAAGTAACAATTTAATATAAACTAGGGATTTACCGCACACACACACCACCAGCTACCATAATATTATATCTTTATCCACGATTATTAGATAATGCCATTGTTATGTACGTAACGATCGATACATAATCCTGTTTATAAAATACAGCGTGACTTATGGTCATAACTCACGCTTCTGTTACATTATTTCATATATTTCAATAATCGTGGATAAAACGTCGTATTTAACTCGCACAATATGGGCCATTATTCACTTGGTTGTTTACAACCCTCGCTAGGCTCGGGTTCTAAACTCAACCGCCTGATTGATGTCCTTCATAATGTGCTCGTTTAATAATATACTATTATTTCAGTTCAGCCTTCTTTGAAGGACAAATTGAGCAGCCTGTTCGTGGACTGATTTCTTTAATGACCCATCAAGATATCCCCGTGTTGATAGGATTAAACTCGAAGGGTCTATTCATAATCGACGACGCTCAATGTGTAAGTGTTTAACTTAAACATTTCCTGTGTATTTTTCGTTTAGCAATAATCCTTTATTACTTGCGGGTAATGTAATTGGGGTTTCACATAAGCGCCCTTATCACAACCTCCCGTTGATTTACTGCAATTTTTGACTAGAGGAGAAAAGTAGACCATGTCACAGTTGACACGAGTGTGCAATGTATGTCCACCGTTGACCATTTTCACCTCGAGTTGGTTGCACACTATGCTAGTCGACCACTACAATAATTGTAGTGGTCAGAATTATTCTGACTTGCACTACCACTACATACCACTAACATTATGATTGTCAACAGTTATTGCGCATTGGCAGGCAGGGTTGGCAAAAAACCGGGTTTTTGGGCTCTTTTGTGGGTTTTTGGGTGTTTCTTATCATTTTGACAGTTTTGACACTTTTGACACTTTTTTAATCTATGACATGTTTGACCGAGTGTTTGACACACCTAACCCCTAACCTAACCCTATTTACTGGCTATTTAGAATTAATTAAGAATAATAAAATAAGTACTTAAAGGGGGTGTGAACCAAAAATGAAAAATATAGTAGAAAAAATTCTAAGAACAAAAATTAAAACTCGGCGTTTCTGGTTAAAACGGTTTTAGAATTAGAACGATTTATAGAAGAAACTAATTGCAGGTGTGACGTGATAACAACATCCACGGCCTCGCTGGCTCGCTGCGCAGCATTGCAATTTCAGTAGCGCGGTAACAAACAATGAGATTTTTTCATATTTCCACTCAAATTTGAATCAAAAAGTTAAAAAGCACAGAAAAGGAAATTACGTGGATCAGGGGAGACAAAAATTGAAAATAATTGTTATTAGCTAATTGTATTTATCAGACATGCATCATGCTTAGGTAGCGCCATACGGCAAAAGCAGTGGAGCGCGCCGGATTTTGCTACAGATCTGCTGCCCGTACGACTTTATTTACAAAAATAAGTCCCTACATGCTGCGAATAATCTGCAGCTAATAAAATTCCGCATGTCGTCACGTGTAACGATTTTTAATATTCGATTGTATAACAAGGTTATGCGCGAAAAAAGTACAATTTCGGAAGTCACAATTTGGTGAGAATTGGTTCCCGTCCTAGATTTCGGGACCGAAACACACTGCAATTCCAAACTTATTGACATAATTGAAGAGCACATGAAAAGGGTTACAAGACAGTCAAAGAACGATGTCTGTAGCCCTATTGGTTCCCGAGAAATAATTAGAAATATTTAAGTACAATTTTCCGTCATCACGGTTTTTTTTTGTTTCTTTTTGCAATAACCTTTGTCTCTACCACCAAGCAGATGTTTAAAAGCGTCACACGTATAGAAGGATGCAAGACGAACAATTTGAGGTATCACTAATTTAGTTCGGACTGCTGATTTAAAACGCTCAGATCTTTGAAACTTTTGCGCTTAGAAAAATTAGGTTTTCACTACAGCTCTTAGATATTTGTTAACTATTTTTAAACGAAAAAAGTTTTTTTGGTTCACACCCCCTTTAAGGGGCTCTATTATAATTTATTACTCATTCTGTAAAGGTCTCCAGTGGAAGAAAACGAAGAGGAATTAATTGTTGAGACGGTAAATTATGGAACGCCGTTTTGCTATTTATTCACAGAGACATACAAGTTTGTGTGATGTACTTCTTAGCATCAATGAAAACAAAACCCTACAGCCCATGAAACACACTTGCCTACATATTGCTCTAATTTTATCAATATCGTCCTATTGTTTTGTACGAAAACTTCGAATATTGTAACGTACTCAGCTGTAGATGATTAAGAAGAAAGGAAGTAAGACTACTACTGTTAAGAATTTAAAATTTGCGTTAAATCGGGCAACCAACAATACACTCCTTTTTTTGCTACCCCTTACCTTCCATTTTTCCGTTGGTCGACAAAAAAGTGAGTGCATTCAGAACGCCAAGAGAATCAACAACAATTAGAAGTTTTGTGAGTTCGTTCAATTGTTTCGTCGGTAAAAACGAACTTTCTCGTTGCGTAACCCAGTGTGTGCCACACTACAACCCCCCTACAACCAATTGCTGTTTTTCGCCAAGTGGTAAGTCGACCTCCCCCAACCTTTTTTTTGTCTAACTTTCCAAGCAAATTTCCTTTCGGAACATATGGTCCTTCGAATTGCCGGATTTAATTTGTAAATCTTGTACCTAATTGCTTTGCATTTCGTCACAACCCACCAAAGGTAAAATTGTTTTGGAAACGTTTTTGTTTTCTCGCAATTAATATCGTAGAAATTTCGTCGGTCGTCGCTATCGCGGAGCGTCACTTACTTCTTGCGTTTTTTTTTGTCGGTGTGATATCGTTCACATTTGATTTGCTTATCGAATTCGTTTATTCGAAAATTTATCATTTTGTTGTTGTATTTACGCCTAGTAAATTTTGATAAATTCGAGCATGGAGCAATCGAGGGCTGCAAGAACGATTGCAGTGAATCGCATTAATGAAATTTTTGATGTTGGGACGAAGGCAGAGTCTGATCCCACTAAATTAATTTCGTTTAAAGTTCGTTTTGATTTGCTGGATGTTTATTACGCTGATTTTGAGAGGCATCACTGTGATGTTTTGGGCCACTTGTCGGGGCAAGATGTGACTAATTTTGAGGAGGAAGACACCTTGCGGTCCACAGTCGATGGACTATATTTTGCGATTAAAGCTCAAGGCTTGCAATTATTTAGTGATGCAGAAGCTGAATTTTCTCATTTTAGTATGAATCACGGTCGTCAATCCACAAAATCACCTAATGTCAAGTTACAAAAAATTTCGATTCCGATTTTTGATGGAACTTACAAGTCATGGCCCACTTTTTATGATCTTTTTCGCACGCTAATTCATGAAAATGATTCATTTAGTGATATTGAAAAATTCCAGTATTTACTATCGTTAGTTTCGGATGAGCCTTTATCAATTGTCAAAGGAGTTTCGTTGTCGGGTAATAATTACTCAATTGCTTTTGACGAATTGAAGAAGCGGTATCAAAACAATCGACTTCTTGCAACTTGTTACTGGAATGAAATCATGAGCGCAGATAATGTAACTGTCGAATCAGCTAAACCTCTTCGCAAATTAATTAATACCTTTTCGGAGAATATTTCAGCTCTCCAGAAACTTGGTTACCCAACGGATCAATGGGATTTTGTATTATTTAATTTATTGTTGAGAAAGTTAACCTCGTCTATAAGAGAGCGTTTTGAAATCAAGTTTCCAGGGACTGAAGTACCCAAGTACAAAGAGCTATACGATTTTTTGTTCAATTTGAGTCAGTCTCTAGAAAACTATGATGCTTCAGGGAGACCCAGTAGTAGTAAGTGTGACAGGGCTACAAAAAATTCGAATTCAAATTTTGCTTCAAAAAACCCTGTCTCATTAGTTAACGTTAGTTCTCCTTCTAACCGCTGCTCCATTTGTCGTGCTGAACACAAGGTATATAAATGTCCGTTAATTGCCAATAAAACAGCTAGGGATATTTATTATTTAGTCAAGCAAAAGGGTCTATGCTTAAATTGTCTCCAAGCTTCTCATCAGTCTAAACGGTGTCCTTCAAGTAGCAGTTGCAGAACGTGTAACTCGCGCCATCATTCGCTTTTGCATTTTGATTCGAATTCGTCTGTGTCGTCGTCACCTCTTGAAACCACGAAACCTTCGGATACATCTACTCCGATTTCGCAAAACCAGCAATTATTGCCTGTGCCTGCTTCGACTGCGGAAACTGCTCCAGTAGTACCAGTAGTGAACCTATCATCAACGATTTCGAATCAGGTGTTGCTAGCTACCGCTCGGGTTGATATTCTTGATCGTCAAGAGAAGGCTCACTCTATTCGAATTTTATTAGATTCTGGAAGTGAAGCGTCTTTCGTCACTGACGCTTGTGTCAGAACTCTTCAGTTAACTAGATCTCGTTGTGATATTCCTTTCGTAGGTTTAAATAACATGTCGTCGCTTAGCAAAGGAATGGTTCGTTGTGCCATTCGCCCTTCCGGCCAGCATGAACCAACTTTATCGTTGATTGCTATTGTTGTGAGCCAAATTTGCCCTCCGGTTCCCACAGGTAATTTAGAGAAATGTACATGGAAGCATATCCCTAGCGATCTTTTTTTGGCCGATTCGGAATTTAACCGTCCTGGTGAAATCGATTTGTTAATAGGAGCTGATTTATATCCATTCATCGTCTTGGAAGGGCGTAAAGTCGGATCTGAAAATGAACCTGTAGCTTTGGAAACCATTTTCGGTTGGGTTCTCATGGGTAGAACTAACAATGATACTTCGTCGCAAATTCGTACGTTTTGTAGTAGGATTGATCCATCTATTGATAATCTTTTAAAATCTTTCTGGGAACTTGAGGAAATCCACAATGTACCACTTACCTCCGAGGAAGATAAGCTATGTGAGAAAATCTACACATCGACAGTTTGTCGTCAAAAAACTGGTTGATATGTGGTGTCTTTACCTTTGAAGCATAATCCTCCGGAACTTGGTGATTCTAGACAAGGTGCTTTACGTAGGCTCTATTCCTTGGAACGTCGTTTGAAGGCAAATTGTCAAATTAGGAATGATTATGTAGCATTCATGCAGGATTACTTAGACTCGGGACATATGTCACCTGCCACAGTTCAGCACCTTACACAACCCTATTACATTCCTCATCATTGTGTCATTCGACCGGAAAGTTCGTCGACGAAATTGAGAGTGGTTTTTGATGCGTCCTTTAAAAGTAATAATGGCTTCTCTCTCAATGACATCCTACTAACCGGTTCTAAGTTGCAAAAAGATATTTCGACTTTGTTGTTTCACTTTCGCCTCCACCCTGTAGTTTTTTGCGCTGATGTACGTCAAATGTATAGGCAGATTCTAATCGACCCCAATCAGCGAGATTTTCAAAGAATCCTTTGGAGATTTTCCCCACAAGACCCTGTTCAGGAATTCGTCCTGAACACAGTCACTTATGGTGTAGTATCATCCCCCTTTTTGGCACTAAGGACAATTCAGCAGTTGGCTGATGAGTATATCGATCGCTACCCCTTAGCAGCCAAGGTTTTGTCGTCGGACGTGTATGTGGATGATGTCGTAACGGGGTGTTCTAGTCTTGAAGATGCTCTAGCAGTTAAGACTCAACTTATCGAATTGCTGGGGTTAGCAGGGTTTGAACTTCGTAAGTGGAGCAGCAACAACAAAGCATTTTTAGAAACAATACCTGTGGAATTTCAACAATCCACCTTGTCGTTAGATTTGGAATCTAATTCGTTTATTAAAGTTCTCGGTCTGCAGTGGAATCCTCATTCGGACACGTTTTCATATAATGTCGTTCCTTCGTCGGACGAAGTGTGCTCGAAACGTCACATTTTGTCTGAAATCGCAAAGGTGTTTGACCCAATGGGCTTTTTCGCCCCACTAACATTGCTTGTTAAATCCTTAATTCAGTATCTGTGGACCTTGGGTTTAGACTGGGATGAAAAACCACCCTTAGAAGTAATCGAACTGTGGAAAACCTTTAAATCACAATTAGGAGAGTTCTCGTCGTTTCGGTTGCCTCGTTTGTTGTTAGCACCATTCGTTTCTTTTGAAATTCACTCCTTTTGTGATGCTTCCCTTAAAGGTTATGCTGCAGTTATCTATTTTCGTTTCGAAGACTCGCAGGGAAATATCTCAGTACATTTGGTCACTGGCAAGTCCAAAGTCGCACCTGTTAAAACAGTATCATTGCCTCGCCTCGAACTTTTGGGAGCACTTCTTTTAGCAAACTTAGTGCACTCTGTCTTGGGTAACCTCCCAGAAGCATTGTCCTCGTATACCCTCTTCGCCTGGTCTGACTCTACCATAGCATTGACATGGATTAAGTCCTCTCCACATAGGTGGAAATCGTTTGTCGGCAATCGTGTAAAGATGATTCAGGATAAGGTAAGCCCTTCGTGTTGGAGGCATGTAGAAAGTCAACACAATCCCGCTGATGTAGCATCCAGAGGGGCTTTACCTAAGGATCTCCTTCAAAATACTCAGTGGTTCTCTGGTCCTAGTTGGTTGTCATTACCTTTCGAATCCTGGCCATCATCTCAATGCGGTCTCGTTGAAGACTCCTCCGAGCAGGCTCAAGGTGAAGCTCGCATAATTTCTTTGTTGAATGTAAACTTAGCTGACAATCCTTTCGAGAGAATTATTCGAAATTCTTCCACGTTGACAAAGGCTGTGACCACTCTAGCGCGCATCTTGCGTTATCGGCACAACTTAAGAAATGCTGATAATATTGTTGGTCCTCTTTCTCTGAAAGAGCTAAAGGATGCGCGACTCACTTTGATTCGCCATGTTCAACGCCAATGCTTTGCCGAAGAAATTGAAAAGATTTCTGAAGGAACCCCTTGCAGAAAGTCTATTCAAAAATTGGGTCCCTTCCTGGATGAAAATAGGTTGGTCAGGGTGGGCGGTCGTTTAACAAATTCGAAACTTGGATATGAGAGAAAATTCCCCATTCTTTTGCCCAGAAAACACAAGTTGACGACTTTGATTATTGTGGAAGCGCATTGTTACAATGTTCACCCCGGCCTGCAAGCTCTGCAGTTCATCGTGGCTCAGGAGTACTGGATTTTGTCAGCTAGGCGGAGTATTCGTTCTGTTCTTCGACATTGTTATAAATGTTTTCGTGCTAATCCTCCTCGGATTCAACCTATAATGGCGGATTTGCCGTCACCGCGAGTTCAACAAGTTAAAGCCTTTTCAGTGGTTGGGGTTGATTTTGGTGGTCCTTTTACCACATTAGTTTCTCGACGTCGCGGTGCTCGAACCACGAAATCTTATTTATGCTTGTTTGTTTGCTTTGCGACCAAAGCGGTCCACTTAGAGTTAGCTGGAGATCTATCTTCTGAGGCTTTTCTGGAAGCTCTGCAACGCTTTATAGCTCGCCGTGGTAGATGTTCAGAAATTCATTGTGATCGGGGTACCAATTTTGTGGGTACGGCACGGTTTTTGGCACGACTGATGGGACAGGCGGCAGAATCGGAACGAATTGTGTTCAAGTTTAATCCACCTGCAGCCCCACATTTCGGTGGACTGTGGGAAGCCGCTATTAAATCAGCCAAGACACAATTACATCGTGCTGTAGGCTTACAAAAATTCACATACGAGGAATTAAATACTGTGATGACGAAAATTGAAGCTGTTTTAAATAGTCGCCCTCTTGCACCGGTAAGTGCAGACCCTAATGACTTCACAGTGTTAACTCCTGGTCATTTTTTGACATTAGAACCCTTGCCAGCTTTTCCGGAACCAACAAATCCAAGGGTAGACTTTAGCTTGTGGGAAAGATGGGAGCTATTGCAAAAGCTCCATCAGAGCTTCTGGAAGCGCTGGCATACGGAATATCTGCACACTCTCATGCAGCGTCATAAATGGTTCAAGCCCGGCGCTACGGTTGCTCCTGGAACTGTCGTGGTCATTCGCGAAGATAATTCGCCACCATTAAAGTGGCATCTAGGGCGAGTAATTGACGTCCATCCCGGTGGCGACGACGTAGTTCGGGTCGTTACGGTGCGTACAGCTCAAGGGACAGTAATTCAAAGACCTTTGGTTAAGCTGTCACCGTTGCCATATCAAAATTAAGTTTTTGATTCGATTTTTGTAATCAAAGACATAGAAAAATATTTTTATTTTTGGTGGGCGGTTTGTTAAGAATTTAAAATTTGCGTTAAATCGGGCAACCAACAATACACTCCTTTTTTTGCTACCCCTTACCTTCCATTTTTCCGTTGGTCGACAAAAAAGTGAGTGCATTCAGAACGCCAAGAGAATCAACAACAATTAGAAGTTTTGTGAGTTCGTTCAATTGTTTCGTCGGTAAAAACGAACTTTCTCGTTGCGTAACCCAGTGTGTGCCACACTACAACCCCCCTACAACCAATTGCTGTTTTTCGCCAAGTGGTAAGTCGACCTCCCCCAACCTTTTTTTTGTCTAACTTTCCAAGCAAATTTCCTTTCGGAACAACTACTATACTTTCGTCCTTTTTCCTCCCACTAAAAATCTGTTTCCTTCCTTTTTTAACTTAAGTAAGAACATTTTGATACTTCTTGGTATTCGTAGGTTCCAAGGGGTAATAATTGCATGTTTACCACACCCCCTTAACGATTTTGAGCAATGGCAAGGGTAATTCAATATTTACAACAATACATGATGATAGCTCTAGCTTATGCTATTAAGGTATTGTAGGAAGTAAACACTAATTTCCACACAAAATACTGATATAATTTTTTACAGAAGCTAGATGATAAATTTCTTCAACTAACTAAAATGTTAGGCAAACTTTCCGACATAAATAATTAATATGTATTGATGTTAGACGAATCATGAAGTAAGAAAAGGTTTTACACAAGAATATATTTGTTCCTAATTCTTGCAAAACCATTCATTCGTTTGTTGAACACTACCTTGAAGTTGTGTCAAAATGACATGAATTTCTTCGACACTGAGGTACTGTTAATATCCAAGGCAAAGGCTTTTAACTTGTACAGTGCAATACCATCACAATGTATTTTGCATCGAGACATAAGGTTTTGTCTTAATTTAAAAGGCATTTTTCGAATATCCCGGCCCTATATGGAAAACATAAATCAAGGATGAATTTAAAGTTATGTATTGCTGCAAAAATTGAAAGCAACACATGCATGTTGTTTTAATTCGAACTAATTTTTGCAATACACCCGGTATTGTGTTAAATGTAGCGATTAATGTAATAGTCATGCTTTGCTACAAATAATTTAAAGCAATCCATACATATTTCTAATTCTTACAACTCCCGGGTATTGTATGAAATATGGAATTATTGCAATTGTCATGTGTTGCTGCAAATGATTTAAGGCAATACATGCATATTGTGAATTGTTACAACACCCAGTAATTGTATTAAATGTGGAATTATTACAATTGCCATGTGTTGTTGGAAATGATTTAAAGCAATATAGACATATTGTTTTAATCCTTACAATGTCCGGTTGTTGCTTTACACCTGGAATTATTGCAGTTCCCAGCTACGTTAAAGTTACAGTTAGTTACAGCAATAGTCACCTATTGCATTTGAGCAATACCCGGGTATTGTATTAATAGCGTCCTGCATTTAGCCCAAGGCCAGCGCCCCAAATTTAGGATATTTCGTTATATCAGGTTGGTTACGGCGGAGATAGACGGCGACGGGCGACGGCGTCGGAAGGGGAAGGGCGAGTCGCTAAATACAGGACGCTATTAATACAATACTCGGGTATTGCTCAAATTCCAGGCAATAGGCGACTATTGCTGTAATAACTAGGTATAACTTCAATGTAACTGGTAACTGCAATAATTCCAGGCGTAAAGCAACAGCCGGGCATTGTAAGAATTAAAACAATATGTGAATATTGCTTTAAATCATTTCCAACAACACATGGCAATTGTAATAATTCCACATTTAATACAATAACTGGGTGTTGTAACAATTGACAATATGCACGTATTGCTTTAAATCATTTGCAGCAACGCATGACAATTGCTATTATTCCATATTTCATATTCATACAATACCCGGGAGTTGTAAGAATTGCCAATATGTATGGATTGCTTAAATTATTTCTAGCAAAGCATGACTATTACACTAATCCCCACATTTAACACAATATCGGTGTATTGCAAAACTTAGTTCGAATTAAAACAATATGCATGTGTTGCTTTCCATTTTTGCAGCAAAATACAGCCATTGCATTGATTATCCATTTAACACAACAACATTTAACAAAATATAATAATTGGAAACATCGTTTCTACCAAAATAAAATCATAGCGTTGCGCCAAATGCTTCACTTAGGCATTACTGGTTGATATACGATTTTGTAATGTGTTTGTTAATTACAATAATCGGACATTGCAAAAATTCGTCTTTCTTTCACCAACATCTAGATATGTTAGAGGTGATAGGTCACGCAATTGCTCCAAATAAAAACAAACTTGGTGTTGAAGTAAGAGTATTTTTCGAAGTGGTGGCGCCTTACATTCGCACAATGGCAATACACAACAATTATGCTCGCTAAACGGCTTCACTAATGTTTTTATTTATTATAAAATTAAGAAACTAACATTAGCGGTAAACTTGTTTCTTCCGTCACATATAAATAGCAAAACGGCGTTCCATAGTAAATGATACTTTTGTGCATTGTACGAAGCATTCCTCTCTCTTGTCAATAAAAATCTGCTGGGGCAACTTATTGCCATCAGGCAGAAAACTAATGGGTTGCTGCAAGTAATCTATTATATTTTTATTCGCGACCCGAAGTAAAATTAAACTTATTTGCATTAGCTGTCGTTCTAACGTCCATTCAAATGTTTAAATACTACGCTATGTTATCAGGTTTTTGCGGACAAGAATTAAAGCAGTTTCAAGTTAAAGCCAACGTTTCGGTCCTTCTGCAAGGACCTGATAACTTGATAACATCGCCTAGTGTTTAAGCTTATAACCTCATTTTTAATATGTAATAATAATAATACACTAATGTTTATTCATACATAATACATATATAAACAATATGCTTTGTAAAAGTCAGAATAATACATTACAGAAAGATTACAAAGACAACCTTAAAAGTCATTTGAATTATTCTCTTCCAAAAACTCGTTGACACTAAAGTAGGCCCTCTTCAACAGGAAATTCTTTACACGACGCTTAAATCGCACTAGGTCTAGATTTTGTACTGCTGTTGGTACCTTGTTGAAAAACTTTATACAATAATTATTTACCCCATTTCCAGACTTTGCCAGTCTCAGCTTACGGGGACATATATCTTTGCGGTGTCGAGTGCTGTAGGCATGCATATCACAGTGGTGCCTGTACAAGATCAAGTTATTCTTGATATAAAGTAAACAAAATAAAACATAAATGCACGGAAAAGTCAAAATTTGTAAGGTAATAAAAAAAGAATGACCCCAGATCAGCACTCCATAGGACAAATGAATCTCACACAATGCAAAATAGGTAGTTTGTTGATTATTAATTATTGCCGACAGGGAGTTAATGGATTTAAACTTTCCCTAGTGGGATAACCTTCACAATATGTAATAGACACTGTCATTTTAGAAATTACTTGCATTAAACGTTCGATTAACAAGACGGTTTGGAGAAACTAGAATGAACAGCGCAGGTGCTTAATATCAAATTAGAGGTTTTGATATTGGTCGTGAGTGAAATATTGTATGCAATTCGCGAGTAAAGTTCGTTAATCACTCAGGTAATTGATGCCCTCACTCGCTCTACTCGCCTGTGTATAAACTTTGGCTTCGGGGTTAAAATGTTAAAATTGTGCTTTACTCCCTTGATACATAAATAAAAATAACTATTAAATGCCCCACATTTTAGGAAACTTCGATTTATCTCATACTTTTAATTTTCAGGCCCTTCTTCTCGGGTTACGATATGGAGAGCTCAGTTGGGAACACGCTAGACCGTCAAAGGAAGACGATCCAAATTGTTTACCTTGTCTGTTCATACAATTTATGGTGGTGGAAAACGGTGCAAGAGTCTCAAAAATATTGCAAGTGTTTTCGAAACAAGCCAGTCTGATGGATACATTGATAACAGTATTTGTCAATGAAATGAAGTCTAACGATGAAACGGACAAAACTTTCGAGCAACAAATGAACAATGATAACGGTAAGATATATTTTTTTAAAAATAATGTGACTGGTAACTATTATTATATGTTACAGAAACTCATTCTACACTAACTGCCGGCACTATGCAAACGGTGAATTTTCCATCACTAAGTAACAAGTTGAGTAAACTTACTTTGGCTACTTTCGATGAAGATGGGCGCTGCATAGGGCAAATGGGGTCTTGGTCTTTCAGTTACTAGTACATAACTTTTTTAACATTTCATCATTCCAAATATTTAAGGCCGTCGTTTTGACCGATGCATTTCGTTGGTTGTTGCATAGTTGTCGCCAATTCCAAAAAAAAATTTATTCGCATGTAGTACCCTTTCGGTAGAAAAATCGAAATTTTGTAATTTGGCTGAAATTTGGTACATATCTGTAGATTAGATGACCCGTTGAAGAGCTGAAAGGCTTTTGGGAGTAATTTTTCAAAGTAGTTTTTTGGTGACATGACAGACTTGACGTTTCTAAATTAGGGTTTCCAATTAAAAGAGATAGACAATATGGCGGGAAAATTTTTGACAAAGCCCGGTATGCAAAAGTCTGACATTGTCAAATTTTGCCTCCATATTACGTCACTAAATAGAGAGAGACCTACAAGTTTGGAAACCTTCATTATTTGCAAGGCCAACCATTCTAGTAAGGTGCATTTTTATCGGTTATAAAAAGTAAGCTAACTTTTTGTGAGTTATAAAAACACAGCGTCACGTCATTGGTCCAGTGTCAATAAACGAATTGCTGTCATTGGTTAATGAAAGTGGTTTGCATTAATCAGTTGTAAAAAACTCATTTTGCTAATTGTATTTCCAAATTATCCGCAGCAAGAAAGAATTTTTCAAATCACCAGGTTTGATCGATAAAATAGCGTTAATACATCATAGTCCTTTCAGAAATCTATAAAGTTGTTTCTTGGCAAAGTTGACATTTTACCTAACTAAAAATATCAACCAACGTACAAACATTATGTTTTCTTGATTGATTTTTGTTTAATCTTTGTAAGTGGTTGAATCTCCTTTTTAATTTTTCTTCTTTGGTTATTACTTTTGGCATTTTAAATAATATTCATTGATGATTACCTTCTGCCAACACACCAATTTGCAACTGACATTACAATTTCAAAATTCTCTTTCAGTCACTTTGATAAATAATGCTGCCACTACAGAAAAAGTTTGATGGCCTGCGGGCGAGGGATTTCAATAATTCTAGTGCATGAAGGGAGTCAGTCTGTTCAGTAGGTAAAACAGTCCGGCTGTATTATCGGCTCTGCCAGTTTTGACACAAGAATGACAAATAACGACTAACAAAAGCACCAGGTCTAGTAGTATTAAGCACCAAAATTGGCAACCCTTAGACTGACGACCGTTATTTTCGTTTAAACACGTTGATTCGTGCAAGTATTCATAGATGTCCTTCTTTTATTTAAATCATCTAATCCACTGACGTCATTTCGATTCTATTCTGCATCGCGGAGTTCCACCAAACCACAATAGTTATTTGTACAACAAGTAAGGAAAAGTATTACTTTTCCAGGCGAGTGAGTGTTTAATGCACGAGGCGAAGACGAGTGTATTAATTGAAACGAGCATGGAAAAGAATCTTTTCCACGAGTTGTACACATTATTTTTCCGTGTACTATCCTGAAATGGCGTTAACATTTCAAATCAAAAATTATTTGTGCAGGGTCAAACACTTTCTGAAACTTCATTTACATGGTAACGGATGACAACAAAATAAAAATTAACAAATAATGTCATTGAAAATGCTTGCTGCCGATGAAAATTATTTAGAAAAGCGTTGCTATGTAGAAAAGTTTAACTTTTCTAAATGAAAAAATACTTGGAAATTTATTATATTTCAGAATAGTACACGGAAAATGACTATTTTAACATTTTATTACAAAATTTTGTATTTTGTGTATTAGATTAGGCGAACCCTTTAAAGGGCGTGGAGTTCAAATTGTTGATATCTTTCTCAGATCATTTTGAATGATTGGATGGACTGGATTCTCTGTTAATTTTGCGTACCTGATTTTTATATATTTATTTACATTTGCTTTATAATTATACATTCCTTACAATCTTGCGTTTTATTTTCGATTCAAAGGCTTCAAGTGCCCGTTTAGGTAACGTACCATGGCTTCGTACCTGCAAATAAGGAAAAAAGCATAGATGCATTCCTAATTGAGTACCTAATTTTGTACCTAATTGGTGATAAATCGCGATGCCGCGCCAAGCGAATTTCGAAGCATTGCAAGAGAAAGTTCAAATCTTTGACCTCCTGGAAGTACTTAATCTCATCTTCTTCAAGAATAGTGTCTTGATGTATGTCAAACCAGACCTGTCTTGCCTTCAAATAATCGGTAGTCTGCAAAAAACATGCAAGATTAAATGTTATGTAAATATGTAAGTTCTGCCAACTAACATTTTCAAATTGTTTCTGAATACAAATAGCCCTTTTAAGCAGTAATTGTTTAAAGTCGGATAAGCACTGATTCTTTACTTTTACAGCTTGGGCATATGTCAGCTTTTGCGGGTTGCCTAATTGGGCCATGTAAGGACTAAGAAAATCTATCTCGTCTTCAATTTCTTTTTCTTTATATTCCCTTTCTTGTTTTTCTTTTTCCAGCATACCCTGTCGATATTCTTCGTTTTGTTCTTTATTAAACAAAGGAACGTGCAGTTTAGGGAAGGCCAGTTCATGATCACGCAGCAATAGAAACTCTGCAATCTGTAGAAATAATCAATAGTAATACGACGAGTAGTCTCTTGATTGCCGCGGGTTTTGGCGTCCGAATGGTTATCATCTACGAGTCAAAGTGGTACATTTTTTTAGACTAAAAAGAGGACGAGAGCTTGCTCGAGTCCTTTGTCCGAAAAAAATCTACCATTTGACAAGTAGTGCATCCATTTTGCAGATTATTTTATAAATTAAAGTATTCAGTAAGTATAGTGTCAAGTTGACGTTGTAGTATTATCACTGTAATCAGCATCTGATTGGTTACTGGTATACTAAATGCTGCTTTGGATTGGTTCAATGCTTAATGTATAAAATAATCACAGTGAGTCGTTAAAATGGTGTGAATACCTACTTGATCTTCAAGTTCTCTAATTCGAGCAAAAGAAATCTCCTCTTCCTTTATCATTCTTTGCAAGAGCAAAAATAACTTCAACTGACTTGGAGGTTTTGCCTCGAAATCGGCGTTGTAACCGTATGTTAAATCTGGATTAAAAGCTGATTTTTCTTCACCGATGTCTGCGACTGTCGGTTTGATAAAGGTACGAGTTGATGCCGTAACTTTGCCGTCATCGTAATGGTACTTTAAGTTGATTTTTCTCTCCACAACTGCAAACTCTCTCATAGCTATATCATCGGATGCCGAAACGGCTTTGTTTCTGTAGAAATCTTCGACTATTTTCTGTCAAAATAAGACATTTCAACTAAAATTCACGGGGAAAACTTCATTACCGTTATGATTTTTCGGTGACCTTCTTTAAATCCCGGTGGAGGCTGCCCTTTTTTGGCATAAGTAACTTCCCGATAATAGAAGCTGCAACAATAAACATGAGTCAAAGACAGGACAGTTAAGGAAGAAGCTGCATATTATGCAAAGAGGTGTATTTTCCGCTGTGGTGTTGATGTTAAACGAGCTTACATTTTAGAAACAATGGAATTGAATATACTCTCCATTCATTTTCTATTGAAGTGACAGAACGTCAAAATTTGAATTTTAGGTTGGTATGAGGAAACTGCAAGGAATTTTACTAACAGGTGAGTTGGTAGAAGCGATTTCAATGCGATACGTCAAAAAACATGACAAATGTCAAAATTTTGCAATAATTGCTCTAAATTGGCCCAAAATGGCGCCTTTGTGTGCGTGCAGTTTTGAGTAAAGTGCAAAGAAAAATATTCACGAAAAAGCCCCAGGTACGTTTATCTGTGACACTGCTTCTAACAATAAAAATAAACCCTAGAAGATTTGGATTATGTAATGTTTTTGTTTTCCCGCTAAATTTCGATCAAATTGTCAAAAGTGCAGGCCCTTGCATATTAGGGTTGTACAGTTCCAGAAAAATTTTAGTTCTGTTATAGAAAATGAACGGAGTTTTCGATCGTTGTTGTTGACAGTTTGTTGCCTTGTCATTTGTTTCTGTTTAGGAACCTTATGATGTAGTTTTAAATATGGAATCCCGTTTAATAAAACAAAAATCCTGATTCACACCATCTTTTAGAAAATGTTTCTACTTTATCGCGTGACAGTCGATCCCTTTGCCATCAAAAGGTCATTGAGTGAGTGTGGGCCAATTCAATGTTTTCATGTGATCATATATTATAATTTCTCTTCTAAAGTGGTAAAGTTCTAGAAGAAGGTAAGTTATGCTAATTGTATTTTTTGTGACCTACAACACAACAAAAAGTTTTTTGATGTCAAAACTCATCCCTTATAATTTTAGTTTTGTTCTAAAGGACCCTATCTGATATGCCCAGTTTTTGGTCCCCTTTTAGCTAGCAGCCTTAACTTTTTTCATAAACGAGTGTTTGAAACGCTAGCGGGTGCATATGAAATAGCCTCATGAATTAATGTAACCATAGTGTTAGGAGGTGAGAATCGCAAAATATATGATTAAACGGTGTGAAGACGGCTCAGCGCCATCTAGAGGTCTTTACCAACACTTACGGCGGATTTCTCGTCAACAAGGTTGACATCGAAAACCAAAGTGTGGTTGACCACCGTGCTATGGCAGCACGAGCAACTCAAAGATGAAAACAATGGTTGGTGATCGAGTTGCCCCCCCGACAGCTGCAGAAATATATGATGTTTTAAGTTTTGGTATAATTTAAGAAAAATAGTAAGAACAATAGTAGCTGGCATGACTGATTCAAAAAAGGTCCCTCAACCGAAAGCTTCGTTCCTCCTGAGTTTGTGAGCAAAAAATGACAGCTACGGCCAGCTACAAGCGGCCCAAATATGGGGCATATCCGATAGGGTCTTTTGTTTCGATTATAAGTTATACAGCAAGGGTTGATGGGTATTGCCTTAAAATTTCATTTCTTCTCTATGAAGTGAAGGTGAAGTTAAGTAGGTAGGTAGGTATCTATGTAAATTTGAGAACCCTTATTAATGTTAAGCTCATTTCACTATCTAAATCGTCTAATGAAGGTCTAAGCCAACTCATAAACACCAACGTACAAAGTCCAACTTTGGCGATTTTATAAACCTGCCTAGATTGCTGATCTCTTATTCTCAAACTATACTTACAAGTCATTACGTCCAACGTAATTTACAATGAGATTCTCCTCATCTACTTCAATTTTTGATAATCCATCATATCGAGCTTCCTGATTGAACTTGATTCGTCTTCGAGCCACCGGTTTACCTTCCACCTTCGACAAATAACTGTGTTCTACAAGATCGAAATCCTATATTAGTAGGTCAAGTTAGGCGGTGTTTGTAAGTGTCCTCAGATACCCTAACTTTGCCCTGATTTTGATTAACTTTAATCAGAAATTAATTTCATTGTCAAAATACAATTTCCTAAGGGGTTTATTTACACCTTAAATTAATGTAGGTACCTATTGAAAATTTTAGCCATGAAAAAATGAGCAAATAACTTCCTAGGATTAACTCATAAGTCAATATTGAAAATGGACCGTTTCAAATTTACCGCGAACACGAAGGAGTACGATTGACCTTTCCCGAATCTCGAGTTAATAGGTTACCAGGAAAATTCGGGGCCATAAATCTGTAATTTTGTATCCCGTGTTGTCTAGGTACCTTCCAAAAATAAATGAAATGCAGTATTAAAAGTGCGCAAAAACAAAAAGGGATTTCTCGCGTAAACCAGAAATTGTTTCATCCACGGGTGTTGCATAATGGACTCATTATACAATGGGTGAGAGATTTTTAACCTCCTCACTCCACTTAACACAACTCTTAAAAAAAGGGAGATTACTGCAATCACTAAAATTTTCGAATTTAAGATAAGACCAGATCTTCACGTTTTCAGGTCTCAGGAACCCAAAAAGGTAGTTATAATACCGTGTATGTATGTATGTATGTACTGTCGAAAAAGTAAGTCAGCACCCAACTCAACTTTTGAGCGTTACGCTCAGAATTTAGAACACCAGCCTTCGATAGTGACGCATTTCCATGTCATTAGAACCGGCACCAGTTAGAGGTTGTATTGCTGGGTCAAAAAACGTAGAACTGTATGACAATTAACAATTATTCGCTCAAGAAATTGGCATAAAGTGCATTATTTAGTTTTTCGACTGTACGTACGTATACGTTTGTAAACACGCCATAGGCAAAACAACTAGACCGATTTGGCTGAAATTTGGTGCGTGGGTATCTCATAACTTAAACAAAAATGGCTACTGAGTTTTCATCGTCCATGTACTTTTTGTTGCAAATTATGCGATTTAGAGCCTTGGAAGAAAATTCACAAAAAATTTAGGAATGGATTAATTTTCATTTTGAAGGACGTTTTGGAAAGAGGAAGGAACGACCTTCAATCCTGTCTAAACGCCACTGTCATATGTCAATGGGTAACGAAACTCCATTGGCCTAAATAATGGTGCTAAATTAAAGTCCTTAGGAAGGACACTGATGGTGCGAATTCAAATCCAATGAGTGGTATCGACGACCTCATCCTTCACCTACGTCGAGTATAAAACTAAAAAACATTGGACAAAACCTAATGAAGATATACAAAAAAGAAGACTGTCTGGTTTTTTATGGGCCATCCTTTAGATTAGCGATGGTGTATCATTCTTTAAAGGTTTTTGAATGACAGTGCCTACCATTAGGTCCGTTTTCAAAATACCTACACACTAATGTGTGATCAAATAAAAAAAAGGTGGCTATGTGAGTTGAAAAAATTGCGTTTAATAATATTTTTCTTTGTTTGCCTTGACGTCCTTCGTGAAAGTCAGGGGTTGGGTGACGGCTGACAGAACTCAAAAAACTCTAGTAGGTACCTACCTAGTAATTAATCAACGACGTATTTTGTACTTGTACAGTTTCGTTATAGATGATTGTAACGTCGTAGGTAGCTTATAATTACACTTCGATCGTTTTGGCATTAATTAGGTAACTAATTAACTGCTTTCGAGGTTCAAGTCTTAAACGTCAATTCTTTTGTTTTTAAATTCACCTACGATCCATTTGTAACAACCCCGTAGGAACATTAATTAGGTATGGCAATACTTATGCTAATACTACTTCTGTAAAACGATTATGGTTGGTGCATAAAAATTTAAGACTTTTCTAAACATGTTCAACTTGGGATCAACGTACTGATCACTGCATCTTCCCTTCCAGGCCCAAAATATTCGGTGATAACATCATTGGCAAAGTCGTAAACGATTTTGATCATTTTATCCCTTCTGTTTTCATAAATATCTTCAACTCTAGTATATTCAGTGCAATCAAAGTCCTTAAATCTAGTGATTTTTGACACAAGACCATCATACTGCACATATGGGGCATATTCTTCGACTAATGTTCTTTTATACCAAGTCTTCTGTGCCCCTTCCGGATACTTCTGTGATAAAACTACGAAATTAAGATTGTTTTAGTCATCTAAGCATCAAGGGCGGTAGGGGAAAGGGGGGCAGTTTCAACCATGGGGCAGAATAAACCATCCACGATAAAAAATTCAAATTTGAATCTAGCGCCCCACTAATTTTTACATAGTTGGCAGTAGTGTTGCTGAAACCTCACACAAAGATTCAATTGAGTTCAAAGTGAATTTTCTGAAATAAAAATTATTTTATGAATAAGGGTTTTCAGCATAAAAGGATGGAAGATGTGCCATGTCAGACCCCCTATGCGCCGCCATAAACGGTATACCATCTGCGCATAGTGCGCTGCCGCTTGATTGGCTTGACGTCACAATTAGAAAAGGACCCTCTTATACTAAAAACCCTTATTCCTTCGTAGTTAGGAATAAAATACTCCGTTTCGCTTATATCATAGTTATTGGCAAAACTGAAGACTTATGTTCACAATAATTTTTTAATTGACACCATTTGTATTAGTTATTTGAGAGTTTAATAGCCACATAATTTATCATAAACCCATTTTCAAAGAAACGACTATTTCTTTTAAAATTCGCGTTGGGGCAGTTTCAACCATTCATGGACGGGGCATATTCACCCGTAATTAAACCTATGTGTTCTGCAAATTTTCGATCAAAGTGAAGATTACGTATTCTATGGTGAAGTTTCTCAGAAAATATATATTTTGAATATGCAATCAAGCTTTTAATATTTTAAAACCTATAGATTAAAAGATTAATTTTCCTGGTGTTGATGTCACATCCACACTAATCATACTAATGTCGTAGCTAAACTGCCAGTGCCTCTTAGTGTCAGACGTCACCCTTATATTATTTTAACTTCGAATTTGCATTGTATAAGGAAAAATAAAGTTTGAATTCCATATTACATGGATGGTTGAAGCTGCCCCATACAAAGGTTGAAAGTGCCCCAGGATGGGGCAGTTTCAACCAATTTTCACGCCTTCACAAAATCTGTATTTACAAAAATGCGTGAATCAATATGCTTAATAAATTTATTGCATAAGGTTCCTTAGATATAGTTTCATATAACCAGATGTAGAAAAGTTATATTTTATCCATAAAACCTCCACAATTTAAGTTTTTACAAAAACTGGTTGAAACTGCCACCCTTTCCCCTATAGGTGCATTTTACCGGTTGAGGGTAATACGTTACCCGAAAATCGGTGGCATCTACCGGCGCGTGGTGCTTATTAAATTTTTTTGCAATACCTATCAGAATTGCGATTAAAGCAAAAAACGAAATTTATGAGTTTTCATTGCCAGTTTCAAGATGGCAAGAGATACTTACCGCCCGATTATTGGTCGTCAAGGCTTGTAAATCGCAAAAAAAAATCTAGGGTGGTAAGCGTGCGGTAAGTATCACCAACACCATACCATACCAACCTGAAGACATCGTCGGTAAGCAATGAAAATGACCGATCGTGCAAAAAATATTGAAAGATGTAAAGACATTTGGAGTACAATTTATTTCTGCCGAGTGCTCAACCGTGTCTTGGACTACTTTTACTATGTCCGAGTTATGCAAACTCGGGGTAGGTATACGTTGCCATGCCACAACCAATGAGACCGCCAATGTCATGACAACCAACCTTAACCTTGAGTTTTCATAAGTCGGGTGTGGTAAAAGTGGCCCTATAAGTTAGGCAACTCTAATGTTTGTGGTGGTGATGATGGTTTATATTTTTAATACACAATTATCGTACATCCTCCAAATATCTTCCCGGCATAACTAACATATTAATTACTTTTATGGGGAATGTGAATTTTCGTGCTCCAAGATACAGGCATATCTAAATGTTTTTCTTCCATTAACTTAGCCAAAGCAACTTCTTCATCTTCCATATTTAAGTCGACCTTCGTTTCTCTCCAAAAAATTGGTTCCCCAGGTAAAACGTGTTCCCATTTTTCAACATTTTGCAAATCATAATCTAGGCTGCTCAAACCATTACCGCAGTTTTGCATATTCACCTATAAACCAGGTTTATACTGAGCTAAAAGAACAGTTAACTTGCAGTTACCCAATAATTAATGTTATTCCAAACACTTTCAATTCCGCTATAGTTCGAGCTCTCTATGGGATGGGCTTTACCGGTACTGGGCTCTATGAAAACCATGTCATCAATTTGGCGTCCCTGGGTTCTCAACAAAACCCAAAAGTGCAATCTCACTCCGTCCAGCTCGTCAAATGGGGGCTGCTCCTCTTCCCTCATCCGTACTATTTCAGCAGTTTTTGTTTTGTCGGTTTCCTCTTGTCGCCGGTCTTTCTCTCTTTGCTCCATCATCAACAAAAATTTGCTGCGTAAATCTCGCGGAGGCTTCACGGCATATTTTTTGGCATCTCCTCCTTCGTCCATTGCTTCATTAGCATCTTCCTGCAGCGGGAAAGGTGAATCAGTTCGATTCATTATGCGAAGGGTGGTGTCCCGTGTGGCATAACCAAATACCACGTAAGCGTCATACCCTAATCCTAACAAGAGGGAACATAGTGTAGTTGCAAGTTCTTGGGGTTGGCCAGACTGGCGAAGAAACGTTGTGTGTGGAGAATACAAACGGTTTGGCTGCAAAAGAAAGAAATACTATAGGTACAGGTTGTCAAGAAAATGCTTAGCACTATTTTAACTTGAGATTCCCCATTGAAAATGGTGACGATTGTTAAAAAAACTTGTAGGTCAAAAGTCGCTTTCTAAGGGAGCTAGAGGCTACAAGCTCCTCAAAGGTGCGCAATCCGGAGAAGTTTTTTTGACATATCTCAGGAACGGACTATCGGATCTTAAAAAATACTGCATGGACTTACGTCTACGATGTGAATTTTGTCGAATTCTGACAACGCAATCCTTAGAAACCCGAAACCCGAACATGGATCAAGGTCACTTAAATCTAGATTTTTTACCGATTTGGCAGTTAGCCCTGATTGCACCGCTCTCCCTTAACTTTAAGTGACCCTTAAAAACTGTGGAAATGATTCTCATAATAATTGTTTCCAAGGCTTTTAAGGGTCACTTAAAGTTAAGGGAGAGCGGTGCAATCGGGGCTTATTCATATAAAAAAAGTGATTCCTGGAGAAAGAAAGTCACTTTTCCCTTTGTTACCACCAGATCTGTAACCATTCTTTATTCGGCATTGGTACGTTCTCTGTTTGACTACTGTAGCATAGTATGGTCCCCATCACATCGTGTACACATAGATCGTATAGAAAAAGTTCAACGTAAATTCACAAAGCACTTATGCTTTAAATACAATGTGACTTTTTAATCGTCAAAATTATGATATGATTCTGTCTTACTTCGGTTTGTGTTTGTTGGAAGATAGGCGGAAATTTTTAGATATTTGCTTTTGTTTCAAACTGTTAAATTATGAATTTCAATGCACTCAAATTTTATCTCTCATATTTAGGTATATGTGTCCCTCAGTTCTATTGTCGTTCTCAACCGCTCTTAAAGCAACCGTTCCATTACACAAATTATGGTCTAAACTCTCCTTGTTCTAGGATGATTGCGAATGTAAACGCCTTCAGCGCTCATCTTGATTTCTTTGGTGTTAGCTTTAAGAAGTTTAAGCGAGACTGCAGATCAGTTCTTAGTATTTAATTATGTTCTTCTTTTCTGTTATCGAATATTTATTATTTTAGTGTGAATGTTAAGTAATTAATGTTCTTTGTCTATGGAAATGCTTCTGGCGTTAATAAAGATTATTATTATTATTATTATTAAATATTAAAAATCTGGCAAAAAAAACTACAGTCACAGATTTTTATCAACAATTAGGTAAGCAGATATTTTATAAAATTCTGGGGTTGAAGGTGTTCAAGTTCGAGAAAACATGCCGCCTGGTTTTAGTCTAGCAACTAGCACCTGGACGATACCCAAAAACTACCCACTGGTAAAACTTTGGGGGAGGTCTTACCCCAACACTTAAATTGCAGAGAGCCGCTCTAAGGGGTAAAAATTTTGTCCCCCACACCCAACTGTCTTCATATACATTTATACATTTTGATCCGCGCGATGGCTCAACAAGAAGCACGACTTATTTAACAATAATGATGAGCCCGAAAAAATGACAGGTTTTTCAATATTTTAGATTCGTGAACCCCCGAGACGTTCTTCTAACAGATTTAAAATTCAAACTGGTCATGAAATTACTGGGAATTACCTACATTGTGTAGGTAATGTTTGAGAAGAAAAGAATAGTCACCATCGGTAATTATTGTCAACCACAACACAATTCGGCAGTAGATTGTGATGGATGTTGGCAGAGCTGGGAGTAACTTTAGAAAAAAGTTACTTTTATGTAACTAGTTACAAAAAGTAACTAAGTTGCTTAGTACCTAACTAGTTACTTTTTTTCTCCCTGCGAAAAGTAACTATATCTAGTTACTGTACTGAAGTAACTTGTAACGAGTTACTTTTGGTAAGTATCTAATAAGGACATAAAAAAGTAACTAGTTACTTTTCATGTATCTAGTTACTTTTCATGTATTTAGTTACTTTTTATGCAATTAGATACTTTTCCAATAATATCAACAATTTTCAGAAAAGTTGCAGGTGTAGGCAATATCCGTCAGTTTTAATTATATTTTACGACATTATTCTCCGTATTTCTATAGGCTGAGTAAAACAGAATTTTTTGATGCAAATTCATCTGCCCATTGACATTTTCTTTTTATTTACTTTTGAGATTTTGACAGATTGTGAGGTAAAAGAAAATTTGATAGAAATAAGAGAAATCAGAAAATGAAATTGCTCAGGTAAATTTGCATCAAAACAACTAACTTGTGGTGTTTTTGCGTTTTTCGAAAATCTCAATATTTCACCGATTTCTTCGATATTTTTGAAAATCTAGGGTGGCCGTGACTGCACTTCCGGTCAAGTATGATACATGTTTCTAACTCAGAAAAAAATCGTACATTCCGAATCCGTTGAGAAAAAGGTGTCATTCCATTTGAAAAAACAAAGTTAAGATCATTTCCGGTTGAACCGGAAGTGGAAAAAATTCCCTTAATATCCGCGTAAGTGTCCCCCCACCCGTGCGGGATTAGCAAGCTTTTATTTCAATTCAATATCTTTATTACATCCAAAGATATTCAAGGTGGGAAGTTTTAAAAATAAACCCTGTATGCTGTATGTACATACCATGATCATCGAGATTTATAATTTTAGTGGACCATGATCTTTATTCTTTGGTTAGTAACGCAACGCAATGAAACTGGCTTGCTCCAATTATTATAAATCTAGATGAACCTATTGGTATAAAAGAATTTTAATGGTACAACATACAAAGCGCAAAATATGAGTAGTTAGAGATTTTAAAAAATTATCCTCCGCCGAAATTGTCGAGGTATTTACTAAAATTTAAACCCAATCCCAACCGTTTCTAGGTATAACATTAATGAAAGTAACTAAATTACGACAAAAGTAACCAAAATACTGTATCTAGTTACTTACAGTATTTAGTTACTTTTTAAAAGTATCTAGATACCAAAAGTAACTAAGTTACTTCAAAAGTAACTAAGAATCTAAGATACTATATCTAGTTACTTTTCATAAGTAACTTGTAACTAATAAGTTCTTTTTTCAGTAAAGTATCTAGTTACTTCAGTAACTTAAGTTACTTTTATGAAAAGTAACTTGAAAAGTATCTAGTTACTTTTTCAAAGTAACTTTCCCAGCTCTGGATGTTGGCAATTAAATTGTTCTGTAATTGCTGAAATAATGGAAAACCAGTTTTATATACAGGGTATCCCTCGAAGAGCGTCAGTTAGTCGCATCTGGAGAACTGTTTCTAGCACCGTCATGAAAATTTGTACACAGGGTCTTCAATTAATTTTGAATCGACGTAAAATATTTTCATCAATGACGCAATTCAAGGTGAACTTTTACTAAGAATTGCTATGCCAACAATCAACCGTTTTGGAGAAAATCAAGAATTTCGCTTTTTTACGTCAAGTGCACTGCCGTGCTAAGCCCAAAAGGCGTATCTACAATTTTTAGCGGAAAATGAGTTAACACCAGAATCTTGTTTAAAATGTCTTAAACCACCATCATGACAAGAATTTTTGTTGACATCCAATCACTATTTTAGTCAAAATTCGCGAATGAATTGAATCAATATGCATTGGGTCTTATGTGTTTTAAAATATAAAATCGTCAAAATCTCGTTTCCATCGAAACTGTAGATACGCCTTTTGGGCTTAGCATGGCAGTTCAGGCCTAACTTCAAAAAGCTGTAACATCCTTACAGTATGAAATGAGGAATACATACAGCGTGTTCTCTGCAAATTTTTAAACATCATCAGTTTCGTTGGTCAAAAAGTCAATTTTTTCAAATAGAATGCCCTAACTATTTTATGGCACATCGATGCAGAATTTGATTGTCTATCATTTCAATCTACCTGTTAAATATATAAAATAAATAAAATTTTTGGGGCATTCCATTTGAAAAAATTGACTTTTGTCCAAGTTGATGATGTTTAAAAATTTGCATAGAACAGCCTGTATGTATTGACCCAATAATTTGAGTCCAACGGCGGATACACCCTACATTAGACTTTATGCCAAATTAATATCGTTTACTTATTTCATATTGTAAAGAAGTTACAGCTTTTTGAAGTTAGGCCTGCACTTAAAAAAGCGAAACTCTTGATTTTCTCAAAAACGGTTGATTTTGGGCATAGCAATTCTTAGTAAAAGTTCACCTAGAATTAAACGTGGAATCTAAAAATATCATAATATACAGGGTAGTTCCCCTGTGTACCCCTGTGTACAAATTTTAATGACGATGCTAGAAACAGTTTTCTAAAGTCAGATTTGTCATTGAATCCAGCTATTAATTTCTATTCTTGACAATATTGCATTTTTGTATCGGCATATTATTATATAATATACTGTTTGCATTGCATTTTCGTAATAATAAGATCACTGATCACTGGCGTTGTAAACTAGATGTTTTTTACGCAACGGTATATTGTGTTGCCTATATTACAATCCAATATACTCTTTGGTCCAGTACATAATGGGGCAGTAAAGTGCGATCAAAATTGGATTAAAAACACTGGCGATTTTAGGTGGCGGGGGGGGGGCTGATCACTAGTGGAATTAGTGGTACCTACATAGGACTTGGAATTAATTGCGGAATTAACTGGAAACTACGGAATTGAAAAGGAATTAATGGAACTAATTGCAAATTGCAATTAGCTGGAATTAATATGGAATTATTTGGAAATTATTGGTTTTAACGAAATTAATTGTTGAATATTTATACGTATGTTTTCAAATTTCGATCTCGAGGCATCTCAATTATAATTAATAATGAAACATTAATTCCACTCAACTCCAAAAATTCCGTATTAATTCCAGCTAAAACTATATTAATTCCAATGATTCCTGATAATTCCAAATAATTTCACATTAATTCCAATAATTTCTGATAATTCCATGCTAATTACAGCTAATTCCAATTACCTAGTTCCATTAATTCCTTCTCAACGGAATCAAATTGGGGCTAGGTCGGAATTACTGGATTTATGCTGAAATTAAATTGGAATTGAACTAGAGCTAATGGCATTGAACTGAAATTAATGGAAATAAACTGGAATTTTTGGAATTAATTGGTACGCTTTTTTTTGGAGCCCTCCAACTTTGAATGGACCGATTTGGCCCAAAATCTAATCAGCTCTTCTGCAGATCACAGACTGAGCACGCACCAAATTTCAGCCAGATCGGTCCAGTAGCTTGAACTGTACCGTGTCCACAGACATTTTTCAAAAACCACTTTTTGGGGTTTCTTCTTAGTACCCAAACCGTAAAGATTTGATGTTCTTGGCCATTCGTAGAAGTTAAAAATTTAACCCAAGATTGAATATGGTAGTTCCCTACGAAAGCCTGGAAGGGCCGCAAACAGAGGCCTTCTACTTTATTCTCGAAGCTTCGAGATCTTAAAAGTTTCGCCTTTATTCTTGAAGCTCGATATTTTGAAGCCCCTCGATCCTACTTTGGTATAACTATCACAGACCTCTGAAACGGCTTTTAGGGGCAAAGTGAGGCCAGCAATCAATAGAGAGCCTCCTTAGGTCACTATGCATGACTTCCGGTCATTTATTGCGTAATTGCGAACTTTTTCAATCGTGTCCTATGGGCATCGGCCTTTGTTTGCTTAGCAATAAATGACCGGAGGTCATGCATAGTGACCTAAGGAGGCCCTCTATTGGTTACCAGCCTCACTTTGCCCCTAAAAGCCGTTTCAGGCGTGGCTTAAAAATCTCGAAGCTTGGAGAATAAAGAGGTGAAACTTCGACTTTTTAAATCTCGAAGCTTCGAGAATAAGGTTCTATTCACTTGACTGTCTTATCAGCTTGCCTGCCGTACTTGCCTTACCTGAAATATGAGGCAAGTAGATGTTTACACGGAGCAAGTAACATGTAGCAAGTCACTTGCTCACTTGACTTGCTTCTCTACTGGCCTAGTGTAAACCGGCCTTAAAGGCGAAACTTCGACTTTTAAAATCTCGAAGCTTTGAGAATAAAGTCGAAGTTTCTAGTTTCTTTGGAGCAGAACAGTGGCCCCTCCAGCTATCCTACTTAAGAGCTCAGATTCAGTAAAAATAACTTTTTTTGTCAGTAAAATTCGCCTGACATGCCCGAAAGTTTGCAGTCTACAGCAGTACAGCATATTATGATTAAGATTTAGTTTCTCGCGAATATTCAACGTTCCGAAGTAAGAGGAAGAGGTACAAACAAAGGGCACTCAAGCGTACGCTGGACGGGCTAATTCTTGCTAATGGGTCTCACACAGCAGGGCTAGGAACGCTATGATTTAGGGTCGACGCGGTGGCACAGAATCGCGGGGTTCAATAGCCCGCGACTGACCCTCATGTCGTCCTCTTCCCTCTCGCACAACCCTCTAGAAATTCATCCTCCTCTTAGGGCCACCCTCCAGCATGCATAAGTTATCGGTGGTGCCAGCACCGTCGTCTTCCACTGCATTGCCGATTTGAGATTAGGATATCGCCAACGCCATGCGGATGCTATAGTTTACCCCGCTGCACCCGTCACCCTCCCAGCGGTGGATGAAGCAGATGGCTCTTTAGATTTCAAACGCTGATGACGATGCTGCCGCTGTTTCTCCGACCGTAAGGGCTTTTACAGCCGCGTCACACCGCTGATTGTCACGGTACGAGATTTTCCCTTCGTGAGCACAGCCCCACCACGGCAAAAAATCGCTATTGTCCGCGGAAAACCGTTGTTGTACTTGGCCGGCAAAGACGATCCTTCCGGCATTGTCCGAACAAGAATTTCAACTATGTTCCGAAAACTTATTTAATCGTGCCTCTATTACAACTTTTTGTCCTTCACTCTCATACCGAAGAGAAACTTGGTGCTCCTTAAACGTTATACAAAAAAGAATTTAAACCACGAATATTTTTTGCGTAGGTGTACCGTTAGCAAAATTTATGTGGAAGTTTCAGTTATACAGGATGTTCCTATATTCATAGTCATAACTCCGGGACGTTATTCCTTACATCATTCTAGGAAGAAAAGTTCCTCTGATGGACATATATCCGGAAATGCTTTATAGGGGAGTTACGCCCCTTCAAAGGGGTACTCAAAAAATCAGTTTTCTGAAAATTTCTCGAAAAATATGAAGAACAGGATTTTGAAATTCAGAGCAATGGTTAGTGCTATAAAGAGTTTACTCTTCAATTTTTTTCAGATTTTTAATAACATCAGAGGTGTGCGTTCTTGGGGAGCCTCACATACGGGTGAGTCTGAAAGATTCCACATCCTTTATACCACAGAATCTACTGTTCAAATGATGAAGCTTGGTGCAAAAATTATTGGTCAATTGTGATTCCTCTTGATGTTATAAGCCGCCAAAGATCTTCATTTTTAAACGTTCTTTTTAAATATATTTCGAAAGGTATATCGTAGGATTTTCAATTTTTTCACAGCATTGTTACTGACCAAGATGCAACTACTGATGGTACTTAAGACATTATCCAAAAAGCAGATTTTTGTTATACAGGGTGGCCCCAATGTTATTTGCCCTTGAACTTTTTTATGTTTGAAAATATTGCTAATTTGCCTATGCGACCGTATTCCCCGTTCAATTCTAAAACTTTTTTGGCTCTTAAAGTTTTTCGAAAAAACTAACCACTCACGAGGAAAATTGAAAAAACCGAAAACATGATCATCGTGATAAACCTACAATTTCAGTAGAAATCAAAGTGTACGTTGACACGTATCACATTTCAACTGTTTTTTTGCATTGAAGGTGTTGTCCTACATCTGTGCCCAGAACCATTGCTCACCACTGAAGAAAAAACATTGATGGTAATTTCACTTTTTTATGAGGTAGACTCATCATTGGCTTTAAGGTGATTACCTGCATCATGTTTTCGGTTTTTTCAATTTTTCTCGTGAGTGGTTAGTTTTTTCGAAAAATTTTAAGAGCCAAAAAAGTTTTAGAACTGAACGGGGAATACGGCCGCATAGGCAAATTAGCAATATTTTCAAACATAAAAAAGTTCAAGGGCAAATAACATCGGGGCCACCCTGTATAACAGAGATCCGCTTTTTGGATAAAGTCTTAAGTACCATCAGCAGTTGCTTCTCGGTCTGTAACAATGCTGTGCAAAAATTGAAAATCCTACGATACACCTTTCGAAAGATGTTTAAAAAGAATGTTTAAAAATGAAGATCTTTGGCGGCTTATAACATCAAGAGGAATCACAATTGACCAATAATTTTTGCACCAAGCTTCATCATTTGAACAGTAGATTCTGTGGTATAAAGGATGTGGAGTCTTTCAGACTCACCCTGTATTTTTTACATTTTCTTCTGCCAAACCCTTTTCTGCCAAATAATAATAAAATCATAATCTCTGGTCTATTCCATATAAAAAGGTGCTCTTGTTGAATGTAGCTAGGGAGCACCATTTTCGAATGAAATGATTCCAGTAGGTTTAGGGGGCGAAAATTTGTGACTATCACTTTGGTTTATCTGCCTAATTAGTGAAAATAAAGATTGCAAGAATTTTTTAAATCCATCCATTCGTTCAAAAGTTACAGCCTAAACTTGAAGGATTTCTAGGCCCAGAAAAAGCTCATATCTTTCAATGTAACTTTTGACCGAGTGGATGGATTTCAAAAATTCTTGCATCAGTTTTCAGAGAATTTCAAACCCTTTCAAACGATGTATCACGAAGGGCCCTAATGTAATTTAAAATTTGACCAAAGAGAGCGCTCGAGTTGAACAAATATCAAAAATTATTGCAGGGTTAAATTGGCAATGAAATTAAATTTCAAATGATGCATAACAAGTATGACGTTGCCATTTAAAATTTTGAAGTGGGAGTAGGTGGGGGTTAGGGGGTAAGTTTTGAAATTTACATAAATTAATTTTTATAGGAATAATTTTAATTTTCTCGGTTGATATTGAATAGAATTTGACGAAAACGTCACCTTGATTTAACATTTTTTGCCATATTAGGAAGGATCTGTCGATTTTCATTCAGGGTACTCTAGAATGCGTAATTTTGTTCAAATTTCAAAAAACATTACCTTACTTGACTGTTTATGTAATTTTTATAAGAATAATTTTAATTTGCTCGGTTGGTATAAGCCGGAATTTGATAAAAACCTTGCCTATCGCTTAGTTAGGTGCGATTTAGTAGGATAAGAGGGGTAACTCGAAGGGTCTACGACAATTTTTAATCCGGCCGTAGCCACCTTGATTTTAACGTTTTTCGCCATTTTAGAGTAAAATCAGTCGATTTTCATTCATGATGCTCTGGAATGCGTAATTTTATTGAAACTCAAAAAGATTTACCTTAGTTGATTGTTAAGATGGTTTTTTGTCATTTTTATAGGAATAATTTTAATTTTCTCGGTTGGTATTGGTCGGAATTTGACAAAAATGTCATTAATCGCTTAGTTTTCGTGCGATTTAGTGGAAAAAGAGGGGCGACACGGGGGGGGGGTCTCTGGAAATTTTTAATCTGGCCATAGCCACCTTGATTTCAGCGTCTTTCCGTTTTTTTTCGCCTTTTTGGAGAAAAATAGAGCGATTCACATTCAGGGCGCTCTGGAATACGTAATTTAAATCAAATTTCAAAACATTTTACCGTAGTTGATTATTAAAACGGTTTTTTGTCATTTTTAAAGGAATAATTTTAATTTTCTCGGTTGATATTCGTCCGAATTTGATAAAAACGTCACCAATCGCTTAGTTGGGTGCGTTTTATTAGGAAACGATGGGCGACACGGGGGGTCTCCGAAAATTTTTAATCTGGCCGTAGCCACCTTGATTTTAGCGTTTTTTGGAGAAAAATCGAGCGGTTTTCAGTCAATACTTGGTAAAACGTATTTTTAACAACACTGATGGGTGAGGCTTTTTCTGTTGTGGCGTTAAACGGGCTTCCATTTACGTCAAAATTCCTGACAGTGTGAATAGTGGTTGTGAATTGTTTCCGGTTTTTGACGTAGATAAACTGAAGCCAATTTTCTTAAATAAGTAAAATAAAATTAATTAATTCAGGTTATTCAATTTAATTAACACGAGCAATATGCCGGAAGAGCCAGCTAGTTAGCAGTTTCTGGTAGAATTATTTACAGAGAATTTATAGGGGATTTCAAACCCTTTCAAATGATGTACAGGGTGTTTTCTAACCGCTTGTAAGTTTTTTAACCTCAGATTGCCTATCGAAAATGGTAACAATTGGCACAAAAATTTTTGGGTCGAAGTCGTCTCCTAAGGAAGTTAAAAGGCTTTACCATTACCATAGAGAGCAATTTCTCTTATGTAGGTATTATTATTTGTATAACAAATGGCCCGAAATGTATATTTAAAATTTGACCATAGAGGGCCCTAGAGTTGAACAAATATCAAAAATTGTTACAGCGTTAGATTGGCAATGAAATTAGCTTTCAAATGATGTATCGCAAGTGGGGGGTTGCCATTTAAAATTTTGAAGTGGAGGGTGGTGGGGGTTAGGGGGTGAGTTTTGAAATTTCGCCAAGCATGGATCTAAGTGTCCCCCTCCAAATAAAAATCGACCTGTCCGAGCGAATTTTCGTATTTTATTTGGTTTACGAAATATTTGGGGTGGCTCCGTTTCATTGGAACACCCTGTACAAGTCATATACCATAGGTACATACACCCATAAAATAATAACATCTTCAGTCTCCAAATAATTTCGGAACGAATCGGCAACCTAGTCAGGGGTAGGTCGAAACGTTTTAATGTAATTGTGTCGGGAGCGGCATTATGTGCCAAGCCATACTAACGGGAAACGAGTTTTGCAGCTCTTTACAGTTTTCCGATTGCCTCAAGTTATTTTATTTTACCCACCTGTTACTCGCAACAGTTTGTCGGACGTAATAAAAGTAATAAAACAAATAGGGGTTCACAATTCTTTAGAAATTCTGTCCCTATATCTGATTCTTATAGACACTTGTTGCGTTTGGCTCAGCCAATTTTAAAACGTTATTTCAAAGAGGGTGAGATGCAGAGTTGCTCTTATGAAGTTAATTTAAATATTCATCATTTTATGAGGTCGCACAGTTTCGCCGTTTTACAAACATAATTATTTGGTCCTTGCAAATTTTGGCAAATCGATACAGATAAGAAACGGTGAGTGGGGTCATAATTAAATTAATTACATAATCCATCATGGTCTACTGATTATGTCCGTCATATTGAACATGAGATGGAAAACCCGAAAAAAAGGGTCATAATTTTCTCAAACTGCACTATGAGAATGGGATTAGTTACCGTCAAATCAATTCAAAGATTCAAAACCATCATGGTCCGCCAATGTTTCCTAAGAAAGCTCCACTTCACTTACTTGCTTTGATTCAGTTTGGTATTCGCACCCCTGTAATTTTTTTATTTCAACAGATAAACATATATAAAACTATATACAGGATGTCCCAATTGTCTGTATTCGGTCGATATCTCCATTATCATTAGAGAGAGCGAAAAATTGTTAAATCCAAAGTTGTAGAGAATCAAACAAAGCACATTTTTAAAATACATTTATGTATACAGGGTGTTTGCCTAAGGAGTAACGACACAAACATAGGGTTTTTTAAATGGCACACCCTGTGCATCAATTTTTTTTTAAATTCTTCGATGAATTCCAAGTGACATTTACTAATCATGTTTTCATCTGAAGTGAATAGTTTGGTAGATATTGGCAATTTCGTGGAAAAAATTACTTCTACAGTACTTGTTTTAAAAAATCACCCTACAACCAATTTTCAACCTTTAATTTTGGAAATTCTGCGTGACCTTAAGGGAGGTTTGGCCTACCATTCAAGCTTTTAAAAACGGTCCTAGCTTGCTAAGTTTGTTTCCTGCAATATTATGAACTTTGGAATATTCAGACCCCAAAATCTCAAAATTTTCAAATGGCACTACCGTCAAATGTTATAGCCATCAGTTGTAAAATTAAATTAGCTTTCATCTGATATATCATATCCCTATATTGACGTTTTGTATTTTGTCTTATTCAATAAAATATGATTTTTAGAAATTTGTATTATTTGCTTAATGTTTTTTAAAAGGTGGCTTGGACACGCCATAGTAGGTGCCCGAAGTTCTGTCAGACGTATGTGGTCATAGCCACCCTCTAAAAATATCACGAAGACAGTAAAAAATTATGAAAATTGTATTTTAACGAATAAAACGAAAAATACGAGGCTTGAATATAGGGATATGTTATATCAGATGAAAGCAAATTTAATTTTACAACTGATGGTTTAATAGTGGTGTCATTTGAAAATATCAAGATTTTAACGTCTAAACATTCAAAAGTTCATAATGTTACTGGATACGAGCTTAGCAAGCTAGGACTGTTGCAAGAGCATGAAGGGTAGACCAAACCTTCCTTAATAACTTGCAGAATTTCCAAAAGTAAAGGTTGAAAATTGCAAAAGTAATTTTTCCTATAAAATTGCCAACGTCTTTCAAACTATTCACTTCAGAGGAAAATATGATTGGTAAATGTCACTTAAAATTCATAGTAGAATCCAAAAAAATATATACATACAGGGTGTGCCATTTAAAAAAACCTATGTTTGTGTCGTTATTCCTTAGGGAAACACCCTGTATACATTAATATATTTTAAATATGTGCCTTGTTTGATCCTCTACAACTTTGGATCTAACAATTTTCCGCTGTCTCTAATGGTAATGCAAATATAGATCGAATACAGACAATTGGGACACTCTGTATTTGTAAATCACGTGACAAACTCTATTAAATGACGTCATGAAATTATCCATAAGGTGACATGCGTCAAAATGGAGATAGTCAACTTTTTTTTCAAATGACATCCTGTAGATTTCTTAACGGACCCTTGTAGACATTTAGTTTCTACGTTCAAGTGTGTAAAGAAAGTTTAAAATTTTAAAGTAGATATGCCTAAATGGCACTTCCCGTGAACCAATTGCTTCCAAAAGCCTTTCCGCTCTTGAACGGGTCACCTAATCTCCATGTAACAAGTTTCAGCCAAATCGATCCACTATAGTTTGGACTATAACGTGGTTTTAGTGTTATCACAAAATTTCGATTTTTCCACCCAAAGCGTTCTAATTGCCAATAAATTTTGTCTTAATTAAAACCAGAATTTGAAAACTTTTTTGCTGGTGACAATAAATCTTTCAAAAACTTGTTTTGGATGGTTAAATGAGGATAATTTTAAATTTGAAAATTGGTATGCCAAAACGGCACTTTCCGTGGGTCGAATGAATCCAAAGATTTTTCAGCTCTTCGACGTGTAATACAATCCCCATGTGCAAAATTTCAGCTAAATCGGTTCAGGGGCTTGGGCTGTACCGCGATTTTAAAGTCCGATAAAAATCTCGAATTTCTTAGTTTTTGGTCAAAAGGGCACTAAGAGTGAATAAATCTTTGGAAGCAGAATTTGAAGGCCTTTCTGATGGTGACGTGAAAAATGGGGGTTTGCATTTAAAATTTAAAAGTTGATGTGCCAAAATGGCATTTCCGGTTGCACGATCAGCTCCAAAATCAGATCTAAGTTAACTGATGAGATGCCTCGGTACCAAATTTCAGCCAAATCGGTCGAGTAGTTTGAGCTGTGGCGTGTTTACGAACGTACGTACATACATACAGACACATTTTAAAAACCACTTTTTTGGGTTGCCAAGACCTCAAAACGTATAGATTCGGTCTAATCTCGAATTCGAAAATTTTAGTGACTGCAGTAACCTCCCATTTTTTTTAATTGTAGGGTTGGGGAGGTTAAAAATAAATTCGCTAAAACAATTCAATAATTTTTCTTCCTACACTAACTGAAAATGAGATTTTCGGGATTCGTCAGGGCTCTGAAAGGACCGCTTCTCACGGCTAGTCGTGTAAAAATTATACTAACGGCTAGGCGTGTAAAATGGACAATATGGCGACGGCGATTGGCTTATGACGCGATTTTGCCAAATTTAAATTGTAGGACTTGACGTCTAGATCTTTTTGATCTGTCACTTGGGTTCTCAAATTTCAAAATTAATTAATTATTTATTTTTAACTGGTGTAGGAAGAAAAATGTTGTATAAACCACAGCGAAAAAGTGGTTTTACGCGTCTCAGGAAATGGCCAGTCTCGCCTACGCCTCGCGACTGTCCATATTTTCCTTCGCTGCGTAAAACATCACTTTCACGCTTTGGGTTATAAACTACTATTCTTGTCAATAAACGTAATCAGACGTGGAAAAAATTAAATTATTGTGTTGACTAACGTCGCACTCCTTCTTAGGAAAATGTTTTCTTAAAGTACAGTACATTTAACTTTTTTATCGTTCATAGTAATAGCGTTATTTATTCTTATTAAGGAGTTAATATAGGCATAAGGGGTATTATTGTTATTAACGTATAAATAGTGTAAATAAGTTATTACTTTTTGAGAAACTATGGTCCTTACAAGATAGTGACGTTAATAGTCGATACCATATAATTAATTTCTTTTCCATGGCTACCTACGTTTATTGCCAAATTGCCAAATTGTTTAATGAAATTAATTTTTTTCTCGGGATTTTTATTATGAAAGTATAAACTTTCTCTACATACTTGAACGTAGAAAATAAATGTCTATAAGAATCCGTTAAGAAATCTACAGGATGTCATTTGAAGAAAAAAAGTTGACTATCGTCATTTTGGCACATGTCACCTTATGGATGATTTGATGACGCCATTTAATAGAGTTTTTCACGCAATTTACGAGTATATATAATTTTATATGTTTATCTGTTGAAATAAAAAAGTTACAAGGGGGCGAATACCAAACTGAATCACCCGGTATTTTTGTATTCGCTACAAATCAAAGTGTGGTATAGTCCAGATCCTGATTTTAATTTTTTGTCCTGGGCCACTATCGTATAGGGTCCTTTTACATCCTGATTTTGCTAGCAGAAATGCTACCGGGTTAGATATCCTTAATCTACGAGATGCTGTGGTAAAACATACTTCACATAGATAGGTATGTCACTCATTAAGTGTTTCTGACATTCTGACATTATTAAGCATCACCAGATTACTTTAGTTACTAATTTTTAGAATCCGTTCAGTTTTATAATTTAATAAAAATAAATTGTCCCTTCTGATGGTCAATACAGATAAATTTTTTTGATTCGACTTTTCTCGAAAACGGTTAGTCCTATGGAGTAACAATAAGAGGAGCTTTTTTATGTAGTTTTAGACTTTTAGTCAGACAACCATATGCCGGTGAGAAAATGTCAAAAAATGGATCATCAAAAAAAAGGCGGTCTCGGAGACGGCAGGAACTTCTACGCCGCACTGCATTGGATTAATAACGGCAGCATTTATTAAATTTTTAAATATTTAAAATAAGAAAGTTGCTATGCCAAAAGGGCACTTCGGGTTGACTGATCGGCTTCAAAATCTAATCAGCTCCTCTCCCGCACAGACAATAAAATAAATTGCCACTAAAATGACATTTTTCGAAAAAATGGCACTAAGGTTTTCGGCTTGAAAAAAAATCAGTTATCAAATCCGGTAATAAAAATATACATTTATGCATAGTTTTTTTTCACGGCACCATTTTTTGGTCAAAAGGGCCCAAGTGTGAATACATTTTTAGAAGCAGAGTTTGAAGAGCATTCATATGGTAATGCGAAAAATGGGGGTTTGCATTTAAATTTTTAAAGTTGATGTGCCAAAAAGGCACTTTCCGTGAGCCGGTGTAGCCCAGATTCTAATCAGCACCTACAAATCTCCCACTGAATATGTGTGCCAAATTTCATCAAAATCAGTTCAGTAGTTTCGGCTGTAGCGTGTCCACAGACACACGGACAGACACACGGACAGACACACGGACAGACACACACATACACGTATTGTAATGTTTATGGCATCTTGTGCATAAGACTCAATTGTGGCGCTTCCATTCATGCGCACATGTGCAGCAGGCGCCATCTAGTGCTCCACACCAATATGACTTTTTTGTGTATACACACCAGGTGAAGAACTCTGCAGCTACTTTTCTATTGTGGCATCCGTGCCACAATTTAGGATTTTTCCAGCTTGTGTTGTCAAGTTGCCATTAATATGTAAGTGTGGACTAAGAGGCCAGAATTACGGAAGTGTGCACTAGGCATTGTTGCCAAATTAGCTCATGGCCCAAAACACAGAACTATGACAACTTTCCGATAACTGAAGCTGTTTTTTGGCGGTTGTCATGTATTGAAATTGCTTTCATTTATGCAACTTTGTATTTCAATACATGGCGACCGCCAAAACATCTAATAATAATAATGTGAATTTCTTAAATTAGAAATAAGGAAATAATATACCTACTTCAGAACCGAGAAACAACCCAAACAGTGCTATTCTGAATGACATTGAAAACTATATATAACTATATATAAATATTTCTTTAGTTTATCTTTTGTAACCAAGGCGATTCTTGGTTGTTATAGCAATTATTAATAAAACAGTGATTGAAATTGAAATCCGTAGCAAGTACCTTGAGCACTTGCTATGATTTTCATTGAAATTGACAAATATTTCAATCAAATTGACATTTTTTTTTAATCACCAAGGGAACAGCAGTAAAATTTGCCAACTATCCAATCAGATTTTCGAATGTTTCAATGGTTTCAATATTGAAGCTAATTCAATGGCATTGAGAATCAGACTGAAAGAGGCCGATTCTAAGCCAATGTCGAAAAGAATTCTAGTGGAATTGTTTATGGGAAATTTTAACGAAAAAACTTCTGAGGGTCCCAAAAAACGGTAAGTAATTTAATATTACAGTTCGATCGAGCTGCACGTAGTCCTACATCACTGGTATTATATTATATTATTGTAATTGTAGGTGTGGATTCATTTGAAAAATAAAAAATTAAGAAAAAAGCAAGTAAGGTGAAACAAAGTAAGAATGAGACTGGAGGTGCGCCACCTTTCGATCCTAAATTTACAGATTTTGAAAAGAGAGTTAGTTATCAAGTTTGTCACTGAAGTTGCTATACAGGCGAGTCAGTGAAGACAAGCTGACTGTCAAAGGCACGTTACACAGGCAACTCCTACTGTTAAGGGATCATTAAATACTCCAATATTACATTCGACCATTATTAGTACGTGGTAAAAAAACAACCTTTTAGTTTTAATCGCTATGTTGGTCACTTTAGATGTCCTCGGCAGAATCAGATTTGAGATCAGATGCAGAGTCTGATGTAGATATTCCACTAGGTTTGTTAAAAAGTTTCAATTTCCAGAATATCTATGATTTTCTTGTAGCAAAGAAAGCCAAGAAGAGGGAGATGAAAACAATCATCAGTGATTGCTGAAAAATTAGATCTTTTAATTGAGGAGAAACGCCGAACAAATGAAATCATGAATCAAATGCTGTGTGAAATGAAGAGGGAAACCCTTTGAAATGAAATAAATAAAATAAATGAATGTTTATAAGTTTAGTTACAAACAATAAATATTTAAAAATATTGGCTTATTGTATACTCTTGTCTCCGTAGTTGCCCGTGTCTTCTAAGCTGAATGTCTGGAATATTTGGCAATTCTCGTTGAGGCTCATGTTTCTCAAATTTAATTCCTAAATCTGATGGTTTGAAGCTTTTTACGTAAAAAAGGCACTCTTGTTGAATGTCGCTAGAACACATAGTTTTTGAAGAAAATGGATTTTCATTAGTTCAGGGCTTCGAAATTTGTGATTGAAGACATCAAAATACTGTAAATAAGTTTATGGGACGATTCCTTACTTCATTCTAAAAAGAAAAGTTCCTATGGACATGGGTCGAAAAATGCTTCCTAAGGGAGTCCATATGAACTTTTCTTTCTAGAATGAAGTAAGAAACCGTCCCATAAACTTATTTACAGTATTTTGGTGTCTTCAATCACAAATTTCGAAGCCCTAAACGAATGGAAAGCCATTTTCCTTAAAAACGATGTGTCCTAGCGACATTTAACAAGAGTGCCTTTTTATGTAAAAAGCTTCAAGCTATCAGATTTTGGAATGGAGAAAAAACTGCTTGCAAAAATGTTTCGAGCAAATTTAGTCCTAAGCCCCAATTTAACCGTTTTGAAGATATTTAGAAAAAAAACACTTTCAAAGTGGCCCTTTTAAGGGGCCCTCGCCCTAGCTCCCTTAGAACTTTTCTCATATTTTTCATAGAGGAATCTACTGGTAAAGTTTTGCCCACTAATTTCGGGACAGCCCTGTATGTGCATCATGAGAACTTCCTGGCCACCTAGCTACGATATTTGTTATCTTCAGTTCTGAATCACATCTAAGAAAAAAAATTTGTTTATAGAATAATAGATGTTTTGATAGCTAGGAAAAATTCCAATTGTAAAAATTACCAAAAGGGACTCACAATTTGGCAGTTTAGGCTATGGTAGCCTTTATTTTAGCATTTATTTAACTTACATGCGTTTTATTAAATTGTAACGAAAAGTTAATAACATGCGGGACAGTTCGACAAAAAATTCGCCTAAGGACGAATTTCTATGAGTTGCCAAGATCATAAATTTCAATACGCGCCTTGTCTGGGGTTAAATTAAAAAGCCAACGAAAGTCATACATCAATGCGATGTGTATCCCTGTAGATGTTTATCTTGTTAATGTGAATGTAGGGGCGAGCTGAATTTACTGGTGGAGTCGGGTGCAGATCTATCAATCTGCACCTAGTAGTAGTGCCTCCGCAGACGCACAGTGGTGTAAAAAAGGCGAAATGATGAAAATTGGCAGTACATAACTAAACAGTAGAGTGAACAAAAATACACAAAATTTGTAGAATTAGCACTCAGGGGGTTGAAAAATAATGGAGCCAATGAAAATTCACTGCAGTTAAATAGAAATACCAAAAGTTATATGGAAAATAAGGCAATTATGTAAAAATAACGCTCAGAGAGTTGAAAAATTGTAAAAATGGATGAAAAGTCAAGAGGGGTGAAAACTAAAAGTGGTTAAAGAGAATAAGTCGAAAATAAGCCAGTTTCACTTTCGCTTTTGGAGATTTGGATTATTTATTGCGAAGGGGCTTGAAAAAGTGAATGAAGTGAACCTAATCCAAATGAGTTGAATTTTTACGGAAGAAAAATAAAATTACTCGAATTTAGCATAATACACGCTGGGGGTTAAAAAATTATAAACTGGAATGAAATCAGAGGGGATGAAAATTAACCGTAGTTAAAGAGAATAACATACGAAAATAAGCCAATCATGCAAATTTAGCTTTTGGGGGTTGAAATATTGCGAATGGGGTGGAAGAACTGAAAAAGGTAAACATAAGTTATTATGAGTTCAATTTATTACCGAGGAAAAACAAAATAAGACGAATTTAGCAAAATGGATGCTTAGGGGGTTGAAAAATTGTAAAGGGGGATGAAAAGTCAAATGGGGTGAAAATTAACCGCATTTAAGTAGAATTGTAGAAAATAACACGAAAAGAAGGCAATTATGCAAATTTGGCTTTTGGGGGGTTGAAATATTGAGTGGGGTGGAAAAAGTGGATAAGGTAAACATAAGTTATTATGAGTTCAACTTTATTGCCGAAGAAAAACGAAATTAGGCGAATTTAGCAAAATGGGCTCTTAGGGGGTTGAAAATTTGTAAAGGGGGATGAAAAGTCAAAGGGGGTGAAAATTGACCGCAGTTAAGTAGAATCATAGAAAATAACACGAAATTAAGGCAATTATGCAAATTTAACCCTTGGAGGGTTGAAATATTGCGAGGGGGTTGAAAAAGTGAAAAATGTAAATATTATCCAAAAGAGTAAAATTTATTACCGAAGAAAGACAAAATTGCACGAAATTGGCCAATTTAACGTTCGAGGGGTTGCAAAATTGTGAAGGGGGATGAAAAGTTAAGGGGGGTGAAAAGTGACTTTAGTAAAGTAGAACTTTCGAAAATTACACGAAAAAGAAGCGGTCTGTGTAAATTTTGCTTTTTGTGGGTTCACATATCGGGGTTAGGGGTTGGTAGTAGCCTAGGGGTTGGTCTTAGGTTAAAGACTCATAAGACCTTTTTTCAATGGTTAACGAAGTCTTTTGAAGCCTGTGGTTTAACACCAACATTTATCTGAAGAAATTTCCAGTTTCAACCCTTAAATTTTACCCTCTTTGTTAGATCGTAATGAAAATTTGCTCGTCCACCTACAATGTCACTGTAAATTAGAACACCAAATGCTGCATTGATACGTTGCACAGTTTTTAAGTTCTGGTATTTTAGTTTTTCTGCATATTAGGGGTTATAGCGCCTTTGAGGGTGGTTTTTTGCAAAGTATGAATAACACCTTTTTTAAATCATTAACGGTAAGCTATCGAATGACCATAAGTATGAACATTATTGGATTAGGGGTTGAAACGTTTATGACGCTTTGTAACTTTACCCAGAGAAACAACATCTGCTGTGAAACTGTGACGTCTTACACACTGTAACCTCGAGAAAGGAGGAGTGAATTTTAGGACAAATTTATTGAAGGGGATGAAAGTTAGGGGTGGAAACTCGAATTTTCGATATCTTTCTATTGATGGTACAAAAAAGGTTTAATCATCATTCGCGAAAAACCACCCTTAAAGGCGCTACAACCCCGAACATGCAGAAACCCAAAAATGCGAGAAATCAAAAACTGCTCAACGTATCAAAGCTGAATTTGGTGTGTCAATTTACAGTGATCCTGTAGGCGGATGGGCACAATTTTCATTATGATCTAACAAGGGGGGTGAAATTTAAGGGTTGAAACAGAAATGTTTCAGGTAAATGGTGGAATAAAATTGTGGAGTTCGATAGATTTAGGTCAGCCATTGAAAAAAGTCTTATATGAGTCTTCAACCTAATACCAACCCCTAGGCTGCTAACAACCCTTAACTAAGGGTTGTTACTCCGCTTGCGCTAAGGGCAAGCGGAGTAAACTATTTTTCATTTATTTTTTCGAGCTTTATTCTGCCTCTTCTGTAATTCAAAGTTATTATAAGTAGCTTTTAATCTATCCACAATTCTTCAACCCCTTTTTCACCCCTATAACTCTCAAAAATAAAAATTTAAGCAGACCGTTTTTCTACTTGTAATTTTCGATTGTTCTACTTAACTACAGTTAATTTTCACCCCCCTTAACTTTTCAACCCCCTTCACAATTTTTCAACCCTGCAGCGTTACTTTTGTAAAATTCGCGCTATTTCGTCTTTCTGCGGTACCTAATAAATTTTACCTAGGTACTCATTAGATTATGTTTTGCCTTTTTCACTTTTTCGACCCTCTGCACAATTCTTCAGCCCCCCAAACGTTAAATTTGCATAATTCGGTTACTTTCGTGCTGTTTTCTGTAATTCTACTCAACTACAGTTAAATTTCATACCCTTTGACTTTTCATCCTCCTTTACGATTTGTCAACCCTCTGAGTTAATTTTGCAAATATCGCGTAATTTCGTTTTTCGTCGGTAATAAATCGAACTCATTTGTATGATGTTTATCTTTTTCACTTTTTCAACCCCCTTCGCAATATTTCAATCCCCCAAAAGCTAAATTTGCATAATTGGCTTATTTTCATGTTATTTTCCGTAATTCTATTTAATTACGGTTAATTCTCGTACGCTTTGACTTTTCATTCCCCTTTACGAATCTGCAACCCCCTATGTGTTAATTTTGCAAAATTCGGGTATTTCGTTTTTCGTCGGTAATAAATTGAACTCATTTTGGGATTCACTTTACCTTTTACAATTTTCCAGTTTCCTTTTCAATAAGTAGCTATAAGTAGGTATTTCAACCCCCACAAAAGTTTCAATCATATTACATAACTGGGTGATTTTCAACAACAAATTTTTAACGTTTCGCCATCTACTATACTTATGTAGAAAAAATAGTACCTACGAGCCGAGGTGGGCGGGCAGAATATGTGAAATAAATAGTTTAACTAAACAAAAAATTCTACCTCCCCTGGAAGTTGAAAATTGAGGAAATTGAGAAATATTAACCGGATTTATGAGTTATTGGTATTGTATTGGTTATTAGGATATTTTAGAAGAATTGTCCATTCGAATAATTGTTAATGGTTCATTGGAATAAGTGTTTCGAATAATTTACCTGCACCCTATGCCCTTAATAAATACCAATTTTGGTGTCTATCGGGGCCTGCCAACAGTAGCTACATTTGCGTCAACCGGTACACTGGGTGTCCCAGAATGCTCGCATTTCCTTTGAAAGGGGTATATACTTAGTATTAAATTCTGAGTCGATCCCGTCATACTACTACTATTTCCTAGGAAACAAGACACTATCAAAGAAAATTTATATTGTTGTATCCTCTGTTACCTAGGAAATAGCAAATATCACATTTGTTTTTCTGCGGTCGTCATGACTGTATTGAATCAAATACACGCTTCCATCTGAAAGCATAGGTGATGCTTGTGTTTTGTATTAAAATAGGCACTGTCAAAGTAATGTCAGTTTTCAATACAGTCGGAACCAGATCTATAAAACCTCTCAAATGTGACATCCGCCTAATTTTCACCTGTGTGTTGTAGATTTCAGACTTCAAATTTAACAATCTCAAAAAATGTCGGCCAAAAGTTTTACAATTAAAGTTTTTCTGAGAAATTGAGAGAAATTGTAATTCCTTTCATCAGAATAATAGTGCTAGGAACGTTCTGCTGATGCTGGTAATTTGATTAAGGTAACATTTTAAAAATTAGCCAATTGTCCTTTTTGATCCAAAATACCAAAATAGAAGCCCGTATCACATCACAAAGCTGAGCTTTCGGAGGATTTATGCATCGACTGTACGTCTCCCAAGATGAATTGAAGTATTGACAGTATTTCAATACAAAACAGGAGGATCTCCTATGCTTTCAAATGCTAGTATGTATTTCAATACATGACGACCGCGGAAAAACAGCTTTAGTATCTTAATTTATTATGAACAAATTCAGAGCTGAAATCTGATTGCTGCTCTTAACTATTGAACCCTGGAAATTATCAAAAACAAGGACTGACTCAGAATTTAATGCTGAATACTTCATTAAAAGGAAATGTGAGCGTTCTGGGACACCCTGTATTAATGTCTTACAGTAGTTATTTATTTGATCTTCGAAACCAATTTGTATAATATACAGGGTGTTTCAGGTATGCAGTCATTAATTTTCAGGGGTGATTCTACATCGAAAAATACGAAGAAAAGTTCCTATAAACATGTGTCCGGAAATCGCTCCTAAGGGGCTACGGCTCTCTGAAGGGGGCGCCCAAACTTAGAACGCATTTTTCGCCCCATATCCATATGAACTTTTCTTCCTAGAATGAAGTAAGGAATTGTACTCTGAAAAAGGATATTTTTAGGAGCGAATTTCAAGGGGCTGTAACTCCGAAAGAGGGGGGCACTTGGCAAAAATAAAAAATACGGGTCCCCTAATTTTGTCTTAAGAATCTGTGACCAAATTTTGTTGCATTAATTTCCGGACACCCTGTATAATATAATAAATATAAATCAGTCTTCTATTTAGGTAAGGTACCTAGTGTTTATTGACACTGACAAGAATTTTGACGTAAATAGAAGTTCGTTTAACACCACAAACATAACAAACGCCCGACTCATACTGTCTGGTGGGTTAGAATACGATTCTACTTTATTTAGAAAAATGCAATTTTAAGTCCTATTTACGTAATTATGATGAAGATAATCATAAGGGGACTATTTTTTAGGGTTCCTGAAGAGAGCGGTAGCCCCCAGGAGCGATTTCCGGACACATGTTTATAGGAACTTTTCTTCATATTTTTCGATGTAGAATCACCCCTTTAAGATTAATGACTACATACCTGAGACACCCTGTATAATATAATAAATATAAATCAGTCTCCATGTTAGGTAAGGTAGGTACCTAGTGTTTATTGACACTGACAAGAATTTTGACGTAAATAGAAGTTCGTTCAACACCACAAACATAACAAACCCCGACTCATACTGTCTGGTGGGTTAGAATACAATTCTACTTTATTTAGAAAAATGCAATTTTAAGTACATACCTACTTACGTAATTATGATGAAGATAATCATAAGGGGACTATTTTTTAGAGATATGACAAAATACAGTTTTGTGGAGGGGGGGGGGCAATGTAAATTTTTGCTCCTCGCCCTTTATGCAGATTAAATAAAAATCACATGATTTTTGACGATGGCTTAGTATCCAAAGAATCATTTTAATTTTAGGGGGGGGGGGTCAATATAATAGATCTGTGCAAACGGCCCGCAGCAGTTGAACCATTATTATCCAGTTGCCGTGAGACAATGTGGTACCCCATGCCTGACTCGCAATCAACAGCTAAGATAGTTCGTATAAATCTTGCAACACTGCTAGGCTGTAGAGTTACTTGAGTAGGGGGCGCTGCAGTATGAGGGCACGCTGGATGCCATAATTATGACCGTGTAAACGTACTTTGCCAACCCCAGTTATGGCATCTTACACGCGAATTAAGTAGAATTTGAATATCGCGGGAACCATAGAGAAATGACGGTCTTTCTTTCCATCAACTGTAGGAAACTGTAAAGTGAGGTCCACATGGGCATTTGTGGCTGTCTATGAACTCAGGGAAGCCAGAAATCGGGCTAAAACTTATGGCATCTTTGTGTAAGATGCCACAATTCGAGTAAGTTGCCACACCAGAGGAACATGCACACACAAGATGCCACAAATATGCCAATACCTACACACAGACACACATTTTTCAAAAATAGGTTTTTTGGGTTCCTGGGACCCCGAAACGTAAAGATTTGATGTCAGTTCAATTTCGAATTTTTGATCGATTTTATATACTGCTCCGCCTTGAGCGTAGAAGTTAAAATTGGGTGAAAAAATCCACATCCAAATCGAACGCCTCTGGTAAAATTCGCTTTTTGCTGATAACATAATCTGATGGAGCTTATTGATATCAGACAGTGTGCAAAAACTCATCGTTTTAACCTAAACGGTTCCTGATTTATTCAATAATAACCGAAGTTTGGGTGCCCCCTTCCGAGGACCGCTCCCTAAGGAGCGATTTCCGGACATATGTTTATATTTATAAGAACTTTTCTTCATATTTTTCGATGTAGAATCACCCCTGAAAATTAATGTCTGCATACCTGAATCACCCTGTATACATCATATACCAATAAGGCGAGGAATAAGGCTTTCTTTTCACAAGAAGTAGTTACCGATTATTGTTATTGTAATGTGTAATTAAAAGTACTTAGGGGGATGAGAATTGAGAACGGCGCTGGCTGAAGCAACAGCCACCTCCGCCCCATTCGTTTGCCTAGCACGTTAAACTCATTTTCCCATCATCATCAAAGAATGAATAAAAGTTGGGACATACGCGACACCGCGCCACCGTGGGATTAAAAAATGCAAGGATCGATGAGAACCCTCGCATCACACCGTGGGGTTCCTATATCTTCCGTAGTGAATCTTTCGTCATTAGCCAACGAGGTCGCACCCCGTCAACCCTTCACGCAATTGTCATTCAGGTAGATAGGTGATTTATTGGGTATGGACTTTCTATTCCACGAACAAATAAGTAACCTCTGCAAGATGGTGCGAGATTGACGCTGCGGACTTCCGGTGAATAATTCGTGAGGGCGAAAGGCTCGCGGCACACAAGAGAAGTCCAAGTGGGTCTTGCAAATGTGCCATCGTTTAGGACGAAACTGATTTATATCGGCCGTTGGCCGTTTCCAATAGCTACAGAGGACGTCCAGCCGCGTTTCTCTGATGCCGATGCAACCGCCACCACGGTGCACATGGCCGTGTGACGCCATCCATCCTCCTCACCACCGCATGTTACTCACCGACCATCGTCGTCACGCCACATTCCCATTTTAGCGTCACCCCCGAACCCCGCCCCCTCCTCTTGCAGTCCCAAAACCATTATTGACCATACCTCTCCGCTATCCGCTAAATTTCGACGTCGAACTGGAAATTTACAAGACCGGGTTATCTGATCCTTTCGTTTCCATAAAATGAGAGACTTCTACTGCAAAGTGCCATCAGGCATCATGATTCATCAGCCATGCGATTACAAAATAAAGTATCGTCCGTTTTTGCCATGACATCAAATGAAAAACAACAAACGACAAAATAAATTTCGAAAATTACAAAAACGAGATCACAAACCAGCAGATTAGATAATCAGGTGTATGTATATGCTTATGCTTACTCGATCAACAATATTGAACTAGGCATGTATATCAGGATCAGCTAAAACATAAGATCTTGATGCTAAATGGTGTTCTTAAAAGCAGATCTTAACTTCCCACAACAATAGCCCACTTAACGGAAAACGACCATATTTATTTATAACAAATTATAAAGACAAGCATCGAGCACCACACATCGTCATACTTTTATGTGCTTTTATATACCGGGTGACCAGTCCCCCCACATGAAATTGTGGGCCCTGTAACAAGTCAGGGAAATGGGCCCATAAGAACAATCTCGGGGGTGGGGGGGTGGCGGAGCCCCCGCGAAATTTCGGCCTTTTGTTTTTATTTAGATATTTTGCATCATATTGTGCCTGTGTGAACCCGAAAAAACTTGGTAAAGATTTGAATTTCTTTTTAAACGTTTTACCACACGAGGCAGACAGGAAAATTCAACAAACTGCCCTTTGCAATGACCGTGTCAGCACTAATAATTTACTAAAACTCTGAATTCATGATTCATGTAGTTTTCAAATACACAGGTAATACAATACTTTATTTAAGCCAACAAATCAAAACATCCCCAGTCCAGACCTCATTAATGGCCCCGCCATGTGGGGGGGCTGCGGGTGACAACGATAGCATGTACGCCGCAATAGCTTTTTCACTTACCAAAGATAAAAATCTGAAAAAATTCACAGTAACATGCTCACCGAACGTCACTTTTTGACATTCATTACAACTTTTTATCAGTGTCATTTTCGTGACTTTTTTCTGGTTTTTGGCGAAGTTTTGTTGTGGATCTAGAGTGCTGCGATACGCTTTTTTTGTCTTTTGTGGACGTCAATATTCTCATGCAATTAATAATATGTCGTTTCGGCTCATTTAAGACTTATTCGGACGGCTTCAATACGGAAAAACGTTTTTTGCGCTTAACAAAATTTTTTTAAATGGTACCATACCGGTAGGTACACCTGATCCATGAAAACAGATATTTTTTTCTGCGTGCGAACTACGCATTTTTGACCACAAAAAATGAGTACCACCGCCCATGCACCGCCCTCTATAGATCCACAACCAAATTTCCCAAAACAAAAGAAAAGACAATAAAATGACACTACAATACTCAGAATGACTCGTGGATATTATCACTGTGGTTTTTTCAAATTTTATTATAATTATTTAATAAATTATTGGAGCGTACATGGTATATGAATTGGGGGGGGGGGGGGTAGGGTGCATAAAAATTTGCCAACTCAAAACGACCGCATTTTCCAACTGAAAAGTCAATGGAGCAGCGCAGGCGAAGATTTTTGAAAATTTCAAGGTCATGCATTTCAGAATAACACAGGGAAGAAAATGAAAAATTTAAGTTTAGTACTTAAGGCAAATTTTCAAATTTCTGATTTCATGTTTTCAAAAAACTTGATTTTTAACTCTTCATCTAGAGTGCTAACTAGAGTGAAAGCATGAAATCGGAAAGGACCCTATACGATAGTGGCCCAGAAAAAATCAGATCTAGACGATTCCAAAATTTGATTTTTGCCGTGGAGGTATAATATCTTACAACATTGAATACGAAAATATAGAAAATTTCCCATTTCCGCTGAAACCGGAAGTGACTCAAAATCTCTCTAAATGTCACATAATGCAGTTTATCATGCCATATACAGGATGTCCTGAAATTAGGCTGCAATATTTTACCAATGCCTTTTACGATCAAGAATAAGACAAAAAGTTCCAGAAAACATTTGTCAAAAAATGCCTCCAAAGGGAGCTACAGCCCTTCAAAGTGGTACTCGAAAAGTAGATTTTTTTTAAATAACTCGAATATTGTAAATAGCAGGATTTTCAAATTTGGAGCATAGGTTAGTGGTATCAAGGGCTTCCTTTTGAAGTTTTTTTTCAGATTTTTATTTTAGTCAGAGGCGTGCGTTCTTGGGGGGGCATAAAACATTTTTCCTTAGTTAGTTTTTACTTATCATTTCACATAACAAAGGTCCTCTTGTTGAACGTCGCTAGAACACATCGTTTTCGAAGAAAATGGATTGTCCTTGGTTCAAGGCTCCAGAATTTGTGATGGAAGACCTCAAAATATTGTAAACAAGTTCATGGGACGGTTCCTTATCCTTGCTTCATTCTAGAAAGAAAAGTTCAAATGGACAAGGGTCGAAAAATGCTTCCTGAGGGAGCCCTCCAAATAACTTGTTCTTTCCAGTACCCCATTTGAAAGACCATAGCTCCCTTAGGAGGCATTTTTCGGCCCATGTCCATTTGAAGTTTTCTTTCTAGATGGAAGTTAGGAACCGTCACATGAACTTGTTTATATTGTTTTGACGCCTTCCATCACAAATTTTGGAGTCCTGAAGCAATGAAAAGCCATTTTTTCGAAAACGGTGTATTCTAGTGACGTTCAACAAGAGTACCTTTTTTATGAGGAATAGACCAGAGTTATGATTTCATTACTATTTCAGAAATAAACACTAACAGCAAAATAACAGAGAAAATATATGTTATGCTCCCCCAAGAACGCACGCCTGTGACTAAAACAAAAGCCTGAAAAATTTTCAAAAGAAAGCCCTTGATAACACTAAGCTATGTTCCAAATTTTAATATCCTATTTACAATATTCGAGCAATTTTAAAAAAACAGACTGTTCGAGTACCCCTTTGAAGGCCTGTAGCTCCCTTAGGAGGCATTTTTCGACAAACGTTTACTGAAACTTTTAGCCTTATTTTTAATCGTAGAATTCACTGGTAAAATATTGTAGCCTAATTTCAAGACAGCCTGTATGTGTGTCAAATTTCATTCGAATATTTTAAGGAATACGCAAAAGAAGGGGGGGAGGTTGAGCCTGGTTTCGTTGGCACCCGGTATAGCGGTACCTATTAAGCTGGACAACTCGCTGAGCAAAAATTCTTTCGTTAATCACCGAACATTCGCAGTTGCTATTGTACGAGTTCTGTGATTGGTTATGTCCTAGCAACTGCGAGCGTTCGCCAACAAGTGAATAAGGGTCAAGAATTCCCCCCCTGGGCGAAAGGGTCGGGAAGAGGATTTTGTAGTATTTGCACTGATTTTCCTATGGTTTCGCTTCCAACTACCGATATTTGCTTCCTATACAGGATGTCCCAGAACTCGCAGAAAATCTGTTAATGGCAGACTCCTGAACCTAATCTGAGACGAATTTTCCTTTGCGGAAATTGCGAGGGCTCAATAGTTTTTAAATGGGAAGCAATTGTAGTCCGCCAATCAGAATGAATCTCTGAATTAGACGGTAAAGGTAAAGTAAAAGGATGTTGCTGGGATACACAAAAAAATAATAAACCGCAAACAATAAGGGAGCACAACAATTATTTTTGTATCCCCAGCAACAGCTTTCACATTCTTATCGTACCTTACCCTCTAATAATAATTAAGATATTCTGATTGAATTGCTTCCCATTTGAAAACTATTGAACCCTCGCAATTTCCACAAAGGAAGATTTGTCTCAGATTAGGTTCAGGAGTCTGCCATCAACAAATTTTCCGCGAGTTCTGGGACACCCTGTATAAATTGTTTCAAAAATCTTAAATTTTTCGCCTTTTTTTCTATACCTAACTGTTTTATAACATATTCTCAACGGAAAAAACTAATAGTTCGTTGTTGACCGTCGCCAAAATGGTTATAATTAGGTTAATGAAATGAATTGTTTGTTCAAAGCGTTCAGTAATTAATCAAGTTCATCACGTTTTGTGAGTGATGTAGCCGCCTGCTTTCGGCGTTCCTGTTAGGGAGTAGAGTCAGAGTCGAGCCAACCTAAACCTACAACGGCCATCGAGGCATCGAGCCGAAACCGCGGTTGCAAAATCACGGGTGAATGCTTCGATTTAAGCCCGCGACACCACTCGTGATTTCGTCCCCCGAGTTAAATAATAGAAGCCGCCAGGCAAACCGAGGACCCAGGTACTGGTTTAAAAACGGTGATGTATGTCCGCTGATGTTCTTCTCTTCGCATTCCCCGTATCGCTTAGCCGGTGCCCCGCTGTTCAAAAGCAATTGCTTGACGGTGCACGGTGCCAATCTCAGGTAAATAGATAGAATATGGACGGATGGTTCAGTCCAAGGACACGTCACCGGTAAACATGCGAACATTCGAGGGTCGTTGAGACGCGCCGACCCGTCGGTTCCATCAACAGAAAGTACAGTTTCACCAAGAATCATATTGTCGCTGACGCGAAGTTTTCCAAAAATTAGCCAACGTTAGGTAGGGGTACTTAATTGACCAAAAAAATTGGTCTTGCCAATTCCAATTGCTAGATGTTTATTAGAATCGTCGTTAGAATCCATTTAAGTATGGAAAAAGATAAATATTTGCTTATTCCTATACACACTGATTGGCAAATAATGGGCATTTAACAAAGAAATTGACGGGCGCCAAACAGTGGATTTTTTCCCTTGATAACAAACAAATATTTGACGGATTACTTGAACGGGCAAACAGGAAATTAATCATGCATCCACAGAACTTTCCAAAAATATGATGTAGGATAGGGATCAATATGTTTAAATTCCATTTAATCATTAAATAGCCACAACGAGACAATTGACAATTAACAATCTGTAAAAAAGTGGTATGAAAGAGAAGCTTACTCTTCCACTCCTCCATCAGTCATACCTCCAACCTCCAATATTTAAGAAAATAAAGTAGGTAGTCATGCAAATTAAATTGCACAAGAGTCGATGGGTAGGTATGTCAGTAGGTATGTGGATAGGTACTATGTAGTACTGTAGTACTTAGGTCTTTATTTGATATCCAGCTACCAGGTCAGATTAATGCACGAATGCACCCTATAGGATTTGCAAGTGGTAGGTATAGAATCGCAACAAAAATAACAAGGAAATTACATATATATTTCATTATCTAATTCATTTATATAGACTGAACTGTCACTTTTATCGGACTGTAAAAGGGTAGAATCTGCCGTTTTTTTCTGACCAATCATCTCCACAATGTCCTTCACCGGCTTGGGTCTATAGTTCAATCTCTTGCAAAATTTGCATGTTCAGCCAAAGAACTCAAATCTTCACTAGTAAATCAATGAGGTTGTATAAGACAGCTTTTAATTGTGACTGATTGTGTTTAATTTGAGACTTTTTCTACAAATAACATCACCTGTCTGTCACGAATCCAGGAAAAAAAGCCCCCGGAAAAAAGACCCATACTTCTGTGATGCATCAGAAGATTGAAATTTTGTGTCTAATCAAGTCTGTTTTCACGAGAAGTTCGTATCACCTAGATTTAAAACTAAAATGCAATTAATTAAGCCAGAATTTCATTTTATTGTACCTACTTTAATTTTCAACGATTATAATATGCTTATGTATAGAAATAAAAGATCTTATAATCTAATAGTTACTAAATAGGAATGATTCCCAGAATGAAGGATTAGCTCCAGGTACCTAGCTCTAATTACAAGTAAACATAATTATACCTACATGTTGGCTTGATAAAAGCATTCAGGTAGGTACTGTATGTAATGAATGATCGAAGTTTGATTATTAAATATAGTTATGATGGACAAATCCAAAAATCTCAATCTTTTGGGGCATAACGGAGCACTAGGGGGCTTTTTTCCAGGGGCTTTTTTTCCTGGGGGCTTTTTTTCCGGGGGCTTTTTTACCGGGGCTTTTTTCCGGGGGCTTTTTTTCCGGTTACCAGGTATGTCAGTAGGTACCTATGTGGATATGTACTAAGTAGTAGTACTTATGTCTATTTGATATCCAGCTACCAAGTCAGATTAATGCACCGGAAGTCCTTAATTCTAAGGCACTAAGGTTTTTGATCCAACAGCTATCCAATCCATCCAATAGTAAGGAATGCTATTTGCTAAGAAAAATTCAAAAAAGGGCCGCTTTGCCACTAACATGGCTTTTTTGAAAAAAATGTCACTAAGGTTTTCGACTTTAAGAAAAACCAGCTATCAATCCGGTAATAAAAATATAGGATTATACAAGGTTTTTTTCTCGGCATCGATTTTTGACCAAAAGGGCACCAAGTGTGAATACATTTTTAGAAGCAGAATTCGAAGAGCTTTCATACAGGGTGTCTCAGAATTATGGGGTCAACCGCTAATCACAGCTTCCTTACGTGAAAATAAGACAAAAATTTTTGTCCTAAAATGGATTTTGTGGAAGCTATGCCCCCCCAAAAGGAAACCCCAAAAATCAGTTTTCTCGAACTTTTATATAATTAATATTAGTTTGAAAGGAGCATAACTTGACGGCATAAAGTTCTTCATTGTGAATTTTTTTCAGGTTTTCAGTAACATCAGAGGCTTGCGTTCTTGGGGAGGGTCTTACACATTTTTTGATTTTTTTTTCTGTAAGTGTTTTTTTTGACATAGAGATAAGACTACCATCGCCAGTCCACAATTCACCAAAAAGTGCTCTTGTTGCATGTGGTTAAGATGCACCGTTTTCGAATTAAATGCTTTTCATTAACTTACTGCAGGAGAATTACAAAATAAATCCAACTGAAAACTTTAATTGTTCTACATGACTACATGGAATCAACTTTAGATAATGTAGCATTCTCTTAAATCTTAAAATAAAGTCCTGAGAATGCATTGCATCTTTTTGGACTCCAATTTTTGAATTTGGGGATAATTCAATTTTAGCCTTATTTTATCAAATCTAAATGCGATGAAACGTAAGGGTCTAGAGTGCCGTCATAAATTCCGACTGAGTGTTTGTTGTATGGTTGGACATCTCATTTAAGTTTGATTCCAAGTAAACAAAATGAAAATCGCAAAAAAATTCTTTTAAAATTTTTTTGCCCCAAATTAATGAAGGCTAGTTAACTGTACAACCGTGCATTCTAGCGATATTTAGCAAGAGTAATTTTTAGTGTATTATGGAACGCCAATGATATTATTATTGTTGCTTTGCAAAAAAAGGGCGCACAGAAAAAAATAATGCAAAAAATGTGTAAGGCCCCACCAAGAACGCACGTCTCTGATGATACTAAAAACCTGAAAAAAACTTTCAGAATGAAGAACTTCATACCGCCAAGTTATGCTCCAAATTTCAAACTGATATTAGTAATAATTTTTGAAGAAATTCGAAAAAACTGATTTTTAGGTTAAAATTTTGGGGTATGTAATCCATTTTAGGACAAAAACTTATTCTTACTTTTTGTCTTATTTTCACGTAAGGAACCTGTGACTAACCGTTGTCACTATAATTCTGAGACACCCGTATAGTAAAGTGAAAAATGGGGGTTTGCACTTCAATTTTTAAAGTTGATGTGCCAAAATTTACCCAGCACCTACAAATTGCCCACTGAACATGTGTGCCAAATTTCATCTCGATACGTTCAGTAGTTTGAGCTGCAATGTGATCACAGACCCATTTTTTTGGGTTCCCAGTACCCTAAAACGTAAAGATTTGGTGATGTTTTTGGCAATTCGATTTTTTTGGACTTTTCGATCGATTCCAGTAACTGCTCCGTGGAGCGTAGAAGTTACAAAAAAAAGGTTTCACAGCACTCTAAACCCACAACCAAAACCAAATTTTCCCAAAATGGCACTACAATACTTACTTAGACCTCAGAAATGACTCCTTTAAATCATATAATGAAATCGACCTAAGGCATTTTTAGAAGCAGAATTTGAAGAACTTTCTTATGGTGATGTGAAAAATTGGGGTTTTTATTTTTTAAAGTTGATGTGCCAAAATGGCACTCTTTGTGGGCCTGTTTGGCCTAAAATTTACTCAGACACATATAGGGATGGTAATCCCGGACGGGATTGGAACTTTCGAGATTTCGGGATTACAATCCCGCATGGGATTGGAGCTTTCGGGATTTCGGGATTCGATAAATTCAATTTCGGGATTTTTCAAAATTATTGAGCGGTGGATTCTCTTTTCAAATTATGTCAATACAAATAAAATGGAAATGCGGGAATAGAAAATTTTAAATAATTAACATAATGAATATTAATGATACAAAAATACAAGATATTTAGATATATTGTGCTTAAAGTAATCTGCTTGAATGACTAAATATAAATGGATAAGTTAGTATTGCCCTTGCGCAAAATGCCATGCAAAACCCTATAAATTCTTTACCCAGGAAAAATGAAGCACAATAGTTTGTTATGGCTAACGCGCACTCATTAGCGTGACTCAATGGGCCCGAAAATGGTTCCACAAATATCAATTTACATAAATGTGTTTTATTTATTATTTCCTGTCAGGATTTTGCAGTAATTGCAGCAACTGATTTTTGCACCGAAATCCCGAAAATCCCGGGATTGACTTGTCGGGATTTTCGGGACTGTGAAAATTCCGGGATTGACTTTTCGGGATTTTCGGTATTGAATTTAGTCCGGGATCCCGGGATTGCCATCCCTAGACACATAGACCGACATTTTTCAAAAACTACTTTTTTGGGCTTCCAGGGCCCCAAACCGTAAAGATTTGATGTTTTTGGCGATTCGATTTTTCGATCGATTTGAGTTACTGCTCCGCGAGCGTAGAAGTTTAGATTGCATGTAAGTATTCGTAATCGAATTCAAGCAGGGAACATGTTGAGAATAAATGGCTCTATGAAGCCATCATCTCATTTGTAACGCCGACAACTGATTTCGCTGCTGCCCCAACACCACGTAAACATGAACATGTTTATTGTTTTAAGTACCTGCATACTTTAGGTAACTTATTGATCATGAAAACATAATTATTTTCCAGGGAATTTAATCAAAAGTGCTCTTGTTTGTACAAACGAAGTTTAGGAAGGACCTTTCATCCATGCCAACCCAAGCACATTCTATCGTCCTTAAATCCGTCCCTGTCCGAACCGCGACAGCTGTGGGTAGATCACACGGTAGGGACGCGGGTTCGCGAACCCGTGCAGTCCTACACCGCCGATAGCCGCGAGCTCCGTCGGCCATTGTGCCATACCCTGCCTGCCTGCCCTGCCTCTAGACCCTTCAACCCCTCGTAGCGCCCACTCGCCCTTGCCCTTATCTACCTACACGTCGTGCGTGTGTGTGTGTGTCTGTATGTCAAAGTAATTCGCAGATACGCCACCCGTCCGACCCCCTTCTTTATCCTTGATTCCTTTCGACCCCTGAACTTAAGTTTTGCTGCTGCCGTCAGCCGCCCCTCGCAGCAATTTCTGGGAAATGTTTGTTACCCACCGCGGTCATGGGGATTGCTTTGCCGGCAATCACGGTGATGTTGTCTTGCCAGTATAGACCGAATAATCGATTTTGGGATTTGACTTAATTGAAACTGGTCCATGTTCTTGAATTGGAAATCATGATTCGGTGCATCTTCATTCAGGCACCTTCAAACTGGACTAGACATCAGCACTGGGAAATTTCTTTGTTCCTTTGATGTTAAACAGCGGATCGCTGAGTACATTGTAGGTGAGGATAATTAAATCGCGGAAATGGCCCTGTGCAGATTTCGGATTTAATTGAGCTTTATCTTCATCCATACTTGTCTTTTCTGTTGTGTGCCCTAGCGCTAGCCTCCCTAATAAATAAGCTATTTCATGGTATAAACAATGTCCATCAGTAGTCAGATCAATACGGAACCATGGAATAGAATAGCTTGTCACTTGCAAGTTTTAGAGCCCAAACGTGATCTAACTCCGATTTTGCACGGACCGGAAATACCTACCTACCTACCTATTGCCCCGCGATTGCTTCTTCTCCTTAGAGAAACAGTTCGTTGGCCGAAGTATCACAGATCAGAGCCCAAGTTTTTGAATACCTAAATATTGTAGAATAATTACCTAATAATACTTTAGTTGGTGTTTAATAGGAAACTATCGGAGCTTCAATTACCAATCCAGCTGATGGTACTACCAACGTTATTTTGCGCCGATTGTCGTTTTTAATAATATAGTTATTTGCGAGGGGCTAATCTATGAGCAAAATTTTGTACACTGATTTCACCTTCCTGCGTGATTTCACCATAATTGCACCTGGTGATTTCACCTGGTTTTCCTTGATTTCGCCCGATTTCACCAGCTTGTACATACTGATTTCAGCGATTGATTTGCCCCTCGGTTATTTGTGTATCAAGGCACTAAAGTTAAGGCACGTAGGACTGAGGCACACATTTTAGGTACACATTAGAATTTTTTTTGAAATCGAGAAATAGCGCGAAGTTGCTTCAATTTTCGTTATTCAACAAAATCAAAACAATTGTCTGTCAGACGCACACGTTGACGTTTATCGGCTACCCGGTTACGTGAAACAATCGAACCGAACCTCGAATCGTAGGTACTTATGGACCACTCTACTTCACTGCCTATTTCTCGTATTTTAGTGACGATTTCAAAATATACCAAAAAAAGGCAGCAGAGAAGCGGCTGGAACTTCCCCATCGTGTGGATCTTTGTATTTTGTGTAGATAGTAGTCAATTCAACAGAATTTTTTTATGCTTATCGACTGTGACTAATTTCGTAATTTTCTGACAAATACCGACATCACCCATCACATTTGACAATATGTTCCTTTTAAGGTTAATAATTTGCCACCCTTTTGACAATTAATAACTGATACTTTATGTCATCCACTGTCAGCCCGCTCCCTTTTAATGAAAAATATTTTTTTCTCTATTTTCCACTGAAATGGCAGAAACTGTGAATACATTTTTAGAACTAGAATTTGATCGTCTTTCTAATGGCGACATAAAAAAGGAGGTCTTGTATTTAAAATTTAAAGTTGATATGCTTAAATGGCACTTCCCGTGCACCAATTGCTTCCAAAAGCCTTTCAGGTCTTCAACGGGTCACCCAATCTCCATTTACCAAATTTCAGTCAAATCGATTCACTAATTTGGGCTATAATGTATTTTTAGTGTTATTAAAAAATTTCGATTTTTTGACCCAAAGAGCACTAAATGCGAACGAATTTTGCCTTATTTAAAACCAGAATTTGAAGACCTTATTTCTGATGGTGACAATAAATCTTTCAAAAACTTGTTTTGGATGGTTAAATGAGTGAATAATTTTATAGTTAGAAATTGGTGTGCCAAAACGGCACTTTCCGTGGGCCGATTGAATCCAAAATTTGTTCAGCTCTTCGACGTGTAATACAATCCCCATGTGCAAAATTTCAGCCAAATCGGTTCAGGGGCTTGGGCTGTACCGAGATTTTAAAGTCCGATAAAAATCAATTTTTTTTTTATTTTTGGTCATAAGGGCACTAAGAATGAATGCATTTTTAGAAGCAGAATTTGAAGGCCTTTCCTATCGTGATGTGAAAAATGGGGGTTTGCATTTAAAATTTAAAAGTTGATGTGCCAAAATGGCATTTCTAGTTGCACGATTGGCTCCAAAAGCTTTTCAGATCTAAGTTGGGTTATCACATGCACACGTACCAAATTTCAACCAAATCGGTCTAGTAGTTTTGGCTGTGGCGTGTTTACAAACGTACGTACGTACGTACGCACATACACACAGACACATTTTTAAAACCACTTTTTTGGGTTCCTGAGACCTCGAAACGTGAAGATCTGGTGCTATCTCAAATTCTAAAATTTTAGTGATTGCAGTAACCTCCCTTTTTTTATAAGTGGTGAAGTGGATTGGGGAGGTTAAAAAGCAGCTTTGATTTCTGTGTGTTGTGTTTAAAATTTTAATGTTGATATGCCTAAATGGTACTTCCCGTGGAGCAATTGCTGCAAAAAGCTTTCCATGCATTAAAAGTGCATACATCTTTAGAAGCAGAATTTGAAGGCCTTCCTTATGGTGATGTATTGTATTTGTATGTGACGTTTGTATTTAAAATTTTAAAGTTGATGTGCCAAAATGACACTTCCGGTTGCATGATTGCTTTTCAGATCTAAGTTGGGTTATGAGATGCCTATGTTCCAAATTTCAGCCCAATCAGTCTAGTGGTTTTGGCTGTGGCGTATTTACAAACGAAGTACGAACGTATACGAACGTACGTACGAACATACAAGCAGACACATTTTAAAAAACACTTTTTTGGGTTGCTGAGGCCTCTTATTTCGAATTCAAAAATTTTAGTGATTGCAGTAATCTCCCATTTGTTTTTAAATTGTGGGGTTGGGGAGGTTAAAAAAGTGCATTTTTACTGACACTTTGGGGCAGTAAACTGACACCTTCACTACTAACCATGATTTTTCTTAGATACGATTGAATCAACAATGGTCTCTAGGAAAATTAATCGCTTATAATACCACAAGTGCATGCTATTTAATCGGTTAAATTTTGAAAATGATTACGAAAGCTTGTTGCCGGTGGTAAAATAATGAGAACTAAATTGTCATTTATTATCTGATTAAAGCCCGAGAGCTTTAGCTCGAGGGCTTTAATCTTTGGTAATAAATGGCAATTTAGTTCGAATTGTTTTACCTATACGGCAACAAAGCTTGAGTAATTATTTCTAAAATTTAACCGATTGAAATAGCGATGCACGAGTGGTATTCGGTAAGATTATTTTACAAATTAAACTCTTTGTTTTGATAAAATTATGATTTTTTTAGCCGGGGTTGCCTATACTCAAAAGCCCAATATGATGTTGCGAACGAGCCTTTACAGCTCATTGACGTTAATGACGTTTGAGGTTAGGAAACGTGCAAACAAAATGTTATTGAATTTTTAGGATATATCCAGAAGAAATCAACGTTCTTTATGTCCAAAAACACCTAAAATATGGTTTGTGGAAAGACTTGTGTTGAGTGGTCGTATTTGTGGACCTTTATTTTCTATAATTTTGTTTAAGTGGTGATTTTCAGCAGTGAACAAATTGTTTAAAATCAAGTGGTCATCGGAAACGATTAAATGACTCGTGCAGACTCCGATAAAATGCATTAATCACCCTTAAATGAACTTGATTGGATGGAAATTTTAAAATGAGTCTAATTGATTGGTTTAAAAGGAGATTTGAAAATAATCGCTTTATACCACAAGTGCATGCTATTTAATCGGATAAATTTTGAAAATGATTACGAAAGCTTGTTGCCGGTGGTAAAATAATGAAAACTACATTGTCATTTATTATCTGAAAAATCTTTGATAATAAATAATGGTTTGTGGAAGGATTTGTGTCTGGTGGTCGTATTTGTAGACCTTTATTTCCCATAATTTTGTTTACATGGTGATTTTCAGCAGTGAAAAAATTGTGTTTAAAATCAAGCCGGCAGCGGAAACGACTAAATGACTCGTGCAAACTCCGATAAAATGCATTAATCACTCTTAAATGAATTTGATTGGATAGAAATTTAAAAATCAGTCTAATTGATTTAAAAGGAGATTTGAAAATAATCGTTATTATAATTTAACCAAGCACTGGGGGAATTGGCGGCCGTACCTACCTAATTAATTTTTACATAGTAACCTCTCAACAATCGCATAGCAGCACGATTGGGAAACGTCAAAAATCTTGCTTAATCTTAATTTTAAAGCATTGGCAAAAAAATTATGTGTTTAACGCGGCAAAAACAGTAGATTTACTTACTGCCTTGTCAGGTTTCATAGCCTGGGCTTTGTCTTTTTAAATAAAAATGTGAGATCTAGTAAAAAACGAATTACAGTTGGCTAAGGAATAATCAGTTAAGCTGGCTAATATTTAATTAAATCGAAATCAAGAGTGTTAAGTACTTAAGTTTCTTGCGGCTTTAATAGAAAAGTGACACCAGATGGAAATTATTTCTACTGTCACATATGAACGTCACTCTCAGTTTAGTCAACGTAACGGACTATTCCATAGCTCCACATTCCTTAATTTTACTCGAAAATGGTGCATTTTACAGAAAAAGTGTAAGAGGTAGCGTAGTTTCTAAATTCAATCGACCATAGGATTGTGGAAAATTTCGGCAAAATCGGTTGAATGGTTAAGACGTGGGAATTAATTTTCGATTTTTGAGGCTCACTTTTGAGGAGCCCTAGTAACGAAATGGGGGCCCATCTAGCGAAACATAAAAATACGGGTCTTTTATTTTCATGCAAGGAATCTGTGGCTGAAATTTTTGCACTCTGAGACGGGACACCCTGTATAAATGAGTTGATTCACTATTAATCGTTTCAAGTCCGGTAATAAGTAGATCTTAATATTATGTATTCAGGGGTACCTAACTTTCACAATCAGCAAGTAAAACTCAGGTTCTTTTATTTCCCTTTGTCCAATAACTTGACAACGGTTGCATTTATAGAGATTAAATTCCAGTAATTTTTCTGTACTAACATCACGTAGTCATCCCTCATGGTCACCCAAGGATTCGATTCTCGGCCATGAACAGTATTATTATTCCATATTTTTAACTTCTACGCTCAAGGCGGAGCAGTATGTATATAAAATCGATCAAAAATTCGAAATTGAACTGACATCAAATCTTTACGTTTCGGGGTCCCAGGAACCCAAAAAACCTATTTTTGAAAAATGTGTGTCTGTGTGTCTGTCCGTGTGTCTGTCCGTATGTCTGTGGACACGCTACAGCCGAAACTACTGAACTGATTTTGATGAAATTTGGCACACATATTCAGTGGGAGATTTGTAGGTGCTGATTAGAATCTGGGCTACACCGGCTCACGGAAAGTGCCTTTTTGGCACATCAACTTTAAAAATTTAAATGCAAACCCCCATTTTTCGCATTACCATATGAATGCTCTTCAAATTCTGCTTCTAAAAATGTATTCACACTTCGGCCCTTTTGACCAAAAAATGGTGCCGTGAAAAAAAAACTATGCATAAATGTATATTTTTATTACCGGATTTGATAACTGATTTTTTTTCAAGCCGAAAACCTTAGTGCCATTTTTTCGAAAAATGTCATTTTAGTGGCAATTTATTTTATTGTCTGTGCGGGAGAGGAGCTGATTAGATTTTGAAGCCGATCAGTCAACCCGAAGTGCCCTTTTGGCATAGCAACTTTCTTATTTTAAATATTTAAAAATTTAATAAATGCTGCTGTTATTAATCCAATGCAGTGCGGCGTAGAAGTTCCTGCCGTCTCCGAGACCGCCTTTTTTTTAATTTCTATTTAATTTTTAGGTCTTTAGATATTATAGCCCTCTTATTATCAATATTATCTATGGATAATCAAGTATTTAGAGGATCGTGAGTGAGGGGCCGTAGTGTGGGAGGCAGGAATGGAAGGCAAGTGGCGTGGCGGCGTCCGTTCGGTTGAGGGGCGGCTGTCACGTCAGGGCTGCAATTTCGCAGGGACGCTGTCCCTCGTTCGTCGCGACGCGTCTGGTGGCACATGAGAGGAAACTTGTGAGAGCTAGCAGCAGCGGACGGAACGTGAGATCGCGGTGGCGTCCACCGTCGATAATTAACGTCGTGTATAGCCAGAGCGTCGTTTATTGTAAAATTGGACAGCGGCAGCGCCAGCCAGCGCCTATACCCTATCGGCAGTTTAGATCTGGAGGGCACAACGGGCGACGGTCGCCAATTCCCATCCCATCCCCCAAGCCAAATGCGCAGCCCCAGCCTGCCTGGACTGACCTTGCTAAAGGATCGGATGGGTGTTCGCGCCCCTCGTGTGCGTGACTGACGAGGTGCGGGGGTCCGCGGCATCTGCTCTCCGTAAACCCGCGGCCGACCGTCGCCAACCCGCGCTCAGGGACGGCTCCAGGATTAAGGTTGACTTGCCTCTTCAAATATACACCGGACGGAATCATCGACCTGACACTTTTGGACGTCATTAGACGGTTGAGGCCCGATGCGCCATCACGACATCCCCAAAGGGTTGCCTGAATTGAAGCACCGCGGCATGAGCATTATTCGTTGCCTTCGTTACCCCTGTTCTGCCAACACTCAAATGAGTCAAATATCCATTAATACATCCAGAAGGAAATAACGGCCTTCAATCATCAATTTCTGCTATTTTCACTCAGTCACTCCGTATTTATGAAGGGCCGCCGAAGGCGCCACCCAGGTACCACGATTCCACGAAGCCCACGAGCCGAGGGCCTGTCTCGTCGAGGATCTTAGCCGAAAGATTTCGCTCTGTAACTGCTTTGTTGTTTCAATTTAACAAAACAATATTGAACTCTACTAATGTTGGGCAGGGCCGTAGCTAGGTTGGGACGTCAGGGGGGGGCTCAAGAAATTTTTTTGGAAGAAAAAATCTATTGCATTGCGCGGAATAGGATAATTTTATTTTCCTTTATTTCCGCAATACCTACCGTAAAACCACACAGTGCGGTTCAAAAGTTATTTCCCCCTTTTTTCCCTTCTAACTCTCGAGTGCAGTGCAGGCGAATTTCGGAAAAACCCTCTACTTTTATTAAATATTTGTTTGATGCAGGTTGAGGGTCATGTAATAGTTATTTATAACCCAAAGCGTAAAACCACTTTTTCGCTGTGGTTTATATAACATTTTTCTTCCTACACCAGTTAAAAATAAATAATTCATTAATATTGAAATTTGAGAACCCAAGTGACAGATCAAGAAGATCTAGACGTCAAGTCCTACAATCTAAATTTGGCAAAATCGCGCGTGCTGTCTTCCGTCATACGCCAATCGCCGTCGCCATATTGTCCATTTTACATGCCTGGCCGTTAGAATAATTTTTATACGACTAGCCGTGAGAAGCGGTACTTTCACAGCTCTTCTGAATTCCGAAAATCTCATTTTCAGTTAGTGTAGGAAGAAAAAAATTAAAAATGTCAAAGTTACGTATCCGAGTTGGGAGTAATTTTCGAAGGGAAACAACTTTTGAACCTTTGAACCTCACAAAACTCCACTTTGAGAAAACTGAATTTTCAAAATGATGTAATAATGCATAAATATAGACTATACGAAGGATTTTTTCCAGGGGGGGCTAAGAACCCAATTTATTTCCCCTGGTGTGCAGAGGCAACCCTACTGTTGTGACTTTATTTACTTATCTTTTCATTGAAGCGTGTTCTATGCTTATAGCGCATTATTTTTTGACGATATAAAAAATTGAGCACATTAACAAACGACCTACGTTGTTACAAAAAAGTGTATTTGAAATAAATAACTAACCTTGACCACAGAAATTCACACTGTACTGCATTTTAGGTGATTTTACGTTGCTTTTAGGTTATGTACGACGCACCTTTACCAGTAGGGTCAAGTGCAAAATCATAAGCCATGTAATAGTATATTACGTAACGAGAGTTGTAAGAAGCATATTACGCACGTGTGGAAGAAGTTGTACACGAGCCGCGTAGCGGCGAGTGTATAATTCCACAGTGCGTAATTGCCTTACAACTCGAGTTGCGTACGATACTTTTTCTACGACCACACAATAGGTACTTAACTTTTCTCAAAAGTAGGTAATAAATTGAAGGACTTCTTCGAGAGGAATATTTCGGAAATATCCCAGGACAAGTCAACATTATTTTTTTATGTGAATCCAGTGGTATAGTCAGATATTTTTTAGCACTTTCGGTTCAACCGGAAATGACCATAATTTTTATTTTTCAAATGAAATCAGACTTTTTCTCAACGAATTCCTAATCTACGATTTTATGCAAGTTTACTCTGCATTATTATTTTGGTTCCTGAAACGTTTTTCTCCAGCATAAATAATTGATTCCTGCTTACAATGGAATTACTTTTCTTAAAGTCAAATAAATTAACGATTTATTGTTCCTGGGTAACAAAAACCTGATGCCAGTATTCTATATTATAACAATTTCTTTGAAATACCTGCTCAAAGGTTCAAGATAATATGAAGAAATACAACTTACTGGTCTCAAGGCATTTTCGGACAAAAAGGTCCAGCGATATAACCTAACTTTTGCACAGAAGATTTTTATTGATTTTACCTCGGATTTTACTTTGCGGTTGGACTGCTTTTATTCTGGAAGAGGAGTAGTCGATAGGTTTTTAAAATGTCCTAATAAATAAGGTGAGAATAATGAATCTAACAATAAAATTGAGTGAAAAATAACATTTGACAAATGACAATTGAAAACTGTGCGATTTTCTCTCTTTACGCACAGTTTTAGATTTGCGTGCGTAAGGAACGGCTTACTTAGTTTGCACATAGTACAAAATTGGCTATTTACAATAGTGGTCGTAGAAAAACACATTTTTCTACGACCACTATTGTAAATAGCCAATTTTGTACAACGTACAAACTAAGTAAGCCGTTCCTTACGCACGCAAATCTAAAACTGTGCGTAAAGAGAGAAAATAGCAGTTTTCAATTGTCATTTGTCAAATGTCATTTTTCACTCAATTTTATTGCTAAATTCATTATTCTCGCCTTATTTATTAGGACATTTTAAAAACCTATCGACTACTCCTCTTCCAGGATAAAAGCAGTCCAATCGCAAAGTAAAATCCGAGGTAAAATCAATAAAAATCTTCTATGCAAAAATTAGGTTATATCGCTGGACCTTTTTGTCCGAAAATGCCTTGGGACCGGTAAGTTGTATTTCTTCATATTATCTTGAACTTTTGAGCAGGTATTTTAAAGAAATTGTCATAATATAGAATACTGGTATCAGGTTTTTGGTACCCAGGAATAATAAATCGTTAATTTAGTTGAGTTTAAGAAAATTAATTCCATTGTAAGCACGAATCAATTATTTATGCTGGAAAAAAACGTTTCAGGAAACCAACCAATAATGCAGAGTAAACTTGTATAAAATCGTAGATTAGGAATTCGTTGAAAAAAAGTATGATTTTATTTGAAAAATAAAAATTATGGTCATTTCCGGTTGAACTGGAAGTGCTAAAAAATATCTGACTATACCACTGGATTCACATAAAAAAATAATGTTGACATGTCCTAGGATATTTCCGAAATATTCCTCTCGAAGAAGTTCTTCAATTTATTACCTACTTTTGAGAAAAGTACCTATTGTGTGGTCGTAGAAAAAGTATCGTACGCAACTCGAGTTGTAAGGCAATTACGCACTGTGGAATTATACACTCGCCGCTACGCGGCTCGTGTACAACTTCTTCCACACGTGCTTGTAATATGCTTCTTACAACTCTCGTTACGTAATATACTATTATGCAAACCGCATGACTTTTCGCATTTTGTATTATTATCAAGATTTATCAAAGCGAAAATCATATGGAAAATCATGTATCTTTGAATGAAAAAAGCTGAACTGAAACCTTTAAATTTTTTTTTTGTAAATGTTAGGTTTTAGAACCCCAAAAACATTAGAATTTCTTCTCCTATGGCGGCGCCCGGTCCAGGATCACCCCCTATACAGGGTGAGTCTAGTTGGACAAATCAGTCGCCTAGCGTTTAAGATATTGAAATTGAAAACTCAATTTTTGGATATGTTGTAGCTGATATGGTCCCCTACACATGGGACCCATAAAGAAAGCTCCAGTTTTATTCAAACCGAAATTATTAAATAAAAACGAAGGCTTAAAAATTTTTTTTTCGATATTGTCGAATTTTTTAAGGTTATTTAGTTAGAGAATCATTTTCTCTTTATGGAAACATAATTTTTTGTAGAAATAAGTTAATAATCTCCGAGAGACAAATTATTTAAATAATAAAGATTTTTAATTATTTCCTAAAGAAAGCCACGCATGCCGTGATTTGAACAACTGAAAGGCAGTCTAGCTTATACTGCAAACTGTACCCAGAACGACAAGTGTCAGTTGGAAATGTCATTTGAGGTCGTTTGTGAAAAAATAATGCAAAACTACGGGTTTTTGCCCTTTTCTTTACAGATAATTAGGTAATTTTTATTGCTTGATGGATGTTTTGCTAAATTCGTCGAATACAAGTGTCTCGGGTTCTCACACTGGAGGGGCCCGATTAGGACAAGTTAAAGTTTACACCCTTCGAGTTGAATTTTCTTGGTTTCGCTTGGCTCACCGCTTCTTTGTCTTTGTTCATTATATCAACACGTTGAGTGTCTTCAACATTTGCTGGACCCCTCAACGTCCGATGATAAATCTTCATTTCGTAAGTGTGAAAAAATTGTCAGCAGAAATATTAAATTTTTAATAAAACAACAAAATCACCATATTTGACAGCATGACAGCAATGTAAACTGTTAGCAACTATTGCCAATTGCTTTCTGGCTGACGAGAATAGCTTTTCTTGGTCGAACCATTCGACTCCAAAAAACATCAATCGGGTGACAACCCGAGACACTTGTATTCGGCGAATTTAGCAAAACATCCATCAAGCAATAAAAATTACCTAATTATCTGTAAAGTAAAGGGCAAAAACTCGTAGTTTTGCATTATTTTTCCTTTGATTTTTCCACAAACGAAAGCAAATGACATTTCCAACTGACGCACTTGTCATTCCGGGTACAGTCTGCAGTATAAGCTAGACTGCCTTTCAGTTGTTCAAATCACGGCATGCGTGGCTTTCTTTAGGACATAATTAAAAATCTTTATTATTTAAATAATTTATCTCTCGGTTATTATTAACTCTTTTCTGCAAAAAATTATGTTTCCATAAAGAGAAAATGATTCTCTAACGAAATAACCTTAAAAAATTCAACAATATCGAAAAAGAATTTTTTAGGCCTTCGTTTTTATTTAATAATTTCGGTTTGAATAAAACTGGAGCTTTCTTTATGGGTCCCATGCGTAGGGGACCATCTCAGCTACAACATATCCAAAAATTGAATTTCCAATTTGAATATCTTAAGCGCTAGAGCGACTGATTTGTCCAACTAGACTCACCCTGTATATTCAAAATATGTACAAAGATTGATTTTTACGCAATAACTCAGCTTTCTCATCGTCCGTCGCGTCGTACGAAAAATATGGAAGTACATAGTATTAAAGACTATTAAATTCTATACAAGAAAGGCCTTTTACATTTTTAACCTAGGATAATAGTTTCGGCGGAGCGTATATTCATTCAAAAAGAAATTTTTGCCGCAAGCGGAAATTGCCGTAATTTTTTTTTAAAACCACTAAATTTTTCTATTTCGGTTTCTTAACTTTATAGCACCCAAATGAGTTCTCTAATTGCACTTTTAACGCATTTGTGTTTTTAAATGATCTAGATTTTTGACCAATTTCTTCGATGTTTATAAAAATTTAGGGCGATACCTACATATTTTTAACTCAGAAAAATGGTAGATTCCGAATCCGTTGAGAAATTAGTGTCATTCGATTTGAGAAAACAAAGTTAAGGCCATTTCCGGTTAAACCGGAAGTGGGAAAAATACTTGACCACTCCATCAAATTCGCATTAAAAAAATAAAATTGACCTGTCCGAGGATTTTAGCAGCAGCAGATGACCAAAATTTTTTTTATTTGGAATGTTCCACAGTCAACGTTCGCGCTGCATACTATTTTGTCACTTTGGCACCTCCAAACATAAAAGATTTGGGATTATCTTAATTTCGAATTTTAGACTGGTTACTGGTTTCATCAAACCTCCCATTTTTATGCTGGTTATGGGAGAGATTAATATTTAAAAACTTTAATTGATCGGGGGGTTTATGCGTTTATGGGTATCACAAGACTTCACATTTTCTATATATTTAAATGTGAAGTGTCCTTTAAAACTTTGATGTTGGGATGGGTGGTTCTTTAGGGGGTACATTGTAAAATTTCATCAAGGCCGGATTTAAGTGCTCCCTCCCCTTTAAATAATAATAATTGATCACATGATCACTACCCGAGCGAATTTTCATATTTCATTTAAAATAGATTGAAATGCACTGCATGGAAAGGGACAACTGGGCGTGTATTCGGCAATTTTTTTTCACTTACGGTTTAACCAGAAATGACTTTAACTTTCTTTTTTCAAATGGAATGACACTTTCTTTCTGCGGATTCGGAATCTACGATTTTTTCTGAGTTAAAAACTTGTATCATACTTGACTAGAAGTGCAGTCAAGGCCACCCCCCATTTTCAAAAACATCAAATACAGGGTGAATGACCAGTGCGGAATCGGTCCATAACTCGGCGATCCAGTTTGTAAGTTTATTCCACCTATGGCTAACTGTCATATTTCTTGACTTATGTCAAAAAGTTTGAAGGAACAATGAACATCGATTTGCAGGGATTCTGAAAAAAATTAATATCTCGCGAAATGGTTGAATATCAAGAAAACAATCATGCAGTAGCCTTTTAAAGTAGGTCTGAGCTATTTTGTGATGTGGACCTAATTTATGCCAAATCAACAATAAGCTCCGTCTTTTTTTAATGCAACTACTTCAATAATTTTATTTCGCTAAAAAATAGCAAATTATGATAATGCAACTCGAACTTGAATTAAATCGCTATCGCTCGGTTTGGCAAATATTACGGCTCGTCAAACAATATAGGGCTTTTCATAATTAATTACGTATAAATAACTATTATTGGCTTGATTGTATGCTGAAAATGCGTAAGCCTATCGTACCGCACCATTTTTGAATATAATTTTCGAGAAAAAATTTCCAGCTTCAGTTCTTAGAATAGTTTTTAAGTTTTCGTAATTTCGTGTTTCTGTGCTTTCAGGGTTGTAGCGACTTTAAGGGTGGTTTTTCGCCAATGAGGATTAAGACCTTTGTTGTACCATCAATATAGAAAGCTATCGAATGGTGTTAATTTCAACCTTACATTATGGAGTAAAAATTCGAGTTTCCACCCCTAAATTTCATCGTTTGGTCTCTACGAACCATTAAAGTTTGACCTGGGGACACGGAAACGTCGAATTTCAATGCATCTATTGACTTTGATAATAATAATATGCTCTTTTGCTAAGAAAAATTCAAAATGTCAATTTTCGAAAAAATGACACTAAGGTTTTTGATCTGTCAATGCAACAGTCAAGATAGTAAGAAAATGTCCTTTGGCTAAGAAACATTCAAATAAGGGCCCTTTTGCCACTAAAATGACATTTTTCAAAAAGTGGTCCAATATAAGGTTTTCGACCCTGTAAAATATCAACTATCAAATTCAACAATAAAAATATAGTCACACGGGCCTTATACTTAGGTTTTTTCGCGGTATCGATTTTTGGCCAAAAGGTCACCAAGTGTGAACACCTTTTTAGAAGCGGATTTTGCCCAAAACCTTTTCAGCTCTTCCGAAACTTGGGCTGTAGCGTGTTTACGGACGACAGACGGACAAATATTTTTCAAAAACCACTTTTTTATGGGTTCCCAGGATTTGATGTTTGATGTAGAAGTTAAAATGAAGTTTTCATCATCAAAGTTCCTAGATATTTTAGAACTGTTTTAAGGCGAAAAAAGTTTTTTGTTCGCACCCCCTTATTTAAAGATTCAATGCTACGACAATTAAATTTCAATGCCTACCAAATGATTAATGAGTAATGACCGTCTATACTAATACTCTATCTACTCCACTATGTCCTTTAGCGGCTTACTTCGGGTCTCCGAGTAATATTATTTGGGGTGAACAGTGAACACTGGTGAGAATATCGAACCGAATGGTGGACAAGGGCGAGGTACGGTACGGTCCAAGTTAGACCGTCAGTAAGCGTGACGTGCCTTATTTGAAATGCATCCCCCAAACTACAGGATACACGGTTTCCTTTTACACGCTGTCAATGCCCAGCAGCACGTAATGCTCATTTGGACACCCCAGCTGTATCATGTTCGGTACTACCACGTAAACATCTTTATCTCTGTTAGGCGCTCCAAAGTTCCCAATATCTCAGACAGAGACGAAGAATTGTTACCGATGATTTTAAATGCGTGGTGGTGTCCTAAATAAGGGAAGGTTGCATGTGGCGGATGGGCAAAGATGGTATAGAGCGGCGCTCGGCGGACTTCAGAAAATTAAATGTTCCCCATCTCGCCGTTTACTTTCGAATTTGGATGACGACCCTTCGTGGTATTTGAGAACGACAATAGTTACTAAAAATTACTTTCAAGTTTTAGCATAAAGAGACTAGAGACGTCATCAGAGTAAAACAATTTATACTGATCAAGTATTATGAGAAAGTGATTTCAACCCCTAATAAATTGATAATGTTCCAATCCTAAACTATATAGCATGGCCAGTTACATCTAAATTATTTATAGAGAACGTTCAACAGAAATTAAATTTATTGCTGTTTAACACTGTACAGGCACGCATATTTCATTGTGGGTTTGTATAGTTGCAATTAAATTAGAGACTGTTTTTGGAGCAACAGGTTTCAATTTTGTTTTCAGCACCCCAAATAACGAGAGGAAAACAAAACATTAAATTATTATGTCATTTTAAAAGTTTTGAGGGGTTAAAGTTAAAAGAGTAGGACAAGGACACGACTCACCCCTGCATTCCAATTTAAGAGGGTTGGAGAATGGAGACCCAACGATTATCTGTATAAATTTCGGCGAATTCATTTTTATCGGAAATCAAATGTAATCAAAGTTTAGTTAAAGGCCTAATTAGCGCCATTATAGAATTGGAATACAGGGTGTCTCAGAATTATCGCACTACTAATGTTGTATTCATGCAGCATTAAATTCCTAGTCGATAAGCGTTTTTGAAAATTTACAGGGACCAACAGTTTTCCAGTTGTAAGAAATTTAAGTGGACCAATCAGATTTCAGTTCTGAATTGCTTCAAAGGTAATTAATTTAATGTTAGAGGCACTATTTCCTTGGTATAACATAATATAACATTTTCATTGATAGTTTCTTGTTACCTACCGGGTGGACCAACACTATTGCCCACCCCAAAAATTGCCCTTTACCTTGTAGCTAGAGTTTTGATTTTTCTACAGTATGTATGGGTACTAAAAACCCTTCAGATAACGTAAAAATTTTTTTGATTGGCCCAAAAATGTGACGTCACGAGATTTTCAATTAGGCTATTTTCATGAAATAAATAATTTTTGCCCACAGGTTGGTTATTTAGGGCCTTAGGTTCACGCTAAACTGATTATTTAATTTTTCGGACATCAGGTTACCAAACTGCAGAAGCTAAAAATCTCGTCAGTTTTTCTCACAAGTCGCCTATGAAACAATATCTAATCATTGCGAGGTATGTCCTTTATCGATCGGCGGATATTCAGAAATGTCAGTGTCAGCTTGTCATGTCGACAGGGTCATCAAACCACATTATTCTTAATTTTCGAATTCATTCAATTAATCAATTAATTTTCCCGGAAAATTATTCAAACAAAACGCCCAAGGTTTGTTTGAAACAATAAGCGCGTGCGTCGTTCCATATCGAGTGTCAAACTAAATCACACATAACCTCTTTGGAAATTTATCCAAATTTAATTTACAACCAGCACCACGTACGTTTACCCATTACCCATCTGAAGGGCCTTCTGATTTGGTAAGTTTTTGGAATTTCGGTCGATTTATTTAATTGTAAAATTGAAAATTTTAGATGTTGGTCACGAAGATGATTTGTGTGTACCTAAAACCTAACAGCATTGTTGGACTAGATTGTTGGTGGTATCTACTCTGCAGAAGACCCATTAGATAATAAAGAAGCTTACTTTCAAGTGTGGAAGATTGGTCCACTGAAATTGTTGATAAAATTGAGCCTGTTCCTGTTATGTTGTTAGATTTGACTCCTAATAATAAAAGCTATTCAAAGTACGTTGTAACTTAAATAAATTGTTGAAATTCATGATGTGATAGTGCTCGGGATTTACTTAATTTCATAACGGTGGGTAAAACCTCGTTCACAACCACTTTACGTACGTGACATAACAAAGTTTAACAATCGTCAACAATTACTAGAAAAGTCAAAAGCTGTCATGAATAATTGTTGACCATTGTTAAAGTTTGTTATGTTACGTACGTAAAGTGGTTGTGAATAAGCTCTTAGTATTAACCTACCTCCTGAAATATCAAAAATTAAGACCTCACGATAGATTATTTAGCAATTTTTATTATTTTATTAATCAATTTAATCAGACAACTTGCAGTATTGCGGTGTTTACAAACAAAGTGTCACTAATTTGGCACTGTTCATAGGTTGTACACTTCCACTGAGAAGAATCGTCCAGGTTTGTCGATTAGATGACACTCCCCGTGACAACATTTTTGAGAATCAATTATTATGTTGCAAACAGGCTGTCTGATGAGGCTTGCAGAATACCTACCAAGAGTCCACACACTGCTATTATTAGATTTTGGGTTCACAGAAAGGCCCCATCTGTTTGTTAAACATTTTTGGTCACCACCTAAAATTTTCAATTTTACAATTAAATAAATCGACCGAAATTCCAAAAACTTACCAAATCAGAAGGCGTACAATGGAGAAACGTACTTGGTGCTGGTTGTAAATTAAAGTTGAAAAAATTTCACCAAAACGAGGTTATGTGTTTGACGCCCGATAATGGAACTACGCACGCGCTCGCGGTTGTTTGAAAGACCTTCACGGGGTTTTGTTTGAATGATTTTCCGGGAAAATTAATTAATTAATTGAATGAATTCGAAAATTAAGAATAATCTGGTTTGATGACCCTGCCGACATGACAAGCTGACACTGACATTTCTGAATATCCGCCGATCGATAAAGGACATACCTCGCAATGATTAGATATTATTTCATAGGCGACTTGTGAGAAAAATTGACGAGATTTTTAGCTCCTGCAGTTTGGTAACCTGATGTCCAAAAAATTAAATAATCAGTTTAGCGTGATCCTAAGGCCCTAAATAACCAACCTGTGGGCAAAAATTATTTATTTCATGAAAATAGCCCAACTGAAAATCTCGTGACGTCACATTTTTGGGCCAATCAAAAAAATTTTTACGTCATCTGAAGGGTTTTTAGTACCCATACACACTGTAGAAAAATCAAAACTCTAGCTTCAAGGTAAAGGGCAATTTTTGAGGTGGGCAATAGTGTTGGTCCACCCGGTATATCTGTAGGAAATGGTGCATATTTAACTGCATTTAACAATAAATTACCGTGATCATCAGGTCATCAAGATTTAAAATTAGAGCAGGCCATGGATTGCAATAGGTACGTTATTGTATTTCATAATCAAAATTACAGTGTTCTTTAAACATTTGCCTTGCAACATTTCAAAACGGCTGCTCCTGATTATTCAAAATCCCCTTTAAAATCCACATTAACTTTTATTATGAAATCGGCAATTACCTACTTAAATTTTGCCAAAACTTATATACAGGGTGTCACGCGAAAAACGCCCCAAGTTTCGTATTTATTGTTCGATTTGAAAAAATTAAAAACCAAATGGAACTCCTCCAAACAGTTATTTATGTAACAAGTGAGTAAAGTGTAACTTTTTTTCACGAGAAGGAAAAATCCGACGAGTAAAAAAAGTAAAAAGTAAAAAAAACGAAAAAATTAACCGCTACGGCACTTTTTTTCACGCTTTGTCGTCATTAAAAAAACACACTTTAAGAACGCTTTTGAATGAAAAAAAGTGTGCCTTTTTTAACGGACTATTGTTTGGTTACTTTTCACGGAACACTTGACAATTACGCAATTCTATAAATAGAATAGAAGTGCGGTTTTTTAATGTTGTCAATTTTTTTTAAAGCAATGACGACTTGTTAGATACCATTGAATTCAGAAAAAAATCTTCTCCCTGATGGGACGAATAAAAATATAGTTTGCCATTTGAAAGTTAAAGTCGATGTTGAAAAAATCGCAGGCAAAGTCATTTCGTACTTTTGTTGAATAGTTTCATTTGGTTTTCGATTACGGCTGGGGGTGTTTTTCGCGTTACACCCTGTGTATTCTCAATGAAACGTACATATGCTTGATTCAATCAGATTTTACGAGAACTTTATGCAAAAACGAAAATTTGGGTTACCTACTTATCTTCGAGTTTATATTAACCTCTCCACAACCAATTTAAAAACGGGAGGTTACTGCAATCACTCCAAAATTCGAAATTGAGATAACACCAGATCTTTACGTTTCGAGGTCCCAGGAACACGAAAAAGTGGTTTTTAGAACATGTCTGTGTGTGTACGTAGTCTGGAGTTCACCTGGACGTACAGACATACATTTTTCAAGGTCAGTATATTTTTCTACAGATCGATAGCAAATAATTTTCTGATTACCACAATATAGTGCACGAGATATTTCAGCCTGATAACTTCCGAACAAGAATTTTCTTAAACTTGAGAATACTTAAAAATTGCAACTTTCGCATTCCAAAAATGATGCTTTTCATTGGAAAAAATTGCGCGCACCATTGTTAGGACAACTAATTGACAGGTACAGGTAAACAAACTTTTGTTTCATAGCATTCTTTGTTCGCAAATTTTTTGCAAAATCACTAAAATTGTGTTTTTTTTCAAAAAATATCAGTCTGAAATGCCTAGTGTGCTATATTGTAGTAATCAGAGAATGATTTGCTATCGATCGATCGCGATCTGTAGAAAAATATACTATAGATTTTCCATTTAAAAAAACACAATTTATATTCATAGCTTTTAAGCTTCACCTTGAAAAATTTATGTCTGTTGTCTGTATGTCGAGGTGAACTCCAGACCATGCCCTACAATTCGCTTTTAGGTTCAAGTCGCTATCTTAAAAGACCTCGGAGATATTCAAATTTAAAGGGGTTACAAAATCGATTAATCACCCTGTACGTATGTGAATAAGATTTCTCGAAAACTGCCGTATGGATTTTAATGAAACTTGGAATGGGGGTTAGTACTGACCTTCTGGTAAGCCCAGTAATTTTCTTGGCGATCCGCAAACGCCAAGTGCCTTTGTGGCGCATCAACTATGAAATTTGACTGTGAACACCAATTTTTCTTATCAGGACATGAAAGGTCTTCAAATTTTGTATCTACAGGGTGTCTCAGAAGGCTCGCACCAAATTCTAATGGAGCATTCAGGATTAAATTCTGAGTCGATCCGCGTTTTTGAAAATTTCCAGGATGCAATAGTTCTCAAGTTATAAGAGATTTAAGAGGACCAATCAGATTTCAGCTTTGAGTTGCTTCATAAGGTAGTTTAATGCTAGATGCACTATTTCCTAGGTAACAAGATAATATCAATGAAAATTTATACTGTTGTATCTTGTTACCTAGGAAACAGTGCATCTAACATTAAATTACCTTATGAAGCAATTCAGAGCTGAAATCTGATTGGTCCTCTTAAATCTCTTATAACTCGAGAACTATTGGACCCTAGAAATTTTCAAAAACACGAATAAACTCAGAATTTAATCCTGAATATTCCGTTAGAATTTGGTGCGAGCGTTCTGAGACACCCTGTAGAAATCTATTCACACTTAGTGCCTTTTTGGCAGAATATCAAAAAATTCGGAATTTCGAAGAAACATTATGTAAATAACACGCTACATTGTATTGGAAAACGAATACGCAAATATTGAAAAATTTCAAGGGCGCTTTATTGTGAATTTTGAGTTCAATATGAATATCTGCAAAAATAGTTTGAAAAATTACTTCTCGAATAGCCTTTACGGAACATTACTTTTAATAGTTATTTATGTATCAAGTACCGAAAATACAAGTTTTCAGTACGAGCGTGGATTATTGCAAACCAAGGCGAAGCCGCGGTTTGCAACCACGAGAGTATAGTATACTGAAAACGTATTTCGGTACGCGTTGCATACAACGTTTTTTTCTAAATCACAATTTACAACCTTTTTATAGAGATTGGTTGAATAAAATTGAGCATTGTTAATAAATACCAAAAAAAAAACAAATGAAATGTCTATTGTTTATTGGATCGACAACTGAAACGTCAAGTAAACAACCGCCTAACAACCGTACAAATTTTCACGTCTTTCGTCCTAATTATTTCTCATGGCAAATACAATGGATGAAGAAGATGATTTAAGTAGACCGTGTACCCCACCGACGATTGCAGAAGCCGCTAATATCGCAACTTTAAATTTGTTGCCCAGTAAATCCCGAGAAAAATACGAGTACGAGTATCGTCGATTCAAGGAATAATGGGGTGCAACGGAAAATGCCAATAAAGTATCAGACAACATCCTTTTAGCATATTTTGCTAATCTGGCTAAAGTGTACAAGAGTTCAACTGTGTGGTCCAAATACTCAATGGTAAAAGCAGTCATTCTAATCAAAGAAAATATCGACATTAGCCGTTTTTCGAAGCTTATTGCGTTTTTAAAACGTAATTCTGATGGATATAAAGCCAAAAAATCAAAGGTATTTACTAAGGAGGAGGTTGATAAATTTATGGTAGAGGCACCGGATGAAGACTATTTGCTAATAAAGGTAATTATTTTTAAATCAAATTTTGTCCGAATAATAATAATTGTCTTTATGAGGTTGTTGCTATAATGGATGTTTCGGGGGCTTGCCGTCGACAGGAATTAACCTCGATAAGTGTGGACGACATACAGGACCTAGGATCTACGATCTTAGTTAAAGTACCATTTACGAAGAACAAGATTGAAAGAGTTTTTACCATCACAACACCAGAAAACTCACCTTACAATACTGTGGAAATTTTTCGAAAATACTCATCTCTCCGACCTTCCCATACAGATCACCGCCGTTTCTTTGTTTTCTACAAGAAATTTAAATGCACGACTCAACCAGTGGGCGCCCACACGATTGGCAAAATTCCCACAAAAATTGCAGCATATCTCAAGTTAACAAATTGCGAATTGTACACCGGTCACTGCTTTAGAAGATGTTCTGCATCTTTTTTGGCGGATTCTGGAGCCAATCTGTCAACCATTAAGAGACATGGGGGATGGAAGAGTTCAAGTGTAGCAGAAAGTTATATTGAAGACTCCATTGAAAATAAAAAACGAATCGGCGATCAATTTTTTCGCGACATGTAACGAAGCAACCTAAGGGGGCAGCTGCTGCTGTTGGCACATCTACCAGTAATGTAACAGTGACTTCGAATGAATCAACCAGAGAATTAATCAGTCTAGACCAACCCGGATTCACTGTGAATCTGAATACTAATAATTGCAGTAACTGTAAGATTAATTTGAAGTTGATCTTCAAAAAATAAAATAAAGTTCTATGTTAAAATAAATAATTGTTAAATAGTATGAATTGGCTTAAAGCTAATTTTTCAAGTTTCGACTTTACGGTACTAGTACCAAAAAGCAACTACTTTATGGTACTAGTACCAAAAAGTTTGACTTTCTGTTGTTCTCCTAGTTACCAAAAATTGTTAATTATGATGTGATTTAGAAAAAAAAGTAATTCATTACCATTACACATTACTTTTAGCGTGACATTTCTTAAACCTCTAATTGTAGCTGACAAATTTTGAGATCTGCAGTAAATTGAAACATACGTCATTCCAGACACGGCCAAGTCTAATTAGAAATTTAAAAAATGCCGCTTTATAAAAAAAACATTAAAAAAACCGTAGGTGTATTATTTTAAATCAGTAACCACAGCAATTGACGATTCCATAGTCAAAGAATATTTCTATCAATAAATTAGCTAATTGAGAAACACTGATAATAACTATAGCTGTGCTTCACAAGGCAACGAGCAAATTAAGATGAGCTACCTGTAGAGGGTATACATAATATTCGAAGGAAATTATTTCAATTCTAGAAATTTTGAGTCCGGAGTAATTGCACTACTTAAAATTAGCAGGAAAACCTCTTCAAAATGCATCAATGTTTGCTTGGGAGGCGATAGGTAAACAGGAACCCCGCTGGGTTATGGTTAACTCTGATACCTCTCTATAGTACTCACTTCCTGTGGTGGTTATTTAATTTCACAGAATTACATTTATCTGGCCTTTCCTTTCCATAAAAGTTTTTTTTTTACGTTTGTCAAATAAGGGTCAAAAAGTAATGGTTTTCCAATACAATTACTAAAAAAATGTAACGCATTACAATTACAAACTACTATTTAAAAAAAGTAATGCATTACAATTACTCATTACCAGCTACAGTAATTTCATTACAGTAATGCTATACTTCCGACCACTGCTTTACTGACAGCAATTCGTAATAATTGTGTGGACAGTAGCCATGATTTTAGTTGTGAGGAAAGACGAAAGTTTCATTTCCTTTTTATAGTATACAGGGTGAGTCTGAAAGACTCCACATACGACAGGATCTACTGTTCAAATGATGAAGCTTAGTGCAAAAATTATTGGTCAATTGTGATTCCTCTTGATGTTATAAGCCGCCAAAGATCTTCATTTTTAAATGTTCTTTTTAAATATCTTTCGAAAGGTGTATCGTAGGATTTTGAATTTTTGCACAGAATTGTTACAGACCAAGAAGCAACTACTGATGGTACTTAAGACATTATCCAAAAAGCGGATCTCTGTTATACACGGTGGCCCCGATGTTATTTGCCCTTGAACTTTTTTATGTTTGAAAATATTGCTAATTTGGCTATGCGGCCGTATTCCCCGTTCAATTCTAGAACTTTTTGGGCTCTTAAAATTTTTCGAAAAAACTAGTCACTCACGTGGAAAATTGAAAAAACCGAAAACATGATCATCGTGATAAACCTACAATTTCAATAAAGTGTACGTTGACACGCATCACATTTCAACTGTTTTTTTTGCATTGAAGGTGTTGTCCTACATCTGTGCCCAGAACCATTGCTCACAACTGAAGAAAAAACATTGATGGTAATTTCACTTTTTTATGAGGAATTTAAGAGCCAAAAAAGTTTTAGAATTGAAAGAGAAATACGGCCGCATAGCCAAATTAGCAATATTTTCAAACATAAAAAAGTTCAAGGGCAAATAACATCGGGGCCACCCTGTATAACCGAGATCTCCTTTTTGGAAAATGTCTTAAGTACCATCAGCAGTTGCTTCTTGGTCTGTAACAATGCTGTGCAAAAATTCAAAGTCCTACGATACACATTTTGAAAGATATTTAAAATTAATGTTTAAAAATGAAGATCTTTGGCGGCTTATAACATCAAGAGGAATCACAATTGACCAATAATTTTTGCACCAAGCTTCATCATTTAAACAATAGATTCTGTGGTATAAAGGATGTGGAGTCTTTCAGACTCACCCTGTAGGTACATACCTATGAACTTTGGAATAATAAACTCCCATTTTCTTTATTTGCACATGAAAAAAATGTCGTTTCCAAAAATGTCCTCAAACTTAGTGGCCTTTTGGCAAAAAATCGTAAATTTTGAAAAATCCCAGAAATCGTAATTTCGACTTTAAACTCGAAATTTCAACTTTATCCTCGTAATTTCGACTTTAAACTCGAAATTTCGACTATACTTATAAACTCGAAACTGCCGCTGCCGAAGCCCGACGACTGTCGAGTGCCGAATATACCTATGTATTGACTTTGAATTCGAAGTCGACATTTCGACTTTAACCTCGTAATTTCGACTTTAAACTAGAAATTTCGACTTCGAACTCGAAGTCACCATACGGCTTAGGCAGCGGCAATTTCGAGTTTCATGTCGAAATAATTAAAAATAAAGCATCACGTCCACTCTACGCCTTCGTACATAATAAAAATAAACATAACTAAATATATTTTTTATTTTATCGATCATTAGATACATTTAAACGACTATTTAGATGACCCAAGAATTTAAAACGTCAAAGTTTTAACTAAACCAACTTCTGTTGTTACTTGGTAATCGAGTTGGTAATTCATTTTGTGAACTTCTAAATCACTCCGGCAAAGTTCAAATGAGTCAAGAGAGGTGGAATGAAGTAGCGCTTTTTATTTGTTTTGTAGTTTTACTACGCTCTACTACGAGTCATTCATATCTCCCATTCATAAAGAGTTTATTGTTTTTTATTCTCTGAGCTCGGCAAGATTCGAACTTTATTATCCGTTTAAACGGAACGCGAGTACCTAAATCCTTTTAAATTGTTGCCGTTCAAAGAACACTACAATTATTTTCACCCATCATTTTTATTTCAACACGATTCGGAAATAACAAAAATGAAACAGTGTTGTAATGCCCCAAGAATTTTTTATTTAATTTCGTACAAAAATATCAGGTTAATTTATACAATTTACAATAATTATGTCATTTCAGCGAAATTCGTTACAGGGTTAACACGTAATAAATTATCAATTCACATAATAATAATGGTAATCATTATCAGGACACACTTAATGCATGCACGATGCACCCTGTAAAATGGTATAAAGTTTAAAGGAACACAACCACCACGAATGTATTGCAATGGGAACTTAAACTTTGGCAATTACAATATGACGAGATCACATATAGGAATCGTAGTAACACTTAGTAGGTACATAATAATAATTTGAGCAGTATACCTAATAGAAATCATTTGGCACTATGAATTAGTCTCAATAATTACATATACCTAAACGAAAACTCACAATTTGTATGTACAAAGGAAATAAAAACGAAGTGATAGAGTATTATCAAAGGTAACATTGAGAAAAAATCTAAGGCTAGTCTGGGAAATCAATTGGCTAATTTCATAAATTCCCTGGATCTGCACCCAGTCATAGACTTTGTACATAAACTACAAGAATTTTTAACCAATAAATAATAATCTGTTTAACCTAGATGGTAAACAGCCTTTTTTCACTAGATGCAATATCAACACTTCACTTTCTTTTCACCTTACATTTGCCTTGCTGAAATTCGCCGTTCCTTCTGTGAGCACCATTCTTGACGTTCATCAGCAGGGTTTTAAATTGGTTGATTTGCATTGCCGTCAGTGACGGATCGCTGCACGAATCGAGCCATTCCAAGAATTTTTCGCCGTGTTCTATTGCATCTTTGCGACTCAGGATATCGTTGTTGTTGATTCCCTTTCTATTTTCGTCTTCATCTGAAGTGCTGTTAGTGTGAGGCCTATTGCTGAGCGACAATAAATCATCCAAAACTGCCCTCTTTTTGACGATGTTGGTCTTTAGTTCACAAACGTCGACCTTGTTTAGTGTTAAGTTTTCGGCATCGTTATTGTTGTTATTGATGCTACTGTTGTTTCGAAACGATTTGTCCTCAACAATCGAATGTTCAACATTGTAATCTTTTGGAGGAGTCACCATCCTATTGTGCTGATTTGACGGCTTCTGATTCAGAGTTTGTGGGCTTGTCGAATTTTTTGTCAACTGTTGATACAAGATCGCTTGTTCGTGAGGGCTAAATTGTTGAAGATTTTTCTTGTACCATTCCGTCATCAACGCTGACTGATAGGAAATACTTTCGATTAAACTGGATGTCGTTGCGGTTACTGAAGATGAAAGCTGTGATTGACCAGTTAAATCTTGGTTATTGACCCAGGCTTTGACGTAATCTTCAGGGGGTTGTTGCGCTTCCGGGGGTTTTATGCTGGTGTGTGCGGGAGTCGGAGGATTCGTGGTGGTATCCGGAGAAGCTCTTCTAGGCTGATTCTGATGGGCTTGATTTCTGACCACATTCCATTGGTTTAGTAAATATAAAGTAAGATTGTTTACGTCCTTCATGCTGTTCGAGGAATTCGGAGGGATCATTTCCGGTCTATTTAAACCGAACATTTCGCTCAAACGGTTTAATTCAACCCGGTTTCTTTCTACTTCGCTCATTTGCGAAGGTGCCACTTTGAGGGTGGTTTCATTCTTGATGCTGAGATTTTGCGATGATGTCTTGGGGGTGGCTTCTACTAGCTCGCCTCTGGAACTGTAGTCAACTGGAGTATGTAAAGTGGAAGGATTTGGAGCGTAAGCACTGGAAGACGCTCGCACGCTTAAATTAAACGGTTGAGAAGTCTCAATTTTGGCTCGTTTTTCTTTGGGTTCGTTAGATTCATCAGTTTCAGGACTGGACTGTCTCGACTGGTAGGAGATTTTTTCTTCGTTTTTGCACCACCCCCGAAGTGTCGACTCTGGAACACCGATATCCCTGGCAACCGAAGCTTTGCTTTCACCTTCGTGTACTCGTCTGATGGCAACAAGTTTTTCCTGAACGGTGAGGGCACGCATCGGCCTTTTTCCGGTCTTCGTGGCCATCGTGTGGTCACATAAACAACAAAGTCACTAAAGTACACAAACGCACGTGGCAGCAACGTTTTTTCCGAGCCAATCAGACGTGCCGCAGCAATGCGCAGTTGAAAAAACCGACTTGCAAACTTCACTGAAAACAAACAAAACTTGCGGCAAACTTTTGACGAATGTAAGTAGCGCCACTTTATCGGGAGTTTGGAAGTTTGTGACGCACGCGCGTCCGTTTAAAGAACGGTTTGAAAATTTTTGGAAAGTGCGAAATAATTTGGAGATCCGCTCACGACGAGTGACTAGTTGGAAGTACTAGTTTCTTGCGAGGTTGGAGAGCCGATGGTCAGTTCCTTTGTCCAGGCGATCAATACAGGCGACGGACGAACGAGGACTGAAGCGCAGGGCAGGCAGCAGGCTGTAGGGAGGTAGGTTCGCGGGTCCCCGCGTGATAGCTTGACGTGACACCCTCCCACCCCCAGCGGTAGGGACGGGTGAATACTTGCGCGAAGACACGTTTACGCAGCTCAACAAGCACGAGATTCGCAACGGACCGGTTTCTATCACGTGCTGAAACAGCTGATGCACTGATACAAAAGAAGACCGCATGTCACGGGGCTCTTTTCAATAATTCCAATAACCCCGACTCAAGAAATGCGTAAACAACCCGCAGCCAGAGGCCGGCAAAATTCCTTTCTCTCGCGTTTTGATCGGTTTTTCGGGAGGAAACAATCGCCGGAATGTTCGTACATTGATAAATAAATCTATTAAGCACAAGGCACACAATAAGTCGATAATAATTGTGTACTGTTAGTAAACATTCGGTAAACATGCTAACTTTAAAACTTTTCCCAAAGTTAATTTTACCTAAGTAATAAAAATGAGTACCAAATTACTTACTTAATATCGGGTGTCCCATAAAAAACCGGACAAAATATTTTTAGGGATAAGTTAACCATTTCTTAACCGATTTGGATGAGCGTGATTTTAAATGAAAGCTAAAGAGTCAGACTTTCCAACCTCACAAGAAACTACGACAAATGGCGATACCGTAGTATTCCTATTGCTTCATGTTTTTAAGGCTTACTTTAGCCGCGTGGGGGTTGGTCAGATAACAATCAATCGTGATGAAACTCAAGGGGCCTGAAAATCGTTCTTTTTTCTCTAAAAAACTTTTTTCAGAAGTCGATTTGGGTTATCCGTTAATTTTCTGTAATTTTTTGAAAACGTAGGTATCTTTTTACACCTTAATGCCTTATAAGTTATAAGTAAAGTTTGTGATGCACAAACAGCTTAATTTTCAGAAATAACTCTCCTATTTATTCCTCACTAGAAGTGACCTGTTTTCAACAAATTCAATACTTTATTACCAAAAATTAGGCTGTTTGTGCATCACAAACCTTATACTTATAGGTAAGTCATTAAGGCATAAAACGATACATTTTTAAAAATCACAGAAAATTAATTTGTAAACCAAATCGAATTCTGAAAGAAGATTTTTAGAGAAAAATTGTTATCTGCCCAATCCCCACCTAATAATATGTGCCTTACAAACAAACATCCATAGGAATACTACGGTAGCGCCATCTGTCGTAGTTTCTTGTGAGATTCTTTAGCCTTAATTTAAGACCAGGTTCATTCAAATCTGTTAAAAAATGGCTGACTTATTCTCAAAAATATTTTGTCCGTTTTTTTTGGGACACCCGATAGTTAGTTATATCGAGTAAGTTTTCAATACGAGCGTGGATTATTGCAAACTAAGGCGAAGCCGCGAGAGTAGGTACGTACTTCGGTACGCGATGCGTACAACGGTTCGTTTATAAATCACAAAAAAATCAGTTGGAATTGCTAAAACTGAAAAACAGGCAAGCCAACTTTACGGTACTAGTACTATAAAGTGATTACTTTACGGTACTAGTACCATAAAGTTCGACTCTCTGTTCATCTCCTATAGTTAACAAAAAATAAACTTTATAGTCCGAGAGGCAGTGAACATGTCATTTCAGCGAACTTGATTTAGCAATTTTCTAGTTATTTTAAAGCTGTAGATTACTAAAACAAAAGTCTGCCGTAAATCTTGCGGAACAGGGGCTAATGGCAGCCATTTTAATAAATAAAAAAATTGACAACTGCATGGGATAGGTACCGTAAAAGATACGAAATTTTATTGATTTAGAAAAAAGTTGTGTTTTTCAGAGTATATTAAGAATCTGGAAAGAAATTGAAGATATTTAGTTTGGTTCCTGAAATATACTGAAAAAACTGAAAAGTACCATATTTTAATACAGGGTCATTCACGAAGAGTGTCCATTAGACGTATCTCGAGAAGCTTTGGCATCATAGACGCGAAAATTTGTATCCGGGGGTTCTAATGAATTCTGAATTGAATGAAAATATTTTTAAGATGGCCGCACTTCTGGTTATGTCGGAAGTCGACACCAACTTCGTTATTTTAAATGGAACACGCATGTTTTTATGACACATTCTCATTCTCCATCAAATTATGAGAATTTTGGTGTAACATTACCCTATGGCTAAATATGAGTTTCCGAGAAAAAAAATATTTTAAATTCTTAGAGACGAAAATCTCGTTATACATTAATATCTTCGCCAAACATGGAGATAGAGTATTGAAATTTTGACAGCAGGAAAAGAAGCCTCTGAGGCATTAGACTGTAGCTTAAAAACCAGAAAATTCTTATAGGGAGGGTCTACAGCCAGTGGCGTTCGTCAGCTTGCAAAAAACAATTGAAACTCATTTTTTTCAAATGGAATGCCTAGTTTTTTATTATCCCAATGGATAGCTAAGTTAATTCCCTATCAATCCATGTCCAGTTTTACTATACCTATCTTCATTAGTTTTGGAGTTATTAACATTAATTTAAAAAGCAACGGAATTTTTTATTGAAAAACTAACAACAATGATTTGAAAATAGATACGTAATTATGAGAAACGTCGACTTTATCTCCTAAGTTTTAAAATATGCTCGAAATTTCTCCCCTGTGTTTCCAAACTTTCAAGCCGCTTCGTAACACTTGAAATCGTGGCATTTTTTATTTGTTCTGGAGATATTGTTTGCAAAGTATTTCTAACTCGTCTAATCATGTCGTCCTTGCTGATAGGTGGTACACCAAAAACTTGGTCTTTCACGTATCCCCGCAAAAAAAAATCAAAATTGACATAAATTCAAAGCCACCCACTAATTAAATTGAAAGAATTTCCGTAAAACATTAAGTAAAGTCAAATAACTCCAAAACCAATGAAGATAGGTATAGTAAAACTGGATATGAATTGATAGGGAATTCAATTAGCTATCCACTGGGATAATAAAAAACTAGGCATTCCATTTGAAAAAAATGAGTTTCAATTGTTTTTTGTAAGCTGACGAACGCCACTGGCTGTAGACCCTCCCTAGAAGAATTTTCTGGTTTTTAAGCTACAGTCTAATGCCTCCGAGGCTTCTTTTGTTGCTGTCAAAATTTCAATACTCCATCTCCATTTTTGGCAAAGATATTAATTTTTGAGTAATACGAGATTTTCGTCTCTAAAAATATAAAATATTTTTTTTCTCGGAAACTATCATATTTAGTCATAAGGTAATGTTACAACAAAATTCTCATAATTTGATGTAGACTGAGAATGTATCATAAAAACATGCGTGTTCCATTTAAAATAACGAAGTTGGGGTCGACTTCCGGTATAACCAGAAGTGCGGTCATTCAATTCAGAATTCATTAAAACCCCCGGATAAAAATTTTTGCAACAATGATGCCAAAACTTCTCGAGATACACTCGATCTTCGTGAATGACCCTGTATAGAAGCCTTAGAAAAGTTTTCGTCACCTCATTTTATTCCTCGTGCAAGGTAATGTAATTGAAGGAAATTTCATAATGATCTGTCGATTAGTAACCAAGTTATAGCACGTTGTCAATTTTCAGTCTTTTCAGTATATTTCAGTAACCAATCTAGATATCGTCGATTTCTTTTCAGATTCTTAATCTACACTGAAAAATACAATTTTTTTCTAATTTAATAAAATTTCGTATCTGCTACCGTTTGTCAATTTTTGAAAAATGAAAGTGGCCGCCATTAGCAGCTATCCCACAAGATTTATGGCAGACTTCCGTTTTAGTAATCTCCAGCATGAAAATAACTATAAAAGTGCTAAAACAGACTCGCTGAAGTGACATACCAAAAATGTTCACTGCCTCCCCAACTATTATGATGTGATTTAGAAAATAGTATACAGGGTATCTCTTTTAAAGTGTCAGTTAGAGATATTTAAAGAATCATTTTGAGCAGCTAAACGAAAATTCACAGACGGGGGTTTCAATTCATTGTCCAACGAATAAAAATATTTTCGGCTCTGACGCAATTCCTGTTATACCGGAAGTGGCCGCCATCTTTGTAATTTTTAATGGGAAGCCTATGTTTTGGCTCTAGATTCGGATGGGCCTCTTAATCGTGAAGATATTGCATCCCCACTTTGCCTACCTAACTGTCATAGTTTTTGACATACGTCAAAATTTGTGTTAAAAAATTGATTTTTATCCGGCAATAAAAAAATTTGTATCTTCCAGACGGTTGAAGATTAAGGAACCAAAGTTGGAGGGTTGAAAGTACAAGGTTTCAGCTTTCTTTTGATGACTCACTTGATCATGTTGATTTAACACTCTGGCGGAAAATAATTTTTAAAAATGGCGTTACGAAATTGTCCACAACTCAATTTTTTCAAATGCGAGTACAATAATTTTACGTATCCAAAAGATCCAAAATTAGATCTCTTTAGGCTAGTATTATCATTCTCTATACCTATCTATTTTCAATATTTTTGAAAATATTTCAAATAAATAGGTATGTGGTGCAAATTAAAAAAATATATCCAGCAAGCTTTAAGACAAATTTTTGAAGGCGTGGAATGAACTAATTTTTGATCCAAAGCTTGCTGTGATAAGTTTTTTTAATTCGAAAATCGATATAGGGAATGTTAACACTAGCCTAAAGAGAATTTAATTTTGCATCTTTTGGATACATAAAATTGTGGTACCTACCCGCATTTGAAAAAAAATAGTTGTGGACAATTTCGTTACGCCATTTTTAAAAATTTATTCCCGCCATATTGTTATGTGAACAAGAACGAGTGAGCCATCAGCCGAAAGCTCAAACCTTGTACCTTCAACCCTCCAAGTGTGATTTCTTAATCTTCAACCGTCTGTAAGATATAAATTTTTCTATGCCGGATAAAAATCAACTTTTTTTCCACAAATTTTGAAATATGTCAAAAACTATGACAGTTAGGTAGGCAAAGTGGGGGTGCAATAAACTGACAATTGACAGGCCAATCCGAATCTAGAGTCAAAATCTAGGCTTCCCATTTAAAATAACAAAGATGGCGGCCACGTCCGGCATAACCGGAAGCGCGTCAGAGCTGAGAATATTTTCATTCGATAGGCAATAAATTGAGAGCCGCAGGTGATAATTTTCGTTTAGCTGCTCAAAACGATTCTCTAAATATCGCTAACTGACACTTTAAAAGAGACACCCTGTATTATTGACCAAGGTAGATAAGAATTATTTTAGCCCAAGCGGCAAGATTGTAACCCCGAGGTGCGAAGCACCGTGGGTTACAAGACGCGAGGACTAAAATAGTCTTCTCTACGTGGTGAATACAGGGTGTCCTGGAATTATGATGCCAATGCTTAACCAGAGCTTCCTTACGTAAAAATATGTCGAAATGTTCCTATCAACCATATGCCAAAAGTCAATCGTTTCCGAGTTATTGGGCTTAGAATGTGACCCATTGAACATGGTTTTTTGTTAATATTTCAGAAACCACTTTATCTACGGTTTTCATATTTTGCACACTTTATTAGCTCTTGAGTACCTATGTTTTGGTACATTTTGTTTATTGATCAGTAAACGACAAGGGCCGGATTAGGAGGGTGCCCCAGAGAAATTTTCGTAAAAAAATGAATTCGACAGAAATAGCTGTCAGGTATCCACTTTTTGTGATAAAGCAACTCAAAACTAAACTTTTTTCACTCTTGAGATTTTTTCGTTTACGCGACCGTTTTTGAGAAAAAAATTAAAAATCAAAAATTGTCGTCGCAAATTTTCACATTTAGGGTACAGAAATAAAATCAAAAATGTAGTTAACTATTGGAAATGACAGATAAACAAACTTGACAAGCCAGTAATTATTTTTTACAAATTACGGGTTGTTTATCTGTCGTTTCCAATAGTTAACTACATTTTTGATTTTATTTCGGTACCCTAAATGTGGGGGGCATTTCACCCCCCAAAAATTTGTACACCACTGCCGAATTTTCAGGGCACTGCCGTAAATTTGTACACCACTGCCGACTGTGAAGTCCCCCGACAGCCTAAAAATTCATAGACCACTGCCGAATTTGCTCAATTTTTGCAACTACTGCCTAACATTTCCCACTAACACTGCCGAAAATTTGTACACCACTGCCGACTGTGAAATCCCCCCCACCTAAATGTGAAAATTTGCCACGACAATTTTTGATTTTTAATTTTTTTCTCAAAAACGGTCGCGTAAACGAAAAAATCTCAAGGGTGAAAAAAGTTTTGTTTTGAGTTGCTTTATCACAAAAAGTGGATATCTGACAGCTATTTCTGTCGAATTCATTTTTTTATGAAAATTTCTCTGGGGCACCCCCCTAATCCGGCCCTTGTCCTCTACTGATCAATAAACAAAATGTACCGAAACATAGGTACTCAAGAGCTAATAAAGTGTGCAAAATATGAAAACCGTAGATAAAGTGGTTTCTGAAATATTAACAAAAAACCATGTTTAATGTGTCACATTCTAAGCCCAATAACTCGGAAACGATTGACTTTTGGCATCTGGTCGATAGGAACATTTCGACATATTTTTACGTAAGGAAGCTCTGGTTAAGCGTTGGCATCATAATTCCAGGACACCCTGTATAGTACTTTTTTGACCTACTAATAGCAAAAAAAAACCGAATTCTCTGTTCGAAGATAAGTCAATAATGGTATACGTTTTAAAACTAGTAGTGAAAAAAATTATTTCAAACCTACTACCATCCTCGGTTCAGGAATTCCTGCTTGATGGTTAAGAACAAGACAAGAATAACAAGACAAGAATAAGACAGCATCCTAGCTTTTTGCAAATTAGTTATTTAGTAATAGTAGTCCAAATCCTGTAAGGTTATATGGCCCTCATAAAAATTTTGCATTGTCTGAAACCCAATTGAGGGAGCAATGGGCCAGTAGTGATGATAATGTAAACAAACCAGGTAAAGCAGCCAGAGCCGGACTCCAACTTAGCGCCAGTCGAGGCTGCATCGATTATATACGATTCCAGCGCGTATCTTGTACTATTTCCGTAATTATTTGAGGTATTAATTGTAGGTATAGTCTTAATAAATTATTAATTGAATTAATTAATTTTTCTGGTGTTAATTTTATTTCATTGGGGAAAGAAATTTTGAAGCCGGGCCTGCGAAGCTACCAAACGTGCAGTGAGGGAAAAACCCCATGTAATGACCTATTAGGATTATTTATAAATTTTATTGCTGTCATATAACCTTACAGGTTTTGGACTACTATAATAATAATGGCCAGTAAGTTTTGTTTTCAATTCAAACAAATTATCAGGAAATTTTGTAGTATCTACCTAGGAACCGCACTCTTTTTTCTGCAATTAAAGAAAAGTTTGAACAAAAAGCCTATAGGCACAAGAAGTTGCATTCTAGTCGTTGTTTGATAATCTGAAATTAGGATGTTGAAATATTTAGACGGATTGGGATGCAGGATGCAGATGTGAGATGTGAATTTTAGCAGAGTTTCGTCTGTGTGAAACTGGCGTTTGGGTTTGGGGTGGACAGGAAAGCGGGCGGCACGGCAGGGTTGTAGGTCGCGGTCCGCGAACCCCCAACGGTCGTTTGGATGCTCGTGGACGCCGTGGGGTGGGAGGTTCGGGGGTTCGCGAGCCAACTTCCTCTCGTCTCAAACCCCCGTGCACGTAGTAAACAGCGCCCGGTCCGGCCTTCTCCGCGCGAAATTACCAGGGACTAACTATCGACATCAGCAGCAAACTGGCTTTAGATGGTTCTGCTCTATTCTATGACGTCATTTAACTCATTTATCATCATTTTCTCTAAATCAGAGGGAATGAGATCTATCAACTATCACCCACAGAAATCGACATCGCAAGCCTTCGATAGTTTGATAGTAAAGACGATATTTTTTAATCTTTATAAAAACGCCGTAGCTGGATAACCGTTAGATTGCACCCTATCCGATCGTGGCGCCGTTGAACGTGTGATAATGCTAGGTCTAGGTTTAGGTTTATTTAAGTTTCCAGATGAATGGACAGAACTTGAAAAATTTTAAGGTGGCATTTCATGTGTTCACATGATTACGGTACCGTAACTAAGTTAGCGCGTAAATCATGAGATGGCGCTTGCAATAAGAAGTCAAATAAGGTGAAAAAAGGGGCAAACCTCGGAATGAAAGTTAGAAAGCTGAAATTTGGCATAAATCTTTGTTTTCACATTCTAAATGTTGGCTCAAAAGTCTCATAGAATCTCGTGTCCGCGTCACAAGATATTCGAGGTCAAAGGTCGCGAAAATCGTTTTTTGTAAATATCTGGTTTCATATGCTTCATACGACGGCGACGTTTGAAGTTATGACAAAACTTGTAGAGCATAAAATTCTCTACAAATTTGGTCTTAGGCGATATTTTATACAGGGTGTCCCAATTGTCTGTATTCGGTCGATATCTCCATTACTATTAGAGATAGCGAAAAATTGTTAAATACAAAGTTGCAGAGGGCCAAACAAGGCACATTTTAAAAATACAATCCTGTACACAGGCTGTCCCACTAAGGAGTAAGAACACAAACATAAGTTTTTTTAAATGGAACACCCTGTATTTTAATTTTTTATTGGATTCTATGATGAATTCCAAGTAACATTCATTAATCATGTTTTCATCTGAAATGAATGGTTTAGAAGATATTGGCAATTTTGCGGGAAAAATTACTTTTGCAGTACTTATTTTGAAAAATCACCCCACACCCAATTTTCAACGTTTGGTTTTGGAAATTTAGCATGTCATTAAGGAAGGTTAGGGCTATACTTAAAGCTCTTGAAAACGGTCTTAGCTTCTCAAGTTTGTCCTCAGTAACATTATGAACCTTCAAAAATGTAGAGGTTAATATGTCGAAATTTTTAAATGGCACCACTATCAAATGTTATAGACATAGGTTGTAAAATTAAATTTGCTTTCGTTTAATATAAAATGTTCCTATATCCAAGTTTAGTATTTTTCGATTTATTCAGTAAAACACAATTTTCATCTTTTTCTTCCTGATGTTTTTAGACGGTTGGCCCTGACTACATTTTATTGTAGGTGTCAAATGTGTTATCAGTCGAATTACAATTTCTATAGATCTAATATTTAATTCTGTGTCTATAAAAACAAAGCGTAATTATTATAACTATTACCAGAAACGCCCACTAAACCGAAAAGGTTTATTTCAATAGCTAACATGTTTCGAACACAAAATGCTCATCATCAAAGCCAAATCATTGGCATTATAATCACTTCATTTTAACAAAGTACCTACCTGTTGTTTTTTACATAACAGAAAATGAAAAAAATTTTAAATCGGTAAGTGAGTAATTAAAAAAAGTACCTACCTATTCTAAAAGTGCAATTATTGTTATCTATTTATTTCATTTTGGTAAGTACCTAAGTGCTGAAAATGCTGCAAGTTATTTGAGTAGGTACATTCTTGCGTTCCATAAATGAACATTAAAAAAACAACTTGGTCACAATTTATGGTTAATTAACGCAGGATTCCGGCTGACAGAATTTGTGACACCTATTCTGACATGTGTCCGAGCAGCCTTTCAGAAACATTATGTAAGCTAAAAATGGACATTCCTAAAAATCATATTTTACTGAATAAAACGAAAAATTCGAGACTTGGATATAGGGACATTTTATATCAAACGAAAGCAAATTTAATGTTACAGCTTATGGCTATAACATTTGATAGTGGTGCCATTTAAAAATTTCGAAATTTAAACCTCTACATTTTTTAAGGTTCATAATGTTACTGGAGACGAACTTAAGAAGCTAAGACCGTTTTCAAGCACTTGAAAGATAGCCCAAAGCTACCTTAATGACATGCTAAATTTACAAAACCAAAGGTTGAAAATTGGTTGTGGGGTGATTTTTCAAAACAAGTACTGCAAAAGTAATTTTTCCCCCAAAAATATCAATATCTTCTAAACCATTCGCTTCAGATGAAAACATGATTAATGAATATTACTTGGAATTCATCATAGGATCCAATAAGAAATTAAAATACAGGGTGTTCCATTTAAAAAAACCTATGTTTGTGTTCTTACTCCTTAGTGGGACAGCCTGTGTACAGGATTCTATTTTTAAAATGTGCCTTGTTTGACCCTCTGCAACTTTGTATTTAACAATTTTTCGCTATCTCTAACAGCAATGGAGTTATCAACCGAATACAGACAATTGGGACACCCTGTATAATTAACAGCTCTCGAGATAGAGCGCGAAGCGTGGGAGGTGCCCATCCGTATAACCGTATAGGATAACGTTATAAAGAAAGTGAATATGCACCTATAAGGTCCTTGAAGCTTTAGAGCCGAATATAACAGACAACGAGGATGATGATAACGAACTTGAAATTGAATTTGGGCGACCAGAATATAAGAAAACGATGATGAACAAGAGGAATATTAAGCTGCATGCTTGCTTAACACTTATAATAAATAAAAATGTAATTATCTACAATGTATTAAACTATTTCACTTCAATATCTTATTATTTATATAATTTATAAACAAGTAAATAATTTCACTTTTTCAATAATTATATTTTTAGTAATGCATGGGAAACCAGATATTTACAAAAAACCGGTTTTCGCGACTTTTGACCTCGAATATCTTGTAACGCGGACACGAGATTCTATGAGACTTTTGAGTCAACATTTAGAATGTGAAAACAAAGATTTATGCCAATTTTCGGCTTTCTAACTTTCATTCCGAGGTTGAATCCTTATTTGACTGGGCTGTCACCCCAAACTTGACAAACTATACCCTTCTTTTTCTATGTGACTAACGACCGGCAGTTCAGTGATGCTTGGTTAAATTATTATAATCATGCACGATTAATTTTCCTAGAGACCATTTTTGATACAATCGTATCTAAGAAAGTTAATCATGATTATCATTTAACCAGGCATACTGAAATTTTGGGGGTAAGGGTGGAAAATATCCATAGTAAACCATTGTTGCAACAATGGATTGTCATCGATTTTTTGCACCTTTAGTCACATAGAAAAAGAACCGGGGGTGGGTATAACAAACCTCCAGGAGGACGCGTTGTAGCAGATCCGTTGCGATTCAGATATTATGTATGCGCATTGCGCAGTTACATGTAAAAAGATAAAAAAGGCGATTTGATACGATCCGTCCGATGCGAATAAGTGCGGGCGCGTTTCCTAGCCTGAAATGACCATTAATGTCTTTGCTTTTTCAAATAGAAATGAATTTTTTTTCAAATAATTTGGAATCTTGTTATACTTACCTAAACGGGAAAGGTCGCGGCCACCATAGTTTTTCAAAAACAGCAAGGAAATCGGTGAAAAGTTGTGATTTTTGTAAAGCGCCGAAAATCGCAACTCTACCAAAAAAATACATCTAAAGGGTGGCCCATAAGAAACCGGACAGTTTTCTTTTTTGTATATCTTCGTTAGGTTTTCTACAATGTTTTTTAGTTTTATACTCGACGTAGCTGAAGGTTGAGGTCGTCGATCGATACCATCATCAGTGTCCTTCCTAAGGACTTAAATTTAACACCTTTATTTAGGCCAATGGGATTTCGTTACCCATTGACATATGACAGTAACGTTTAGACAGGATTGAAAGTCGTTCTTTCCTCTTTCCAAAATGTCCTTCAAAATGAAAATTAATCCATCCCAAATTTTTTTGTGAATTTTCTTCCAAGGCTTCCAAAGCCAAAAAGTACAGAGACGAAGAAAACTCGGTAGCCATTTTTGTTTAAGTTGTAAATTATGCAGATTATTAGCTTACTTTACAACTTAAATTAAAAATGCAGATTAATAGGCGTTGTCATTACTGATTTTATATAGATACGCATGCGCGAAATATTTTGACAGATGCGGCAAACAAAGCGCTGTCAATATTGACATTTCACTTAAATTTGTTTTGTTTGGACTGTTTGAAGAGGATTTTGAACTTCTAAAAGTTTTGGAAGTGGTGCTTTCGTTATGGAAGTGATGGAGGAAGATTTATTTAAAGTTGGCGCTTCGAAGACTTGTGTTTTTGAAAGCTGTAAAACGGATAGCAGACGTTCTACAATTCCCTTCATTTCATTCCCTAAACCGTGTTTAGCTGTGTGGAAAAATTCCGTATTTGGTGAGAAAAAGCATAGAAAGGATTGCCCTTTGTAAGTAAGCCCCGGCACTGGAGCCCACCTTTTTAGTTTTAACACACTGTGGTCCTTCACAGCTTTATCCTTCTCCAACGCCGCACCAGGCACATCGTTTTCTGTTAAACTGAAGTTGTGTTGACATGAAGTCGAAGAACAGGTTAAAGACATTATTATCAATCCATAAAAATTGCATCGTCACAACTTACAAGAAAACGCAAAGCGAACTTTAAAGTTTAAAAATATCTGACGTTTATTTAAAAATATTTGACGTTTATCAGCTGATCTTTGTTTGCCGAAATTTCAGTATGTGCGCCTGCGCATTGCGTTCGTAACAAGCCTTAAACCTCATTCACAACCACTTAACGTACGTGACATAACAAAGTTTAACAATCGTCAACAATTACTAGAAAAGTCAGAAGCTGTCATGAACAATTGTTGACCATTGTTAAAGTTTGTTACGTTACGTACGTAAAGTGGTTGTGAATAAGCTCTTATTAATACAACGTAAATTTTTTACGTTTTTCTAACCCAACTGAAACAGCTTTTAAAATTGCTATCTATCAATGATTTGCGCTACCTACCTATCTAATGCCAGCCGGTCTTAATTTCAGGTTTAAACAATCAATACTAACGACGTAAATTTTTTATAAAATAAGGGATTAAGCCACCAATACGTTAATTTTTGATGTTATCCGGTGATTGTTGGTGACAAGAAATGTCACTATTACAAAATAATAGTCACGAGATGGGATATAGCGAAGGAATATGTAAGCAGGTGCCGAGTACGAACTCTTGTTGCTCTTCATTTAAACATCTGTTTAACGACCATTATCATCCATAAGGTATTAAATCTGACCCAATGACAGCGTCAATATTATAGGAACAGCAGCGAATACATGTCTCTCAAATGTTGTATGTTTACGAGAGTGTACAGGGTGATTCACGACGACTGATTCATTAGAAACTTTTGGGGATCTACTTTATACTAGAAGTTTGAAATTTGGTACTATACCATAATCGCCCACGTACACCAAAAATTAAATATTTCCAAGCCCCCAGCACATACGGTTTTACCGGAAGTGGCCGCCATCTTTGTTGTTTTAAATGGAAAACCCCTGTTTTAACTTTATTCTCAGATTCGTCTCTTATGTCAGTTTATCGCAGCCATACTTTTTGCCTATACCTAACTGTCACCGTTTTTGACATATGTCAAAATATGTATCCAAAAATTGATTTGCAATGCGAAATAGAAAAACTTGTATCATCCAAACGAATGAAGATTAAGGAACTAAACTTGGAGGGTTGAAACTAGAAGCTTTGAGCTTTCTTTTGATGTTTCACTTGATCTTGTTGATTTAGCAATATGGCGGAAAATATATTTTTTAAATGGCAAAGTGACACCTACCTATGCTTCACATCTCGCTTTTAAGGTAAACAACGTCAGAAACCATTTGTGACTTTATTTTATTCAATCTTAAAATTTTTGGGATTTTGCCCAAAGAGCTCATTTTTAAAAACAGAATTTGAAGGCCTTTTCGTTCGGAAATGTGAAAAATGGGGGTTTATAATTTAAATTTCAAAGTTGATGTGCCAAAAATGCAGTAAATACATTCCGATCTTCACCAAAAGCTTGCCACTATGCGTTCTGTCCAAATTTTAGACAAATCGGTTCGGTAGTTTCGGCGGAATCGTGTATATGTTTACATCAACGACAAAGATAACATACCCGAAAACGTAAATTGACAATAATATGTATAAATTTGACAATATAGGTACAATTACACAATACCAATGATAATAGACTACCTCATATCGAGTTTGTTAGGAAAATCACGGCCGACGCGGCGACCTAAACAAATTGAAAGCTTTCGTAGACAGTTCCGTAAAGCTCCATTTCCCATTACTGCGCTTATTAATTGTTTTCTCTGTAAAGCTCGTTTATGTAAGGTTAGTTCGGTTTTTAATGCGATTAAATGTAATAAAAAGCTCAACGTGACGTGTTTGTAAACGGCAACCTGTTGAAATCATTTTATTTACATCCAATGAACTCAAACACATAAGCATCCATTCTCTCGCTTCGTTCATTCATAACTTCACCTCTCATGAATTTTTATGATTTCATTCAGGTTCCGTTTGAGCGGATGGGGGATGTTTCTTTTTTCTTAATATTTAATCGCTTATAATACCACAAGTGCATGCTATTTAATCGGTTAAATTTTGAAAATGATTACGAAAGCTTGTTGCCGGTGGTAAAATAATGAGAACTAAATTGTCATTTATTATCTGATTAAAGCCAATTTAGTTCGAATTGTTTTACCTACACGGCAACAAAGCTTGAGTAATTATTTCTAAAATTTAACCGATTGCAATAGCGATGCACGAGTGGTATTCGGTAAGATTATTTCACAAATTAAACTCTTGTTTTGATAAAATTATGATTTTTTAAACCGGGGTTGCCTATACTCAAAAGCCCAATATGATGTTGCGAACGAGCCTTTAGAGCTCATTGACATTAATGACGTTTGAGGTTAGGAAACGTGCAAACAAAATGTAATTGAATTTTTAGGATATATCCAGAAGAAATCAGCGTTCTTTATGTCCAAAAACACCTAAAATATGGTTTGTGGAAAGACTTGTGTTTGGTGGTCGTATTTGTGGACCTTTATTTCCCATAATTTTGTTTAAGTGGTGATTTTCAGCAGTGAACAAATTGTGTTTAAATCAAGTGGTAATCGGAAACGATTAAATTACTCGTGCAGACTCCGATAAAATGCATTAATCACCCTTAAATGAACTTGATTGGATGGAAATTTAAAAATGAATCTAATTGATTGGTTTAAAAGGAGATTTGAAAATAATCGCTTATAATACCACAAGTGCATGCTATTTAATCGGTTAAATTTTGAAAATGATTACGAAAGCTTGTTGCCGGTGGTAAAATAATGAGAACTAAATTGTCATTTATTATCTGATTAAAGCCCGAGAGCTTTAGCTCGAGGGCTTTAATCTTTGATAATAAATGGCAATTTAGTTCGAATTGTTTTACCTATACGGCAACAAAGCTTGAGTAATTATTTCTAAAATTTAACCGATTGCAATAACGATGCACGAGTGGTATTCGGTAAGATTATTTCACAAATTAAACTTTTGTTTTGATAAAATTATGATTTTTTAAACCGGGGTTGCCTATACTCAAAAGCCCAATATGATGTTGCGAACGAGCCTTTATAGCTCATTGACATTAATGACGTTTGAGGTTAGGAACCGTGCAAACAAAATGTTATTGAGTTTTTAGGATATATCCAGAAGAAATCAGCGTTCTTTATGTCCAAAAACACCTAAAATATGGTTTTTGGAAAGACTTGTGTTTGGTGGTCGTATTTGTGGACCTTTATTTCCCATAATTTTGTTTAAGTGGTGATTTTCAGCAGTGAACAAATTGTGTTTAAAATCAAGTGGTCATCGGAAACGATTAAATGACTCGTGCAAACACCGATAAAATGCATTAATCACTCTTAAATGAACTTGATTGGATAGAAATTTAAAAATGAGTCTAATTGATTGGTTTAAAAGGAGATTTGAAAATAATCGTAACTAATAATTAACCACTCGAATGAACCGCAAAAAATTGATTAAGGTATAAATTTGTATGATAAGAAACAAAAAATCGACAGCCAAGAAGCGGCTGAAACCTTCCCACTTTTAAAATTATCCCACTTCCTATAAATTTTACTCCACCTTCAGCAGTTTTTTAGACCATGATGAAACCTTCTCTAGACTGATCAGGACACTCTAACTAACAATGTCAATATTTTAAACTTTTTAAAACATATTTAATTTAGCTTTTAGAAAAAAATTTGACGAGTAATGCGCCCGTGCTACCGACCGATCGAATAAGAACCTATTCGAACAGATCGAATAGGTTGTTCACTACCAGGTGCATCATCGACACGCGACCATAAGTAAATAACATGGAAAATTTAATTAAATGAGGAGAATATAACTCAAAATCGATCCCACGAAAAAAACTTTTAATAAAGTGTACCTAGGTTTCAGCCATGCAAGGCCATCATCAGCACTAAAATAACAATGAAAAGTTACACATAAAATGGGGAGAAAAAGTCTTACCTAAACGGCCATGTCGGTCAGTGGTCCTACTTTCGACCCCCGAGGCTCCAGAAGAATAGAAAAGGCGTTATTCTTCTTCTGGAGCCTTTTCTATTCTTCTGGAGCCTCGGGGGTCGAAAGTAGGACCACTGACCGACATGGCCGTTTAGGTAAGACTTTTTCTCCCCATTTTATGTGTAACTTTTCATTGTTATTTTAGTGCTGATGATGGCCTTGCATGGCTGAAACCTAGGTACACTTTATTAAAAGTTTTTTTCGTGGGATCGATTTTGAGTTATATTCTCCTCATCTAATTCTACTTAGCCCACTTTAAGATGGACACCTCCAATTTTTTAAATTTAATTAAAGTTTTATTTTCCTGCTCCCGAGAATTTACTTCAAATATTTTAGTGAGTGTCTAGGGTAGTATGGACTAGCCTGTACCTCTTGAGATTTTTCTTTGTTCATCAGCCCTCTTAGGTACCGTAAAGTGGGGTGGCTTTGGCCTTCGGTGTGAGATTGGCCACTTTTTAGAATTTGTTAGTGGCGTTCTGTACAATTTTGATTTTTATTATTTCTCAGTTTAAAATATTCTAGCATGTAGGGCAAACCTTCCTCTTACCTCCAGTATAATTTTTTTCGTAATCAATTGCTTGGTCATTGCAAAAAAAACTAATTTCCAGACTACAAAATTTCGACCAAAATTGAAGGTCAAAAAACTTCTCCTGCCCCCACTAGATAAGTGACTGGAGCCGAAATTTTTCACCGCCAATGATTGTACATCCTTCCCCTTGTAGTACCACCAAAATTTAATGGGGGTAAATCACCCCCCTGATCCCTAGGGGGTGGTCAAACTTAGACCGACATTTTCTCAGGTTGAGAGGGTAAGTTTGGCCACAAGTTGATCCAAAAGTTGACCTAGAAGTTGTGGCAGAAGCTGAATCAGAAATTGAACCAGAGGTTGAGGCAGACATAGAGTCTCTAATCGAGGAAAACGAGAATACTGACGATCTAGCAAATGACGAGCTAGCAAACGAATCGAATAAGACTGATATCAAGACTGAAAGTTTTGTTATAATGGAATACGAAGACTCATATTATGCTGGACAAGTGGTGAAAGTAAAAAATGACCGTTTCAAAATTAAGGCCATGAAAGGATGTGGCTTGCAGTACAGATTCCCAATAAAGGACGATATCCTGTAGTACTATAGGACGGATATTGACAAGGTCATTAAACCACCTCTATTTAGCAGTAGGGGGTTGGCCTTTATCCCGCAAATTAAGGAGTTTGAAATGTTCGAGTATTGAGGCAATAGGATGTGAATCCAAATTTCGTAGTTTTTTTAAAGTTTTTGATAATATTGTACTTTTAAGTGGCCAATATTAAATCTAACAGGGTTTAAATTGATTTAACATGCAAAATGAATACGTGGCCAATTTGACCCCCACTTGCCAGGTAACATTGGCCTTGGCCACCCTATTTTTTTGGAATATTTTTGTTCATATTGAATAAATTAAAATATGATGCCTAGCACAGTCTGAAAGTACGCATCGAGACCCGTATATACACAAAATTTGGAATAAATCAGCCAACTGTGTCAAAAGTTACAGCCTTTAAAAGTTGAAAAGTGGTCAATTCGACCCCACTTTACGGTACTTAACAATGATTTTTGGAAATTGATTGACCGATGCTGTATGAGACAATTTCCTACCGAAGAAATCAGGATTTTTACCCAATGAGGCCTGTTTTACCTGTATGTTATATTGGAAACTTTGAAACCAAATAGAATAGTGAATAATATAGGGTACTCACGATTAGAGTGGGAACTTCAAATGGTTCATATTTGAGTTGATTTCCGACAAATCTTGAGCATTGTTCCCAAGTTTCCATTTCCGGATAAGGAAGTGTTGTCAGCCGTATGGTAGTACACACCATTTTCTGTCAATAAAGAAATAAAAATTATCTGAAAAACCAACAATAAACAGTACCTGTACGCCGCATTCATTTTCACTCGCCAAAAACAGTTGTTTACGATTTGGGTACTTCTGACAGAATTGTTTTCTAAAATTCTCCGTGTACAGCAACAACAATTTCTCCTTATTTGAATTTTTCAAATAACTCTCAGGAAAATTTATTCGGTTTTCAAACTCCACATTTTCAACTTCGGGCCAACACAGTTTAATTAATCCAAGTTCTGCTGAGATGTCTTTGAGGCATTCTAGGGTTAAATTAGTCGGCTCTGGGAACTCTCGGGGGGCATCCAAAATATCGATGTACGGGTACCTGTAGTCTTCTTCTTCTTCCACCCCTTCTTCTTCTTCACCAAAACTAACATTTCCCAGATAATCAAGGATTATTTCACTGTCTCCCATTTTCACTCGAACTGTTAACCTCTTGACATAAAATTTGTAAACAGTTACCATGGAAATGATAGTTGTCTTGACTACCATTCCCTGCGCTCGATATAACGAGCGATCAAAAAATTTACGATCTTGTTGCTTTTGCCGTGTGAGACGGATCTCCCCTGTCTTTCTGAGTAAATATTTGTCATGTATATCTTCTCGGATCTGGTTTTCGAAAAATTCTCAGCCTATCCCCGTAAGTACCTCCCCCTCCCCGGTATATTCCTGAATCTCCCAAGTATATCCCGGAACTGTTGCACAAGATATCCTCCCCCTCCACCATGAGCAGCCCTTCATGAGAGATGTAGGGCGTATGCTGCTGAAATTATTATTCACGACGAAATCTAACAGTGACGTTAATCGTTATAATTTTCGCAGGCTACCCACTACGTCTCGCACGGCAAGGGTTACTACCCCGGTTACTACTTACTAGATTCACTGATGACTGCATCTAAAGAGTTTTTGATTGCATTTTAGCCATTGATACTTAAAACTAGTTGCTAAAATAATGTGTATTCATTCTTTTTCTACATGCGAGTTGAAATTTTTATCAAGTGTAGGTCATGTTCAGCTTTTGTAAACAGTAAGGATACTGATTAAGTTATCGAGATGAAACCTCATACACGTGTTCAGTGTGTTCGTAGGTACTGTGGTACTGATTGGATTTTGAACCAAAGCAGCGGATCTTGCTTACTGCAATTAGAGGATACCGGATTAAGATGACGTCGACATTCCGACAAAGCAACGGAACCATAACAGATCTATAGAAAATATTCCAGGCCAGACCTGGAAAATCTTCCAACGCTATTCCAGTTCTCAGCATTCCTAGGATTTATATTCCTGTCAACGACGTTGTATACTCCGTTCGCGACCAAAAGGGACGGCAGTAGGCTCTGTTAGGGTGACAGAATTCACTGGGTATGAGTAGTACTTATGAGTCTAGGGCGCGGATTCGTATGCACAGAAAACTGACAAAATATGCGCATATATATGCATCGAAAACAAACAAGATAGGCACAAAATATGCCCTTATATGTCTAAAAATGCACGTAATATGCTCAAAATATGAAATATGCCATTTGAACCATCTAGCTAGGTATATTTTTTGTGATAATTGGAAAAGTTTTAATATTTAAGAACCAAAAACATTTTTTTACAAAATGTGAATTGTAGTAGGTATTACAATATGTTGTGGCTTATAAATGTAAAGAAATCTTCACAATACTACATACAAACGGGAAAAACTGAAGATGTCATCCATGCGAGGACCCGTATGAATAAACAGCTAGCTATATAAACGGAATCAAAATTGTGACCACTTCAATTCGACCCTGGCAGGTAGGTATCTGCAAATCCAGGTATTTTTTGAGAGAAAAGAGTATACATTACCTTACCTATCTGAACACCTCAAGATAGGACGACAATGCGCGATTCGCGCGCACTTGGAGGCTACCGACAGAGACCGATATTCCTTTCTTTAATGGGCGGGAGAGGGAGAAATAATAATGCTTTGAACTGGAATGGCCGTCGCGTGACGTCACTCAAGAAATAGGCGAATTGTCGCAATCAATCACCAAAAACTGATGAGAGGTAGAAAATTGAAGGAATTGGGATTAACAAGCAAGTACATACGAAACACGGTTGTGCACTCACGCAATACTTTTTTCATTTGGCTAAGCAAGCAATTCGAAAAAAGAAATTGGAAATATAGGAATTTAATAAAAGATGCAAAAATATTTCCTTTTTTTAAAAATATGCTCCGTGCACTAAAATATGCTTCAGATTTCAAAATATGCAAATTTTAAATTACGTCCTTTTAGTGAGATTCGTACACATCTCGAAGATTTTCCTCGAATTTTTATCCGTTTCTAATATGCATTTTGCATAAAATCCGCGCCCTACTTATGACGTTTGTCAAATTGTATGTCACCTTCAAAATTGATGCATGTTGCCATGTGGCGAGAGTTTAATAATGTGTAACTTCTTCCTAAAGATCTAAGAATTCTCCTTTTACTGAAGTGTGACTGAACACACAATGGTTTATGCCTTCGTGATAATATTTTTAACCTCCCCACTCCACTTCACCATTTAAAAAAAAGGGAGGTTACATACTGCAATCACTAAAATTTTCGAATTCGAGATAAGACCGGATCTATACGTTTTGAGGTCTCAGGAACCCAAAAAAGTGGTTTTTAAAATGTGTCTGTATGTATGTACGTACGTACGTACGTTCGTTAACACGCCACAGCCCAAACTACTGGACCGATTTGGCTGAAATTTGGTACGTGTGCATGTGATAACCCAACTTAGATCTGAAAAGCTTTTGGAGCCAATCGTGCAACCACAAATGCCATTTTGGCACATCAACTTTTAAATTTTAAATGCAAACCCCCACTTTTCACGTCACGATAGGAAAGGCCTTCAAATTCTGCTTCTAAAAATGCATTCATTCTTAGTGCCCTTTTGACCAAAAATAAAAAAAAAATGATTTTTATCGGACTTTAAAATCGCGGTACAGCCCAAGCCCCTGAACCGATTTGGCTGAAATTTTGCACAAGAGGATTGTATTACACGTCGAAGAGCTGAACAAATTTTGGATTCAATCGGCCCACGGAAAGTGCCGTTTTGGCACACCAATTTCGAAATTTAAAATTATTCTCTAATTTACCCATCCAAAACAAGTTTTTGAAAGATTTATTGTCACTATCGAGGTCACCATCAGAGAGGTCTTCAATTTCTGGTTTTAAATGAGACAAAATTTATTCGCAATTAGTACCTACCCTTTAGGTAGAAAAATCGAAATTTTGTAATAACACTGAAACCACTTGATAGCCCAAACTAGTCGATCGATTTGCCCGAAATTTGGTAAATGGAGTTGAGGTGACCGGTTGAAGAGCTGAAAGGATTTTGGGAGCAATTGGTCAACGGGAAGTGCCATTTAGGCATATCAACTTTAAAATATTAAACAGAAGTCCCTGAAATCAAAGACCCAGGCGTTGGGGAGGTTCCAGCCGCTTCTCTGCTGCCTCTTTTTTGATAATTTGGAAATGAGAAAGAGAAAAATGTTTACACTTTCACAGATTTTGGTCTTTTACCAACATTTATTGTGGGTTTCAAATTTTGTGGTCCTTGTCCCAAAGTCTTCATTAGTATGACAATATGTATAAAAACGCCTCCGTAAAAACGAAAATAAATAGGTAGGTACTTCAAATGTATTCACCATCCGCCTGCGAACGTCTGCATCGTTTAAATTTGGGCGATCTTCTTTGATTTGCTTAAAATATCTGATGATCTGCTTTTTTTGTTCGACTCTATAATTACAATGAGATGACTGCTTGTCAAAACCAACAACTAAACGTAGATGCGACAATACAGCTAAGAGATTGTGTGAGACAACAGTTCAGTCTAATTAATGAACAACTTTGAAAAACTAAACCACAGCCTATACCTACTGCCGTCCGTTTTTGTCGCGAACGGCTGTAAGTCTACTGTTAGTAAGATTTTTATTTTTATTGAACAGAATTTCAATAAGAGGCGTTATAAGGCCACTCATATTAGACAAAAAAAAGGCTTGACCCGGGACTAAGTCCTAACAGGCCGCAACCACGACAAATAGGCCCCAAATAGCCTTCAATATCTTCGGGAATGAAAAGTTATTGGCAATTTTAATAACGAAGAAGTCGCTTTTTTCCGTATTTTCGCAAATATCCCATAAACTAAGGGTGATATGATAACAAGGTATACTTAGCTTTTTTATAGAGCATTAAATTCTCTACAAGACCGTTCTAAGAGCTATAGCCGACAAGTCAGTCGTTTGGTCTGTACGAGCCATTAAAGTTTCACATCGGGACATGGAAATGTCTTTCCCTGATTTTACTACGCCTTTTCAAAAATTCTCTTCCAGCCATTTGTAGTAGCGTTAAAAATAAACGCCTTTTTATTATTTTGTAGGTACAGGAAAATGAAAAATTTTTTTTGGGTGAATTTCCATTGCTGTTTAAAGGTCTTACAATTCACTTGAGGAAAATTTAATCAATTGCATCGTATCAATTACTCAATTTGCAATAGAATAGATTTCTCGATTTTTTTTTGTAGAATGAATGTTTAACGACCTTATTGAGGGTGCAAATTAATTATGCATTGTAGGCGTGAAGATGGCGCGGCCTTGTTTCTATTACCACGAAATACTTGTTTTTTTGTTCCATTATGTGATTATTTAAGTAAAATAAGTGTCTATAGTATTTATTACACAATCATTTATTATTTATTAAACAATCACATAATGGAATAGAAATCTATTATTTAAGGGATGAGACCACACCACGCTTACAGTCTGCAGTGCATAATTACTTTGCACCCCAATGAGGTTAAACGTTCGTTCTACAAAAAAATTCGAGAGGCCTATTTTATTGCAAATTGAGTAATTGATTCACGATATTCGGGAACTTTACTGCGCACGCGTCGAATTTGTTGGATGAACTCCCCAAAATTAATGAAGTAGGGATTTTCTTTCGTCACAATTTGAAATTAACACTATTGACATTTGATGCGATTCATTGTCATTTTTATTGGTACCTGTAAAATTTCACAAATTTTAGGTCTCCGAAAACGAAAATCTAGGTTAATTTTTGGCGGCGCATTTGAATTTTTACAGCCTGAAATACCATCAGAGGTTCGTTCAACATCCGATAGATGGCTCTTTAATTTAGAATAAGGTCTTTTGTCAATCTGTATCCTCTGGAATCTTGTGATTTCCTAAACAAAGTCAAAACACTGCACTACACCCAGCTGACAAGACTGACAGATGCTTCGATGTTACTCTATCTCCATCCCTCTCCGTGTATTAGTAAGAGATAAAAGGTGAAACGTTTGGCGTCTCTTGAACAGAAAGCTGATTCTGCGCACATTAAAGCTTCCAACCAATTATTACATACTCTAACAATAGATGGCCACAAGCGGTGAATATTGTAAATTTGCCTCAAATGAATTGTAAGACGTTTTTAAACAGCAATTGAAATTCACCCAAGAAAAAATTTCCTGTTTAAGTATCTACAAAATAATCAAAAAACGTTTCAAACATTAATTGAGTCACGAAAACCATTCTTTAAGGTCCGTAGATTTAATGTTGCTACAAATGACTGAAAACGAATTGTTAAAGAAGCATTGTAAAATGAGGGGACATTTGATATTTCCATGTCCCAATGTCAAACTTTAATGGTTCGTAGAAACCAAACGACTGACCTGTCGGCTCTAGCTCCCAGGCTGCTCTTGTAGAGAATTTAATGCTCTATAAAAAAGCTAAGTATACTTTGTCATGATATCAAGTTTAGTTTTTAAGATATTTGCGAAAATTCGGAGAAAAGAGAGTTCTTCATTCTTAAAATTGCCAATAACTTTTCATGCCCAGAGGTACAAAGTTTTTTCCAAATATTGGAGCCTCTTTGGGGCCTATCTATCCTGGTTGCAGCTTGTTAGGACTTGTCTCGAGTAAAATTCTAATATGACTGGCATATAGAAACTGAAATACAAATACCTAATCGTAAAAATTTATTTAGCACGTTTTGCTATGAAGTAGATGTTATATTACAGATTACAGGTATAAACAGTTTCAGTACAAAACCCTCTACGCATATCTTTAAATATAGGTTGTACATTCTGAAACAAAAAAAATATAGTATAGTTATAGGTATTAAGTTGCTAGAATTCGTTTTGTAGATACATCTTAATTGTTGATATTAACAACACACTTCAAAACTAAACAGGTTAGATTTCTATTTGAATCAAGTACCAGGCCTAAATTCAATAATTTAACATCAAAACGCGAAAGGTTTATTAATATTGTACCACGAATAATATTTACTACTTATTTGAATTCTAGTCGTTTAAAAAGTAATCACATGCCAGTCTCCTGGATTTATCACATATTTGAATCGTCACGTCTCCATTTAGCGTTGTCTTCTCTTCTAGCGTCGGGCAGCAATTGAAAACGCATTCCACCTAACACGTTATTTGTAGCTTCAGAGGCAAGAATGATTGGTTTTATGACTGTGGGAGGAATCTGTCTAATAACACCCCCTACAGCTCCACTGTAACCCTTTTGTTCACGTTCATGTGCTGCGATCTGTATAATATTTTCGGCAGTTTCCTCGATTCCCTTAAAAAGAACAACTGTTAACGAAAGAACGCACTAGTAGTTCAATGAGTTTACTTCTTTCACCAATGCTAAAGCATTCGCGACCCCTTCCCTAATGTCTTTGGGCTGCCGCAAATGCCGTTTCTTCGTTTTGTTTCTAGCTTTGCACCCTGGACCTGGGTTTAACATGTCGAACGCCGTTTCAGCAGTTATCTAAGCATCAGGTCATTTAATGATCATAAAATTGAAAAGATTATTTTATACGTTAAGTATTGAACCAATCCAAAGCAGCATTTAGTATGTCAGTAACCAATCAAATCTTGATTACAGCGATAATACTACAACGTCAACTTGACACTACTTGCTCAAACTTTAATATATAAAATAATCTGTAAAATACGATTCGTAGTCTCTTGGTTGCTTTGTTGAGTCCTCATGGATGCACTACTTGTCAAATGGTAGATTTTTTCGGCCTAAAAAAATCTACCATTTTGACTCATAGTTGATAAACATTCGGACGTCAAAACCCGCGGCAATCAAGAGACTACTCGTCGTATTATCCCAGATAGCACAAGATATCCCCTGAATATTCAGAAAAGGTCCATTTTATATCCAGAATATACCGAATATTATACGTATTTGCCAAGAACATTTTCATGTGGGAAGAATAACTTCATGTCATCTCCAGGAATATTCTGAAATGCATCTGTAAGTCAAATGAACATCTGAATATTCTTAGAGTTGCTTCGCCATATTTTCACCACATTAACGTTTCGTATGGTTACATGTATTTAAATGCAATATTCATACGAAGGTCACCTGAACATGCGGTGTACATTCATCGTTATAATGAATATCCAAATGAAGTCCAGAATATGCGAATCATATCCAGGTTGAATTTCGTCGTTTATAGATGACGCGCATGATACAACTAGCTCCGCATAAAACCTCTCAATGGTATATAAAGCTTACTACAAGATCTGACTGGAGCAATGTAACCACACCTGTTCATTTCCTTCTTCAAGTGGTGTACGCCAATTATGCCATGAATATTCCTATATGCTACCTGAAAATTTTAGGAATGTTCATGGTACACTGTGTTTATCCCTGTATATTCATGTGAAAAATGGACATCCCATGAATATTCTATGTATATTCATGCGAGGAATTATTTATCTATTATCCATATGTACTTCCTAGGTATATCAAATTGATCTTAATATGCAACTCGGGTGGATATATTTTGATGCTACCATTAACCAAAAAAACGACATTTTGGTGATACAAAGAATGTTCATGGGTCATTCACAACGTATAATATGAATATACATACTAAGTTCACATATTCATGGATGAATATCCATTGTATGTGCTTGTGCTATCTGGGTACTATTGATTATTCCTCACCTGTATGGCAAGAATAACTCTGGTGGTGATTTCCAACGCAGCAGTAAAAGTGGATGTAGTAAAACTATGAGCACCACGATGCAAACCCCTCAAAAATCTACCATCCTTTTTGTACTGTTCAAATGGCAGGCAGAACAAGTCTCTGATTCCTTGAACTACAATGTCATGTATAGGAATTACTCAAAAAACGATTGTCCTGTGACATACACAGTTGAACAATGGCATGAAGGGGCCCAACCCCATACAACAGATTCGGAATTTGATTCTTCTTAATATCGTTGAGCCACTCTTTTATCAAAAATGCCATTAGTTTCTCAAAACCTAAGATGCCGTGCCTATGTCTAATTCTCTTCAACCTCAATTCCGAGCAGTTTAGTTGGCCCAGACCCAAAAGTGTTCCGTGCAGGGGACCATGACTTAAGTCTACACGTTTGCCCACGTAGTCCAGTTTTATAGGCACGTCTGGTGAAAACACTACATTCCTGCAAACATTTTGTTAATAAATTGCAATCGTGAAAATTCTCGTTCACAACCTGAAATAAAAGGGAGCGTCTTGCTCCTCTGAGTTTCCGCATGAAGTTTGAGCTTCCTCCTTGGAATCTTCCTCCATTTTCCTGTTTTCGTCCAAGAGGATTAAAAGATTTTCGTCCACGATCTTTTTAGCTTGCTCTTTTAAACTACGTTCGTTTTCTTTGGTTATCGTCATGACGGGTGGCTGATGGTTTGGTGTACCTTTATTTGAACCTGTAGCTGGTACGGTATTTTCTGCAACGTATTGTTTTGTGTGTCATTTGCCTAAACTTTACATAATGGAAACAATGGACAACTTCGGTGGAAAAATGCACTATCATGCCTTACATGCTTTACACAATGAACATAGAATAAGTGATAATATTAAGTTAGTTTGTAACGTTAACAAGGTGCAGATGCTAGATGCGATAGAAAGTATCGTCATCTATAAGTTTAGAGATAGGCCTATGAACGCCGATACAGGCCCAATCGCAAATTCATCTCTTTATTTTTTTTCATTTTATTATTTTTTTATTCATCGCTTTAGAGAGGATTCGTTATATTTATACGTGTTCACCCACGCGTGACTATTTCTAACTTTCACAGCCGAGCGGTGGAGCTACGCGGGTGGGCCTATAAATATTTCAGTTTTCGGGAAGGTAGGGTTGTATAGCTTCGGCTTTGATAATGAGCACATTGTGCTCGAAACTTTTGAAAAGCAATTTTTTTGTGGTGTTATTTAATCCAATGGCGGCCATAACAAAAAGAAAAGTTGACTATTATTGCTCAAAATCTAGAAGACCTAGCAAATTTCTGTCGACGCCATTGGGTTGACAGCTGTCAAAAATATAAACATTCAAAGTTTCACTTAAATACCAGCAATCGCTAGAAATACAGGGTGTCCCAGAACTCGCGGAAAATCTGTTAATGGCAGACTGCTGAACCTAATCTGTGACGAATTCTCCTTTGCGGAAATTGCGAGGGCTCAATAGTTTTTAAATGGGAAGCAATTATATTCCGCCAATCAGAATGAATCTCTGAATCAGGCGGTAAAGGTAAAGTAAAAGGATGTAGGAGGTTGCCGGGATACACAAAAAAATAATAAAGCGCAAACAATAAGGGAGCATAACAATTATTTTTGTATCCCCAGCAACAGCTTTCACATCCTTATTGTACCTTACCCTTTAATTAAGGGATACTCTGATTGGAGGATTTCAATTGCTTCCCATTTGAAAACTATTGAACCCTCGCAATTTTCGCAAAGGAAAATTCGTCTCAGATTAGGTTCAGGAGTCTGCCATCAACAGATTTTCCGCGAGTTCTGGGACAACCTGTATATGAATTTTTTCGGGATAACTCAGGAACGAAACAAAATAAGCGAGAATTCTTTACAGATTCTTAATCGTCTTAAAAAAGCATAACTTTTCTCTAATTTAGGGGGTTATTCTGTAACGCCCAACGATGTCGTTTACAAACGATTTTCGTTGCTGGACGATTTTGCTTATTCAGTAACTCAACGATATTCGTTTCTCATCGAAAATTTCGTTACAATTTATCGTTTATCAACGAGAGCTTGCAAGGGTGTCGTGGAGTGAACGAAAATAGGTTAAAATACCTTTGGATGACTTTAAAAAGTGGCTGGAAAGGTCTTTACGACTTTTTGTGGCCTGAAACCTTTACACAATAAATACTATGGACCTGATCTTCATCGATTTTGTTGATGAGTTGCAATGGAGTACAAATATGAGCAGGTACATCCTATCGATCTATTCAGCAAAGAGACTATACTTTATAGGCAAATAAACAGGCAATTCATGAGAAATTTGAGAGACGCTAGTAATCCATTCACCACACCTGGTAATTGCACTCCACCTACCTACGCTACTACTTTAACTGTGATTTATAAACTTTATTAGATTTTTTGAGAAGTTTGATTTCTCAGGAGTTATGGGTCCTATAGATGGTACCCATATAGCCATATTTCCACCCCCTTTTGGTGCTATTCCCCCAAGTGTAGTGTTTTTAAACCGAAAAAATTACTACAGCATTAACTGCCAAATAGTAAGAAAATATGCTAAACATATTCACATTCACATTAGTACTTGATTTCCCTCTGATAATCACCAGTCCGCAACGTTTTCTTGGCACTTGGTCCCCTGGCTGACTGATGTTCTTCACCGTAACCCTACTTTTGAAAGAGCGACAACTTCATGCCGTTGTACAAGCGTGTTAAAAACATCGATCCTTTTCGTTCAAAAATCTCTTATCGTTTGGATTGAACGAGCAAGGTACAGAATAGGGCATATCGAAATTTCGTTCATGTTTTCGTTCAGGCGCTTTCTTTCATAAACGAAATCGTTCGTAAACGAAAAATTACAGAATAGGGGGGTAAAATCTACTCTCCATCATCTCCATCCCTTATGGTTTCCTAGTTCCCAATGGTGGGCAACAAAAAATTCACCAGCTTGTATACATCTCATTCATTTACTATTGAAGTGACAGGTGGTTAAGATTTAAGTTTTATGGATGCACAAGCAAATCTTGCAAGAGATTGAGTTGCGGAAAGATCTGTCAGGTATTGGTCAGAAAAAAAAGAAGCAAATTCAACCCTTCGACAGTCAAGTGAGACTTCTTTTTGCGGCCGAGTTAAGCGGCCTATTTTTCTTTGTACAGGCATTTTTGGTTTGGTTTGGTGCCAGAAGATCGCGAATAGTTGCGGACATGAAATTTTGTCGTCATACACTGACACTTCATTGTCAAAAGTTGTAAAACAGGCCTTATACTATAATCTGTCCGGGATCCACACGACCGAGATTCACCCGATTTCCATGGCGATTCATTGTTGACAACAATGATTCACCATGGAAGTAGGGTGAATCCCGGTCAGACCATAGCAACAATTTCAAGCATGACACAAAAATCTAATTTTCGCGAATGAACAAATTTGACCGATCAAAATTATTCATATCTGGTCATTTCATTTTACATTTTCGCAAGATTGGTCATTTCTAGTACCGGAAGTTCCCCTCCAGCGGCACCATATCGTTTCTAAGACCGGTCAATCATGATATAATAACGAGAGTTGTGTTCTTTTTGCAAATCAGCTCAGTTCACTGCCTAAAAGAACAGCGAAATCTGCTCAGATCATAACCTCAACTCGACCAAAACACTAAAATGGCAATACACAAATAATAAATTATATGTTACGTAACAAGGGACTAAAAAAGTTTTTTATTCCTGAGGGGTGTTTAAAGCCCGAGTCGAAGTCGAGGGCTTTAATATCCCCGAGGGAATAGAAAACAGTTTAGTCCTGTGTTACTTATTACTATTACTACTATTTTTTCCAATATCGACAGACTTACACTAAATTCATTTGTGAAATAATGTCACCTACAACATTATATTTATACAATAACCGAAAAGCAGCCGTCTATTGTGATGCCAAAAAATACCGGGAAATCAAAATTTGCATTCCTTCAAAATAAGAGATTAAAACCCTGGTTTTAGTCCATGTGCCAAGACCGATATTGGTACCATTTTGGCGGACTAATTGCCACTTTCAGGAAATGTTCCTATATGCCCCCAGATGTTAAAAAACCATGATGGTCATCTCAGAAGAGTAGCTTTCAAAAATGGCGGGCGTTTAAAGATGGCGCCCTCGCACCTGTATAAAATCGCTCGTAACTCTGTAAATATTGGGACTATTTTAATTTTCTTTTTTTTATTTGAAAGCTCTTGAAACGTAGATTCATTCTATATACCTACTTTAACACACAGTTAATGCACAAAAGCGTTAAAAACAAATAATTCAGTCAAATTAATTTAAATTCTGGGTTGTTAGTGAAATATCTCTTAGATGGCTCACTTTACGAAAATTTGTGCCTTTACGGGAAAAAAAGTACATTAATTTAGCTTTACATTGATGTCTCAATTGCAAAGATTGGATGATAAGTAACGGCATAAATTAAAAATACTTTACCGTGCCCGTGTAACCCAACGGATGCGAGCATGTGGCACTGCCTACTCGTTGGCGTTGAGGTGGTAATAACATAATTAACCTAAAATTTATGCTTTTGTAAATGGCGGAGTTTTTTACTTTTAGTTATAGAGAAGTTTAGATGGTAAGTACTTATTTTTCGCCTCACATTTTTTCTTTTAAGTAATTAAGTAATTTTTTAATCTAGGAACATTCCCTGAAAACGACATTTAGTCCGCCAAGATGGTACACTCAGGAGATAAAATAATGGCCCTGAACCGCTCACAATGTGGATAAATTCTCACAAGCTTTATCAAAAAAGTTAAAATTGTACGTGAAAACCTCACTATTAAACCGATTCGAGTGCGATACAAGCCTTCACAAACCTATTTTGAGTGCCTTTTCTAAGAATCTGTCGACATTGTCTGCGGTCGAGGGCCAATATTTTATCTCCTGACTGTACCAAAATCGTGATTTTCAGCTCATGGCACATGGACTACTTCCACAAATGCCAGGGATTACAAATATTTACTCCCCGATTTTGGTAATGGGGGATTAAAATCAAATGTTAGCACACGAAAATCAGGTATTAAAATCAAAGGAAATGTGTCGATATGGGTAATAGACCAGTCAAATAGGGACCGGAGGTTACAATAAATGTTGGAAAGCGGGAGATGATATTTAACCCTTTAGTAGGCATCTAATAGAAGTATCCTAGTTTTGCAACTTCCCAGGATGTGTGCGTATGATAGGGTATCCAAAAAACCCCGAGATTTTCGGACTTTTTTCAGTTTTTCGCTTATAATTTCTAAACAGTGCTTCCTAGCGGAAAGTTCGATATTTTCGAAATTAAAGAGCACTAAATTCTGCGTCGAATGAGCCCCCCAAACGTTAGTTTCGACCATGATTTCAAAAAGCATCACAAATTTAAATTTTGGTTAAACGTATTCAAAAAACAATTTATTTATAAAGGTAGTTAAGAAATGAGACGAATAAGAAATCAATTTCTTCGAAATCTTTTGGACGTGGAGGGGCCAGGGTGGTTCGCAGGCTCGATGAATAGTGTGTCGCCTTCAAATAGTTGAGGCTTAGGTACTGACTTATGACTGTTTATGGATTGCTCTATTTTGATTTTCTAGATCTAAAGCCTCAACTATTTGAAGGCGACACACTATTCATCGAGCCTGCGAACGACCCTGGCCCCTCCACGTCCAAAAGATTTCGAAGAAATTGATGTTTTATTCATTGTCTCATTTCTTAACTACATTTATAGATAAATTATTTTTTGAAAACTTTTAACCAAAATTTAAATTTGTGATGCTTTTTGAAATCAGCGATTGATGGTCTACAACTTTCAAGCTATAAGTTTTTTAAATTAGAGTAGCCGTTTGGACGTTACAGACGACGAAAAGTCCACTACTTGTCAATTTTTCACAAAATTGTCGTTTTTGACCATGGTTTGCGACCCTACCACATGGTCGAACTTAACGTTTGGGGGGCTCATTCGACGCAGAATTTAGTGCGCTTTAATTTCAAAAATAGCGAACTTTCCGCTAGGAAGCACTGTTTAGAAATTATAAGCGAAAAACTGAAAAAAGTCCGAAAATTTCGGGGTTTTTTGGACACCCTATCATACGCACACATCCTGGGAAGTTGCAAAACTAGGATACTTCTATTAGATGCCTACTAAAGGGTTTAAGATCATCTCCCGCTTTCCAACAATTATTGTAACCTCCGGTCCCCTGGAGGTCTAATTTAACTGGACTATAAAATAATATTTGCACTTTTGAGGGACTGAAGTGGGCCATTCACTCTCATGGGACTGAAGTGCCGTTGCTAGGTATTTTATAAAGAATCCATTGTTTCTTGCATTATATTGATTAAATTACGTCAAAGAGACATTTTAACATTTTTCGACTATTTTGGATTCGAGTTGAATGGGAGTGCAAAAAATTGCGTATATACCACAGGACTGAAGTGACATTTAATCCCTCTCCTGATTACTTCCACACTCGGGATTAAATGATGCACTTCAGTCCTTTGGTATATAATATACTGCTATTACCTACCTGCCATGAATAAAACAATAAAAATCAGAGAGAACGTCGATAAAAAGAAATTTTTACGTGTTACCCGTCGAAGGGTCTTAAAGTTTTTGGAGGCCATTGACTCACGGCAAGTACCTTTTTAGTACATCCATTTTCTAATTTGAAAATTACACTCTCATTTAACCATTCAAAGCAAGTCAAAACAAGACTCGTCGAAATATTATTTCATGTATGAACACGTATAAAATGAAAGCGACTTACCTTTGGGTTCACCACCAAGCTCAGTGAAAAAATTTATAAGGAACTGCAGCGCATCCTGGTCAATATGAAACCGCAACGGTAGCAGAGAAATTTTTAAAGAGCATTCTTTGGCTCTCAACTGTGGATCGGGTCGAACGTGTAACGATTTTATTACAACCTGTGAATCATGCACATTTACCAATCGCAAATCAAATTATCACATAAATTTCCTTACCATGTTAGCGTTAGATTGTTTCGGCCGTTGTTGACTAGTGTACTGATGCAGGAACTTATTTATTTGACTAACCTTCAAGCGGTCCATCATCTCCAACTCTGAAATAATTAAAACCTGCCTGGAAGCTTTCGAACTGGTCTCGGGATAATCTTCATGCTGGAACCTGATTTTATTCAGATGCAATTGCATCACAGCATCGTGATCCCTTGATGCACCACCCCTTTCCACCCAGTTGACGTTTTTCTGTGCCTTCTTTTCTCTATTGATGTGAACGTTTTCACGCGAAAAAGCGACAGTGTCCTTCAGTTTACCATCAGAGAAATTCACCGTTTTCTTCACATCTTTGGTGGCCGCATCGAAATCGTTGCCTCCGTACATGTTCCAAATTATGCTCATTTCGCACAAAGTATACCTGCTTACCGGTGTTGGGAAGCTTTTAGGGGCTTTTAACGGATCACTCTTTTCGCTCGGGACGCAAAAATGATTTTCTATCATTCTTACGGGATCTTCAGTGAGCCACTTGATTTCTGGGATGCCATTTTTGGGGAATATGTGGCACCCCGGCTCCTCGTCTATGAAACAAAAGTCGTCCTCGGCATCGTCAGAATGTCGATCAAAGCCTGCTTCACCCAATTCCAAGGTCACCTGAGGTAGCGGTTTGACGGAATCTTGTAGGGGCAGGGGTTGGTTCTCGTCGGGAAAATAAAACAGTTTGGGACCGTTCAAGGAATAAAATTCGGCACTTGCTGAAAAGGAGAACGCATGTAAAAATTTTTTTTGTCGAAAACGTAAGGGAATTTAGGTTTTAATTAGACATTTTATGCTGTAAGGAAGTAAAAGGTTTTTCTTTAAAAAGCGATTGCTCAAAAAATGTTGTGTGTAACTCGCCCATAAAGTGTCATTGCCGAACGAAAAGATTACTGGGCTCCACTTCGCGGGTATATGATGCACAAACATCTAATACTTTGTACTCTGCAAAGTTTTTCATGTCAACACTCTACTCTAAACCGCCAAAGAATATAACGGGTGGCAAAATATTTTTTACAATATCTTTTTCATTTTTCGACCGATTTTTCTTAATGTAGGCTTAAGTGGAAGCTAAAGAATCAGGTTTTCAGGATGTGATGCAAAATCACAGATGGCCCTGCTATCGTACTCCTAATGCTGCTCATTTTGAAGGGATAATTTGAATGCATGGGGATTGGTTAATTTATCAATCAATCGTTTTTGGACCTGAACCAAATGAAAGAGCGATTTTTGCCCTTTCAGATGCTTTTTACTGCCAAAATTTACAATCGTTGACAGGTTATTTTTCTACAATTTTTTGAAAAAGTCTGTAATGCGTCTTACGAGAAGACAACAGGAACCTAATTCGCTCTTGCAACTGCGGCAAATTTTCAATTATTGCCACTACATTCTTTCTGTCTCCAAGAGAACAACGTAAACAAAGGTCACGTTCCCCAATCAGTTCCCTCAATTCATTTCAACATTGACTAATGTCAACCAAGTTACAGAATAGGACTGAAGGTCCTGAAAAATTTGGATAGAATATTTTGATAAAAGCGTTAACACTATTGCTGCTGCACTAAATTTGAAGCCAAATTCAAAAAGCAGAGAATATTTATAGGAAAGTTCCGGGAAATATTCCCATTTTGGACTCTTTCCAAAATGGAAAATGTTAACAAACGTCAATACACTGTTAATAGATACAGTCGAGAAAGTAAGTCATGCACCCAACTCTTGAGCGTTACGCTCAGAATTTAGAAAACCAGCCTTCGATAGTGGTGCATTTCCATGTCATTACAACCGGCAGCAATTAGGGGTTGTAATGCTGGGTCAAAAAACCTAGGACTGTAAGCCAGTTAAGAATTATTCGCTCAAGAATTTGGCATATAGTGCATTATTTAGTTTTTCGACTGTACGTGTCAATACTGCTCGAATAATGCGGAATCAGTACTTGTTAATACGGGATCAATATTTGTCAATACTTGAGAATACAAGGCAGTACCTCTCCATTTAATTGAATTTGCGAAATTTTGAATACTGATTGACCCCTCGGCTTCGGCAAAAACAAGCAAATGTAAACGACTTTATTACAATCTCAAAATTGAAGAGAAGGCTGGTGCCGTGGCCGTTCACTATTAAAATTGACTTTGAAGTAGCAACGCGCCATAGCAACTTAAAACAAATATTATTTTTTAGTCTGTTAAAATTGTTAAAATTTGTGAAAAGAGTAGAAAAGCAACCAGAAAATTTTGATAAATAATGGGTTTGTCTTACGAAGACAAAATCTTAATCAAAAACATTTTCGTGGAAAAACGATTTGGTGTTTCCCGCATTATTAGGGAATTTCCACTCAAATTGTGGAAAAAATCGAGGGTAACAGATTTTTTGACAAAATATCGTGAGCAGGGTAACCTCTGAATAGAAGACCAGGAAGCGGAAGACCGCGTTCCGTTAGAACTCAAGTCAATTGCTAGCGAATTAGGAATTTGACTCGAAGTTCCGTAGGGCAACCCGGCACAAGTTGTAGTGCGAAACAAATATCAGATCTGGACATCCATCGGAGTTCAGTGCAAAGGGTCCTCAAAAAAGACTTAAAGACTTACAGAAATTACCGCCGCGTGTCGAAAGGATCGGTAATTTGCTCAATAGATTCCATAGGAACAAACCACTTGAAAAGGCTTGGTTTACCGATAAAAAAATCTTTAGTGTAAATCCGCCTAAAAACACGCAAAACAATAGAATTTATGAAGAAGCTGCAAGAAAATCCGAGATACCACCTGAAAGACTTATAACGCAGAGGGATAGCCGTGGGAGTGTCAGGGTTGGGAAAAATGCGCTCCATTTTCATTAGAGGAAACCTCAATTCCCAAGCCTACTGTGAACAGGTTTTGACGTCATGGTACCAGAAATAGAGGAAATCAGAGATGACTACATCTTCATGCAAGATGGCGCACGATGCCATTCATCAAATTACGTTGTAAATCATTTACGAGAAATCTGCCCGGATTTCCTAGCCCCACATGAGTGGCCTCTAAAAAGCCCTGACTTGAACCCCGTTGATTACGGCATATGGGAGTAACTTAAATGATAGAGTGCATGCAGGGATAATAATTGAAAATAACGCCGCACCATCCTTATGGGAAAATGACTTTCTGTGGGTTTGGCTGAAATTTTAGTATGTTGTAGATTTTGACCTCCTGATCAAAAGTTATCATTGCCACAAAGCAATCGTACGGACAGTTTTTGCTCCAGAAGGTGCCGAAGATAAAATTTTCCCATAAGAATTACATGCAACGAAAATTAATTGGCATTTTTGCCATCTTAATACCACATGATAAGTTCAGGGGCATTTTTCTTACGTGTATGTTTTATACAGGAGTCTCCTGGATGTGTTTGCTTATTATGTTGGAAGGAGTAGGTTTACGACAAAAATGTGTATGTCCTTATGGGGAAAAGTTTATCTTCGGCAGGCTCTATATCAAAAACTGTAGGTACGATTTCTTTGGGGTAATGATAACATTTGTTCAGGAGGTCGAAATCTACAACATATCAAAATTTCAGCCAAATACACAGATAGCCATTTAATAACAGTTTCCTCAAAACTATTTCGACAATACAATCAGGGCTTTTAGAAGAAGGCTTAGACGTTGTTTGGCATTGGACGGAGGACACGTTGAACCATATTTAAATTAAAGGAACAGTAAACTTAAAAATATTAATTTTCCAAAAATTAGTCTAATTGATAGTTTATAGCATTTTATAAATGAGAAGTGATAGAGAGTTTTAACGCCCTCTACCGGAAGAATGGTCAAATGAGCACAAGAGAAGCGAGGGCACTTTGCAGCGACCGACTCACTTTCAAGCCCGGGACCTTCAAATTGCCAGCTACGGCAAAGGAATTGGGTTTAAATACCTGAATCTTTCGAGCCACCATTCAAAAACTTCCTTCAAAACATCGCCGACTTGTAATAAAGTCTTTGGAGCTGAATCTCTCGAGCCACCATTCAAATGCACTTCGCTGATGAGGGTCAAGTAACCCGAAACCGGTCCGAAGTTTTTGAATGGTGGCTCGAAAGATTCAGGTATTTAAATCGGTTTAAATACATTTTATAAATGTTGCCGTAAATAAAATTGCTCCAGAGAACTTTAATTCGTTGCCAGAATCGGTTTGAGTGAGGCGCGTGCCGTCATTTGCGATACAGCTGCCCGCTCGTGTTTGCCAGCCTGCAGTGATCTTATGGATCTCGCGCCGTAGAAATAATTATTGTTTCTTCTGTAACTTTTGAACAAGTGGATGGATTTCAAAAATTGTTGCATTGTTTCAGAGGATTTCGTACTATTTAAAATGATGCATAACAAAAGGTCCAAATATAATTTAAAATTTTACTGTTGATCGGGTTGGAAGGTAGACGGATATTAAAAATATTTACAGCATTGGATTGGTACTGAAATTAGCTTTCAAATGATGTATTGCAAGTGAGGGGTTGCCGCTTTAAATTAGGAAATGCTGTAATGCAGCGCCAATGCTTTCCAAGTGCAAGCACACGCGGTTTATCACATATGACGTCATGACGGATCTTTGCGGCGCCCTGTTTGGAGTTGAAAATAAAATAATTTTCTTTTTGCGGGCATGTTAGCGCTCGTTTACAGTAATCTTCTGTTCTTTTATGCAATAAAAAATACATGGGTTTTTTAGTTTACTGTGCCTTTAAGCAAATTTAAATTAAGAGTATTGTTTTTTCGAATTATACGTAATTTTTCAATTAATGTCAACGAAATTTACGGCAGTAAAAAGCATCTGAAAGGGCAAAACGAAAACGATTGGTCGAAAATTAACCAATCCCCATGCATTCAAATTATACCTTCAAAATGAGCAGCATTAAGAGTGCGATAGCAGCGCCTTCTGTGATTTCTCATCATATCGTGAAAACCTGATTCTCTAGCTTTCACTTAAGCCTACATTAAGAAAAATCGGTAGAAAAATGAAAAAGATATTGCAAAAAATATTTTGTCCGTTTTTTTTGCGCCACCCGTTTCAAGAATCACCGTAGCCACTTTTTAAAAATATTTACCTCGTCGACTTGACGGCTGGTTACAAAGATCCTCATCCAAGGCGTCTTGAATAAGGTCGTGAATCTTCTGTTGTTGACTTTCCGAAACATTGACTACTTCCTGTGGTTCCACACTGACAAGTTCTGGTTCTGGTTGATGGCGTGGACTACAATAACTGCTTCCTGAGGAAGTCATATCTTCGGATGGCAATAAGTCGCCGTTGTTGGCGAGGTATTGAATTATTTGTGTCAGGGCTCTTGCGCTGTCCACGCACGTTCGAATGTGAATAATGTTGTTCGAGGCTCTCAGATCAAAGTGAGGGGTTTCTGTATTTTTCTGTAAAAGACGGCGTAATGGAAACCCTGGATAACTTCGGTGGAAAAATGCACTAGAAACATCCCACTAAACCGAAACACCTGATTTTCACTGCGGACGCGTTTCGAACAAAATGTGCTCATTATCAAAGATGAAGCTATACAATCCTATCTGCCAGAAAACTGAAATATTTATAGACCCACCCGCGTAGCTCCACCCCTCGGCTGTGAAAGTTAGGCCAAGAGAAATGCCGAGAAATGGTCACGCGTGGGTGAACTAGAGATGGGCTGCGGCTTGCACCCCTTTGCACCCATTACACCCTAAATGGGTTTTTTCCCTGGGTGTTAACTATTGCGCCGGGTGCAAATATTTTTTTAATTTTGCGCCATTTACACGACATGTTTACCTGGTGATTTTAGTTCCTTTCCAAATAAATGTGAAATTATTTGACAGCTGTTTGACCTTTGCAATAACCGGCAAGAACCGCCACCCATTCTGTCTCTGTGCGGGCATCGTGGTGCGACAATCGAGTCAATGGGCGGAATGAACCAAGTGTTACAAGATGCTCATCTATATTATTATACTTGCATTAATAAAGAACGCAAATATCAGTTTTTCGCGCACGAGAAAAGGATAGAACTATAAGCAAAAGCTTTGTTACAGTTTATTCATACCGGCCTTTGTGTCGAGGAAGAAGCCGTACAGTCACTATTTGCGAGGCATATTATAATTCTAGTTTCCAATTAAAAGAGATAGACGATTTTTAGGAAAAATTTGACAGAGAACGGTATGCAGAAGTCTGTCATTGTCAAAAATGACGTCACGAAATAGAGAAAGACCTACAAGATTGGAAACCATCATTATAAACCGATCTTTAAGGATATGTATTAACTTTTCCAAATCGCGTTGTGATATCAAAATTTTAAAACTATTCTATTTTCAATGATAAGTTCAAAACAATGGCTTAACATTTTAATTTATTATTCAAAAAGTAGATATGCCCTGGGTGCAAACGATTGTTTCCACCCAAAAGGGAATTCACCGGGTGAAAATGAATTTCTATATATTTTGACAAATTTAAGTAAAAACTGAATGCACCGGGTGATTTCCCATCTCTAGGGTGACCACATATAAATATAACGAGTCCTCCTTAAAGTAGCGTAAACAGAGATGAATATGCGATCGGGCCTGTATCGGCGTGCATAAGTCTATCTCTAGACTTATAAATGACTATACTTTCTATCGCATCTAGCATCTGCAGTTGAAAAAGAGAAAAAACTCCCTTTTCTAGACACTCTACTGATTAGAAATAATAATAAGTGAGAATTTGACGCTTATAGGAAAGAATCCGGCACATATCGCTATATCTCGGCAGACTCCCATCATTGTGCACAACACAAGATGGCAAGTTTCTATTTTTTGGCACACCGTCTTCTGAATTTTCCCTTAAACAAGGAGAGATATCAGAAAGAACTCAAAGCAATCAAAGACATAGCGAGATGTAACGGATTTGAACCTATCATAGTAGATAACATCATTAGGAAGTTAAAATTTAAACAGCAAGTGTTAAATGCCACGACCTTTCGCCCTGAAGTACAAAAACTGGACTTAAAAATTGCCGCATTACCTTTTGAACCTCAATTGACAAGGTTTTTTGCCCAACTAAATTTAAGGACAGCTTTCAGATCTGAAAACAAACTGAAAATCCTTTTAGGCAACCCGAAAGATAAAATAGGGAATAGCGAAAAATCAGGCATATACGAAATCAACTGTCAAAATTGTGATCTAGAGTATGTAGGTCAAACACGAAGGTCTCTCAACACCAGATTTAAGGAGCACTTAACCCACCTTAAATATGGCAGAACTAAGAAATCCAGTGTTGCCCTACATGCTTTACACAATGACCATAGAATAAGTGATACCTAATATTAAGTTAGTTTGTAGCGTCAACAAGATGCAGATGCTAGATGCGATGGAAATTATCGTCATTTATAAGTCTAGAAATAGACTTATGAACGCCGATACAGGCCCGATCGCATATTCATCTCTGTTTACGCCACTTTAGGGAGGACTCGTTATATTTATACCTGTTCACCCACGCGAGACCATTTCTCGACCTGTGATTGGTCTAACTTTCACAGCCGAGGGGTGGAGCTACGCGGGTGGGCCTATAAATATTTCAGTTTTCTGGCAGGTAAGATTGTATAGCTTCGGCTTTGATAATGAGCGCATTGTGTTCGAAACGCGTCAGCAGCAGTGGGGTGTTTCTAGTGATAGTGAAACAGGCGTAACACAAACCTTATCAGAAGTCTTCAAACTGAGTTCAAACTGGCCCAGTTCGATGACATTCACGTAGTCTCGTTTAAGGTCGACTGGTCCCGTGTACTGCGTTTTGTTTTTGAACGAACCCTTTTCACTCAAGAACAGATTGCATTCTTCGGCTATGAAACGTAAAGTAGAAGTGTTAGCTTCAGCACTTAGGTGCGAGGAAATGCTGAAAGTGCCAAAAGTGAGAGCCGCCCGAACAGGTATGTAACGGGGTCTGTAATCTATTGCAGAGTCCCAAAAATGCACGTATAGCTCCGTTAGAACTTCTTTGGTGTTGTACCCGGGTATTGGGTAGTCCTGGACGTTGAAAAAGTCGATCAGTTGGGAGATCCAAGCATTTGGTTCATTACACATTCTGTGTCGAAGCGTTACTTTATTAAAGCCAATTCCAACAGCCACGTTCTAGAAAATCGAAAGGATTTATTTAAGCCAATTTCTTATTGCTAACAAACCTTGACATGGTGAGTTTCGTGATTTGCTTTGATTTTTATGCAGACTGTTACCATCTCTCGATTGGCACCTCTCGAATTAGAGGTGGCCAACATGCCATTTTCAGATTTATAAATGGTTGGGTGAAGGTATTGTCCTGGGGCTACACTTACATCTTTCAAAGGTGGACTTTGACTAGGGACTGATGTCATATCTGGAAAAACAAACTAATGTGAAAAACAAACGAAAGACAGTAGGTATTTCGCTAATGCAAGTAAGAAATTCTTAATAATCCTCATTTATTTATTTTTTATAGATACAAGGTCCTGCTTCCATAGCGCCTAAACCATTCAAGCTAGAAAGGACCCTCGCACGATTTAAATGGAAAAGTGGTAGCGGTGGATTTGGCCCACATGTTGTAACCCATTCAATTCTGAACAAAAAATGTTAAGGCCGAACCATGGGTGGAATGAATAAACTGTTACAAGATGCTCATACTTGCATTAATAAAGGATGCAAATAGAAGTTTTTCGTGCACGAGAAAAGGATAGAACTATGAGCAAAAGTTTTGTTACCGTTTATTCATGCGGGCACATTATGAGCATCTTTTCCGTTAAATGTCGTCAAATCGCGATTTTGCCTCCTCGACATTCAGTTGCACTTTTTGTTAGATGCATCAGTCTTAAAGTGTATACCAGCTTGTCTTCGATTCTTAAGGGTCAGTTTAACATATTTTGATGACACATGGGTGACTCGTCCAGGAGGGGCGCCGGAATTTTTTTTTAAAGATAAGTAAGTATATTTTTCGGACTGAAAAAGTCGCTCGGAATGAAATTTTTCGGACTCAAAATGTCGCTCGGAATGAGAATCCAGACTTTCACTTCACGTCAATATACAGGGTGTTTATTTAAAGAAAAATTGAGTCTCCAAACATCTAAAAATTGCAATTTTAAAGAAAAATTAATATCTTCCTAACGATTGATGTTATTTAAATGAAACTTGGAAATTTTATATTTTTGACACCTGTCAATTGAATGGTACTGACAGAAATTTTCTAGGCCTTCTAAATTTTGAGCAACGGCAGTCAACTTTCTTTCTCTTATGGCCGCCATATTGAATTTTGACACCACCAAATACGCAAAAAAATTGGCCTTTCAAAAATGTAGCTGACATAAACTTTTTGTCAGATGTCAGAATTTGAAAATTGGTATGAGTGATTTGTAAAATCGATCTAAACTTAGATGGAAAAGAATTGCAAAACAGTACGTCAACTTCTTTAATCACTTGACACATTCGAAAATAATAGACCTTATTCTAAATTAAAGAGCCATCTATCGGATGTTGTACGAACCTCAGATGGTGTTTCAGGCTGTAATAATTCAAATGCACCGCCAAAAATTAACCTATATTTGTCAATAACTAGCGTTGCTTGTTGTAATGAATTTTATGGTAATGAATCCTACCCTGGTAGTGGCATTGACTAAAAATGGCCTAGAAACGAACTTTAGCAGTAACTTTTGGTCTTTTAACGCATCAAATTAATTATTTACGATGATTCCCCAAGTGAGGCTGTCACTCCTGTTACTTGTCATTCTTGTCAATTTCTGTTCCCACTCGGTTCAGCATGGTTTAGTTCTGAATTAAACTGCTACTATTTTAATATTGTTTTATAATTATTGCGTTAGGAGAATTAGCATTGTGAGGTACTAGTTGCAATACTAAATGTTCATTGTCCTCATACTGCTAGTTTACACGAAGGTAGGTGCCACAGTTTTCAAATGATTTCATATTTTACGACTACTGTAATGTAAGCGTTTCTTATGGACGCCAATTTCGTGAAACACCAGAGCCGCTCGCGCGCTGCTACGCACATGCGCATTATAATTTTGAATATCGTCTATTGAATTGAACAGTAATAAAATACGTCCTACGGTCGCGTGCGACTCAGGCTTTCACATATTTTTTCAAAAACGTCCTTGTTGGTTATATTTTTGAAAAGCCAATTTTTAAGGCCTAGAAAGTCTCCGTCAATGCCATTCAATTGACAGCTGTCAAAAATATAAAAGTTCCAAGTATCATTTAAATAACATCAATCGTTAGGAAGATATAAATTTTTCTTTAAAATTGGAATTTTCAGATTTTCCGAGTTAATTCAGGAACGAATCAAGATATTTTAATTCTTATTCTTAATCGACAAGAAATAGCGGAACTATTCTCTAATTTAACCGACCTCGGATCTTTTACAAGTTTAGCATTGAAATAGTTCCCACCCTGTATACATATACCGGGTGTTTCAGAATGGGTGTCGTGGCCTGATATCTTGAAAAGTATGAAAGTTACCGATTTAGATAAGTTGGTAAACCATTTTTACTACTTCCGGTTTAATAGAAACCTTCATTTTTCTCAACGGATTCGGACTCTACGATTTTTTCTGAGTCGGAAGCATGTGTCACACTTGACAGGAAATGCAGCCAAGGCCACCCTAGGTTTTCAAAAACATCCAACAAATCCCCTGAAAAATTAAATTTCCGAAAAATGCAAAAACATGTCAAGTTTATTTTTTTGAAACAAATGCAAACTGCGCAATTACTTTTCCTTTATTTCTCATATTTTTTATTTTCCTGGGGGGGATTTCACAGTCGGACAAATTTTCGGCAGTGTTAGTGGGAAATGTTAGGCAGTGATGGCTGCAAAAATTGAGCAAATTCGGCAGTGGTCTATGAATTTTTAGGCTGTCGGGGCACTTCACAGTCGGCAGTGGTGTACAAATTTTTGGGGTGTGAAATGCCCCCCAGATTTTCCATAATTTGTGAAAATGAAAAATTAATTAAGAAAAATGTAATTGCACAGTTGAATTTGCAACGAAAAATTAGAGCTGACATGTTTTTGCGTTTTTCAAGAATTTTCATTTTTCGCCCATTTTTTTGATGTTTTTGAAAATCTAGGGTGGCCGTGACTGCATTTCCGGTCAAGTATGATACATGCTACTAACTCAGAAAAATTAGTAGATTCCGAATCCTTTTAGAAAAATATAGGTTTTTAGGTATTTAAAAAAATTAAATTAGGCGCATTTCCGGTTAAACCGGAAGTGGAAAAAAATATTGTATTACCTTACACAAATCGGCATTTGCCTGCCATTGACGTCTGAAAAATTTGAAATCGGTAACTCTTATACTTTTCAAGACATCATGGACGAATGATTTTCCTAAAATGTTTTTACGAAACGAACGCGCTGTTGAATCGTGTAATGAATGCTCCATGATTAATAATTAGCCGTATATGCTTTACACAATAGCCAAAGTGCAATTCTCGGAAAAGCGTAAATCAAAAATGGCGGGGTATTCAACTCAGTCAGTTACATATTGCCCAGCCTGTATATAATATTAGCCTGGCTGCCTATTTTTACAACTTTAAAAGTTAAAATTGTCTTCACTTAAGAAAATTTGTAATTTCTGCGAAGAACTCGACATCGGATGAACGTATTAACCAACACTTTTGTATTTCAAAAAACATACGTTTACAAATTCTACATAACACTAGCTTAAAATGGGTGTTAGATTTCAAAAAAATGTGAAAAATTTACTGCCAGAACTGTCAGTTTTCTTGGACAGCGAGGGTTGAACCTGTTTTTCCTATGACCATACCGTACAAATCTTTGGACAATCTCCTTCACCGAGGCACTTGTAGTTAAATCTTTTGCAAAATTTGCTTCTTCTGCCAATAAACCGAAATCTTGACGACCTGTCATTTCAGCAGTAAATGAATGAGGCGAAGAATTAAATTTTCCAAATTTTGTCAATTACCTAATTTTGAACATAGGGAAACAACTAAAATCATACCAAAGCTTCCTAAAAGCGTCAACAAACGCCTTCATCCTATTTTCATTTAAAACCTGGACCCACCGAAATGGGTAATTTTTAAGTAGTGATTTTTTTGTAAAATCCAATTTTTTTTCAAAAAACCAAAGATTCAAGAGCAGTAATATCTTAAGGACGCACAAAGGCTCCCAAAGGGGCTGTAAATATGCTAAATTTCGACTTGTCAAAATTTTATGAGCCATTCTGTAGATTTAAAAATATTACAGCGGCTTCATTTATAGTTTAAGGGTCATTCTTTTCACGTCCAAATAAGATTAACTGCCATTAGTATGCACTTCAATAGAATTAGGGGAGATCTTTTTAGATAATTTAATGTATAAATCGTTGCCTCGATCATTATACAGTGGGTTTCCCTTAACACAATAATTAATGAATATGTCATACCAGGGAGGCTTGATACATCTATCTGTTGTGGAGATTTTAAGGAATAACGAATATTTTAAGAAACTTCGTTAGATCTAAAAAGCCGGAAAGGTATCTTGTTTATCCCGACTTTTTCGATTAAGATTTGCAAGATTGCAAGATTTGTAGATGGTAAGTAGGTACTGATAGGAGTCACAACAAAAGCACCGATAAAAGCGAAGTTCTGCCAGACCACATAACATAGACAAGAGAATTTCGTGGATTCAAAGGTAGATAAGTACTCGCATACAATACAAATGAATTTTTCTCCCCATATCGTAGCGAGCGATAAACTGTGGACAGCAGAACCACCTTATTCAAGCATTTGCAGTGAACATTTTATAGGAAATCAAAAGTCAAACCATTCAATTAGTGATTCTTATCTTCCAAGCGTTTTTCCTGTGGTTAGTATCTAAAGCTTTTTTTACTTACCGAGGAAATTGTATATTTATAGACCGAACTCGAGACCGAACATAAGGAATGCAAACGAAGAAAATTATGCCAGAAAGAAAAATGACCGATTTAACAGATTTTTACCCAATTTTTTATAAGACAATAAGCAGTTACCAGCGTTGAAGTTTTGAACATGAATAATTTAATTTCCTCTACAGAAGTGGCAACAAGCACTGATTTTCCTATATTGCATTACACCACCGCCAAATCTCAAGAAACCTCTACCAGTGAGTTTTTGTTTGAGTGTGAATACTAACCAAATAGTGAAGTGTTGAAATTATTGTAATACCTATGTATACCAATACCAGTAAAACATATTTTAAAAACAATCTGTGACTTTGTGGATAAAAAATGTGGGCCCAGACTGTCGGGAAGAAATGTGTTCTGGTTTTCACGGTTCAAGTTCGATACGCATTGAACAACAATTGATCGATTAGCTTATCTAATATAAATTTTGCCATTTAACCTCCCCAAACCCAACACAATTTTAAAAAAATGGGAGGTTACTGCAATCACTAAAATTTTCGAATTCGAGATGAGACCGGATCTATGCGTTTTGAGGTCTCAGGAACCCAAAAAAGTGGTTTTTAAAATGTGTCTGTGTGTATGTTCGTACGTACGTACGTTCGTACGTACGTTTGTAAACACGCCACAGCCAAAACTACTAGACCGATTTGGCTGAAATTTGGTATGTGGGCATCTAACAACCTAACTTAGAGCCAATCGTGCCGCCGGAAATGCCCTTTTGGCACATCAACTTTTAAATTTTAAATGCAAACCCCCATTTTTCACTTCACCATAAGAAAGGCCTTCAAATTCTGCTTCTAAAAATGCATGCACTCTTAGTGCCTTTTTGACAAAAATTGAAATATTCGGGATTGTTAACGTACTTTAAAAACACGATACAGCCGAAACCTCTGGACCGATTTTGCTGAAATTTTGTACATGGAGACTGTATTATACATCCAAGGGCTAAAAAATGTTTGGAGGCAATCGACCCACGGAAAGTGCCGTTTTGGCACATCAATTTTCTATTTTAAATATACTCTAATTTTACCACCCTAAACATTTTTTTTCAAATTTATGGTCAGCATCAGGAAGGTCTTCAAATACTTGTTCTAAATAAGATAAAATTCATTCGCATTTACTGTCCTTTGACTGTTTGGTACATTGTCGAACAAAACATAACAAATTTTCTGTTGAACTGACTACTATCTACCCAGAATATAAAGATCCACGCGATGGGGAGGTTCCAGCCGCTTCTCTGCTGCATTTTTTCATCAAATTTTTGTTTGGGGGATCACTTCTGCTTTCATAAAAGAGAAATCAGTGAGCCTGTTCTCCACGACATTATGTGGACGGTCCAGAACTCACTAATTTCTCACCCTTCATTTTCTTGGCACTAGAGCGATGATTAAACTTGATTGTTTGAAACTCACACTTGACCTAAATGTTAATTTTTCCTACAATCATAGTAATTTATTAAACACACTCAAAATGTGTAAAAACAACCGGAATTTTATTGTCACAACCATAATGCACATGGCTTGTTGATATGCAAAAACTGCTCACGATTGCCACCAGGGGGCGCTATATTTAAAATCTGCACGCACTGAAGCAGGACTCTTTACGTATGCCTCGGATTTTCCCTGCTTCCCTAAAGATTCTAATATACCTATTGCGACTACTAAAATTTAAAACGAAATAAATACAGCACTTACCACAATGATGCAGCTGAGCGTTGTGAAGTTCCAGGCACAAATAACCTAGATTCATATCCCCCATGTACCCATTTACCAAAAACACATTTGCATCTTCAACGTTCATCAGAATTTCTCCTTGCTGCCCTGGGATGACATTGTTCGTGGCCATGTCACGTACAGGTGGGCACATAAAAAACAAACCTCGACCAACGGACAAACTGAGAGACAGGTAACTCTCGCGCCTGCTCACAACGGGGGCTTGTTTTGGTTGGTATCTAGATTTCACGCTGTAGGCAGAGTGAAAAACGTTCGTACTTTCCTCGTCTTCTTCGCTTTCACTGGAATCTAAAGGTACGCAAATTGTTTTAAAACGTAACTAAAGTCTGTATTGCAAGCACTCACCACATGGAATGGCACTTTTACATAAGGTAAACGTTTCTTGGGTATCAATGTCTAAATTTACATAGTGAGGGCAACCGGAATCCTCATAGAACGACGTTGACACCTTTGGTTTTGGTGCGCTGGGTTGCCACAGCAGTAAGTCATTATTGATCCTATTGTAAATAACCTCGTACAAGTGTTTCGAAACCAGCTGCATGGACAAGGTGGGTAAAAATATTTCGATTTGTATACTAGAAGATGCCGTGGCTTGCTTTATAAAGTTATCTAGCTCGAATTTCTCGCCTGGTACCAATAATTCTTTTGAGTCGCAATCTGAAGAGAATTGTCTCATCAATATTATAGAACTTTTGCTTTTAGTCCGGGAGGCAGTGACAGATTGGCTTGACTCATTTCATTAACTTTTATTTTTCCTATTACGTATGTCGTTGTGATTCGAAAAAGTCGAGTCTGCCATGCAAGTAGCGGGACAACGCTCCACGGGGGCGGCTCAAGTATGCCAAAAAAACTAGTCTCATTGATAGAAATCATTACGGACACCTTGAAGTGCCCAAAAAAACGGTCTGCCACTTCGCCTGCGGTACAAAATGTGTCTGCCAACCACATTTACTAGAAATTTGATTAATAATGAAATTGTCAAACTATACTGTCATTTAAATTATCTACCGGTAGCAGGTGTAAAACAGGTGGCATAATGGTGTCGTTAGGCAACAATCTGCCTATTCTACACTTCCTGCAGTAGATAATTTGAAATTGGGAGTAGCTTGAGAATATTATTAATCAAAAATCTAGGAAATGTGGCTGCCAGACACATTTTGTCCCGCAGGCGAAGTGTCAGACCGTTTTTTTTCTACACTTCGAGGTGTCTGTAATTCATATACCTAAAGGATTTCAGCGTTAATGATTTCACTCGTTTTTACCATATCTGAAGCAATGTCCCGCAGGTACCCTGGCAGACCGCCAATTTCTGTATTTATGATACGTAAATTAACGAATAATGTGGAAAAGACTGTTAATGAAATCAGCCGAACATTTCTGTCGCTGCCTCCCCGACTATTTGACCTAGCTAAGGATTATGCGATTCATGTCGAAAACATGCATCAATTTACAAAAGAAATAGTAGTTACCTGGTTGATTTTTGCTATGTGGAGTATCACTTTCATAGAATATCTTCTTAGAAGTAAATGGACCGTTGTCAACTTGTTGAGTCTCTAAATATCCAGCGACCGACATGGCCATGGGATCCTGTGTTAACCTAGGAACCTCGTCCAACACGGCCCTCTTCTTGAGAAAAGTTCTAACATTAAGCCTAAAAAAATAATAAGTACTTAAAAAAATTTATTACGAACAGAGTCAAGACAAAGGTTTGCAAAATTCGCCATCGTTTTCGAATAAAACGCTACTAAACTTTTAAGATCCACTGATCACCCGCCAAGCTGACCGTGCATGAAATATGTTTATTTACTTTTCATGAAATATTAAGATAAGCAACCTCCTTCTGCTGGAAGCAACTGGAGTTGTTTAAGTCACATGTCACTTAAAGTGAAAGCAAAGAGCAGCAAACTGTTTTTTTACAGCTAACTGCAATTTATTTTAAGTAAATATATTTCCCTCGATATTTCCTGTGTTTGTAACTAATAAACTTGTATATCAGTGTAAATAATTATTTAATTTTTATTGAATTAATTTGAGTCTGAGTGTTAAGAGATTATTGGTCACACCTCTTGATTGCGTTTTGCGTGGTAAACTAAATTGATGGCAAGGACGTGTTCGCCAGTAGCTCTCAAACAAAACGAAAAAGTCACAATTATTTGAATAAGGAATATGGGGAAATATGAATTTAATGGTTGGCATTACCTACATGAATTGCACCAAATAAAATATGCAGATTCGCTCCGACATGTCGATTTCTTATTTAGAGGGGAACACTTAAATCCGTGCTTGTTGAAATTTCACAACGACCCCCCTAACCCCCACTTAAAAGTTTCAAATGGCAATCCCTCACTAATGGTCGTGTTCACCCGACACAACTGTTGTGCAACAGTTGACAGAATCCGGTTGAAATCGTGCGCTACTTTTGGAACAGTTGTGGAGCGGTCGTCATTTTTTCGAGAGAAAATGGTAGGGTTCAGCCGACACAACTGTTGACATAATTCGGCTGAAATTGTGCCCGCCAATGCGCAACTGTTGCGTCACAATGGTTGGAGCGAAAACCGTTTTAGATCCGTCGGCTGAATGCAACCAATAAACTACGCTCGATTCGCAACGGTTACCGATATCACCGTCATTTGTGTCAAATTCGCAGTTCTCGCATCAAACGTCAATTTGCAGAATTTGTGTGATTTTTGGTTTGAAACAATTATTAAACCCAAAAGGGCCGGAGAAGAGTGTACATGCTAATTAATGAAGGTATGGATGACATCGTATTGTAATAATTCGAGATGTAGACAATCCATCCCTTATAAATGCTAATTCTCAAATAATCAAATAAGTAATCGATCGGTTACTTGCCTAATTTATCTTGAAAAGTTTCAAAATGATTTCGATTCGAATCACGGAGTTGACCTAACACTTGACAGAACAGAATCAGATGTCTTTTTTCTAGTTATAAAACTTGTGATTTTTCTGTTACGTTGGCAGTTCTTAAAAAGCACTGCCAGCCGACCAGCCGACCCACAACTGTTGAGTCGCAACTGTTGGAGCGACAACAGTTTCAGATCCGTCGGCTGAATGCAACCATTGATACATCGTTTGAAAGCTAATTTCATAGTGAATTCAATTTCATAAACTTTTTCGATATTTGTTCACCTTCAGCGGCCTCTATGCTCAAATTTTAAATTGCACTAGGGTACTAGGGTGTGTGTGAACGATAATTTTTAAAAGGCACTCTTTCAAAAGATTCCCTGAAGAACATTAATGGGCTCTGAGCCTAGAAATGATTATTGTTTTTACAACTTTAGAAACAGTAGTTGGATTTTAAAAATGTGTGCATAGGTTTACAAATACCTTTTTAAATGGACCAAAGGGTCCTAGCACTATTCCAAATTTGAGCACAGAGGGCGCTGATGATGAGCAAATAACAAAAAAAATTACACAATTGAATTCACTATGAAATCAGCTTTCAAACGATGTGTCATAAGAGGGATTGCCATTTGAAATTTTTAAGTGGAGCTAGGTTAGGGGGAGCATTGTGAAATTTCAGCGATTTGAACTAAAGGCAGTGAGATAGGCATTTTGATCACCTAACTTCTAACGCTAGAACAGCAAGAGAGTTTGGAGTGAACATATCCTTAACTCTTTATTTATTTTTGCTTGTGCATGATTGCTTCTAGTGTTACCAAATAGGTATCAGTTTGACCGAGGTGTATTTGCGAAAAGCCTAACGTCAAAACCTGATTAAAGTCAAAAGTAGCAGCCTACCTACTTTGTTGCTTTTACACGAGGGTACTTCCAAAATGGATAGTAAATCGCATAACAATCCGAATTTTGCGAAAAATGATTAGACAAATGGCGTTTATAATCAAACGGATGACTCACTCGAAGGGTAGGTAGGTTTCGAGGTACACATCTAAAAAAGCGATAAAACACTATTTTAGCTACAAAATACTCATCAACTTTTGTAAAATGATTTTAAATGACATTTCACAAACGTCACAGTGACAACGATAAAACGCGAGTGTGGTCTAATTGATGATTTCAATAATTCCAGTGCATGAAGGGAGTCAGTCTGTTCTGAAGGTAAAACAGTCCGGCTGTATTATCGACTCTTCCAATTTTGAGATTGCCGTGACACAGGAATGACAAATTCCTAATCTGTCACAAATGTCATGAGATGAAAGCGCCCAAAAGCAGCATATCTAGTGCATTAAGCACCAAAATTGGCAACCCTTACACTGACGTCAGTTATTTTCGTTGATTCGGGTAAGTATTCATAGATGTCCTTCTTTTATTACAATCATTAAAAGCTATTAAGACACGTGTTTTATAGGCAGTTTAAAAAGCGAGGCCGTAGTTCATATTTGAGCGACGTCAGGAGCGAAAATATAACGAGATTTTTGAACTATAAAACACGTGCTGCCTTCATAAGGATCTGATTGGTCAATTTGAATTATTATAAATTTGCTATTGGTTATGATTATAGCTATGATAGAGGAAAGTACACAAAAAATATCAACATTTAATATACTTATTACTATTGAGAAAATGACTAAATTGCGTTCCACGAAACTTTGCAGCGGTAGTCACCCTTGGAATTTTGTTTCTCCAAAGGCGACTACCTCTGCAAAATCTCGTGGAACGGTGTATATAACTGACTCGAAAGTGTACAAAAGCAAATAAGAAAAATGAGGACAAAGAGAAAAAGCAAGAACCTAGTATGTGAATATAATTGCAAGAGAAAAAGCGAATGGAGGTCTGCTTTTGTACACTTTCGCTACCCACGAATGAAAGTATGTATTCATTAATTTTAGCTTTTGTTCTCTTTTTTTTTTGTTTCATTTCTGATTTTGAAGAGGTATATAGGTAGTAATTATTGTAGGTATAAACTATAAACCAAACTCTTGCTAAAATCTAACCTACATTTATAGGCAATAAACATTTATTTATTTATTTATTATTTATAACTGACTCATGTAAATCACATTCAATTACTGCTGACTGAACTGTCACTTTTCTTGGACTGCAAAAGGTTTGAATCAGCCACTTTTTTTTGACCAAAACCTGACAAATATCTCCACAATTCTCTTCACCGAGGCACTTGTAGTTAAATTTCTTGCATAATTTGCCAAAAAACTCAAATCTTAACTATCTGTCACTTCAATGATAAAAGAATGAGGTGTACTATTGAAGTGGCAGGTCGTCAAGATTTGAGTATTTTTGGTTGAACAAGTAGATTTTGCACGAGATTGAACTACAAGTACCTCAGTGAAGTATGGAGATTTGTCATGTATTGTTCAGAAACAAACAGCAGATTCAGCTCTTTTACAGTCCAAAAAAAGTGAGAGTTCAGTCAATAGTAAATGAATGAAATGTTTGTTCTATGTATAACTGTAATAAAACAAGTAGGAGAACTACTTACTTGCAGTTGGATAAAATATCTTGCATCGAGGTAAAGCTTTTGTCCTCAAAACCGGCCTTTGCAATTGAAACAGGTGTACTAGTGTCATCATCATAATAATAGACATTCAAATTCTTACACTGCAGAGAAAACTCCTGGCAATTTTGACTGCTTTGAAAGGTCATCTGAAACGAGGCGTTATTCAAAACCAAAGACAGAAAATCAGTTCTGATGCTCCGTCTATACCACGGTACTCTATTCATATCATGAGGGGGTCGAAAATCAGGTTTAGGAAACCTGAAAAAAAACTTCGTGTCAGAAAAATTGTGATTTTCATTCATAATACGAGTAGTCTCTTGATTGCCGTGGGTTTTGACGTCCGAATGATTGTCAACTACGAGTCCTCTTTGGCCGAAAAAAATCTACCATTTGACAAGTAGTGCATCCATTAGGACTCAACAAGGCAACCAAGAGACTACGAATCGTATTTTGCAGATTATTTTATAAATTAAAGTATTGTGTCAAGTTGACGTTGTAGTATAATCACTGTAATCAGAATTTGATTGGTTACTGGTATACTAAATGCTGTTTTGGATTGGTTCAATACTTATGATGTATAAAATAATGATTCATACCTGACATTAACTGTGGCGGACGCAGAAGATATTTTAAAATCAATCTTCGATTCATTGTCGTTAGGCGGCGTCCAGAGATTCACATCTTTAGGTACCACACAAATGGGTTGTGGATTTAAAAGTGCCGTAATCCTATCTATAATAGTGACATCGAACTCCACGTAACATTTATCTAGCGTAAACCTGAAAATACTAGTAAAAACCAACTTTACTTAAAACTTTTTTCTGCTTACGACAAATCAGTCTTCGGTCCACTTTTGCTCGGCGCTCCTTTAGAAGTTTTTTCTACGTGTCTAAAATCTAACCTAAGGCTCGGCTTGGCAGTGTCAAAACAATCACTCGACTTTAAATCTTTAAATTTCAACAGCTCCACATATTGATCGTGTTTGCTCGATTCGTACAAGTTTTCACTGAGCTCTAGTTTATCCGCTTCCAAAAATCCAGAAATTGAAAAAGCTGAGTTTGTAGTTTTCTCGTCCCCTTCCATGTGGACAGAAGACGCCAATAATCTCAAGTGACTAGCTTTACAAGCGTCATTTAATATCAAGTTTGAATTTTTGAAGTCCTTGGACTTGAAAACTAGAGCTGCCTTGGAAAAGAAGGTTTTAATGACGCTTTGCATCTGTTGAAGGGAAGAAGGTGCTAGGCTGCCTTTATGCTCGGATGATTCAATCAAGATGTCTTCGTGCAACAGGATAACGCATAATGTGAATAAATGTATTTCAAAACGGGATATTTCCGCACTTGGATCGGTATCGATTTTGTTCACTAAAATGCATTCACAATTAGTAAAAGTTCAATGTGGTTTCGTTAATTGTCTGCATGAGCCGTTTCATCATTAAAATTAAGGGAGTAATTCCAAGTCAGTTTATGACAGGCACGTGATGACATAAGTCTAGTGCACAACTCAGCAGGGGTTGTTGCTTGCAAAATTTTGCAGATTTCTGCAATATTACATCTCACTGGCAACTATTTTCCAAGGGGCATTCATTAGACGATTTGGTGTCCCACATTGCACAATCTGTGCAATATTGTGCAATTTTCAACTACTTCGCGCATTGTGCAGTCATTGCGCGCATTACACAATTATTGCACACGTTACACCATTATTACACAAATTGCACAACAATCGTACGTCGCAGTACTTTGCAGTTCAAACCTGATTTGTTGAAAAAATCGTTCAAAAATCTGCATGTAGTACGGTAAAATTTTGAGGAATAGAAACCTATGATTTAGCGGGGAAAGGAATATTCTCTGGCGTACTAAACGCGTTCTAAACACAATGTTATCGTTTCGGTATTTTCCTAAAATTTTCCTTTTTTCAATTTTTTCGAGAATTTTTTGAATACCTACAGATACGAGTTACCAGCAGAGGTACTTTGACAAAAAATTGTTAGATATATTGATGCAGGCTAAACTTAGTTACAACAATACTCTTCCACGCACAAAGTGTAATTAGTTGTTAATTAGGTACAGTCGGGGAAATTGAAAATGCCCACCCCACCCTGACAGTCCATTTGGTCGACTGTATCGTGTTTAATGTTTGCTGACCTGTCAGACAAACATCAATCGGGGTGGGCATTTTCATAGTCCCTGACTGTACTGAGCTTCGCAAGGGAAGGGGAAAGAATATTTCAGCACGCTCAACCTAACGCTCAACACAGAATGGGCACAAGACTGCACATTATTGCTGTGCGCATTGCACACTTGACTGCACAATGTTACGAGGGGTTGACCACCGACGAAAAATGTGTACACCAATTTTCTAATTATACCACCATAGAATTTACATCTCACTATAGTAATCGCTCAAAATATTAGCAGTAAAGCATCGACGTGCTGTTCAGCTTCGATGGCCTTCTTACTGTTAAATGCTGCTGAGATCTTTCTGTCTCCTTTTTTTTGTATTATTTTGTCCTGGTTTGAAACATTTGGTGTCCTTTTTCCTTTCATGCCTAAGGAATGTGATAAAAAGAGATGGCGATATGAAAGAATATTTTCATAATCTTCCTCCAGGGCAGCCTAAACATAAAATATTCACTTCTCGAAGATTGATGAAGGGGAAAAGCGGGGGGTTAACCATAAGGCAAATTAGTGTAAAAGGCTAATTGGAAAAAACTGTTGATAATTGCTAAAAATCACTAGAACCGCTATAAAATAGCGAATATCCCAAAAAACTGTAAACCAAAATCGCTAAGTGGTTAACCTTTCAGAGAAAAGTAGTTTAAGAATTGGAAGATATTGTGTTTTTTTAATTGGCAGCAGTGACTTTTCACTTTTAATTAGGTTTTCAATTAAGTCGGCGGCCATAAGAGTTGAAGGGCACGTCGAGACTGCACTGACACGCATAGATTTACATCTCACTACTAATAGAAGACATTACGTCGCTTAAAATATTAGCAGTCTAATGTGTGAAACCTTAACGCACTGTTCAGCTTTCATGACCTACTTGATCTTTCAGTCTTTTTTGTTACTGTATTGTAAGGGAGAAAAGGATAAAACTACTAAAAATACTTTCCGAAAGGACTGCCTTGGTTTAAAGCATTTGGTGTCATTTTCCCTCTCATGGCTAGGGAATGTGGTAAAAGGAGATAACTACATTAAATGTGTGATTAAATCTAGTATTATAATAGAGTAAGACTTATGAAGGCGAAAAGTAAGGGGTTAACCATAAGGCAAATTAGTGTACCTACACTAAAAGGCTAGTTGCAAAAAAAATTGTTGAAATTGCTAAAAATCACTAAAATCGTATAAAATGGCAAAAAAATACACCAAAATCGCAAAGCGGTTAACCCCCTGGGGAAGAATTGTTTAAGATTTGGAACATGAAATGTTTTTTTTTTATATTTAGTTAGGTCGGCAAGCAAGGGGTTGACTACCCACGAAAAAGAATTTCCAAATAATTTCTCTTGCCTGTAGTTTCCGAGTGGTCAACAGCTCGTAATTTTCAAATATTTTCAACAATTTCTGAGTAATTTCCACTTTCCAAATAAGTTCCTTAATTTCCAAATATTTTTCAAATAGTTTCCACAATTTCCGAGTAATTTCTACAATTTCTCATGCATGTACACCACAATTTCAAGGTAGTCAACCCCTCGCAATATTACACATCATTAGATACCATTGCATATTGCACATTATTGCACACACGTGTGCCCCAACATTGCACGCACCCCTTGCTATTTTCATCCTATAACCATATACAGGATGTCCAGGAATAACGTCGCCATATTTTGGGAGGTGATTCCAGAGCTAAAAATATGAAGAAAAGTTCATATGAACAGATGTCCGAAGGGGCCTCCTGGGGGCGCTCAAAAACAGGTATTTATTAATTGTTTTTGAAACTGTTCTAGCTAGAATGACGAAATTTGGGTTCTGAGGTAATTTTGGGGTGACAAATTATCTGGTGGGAACAAGACAGTTGATTGACGACCACAGGCGTGCGAAACAGGGGGGCTTAGGAAAAAAATTCCCGCAAATTTTTTTCTCTAGCTTTCTTGAATTTTTGACTTCAGATAACAATTCTCCAAACGATTCTACATAAAAAAGGTACTCTTGATACTAAGTCATAGCATTAACCGTTTTCAAGAAAAACGCGATTAAAGCATGTCATGCCTATGGTAACAAATTTATAAATGCAAAAAAACAAGTTGGCTTGCTTCACAAATGTCGTTAGTTTGTCACTAACGACTACAACTTGTTATTCTAGCTCCAACTCTACCAAAAATAATTAGTAAATACCTGTTTTTGAGAGACACCTACCTAAAGTCTGTAGCGCCCCCTGGAGGCACTTTCGGACATTTGTTCATATGAACTTCTTTTCCTTTTTTTAGGTGAAGAATCAGCCTCCAAAATATGGCGACGTTATTCCCGGACACCCTGTATATAAGATGTAATATTGCAGAAATCTGTAAAAATTTGCAAGCAACGGCCCCTGCTGAGTTGTGCACCTAACTACACTTATGTCATCAGGTGATTGACATAAACTAACTTGCAATTGCACCCTGAGATTTCAGTCATGGAGGCAAAAATGAAACCACTCGGCACTTTTTTAAATGAATTACATCGGCGACGTGTCTGACTAATTATTTCTGTGCCAGTATAAGAACTTATTACGCTTGAACTCATACTAGATTCTGCAGTACTGGCCAACGAGGTGTTGCTTCCATACATTTCCTCAGAGTGTTTGTGAAGGGGGGTGAATTCTTCACTGTCACTATCAACTGCACGGATTAAGATATAAACATATTCAGCATTTTCGTAAAAACTTACTCGTCGCTCCCGTGGCCCAAGCATGACCAGTTGGAAGACCGCTCGAGTGGAAATTTGAAAGAGGGCTTGGTAATTGTTGTTGAAGATCTCTTTCCAACCGTTCGAAATCTCCAACTGACATGCGTTTGTATTTTGTCGTAAGTACATTGCTGAAAATAAATGTAAAAAAACCTGCAAAGCACGATGAAAAGACATAATAATAACCTGTGATCTCCTAGGTCGGGACTAGCCAGGCCTTTTGCAAGTTCGGTAAGTAAGTGAAGCTGTCTAGGCGTCAAGAATACCAATAAAGGGCCCATATTGACTTCCACGGAAACCTTAGGTCCTTCGAGTTCTTCTGTGCGTTTCAGACGAACTATAACCTGTTAGGTATAAAATAATTAATCACTAGAAACACCCCACTGCACCGAAACACTTGATTTTCACTGCTGACGCGTTTCGAACACAATGTGCTCATTATCAAAGCCGAAACTAAACAACCCTAACTGCCAGAAAACTGAAATATTTATAGGACCACCCGCGTAGCTCCACTCCTCGGCTGGGCAAAGTTAGATCAATCACAGGTCGAGCAATGGTCACACGTATAAATATAACAAGTCCTCCCTAAAGTATATCTCTAGACTTATAAATGACGATACTTTCCATCGCATCTAGCATCTGTGCCTTGTTAACGATACAAACTAAATTAATATTATCACTTATTCTGTGGTCATTGTGTAAAGCATGTAGGGCAACACTGCTTTCTCAGTTCTGCCATATTTAAGGTGGGCTAAGTGCTCCTTAAATCTGGTGTTGAGAGACCTTCGTGTTTGACCTACATACTTTAGATCACAATTTTGACAATTGATTTCGTATATACCAGATTTTTCGCTATTCCCTGCTTTATCTTTCGGGTTGCCTAAAAGGTTTTTCAGATCTTAAATTTTGTTGGGCAAAAAACCTTGTCAAACCTCTTGTCCACTGAGGTTCAAAAGGTAATGCGACAAATTTTAAGTCCTGTTTTTGTTCTTCGGAGCGAAAGGTCGTGGCATTTAACACTTGTTGTTTGAATTTTAATTTCCTAATGAGGTTATCTACTATGATAGGTTCAAATCCGTTACATCTCGCTATGTCTTTGATTGTTTTAGAGTTCTTTCTGATATCTTTTCTTGTTTAAAGGAAAATTCAGAAAACGGTGTGAAGAGGCCCTGAAGCGCTTTAAAAAGTCTAAAAACCCGGTACATTTTCAATATTACAAGCAGCTTAGAAATTTTACGACTTCTGCTGTGGACAAAGAAAAAAAAAGCCTATTTAAGACACAAGCAGAAAACTAGTTTTTGAGAAGATTATTGCTGATCAACTGCTCACATTCTTAAATGATTCTAATGTTTGCCACATCGTCAATTCTTATCTCTATTCTTCACTTTATTGGTTTAAGTCATTCTGCTCAATATCTATTTTTAAATTATCTTACAGATAGACAAAATATTACTAAGGTAGGGGATAAATATTCTGATGCAGTTTGTGCTAGTAGTGGCGTCCCTCAGGGATGTATATTGGGTCCTTTATTATTTTCAATTTATACATCACATCTCATCACTAAAGTTCAGTTTTGCAATTATCACTTATACGCTGAGGACACACAATTATATGTCTCTTTTAAAAAGAATATGATACTCTCTATGCTCTCTCACGATTAAATCAAGATCTTGATAATCTTTCATCCTTCGCGAAGGCTCATGGTCTTTTACTTAATCCAAGCAAATCCAAGATGTTGCTTTTTGGTAAGCAAAAAGATGGTTCTGAAATTTCGGAGACATTGGTAGTTACTGTTGTGTTATCTCAACTTAATTTTTGTGATGTAGTAACGGGACCCTGTATTGATGCGGAAGAGTTAAGGGGATTGCAGGTTGTACAAAACTCGTGTGTTCGATTTGTTTATGGACTCAACAGATATCAACATGTTTTACGAAAATTGAGTGAGATCTCTTGGCTGTGGAAAATCGCCAAAATCGCCATAAATTGTTGCACCGGTTTGGCCAAGGCATTTACTATTTTAGTTTATATTCTGCCAAATGTGTTCTACAGTGTTTGCGTTTTTGTTATTTTTTCTTTGTGGAAGAACAGCCCCTGTCTAGTACAGGGTAGCTGAACATGCGCCACGAGATTTTCCAAATATTATTTATGTATATTAATTTAGGGAATGACATGTTAATTTTTTGTTTTGGTAAATAAATAAAAAAAAATGTAAACTTGCCATCTTGTATTGTGCACAATGATGGGAGTGTGCCGAGATATAGCGGAATGTGCCGGATTCTTTCCTATAAACGTCAAATTCTAACTTATTATTATTTCTAATCAGTAGTGTGTCTAGAAAAGGGAGTTTTTTTCTTTTTTTCAACTTCATGAGTGAATTGAATACTCGGGAAAATTGAGTTTAATTTTGAAGTGTAGTCCCTACAGGGCAAGTTCAACCTTACACAGGTGCTCTGCCGGTAACCTTACCCTGCGCAAAGCACCTAGCGGCGAGTAGCGACACTTCGGGGATTTGGTATCCTCGATACGTAGGACGGGTTTTTAATGCAACTTCGCAATCGACATCGCAACCCACAATACAACTAATTCTGTGAGTGTGGAGCCATCTCCTGAGTCAGAATCAAATTAAATATGCTCTATACTTAAACCTTAAGTAAATTTCTCAGGTAGTCGAGTGTATGTGGGACGGGAACACTCGGAAAAAAAGAGAACTAACATCAAAAGAAACCAGCATTTCATCTATTTTTAACTTCACATGTTTAATTTTGTTGATAAACTCCAACGAGTTCTTGACCGAGAAACTAACAGATAAATTACTAAATTCTTTGACCAACCATTTAAGATTTAAGGAACACTTAACCAACGTTACCATAGAATAAGTGATAATATTAAGTTAGTTTGTAGTGTTAACAAGATGCAGATGCTAGATGCGATGTAAAGTATCGTAATATACAGGGTGTTTTGCAACCGCGTGTAAGTTTTTTAACATTAGATTGCCCATCAAAAAAAAATTGTTTAGGTCGAAGTCGTCTCCTAAGGAAGTTAGGGCTTTACCATAGGGGGCAGTTTTTCTTATTTGGATATCTCTAAAACCACTCATTAAATAAAAAAATACCAAGAATAGTAAAAGTTGCAGTTTAAGCTGCTCTTTAGAACAGGCACCACAATTTTTAAAATGCGTGACCTTGAAAAATTTTCCAGTTACCTCAGGTACGGATATCTCTAAAACCACGCCTTAAATCAAAAAATACCAAGTATAGTAAAAGTTGCAGTTTGAATTGCCCTTTCTAACTGATACCACCATTTTTAAAACGCGCGACCTTCACACATTTTCCGGAAGAAAAATATCAAATGTGTCTCCGTTTTCTGGGGATCCCGTGTTCATAATCCAACGAAATTCCCCATGTAGATGTATATTCACTGGCTACTAGTGTTCACCAAATTTCATTCAAATCCGTTAATCCGTTCCTGAGATAACTAAGAAAAACTGCTCCCGATGGCTGATTTTAAAGCCCTATAACTTCCTTAGGAGACGACTTCGACCTAAACAATTTTGTGCCAATCGTTACCATTTTCGATGGGCAATCTGAGGTTAAAAAACTTACACGCGGTTGCAAAACACCCTGTATAAGTCTAGAGATAGGCTTATGAACGCCGATACAGGCCCGATCGCATATTCATCTCTGTTTACGCTACTTTAGGGAGGACTTGTCATATTTATACGTGTTCACCCACCATTTCTCGACCTGTGATTTGTTTAACTTTCACAGCCGAGGAGTGGAGCTACGCGCGTGGGCCTATAAATATTTCAGTTTTCTCGCAGGTAGGGTTGTTTAGTTTCGGCTTTGATAATGAGCACCTTGTGTTCGAAACGTGTCAGCAGTGAAAATCAAATGTTTCGGTGTAGTGGGGTGATAGTAATAACAACTTACCTCAATTTTTCTGTCAAATTGGCCAAACATTATAATATTCCGGTCTTCACTCGGCAACTGACAATCAGCTTCGGAACTTTCTGGTTCGTTCATGTAGTGACTATCAAAACTTGATTGCATGCTACACTGAGTGAAACTTCTAGCTCTACTACAAAATTCAACGGTGGAAATAGTGATTCCATCCAGTCGTGTGGAACGTGAGATGTAAGCTTGATCCACATACGCCTTCTTGGTGTCTTCTGAAGAAAAATTGGTTGCTTCTTCTCTAGGCGGATCCGAACAAGATTCATCGTTATATTTGATCCTGAAAAATTAATTTCCAACAAGTTGTGGCACTTTACCGCAAAAAAGAAACTCACGAATTTATATTGAAAACTATTCCAACACCCACTGAACTTCCCTTTGGAAGATGTTCTATTTGGAAAACTGAATTTAAGAATGTTACCTTCACTCTATTAAGAACTGAAAAAGAAAAATAAATTCTGCAGGCCATTTTTTAAACAACCTGATTCGATTACAGCTGCAAATGATTCTATTCCGATAAATGGCTGTGAATCCACCGACGGCGACGTGGACATTACCTGTTGGGCACATTCTTCAGCCAAGTGTAACGAGCTAGTCATGGAACTCCACATAGACTCAAACATGGAAGTTGCTGAAATTACTTTTTAACAATCGAGTGTCAAAAATGTAGTCATGAATGATGTAAAAATCTAGTGAATCAATTTAATGATATCTCAAGAATAAAAATATGTTTTTTTGGGACACAAGATACATTATTACCTTAAAGCTCAAAACCTATCAAACATGCGAAAACTTACCAGATTCCTTTCGTTGTTTGGGCTGGGCGGTGATTTTCAAGTCTGTTACTTCTATAGAACTCGATTCGCTTAATACAGACGCCCAAGGTACATCTACTTTGATTTTTCCGATCCAGCCGTTTACGAATTCAAAGGGCCAGTTTTGTTTATCGGCCAGTTCGTTGAGTGCCTAGACAAAATAGCTATTTATGTAACAAGTGGGAAAAGTACATCATTTCCTTACGCGGGTAAGGAAATAATGCATTTTCCCACGTGTTACATACAAGATTTTTCATAATTCCGATCGAGACATTCAAAAACTATAATTGGCGAAGCACTGAAAAAGATTTGGTGTTTTTTCATAACTTGTATGAAATGTTTAGTAATTACGTGGATCGTGCTGATTGAAACAAATTAAAGAAATTATATTAACATAATTACTTTTCGCACTGTAATTCACTTTTCGCACTAGTGTGGAAATATGATGCATTTCCTAACAGAGATTAGTGGGAAAAATAACATTTTTCGCACGGGATTATGAAAAATTCTTTGATGCAACTAAAGTCCTTTATTATTTAATAAATCATATAATATGAACTATGTTTGTCTGCTTTACGCATTTTTAAATACGCAACGCAGTATACAATAAATGCGTACAATTCCAGATAATGCGTCCTTGAGAGTTAAATTCGCAATTAATATACATAAATAAAAACACGTGTAGCTAATGCTGCATTTTAAGAAATTGGTAGGTACATTTCTTGCTCGTTCAAATCGTTGAATGAATTATTCTCTTTTAAATGAAAGTCTGTAACTTTAGCCTATGACGCAGTCATGCATGATGCATGTTTATTTTTACGTCTGATATACAGGGTAGTTCACGAAGACCGTTAATTAAAAACTTTTGGGGATCCACTTGCAGTAGAATTTTGAAATTTGGTTTTGGTGCTATACCATAAATATTCCCAACCCCCAGCACTTACGGTTTTACCGTGGTTATTTTAAAGCCCTCGTTTTGATTATAGATTTGCATTCGTCTCTTAATTGTGAGTTTTACCGCACCCACTTTTTGCCTACCTAACTGTCACCGTTTTTGATACATGTCAAAATATGTATCAAAAATTGATGTACAATCCGCAACAGAAAAAATTATATCTTCCGATCGGTTGAAGATTAAGAAACCAAGCTGGGAGGGTAGAAACTAGAAGGTTCGAGCTTTCTTTTGATTACTCAATTGTTCTTGTCGACGTAACAATGTGGTGGAAATTAATTATCAAAAATTGTTTAAAAGAAATTGTTCACAACTTAATTTTTCCAAATGCGAGTACGGTCGCGGGCAAAAAAATAGGCCATCGAAATTTCTGTCACGTCAAAAAAGGCTATGCAGTCCATGCATTATTTGTCATTATGACTGACGTTTTGACAAGTGATGGCCCGTTCTTTTTGCCAGCGATAGTACACAATTTTATGCAGCCAAAAGATGCAAAATAAAACTCTTAGATTGCTATTAGCATTCCCTATACCTATTTTTCAACAAGTTTTAAACAACGTAACTTTAGGAGCTCTAGAAAAGAAGAAATGTTCAAAAAGCCTTTCCCATCTTTAAAAAATTAATTTTTCTTCACTTTTGGCAATTTTTAGGAAAGGTAAGCCCCTCTTGGACTCTAGGACACCAAATTCTTTCACAGATCCTGAATTTTGAATAATTGAAGAAAAGACCCGAAAAGACACTTCTGAAAGAGTAACACGTTATTTTTTCCGATACTTGATTGAGGTAGGTATACTTCATGAATAAAAGAAAATAATAATCGTTGAAAATTACATGACAAGCAAAATAATGAATGGGTATTTACTCGGGTATTTAGATAGTGGGTTGTTGATTGTTCTTATACTACGCATTTTGAGAGCGTTGTTCTTTATGATTAGCTATAATGAAAAACAAGGGCGCTCCTAGGGGAGGGGGTAATTACCCCCCCACCAAGACCGGAGCAACACCTAGAAAAAAGTGTATGTATAAAGATTTTAGGAGCTAATATAATTGGCAATCTTTATGCAGAGGTGTCCTTTTTTAAGCTTGATTCGGTCTTTTTGTAAAAAATGCGACTTTGATAAAAAATTCTCCTCATGGCTGGCATTTTGGCGTATGTATTTTCATTGTTGCATTGTTGTTATCAATTCCTTTGGAATATGTCATCGGGCAAGTAGCTAAAGCAATTGCTTCTTATTTGATATGTACTTGTTCTGGAAGGTCCAAAGAAGGTAATGATTATATTCATAAAATCCCCACGTCTATGTAGCATTAGTAAATAATTTGTAAAGAAATAGGATACTTTTACGATTTAATTCTCGATTTAATTAGGTACTAATTGTACAGTGTTGTTCAGACGGAACAAGTACATATCAAATAAAAAGCAATTGCTTTAGCTACTTGTCCGATGACCTCTTTCAAAGGAATTGATGACAACAATATAATAACAATGAAAATGCGTACGTCAAAATGCCAGCCAATGTATAATGAAATTATGTGTAAAACGGTGTAAACAGGCTGATTCCGATGATTACTGTTGTTTCCAATTAATTGAAATGAACATTCGTTTTTTTACTTACTGGTGCCCCTTGCTATAGACACCTCCGTGCTATAGACTTAACAAACAAAATCTCTCGCAAAATCTTCAGCAGTTGTAAGGTACCTCTGGTCTGGAAGTCTGGAAGTACTGCTGTCTGCCAATTTAGAATGGGTAGACGCTTTTGATTTAATCCTTAATTAGTTAATGAAACTAACGATTAATGAGTAACGAATTCGCACATGAATAACGATTACGGTTAATTTGTTTCATTCAAATGTTTCCGCGTATGTTTCATAAATGTAGCCATCCTTTCCATTAGTTCATTTCAATTCAGGTAGAAAACTAAACTCAAACCGCTGCCGAACACTTGGCCGCAAAGAAATCCGCTATTTTAGAATGTTACCGTGTAGGGATCGAATCTCAGCCCCTGTTCATTTTCAATTACTTCGGCTGTACCTACTTCTACTTTATTGCTCTCGTTATTGCTTCTTGGGATGCTGGGATTAAAAATGCAGAGTAAAATCATATTCTAACCTGGACTCTATCTAACGGATAAAAGGGCAGCGTAAATCAGTCGTTTTTTTCTGTTTGATGTTAAACGGGCTTTCATTTACGTCAAAATTCCTGTCACTGTCAAATGTAAATAATAATAGTCGATTAATCGGTTTATTCGAATATCGGATATTTTACTATTCGACTAGTCGACTAACGGTTTTGGCCTCGGTTCTGACAAAAATTCCGAGAATTAATTCTAACCTGGACTCTATCTAACGGATAAAAGGGCAGTGTAAATCAGACGTTTTTTTTTATTTGATGTTAATCGGACTTTCATTTACGTCAAAATTCCTGTCAGTGTCAAATGTAAATAATTCAATATAAGAGTAACAATGGACACAGTTCTCCCTACTGAACGTTTGATGGAATCACAAAACAGCAGAAAAAGCCTGACTCACACCGCTCCTAAGCCCGTTAAAATGTGACTCAACTTTATTATTTAGGTTAGATGCCTAAGCTATTTTATGAGAAATTTCAGAGGTTCTTTATATTTTCACAAAAGTTCCTAAGAATGGTTTTATTTAAATACCTTCGAGGTTAATTATAGTCCAGGCAAAATAGACCAAAAGTCGAAATAGAGGAATTAAAATATGTAGTTCCAAAAGTTTCAGGAACAACGTAAAATAAAGTCCCATCGATTTTCGGGTCCGCGGGGGGTCGGGGAGAGGTTTAAAAGTCCGTTTTTTCAGTTTTTCGCTGATAACTCGAAAACGGTGCGTCGCACAGAAAATTTTCGCGAGAGCAAAATGAAAGATGGTTAAATTCCCTACAAAATGGTAGGTATAAGTTTGTCCATATATGGTTTAGTTTCCGAGATATCCGCCGACAAAAATAGATAATTTTTGTTCGGTTCAGCGGGTATAAAGTGGGTAATATGGAAATTAAGGGGTTTCGCCTGATGTGTCCCGAATAAGCGATGTCCACTGTACATACAGTCATACATGTAGGTACCTGTAATACATAAATCGAGGGGTAATTCACCTTTGAAATCAGGTGTACAAGGGAGATGAAGTCACTTCAAATCATCCTGAAATCACTTGAAATCAGTTGAAATCATTCTGAAATCCCTTGAAATCAGTTGAAATCATTTTGAAATAACATGAAAACTAGACAAAATCATTTCAAGATCATACCGCGAAATTTTGCCCAAAATATTTTCTATTTACCTATCTACCTCTATCTACCTCTTAACTAAAAAAACATTTGTTTTTATTATTTGGTTTGCACTGAAATCATTCATTTCTATCAAGACAATACATACTACGTACTTGAAATCAGAATAAAATCACTTGAAATCAGACTGAAATCACTTGAAACCAGACTGAAATCACTTGAAATCAGACTGAAATCACTTGAAATCTCTCTAAAGTAACTGAAATCGGACCGAAATAAGTTGAAATCACTGAAATTCTGAAATCAGGTGTACACATTTTTCGAGAGTGAATTACCCTTCGACATAAATACGTCTCGTCAAACTTTTTTCAAAAATTTTTGCTGGCGGATATCTCGGAAACTAAAACAGATAGAGACAAACTTATGTATACCATTTTGTAGGGAATTTAACCACCTTCCATTTTGCTCTAGCATAAATTTTCTGTGCGACGCACCATTTCCTAGTTATCAGCGAAAAATTGAAAAAACGGACCTTTAAATCTCCCCCCCAGCCCCCGCAGACCAAAAAATCGATGAGACTTTATTTTACGTTGTTTAGGGGATCTACCCCTACACATTCCTGAAACTTTTGGAAGTACATGTTTTAATTCCTCTATTTTTACTATTTTGCCAGGACTATTATTAATAGGTTTGACCTCGTGGTTGACTTAATTATTAACTTTTGATAATTCGCACGTGTCAATGGTATTCATAGCGTTTATGCTCGGTTTATGCCTTACCTGTACATCAAGACGGAGATTTCTCAAGGTACAAGTTCCCTTGAGCAAATTCACAGAAAGTTCATTTGGATTTATCTTGTTTTCAAAGTACTGTCCTAAATATCTTTGCAGTAGATACACATAAGCACCATTTTTCAAACCGTCAGTCATTCCGGCCCAGTCAAGAACCATTTCGGTAACTTTTTATGCGCTTTCTTCACTTCATAACACTATCAACCTTTGTTTTGGTTTCCATTAACACACGACGTGCTGTCGAGTTCCTTGACAGGAAAACAGCTGTTTCCGGACTTGCGCCGTTGCGCGTCAGAAAGATATGGTTACACTGCACTAAATATAAATTGATTCAAAAATCAAAGGTGGCAATCTCCATGCATATTTAATTGCTAATTTGTTGAAGAGTTTTAAAGTAAACTAGTGTCCGTTTCTTGTTTCTAAAATAGACCAAAATAATGACAACTTAGTACTTTCTCCTTGTCTCACATAATACAGGATGTCCGGAAATACGCGATATTAGCGATGACGTGAAACCAGTGGCGTAGCCACGGGGGTGCGAGGGGGGGGCGGTCGCCCCCCCCCCCCCCCGCCCTTAGTCCTTCGGCGCCCTTGCCGCACTGCTTACAATAAGTTTTTAACTCGCCGACAAATTTATTTCTAAAGCGCTAGGTCGCACGGCTAGCAAAGCAACCTTTATTAGGGGTTTTGTATTTTTATGGCATTACCTCTGCCTTTGGCCGAGGGTCTGCGAAGATTTGAAGGAATTTATTGCTTGATTAGTCCTGTGGCTATGAGTAGATATATTTCGCATATTTATAACCTTTGCCATCTGGCAAATTTCGAATAAACATTTACAGGAATGGTCTTAGCATTTCAGTATCTCTTTTACACTTCCCGTTTACGTTTGTAATTAAGTACCTACCATCTGTTCTGTTTAAAAAAAAATCGGGACATGCATACCGAGTTCAAAAACAAAAGACAACCTTAATTTAGGTTGGCGGAAGCCAATAAAAATAACATTTTAAACTATTTCGCAAAGAATGGTAGGTAGTTCAAGTGTTTGTGCAAGTGGCAGAGGTATAGTACTGGTAGTGCCTGTAACTTAAGAGAATCAGCAGGATCAAATATAACGATGAAAATTCTTTCACTAATACGAGGTAAAATTGTATTTTAAATTTTCTATGCGCCTTTTTCCGGGTTGCCCCCCCCCCGCCCCTAATACCTAGCTACGCCACTGCGTGAAACCGGCATCTTTAAGCATATTCCCGTGAACTTACCATCACATACTTGGTAAGAACAATTGATGACGTCATGGTTTGGGAGATGACATTTCATGACATATCAATTTGACATTTGATTGACATTAATGACAAATGAAAATCCATAAGTTTTGCGTGCCATATAGCTTTCAAATCGAAGTACCGCGGCCCAGTGGCCCATAGCTTTAGGAATGCGAGGAACAAAAAGTTAGAAAATATCTCTAAATAAGCTATTAATACAAGTTGGAATGGCCATTTTAGATGACGTTAATAATTTTACTCTCGAATGCAGTATTTATAAATTAATGAATGCAGTACATATTTATAAATTAATTTATTCTTTCGATTTGGCGACCTTTATTAATTGATGATGACCATTTCAAAATGCCAATTTGTTTTGAATCGAAGGTTGGATACTTTAAGCATACACTACACAAAGAGCAAGACTCATAAATCCACCATGGGCTTGCTACATTATAGTATTGCTACAGTTCAGCTACACACGAGTTAACCCTACATTTAGCCACTTTTAGCCCCTGAAATGAACTGTCATTTATCTTACCGCAACATCCAACCAACCTCCGAAGCTGGTTACGTCGCTGGTAACGTGATGACGTCATTGTTACGTCTGGTTACAGTCGGGAATTGTGGTAAGCTCTTACCAGATGTAAATTAGTAAGATGGTAAGCTCACGGGAAAATGCTTTTTGTTGTGTATTGCCATATAGGGCGGGATTTTAATAAGGTTGTAACTATGAAAACAATAATGATAACTTAGCTTACCATGCTGCCTATAAGAATACAAATACAAACAATAAACAGCAGTAAAAAAATGCAGCAGAGAAGCGGCTGGAACCTCCCCATTGCTTGGATCTTTGTATTCTGTGTATAGATAGTGGTCAATTCAACAGAAATTTTTTACCCTTATCGACTGCGGCTAATTTTGCAATTTTCTGACAAATACCGACACCACCTCGGACATCACCCATCACATTTGACAATATGTTCCTTTTAAGGTTAATCTTTTGCCACCTTTTTGACAACAACTGCCACTTTATGTCATCCACTGTCAGCTCGCTCCCTTTTAATGAGAAAGAATTTTTTCTCTATTTTCCACTGAAATGGCAGAAACTGTGAATACATTTTTAGAACGAGAATTTGATCGTCTTTCTAATGGCGACATAAAAAAGGAGACCTTTGTATTTAAAATTTAAAGTTGATATGCCTAAATGGCACTTCCCGTGGACCAATTGCTTCCAAAAACCTTTCAGGTCTTCAACGGGTCACCCAATCTCCATGCACCAAATTTCAGCTAAATCGATTCGCTAATTTGGGCTATAATGTATTTTTAGTGTTATTATGAAATTTCGATTTTTTGACCCAAAGAGCACTAAATGCGAACGAATTTTGTCTTACTTAAAACCAGAATTTAAAGACCTTTTTGATGGTGACAATAAATCTTTCAAAAACTTGTTTTGGATGGTTAAATGAGTGAATAATTTTAAAGTTACAAATTGGTGTGTCAAAACGGCAGTTTCCGTGGGCCGATTGAATCCAAAATTTGTTCAGCTCTTCGACGTGCAATACAATCCCCGTGTGCAAAATTTCAGCCAAATCGGTTCAGGGGCTTGGGCTGTACCGCGATTTTAAAGTCGGATAAAAATCATTTTTTTTTCAAAAAGGGCACTAAGAATGAATACATTTTTAGAAGCAGAATTTGAAGGCCTTTTCTATCGTGAGGTGAAAAATGGGGGTTTGCATTTAAAATTTAAAAGTTGATGTGCCAAAATGGCATTTCTAGTTGCACGATTGGCTCCAAAAGCTTTTCAGATCTAAGTTGGGTTATCACATGCACACGTACCAAATTTCAGCTAAATCTGTCGAGTAGTTTGGGCTGTGGCGTGTTTACGAACGTACGTACGTACGTACATACATACAGACACATTTTAAAAACCACTTTTTTGGGCTCCTGAGACCTCAAAACGTATAGATCCGGTCTTGTCTCGAATTCGAAAATTTTAGTGATTGCAGTAACCTCCCATTTTTTTAAATGGTGAAGTGGAGTGGGGAGGTTAAAAAGAAACAAGCACTAAGAAAAACATACAAAACCTTCTGTATCCCACTAAACCTCTAATCAAAAAAATCTCCCTAAGCAAATTTAAAGAAGGAGGAGCAGCTATATTACAAGAAATAAATAAAAACCACCATAAAGAAAAATTAGGCATCAAATTAATTAAGCCCTTATTCAAATATAAACTACAAATAAATTATTATTATTATTATTATTATTCCCTCGTGGTGGCGCTACCAAACCGATGGTACCAACCGGCAACCACACCTAGCAAAATGACCAGATCAGCTGTCAGTGATCTGTCTTCGTACTATTTGCGAAAATTAGAGGATGCGTCGAATTTTGCCCTTTTAGCGCAGCACAAAAATGAAAGATGATTTAACAAACACCTTGCAGACAACGAAAGACCAAGTTAAATTTAAACGAAAATCACAGCTGATTGACAGCTCGACAGACGATAGCTGAATTATTTCGCTATAGGTTGGTACCCTCAGTTTGGTAGCGCCACCACTAGGGATTAATGATAACTAAGTTATGCCAGTATTAAAGATAAAATCTTTTGAAATCCCACCCATAGTCAACGCCTCTCACTGAAGCCAAACAAATCGAGATTTCAAGGTGCAAATTCAAGGAAATTGCATTTTTCTCCAAATTCTTTATTTACAGCTACTGTGTTTCGTTTTAAGACATCAATATTAATAATTTGAAAAATTGTTAGCGATTAAATCGTTGCATCATGTATACAATGACAACCTCAACCTAGCTCAACGAAGATGGCGGACCTACGTCACGCTAATGGTCCGTATTAGAGGATAATATTTTAAGGGCGTATTCTACGATTTAAAAGATGAAGAAAATTTTGAATAAACATGGGTCGATAAATGCCTACTAAGGGAGCTAGGGCCCCTTAAAGGGTCACTTTGAAAGTGTTTTTTTCTAAATTTCTTCAAAACGGTTGAAAATAACAACGTGAAATTGAGCATATCTTTAGTATACCTACCTAATTATAAGTTATTGATGCTGAATTCACTATCGTGACAAAAATTTCAAAGTTTTAATCAAAGTGTCAAAGTGTCCTGTACAGGTGGGCTTATTAGGAATAAATTTGCTCAAATAATTTTTGTAAGTTGTTTTTTCTCAAATTTAGCGTCAGAATCTAAATGATTGAAGTTTTGTACGTAAAAATGGTGCTCCTGTTCGAAATCGCTACGAAATTTTTGTCACAATTTTATTTAGTTATTTACCAAATTATCAAAAATTAGCGAAAAAATGTCGATCAGCTTTTCCAGGACCCCATAGGTCTCATAGGAGGCATTTTCCGCCATATGTCCACACGAACTTTTTTTCCTTAAATAACGCAAAGAATCAGATCCTGAACTCGTTTTTGATAATTTGGTAAATAAACTAAAATCTTCTGCAACAGATTTTCGCGCTCAAAAAGACTTAGGGTCAATTTACTCGAAAACAGTGCGTCGTAGCGATTTCAAATGAGAGCATAATTTTTTCTGGTGTCAGATTTGAGAAAAAATGATTTACAAAAATATTTGAGCGAAGTTAGTCCTAATAAGCTTCCCTTGTGTGGGACGCTTTATGATTGAAACTTTAGAATTTTCTCCATAAATTCAGCATCAAAGACTTACTAAAGATACCCAATTTCACGGTGTTATCTTTAACCGTTTTGAAGAAATTTAGAAAAAAACACTTTCAAAGTGTCCTCTTTAAGGGGCCCTAGCTCCCTTAGGGGGCATTTTTCGACCCATCCCTGTTAAAAATCACCACCGAAAACCACCAAAAAAACGATTCAGGTTTTTGATGTTCCAAGGTGGTTTTAGGTAGGTATTTGGCCGGGAAATTACCACCGCATCCCATCAAAAAAACGAACCACCAAAAAACATCAAAAATATTTATTGAAAAACGGAAATTCCAACAAAAAACCACTAAAATTACAGTGAACTGCAGTTAGTAGTCATACCATCAAAATCCACAGAATCCGGATTCTTCTTTCTTGGCCTTTTTGCAGCACTTCAGGTCAGAGCCAGATTCTGTTGGCAAATACATGCAAAAAAAATTAGCAATAAATATTGCATTGTTTAATTGAACAAGTGAAGATACCTATATTATATACAATGTTTAAAATAAATTACCTAATTCAGATTCAGACATACCTGAGATGCAAACCATGAGCTTTATAAGCTAATCCATAACTTCCTCGATTCTTATTTTTTTTACTTTATACAATTTGTTTGGGTTGTAATCTGTAGATAACTTCTTGATATCCAACTACTAGCATCTTGCCATATCCTACGGATAAATTTTAGCAACAACAAAGGCGTAGGTTCCTACCATTGATCTAATGTTCCTACGTATAGGTACCTGGAATGAATCAAATAGGTGAATAAAATCGAGGATAAAAATTAAATGTTAGATTGTTAGTTTATTAATTTGTTCAAAATCAAAAAAATTTGCATGGAAAACCCGACTGTGCATGATTTAGAAGAAAGTTCAAATGGTTTACACGAAAGTTCGAAAACGTTTTATTTGCTTACCTACATTTTGTTCCTTTCTGGCCGACGAGAACAGACCATGGCGAAAAACCGTCACCCTCACAACGGAAAAACGAAAAGCAGTAATAAACACATTGAAAAACAACCCGCAATTCCGCAAACCATCTCCAAACAGGAACCGGAAACCGACCAGAAAAGGTCTTATCATTGGTCCACATAAGGTCTATGACATAAGTCACATGAGAAGACGTAGCCGACCACCTCCGACACACGACGAAACTCACGAAACCCACTTTTGTGGGTTCTGATGGTTTCTGGTGGTATTGTTTCGATATTTTTTTAATTTGAATTTTTGGTAGAAATAAACATCAGAAATGTTGATTTTTGGAATTACCATCAAATTACATCAAAATTCCATCAATTTGAAAACCACTCCATCAAATTCCTCAATAAACCGTACAAAAAGCATCGAAATCTCATAAATTTTTGATGGTTTGACAATGTTTGTAATGTGGCGATTTTTTACAGGGATGTTTATTAAAACTTTTGTTCGCCTTTTTGATCGTAGAAGTACGCCCTTAAGATATTATCCTCTAATTTCCGGACATTCTGTAGAGTCGGAACAGTTTTCCTCAAATTATAGATAAAACTATGAAAGTAGGAAATTGCCGATTTTCATCCTTCCTAGCCCTCTCCAAATGCCATCTCAAATACGCAATAATTTTGATGTGAACGTAGATAACTCTACTCTGCTTGATTGGTTGCCTATATAATTGGAATGTAAACATATTTTATTTGGGTGTAAATGTGCCTCTCAAGATGGCAGAAAACAAACGCAAATGACATGACAGCAAATACGCATGACAGCCAAGTCAAGTGTCAAATGTACGTCACGTCTTAACTTAACCTTATTTATCGTATTGATGTCACTGTCCACGTTTCTAGTGGAAATAAAGAAGACGGCATTAATTATTTATTTTTCAACAGTATTAGCATTATTTTAGTCAACGCAACATGTCAGGTGAAATTATTAATAATTTAGTAGATCTCAAACTACATGACCAAAACCACTTGGAAGACAAGGATGATTTGGTAACTCCTTGGGATGTGGTTAGTACAAGTGAGACTGGAATTGATTACGACAAATTAATAAGTAAGTCTAGTAATTGAATAATAGTGCTGTTTTAAGTATAGCTTAGGGCTGACTAGGTACTTTTTTTGTATCGTATCACATACAAGATATTGCATCATCCTCTCTTTGTAGAAAGGTTCGGCTCGAGTAAAATAGATGAGGAGCTTCTGGCAAGATTTGAAAGGGTCACTGGTAAACCTGTGCATCATTTTCTCCGCCGAGGAGTTTTCTTCTCTCATCGTGACATGCATTCCATTTTAAATCAATACGAGTCTGGCAAGCCCTTTTATCTATACACGGGGCGCGGTCCTTCATCCCATTCCATGCATTTGGGTCATCTTATTCCATTTATATTTTGCAAGTGGCTGCAGGGAGTTTTTAACGTACCTTTAGTTATACAAATAACGGACGATGAGAAGTTTCTGTGGAAGGACTTGACAATGGAAGAGGCACGTAAAATGGCTCGAGAGAATATCAAAGATATTATCGCTATTGGTTTTGACCCCAAGAAAACGTTCATTTTCTGTGATTTAGATTATATTGGGTAATGGTTTTTGGTCATTAGCCCAGTCAAATTAGACAAGAAAGTGGCGATCGAGTGAAAAAAATCGCGGAGTTTTGAAATTTGGCATGGTTGTTCGCTAGTATCTACAGAACATCGTACTAAAAGTACCGGAGGGTGGGGGGTGAGCTGAATGTGCGTTTTCTGCGTTTTTCGTATATATCTCCGTAACTACTAATCCTAGCGAAAATTATTCTATATACAAAATTAAAGCAGACTTAATTTCCTATCAAAACGGTCCTATTCGTTTTTGTCGTAGCATTCATACTTTAAATGTTATAAGCTTGACAAGTTCTCATATTTACTTGGGATGGCTCCAGCCAAGGAGTTTAAGGTTTTGACCCGCACAAAAATAAAGTAGTGCTGAAAATTGGCACTTATGCTCTACTGGCAGTCCTAAATGACGTGTCAAAAGTTCCGGAGCCTGCGGTGCCGGCGTCCTATTTTTTTGGTACCGGAAGGCCTTAAGTGATAGTCATACATTATTTTCCGCTTAACATGATTATTTATGAATCGATTTGATCGAGATTGGTCTCAAAATGACCACAACGACCTAATCAATACTGATACTACTGATAGACTCATGAAATTTTGAGATGAAACATCCTTTTTTTTTCTTGGAGAAATCGTGCTCCAGAATCGGCTTCGTGTTGTTTTTGCGATTATTTCTCCAACGGCTTATCGGACGACAAAAATGTATAAGATCTTTTCGTTGCAAATTTTGTCCTGAACATTTCAGCTCCTACACATTTTTGTCGTTAGATAAACCATTGAGGAAATAACCGGAAAAAAGCAGCGCGAAGTCGGTACTGAAGTACGATTTCTCCGAAAAAGGACTTGGCGCTGCTTTTTTCCGATTATCTCCTCAATGGTTTATCTAACGACAAAAATGTGTAGGAGCTGAAATGTTCAGGATAAAGTTTGCAACGAAAACATCCTATACATTTTTGTCGTCCGCTTAAGCCGCTGGAGAAATAATCGCAAAAAAGCAACACGAAGCCGATTCTGGAGCACGATTTCTCCAAGAAAAAAAAAAGATGTTTCATCTCAAAATTTCAGGAGTCCATCAGCAGTATCAGTATTGATTAGGTCGTTGTGGTCATTTTGAGACCAATCCCGATCAAATCGGTTCATAAATAATCCAGTTCTAAAAAAAATAGGACTTTTGACACGTCATTGAGGATCGCCAGTAGAGCATAAGTACCAATTTTCAGCCCTACCTTATTTTTGTGCCGGTCAATACCTTAAACCCCTGAGCTATAAGCCATCTCAAGGAAATATGAGAACTTGTCAAGTTTATAACATTTAAAGTATGAATCCTACGACAAAAACGAATAGAACCGTTTTGATAGGAAATTTAGTCTGCTTTAATTTTGTATATAGAATAATTTTCGCTAGGATTGGTAGTTACGGAGATATATACGAAAAACGCAGAAAACGCACATTCAATCAGCTCACCCCCCACCCTCCGGTACTTTTAGTATGATGTTTTGTAGATACTAGCAAACCATGCCAAATTTCAATACTCCGGGATTTTTTTCACTCGATCGCCACTTTTTTGTCTAATTTGACTGGGCTACATAATTTCGCCATATTTCTAATTAATTTTTTCCGTAGCCAATGTCCACAGTTTTATCAAAATATGGTGAAGATTCAGCGATGCGTCACATTTAACCAAGTCAAGGGCATATTCGGATTTGATGATAGTACAGTAATGGGCAAAATAAGTTTTCCGTCCATTCAAGCAACACCAGCTTTGTCAACATCTTTCCCTTTGATTTTTGGAAATAGCAAACTACCCTGTTTGATTCCCTGTGCCATTGATCAGGATCCGTACTTCAGAATGACAAGAGATGTGTCTCCAAAACTGGGTTTTCCCAAACCAGCATTGCTACATTCGACATTTTTACCTGCTTTACAAGGTGCTAAGACAAAAATGTCGGCTTCAGATGCTAACACTACAATATACTTGTGTGAAACACCAAAGCAACTAAAAAATAAAATAAATAAACACGCGTTCTCAGGGGGACAAACCACTGTTGAGGATCATAGAAGACTGGGTGGCAATTGTGATGTTGACATCGCTTACCAGTATTTAAGGTTTTTCTTAGAAGATGATGACAAACTAGAACAAATTAGGAAAGATTACACAAGTGGAGTGCTGTTAACAGGAGAACTGAAAAAGATTCTTCTTGATATTATAAGCCCGATAGTTCTTCGGCATCAGGAACTTAAGGCCAAAATCACAGATGAAGTATTAGAGCAGTTCATGCAACCGCGAAAACTTGATTTTGACTATTAGCTGAGTAAATATTTATTTTAAATTATTACTAGTTAGATTATTTAATACAAATTGTACCTACTACATTTTTTTGAACTACAATAAATTTTAAAGCGTTTTTTATTTTGACTTATATGGGTTTAAAAAGAAAGAATTGGCAAAAGTATTAAAGTTGGGTGTTTTAAGTACGCACTTTCTAGATAGGTTCCTAGAGCCAAATCAGGCCATAAATTGAAGACCCTTTGAAAATAACTTGCATGTTTAATTTCCTTTATTTGAACATCGTACTCACTATTGTTTTTTTTTAGTAAGAGCTGTTAGACTTGTCTTAGGAACGTCACTCACAATTGACAAATCTTACAATCTTCAAAAGCAATTATCTAGTAAACTACCAACTCTACTTAAAAAATGTATAGAACCATTTTTGTAGAAAATTTAGTCTTTATTTTTCATATAACACACAAAAACCAAAAAGAGGGACCTGTTTTCAGGTTTCCCTCCTCGCGCTCACCCTCTAGGTGTCAGAAATTTTAGTATGTTCATTACTATACCCTCCCAAACAATGCTGCAAAGTTTCAAAACTTTCCGAATTTGTTCAAGCATTTTTCCTATTTTGACTGGACTATGGAGTACCTAAATCGCTGTACGAGGCGTTTTTACCCGTGTTTCTTATTTATCGATCAGAACTATCGCGCTCTGGGTCCCGACCCTGCTACCCCATAGATTAGATAGAACTATGCACCATGATTCGCTTTGAAAATGTGTTTATAAGTAGGTACTTTTTTTTTCAAACGCGATAACTTTTGAACGCTTTGAGATATCGTTTTGAAATTTGGGTGGCAGGTAGGTGGTACCATGAATATTTCGAACGTGTTCGTGAATGTGCATAATCAGCGTACGGAAAAGGGGTCAAAAGGGCATCTGAACAGTACCTAGCGCTGAAAAAAGAGCACATACAAACAACCTCATTTTTTTTATTGCAGTATTCGACATCCCTTATCCAGCAAAATCGAAAACCTCCCGTCATTTTTCCGGAAGAGGTTTTTATAGGACCGAAAATACCCTTTGAACCGTCGAAAAATTAAAATTATTTTGGTTGTAAGTCAAAAGTCATCAACCCTTGACCATACTCTCCTGATTTTAGTGCCGTAGCAGTATGCGAGGCATTCTTGATTTAGCTTATTCGTCCGCTCGTTCCTCACTCTGTCCGAGCGATAACTTGGGAACAGATTGAGATATCGGTATACGGCTTTGTCTCCCGAAAAGTAAGGCGGGGATTGCTTTTGGGCCATATCGGACCGAGGGGCCGGGAACGGGATGAAAAACAGAAAAATACTAATTGCAATAACTCGAGAACGAGAACTACTGGAGATATCTTACTGAAACTTAGTATGCACGTTCGACTTGTTGAAAGTGAGGGCGTGCCAATTTCGGGGATGAAAACCACAAAAAATATGATAACTCCGCAAGGGTTGCACGCAGCTATTTCAAACCCAACGTATACACACGTACACAAATATTTCGATGGAATCTTACGAGGAAGGCATTTTCAATAAAATCAGACAGATGGTGTGGAAATTAGGAGTTGTAACTCACAATTCCGCTTAATAATTATTTATCGAAAATAGCGTCATTCGATAGCTTTCCGTTAATGATTCAAAAAAAGTGTTATTCATATTATGCAAAAAACCACCCTTAAAGGCGCTACAACCTCTAATTAACATGTATAGAATCACAAAAACATGAGAACTCAAAAACTACTTCTTATTAGCGTATGAAGGCAGAATTTGGTAAGGTGATTTTCACTGACACTGTATAGGCGGATGAACAAATTTTCACTAAGTTCTAACAAGGTGGATGAAATCTCGGATGAAATTTAAGGGTTGAAACTGGAAATTTCTTGAAGTAAATGGTGGTGCATGTAAAATTACGGGGTTCGATAGATTTCGGTCAACCATTGAAAAAAGCCTTACCTATGAGTTTTCAACCATCAAGAACCAACCCCTAAAGCTATGCAAGCGGATATAAATACATTTTATTTATTTCTTCTGAAACCCTGTTGATTTATTTATGACGTGGTCACAGCACGGAGGGGGACACCTGCGCATATATTGAGGGAAATTTTTCCACTTCCGGTTTAACCGGAAATGGCCTTAATTTTTTTTTTCAAATGGAATTATAGTTTTTTTCAATGGATTCGGAAGCTACGATTTTTTCTGAGTTAGAAACAAGTATCATACTTGACCGGAAGTACAGTCTTATAATAAACTAATGAAATAAAGACAAACGAAAATGTAATTGCACAGATGAATTCATCTCAAAAAAACTAACTTGACGTGTTTTTGCATTTTTTGATAATTTCAGTTTCTTCCGTTTTCTTCGGTTAAACCAGAAGTGGAAAAAATTCCCTCAATATACGCGCAGGTGCCCCCCTCCGTGCTGTTACGACCAGAGTTAATTCAAAATCTTTTTTACGGCCAAAGATGTTCAAGGTGGGAAGTTTTAAAAAAACAGCCTGTATATCTTCGAGAAAGGAAGAATTCATTTTAGGAAAATGTAACGAAGGGGATGAAATTTAGGGGTAGAAACTCGAATTTTTACTGAATAATGTAGAGCAATTACCATTCGATAACTTCCTATTGACATGACGGTACAAAAAAGGTCTTTATCATCATTCACGAAAAACCACTTTTAAAGGCGCTACAACCCCTAACATGCAGGAAGAGAAAAATATGAGAACTTAAAAACTGCTCAACGCATCAATGCAGAATTGGATGTGCTAGTTTACTGTAGGTGGATGAGCAAATTTTCATTATGATCTAACAAAGCGGGTGCAGTTTAAAGGTTGTTAATATTTACGTTTTCCACTATTTCAACCCCCTCGCAATATTTCAACCCTCCCAAGGCAAAATTTGTATAATTGTCTTATTTTTGCGTTATTTTCTGCAATTCTACTTAACTTCGGTCACTTTTTACCCCCTTTGACTTTTCATCCGCTTTTATAATTTTGCAACCCCTTAAGTACATACCTATTTTTGATAAATTTGACTAATTTAATTTTTCCTGGAATTTTTCTTTGGCAATAGGAATAGGTAAGTTGAACTCATATGGGTTATTATTATTATTATTGCAATATTTCAACCTTCCAAAAGCGAAATTTGCGTAATTGGATTATTTTCGACTTATTTTCTTTAATTCTACATTAACCAGGGTTAATTTTCACCTCGTTTGACTTTTCTTCCTCCTTTACAATTTTTGAGTTCCCTGAGCGGCACTTCTGCAAAATTGCCTTATTTTACACGTTACTTTTAACTGCAGTTAATTTTGATGCCTTGATTTTCATACCCTCCATAATTTGTCAACCCCCTGAGTGCTAATTCTACAGATTTCACAAATTTTTGTGCTTTTTTGTTCATTCTCACTGTTTCATTCGGTACGGCCAATTTTCAACATTTCGCTTTTTGACACCACTGTGCGTTTGCGGAGGCACTACTACTAGGTGCAGATTGATAAAATCTGCATCCGACTCACCAGTAAATTCATCCCGCCCCTACATACACATTAACATATGAACATGATCTACAGGGATACACATCGCATTGATGTACATCTTCCGGCGGCTTTTAAATTTAATACAGGGATAACTTTTTATGTAATTCGGCCTTAATTTCTCTTCTTCTATCCGAGTCTACAATCCAAAATTTTTCAAAGTTGGACCTCATTTCCTGTATAATCCAATAATTTTTAATTGATTTCGGTCCCTTCAGTACGAAAGCGTCCTCGGGTCACGAAATTATTATTATAATTTTTTTAAATTTCGTAATTACGAAACTTTTTTCGTAAGTACGAAACTTTTTTCCGTAAATACGAAACTTTTATTCGTAAATACGAAATTTTTTTTCGTAAATACGAAACTTTTTTTCGTACATACGAAACTTTTATTCGTAAATACGAAACTTTTTTTCGTAATTGCGAAACTGTTTTTCGTAAGTAGTTACGAAATTTTTAAGACACGCCCGCTTTCGATCCCAGCTTCTAGAGGCAAAATACCACCTGGAGCGGTCCAGAATGAATCCATTGGTTCACCCTCAACGCCCTTTTGCCACCTAGAGGGTGTAATTCGCTATTAACGCACTTGTCTGAACGCTAGCGCACGTTTATAAAATTTCGTAATTACGAAAAAAAGTTACGAAAACGTGCGCTAGCGTTCAGACAAGTCCGTTAATCGCGAATTAAACCCTCTAGGTGGCAAAAGGGCGTTGATCGTGAGGCAATGGAGTCATTCTGGACCGCTCCAGGTGGCATTTTGTCTCTAGAAGCTGTTCCTGGGGTCTGGGATTGAAAGCGGGCGTGTCTTAAAAATTTCGAAACTACGAAACTTTTTTTCGTAATTACGAAATTTTATAAACGTGCGCCAGCGTTCAGACAAGTCCGTTAATCGCGAATTAAACCCTCTAGGTGGCAAAAGGGCGTTGATCGTGAGCCAATGGAGTCATTCTGGACTGGACCGCTCCAGGTGGTATTTTGCCTCTAGAAGCTGTTCCTGCGAGGGGTAGATCGCGACTTAAATTTTGTACACTACTGCCCCGTATCAGCAAGTATTACCCTGTATTACCCAGTATTACCCAGTATTACCCAGTATTACCTCGGTATTACCCAATATTACCCAGTATTACCTCGGTATTACCCCGGTATTGTCATTTTCGCTAGTACTTAATCGTGAAAGCCACTACATAATAAAGCTGAAATATTTCAAATAAATTTCATTTCATTAAAATATTTCACACCCCTTGAAATATTTCATGAAACTTATTTTAATAAACGCGCGCAAAATGAGTCGACATGACATGTGAATGACATTCCACCCACAACCGAGGTTCGTATAATTTCAAAAATGGGGAAAATTTTCAGAAAATTTAATTAATACTGTGCTTCGCAGATGAGCACATACCTATAAAGATTTGGAGATCTGCAAAGTTTTCTTTATTGCTTTTGTTAAAATGCCTAACATTGTTCTAAATTTTGACGAATTTCTTATATAGTTAAAAAGTAGTGTTGCAACTTGTGGGTTGTATACCTACTTTTTGAAACTAAAAAATACTAATTTTTAAAAATTTTTAAACTAGACCAAAGTTAGAATATCTTTCGTGACACATTTAATGAAATATTTCAAAAAAATAAGTTTCATGAAATTTTTACAACACTATACAGGGTGTTATTTTTAAAACTTCCCACCTTGAATATCTTTGGATGTAATAAAGATATTGAATTGAAATAAAAGCTGGCCAATCCCGCATGAAGGGGGACATTTGCGCGTATATTGAGGGAATTTTTTCCACTTCCGGTTTAACCGGAAATTACCTTAACTTTGTTTTTTCAAATGGAATGGCACCTTTTTCTCAACGGATTCGGAATCTACGGTTTTTTCTGAGTTAGAAACATATGTATCATACTTGACCGGAAGTGCAGTCACGGCCACCCATGATTTTCAAAAACATCGAAGAAATCGATGAAATATTGAGATTTTCGAAAAACACAAAAACACGTCGAGTTAGTTTTTTTGATGCAAATTTACCTGAGCAATTTCATTTTTTGATTTCTTATTTCTATCAAATTTTCTCTTACCTCACAATCTGTCAAAATCTCAAAAGTAAATAAAAAGAAAATTGTCAATGGGCAGATGAATTTGCATCGTAAACAAGTTCATGGGACTGTTCTTTAATTGATTCTAGAAAGAAAAGTTCTTATGGGTATGGGCCGAAAAATTCTTCCTAAGGGAGCTATGGTCTTTCAAATGGGGTCTTGGAAAGCATGTTGTTTGAAGGACTCTAGCTTCCTTAGGAAGTATTTTTCGATCCATACCCATAAGAATTTTTCTTTCCAGAATGAACCAAGGAACCGTCCAATGAACTTGTTTACGATATTTTGATGTCTTCTGTCACAAATTTTGGAGCCCTGAACCAATGAAAAGCCATTTTTTTCGAAAAGGGCGCATTTTATCCATGTCAAACGAGAGTACCATTTTTACTTAAAAAACCTCAAATTTTCAGATTCTGGAATCAAATTTGAGAAAAAACTACTTACAAAAATGTTTGAGTAAATTTAGTCCTAAGCCCCTCCTGTACGAGACGCTTATGATCCGAATTTTAAAATTAAAATTTTCTCTGCAGTAGTAAATTCAGCATCAAAACTTTAGTGAAGATACCAAATTTCACGTCGCTATCTTTAACCGTTTTGAAGATATTTAGAAAAAAACACTTTCAAAGTGGTCCCTTCAAGGGGCCTTAGCTCTTTTAGGACTTATTTTTCGACATATGTTCATAGGGACTTTTTTTCATATTTTTCTTAGAAGAATCTACTGGTAAAGTGTTGACCACTAATTCCGGGACACCCTGTATACGCGCAAGTGTCCCCTCCGTGCGGGATTGGTCAGTGTTTATTTCAATTCAATATCTTTATTACATCCAAAGATATTCAAGGTGGGAAGTTTTAAAAATAACACCCTGTATATAAATACCATATGTAGTACTGGGGGGTAAACCGCTAACTGTATTTTGTACACCAGACATCCTCTGAAATCCCCGGACATCCTCCTGAAATCCTCGGACTTCCCCCTGAAATTCTCGGACTTCGCCCTGAAATCCTTGGACTTCCCCCTGAAATCCCCGGACTTCTCCCTAAATTGTACACCTGACATCCCCGGCGGTTTGCCCCCCATGTAGTACTTACCTTGAATTGTCGCTGTCAAATTGCAGCCACAGACACTTTTGAGGTTAGAATACTTTGTCATACTTTGCGCATGCGTAAGACACATTGATGACTCATATTAATACACGATATTGTCTAGTAATACCCCGTATTACCTAGTACTACCCCAATATTTCCCAGTATTACCCGGTATTACCCAGTATTACCCAGTATTACCCGGTATTACCCAGTATTACCCAGTATTACCCATGGCTTGTACACCAAATTACCTGCGCGATTGGCCCCTCGTGTTCCTGGGGTCTGGGATCGAAAGCGGGCGTGTCTTAAAAATTTCGTAACTACAAAAAAAAGTTTCGTAATTACGAAAAAAAGTTTCGTATTTACGAAAAAAAATTATAATAATAATTTCGTGACCCGAGGACGCTTTCGTACTTCAGTTTACGTAAATGCCAAATCTTATTTATAATTATTGTACCTACCTTGGTTATCCTATCCTACCTCAAACACTATTCCATTTATTCGTAAGACAGCCTGTATAAGATCGAGACGACCTAACAATTTTCCAATCAATATTAGGCATTAACATATTATTTTTTTCCCAGTCGATTAACAAAGTGCACATTGCTCACTTCATTTGAGGTAGCAAAGTATGCGTTATTTTCCCCTAGGTATGAAAAGTAAATGAGCGATTTTTGTGGTAAAACTGTACTGACGAGTGAATATTTAAACAAAATTTACAAATACCTACGACACCTGGTCGACAGTTTTAAAACAGTTATGAAAATTTTAATTTTTAATGATTTGTAATTATTTTGAAAGTGTTAAATTATGACGTACCTAATGGGGCTGGCTGGGAAAAAATTGTATTCATTCGTTGGTAAAAAAGTGCTCTTGCAGACCTTCGGCTCGGCTTATAAACTTTACCCGCACTTTCTTACCTTGGTTTGAAATATACTATTGTTATTCTTCAATCATTTATTTTTGAGTTCGTTTCGCGGACATTTATATTGCAGATTAGTATAATTTTGTATCCAATGGCGATGTTGTTGTCATGTCATAAAGTTCCAAGTTAATAGAGATCCACAACGATAAAACTAATCTATTTAGGTATACGTACAACTTCCGTGGCTTTTATAATATGATGCAATGATTCAATATACAGGATGACCCAACATTAGAGGATATCTTCTTAAGGGTGTATTCTACGATCAAAGATATGAAGAAAAGTTGTAACATATGTTTCGAAAAATGCCTCTTAAGTGGACTAGGGCCCCTCAAAGGGGTAACAAAAAAAATGTTTCTTCTCTTTCTGAGTGACGACTTACGACAGCGTCGCGAAATTTTGAGTTTTGTTGTAAATTTTTGTGCCTATCTAACTTTTTTGTACGACATCTTGGATCAATCATGAACACAAATCTGAATTCCTTGTACATTTTTACGTAAAAGAGGTGCTCTTGTTGCAACTCGATAGCACAAGCCGTTTTCAAGAAAATAGATGAATCATTATTATGATTTAAATGCAGCACAAAAATTTGCAACAAAGTTCAAAATTTTATGATCCTATTGTAAGTCGTTCCTCAAAAATTTGAGGGGTTCTCAGCCCTAGCTCCCGTAGAAGGAATTTTTCGACCTGTGTTATTTACTAAAACTTTTCTTCATATTTTAGATCGTAGAATACACCGTTAAGATATTATCCTCTAATTTTGGGGCACCCTGTATAACTTTAATTGACAAAATCGAATTATTCTACCTAACTAGGTACCCTAACCTTATTGTTTGGCATTTTAACACTTTCCTGTCCTATATAGGTACTAACACGGCCTTATGATTCCATATGAAAAGTATATTATTATTTTACAAACTTGGGATAAGGAATTGACTTGCATAATTCGTCAGGCGTGAAATCAAATATATTTTTTGCTTCTACGCTTCTGTTTTTTGTCTTCTGCGTAAGGTTTTCTTTTGAAGAATGTCAATATTCCAGAACTCTTCCTCTCTTTTTTTTCATTGAGCGAAGTGATTGTTTCGTCAGACAATCTCCTACCGGCAGCAAAGATACCAGTTTGCGATGGTACCTGATTTGCTACATCACTTGTTTGCATTGGAAAGGTTTTTTTAGACTCGAACATTTTCTGTATGCCCTTTCGTGGTACAGGCCACTCCATGAAAGGGGCCGTTTTACTAAATTTTTCGGGGTTCTTAGGAACATTCAATTTGTGACGATTTCCGAGGTACTCGGAATCAAGGTGATGTCTTCCTGCAGTTGTTGCCATCATTACTACTTGTTCCTCTTTACTACTTTGCACGTCTTTAAATCTAGGTGTTGCTTGTAGCTGATTTGCGGATTCATTAGCTGCATACATATCTTCTTCAGATGCCATATCCCCTTCAATTGTAATCTCACCAGCTTGTGAGCCTTGGTGTCGACTATTACTCAGGATTGATTTCTTTTTAGGAGCTGCTCCTTCTACTTCGTAGTTACTTCGTTTTTCCTCGATACTAGATTCTCTATCTGCGGAATATAAGTTTGCAGTAGCTCCCGTTGCTTCAACTTACTCAGGGTTGATTTCCTTTTAGGGGCTGCTCCTTCTACTTCGTAGTTACTTCGTTTTTCCTCGATACTAGATTCTCTATCTGCGGAATATAAGTTTGCAGTAGCTCCTGTTGCTTTAACTTACTCAGGGTTGATCTCCTTTTAGGGGCTGCTGCTTCTACTTCGTAGTTACTTCGTTTTTCCTCGATACTAGATTCTCTATCTGCGGGATATAAGTTTGCAGTAGCTCCTGTTGCTTCAACTTACTCAGGGTTGATCTCCTTTTAGGGGCTGCTCCTTCTACTTCGTAGTTACTTTGTTTTTCCTCGATACTAGATTCTCTATCTGCGGAATATAAGTTTGCAGTAGCTCCTGTTGCTTCTACTTACTCAGGGTTGATTTCCTTTTGGCGGCTGCTCCTTCTACTTCGTAGTTACTTCGCCTTTCATCGATAGATTCTCGTATAGAACCTTCTTCAATCTTACTAGATTCTCTATCTGCGGAATATAAGTTTGCAGTAGCTCCTGTTGCTTCTACTTACTCAGGGTTGATTTCCTTTTAGCGGCTGCTCCTTCTACTTCGTAGTTACCTCGCTTTTCATCGATAGATGTTCGTATAGAAGTTTGTTCAATCCTATTAGATTCATTATCTGCGGAATATAATTTTGCTCCTGCTTCTACTCCGTATGCAGCAGTTCCGAATGCTTCTACTTCATTTGCATTAGATCTTGCTGATGCTGTTTCGTAATTCTTTCCTAACTTTTGCGACTCAAGAGCTGCTGCTCCCATACGTTTTTCAAGGGCTGGTCCTATATGTTTTAGTTGTTTATCGCCTGGTTTATCTAGCTCATCGTCATTATTGCAAGTCCTAAAAACTAACCTTCCAATGCAATCGTAGCTACCGACTTTGTCATCGGTGGGATTTCTGCCATCTACATCTTGTTTTTTGTAAAGGCAATTATTTTCGTGTTTTTCCAAAACGTTGATTTCCATAGCACATCCAGTACCATGATATCTGCACGGTAGAATGGGTAATTTAAGCAACTGCGGTGGCTTATCACCTTTACCAAGATCTTGATTGGAAGGAGGGTGTTGAGTGATAGCTTCGCTAAGGCTTTTACCTGATAATGTAAGAAAAGTAATTTTAGAACTTTGCTACAGCTTGCCTGCACTTTTTTTCTCGCCTTTCTTGCAGCAGGTCTCTATTGTGATGACAATTGTATCCTTACTTCTGTCTGATGGGCAGACACATTGTGTGTTCTTCATTTTTCAAATAGTTACGAAAAATTTTGGCGCAACGCGCGTCAAGACATTATGTCAAGAGATTTGTCAATTTGTCAGATACGGCTTATTCTCAAATTATAAAAACCCTAAGGGTAGGGGAAAGGCGAACAGATTGGAATTTGAGTAGGTAGGGGATGGGTAGGGGTATGGTATAGGTCGCGGGAACAAAACTGGTGCCTTTGATACGGGAATTATTACCATTTTCGTAAAAACATCCCAGATTTATACATCTATAGATAGAGTAAAAAAAAATCTTATAATTCTCGTCACATTTGAAAGGTTACATCTTGATGCTTACTTATGTTTGTTGAAATTTACAACAATCGTTAGTGTTATAAATAGCTTTCGGCTCACGTTTTTTCAGATTTTTAATAACATCACAGGCGTGCTTTCTTGGAGGGCCTTGGGGCCTTACACATTTTTTTACATTTTTTACATTTTTACATCAAATAATAATAAAATCTTAATCGATGGTCGATTCTACCCAGAAAAGAGGCTTTTGTTGAATGTCGCTAAAACGCACCTTTTTCGATTAAAGTGACTTTGATTGCTTTAGAGCGCGAAAATTTCTGTTGTGAGATTGATTTTATTCACCTACTTAGTGAAAATAAATTCAAAATATGATTTCCGAGACTCCATTCGAAGGACCATAGCTCTTTTAGGAAACATTTTCTGCCGTATCTTAATATGAAATTCTCTTCCTAAAATGATGTAAGGAATCAGCCTCCATCTTTATTTTCACTAATTAGGTAGATAAAACAAAGTGTGCTAATCACAAATTTTTTCCCCCAAAACTAACTGCAATCATTTTATTCTAAAATGGTGCGCACCTTTTTTATGTGGAATAGACCAGAGATTACGATTTTATTATTATTTGTCAAAAAAATGGCCCACAACAGAAGAAAATGTAAAAAATGTGTAAGGCCCCCCAATAACGCACACCTCTGATGTTATTAAAAATCTGAAAAAAATTGAAGAGAAAGCTCTTTATAGCACTGACCATTGCTCTGAATTTAAAAATCCTATTGTTCATATTTTTCGAGAAATTTTGAAAAACTGATTTTTTGAGTACCCTTTTTGAAGGAGCGCAGCTCCCTTATAGAGCATTTCCGGACATATGTCCATAGGAACTTTTCTTCCTACTAGAATGAAGTAAGGAATAACGTCCCGGAGTTAGGACTATGAACATAGGAACACCCTGTATACAGGATGAATCAAATGGGAGCGGCCACCCCGTATAACTTTGCCGAACTTTTCAGATTATGACGTTAATTGTAAGAAAACTGAAACAAAAAAATTACAGAGAGTATGTGTCTCTTTATATTCTCTAACGCTACAAACTCAGAATCAAAATTATGACTTTTATTTCTGAGAAATAAAATCATTTCTCGAAAATCAGAGAGAGAAAGACAACCTGGCTAGATAGTCCTCTTAATCAGTGACTTAACTTAATTAGGTACCTACGTACCTAATAATTATTTTTCTTGAACAAAACAGAAAATCATTGTACTGCATTATCCTGGCTTTTCTGTTAAGCCCTATAATAATATGTGTCATTAGGTATTATTGGTATCGGGCCCGATAGGTATTTTTAATTATAGTTGAATGTGGGGTTAAAAATAAATTAGTTATTGCTCTGTTGTGTGGATTTCATCTTTATTGTACCGATTTATAGATGACAAAAATTTACAACAGCCTACGACAGAAAAATCAAGAAAGTTTACGTAGTGTGTCGGTGTCATAAAGGTTATCAATTGAGCGCTTTGCCTTAATCATATAAAATGGCATTGTTGCAATATACAGATTGTTCCTTAATATATCCATTTAATTGTTTTTATATAATAAAATTAAAATTACCTATGGCTGCATTTAACCAGTAACCAGTTTTATTCGGTTTGAGAATTATAAAGCCATAAAATTTTTAAATAAGTAATTGCGTATTCTTGGAAAAACTTGATTACTTAAGTATTTAAGTAACTATTGCGATTGTAGAGCTACTGAATAATATAGGTATCTTTATTATGAAATTGAAGTACTTACCTACCTAAAATAAAATATTTTTTTCTATAACCTAGATTGTGAGGTTCATAAGTTGTTTCCCCTCCCCCCTTGTAACGTTTGAACGGATCGATTTAGAAAACCGAAATTTGGTACACACACAGTACTTTCAAATTGACCAAGACTTGTGGGCAAATCGTTGATGATGACAACCTTCAAATTTCGACGGAACTACATTATTCAAAATTTTTTAAATAGCAATGTGGTGGGCAAATCGACCGTTTTTTGGAAAGTAAGTACTATGTAGTATTGAGGTACTAGTCAGTCTTAGTATGACCTCCAGTTTTCTTTGAAGTAAGTTGCTTATTACATGTAGGATGTAGGTATAAAAAATATTAATTTCGCATTATTTCAACAATTGGATGATCTATCTGAAATTGTGGGTTAACCGAAACACTAAGCGTTAGCGTGTTTCGCTGTAGTGTTTCTGACATGTTTCCAACTCAGAACAAATTGTAGATAACGAATTCGTTGAGAAAAAAGTATGATCCCATTTGAAAAATCTAAATTAGGATCATTTCCGGTTAAACCGGAAGTGGAAAAAAATATCAGAGTACACCATCGGATGCACCTCAAATAATTCGTGAAAATTGCATTTTCGATGCCTAAACATGTTTAGAGCCACATTAAAAATGCAGCAGAGAAGCGGCTGGAACCTCCCCATCGCGTGGATCTTTTTGTATTCTGTGTTGATAGTGGTCAATTCAACAGAAATTTTTTACCCTTATCGACTGTGACTAATTTTGCAATTTTCTGACAAATACCGACACCACCTCAGACATCACCCATCACATTTGACAATATGTTCCTTTTAAGGTTAATCTTTTGCTACCTTTTTGACAACAACTGCCACTTTATGTCATCCACTGTCAGCTCGCTCCCTTTTAATGAGAAAGAATTTTTTCTCTATTTTCCACTGAAATGGCAGAAACTGTGAATACATTTTTAGAACGAGAATTTGATCGTCTTTCTAATGGCCACATAAAAAGGAGACCTTTGTATTTAAAATTCAAAGTTGATATGCCTAAATGGCACTTCCCGTGGACCAATTGCTTCCAAAAGCCTTTCAGGTCTTAAACGGGTCACCCAATCTCCATGTACCAAATTTCAGCTAAATCGATTCGCTAATTTGGGCTATAATGTATTTTTAGTGTTATTATGAAATTTCGATTTTTTGACCCAAAGAGCACTAAATGCGAACGAATTTTGTCTTACTTAAAACCAGAATTTAAAGACCTTTTTGATGGTGACAATAAATCTTTCAAAAACTTGTTTTGGATGGTTAAATGAGTGAATAATTTTAAACTTACAAATTGGTGTGTCAAAACGGCAGTTTCCGTGGGCCGATTGAATCCAAAATTTGTTCAGCTCTTCGACGTGCAATACAATCTCCCTGTGCAAAATTTCAGCCAAATCGGTTCGGGGGCTTGGGCTGTACCGCAATTTTAAAGTCGGATAAAAATCATTTTTTTTTAAATTTTTGATCAAAAGGGCACTAAGAATGAATACATTTTTAGAAGCAGAATTTGAAGGCCTTTTCTATCGTGAGGTGAAAAATGGGGGTTTGCATTTAAAATTTAAAAGTTGATGTGCCAAAATGGCATTTCTAGTTGCACGATTGGCTCCAAAAGCTTTTCAGATCTAAGTTGGGTTATCACATGCACACGTACCAAATTTCAGCTAAATCTGTCGAGTAGTTTGGGCTGTGGCGTGTTTACGAACGTACGTACGTACGTACATACAGACATACAGACATACAGACACATTTTAAAAACCACTTTTTTGGGCTCCTGAGACCTCAAAACGTATAGATCCGGTCTTATCTCAAATTCGAAAATTTTAGTGATTGCAGTAACCTCCCTTTTTTTTAAATGGTGAAGTGGAGTGGGGAGGTTAAAAAATAAGGTTGACCTGTACGAGGATATTTTCAAAATATTCCTCTCGAAAAAGTTCTTGAATTTATTCCTTACTTTTGAAAAGCACATTCTTCAACCACGTAAAAATATACGGGATGTCCCAGTTAAAAAAAGTCTTGTGTATATCTCAAAAATTTGATGTTCAGTTATTTTTTTGTTCGCAGATTCAAAATCTTCAATTATTCGTTAATTCCATCAGGTAGGAAAATAAAAGGAGGATGCATTTGAAATGAAACACCCTGTAGGTACCTACAGCTTATAAGAAAATCTTCGGGTGTAAACATTGTACTTACAGACTTAAATTTTATCATTTTGAAAGAGTGGACAGTCTTTATATTGCAAGTTCGCTTTAACTAGTCTCATTTTGATCGTGTTTATTTGAAGCCTTTAATAAGGTTTTTCTACAAACACTAATAAAAACACTTGTTTTAACGTTTGTTAACAATTGTTTAAAATAGCATTTTATGAAACCAGTATTAAAAGTCATTTACTGTAGTGTTACTTATACTATGCAAGGTGTGTGGCAGTATTTTTCTCTTCCTGCCTCAGGTATTGCAAAAAATACTGTATGCACCTCGGAATGTAGTCTATTTTTGTGATCTCGAATGCTTAATAAACCTCCCTGATTTCCTAAACTACTGCATTCCTCGACCACAAAAATTACACTTACATTCCTTGGTACGTAATGTACTATTATTTAACAAACCATTATTTTATAGGGTTTATTTTTATGCATCTACCTAATACCACAGTCTAATACCTTATAACAATGTCTATACAGTGCGAGTGCAAAGTTTGGCATAAAATTCCAATCTGCCAAAGTAGCAAAAAGAACTTAGCAGTTGAGTTTCTATCAAAAAAGTAAGGTTGAGATGTATTCGAATGCGTTGAGAAAAAGGTATGACTTCATTTGAAAAAATAAAATTAGGGTCATGTCCGTTTAAATCGGAAGCTGAAAAAAATCATTTTTTGTAGGTCCGGTAAAAAAGACATTTTTGGGGCGTTTGATGACAGAAAATAAACATTTATGCCAGACTTTACACTCGCACTGTATAACATTATAAGGTCCCACGTCGACAAAGATTGGTTCGAAAAATCGTTTCTTATCAAATTGCCCCGCAAATTGCGGACACGGCGTTAGAAATTTAGCACGCTCTAAACTATTACTGACATCCTGTGACCTGTGAGTAATTGCAGGCAATTTCCGCTACTATGTATAATTGACTATTGGACGGGGCCCTATCCCTGACTTCGGCGGATCTCGTTTCGTGCGAAAGTGATGCGGTTTGCGCACGAACCTCCAACTTTGGTATTCTCGAGATCCGTACCATTCGAATCTCGGGCGATGTGGAACTTTTCGTACGACCGTCAGCATCGCATGATAATTCCAGGCGGATCGAGGAGGATCGAGGCATTTGCACGAAAGCAGATGCTGCTTGCTCAACTCGGTTTTCAATTTTTATATCAAAAATCATTACCGTTGGATTATTTTGCTAATACTTATTATTTATGCTTAATGGGGCGATGAGGAAAATGTCTTCAATTTCATTTCCTTTTATTTGTCTTTGCTTTTTCAAACTTCTTAATTTTTCACAATCTGCCAAAATAGCAAAAAGAATTTTTAAAAAAAGTAATCGAGCAGTTGAATTTGTAACAAAAAAATAAGGTTGACGTGTGTTGACTTGTGATTTTCAAAAATCTTGGATTTTGACCGATTTCTTCGATGTTTTTGAAAATCTGGGGTGGCCGTGACTGTACTTCCGGTAAATATATATTTCTAACTTTAAAAAATTCTCAAATTCCGAATCCATTGAGAAAAAAGTGTCATTCCATTTGAGAAAACTATGTTAAGGCCATTTCCGGTTAAACTGAAAGTGTGAGAAAATAACTGTCCCCTCCATCAAGTCCGTATTACAAAAATAAAATTGACCTGTCCGAGGATTTTTGCCACAAATCAAGGACAAAAATTTAAGGAATTTTATTCCAGACTTTACACTTTACACCTGCTATATGAACTATGAAAGTAAATAGCAATATTGAACATAAAATGTCTTTTTTTTTAATTTCACCCAATCATCTACTGTAAAATTAGAATATTTGCATTTATTTGGGTTGCGATTTATCAAATAAATTCAAACTTGACCGCCGCGCCGTGCGAAACCGGTGCTCTCATTGGTTTTCGACTGCCGTTACGCTACGGCATACGTTTCTCGGGCGGAAGAAACGATCGAAATGCGAACAGGCGGAGGGGAACTCGAGAATACCGTTTGGCCATCCGAGAGTCGCCCGTGCGGATTTCGATTTCGTGCGGATGTGCATTCGGATGAGATCCGCCGAAGTCGGGGATAAGGCCCCCGTGAAAATTTGTTGTTCTCCCCTTCCCCGCACCTAGTTTTCAGTATTTTCACAGTCCAAATCCAAATTAATTCTTTCATTGAGATGTATCAAAAAAGAAAAATCAAGTCAAAATTTCCACGAACATCCAACTTCCAATTTTTCCCACCCATAAAAAAAACTTCCGACGATATGGGAAATTTCCCACGGTCTAGCATCACTGACTGGTGATGTGAAAAATTTGGATGTTTCTGCTATTTTATTCTTATCAAACTGGAAAATTTTCGAGTAAATGAGGTTCTTTTCATAACGGCGCATTTTAATTAAGTTTTGCAAATAGAACCTAATGTGAAAAAGAAAACCTCTTCACCAGTCCAGGGGGTTCTCAAAATTTTTCAGGTGGTGTTCGGTACCCTCCGCTGCGCGTCGTGTCCCAAACTTCCCTTCTCACAAATAAAAATAACTCTTTTAACACTTATATCATAAATAACTGTTATTCTGGAATGAACAATCATTGAAACAATGCACAGGCAATAAAAGAATTTTAGCGAAATACTGCCTATATCTAGATTTCTTTGCCAAAACTAATCTTAGAGGCAATTCATTGTTAATCTCTTTGTGCATTAATGGTAATTCATTTTATAGAAGCTCGTAAGGACACAAAACATCTGACAAGCTATCTAAAATAATGACGGCTTCTTTTGATTCAACTGAAAGGTATTGCGTTGAACAATAAAGTTAATCCACAAATTTCCTCTATGGCTAATAACAGGGCGGTCGTATGGTACTATCTTATCATTTTTTTTGGAATAACATTAGCCCCGAATAATATATAAGTGTTGCAATTTTTTTCATTTCTTGTCAGTATTTGCCATTTCTTTAGTTCTGTCATATACTTTTGTAGTTCGACAGAAGCAAGATTTCAGCAAATATGGCAAATAAATTTTTGTTCTTGTGCTTGGTTGCAGTGGTTCTAAAGAACGTCCATGGTCATGGCTATCTCAAGATTCCATCAAACAGAGGTTCCTTGTGGAGACTTGATGCTAGGCAACCTAAATATTACAACGACAATGAATTTTTCTGTGGAGGCGTTTCGGTAGGCTGTTAATATATACAGGGTGTCAGAGCTCCCGTATAAGCTGCTAATGGTAGATTGCTGGACTCAATTTAAGACGAATTTTCGTTTGCAAAAATTGCGAAGGTCTAATAGTTTTCAAATGAGAAGCAGTTCAAATTAACCAATCAGTATGCATCACTTAATTAAATGGTAAGGTAATAAGGTTGTGCAAAACACAAAACGTTGTTAAGATGCCTTATTTTTTTGTCGTTATTATTTTTTTGTATCTCAGCGACATCTTACACATCCTTGTCTTACCTTACTGTCTTATTCAGAGGTTCATTCTGATTGGCGGACTTCAATTGCTTCCCATTTGAAAACTATTGGACCCTCGCAATTTTTGCAAAAGAAAATTTGTCTTAAATTGTGTATCTGAGACACCCTGTATGAAAGTTAAAGTTGTACTAAGGGTTTTGTTTCCAGACACAATTTTCACAAAATGGGGGCCTCTGCGGAGTTTGCGGTGATAATTATGCTGATCCCCGTCCAAGGAAGAACGAAAATACAGGCACTTATGGAAATGGTGTTGTTGCTGCAATTTATTCTTCTGGAAGTATTATTGAAGTGACAGTTGATCTTACAGCAAACCACAAGGGCGCATTTGTTTTTAGGTTGGGCTGAAATTGAACGATATGTAATGAGTGAGTAACATTTTTTTTTCTTATTCAGTTTGTGTGTCTTAACGGATCCAACTTTGCCGGAACGAGAAGAGTGTTTCGAAAATTTAAAACTTGCTGATGATTCTGATTCGTTTGCGGTTCCTGGGGGAGTAACTAGAGAGATTCCTATCCTATTACAATTGCCTGCAGGGATTACCTGTGAACGTTGTGTATTACGATGGCATTACAAAAGCGGTAAAAATATAGCTAATCTGCCCGTTTATTAATTTTTTGTCCTACAGCAAATTCATGGGGAACTTGTGAGGATGGAACCGGAGCGATGGGATGCGGTGCTCAAGAAACTTTCAGAAATTGTGCCGATATAAGTATCGTTTAAGATTTCTTTTAATCATGCTCATTAATTGTATACTATTAATTAGCCGATAGAAATATAGGTACAATAATAATACTAACAATAATAGAATTTATTAAGCAATAAAATTTACATCGACTAAAAGGAGTAGAAGTAGTTCATACTGATCCAAATCGGCCCCAAAAAAATTTAAGAAATATTTGCAGAAGAACAAGTGACAAAATAGGAAAAAAAGAGTAAAAGTAGCACTTATTAGCACTTATTAGTTAGTCCACAGATCAAAACAGACTGCGGTCAACATCCACCTGATTAGTAAGAAAAACTAGATTTAAAGCAATTAAACTTTGAAGCTTTAGAATGAAGAAGAGTAAGTTACAAAAACGTCTTTATACAATATCTAACCATTCAAGTTAGATGTAAATAAGGAGTAACGTGATGAAACCGTGAAACATCGAAGATGAAGCGAGGACAATGATTTTGTATTTTTTGTAGCCGAAGAAAGACAAGGACCCAATATCAATGCTGCAATAGTTTAAATGTGAGGACCAAAAAATCCGCAAAAATTTGTTTACCAGAAGTAGTTAGACAATCATGCAAGGGAGCAATATATGCAGCATTACAGGACAGATGAAATTAACATGATCAGTGAACCAGTGAACCAATAAGGTTTTTTACCCTGGTGGACCTTGCAATGGTGCTACCGTCGAGGAATAGAGGAATTTCATCACTTAGGCACCTTAATTTTTGTCTCGCTCAAAGAAGTTTTTGCGTTTTTGATTTATTTAGGGTAAAACAAAATGTTCAAATATTTTTTGAAGGTACGAATTTATCAAGTCGAAAGCTTGAACCTGATTTTCAGGAGAGAAAGTAAGGTACATTTGAACATCATCCACGTACATGTGAATGGTGGATAAATCTAAAGTTTTAGGAAAATCGGCAATGAACCCTGTAATCCACTGCATACGACCCCTCGATAATTGTCAATCCAGGCCACTGTTGCACCAGAACTACCATACATAATATCTTAACTTCGCAGAGAGAATATCAGAATTAATGCAATGGACATGCCAAGTAAGACAAATTGGGTAATGAGGCCTTTACTGAAACCCTTTAATAGGTCGTCAATTATAGCAATCAAAGAGAAAGAGGAAGTGGTACCATGACATTTTCGAAAACCAGACTGTTCAGAAGGGAAACTTTGATTTTTCGTCGATCGTCATCCGAAAGCTTACCTTTCCAGGACTGATGGTTGCTGGACTCGGCTGCGCCTCGTCCAGGAATTTTCCATCATCATCCCGGACTATAATATTTTTCCTGCTAGTTACACAATATTATACTATTCTGTCAGGTAAGTTGTAAGTTCTTGAAGAGCAGCCTCAGCTATCGCACATACAATTGTTTCTTCGATGGCGCAATGCATTCTCGGGCTTGCATTTGAGAAAAAAATCTCCGAATTAGTCCGGAAATTTTTTTTCTGTACAGCTAGTACAAGTATAGTGTTGCCTATGCCTAGCAAAAGGTCAAGCAGTGACACAGTTCTAGAAACGCAAGCTTCGGGATGATAATGGCATGTCAAGAATGTAACGTTTCTAGTACGATCGAAGAAAATAGTTATTTATGTTACAAGTACGCAAAATAGAGTTTTAGCTTACGAATCCAAGGTGTTTACGGACGAGACGCTAGCCGAGTCCGTAATATCTGATGAGTCCGCTAAAACCATTTCCGTACGTGTTGCATGCATACAAAAATTTTTGTACGAGCTTTCCAGATTAGGTACTACAAATTATTCAAAATTATTTTGTTCTGATAACCAAGGGTTCACTAAATTTATTGCCTAATTTGTAATTATGCGTTTTTCAAGGATCTCAATTTTTCACCGATCTCTTCGACGTTTTTGAAAATCTAATTTGGCAGTAGGTACACTTTAATGCCGAACTTAATGCGAAGTATGTATATGATATACAGTTTGTCTCAGAACGCTCGCACTTCCTTTTAATGGAATATTCGCCATCAAATTCTAAGTCGATGCGTGTTTTAAAAAATTTCCAGGCTCAATCAATGGTTTTGTATTACTTCTTAAGGTAATTTAATGTTAAATGCACAATTTCCATGGTAACACGATTCTATCAATGAAAATTTATAAAGTTCCGTCGCATATTAAAGAAAGCGAGGGTTGTGTGTCTCAGGCTTTTTTATGTTGGTTTGTAAATGGGATTTCAGTTCTGTAAAAAATCCTGTCATGGTCAATAATTAACAACAAAGATCCCTTTCAACCTCCATTGTTACTGTTTAGTGTTTATTGACACTGACAGTGAGTGACGGGAGTTTTGACGGATGTGAAATCCCGTTTACAAACCAACAGAAAAAAAGCCTGAGACACACAACCCCCGCTTTCATTAATATGCGACGGGACTTTATATTCAATCCTATTCTGTAACTTGATTGACTTCAATCAACCTTTGGACCCTAGAAGTTTTGGCAAACACGCATCGACTTGGAATTTGACGGCGAATACTGTTAATTAAAACGAAGTGCGAGCGTTCTGAGACATCCTGTGTAGGTACTCTTAACTTGTAAAAATTCGTAATTTAGAATCAGTTGGAAAAAATTGGGGTTTCTATTTGGAAAAAGAAACATACCTAAATGCTGTCGTACTTTTGAAAATTTCAGGCGGCGACACCAATTCTAAAACTCCCAGTATTTCCAATAATAACATGATGATAACATTAACAATACTTACACGTGATTTACTTGAACTAACAGGCGCGTTTCATTATATTACAAAACCATTTACGAGGCGTATTTATATAGGGTGAGTCTGAAAGACTCCACATCCTTTATACCATAGAATCTACTGTTCAAATGATGAAGCTTGATGCAAAAATTATTGGTCAATTGTGATTCCTCTTGATGTTATAAGCTACCAAAGATCTTCATTTTTAAACGTTCTTTTTAAATATCTTTCGAAAGGTGTATCGTAGGATTTTGAATTTTTGCACAGCATTGTTACAGACCAAGAAGTAACTGCTGATGGTACTTAAGACATTATCCAAAAAGCGGATCTCTGTTATACCGGGTGGCCCCGATGTTATTTGCCCTTGAACTTTTTTATGTTTGAAAATATTGCTAATTTGCCTATGCGGCCGTATTCCCCGTTCAATTCTAAAACTTTTTTGACTCTTAATATTTTTCGAAAAAACTAACCACTCACGAGAAAAATTGAAAAAACCGAAAACATGATGCAGGTAATCACCTTAAAACCAATGATGAGTCTACCTCATAAAAAGTGAAATTACCATCAATGTTTTTTCTTCAGTTGTGAGCAATTGTGCTGGGCACAGATGTAGGACAACACCTTCAATGCAAAGAAACAGTTGAAATGTGATGCGTGTCAACGTACACTTTGATTTTTATTGAAATTGTAGTTTTATCACGATGATCATGTTTTCGGTTTTTTCAATTTTCCTCGTAAATGGTTACTTTTTTCGAAAAATTTTAAGAGCGAAAAAAGTTTTAGAATTGAACGGCAAATACGGCCGCATAGGCAAATTAGCAATATTTTCAAACATAAAAAAGTTCAAGGGCAAATAACATCGGGGCCACCCTGTATAACAGGGATCCGCTTTTTGGACAATGTCTTAAGTATCATCAGTAGTTGCATTTTGGTCTGTAACAATGCTGTGCAAAAATTCAAAATCCTACGTTACACCTTTCGAAAGATACTTTAAAAAATGGCAGCAGAGAAGCGGCTGGAACCTCCCCAACGCGTGGGTCTTTGATTTCAGGGACTTCTGTTTAAGATTCTAAAGTTGATATGCCTAAATGGCACTTCCCGTTGGCCAATTGCTCCCAAAAGCCTTTCAGCTCTTCAACGGGTCACTCACCTCCATTTACCAAATTTCGGGCAAATCGATCCACTAGTTTGGGCTATAAAGTGGTTTCAGTGTTTCGATTTTTCTACCCAAAGGGTTCTAAATGCGAATAAATTTTGTCTCATTTAAAACCAGAAATTGAAGACCTTTCTGATGGTGACCTCGATAGTGACAATAAATCTTTCAAAAACTTGTTTTGGATGGGTAAATTAGAGAATAATTTTAAATTTCGAAATTGGTGTGCCAAAACGGCACTTTCCGTGGGCCGATTGAATCCAAAATTTGTTCACCTCTTCGACGTGTAATTCAATCCCTTTGTGCAAACTTTCAGCCAAATCGGTTCAGGGGCTTGGGCTGTACCGCGATTTTAAAGTCCGATAAAAATCAATTTTTTTTTTATTTTTGGTCAAAAGGGCACTAAGAATGAATGCATTTTTAGAAGCAGAATTTGAAGGCCTTTCCTATCGTGACGTGAAAAATGGGGGTTTGCATTTAAAATTTAAAAGTTGATGTGCCAAAATGGCATTTCTGGTTGCACGATTGGCTCCAAAAGCTTTTCAGATCTAAGTTGGGTTATCACATGCACACGTACCAAATTTCAGCTAAATCTGTCGAGTAGTTTGGGCTGTGGCGTGTTTACGAACGTACGAACGTACGTACATACATATAGACACATTTTAAAAACCACTTTTTTGGGCTCCTGAGACCTCAAAACGTATAGATCCGGTCTTATCTCGAATACGAAAATTTTAGTGATTGCAGTAACCTCCCTTTTTTTTTTAATGGTGGAGTGGAGTGGGGAGGTTAAAAGAACGTTTAAAAATGAAGACCTTTGGCGGCTTATAACATCAAGAGGAATCACAATTGACCAATAATTTTTGCACCAAGCCTCATCATTTGAACAGTAGATTCTGTGGTATAAAGGATGTGGAGTCTTTCAGACTCACCCTGTACAAGCAGGCTCTTTAATTTTTAGATAAAGCAGTACAGGAAAAATGAGAAGTTCCACTGGAGCCTTTCCAACTTTTACGGTCATTTTACAAAACATTTTGAAAACCCATCAGCAGGCCTCTCAGTGGAAAAAAGGAATGTCAAGCAAACCCAATCAAATCTATTATCATTTTGTCAATCTGCAGTCAGAGCACCTGTGGGTGAATCTAAGGGTAAAGATCAAGGTGCGAATAAAGCAGGACCTTCCCCTAAGGATAAATATGAAATTGCGAATAAAGCCGGACCTTTCCCTAGGGATCAATATGAAATAGCGAATAAAGCAGGACCTTCTTCCGCAGATGCAGATCTGAGACGGCAAATTGGTGGCAGAAAAAGAACTATTAACGTTATTGCTTCTGATTCAGAATCCGATGATCAGTCAGAACAACAGGGGTACGCTGGTACTGAGAAAAACAGCACGGTATGGGGAGAATTTCCACTGTGTGGAAACTATTCCACTCTGAAAGGAAGAGTTAATCATGTGAATGATAGGGTCCAAAACGCAAAGAAGAGCCAACTGCAGCGTCTTGCCACAAATGCCGTCACAACCAGCTGTTAGGTTTTTGCTTCAAAATAAGACGCCGAACCAAGTTAAGAGAAACAAGGAAAAACTCGAATGCTGGAAAATCATTAGAGAAACAGGAGGTCAAAAAGTTTAATGGATAACCCTCATTGGGGTCAAAAGAAGGAACCGAAGCAAGGAAATGTTGATTGATAAGGTCAACGTCATTAAATTGAGCTACAGAAGGGAGAATCACGTTAGGTACTCTTAGTGCACCTTCCCATGACCTGACCTCCCTCCAAAAGCGAGTTCGATCGTGATGTCCACAAACCAATTAGGTATGCCGAAGATAAACGTGTTGTTCCGAAATTACTGCACGATTATAATAATTTCTTAATTGCCTGAAATAACATCTGTGTTGGAAATTTTCACTTCTCCTGAAACGAAGCCTTCTCTTTAAATTTTTTCAATAACTTTAGGTTGTCAATGAATCAAGGTTTGCTATACGTAAAGGAAATGAAACTTTAGTCCTACATCACAACTAAAATAATTGCTACCGCTAATACAATTAATACCAGCTGTTACCAGTAAAGGCTATCCGAAAGGTAATTTTTCAAACTATTTTTGTAGATATTCACATTGAACTCAAAATTCAAAATACGACAACGGGAGAATTTTTTCATCTGTGCGTAAGACAAAAGTTTCATTTCCATTAGGTATATTGTGCCTAATAACGTATGTCCCTAAAGTTTTCGGAAAAATTTTGAACACTGATATTTTATTTTGAAAGTTGTTTAATTTTTTATTTTACTTCAGAATGTCAGTTCTGCATCCATATTGGTTGTGATAGACCATTCAAATAACATCTAGTAGACCAGAATTTTTGTATAAGTAATAATTTAGTTGACCCTTGCGCCATCATTGTTTGGACGACTCCCGCGCCGATTTCTCAATTTTTTTGATTTTATCGAATCTCGACGACCCCCCACACTTTGGAACAGTTTTTTCTCGTTCCCAGTCATCATTGTATGTCTTTCTGCCCAAAAGTGCCCAAAAACTTAATACATTCTGCCAGAGGCCACTGACGAGCACCCTTGGTGAATTGTTTATACTTTGGGTGGCGTGTTGGCACTTAACCAGTCGGTAGTTGTTCTTACATAACGTTAAGTAAGCCAACTACTTGCTTTTACCCTCGGTTTTACAAATACACATCATCCTAATGGTCTAGCAGTACTTTGGTCTGATTTGACATCGTGCTATAATGCAAAAACCACTGTCTCGTCAATACTTTGATTTTTCACCCGAAGTAGCGAATCCTTCAAGCGTGCTTCAAGATAGACCGATTGAAATGTTTTTATTTTTTTTAGGCAGAAAGGTGTACAATTGTGCCTAAAAAGTAGAAAATGTGGAAAAGTTGAGGTGCCGAGTTTCAATCAACCAAAAGATTCGACAAATCTACGCGGGTGTCGTCCAAACAATGACTGCGCAAGGGTCAACTAAATTATTGCTTATAGAAAAGTCTGGTCTGCTAGATGTTATTTGAATGGTCTATCACAACCAATATGGATGCAGAACTGACCTTCTGAAGTAAAATAAAAAATTAAACAACTTTCAAAATAAAATATTAGTGTTCAAAATTTTTCCGAAAACTTTAGGGACATACGTTATTAAACGTTGTTACAGGAGCATGTACATCGAAAAGAGAAATTAACCCTTGAAACTCTATCATCAAAGTTAGGTCCATTTTCGTTCCAATTGATACTATTATAGCGCATTGTTGCTAAAATCAGTATAATTGAAATGCCTAAGTATAACAGCAAAAGCGTCTGGTTAATATATATTAGTTATATCACTACAGTCAGGTGTAGGTTTACATCAATGGAAGATTCATTGAAGTGGTGTAAAATTTATACCCCTCTGTAAAACTGTCAGCAACGGTAAATACGTGTTGCAAAAATTAGTCTAATGTCGGCATTTTTGATCTAACTTCAATGACATGTATTTAGAAGCCCTTCCGCTCAATTAAGTTGTAAATAAATAAAATTTTTTTAGATTGAAATTATCTTATCGATACTGATGTCATTCCTCCCTTCAAATAGTAGTATATAACTGAGAGATGATCGATAGAACTAGTTGCTTTGTTGTTAATTAGTTCTGTTAATTAACAGAAGAATTGATCGTGCAAGATGGCCGTAAAGACTTTTTTTGTGGCTATCACAATTGCATTCACTTTCAAGCAGACATCAGGCCATGGTTATATGGAGGAACCCACGAACCGAGGCTCCTTGTGGAGAAAAGATTGGACGCAACCTGCAAATTATAATGACAATGAATTCTTCTGTGGAGGAGTTCCAGTATGTAAGTGAAGTGACACATGTATTCCTAAAAATTTCTTTGAAGGTCCAATATGAACAAAATGCTGGTAAATGTGGAGTTTGTGGAGACAATTATGCAGCTCCGCGCCCTAGGAGCAATGAAAATACCGGTACATTTGGCAATGGCATAATAGCTCAAACCTATAAAGCTGGATCCGTTGTCGAAACCAAAATTGTGCTAACCGCAAACCATCTAGGAACATTTGTCTACAGGTGAGTACCTTCAATGGCGAGTTTCAGGCAGGAATAATAATTGAGGTGCAAATCTGATAATTATAATAAATCATTGTTGTATAAAGGAATTTCGTGGACACTATCCTCAGCTGATAGATTTGTGCTGTGCCTAATGAGACGAAGACTTTTTCTATTTCATGAGGATAAAAAAGTAAAGTACCTATGGTCTGTCCGGAATTCACATGACCAGGATTCACCCTATTTCCATGGCGAATCATTGTTGTCAACAATGAGTCGCCATGGAAATTGGGTGAATCTTGGTCATGTGGATCCCGGACAGAGTATAGTTAACTGAGTTGTGCCGAAAATTAGTTTTCTTTTATCAAGGCGAAGTTCAGCTTTTTATGACACATGTGGAGATTATAGGTATATGTAACGAGTGATCAAAAACTCTTAGGATTCTAGTACCCCTTGACGCAAGAGACGTAGATCGTAGACTGCGGAAATTATATGATAACGTCACTCTCATATTTCGTTTTGAATGATAATTTCAGCAGTCTATGCCCTATAACTTCTCTCAGGGCAATCGGAAAAGTTTTTGTTCACACGTTATAAATAACTAGATAAGTCATAAAAAGTAGCTTTCTGTCGAACAATTAAGATGCAACTAAGATAAGAACGTGTTACAACAGACTGAATAAGTTTGATGAGTCAACTACTTCTACCTACACTTACTTGGTGGATTCAAAATTTTGTCCAGCTTTTACATACCCACCTACGCTTTAATTTTAGCTAGGACTCGTTGTGAAGAGTTATTGCATCTTCAACCAGAAAACAAATTACCACAATAAAAGAGTTGTCTAACAATATAAGAAAAGCGTTATAGTCCAAGACAAAATAACGCCAGCATTCTGTCTCAATCGACAAGGGCCAAAAAAGTATATTCCATCTACAACCCTCAACTTATGTGAAATCTTATCTGTTATTCTGTAGTCAGTCTCTAAAATTAGTAGTATTTTTCATTATTTCCAGTCTGTGCACCTTACAAGACGCAACCAGACCTGAAGAAGAAGACTGTTTCGAAAATCTCGATCTGGTTGGAGGTTCTGATGTTTACCAAGTCCAAGATAACGATTATTATGTCTACAATAAGCTCCAGCTTCCACCCGGGCTTACATGTGATCGTTGTGTGTTACGCTGGACATACACAAGCGGTAAAAATGCATTCATTTTAAGTCACTGTTTATAATAATTTGATTTTAGGTAATTCTTGGGGACACTGTGCGGACGGTTCACAAAAAGTTGGATGTGGAGCTCAAGAAACCTTTAGATCATGCGCAGATATCAAAATAATTGATTAAAAACAGTGTGACCACAGATAATTATTTGACTAAAAAATAAAGTTTTGAAAATTGACATGTACTTACATTTTATTACACAAGTAACCATAAAATAAAATCAAAAATATGAATTTCGACTCATAGTGAGTGGTTTTTCATTTAATGGTGTAGGTATGTACCTGCGGAAATAAAAAAAACTCTGATGTACTTCTGTTGCCGTGCTGCTTTAAATGAATGAAATGAATGTGTGGTTGAGATGATGCATGCAGTATAAGTATCGTTATTTCACTATCCATCATTATTGAGTTTATTCAAACAGATTGGATTTCTTAACTTGACAATGAGACCAAATAGGTACTTTAATGCTGGTCGACGTTACGAAGGTTTCATATGTCGTGTTTTCTGGACTATAAAATCTAACTTAATCTTTCTTTTTCTGTCGAAACCCACGAAGAAGGGTTAGTTAAGATTTGCTAGTCGAGATTCCAGAAGAAGAAGAAAAAGAAGAAGGATGCAAATTAAACTTTCAAAACTTCGACCAGAATAAAAGGTTATGTTGGTTTCATTGTGCAATTCGAGTACCTACCTATCAGAGTTAACAAATCCGATTATTTCTTGAGATATTGTACAATGCGCTATTTTCGTTTTTACAAAAGTATTGGGTGTCCCATAAAAATCCGGACAAAATATTTTTAGTAATAAGTTAACCATTTTCTTAACCGATTTCTTAAATGAAAGCTAAAGAATCTTCAGACTTTTGAACCCCGAAAGAAAGTACGTCAGATAGCCTTAGTATTCCTATTGTTACTTCTTTTTAAGGCTTACTTTAAGGGCTTGGAGACTGGTGAGAAACAACCAATCGTTATGAGACTCAAATAGCCTTGAAGATCGTTCTTTTACCTTCAAAAATATTTTTTCACTAAAGGTCTCGTCAATTACAGGATGGAATCATCTGGCTGCAAGCAGAACCGAATGGAATTCGATAATAAAGGAAGCAGAATCAGAATCCGATATCTACGATGTGTATTTAAGATTATAGGCGACGATGATGGGCACTTTCCGTATAGACGGAAGTGGAAGTGCCCCATCGTCGATAATAAATTTAATAGATTTCGGACGCTTCAGTTTCCGTGCCAAATCTTGTATCTGTGCCTTGATGCTTATCCATCAGATAGACCAATTCTCACCCAAGTTTATAGCTTTATAATAATAATAATAATAATAATAATTTATATTAATCACAGTGTGATACCATGTAGGTATCTACATTTTAATATATATACACAGTATATAGTGATAAGTCATTTTGAATTAAATATAATATATATATGCTCACATTTATGTATACATACACACAATAAAACTTATACTATACCTACATTTTAAAATTTGTGCTCAAAGTATTCCCTCATAGTAGGGTGCTCGCGAGGAGAAAAGTCGCTTAGTTTAGGAATTATGGGGCACTTACGAGTGAAAATGTATGGAGTATAAATTTTGGTTTCTAATGCCCTCGGTATGCTACTGTCAAATTCGTCCAAGGGTCGTCCAGTGACAAAGGGCACAAATCTAAATTTTCCAACTAACGCCGCCACGTGAAAGTTCATGTGGAGAAGTACCTTTCCTGAAAGATTCATGGTGATGTCTGTGCGGATTGTATTTTTTATTAATTTTGAAAGAAAAATATCTCCATTGATCCATACGGGGCCACGGACCTTTGGAGGCGATTATCTCGGTTCGAGCATCGGCAAAAACGCATCATTTTTAGGGGCATATTTCCTTTCCAACACGATTACTCCAAATCGGGGCGGTTAATCGAAATTAATTATTCTTAATAAAAGATGTGCTATTTTATTTTGTTGACGATCGTCTTTACAGAATATTTTTAGCGCAATCAATAAAGGAGTTAATTGTCTAAATCTGAGAGGAAGTAAAAAATTCATGCCGCTGTAACGCTCGGGTTTCCGTGCCCCCACCACTACTTTCGCTGCGTCCCGCCACTCCGCAACCCCCTGAGACGTCCACATCTACAATCTTAGAGAATATCCTGTATTCCTGAAAATAATAGAAATAAGACTTGGAACTCTTGAAAAGCACTTTTTATTTCATGTAGGTAAGAAAAACAATAATTTTTAATTTGAAAATTCTTCGTCGTCCTTCTCGTTGATCGGGGAACCTCCGTGATCGGGGGTCTTCCCTCATTTGAATTTCCTTCATGTTATTTTTACAGGATCGGTTTTCCCATACCGTGGCATGAAAAAATGTAGGAAACATTATTTTTATTGCATGCTTGCTTATGCAGTCTTTAAAAATAATCTGTGGACAAATTAATACAATAATAGATGTATCTGAAACGGTTTTATGTTTCCTCAAATCCCACCAACTCCCGGAAGTACCTATTGGTAAATTTTCCAGCCCAGCAAGTTAACTTTCCAAAACCGCTTAGTAGTTTTTCTTTCAAATTAATTTGATGGACTGTGGGTTGAACGGGAATGTATCTTTATACTATTTCCAGTTCTTATTCAAACCTCTGGAGTATTCTGGCGATATTCTTTAAAATGCACGAGAATAACTGGCAAGTCTGTATCAGTATCTCGAGTCGACAGAGAATTTATATACAGAGATTTGGATGAGAACTGGAAATAGTAAAGAAACATTCCGGAAGCAAAACTTCCAAAAAATGTATATTTCATGCCCTAACAGAATTTGATGCTACAAGCTAGTTCAGAGGTGTTGGGACGCTAAATTGATGGAAAATTTACAAAAACTTATGTGAATTACTTGGCGATGTAGGATTTGACGAAAAGTTAGACCAAGAGTTGGACAACATTAAATTCAAAAACTCGTTCAAAAATATGGAAACTTTTGTGTTGAACCAACAACGATGAAGTAATAATATCTATCAACGATTTAACGGGCCCTACTTGCGTTAACTAAGTCGCTAGAAAAACTGCCTCCAACCGAAGACAGTTTGAAGCGGCATTGCTTGAGAGTTCTATTCTTTCAGACCAAAATTTGGTTGAATTATTTAAATTCTCGACCTAATTTTCCGTCACCTGAGGGTTATAGATGGGAAAAACGACGTGGGTGACAGTCTTGGGCCAGCTCTTCAAACATAGCCCGCCGTCCCAAAAAACCATTTCAGATATTATTGTCCTAATTTGTCCAAAAATTATTTTTAAAGACTGCATAAGCAAGAGTTGCATTTGCAATAAAAATAAGGTTTCCTGCATTTTTTCATGCCACGGTATGGGAAAACCGATCCTGTAAAAATAACATGAAGGAAATTCAAATGAGGGAAGACCCCCGATCACGGAGGTTCCCCGATCAACGAGAAGGACGACGAAGAATTTTCAAATTAAAAATTATTGTTTTTCTTACCTACATGAAATAAAAAGTGCTTTTCAAGAGTTCCAAGTCTTATTTCCATTATTTTCAGGAATACAGGATATTCTCTAAGATTGTAGATGTGGACGTCTCAGGGGGTTGCGGAGTGGCGGGACGCAGCGAAAGTAGTGGTGGGGGCACGGAAACCCAAGCGTTACAGTGGCATGAATTTTTTACTTCCTCTCAGATTTAGACAATTAACTCCTTTATTGATTGCGCTAAAAATATTCTGTAAAGACGATCGTCAACAAAATAAAATAGCACATCTTTTATTAAGAATAATTAGTTTCGATTAACCGCCCCGATTTGGAGTAATCGTGTTGGAAAGGAAATATACCCCTAAAAATGATGCGTTTTTGCCGATGCTCGAACCGAGATAATCGCCTCCAAAGGTCCGTGGCCCCGTATGGATCAATGGAGATATTTTCCTTTCAAAATTAATAAAAAATACAATCCGCACAGACATCACCATGAATTTTTCAGGAAAGGTACTTCTCTACACGAACTTTCACGTGGCGGCGTTAGTTGGAAAATTTTGATTTGTGCCCTTTGTCACAGGACGACCCTTGGACGAATTTGACAGTAGCATACCGAGGGCATTAGAAACCAAAATTTATACTCCATACATTTTCACTCGTAAGTGCCCCTTGGTTGAAAGATAAAGTCTAGCGAGCACCCTACTATCAGTGAATACAGAGGATTCTTCACAAGACTAAGTTTAGACTCTGATTTAAATCTTTTATAAGGCAGCTCCTTCAGACTCCCAGGGAGATGGTTGTACAATTTGATACCAGTTATTATAGGACCTTTTTCAACAATAGTTAAATTGCTTTTTGGGCACAAAAAGTTTATTTTTATTTCTTGTTTGATGCTTGCTTATGTCACCACAACACCGAAAATCAGCAATTTTTTTTTTTACCTCACAAACACACTTCCATACATACAAACTGAATATTGTTAAAATTTTATTCTGTATAAAACAATCCCTACAAGAGTCCCGGGCATTCATTTTAAACATTGATCTAACTATTCTTTTTTGTAAAATGAACAGCCTATTTATATGTGTTGAGTTACCCCAACATAATATACCATATGAAAGATGTGAGTTAACACAGCTATGGTAATACAAGAATAAAGTACTTTTATTTACAGTATTTTTAATTCTATTGATGCAGAAACATCTGGATCTTAATGTTCTGATTAAAGAGTCAATATGGTTTTCCCAAGTTAAGCAGTTATCCAAGAAAATGCCCAGAAACTTTGTGCAATTACTCAACTCCACAGAAGTAGCTTTTGGCCTTACTAAAATGCTGAAATTATGCTTATGATTATTAGTTGTAAAATGTAAAATTTGTGTTTTATTTTTATTCAAGGCTAAGCCACTTTCATTGCACCAGTCTTCTACCTTGTTTATGCTTTTTGCAGTTTTCAAGCCTAATTGTTCAACAGTATTTGCATGCACCAGTGACGTGGTGTCGTCTGCAAAAAGTATTAGGTTGTCATCAATTGCCTTACTGATATCGTTTATAAAAATTATAAAAAGGATAGGACCAAGTGTACTTCCTTGTGGAATTCCGGTACTTACATTAATCTCGTCCGACAAATGAATCTTAGAACTTTCCCTGAATTTGACTTTCTGTTTACGATTGCTTAAATATGTCTTAATCCACTTCAGCGCAACTCCTCTGACTCCATATTTTTCAAGTTTGTAACATAAAAGATCATGATTGATTGTATCAAACGCTTTAGTCATGTCGAAAAAAATTCCCACAGATTTACATTTGTTATTAAGGTTATCCATTATTCTATTATAGAAGCTTAGCAACGCAGATTTGGTGTTTTTGTTTTTTAAATATGCATGTTGATCTTGTTGAATAAGTTTGTACTTGTTTAAGAATGATATTAAACGGCTCATATAAGCTTTTTCGAAAATTTTTGAAAAAGTGGACAAGATAGAGACCGGTCTGTAATTTTGAAACATAGTTTTATCTGCCTTTTTATGTATAGGTACAATTACAGATTTTTTAAGTTCTGATGGAAAAACCCCATACTCGAATGACAAATTTACAAGATATGTTAGGATAGGTGTTATGTGCTCTGCTATATGAAATGGTAGATCACTTGGTACCTCATCAAAACCAGAAGATGATTTTTTTGCAATATCCTTTAAAATTCCAAAAATTTCAATTTCATCAGCCATGCTCAAATATAAGGAACAAGGATTAGACCGAATGTATTTATCATTCTTATTAATATTTGTACTGGATATGATGTCTTGAACAGATTGATGGAAATATTGATTAAATTTTTCAGCAATATTCTTCCCTCCCGTTGTTGTCCCATCAGGATCAACGAAACACTTTGGTGGTTGAAAGCTTTTCTTGCAACCCCTGTTATTATTTATTATATTCCAAGTTGTTTTGTTGATATTATTTGACTCTTTTAAAAGTTTGTCATTACAGGTAGCTCTTGCTTTTTCAATGCTAATTGTATGTTGTTTTTTTAGTTCCTTGTATTGGAGTAATATTGCTTCGTTGCCTGTTATTTTATATAATTTATGAATTTCTCGTAGTTGTTTACCATCTTCGACTATGTCTGTAGTAATCCAGTTATTTTTATGCAACTTGGTATATAAATTATATTTTTGTAACGGAAATGCACATTGAAAATAATAATCAAAAATTGATAAAAATGAAGAGAATTTACCTTCCACATTTATTGCATTGTAGACGTCTGACCAGTTTTCTTTTGAGATTAAACATTTAAATATTTGTATTTTATCATTAGAAAAATTGCGCTTATAGCTACAAGATTCCGGTGTCTCTGCATTTAATATTGACCAGATCAATGTAAACAACTGTGCATTATGATCAGATATATCAATGTTTATAGTGTCTACTGTAAAATGAGTTTTAGATAAATTGGAAAAGATATTATCAATTAAGGTGTTTGAATTACCCTGAACTCTTGATGCTTCAAATGCAGATTGCTTCAGACCAAAGGCTGAGAAGAGATCCATTAATTCTGAAGTGTCCTTGTCAGGCCGAGTACTGCTAAAATCGAGATTAAAGTCTCCACATACAAATTGCAGTGATGATGAAAAGCTTTCATTCATTTAGCGCAGCAAGTTAGGTAGGTACTAAAATCAATCGAAAATTCGAAATGCCAAAAACATTAGATATGAAAAAACTGAAAATGATGATTATGTAAAACTGCCGACTGAAGAATAACAATAAAAGGGGTGTAAAGTGGGCAATAGCCGCCCGTGAAAAATGTTTACCTCAGTTATAATCCTCGCAAGAAAAGTAGGGGGTTGTGATGTGACACCCCCCGGTCGGAACGTCCCTGTTTGCATCTTAAGTGATCCAAGGAAGATTTTGCAAAATCAACCCACGGAAAGTGTCTTTTTATACATATACATAGGTAATCTTTAAATTTTAAATGTAAATCCCATTTTTAATTTCTAAAGTTTTCTCTAGGTAGCCTTATTCCAAATTAATCAGATATAGTTTCTATCTCCTTATCGGGTTGTTGACTTGTTTCATTACTTGGATTAAAAGTCACAAAATAGGTGCGTAAACGAGCAATTTCTTAAAATCTCCAAATGATTCGTCTCAAGTTTGGTTATTCATTCCAATTTCATTTGATCAATCTTCTTAAAATATCCAATTAAACCAAAAAACTTGAGTAAATTCGGTCTCTGAACAGAGTCGAAGCCTAACGCGGTCGGCGTTGTTGATAGAGTTATTGAGCTAATGACGTTTATCTATATTTCTACATTCATCATCCACAGGTATTAACAACAAGCATTTCAATATTTTTCTGGATTCCCTCGATAGGCAGATGACGAAACTTTTTGTTTTGCTTAATGCCAATAGATTAATCGGATGAGGCAGTTACTCAATGTAAATTTGTAATCTAACAGAAGCTCTCGTTGTAATCTAACAGAAGAACATAATTTGACCCAACAGTAGAACGACCTGTAAGATTTACGGAGTCGGTTAAATTAGAAAAAAGTTACGCAGTTTTTTGGTGATTAAGAATCTGAAGAGGATTCCCCAATATATTGATTCGTTCCTGAGTTATTTCGAAAAATCTGAAAATTGCGATTTTAAATTAAAATTAATATCTCCCTAACGATTGATGCTATTTAAATGAAACTTGGAAATTTTATATTTTTGACCACTGTTAATCAAATGGCATCGACAGAAATTTTCTAGGCCTTCTAGATTTTGAGCAATGACCATCATCTTTTGATAAATTACGGCCGCCATGTTGAATTTTGGCACCATCCGACATACAATAAAAGAAAGTTATAAGAAATTCATGAGTACCAATCAGATTTCAGCTCTGAATTGCTCCATGAGGCAACTTAATGGTAGATGCAGTATTTACTAGGTACTTTTAACAAGATCAATGAAAATTTATATTGTTGCATCTTGTTAGCGAAGAAATAATAGTGCATCTGACATTAAATTACCTCATGAAGTAATTTGGAATTGAAATCTGATTGGTCCTCTTAAATATCTTATGACTGGAGAACTGTTGGACTCTGGAAATTTGCAAAAACACGAATCGACTCAGAATTTAATGCTGAATACCTAGTTACAGTCGAGAAACTAAATAATGCATTTTTTGTTGATCTGTTGGCGGGATAACTCTTTATCTGCACTGTCCGAAATTCCTTGACCTACCAACACAACCCCCAAGTGGTGCCGGTCCTAATATCAGATAGAAATCACCACTATCGATGGGGGTGTTCCAAATTCTGTGCGTAAAGCTCAAGACCCGAGTGCATGACTTACTTTCTCGACTGTATCTACTCCACTAGCGAGCGTTATGTATGTCTGTGCCATGTCATTTGATAACTTTAGCAAACCTTCCACGGCAATTTTTCCAGGTTTTTTTAGAAATTTCAGAGATTTTAAATTAAAATCGTTAGGATTTAAAAGAAGACGCTTGCAGGGAATACTGGAGAAGAGTGGGATGTCTCCCACTTTTAATTAAAACTTTGTCATAACTAGGCAGCACAGCAGACACTGTAAAGTTTGGTGTATTGCCTGGTTATGGCAATCGTAGAGCTGCCAACTCTTGACCAAAAGCATATTTCGCCAGTCTAGACGAGTGCTAGGGTGAAAATTATATAAACTGCGATATAATAGTATATTGTGTAACTAGTAGGAAAAATATTATTTTCCGGGACGATGATGGAAGATTGATAGACGAGGCGCAGCCGAGTCCAGCAACCATCAGAGTCCCGGAATATATATTTTCCTCCGTGTTGCACATACTATTTTTTCGTCGATCGCGCAGACAGAAATAATGAAATTTGGAACTATTTTTTAAGAGTAGGTACAGGAATATTTTTCCGGCCTGGGCCGGAAAAAGCGTTATTCCTGTACAGCTAGTGCGTGTTGCCGAGTAAATGACGGAGTCCTGGAAACGTAAGCTTTCGGATGATAATTGCATGTCAAGAATGTGAGGTTTCCAGTACGATCGAAGAAAATAGTTATTTACGTAAAGAGTATGGAAAGTGATCTTTCCTGGAATAATAGGCAGATTTCAGGCCGACGCCGTAGGCGGAAGCCTGAAAGCCTGCGAGTCCAGGAAAGACACTTTACATGTGAGTTACGTATTAAATTTTTTAGGTGCTCGCAACATATTTTCTGTGTGAAATTATAGTAGTTTATAACCCAAAGCGTGAAAGTGATGTTTTACGCGGCGAAGGAAAATATGGACAGTCGAGGCGTAGGCGAGACTGGCCATTTCCTGAGACGCGTAAAACCACTTCTTCGCTGTGGTTTATACAACATTTTTCTTCCTACACCAGTTAAAAATAAATAAATAATTAATTTTGAAATTTGAGAACCCAAGTGACAGATCAAGAAAATCTAGACGTCAAGTCCTACAATTTAAATTTGGCAAAATCGCGCGTGCTGTGTTCCTTCATACGCCAATCGCCGTCGCCATATTGTCCATTTTACACGCCTAGCCGTTAGTATAATTTTTACACGACTAGCCGTGAGAAGCGGTCCTTTCACAGCCCTCCTGAGTCCCGAAAATGTCATTTTCAGTTAGTGTAGGAAGAAAAATATTTTAATTCAAATTATCTAAACTGAAAAATGTGAGGAGCCTAGTAAAAATTAACACGATAACAAAATCCATAATATTCCGGTGAAATTTCACTTTCTAGAATATTCCGGTGAAATTTTACTTTCCCGGACTTGACCGGGAAAATTAATTTTTCACTAGTCCGGGAAAGGCCACTTTCCGGTCCTAAAATTGACCGGAAAGGTTTTAACTTTCCGGTCGAGCGCCTAAAAAAGTTATTTACTAATTTTTTTTTTTCACAAATTGTATAAACTGTTGGTAATTAACGTGAAAACTCATTTCATCTGAATATTTATCAATGCCAAAAACTTATATTTTCAATTAAAGATTACATTCAGTGAGACAAACATTATAAAAAGTACTTTTTTCCTTATTTGCCATTTACATTTTGTCCGGTTTGGCCCCTCATAAATAATCATGCTTTAAATGACGTATTCCCTTCTATAGCGGTCAGATCAAACAATCAGAAATTAATTTAATTAGAATGGCATACATGTTTAATCTTTGAGACAGTGTGAAAATTGTGTAACATTTTTTTGATTGTTTTAAAAATGTTAATTTACGAACGTCGCGGTGCAAAAAAGATTGATTTGTACCACAGTCACCACCAAAGATACCAAAGATATTATTGGAATATTATTAATAATTAGGTAATTTAATATTTAATAATAATATTATAATGGAATTTCGAAAAGCGGTAACTTCTGGGGAGTGTCTTCTTCACCCTCTAGCAAGGAAATTGTTGTGGCCTCCGCCGTCAAATCTACCTCTACACGTCTGGGGAGTAGGTATTATGTATGCCAAGTGGCAAAACTCAACAATAAAAAAAAATGCAATTATGTGCCAGAAAAAGAAAGATTTATTTTCGGCTAAAAATTCTTATTTGTATTAGATCGATTTGGGTAACTTTGTCTAAGACAAGTCGATAGACCACTATTTCCGAATGGTCCTACCAAAAAAATGGGAGGTTACTGCAATCAGTAAAATTTTCGAATTCGAGATAAGACCGGATCTATACGTTTTGAGGTCTCAGGAACCCAAAAAAGTGTTTGTGTGTATGTGCATGTATGTGTATGTAATAACAACAAAAACACATTATAGCCCAAATTACTGAATCTATTTGGCTAAAATTTGGTACATGGGGATTAAGTGAGCCTTGAAGAGCTGAAAGGCTTTTTGGAAGCAATTGGTCCACGGGAAGTGTCCTTTTGCCATATCAACTTTAAATTTTAAGTACAAGGCCTCCTTTTTTATGTCGCCGTTAGAAAGACGATGAAATTCTGGTTCTAAAAATGTATTCACAGTTTTTGCCATTTCGGCGGAAAATAGGGAGAAAATTCTTTCTCATTAAAAGTGGCAGTTATTGTCAAAAAAACTGGCAAATATTAACCTTAAAAGGAACATGTTGTCAAATCAAATGTGATGGGTGATGTCGTTATTTGTCAGACAAACGAAATTAGTTACAGACGAGAAGTCTAATTTTTTTTTGTCGAATTGACTACTATCTACACGCAGAAATCAAAGATCCAGGCGATGGGGAGGTTCCAGCCGCTTCTCTGCTGCATTTTTTTTAGTTGTTTCATGAGTCAGTAGATATTCGAGGTCAGCTTTGGGGAGGCAAGGTTCAATCATTTTCCTACTTTATCAAAAACGAAAACACCCTTTTAAAAGGAACAACTATGTCTATTCAGCTACTTAATTAGCAGGTAGATAGGTACGTTCACACTTTTTATAGGTACTGGTACATATTTATAACAGGTGGGAGAATTTTTGAAGCGAGAATAAATTGTATATGTAGTACTAAGTTCAGGCAGTCAGTGTTAAGAGGCTAAGTGGTTTTGAGGTAATCAACATGACGGTAACTAAAGTGGAATTATTGGCTTATATTGTATTTTTTGGCCTTTTTTCATTATGTTCTTCAATTAACGTCACCCAGTGCCATGACATAGGTGAGTGAAAGTGTGGGAATAAATAATTTATTTTTCTCAAAAATACTGAAGGGTGAATTAAAAGCGCGCGTTCTAATTTTCACTTAGTATTACCATCATAATCTTGTTCTCAACTAGTGGCGTTATCCATCATAATCATAATGTCACTTTTGGCAAATTCTCTGGTAGAAGTGATTTTGTAGGGCATTATGTTGTACGATGTAATACGTACCTATATAGGTATATATAACGATTATGTGTGTAAGTTATTATGTCGTCTCTACTCTATTTACATATTAGTTAGGTACATTTAGTTACATATTTACAATTTGCACTACAATTATTATTTAACACTGCTTTTTTGTTTATTGAATTATACAATTATAATGGTTATGCTTATGATCTTATGTTTACATTATCAATTTTTAATTCTAGAATTTTAGAGACAGACGACTTTGAGGTGAAAGTTGTTTTCATGATGTTAAGTGGTTATCCTGTTCGTTAAGTAATAAAGAATTTCATCCTTTTGCAGATAAACCAATAGAGAATTTATCGGAGAAAGTGAAAATAGGGAATTGCAAGCGACCTCCCTGTCGACTGAGAAAAGACTCAGTCATTCCGATTGAGCTAAAATTAAAACCGGGTGAGTATATAGGTAGTACCTATGATAAGTAGAAAATTCTTCTTACACCTTAAACAATTAAGTATTTGGTTATACCTAGCGTCGGATTAAAACTGGATATAGGTATACGGAAAATTTCGCTAGTGATGAGCTGGAATTTGCCTTAATTTTAACCTTGGTACGACCTGTCTTGTTTATAAAACTATATTGAAAATTCCACTTAATAGTTATTTATGATATGTATAGGTAAGTGTTAAAAGTGGTATTTTATTTTGTGAGAACGAAAGTTTCCCCACGAACAAAATATAATCTCTTTTAACACTATTTTGTCTACAAACACGATTAAAAGCAGAAGTTTTCAAATTATTAGTTCAAAACGTCCATGAAATTCGCTGTAAGTAAGTTTAGTGACAATTTATTGAGGCGAGTGCCCAAAATCATGCGAGGGAGCAATAATCATTACACACGAATAGAAAATTTATCCACGGGTTCTAAAGCGAAAAAATCTCTCACCCTTTGTTCATCGTATAATAAGTACATTCTGCAACACCCGTGGATAAAGGTTTTATTTGAAACATTTGATTTTTACGAATCAATAAAAATGAGTCAGAAGCGGTGGTTTTCTTGTTGGCCTAGTAGTCACCAACAATGTTCGAATTTATAGTCGTAAAATACCTTCATTTATTTGTTAGAGTGAATTAAAGCCCTCGCTCGCTCCTCACTCTATCCGAGCGATAACTTGAGAACGGATTAAGATATCGGCCTGAAACTTGGTATACGGCTTTGTCTCTCAAAATCAAAAAGTAAAGCGGGGGATTGCTTTTGGGCGATATCGGAATTACCCATAATAAAATAATAATAGGGGCAAACCTCCATCGCTTACCCGGTGCGTCTTACGCTAGCTACGCCGTTGCACCCGATTTCCATGGCGAAGCATTGTTGACAACCTTAGTCTACAATGATTCGATTGTGACAATGAAAAATGAAAAATTCTTCACTGCCACAATCAAAACGAAAGCGGCTGGTTTGAGCTCATGGTCTCAAACAGGGAACGACAGACAGCTGTTTCGATCTCTTGGATCTCATCAGTGTCGTGCTCGTGCACCCCGAATTAAACCACAAACTCAAACCAGCCAACCTTTAAACAGAAAATGCGACGAACTAAGAGTGTTGTGTCGAAAACCACGACCTCTGTGAGAGGTGGGGACTACTAGCTTCCATGATGTCGAGTACAATTTCTTAAAAGCATTCAAATTTGAGTTTATAAAATGCTCGAAATTGTACACGACTTGAACCAAAAAACGAATTGTAGGGCATGGTCTGGAATTCACCTCGACATACAGACATAAATTTTTCAAGGTCAAATTTTAAAATCTTACTTAATTAAGTCAAGGGCTTGCATGGAAAAAGAATGGGCAGTAGAGAAACGACTGGAACCTCCCCATCGCGCGGGTCCTTGATTTCCGTGTAGGTACCAGCCAATTGAACAAGAAATTTTTAGACCACTGCACTGTGACACATGACACATGTGACTAATTTCACACTTTCTGACAAATGGCGACATCATCGATTATCACATTTGACAACACTTACAATTTATAGCTATTAACATACCTAGGAATGTTATGACTATCATAACAGACGCAGATGTCAATTGAAATCCGAGCTCGGAGAGCGAGGATTTTAAGACATCTAAGTCTGTTATGATTCATAACATCCGAGGTTTATTCAATAGTTTATCGGTTTAAAGCGATTAAAGCCAAAATTAAAAAAATGTTGCGTGAATTCGCGTCATTTTGACAATCGAGATGACAGCATTTGAATGGGGTCATTGTTGTCATGAATGGTTAATGGGCTTGTTGTCTAGAAACCATTAGATAACGTTATGATCTGCTTACCAGCCTATTTTTATGCATGTTAAGAACGCTTTAAGGCGAGGCATAAAAGTCGGTTTTGAAACATAAGATTCGCTTGCAGCAGGTTGCGAACAAAACTGATCTTAATTTTGCACCTTAGTTATAGATGGGGCACAGGATGGGGTTGCGATTAGCAATGATGCCGCGCCGGGCTTTCTAAAAATAGAATTGATCGGAAAGAGGGAGGTCCGAGATTTTCTGACGAAATTTCGTTCCGTAAAGGCGAGTCGGATAATAAATAGTTAATAAGGGTGGCGTAACATAAATCCACAAAAATTAGAGTATGGAGTCGCTCTTTATTAATACGCAACCTGATTTGTCTTTGATTATTCACTCGCTCGTCGAGTCTGTCCGTCGCATAATTTGAGAACGCATTGAGATATCGAGCTAAAATTTGGAATGCAGCTTTGGCTCCCGAAAAGAAAGGCGGGGATTGCTCTTGGGCCATATCGGACCCAGGGGGTGGGAGTTGGGGGGAAAAACCGAAAAACTATTAATTGCAATAACTCGAGAACAAGTGGAGGCATCCTTCTGAAACTTGGTACCTATGTACGTTCGACTTTCAAGTCTGTTGAAGATGAAGCGGTGTCAATTTCGGGGGATGAAATCAACAAAAAATATAATAACTCCGCAAGGGTTGCACGCAGCTATTTGAAACCCAACTCACACATATTTCGATGAAGTCTTGTATGGGGTATGCATTTTCTCCAAACTCGGACATATGGGAATTATGGGATGAAAATTAGGGGTTGCAACTCGAAATTCCTCTTAATAAGTACTAGTCGATATTGGCGTCGTTCGCTAGCTTTCCATTATAAAGGGGTCATTCATATTTTGCGAAAAGCCACCCTTAAAGGCGCTACAACCCTTAACATGTAGAAGCACAAAAATACAAGAACTCAAAAACTACTCAACATATCAAGGCAGAATTTGGTGTGGTAATTTTCAGTGACATTGTAGACGGATGGACAAAATTTCGCTGAGATTTCACAAAGGGGATGAAATTTAAGGGTTGAAATTGGAAATTTCTTCAAGTACCTAAATGGTTTCATAAAACTACGGGGGTTCGATAGGTTTCGGTAAACCATTAAAAAAAGTCTTATGAGTCTTCAATTTAAAACCAAAACCTAGGCCACTAATAACCCCTAACCGTTAGCTAGCGGATAAATACATACATTTTATTTTTATTTTTTCTGAGATCCTATTGATTTATCTATGAACAACCGAAGTCAGTAAATCAGCAATCCCTGTAAACCATAATAAATAAATCGCCGCAATTTTTTAACGAAATGGATCTGGGTGGTCAAATTGAAAACACAAGTCTCTTTAAAGCATGTGGGGGTGGCGAAATAGGGGGTTGGAGTTTAGGGGTTGAAACTTTCATGAAGCCCTGTAATTTAACACCCCCAAAAGCCAAATTTGCATAATTGGCTTATTTCGTGTCATTTACTGTAATTCTGCTTAATTACGATAAATTTTCATTCCCTTGGATTTTTCGTCCCCCTTTACGATCTTTTAACCCCCTAAGTGTTAATTTGGCGCAATTTGCGTAATTTTGTTTTTCTTCGTTATAATAATTTGAAATCATTTAGATTCAAACACTAAAGGATCCTATACGATAGTGGCCCAGGAAATAAATTGAAAATCAGGATCTAGGCGACACTAAACTTTGATTTTTAGCGTGGAGGTATGTATTTAATAAAGTGTTCTTACAAGATTGAATACAAATAAACTGCCCAACAATTTAATTGGTCCACCCGGAAATTTGAGTCGAATTTAAAATGCCGTAACTCCTCAAAGAGTTGATCGATTTGAAGGAGCCTTTTTCCCACGGAAAGCCCATTTCATTGGCGTTTTAAGCAGGTCCCCCTTATTTGATATACAGGGCGTCAGAGTCGGGTACTGCAAAGTGGCGAAAATTTAAACCACCCCCGATTCACTATAAAGACACTGGACAACTTCGGTGGAAAAATGTACTATCACTAGTGATAGAGATAGTGCACCCCCGATTCTTAAAAAAAAATTTCTAAATTTTTTTGGTTGCTCAAGTTCGCCTAAAATCACATTTTGAACCACCCCTTCTGCCTCCCTCCCGGCCATCATTAGACGAAAAATTATTTATGGCATATACCGGGTGTATCACAGACCCCGCCGTATAGGGAATTAACATGGGAAAATGAATTTTATTTTTTTCCTGCTCCGGAGGATTTTCTCGAAAAGTTTTATCGTGTTTGGAGGATAGTCCATACTAGTCTGTACCTCTTGAGATTTTTTTTTCGTTCGTCAGCTCCTCTTAGGTACTTAACAATGATTTTTTGAAAATTGAATTTTCGACGAAAACGAAAAAATTTTTCGTGCCCAATCGACCCGCTTCGAATGTTTACTTAGTTTGCTGCCTTTGTGGATTGCAACACAACGCAAAATAAATGGATACTTCGAAACGGGTCGATTGTGCACGAAAAAATGTTGCGTCTTGCTTCTACGGAACATTTTTTCGTGCACAATCGACCCGTTTCGAAGCATCCATTTATTTCGTATTGTGTTGCTATCCACAAAGACAGCAAACTAAGTAAACATTCGAAGCGGGTCGATTGGGCACGAAAAATTTTTTCGTTTTCGTCGAAATTTCAATTTTCAAAAAATCATTGTTAAGTACCTAACAGGAGCTGACGAACGAAAAAAATCTCAAGAGGTATCAGACTATATATAGTATATATAGTATGGACTATCCTCCAAACACGATAAAACTTTTCGAGAAAATCCTCCGGAGCAGGAAAAAAATAAAATTCATTTTCCCATGTTAATTCCCTATACGGCGGGGTCTGTGATACACCCGGTATCACATTATGATGTGGCATAATAGTCTTACTGTTTGATCTTATTCTTACGTGCCGCCTGAGGAAAGCCGCCACTGCATCGCCGCGCCGCACCCCTTGAGAAAATAAAATATATTGCAGTTATTTATCGCCATTGTTTAATAATATGCCTTTATCTTTAATTTAAGTGCTATAATTCTCGTCAATAATCAATAATGATTTGGAGAATAAAAAAAACAAAAAAATTATAGGTCAATTTTCAAGATTTGAACCCATGTACGAAAGTCGAAGAATGGGAGAAAAACAAATTTGCCGCTCAGCTACGGTTTATATCTTTCATTGTATACAGATGTTGATCTCAAGAAACAGCAACAACAAAATTTCGAAGACGTGCACCTCAAATTATTTCTTCCAAGATATTTATTAAGCGGAAATCTAATTAAATGTTGAGTTGACATTTATATTTCAAGATAAATCAAATAAACTACAATATGGGCACTGTCATCTGCATTGCAGAGGCTGAACTAACGGACAAAATTTAAATGCCAAATTTCTGAGTGTAGGCAGCATAATTTACAAATGGATTCCAATGTCAGAACATTAAATTAATTTTTGTCTTGGTAAGTTGGTGTTTCTTTATAAAGCAATTGACCTCATGTTGCGCAGAATGTAATTCTGGATATGCCACAAAAATTTCAGATCGTATCGTAAAACAATAAAGCCTGTAGTCAAGTTTCCGTAAAAAGTGTATGTAAAGTTGCCTAAAACCGTTTCGTGCCTCCCCTTAATCGCCTGAAACCGTTAAAAGTTAATATCCTGCCACATTCACTATACCATTTTCTGTTAGTCGGTAAGTTTTAAACGAGAACGAGAATTTTCAATATTTTGCGCAGAAATGGCAGGAACTGTGAATTTAGAATCAGAATTTAATGATCTTTCAAATGATCAGTGATGAGAAAAAATGAGGCCTCGAATTAAAATTTGCCTCCAAAAATATTTCAGCTCTTCGACGTGTAATACAGTCTCCATATGCAAAATTTCCACCAAACGGTCCAGGGGTTTGAGTTCTAGCGTGTTTTTAAAGGGCGCTAAAAATCCCCAATTTTTAATTTTTTTGCACAAAGGGCACTATTAGTGAATATATCTTTGGAAGCACTTCCACCAAAGGTTTTTCAGCACTATTTCGTGTTATGAAATGCCTATGTACCAAATTTCAATCAAATCGGTCCAGCAGTTTGGCCTGTAGCGTGTTTACAAATGTACGTACGTACGTACATACATCCAGGCAGATTTTAAAAACCACTTTTTTTTGGTTCTTGGTGTTTTTTCAAATTGGAAAATTTTTGTGATTGCAGTAACCTCCCAGTTTTTAACCTCACTAACCCTACAATTAAACAAAAATGGGAGGTTACTGAAGTCACTAAAATTTTCGAATTCGAGACAAGACCGGATCTATACGTTTTGAGGTCTCAGCAACCTAAAAAAGTGGTTTTTAAAATGTGTGTACGTTCGTACGTTCGTTTGTAAACACGCCACAGCCAAAACTACTAAACCGATTTGCTGAAATTTGGAACATAGGCATCTTATAACGTAACTTAGATCTGAAAAGCTTGTGGAACCAATTGTGCAACCGGAAGTGCCATTTTGGCCCATCAACCTTGAAATTTTAAATACAAACCTCTATTTTTTACTTCACCGTAAGGAAGGCCTTCAAATTCTGCTTCGAAATTTTTAAAGCACTTTAAAGACATGATACAGCCCAAACGCCCGGACCGATTTGTCTGAAATTTTGCACATAGAGATGGTATTGCACGTCGAAGAGCAGAATTTTTTTTGGAGACAATCGACAAACGGCAGGTGCCGTTTTGGCACATCAGTTTTTAAATTTGAAATTATACCCATTTAACCATTTAAAACAAGTTTTTGAAAAAATTGTTGTCACCATCAGAAAGGTCTTCAAATTCTGGTTTTAAATAAGACAAAATTCACTCATACCTTGCCCTTTGGGTAAAAAAACCCAAAGTAATAACACTAAAACACGTTATAGCCCAAACTTCTGGATCGATTTGACCGAAATTTGGAACATGGTGACATGGTGACTGAAAGGCTTTTGGAAGCACTTGGTGAACGGGAGGTGCCACTTAGGCATATCGAATTTAAAATACAATAAACGGAAATCAGAGATCCACGCGACTGGGAGGTTCCAGCCGCTTCTCTGCTGGATTTTTTAAATTGTGGAGTTGGGGTGGTTAATAAAAAGAGAAAAAAATTTAAATTTGCGAATATTGGAAAACTTGCACACTCTGTATATTGAAAACTAAGCACTTTAGGACGAATAATGTGGGGCTGTTACTTTGAATTGCCCTTATATAATCAATAGTAATACGACGAGTAGTCTCTTGATTGCCGCGGGTTTTGACGTGCGAATCGTTGTCAACTACGAGTCAAAGCTCTCGTCCTCTTTTTAGCCTAAAAAAATCTACCATTTGACAAGTAGTGGCATCCATGAGGACTCAACAAGGCAACCAAGAGACTACGAATCGTATTTTGCAGATTATTTTATAAATTAAAGTATTGAGTAAGTAGTTTCAAGTTGACATTGTAGTATTATCACTGTAATCAGGATTTGATTGGTTACTTGTATACTAAATGCTGCTTTGGATTGGTTCAATACTTAATGTATAAAATAATCCATGATATTGAGAGTTTTGAACATATTTGTTTGTTAATATCTCCAAATAAAAGTCCCGGCTTCATTTTTTTCAGAACAAGACGTAGAGAAGTTAGTAAATACCATCCAGGCTTATATAGTTGGTGTACCATTCCCTTTTCCTGGGGTTGACCAAACAGATGCTTGTCAGTACATCTACAGCTCTGATGGTAAAAATAAGGAAAGTTGTCCTCTTAAAGCAGGACAAGATTATCTCTACAGAAATGCGATAGAAGTGCTACAAATTTATCCAAGGGTAAGCGTAATTAATTATCTGGTTCTCAATGCTTGATGATGATGACATTGTCGCCATTAGACAAGGTTCGTCATCAGTAGGTAATGAGTTCCAATGAATAAATTAGTGTTACTAACATGTGTGTTTGTTTGTTTTAGGTAAAAACTGTGGTACACTGGGGCCTCACAAAATCGGATGGAAAAGATCTTATTTGCTTTGAGGTTCCCGCTAGGATCACAAATTAGAATTGTTAATACTTATTGTTAATTTTTTTTTGTTGATCCAAGAGTACCTCGCTATCCAATAGCAATAAGAATAACATATTTATAGGTATTATTTAAGCACTTCACGTATTAAATTACTTTTTTATTTAAAAAGTAGGTATAATATAAATATTTAATGCTTCGCGTTAAGGAAATAATTGAACTTTGTCCCTAAGTCATGACTATTTTTGCTTTCACATTTTTTGCACGAAGTCTACAAGGAAATTTAATTTCGAATACACACTTGCTCAGTATGCAGGTACTTATTTAATTCGTTTGCTCATACCAGCCATTAGGTATTTCATTGATATTAAATAAAAATGGGCGGCTACGGAAGCGGCTAGAACCTTCCCACTTATTGGTGAATGAACCAATCCTACCACCCATTTTTTAGTTTTTATTGCCAAAGGGGCAGTACCTAAGTTTGATGCATTTTTGGAAACACAATTTGAAGACCTTTCATATGCTGATAAAACATATGGTGGTCATCTTCAAAATTTCATAGATTTTACTCCACAAAGCTCCTGGAATTTTTCAAAGTTTTCCGATTTTTTGCCAAAAGGGCAGTAAGTTTGAATACATTTTCGTAAACAACATATGAAAACATTTCATGTAGATTTTAAAGTAGTTATGCTAAAATGGCACTTGTCGTTCCGCCGACTGTTATACAGTGCTTTTCAAAAGTAAAGAATAAATTATTATTAATTATTATTATTATTATTATTATTATTAATTTTCTAGAAAATCGCACGATACTAATCATTAGCCAATAGAAAAATTGATTTCTGTATGTTTACCATGGCAACTCGAGGATTTCCTGGAAATTTTTGATACCTACCTAGACCAACCTAAACGAAATTAATAAGTGGAAATTTTTATGTCAAATTAAATGTCAAAAATCATTTCTATTCAATTTCTGTGGCTGTATCGTTGCTATTTTCTTACCGAATCTGCATTCGAGCATTAATTCATTTCCTGGAAATTTTAGTCGTGCATCCCAACAACGTAATCGGGCCCTCGTGTTCCACTCGGGCCGATTAATACGTTGTTGGAATGCACTCCAAAAATTTCCGGAAAGAATTAATGCTCTTATGAGATTATAAGTGAAAATTGCACTAAAGTTTTTGATCCGGCAATACAACAGCCGTCGAATCGGATAGTAAGAATATGCTTTTTTGTAAAATAAATTTAAACAAGGGCCCTTTTGCCACTAAAATTACATTTTTCGAAAAAATGGCACCAGGGTTTTCGGCTTGAAAAAAAATCAGCTATGCGTACAAGCTAAAGCGGGAACCTTTTAGAACTTCACACCGACTCCACTTTCTCATTAACAGGGTGTTTTACACTTGGAACCACCTCCCGCCGGATGTAGTCTGCTCCACTTCCGTTTGGCTCTTCAAAAAACTCCTTGATATGGGGCCAGCCAGTACTAACTTAAAGACTCCTTAAATTGCCTTTCGTTTGTTAACTAGCTCAACATTTTATATTACTTTATATTAATTCATTATTTTTCTGTGAACATTATAATTTTAATTTAAATGCTTTTAAAGTTCAGTAATGAACTCTAAGCATTAGCATTTGTAATAATAATAATAATAATCAAATCCGGTAATAAAAATATACAGTTATGCATATAGCCCAGGCGTTTTAGATTTTGACCTCGGAAAAAATAATGTAAATCTGAAACTTGGCAAATCAGCTCTATTTGAAGTGCTTAACAACATACTAAAACTCCCAAAACCTTCGGTGCCGGCTTCATGAAATTCTAGCCCATGGAACTTCTGGAACACTGAAGAAGTGCAGGTGTAGGGGCTTTTTACCCCCTTGTTCGTCGAAGGACCAGAGTTAATAAAATGCGGAATGTTTTTAAATGTATGTATATTGACCACTTATGTACATTCACCGCAATGGTTATTTATCAACTACTAAACTTAAAACTATTTCGAAGAGGCGACCCTGGTGACAGGGTGGCCAAGTGGTGGGGTAAACTACCTGCTTCGGGGTTGAAATACCGAACATACCGCCCCCCTTGAAGTATAAGCTTCAACATTATATAAATAAAAGAAACACATAGTAACTAAAACACAAACAATAAAATGGACAGTAATACACTGAAAAACACACAAGGTACATATAAAAAATATATAAAATGATAACAAAATTATAATATGTCATGTGACCAATATCAGACACAGCAGTTTATTTTGTCACTGATTTTATCGCACTCATTGTTCGAGAGGTAAAACACAAACACCTCTTGTGGCGCGCTTCACTACACCAGCGGGAGTCTTCACTTGCACTACACGCGGTATGTTGTCTTTACCGAGATGAAGAGTTTCGATGCGTCCTAACTTCCATGTTAATGGAGGAGCGTTATCGTTTTTGAGGAGAACCATATCTCCAACTTTAGGTAGAGATGAAACAGTGCGCCACTTCGACCTTCCCTGAAGGCCATTAAGGTAATCACGGGTCCAGCGTTGCCAGAAATGCTGGGTAATCTGCACAACTCTTTGCCATCTTTTTAAACGATTCATTGGAACGTCGGTGATGTCCTTATCAATTGGACACGTTATTGCATCGCCGATTAAGAAGTGGCCGGGAGTGAGAGGTTGATAATCATTAGGGTCATTCGATAGAGGAGTGATGGGTCGGGAATTAAGGATTGCTTCAATTCTAGTCAAAACCGTATACAACTCCTCAAAATTCAGAATATTTTCAACTATTGCCCTTTTTAAATGAAACTTTGCAGATTTAACCGCAGCTTCCCATAAACCTCCCATGTGGGGGGATCTAGGAGGTATGAAATGCCACTGAATATTTTTGTTTGCTAATTCATCAATAACTCCCAATTTAAAATTTTGTGATTGCGTGAATTCATACATTTCTTTTAAAATTCTATTGGAGCCGACGAAGTTAGTGGCGTTATCTGAATAAATATCTGAAATATTACCTCTCCTACTTGTAAACCGTTGCAAACATTGTAAAAATGCTTCACTTGTTAAATTACTAACTAATTCTAAATGCACTGCCTTTGTGGCAAAACAGACAAACACTGCGATGTACGCCTTCACTGTCCTTGGCTTACGTGCATTTCCTTCCTTAAGAGAAATTGGTCCACAGAAGTCGACGCCACATTTTATGAAAGGCCGCAAAGGTTTTTCAATTCGCGCCTTGGGCAAATCACCCATTTTGGGAAATACAGTGACTGGCTTGCATCGGAAACAGGTAATACAGCTTCGAATGACACCTCTAACAGTGGTTCGTCCAGCGGTTGGCCAATATTTTTGGCGCAGGGAACTCAATGTTAATTGAGTTCCTGCAAGTAACAATCGCACGTGTTCTTCTCTTATGAGTACTTTTGTGACGTGACAATTTGACGGTATAAACATAGGATGTTTGCTTTCGTAACTTAAATCTGAGTTTTTAAGTCGCCCACCAACGCGAATTACAGATTGTTCATGATCAAAGATTGGGTCTAATGACAATAATTTGCTCTTCTTATTTAAAGGAGATCCTTTTTGTAGAGCCTGGTACTCCTCTGGGAAATATCTTATCTGAATTAACTTAACAATCACGGTGGTGGCACGATCTAATTCCATACCTGACAGAGTACCAGTGTTACGAACCTTGTTGCGGCAATTATGGATGAACCTTAAACAATAGGCAATTGCACCCTGCATTTTCCTAAACTTAGATATTTTATCGAGAACCTTGAAGTCTGTTGCGTTTATAAGCACATGACAAGTGGTTTTTTGTTCAGGAATTTCTGATTCTAATTGTGCAACAGATTTGTTCTTGAGTTTATCGTTATCAATTGTGATTTCACTATTGTCGTGTAACCAAGGAGGTCCATGGAACCACATGGTCGATTGCGCTAATGCAGCCGGTAACATACCGCGAGATATAATGTCAGCAGGATTTTCTTCACCTTTGACATGACTCCAATTATTTACATTAGTCAATGACTGAATCTCTGACACCCTATTCGCGACAAATTGCTTCCAGTGACTTGAATCCTTAGACAACCATGCAAGTACGATCGTTGAATCGGTCCAAAAGTAAGAATTGTCCATTTTCAAGTTTAATTTATCAAGTACTGAATGCGCTAGGCGAGCTAAAACAAGAGCCCCGCAAAGCTCCAGACGCGGAAGTGATATCACCTTTAGCGGGGATACGCGTGATTTGCTGCACAATAATTCTGACTTGCAGTTACCGTCTTTGTCGATTGATCTTAAATAAATTGCACAACCATAAGACTTTAAACTTGCGTCACAAAATCCGTGTAATTCACAACGTACTGGAACTTCGCAAATTACAAGACGTGGTATTCGAAGATGACTTAGATTGACTAGATCAGATTGAAATTGATTCCAAAGCTTGGCAATTGATTCAGGCACTGGTTCGTCCCATTCTAATTTTAATTTCCATAAATCTTGGAGTATAATTTTTGCTATCACTATAACTGGACCGGTTAATCCTAGTGGATCGTAAATTTGCGCAATTCTAGATAAAATTATTCGCTTGGTCAATATTTGATTTACCGGAAATTTGTCTTCCATTTGGTACCTTAAATCATCGAATTTACAATTCCAGAGCAAGCCTAGAGTTTTTGTATCGGAGTCAGGATCTAATTTAACAATGCAATCTTTTGATAATGAAGTTATTTCATCTTCTGGTAATAACGCGGGATTATTGGAGGCCCATTTGCATAATTCGAAACCACCACCAGATAGAATTTGAATTAATTGATCGCGCAGCTCTAAACCTTTTTCTTCGCTGGTCACTCCAAAAATTGCATCATCCATATAAAATTCATTGATTATTATTTTACAAGCCTCTGGGAATTGTGCCATATTTTCGTGAGCTAATTGCTGCAAGCATCTAACGGCTAGATAAGATGAACAGGCCATGCCATATGTAACTGTATTTAATTGATAAGTTTCAATCTCCTTAGTGATATCATTACGCCAAAGTATATTCTGGTACATTCTATGATCGGGATGTACCCATACTTGCCTAAACATTTTAGCTATGTCCGCTGTTAGTACGTATTTGTAAGTTCGAAACCTACATAATATATCAAAAAGATCTTGTTATTCTTGTTGTAGCTTATTGCCAGTTAGTAAATTGTCGTTTAATGATTTTCCATTCGTTGTTTTATAAGAACCGTCAAAAACAACACGGATCCTTGTAGAAATGCTGCTCTCTTTCATAACACAATGATGGGGAAGGTATTGTCGCCGGCTTTCATCGTTGTTTTCGTCAATGCGTTCCATATGCCCCAAATCAATGTATTCCTTTATAAATTTTGAATAGTCAGCCTTAAGCTGTTTGTTTTTGTGAAATTTCTGTTCCAAACACCTTAATCGTTTTATTGCACCGTCCTTGGAAAGGCCGAGATCGGGGCCTGTTTCTTCCTTGAAAAGAAGTTTTACCACGAACTTGTTGTCGGGACCCCTGCGGTGGGTTTCAAGAAAGAATTTATTACAGGCATCCGGTGCCCTTTCGTGCGCTTTCAAACGGTCGAGAGAATTAGTGATTTTTGATTCTTCTATTTCCCAAAAATTGTTGACTAACGCGTGAACGTCATCATAACTCTGAACAAAATTGCAAACGGTTTTATGAAATTTAGCCTTTTGATCGGATAAGGGACCTGTTGCAACCCAACCTAAATGTGTTTTGTAAAACGCTAAATTACTGTTCTTAGGCTTAACGGGCGTTTCATCATAACAAAGTAATTGCCAGAATAATTCTGAACTTACTAACAAGTCTACTGGGCGAGACTGAAAGAAATGGGGATCTGCCAATTCAATGTCATCTGGAATATTAATTTTGTTCTTGTAGACTGATTGAAGCGGTAAATTGTGCGTGATTTGTGGCAGTAAAGTCTTGGTCAAAATATAGTAGGATCTGACTTAAGCCATAAATAATTTCAACAATGAACGGATGACAAGACTCGTCAAGGGTTAAAATTTATTGTGGGTCTCAGGTAAAAGATAACGCGTGCCATTCTATCCATCTCGTAATTATTCGTTTTAAGCACGTTTAGGTAAACAAAACCGGCTGCAAGGAAATGGATTGCATTCTAACATCTTTGAATGGTTATTTTAAGGGCGAATATTGCTTAATCCTGTTTTTAAACGCACAGAGAAGAATTCAGAGAAACATTCATTAATTAAATAAAATCATGGATCCATACCTATTCAATATGATACAGTTTTATAATTTTTATCGACTTGTATGAAAAATTAGTTTGATATTCGTTAAATGTACTTACTAGGTACTTAATCATTTGAATTTGAATGAATCAAACTCTGTTTAAGCGTGATAAAAACCTACCCCTTTATCATTTCCCTTGTCTACTTTGCAAATTTAAAACTAAATTCCACAAACTAACCTTAATGAGGAAGGGCTTATTGCGAGGCTTATTGGCTCTTCGAAAATCTACAATCCCATCAGTATCTAATGATCTCTATTCCTGGAAAAATATTAACCCTAAACAAACATGTAGAAATAAGAAAAGACAAAGTTTGAAGTTAAATGTTTCTTGACATCCTCACTGTCAACAGCTTGTGTAGTTTCGATTTTGTATTTTGTGTCAGTGATTCTCATTCCATAATTTGACTAAAAAATGTGGCGCCCATATATTAACGATCATCAAGAACACGATGAAGAAATCATTGATGTTGAACAAATTTCTGATGATGAACATCAGGGAGAAGAAGCAGGTAAAATCAATATTGTTGCCTTCCCATAAACAGTAGTTTAATATTTTGTATTTTTGTACTTAGTGCGGACCAACCGCAGAAGAAGAATCGCAATCATTTGTCCGAGGACGCCAAATTAATTGTGAAAAAAGTGCATGAAAAACTCTTAAATTTAGGGTGTAAAGCGCCGGGAAAAGAAACTGCCGAATATACAGGTGTGCCACTCAGTACAGTCTACAAAATAATTAACACGGAAAATGAAAATCTAAAAAGGAGGAAAGAAGAAGAAAGGAAGAACATTTACAATACCTACTCACCGAACGAACTCGATGCAGTTAAAGATATTATTTACCAAATGTATGAAAATAGGGAAGTACCAACAAGTGAAAGTTTGAAGCAGAAACTTTCTGAAAAATGTATTCGTTTCGAGCACTCAACACGTGGCTTAAGACGCCTATTGAAGAAAATCGGTTTTACCTATAAGAAACTAAATAGAAGGGCTGCAGTAATGGAGACACAAAGGCTGATCAAATGGAGAACAGAGTATCTTAGCAAACTACGTCAATATAGAGCAGAAAACCGTAACATTGTGTACATTGACGAAACTTGGTACGATACGCACGATGTTATATCAAGAGGGTGGGTGGATGCCTCAGGTCGTTGCTTTTTAGATTCTCCGCCATGTCGAGGCAAGCGTTTAATTATATTAAACGCTGGAAACGAAAACGGATGGGTCCCAAATTGTCTACTAATATCGGCCAAGAATATAGCAAGTGCGTCTGCTGACTATCATTGCGATATGAATGCAGAGTTGTTCGAAAAGTGGTACGAAACTCAACTTCTACCGAATTTGCCTGAAAATTCAGTTATAGTAATGGACAATGCCAGCTATCACAGCAGACAGTTGTACAAAATACCAACAAAATCTAGTAAAAAGGGTGACATGATAGCCTATCTTCAAAGGCAGAAAATTGAATAATTACGAGATGGATAGAACGGCACGCGTTATCTTTTACCTGAGACCCACAATAAATTTTAACCCTTGACGAGTCTTGTCATCCGTTCATTGTTGAAATTATTTATGGCTTAAGTCAGATCCTACTATATTTTGACCAAACAATCAAATGTTGCGCTAAAAGAATTCAATCTGGATTTCATAGTTATGTTTACTAGATGTTTTACATTCATCACATTGTGTCCAACACCAACTATTGGATGATTAATTGATTTTGGAGTTAAGTTTAATTTTTTAACCAAAGATTCTGTCATCAAATTGGATTGCGCTCCGTTGTCCATTAAAATTCTAATATCTACAAATTTTCCCTGACTGTCTTCAACTAGTACCATGGCAGTTGGCAATAATATTTCGCAGTTATGTAACGAACCACATGTACTTATTGCTGTAGCCGATGACGTTGCACTAGTAGAAGGTAGTGAAGGTACCACTTCCGGTTCATCGTTTTTATTATCAAAATGGAGTAAACTGTTGTGCATTTTATTGCACACCCGACAACCATTGGCGCGGCAATCTTTTACTTCATGATTAGGCTTCAAGCAATTGGTGCATAAATTTAGTTTCCTTATGTTATTAAATCTATCTACAGGAGTCAGTTTCAAAAAATCGTCACATTTATATATTAAATGTGGTTTTGTGCAAAAGTAGCAAGACAACTTATGAGTTACATTAATTGCACTGGCTTTTGCTCTAAATTGTTTTTGATTATTTGATTGATGGGATTTTTGTTGTTGACTAGAATTACATTTTCCAGTTATAGATTCTAGAAACTGGTATCGCTTCTCTAAAAAGCTTATAAATTCGGAATATTTTGGAAGTTCACAATTGAGCTGAGCTTGCCATTCTTTTTTAGCTTGATAGTCTAATTTATCGAATGTTATAGTAATTAATATCGCATCCCAGTGTTCTACTGGTTGTTTTAGGGCACAAAGTGCGGCAACGTTTGTTTTTAGTGTATCAATTAACTTTCTCAAATCGGAGCAAGATGGTTTTACTAAATTTGGAAAATCTATAATAGTTCGAATGTATTCGTCTACTATCAATCGCATGTTTTGAAATCTCGCCTCTAATAACTGAAGGGCAGTATTGTAATTGTCAGCGCTGATTGTTAAGGATTCTACAACCTTACTGGCTTCATTACGTAAACAAGATTTCAAATAATGAAACTTTTGTATATTATTTAGACTACTATTGTTGTTAACTAAACAATTAAAAGTCTCAAAAAATGGTAGCCAATCGCTGTACGAACCGCTGAATGAAGGTAATTCGATTGTAGGCAATCTGATATTTAAGTCCTGATTTCCCGATGCAGCCGTATTGTCTTGAACAACAGCTGTAGGTGCAATCAACTTGTCGATTAATTTATAGTGATCAGATAGTACCTTCTCATAATTTTCGTCGAATTCTTTGGCATATTTCTCGGCGTCTTCGTTTTGTTTGTCTTTGTCAGTAATGGATTTGGAAGTTTCTATTGCAACTATAATTGATGTGTGAACTTCATAAAACTCATGATTGATTGTTTTTAATTGTGATATTTTGTCTTGAAGAATACTTACACTATCGTAAGTGTTGTCTTTAAGAGAATTCGAAATACGGGTAACTCGACCCTTGACTACGCCACATTTGGCAATTAATGTGGGTAAATCTGCCATGTTTCCCTATTCTTATGTAAGAATGAAATGAAGAATAATGAGGAATTGTAACCAGATTTATCGTGAATTGAAGCAAGGAAATGATGTGTGAAGAAAGGAATGGCCACTAACCTTTTGTTGTCCGAGTTCCTCCTTCTTGGAAGACCTTTGGTGTCCGCGGATTCCTTTATGAAAACACACGTAATGCACTGTATCGCACTGATTCTGTATCCGGTTCGAGTAGGACCAAAAATGTAGGGGCTTTTTACCCCCTTGTTCGTCGAAGGACCAGAGTTAATAAAATGCGGAATGTTTTTAAATGTATGTATATTGACCACTTATGTACATTCACCGCAATGGTTATTTATCAACTACTAAACTTAAAACTATTTCGAAGAGGCGACCCTGGTGACAGGGTGGCCAAGTGGTGGGGTAAACTACCTGCTTCGGGGTTGAAATACCGAACAGCAGGTTTGCGCTGGGAAAAACAATGTAAATCTGAAACTTGGTAGTTCAGCTCTATTTGAACTGCTTAACAACATATTAAAACTCCCAAAACCTCCGGTGCCGGCTTCATGGAATTCCAGCTGCTGGAACATCTGGAACAATGAAGAAGTGCAGGTTTGCGCTGGAACTGACGCTACGGCCAAACTGTTAGTCCTATCGGCTTCCAATCGATCTTAAACGACTGTATGAGAAACGGGCTATCTTTATTAGTGCTTTTCAATGATTTTAAGCTGTATCCGGACTAAAAAAATTTAAAAATAGATGCCCTGTTAATGAAGAGTATTTTAGATAATTTATGTGGTAAATTTCATTTTGAAATCTTAAGTGGTTAGCCCGGTACAGTCCTTCAAAGTGCCATCGTTCGCGCTACAAATTTCAAAATTCCCGCCAAACGGTTAGAAGTAAAGCTATAGTATGCTATACAAAACTTGTTTAGAATAATCAGATCTAACCAAAAAATGCAAAATATACCGGGTGTTCCATTTAAAAAAATGTAACTTTTTTCCGCAGAGACGAAGTTTGACCTTGAAAAATTTGTTTCTATATACTTACCAAACAAAACTTGAAGGTCTACTCTATAATCCACTTTTTGATTCAACCTTCTAACTTGTAAGACAACGAAGATATTCCAATTTAAAAGTGGGACAAAACGGTTGGATCACCCTGTACAACCCCTTTTGCTTTCTTGAAAGATATTCTGAAGAATTATGTCCTCATCCCACCACGTTATAAAAGTTCGGCACTGTAACACATAATGATTTAACAGATTCAACTCACTCTGCTACCTAAATTTGCAATAGCATTATGTTCTACTTACTTGTAAACCTTCTTACAATAACTTTCAACTTGTAAAGGTGCCTGGTTTCTTTACCCTCCAGCTGTCAAAACCAGCTGATCGCCGCCATATTGCAGTGGGGAATTAAAATGTCTTATTCGAAGAGCATTCATATGGTAACGCGAAAAATTAAGGTTTGTATTTAAATTTTCAAAGTTGATGTGCCAAAAAGGAACTTTCCGTGAACCGATGTGGCCAAAATTCTAATCAACACTTACAAATCTCCCACTGAATATGTGTCCCAAATTTCATCTCGATACGTTCAGTAGTTTGAGCTGCAGCGTGATCACAGGCAGACACACCGACAGACATTTTTTCAAAAACCACTTTTTTGGGTTCCCAGGACCCTAAAACGTAAAGATTTCATGTCTTTGGCGATTCGATTTTTTTAAATTTTCCGATCGATTCCAGTAACTGCTTCAGGCTGCGTAGAAGTTAAAAATTTAATTAGACTCTACATGTTGTTTGCCTGGTGTTGGTCCGGTGAAACACCTGGTATAAGAAGCTAATGTCAAAAAGAGGACCCAATATAAAAACGGATCGCTTCTTCCTGATGGTAAACTCTGAGTTTCCACTCAGATTCTTCCGAACAGTACTACAAGTATTTGGTATAAAAAAATGCAGCAGAGAAGCGGCTGGAACCTCCCCATCGCGTGGATCTTTGTATTCTGTGTAGATAGTAGTCAATTCAACAGAATTTTTTTAATCCTTGACTAATTTCGCAATTTTCTGACAAATACCGACGTGACCTCGGACATCACCCATCACGTTTGACAATATGTTCCTTTTAAGGTAAATCTTTTGCCACCTTTTTGACAATAACTGCCACTTTATGTCATCCACTGTCAGCCCGCTCCCTTTTAATGAGAAAGAATTTTTTCTCTATTTTCCACTGAAATGGCAGAAACTGTGAACACATTTTTAGAACCAGAATTTGATCGCCTTTCTAATGGCGACATAAAAAAGGAGGTCTTGTATTTAAAATTTTAAGTTGATATGCTTAAATGGGAGTTCCCGTGGGTCAATTGCTTTCAAAAGCCTTTCAGGTCTTCAACGGGTCACCCAATCTCCATGTACCAAATTTCAGCCAAATCGACTCAGTAATTTGGGCTATAATGTATTTTTACTGTTATTATAAAATTTCGCTTTTTGAACCAAACAGCGCTAAATGCGAATTAATTTTGTCCTATTTAAAGCCAGAATTTGAAGACCTTTCTGATAGTGACAATAAATCTTTCCAAAACTTGTTTTTAATGGTCAAATGAGAAAATAATTTTAAATTTGGAAATTGGTGTGCCAAAACGGCACTTTCCGTGAGTCGATTGAATTCAAAATTTGTTCAGCTCTTCGACGTGTAATACAATCCCCATGTGCAAAATTTCAGCCAAATCGGTTCAGGGGCTTGGGCTGTACCGCGATTTTAAAGTCCGATAAAAACCAATTTTTTTTTTATTTTTGGTCAAAAGGGCACTAAGAATGAATACACTTTTAGAAGCAGAATTTGATGGTCTTCCTTATGGTGATGTGAAAAATGGGGGTTTGCATTTAAAATTTAAAAGTTGATGTGCTAAAATGGCATTTCCGGTTGCACGATTGGCTCCAAAAGCTTTTCAGATCTAAGTTAGGTTACGAGATGTCTATGTTCTAAATTTCAGCCCAATCGGTCTAGTAGTTTTGGCTGTGGCGTGATTACAAACGAACGTACGAACGTACGTACGTACATACACACAGACACATTTTAAAAACCACTTTTTTGAGTTCCTGAGACCTCAAAACGTGAAGATCTGGTGTTATCTCGAATTCGAAAATTTTAGTGATTGCAGTAACCTCCCTTTTTTTTAAGTGGTGAAGTGGAGTGGGGAGGTTAAAAATACCCCAGTCGGACGGAACGAAATTTCGAAATGGATGGGAAAATCAGCAAAGAAAATAGGACTGCTTTCTAATAGGAACATAAAAATAACGAGCGAATACTCTCACAGATCGACTGTTGTTATATACCCTTACCCATTTAGCTAAAATGAGGAAATGGGAAATGTTAACTCAATAAGGCCTTACCTGCAGTTAGATGCTGAGTTTCACAGCTCTATAATAAACAAAATGCGTGATGGTAAAAGCTCAGTAACTGTGAGCCATCAAGAGAGCGCATCGTGCAGCAAGTCTGGCGAAAATGGTACAGTCCCAACAACAGCAGAGCAGAGAAGCCCCCAATTGTAACTTATAGTTATAACAATTGTAATTTCTATCAAACTTATAGTAATAAATAACGTTGAATATATATTTTTTTTAATTTGACAGAACTGATAATTTGCCTAATTCGGCTATAATTGGTTGAATAAATGATGCTTTTCAAATCTGATTGATCCAATTTTCAAGTTTTCAAAAATCGCAAATTATCGGTAACTGCGGTTAGTGCAAATTATCGGTTAGTAGTTGGCAAATTTACAGTTGACATTAAATTTAGTTAGGTAGTTTCACTAGTGCTGATGTCAGAGATCATATGACAAGCTTGTTATTTTTGAAATTTTCAAGTAAAACAATATTTCAATAATAATAAAATTTCGATAATACTGATCCAGTGATCAGATGAATTCGAGCTTGTTGCTTTGCAGTCCTGCAAATATTCGTCGGAACAAGCGCTAATCAATCATCATGCATCTGGTGATGTTTGATCAGCATTATAGACAATAGTTCAATAATACATAATTATTACCGAGCATACATTACCCATCATGCATATTATACTTATTAAGTATTATGGCATTTCCATTTAGAAGTACCTAAGCCTAAAAAGCAAGCAAGTAAATTACGACTGAAATCCTTCGAGTGAGAATAGGTACACTGTATTAATACGCTCGACATCACCTATTAGATTTGAGAAATATGTAATAGGAATGGGTACCTACGTTTCGTGCCAGTATATTCAACAGTAATTATACGATAAGTGCATAGTTATTCACCATTAATAATGTAGGTAATAATAGAAATGTCTCCCGACTTTTAACCTGATGTTCAAGGTAAATCCGATCGCCTTTACTTTTAACGTTGATGATGATGTATACCTACTTATAAATAATAGCATACATTTAGCAGCTACAAAGAAAAAATTAAACGATCTGCTTCTGAGGGGGATTGGAAGTTGGAACCCTCAACCCCCATCTTCACAATCGGGGGGTTTAATCTGTGCCACTTTTTTTATACAGGATGATCTATTTAAAACGATACGCCTTGAATACCTACTGAAACCGTGATTTGAGGGGGGAAGACACTTCTCAACCAACCCCCTAACCCCCATCAACCCATACTCAAAATTTTAAATGGAAACCAGTTCTTATACGTAACCGTTTCTCATGCCATACAGGTAGGAATAATTTAATTAGCATTAGTACACCATACTTAAACATTATCGCACTTCAAGGAATATTGTCGCTTATAGGTAAAATACCACAACTAACTACCTAATGTGTAGGTATGAAGTGACTGAAACAAAATTAATACATCTCAAAACCGTTATCTTATTTTATTTAGGTACTATAAATACATACACTGATTTCGTCATAAAAATATTTTTGCACTTAGGTACTGGATGAACACAAAGGCACAAGTAGTTGATAATGATAAGCAGAGATTGTAAGAAGAAGCAAATCGATTCAGAATTTATTTAGGCAAGTACAGTGAATATTATTTTGTTACGTGTTTTGATTTTCTGTATTAGAGCAGAGGCGAAATGGAAACTTTTCTGTGGGAGATTTCCATTTATCATTTTGTGTTTCTTTTGAGTGCCGCATATGCGTATGAGCCATATGCAGATTGTGGTAAGATGGATGCTTTAATTACAAATAAATTACATACCTAGACGAATATCACGTATTTATTTTAATAAATTTGTAGGATCAGAATTCCTAATGGACAATTTAACCATAGCCAGCTGTAATGATGACAATCCAGGATGCAACTTATACATTGGTGAAAACACTACAATCTCTTTTATGTTGGATTCAGGTATGTAGATTTAAAAGAATAAAAAAAGGCATTATTCTTAATAAGTATAATTTTAGGTGAATTCGTCATGACAGATAAGAATTTAATCAGTGAAGCTTATGTTACGTACAGAGGAGCCAATTTTCATCTTAAAATATCACCAAGTGATTACTGCAGTGTAGCACCGTGCCCATTTGATACCCATTACAGCACAAACTATACAGCAACAGTTTATGTAGATATAAGCTATATTGCGGTAAGTACTTATATCTATTTACTTACTATTATCAGTGGCGGCTCGTGGTCGTGGATGACAGCCGTGACAGTCAATGATCAAGTATAGGTACCTGTCAGATGTCGGAGTTTTTACTGCTTTATTTAACAAACTATTCACTTGCCATATAAAATGACAAAATGACATGTCGCTAGCCAATGAAATAAAAACATTTTTGGATCACTGATATTGCTGATGTGTATAGTCCATCATAGATGGCCATTTGACTTCGCCGAAAATTCTTCTTATATGTTGGAAACGAAAGAAATTATAATGGGTGGCACTTGTATACAGGTTGTCTCAGAACTCCCGTATAAGCTTGTAATGGTAAATTTTTGGACTCAAATAGTAAGCAATTCAATTTCACCAATCAGAATGCATCACTTAATTAAATGGTAAGGTAAAATAAGGATGTGCGAGCTGTTGCTGGGATACACAAAATGTTGTTATGATACCTCATTGTTTGTGCAATTAGTCAATTACTAATATTTAACGAATTCGCAATTATTATAGTTTTCTAATAACCTTGTTACTAGAGACCGAATTTTAGGATTTCTGGCTATTTGTGGGCATTGTTGAGACTCAAATATAAGTACTTACGTTTTGAGAAAAATTAAGTCATTTATTTACATAGGTATTTGTTATTGTCTAAAATGCCTATTTCTACGAAGGCGTAGAGGTGCCACATTTTTAACATTTGCTTTTCAATCCAAAATTGTCGACTTGCACTCGACAATTGTCGACCCGATTGACAATTGTCGAGTGCGAGTCGACAATTTTAGATTAAAAGCAAATGTTAAAGATGTTGCCCCTCTACGCCTTCGTATATTTTAACATTATATAGGTATATACAATCTAAACTGCTATTTTCACACTAATCGATCAATTTTACGTGCCTAAAATATAGGGGTTTTGTATTCTTTGCCTCTATTGATCCATACGTCCGTCGCTCAACCTATTTTCGGATTAATCGATCAATTTTACGTGCATATTCGTTATTTGTGTAAATAGGGTGCGAAATGATATTTTAGCGCACGAGAATAAAGTTTTTTTACAAGGCGTCAGCTAAGTAAAAAAATTATTCGAGAGCGCTAAAGACATTTCGCGCCCGAATTGCACACAATATTTTTTCTGCAACAGAATTCTGACTGAAGGAAACAAAATCCAGAACAGGAGATATCGCGCACCGTGCGGGTGTGAAAGGAAGAACGTCATTAATTACTCCGGCAGCTGAAAAAATTTTTCCGCTGCCGGAGTAAAAATAATGTACTTCATAGCCGCCGGAATAAAAATAATGTAGGTAGGTACTGCTGTATTGCTATGGCATAGAAATGTCATTTTAACGTTGTCAAAAATGTCATTGAACTGTAGTTTTTTTGACGTTTGAAGAAAAAAATGTTTTTCTGTTCCTGTTGTATAATATTGGGGTTATTATAACTTTTTCTACTAATATTATCGATTCATAATTCACTGCTTTCAGTCAATCACATGCACAATCAAAAATACATAATTCCCTGTTTTCTTTTTGACCAATGAAATTTCAATTGGCCCTCATCACTACTTCTGCGGCGTCCATTTGAAAATTGTTGACTGAATTGGTATACTCGAGATTATTGCCAATATTCACTCGGATGTCATAATCGCTCATATACAGGGTGGGTAATTTTTCGATGCTCACTATTGGGATCTCCTAAACGGTAAAAGATACGGGGCCGGTTAAATTAGAGAAAAGTTGCGCTATTTCTTGATGATTAAGAATCTGAAGAGAATCCCCCGATATTTTAATTCGTACCTGAGTTATAAGAAAAAAACTGAAAATTGACAATTTAAAGAAAAATTAATATCTTCCTAACGGTTGATGTTATTTAAATGAAACTTGGAACTTCTATTTTTTTGGCAGCTGTCAATTGAATGGAATTAACAGAAATTTTCTAGGCCTTCTAGATTTTGAATAACGACAGTCAGCTTTTGATTCTTTTATGGCCGCCATATTCAATTTTGACACCATCAGATACACAAAAAAATTAGCTTTTCAAGAATGTAGTCAACATGAACTTTTTTGACAGATGTCAGAATTTGAAAATTAGTCTGAGTAATTTGTAAAATCAGCCTAAACTTAGACAAAAAACAATTGCAAAAAAGTACGCCGACTTCTTCAATCTCTTATAACACGTGAAAACAATTGAATTCAACAGTAATAAATTACGTCTTGCGGTCGTGCGAGTCAGGCTTTCACATAATTTTTCAAAAACGTCAATGTTGGTTACATTTTTGAAAAGCTAATTTTTCTGTGTATCCGGCTGTGTTAAAATTCAATATGGCGCCCATAAGAAAAAGAAAAGTTGACTATCTTCATTCAAAATCTAGAAGGCCTAGAAAAATTCTGTCAATGCCATTCAATTGACAGCTGTCAAAAATATAAAAGCTCCAAGTTTCATTTAATTAACATCAATCGTTAGGAAGATATTAATTTTTCTTTAAATTGTCAATTTTCAGATTTTTTGTGATAACTCAGGAACGAATCAAAATATCGGGGAATTCTCTTCAGATTCTTAATCACCAAGAAATGGCGCAACTTTTCTCTAATTTAACCGACCCCGTAACTTTTACCGTTTAGGAGATCCCAATGGTGAGCATCGAAAAATTACCCATCCGGTATATGTACCTAATAATATACTAATTTTTGAATTTTTTGCCTCTTTTGGCGTATACGTCGCTCAAAATAAAACAAAATGCTCTTTCATCACTGACAACCGAGGAAATCTGAAAAAAAAAATCCAAAAGAACGCCTTTTATAACAGTAATAACTTTTGCACCAAATTTCAAAGTCGCGCAATTTATATTTTTTGGATAGATAATTTAAAATTTACTTTTAATTTTTCAATAAAATGTACCTAAAGCTGTATTTCGGTCATAGATGTACCTACTCTTCGATTTTGGTAATGGGGTTCAATTCCACTAATTTATTTATCATCCATTTTTGACTTCCAAAGTGTACAATCACGCTCCATTATACGAAATCTAATCTCAATTATTATTATCAAAACATAAGGTGCATTTCTGTCTCCCAGTCACATGTGACTCGCCTAGGATTTGATAAAAATAAAACCATCAGTAGCTATTTTTAATAATAATAAAGTTTTCGTATTTATCTTGGCGCCAAATATTACTTTTCTATAGTTTTATCTTGGCGCCAAATCTTAACTGTTTCTAGCTTCGTCAAGTTATATTTTTCATAAGTATGTGGATTTGATTTTAGCTACAAGGTGTATTATTATCAAATCAAATATTTTGTTAAATAGGCTGCATTTTTTAACAATGACCAGAGCCCAGAGACTTCATCTCAATCGTGACATAGTGCCATTTTGCAAGAGGGTGCGGCCTATAATAATTATTTTTAATATCGTATACCAGTGGCGCACCCAGGCCTCCTTCATATTTTGTTAACCACATACTTGCAAAAATTTAGGCATTACGGGAATGCATTTACGAAACGCAAAGATATGTTATTTTATTATATTCACATCGGAATGTTGAAGTAAAAGGAAGGTAAATGGTTTCTACATTATCAGCACAAATTCATAAATATATGATACCTAAGGTTAAGCTGGACGGTACAGAAGGATGAATAGGCATATGGGTTAATTTTTTTTTGCACCCCCTCCAGTTTTGGTTTTCCACAGGAGTGCCCCCATTTTTTTACCATTGGGCCCCGCCAAAAACTTTTTCTTGGTGCCCCACTGTATTACACCCCAATGGTCATGTCATAGGTGCTTATAGGTGTTTCAGTTTCTCGTGATCCACGAGATGCGCAAAAGCGAGGCCAATCCATATAGTTCACGAGAAATTGAAATGCCTCTACCAAAATTTTATGTTGCATCTTTCACCATAGTTTTAAGTTTAAATATTAGTGGGTAAGGTATGAGTGGTATGACTAATGAATACTTAATACATTGCAGCTACCGGAAAGTGACCTGACGTGGAAAATTTCTACAGGAACTGGCGAGCAGCTCTTATGCTTCAAAGCTCGAGTCACTCTTCGGTTTATTTGGCCTTAAAAATAAAAAACCCCGAGCAAAAATGTTTACTCATTTTAAGTTTTATTTATTGATTGTTGTTAGAATGTAGAGTTGTATATAATAAATTTTTTGGAAAATAAATAAATTCATTATTTGTATTCCAGTGTATAGGTGCACAATGTATACCTCCAATCCTACATAATTAAACGAGGCCTCATGATGGACTTACTACTTACGACTAGCTGGCCGTGACTTTACGCGGGTCAAGTACGATACTTGTTTCTAACTCAGAAAAAATCGCAGATTCTGAATCCGTTGCGAAAAAGGTAGCTTTATATTTGAGAACACAAAATTGGGGTAAAATTAGGATACTGACAAGTAAAACACGGAAATCAAAGACCCACTCGATGGGGAGGTTCCAGCCGCTTCTCTGCTGCCAATTTTTGCGTTTTAATATCTTTTTTACATCCAAAGATGTTCAAGGTGGACAGTTTAAAAAAACTCCCTGTATGTATACAGGGTGAGTCTGAACGACACCACATCCTTCATACTTACCACATAATCTACAGTCTAAATGATGAGGTTTGGTGCAAAAATTATTGGTCAATTGTGATTCCTCTTGATGTTATAAGCCGCCAAAGTTCTTCATTTTTAATCGTTTTTATTTAATATCTTCCGAATGGTGTATCGCAGGATTCTGAAATTTTGTACAGTATTGTTGCAGACCAAGAGGCAACTGCTGATGGTAATTTAGACATCCAAAAATCGGATCCCTGTTATACAGGATGGTAATAATGTTATTTGTTCTTGAAGTTTTTTATGTTTTTAAATGTTGGTAATTTGTCTATGCGATGTTATTCCTCGATCAATTTTAAAGCTTTTTTGGCTCTTATAATTTTCTTTGAAAAAAGTTATCATTCATCAGCAAAATTGAAAAAACCGGAGAAATGACAGTCGCGATAAGGCCTTAAATTGCAATAAAAATCAAAGATGCGTTGATACGCGTCATATTTTAATTGTTTTTATGCAAGGGAGCCATTTTTCGACAACGGTGTCCTGAATTCATGTTCACAACTGAAGAAAGACTTGGGTGGTAATTTCACTTTTTTTAAGTGAAATAATCGCTTTTATGGTGACTACTTGAAGCATGTCATCGGTTTTTTCAATTTTGCTGGTAAATTGTAAGTTTTTTCAAAAAAAATTAAGAGCCAAAGAAGCTTTAGAATATTGATCGAAGAATAATACCGCATAGACAAATTACCAACATTTAAAAACATAAAAAACTTCAAGGACAAATAACATTAGGACCACCCTGTATAACAGGGATCCGATTTTTGAATAATGTCTAAAATACCATTAGGAGTTGTCTCTGGGTCGGCAACAATACTGTACAAAATTTCAGAATCCTGCGATCCAATATGCGGGAGATATTAAATAAAAAAACGATTAAAAATGAAGAACTTTGGCGGCTTATAACCTCAAGAGGAATCACAATTGAACTAAAAATTTTTGCACCAAACCTCATCATTTGAACAGTAGATTATGTGATATGAAGGATGTGGTGTCGTTCAGACTCACCCTGTAGATAGATGTATAGTAATTAGATGATCGCTTAAGGGTGTTTGATTGAAGGAAACATTTCGTAAAACTTTGATTAGGAGGACTGTAACTTTTCCCCAAAACGTATTACTTATTAGGTAGGTAGCCATCTTACTGATTAACTCTTTCAATGTAGGAATGTAAAAATTCAATATTATTATGTACATTTATTCATTTTCTACATTTTTTCTAAATACATGATTTTTAGCCTACATAAAATATCACAATATTTATTTATAGCTATCTTATTTAGTACAAGAGCAACAAGTTAGTTGAGTGCAAGAACTTTAGTAAGGATATGACAGAAAAGCTACATACGAACATCCATTTTTTAGTGTTGTCGATTATTGCCGACATTCAAATGTAGCCCTTAATTTTTATTCCATCAGTAGGTGTGAGTTCCTCCACGATGCCAAAACAAGTCCAAATAGAATCATTTGCGTAATAGAGTTTAATAGCAATTTCCAAATGAACTGCTCGCTTCATTCAAGCTTTGGATAATTGAATAACATTTTGTCTTGTTCACAATCTTATTCCCATAGTCAATTGAGCACCAAACTTGACACTGCAAAAAGTGCCATATGGTGGTGTCATGAATGCGTTGATGTGTTTGTATTTGGTGTACGCTTCAAGCAATCCAAAAAACTCCTCTCTGGGTACAGGAATTCAATTTCAAAATCAGGCGATGAGTATTTTTACCCATCACCATGGGCATCTCCTAAACGGCAGTGATGCGAAGTCGGTTAAATTAGAGAAAAGTTGCGCTATTTCTAGGTAATTAAGAATATGAAGAGAACTCCCCGATATCTTGATTCGTTCCTGAGTTACCCCGATTTTAAATAAATATTAATATCTCCCTAATGGTGAATCCTATTTGAATGAAACTTAAAACAGTTTTGACAGCTGTCAATCGAATGGCATTGATAGAAATTTTCTAAGCCTTCTATCTAGATTTTGAACAAGGACAGTCAACTTTTCTTTTTCTTACGACCGCCATATTGAATTTTTACACCATCGGATAAAGAAACATTGCTTTTCAAAAATCAACCGTCAAAATTATAAAATTTGTTTAAATAATTAACAAAATTTGCATAAAGCTTTATGGAAAAAACTACAAAAAAGTACACCAATATTTTGAATCACTCTTGACGTGGAAAACTCTTAATGATAATAAAATATGTTTTGCAGATTTTTTGGGAGAACTCAGGAACGAATCAAGATATTGGAGAATTCTCTTCAGATTCTTAATTTTTTCTAATTTAACAGACTCCGGATATCTTACCGTTTAGAAGATGCCAATGGTGCCATGCCATGCCATGGCATGTGTATATACTTTTTTGAAGATCAAACACATTTCGCAATTGCCCGTTTTTCAATTTTTCTGCCATTAAACTTCTCAAAATTCTTGCACCACGTGGCAATTCAAATATTGATATTTATTAACCAACGTTGACTTGCTGCAGTTGAACATGTCAAGTAAGTAAAATGATACGTATGATAATACATATGTAGTAATATTCCTAAGCATCTGTCATATGCTTAATTTTTGGTAAAGAAATAAAAAATAAATACCTATCAGGTAATAATAATGCGGTAGAAACTGCCTTAAATATTATGATATCGTATTTTGAATGGAGGCTTCCACGGGTCTGGTTGATTGCTGGATTTGGGTTCCGGATGAATCCTCTGTCAATTGGTTGGTTTGGGGGGCAAACCGCTGGGGATGTCAGGTGTACAATTTAGGGAAAGTCCGAGGATTTCAGAGGATGTTGGGTGTACAAAATACGGTTAGCGGTTTACCCCCCAGTTGGTTCTCACCGACATCGGTCGAAATATCGGTGAGAACCAACAAATTGACACGGGATAATCCATCCGCCGGAACACAAAATCTAATGATATCGTATTATTTGCAAATCGGATATGTTTTCGCAGGAAACGAAGAATTTGTGGAAGACATCTTAATCATTAGAGAGATAATAAATTATACAATCTGATGGAAAATTAATTTTGAAAAAAAAAGCTTTCATTCTACGACGGTGCCTACCATATCTATTCTTTTTAGGAGGAAAATAGAGGATGATAATTATTTTCTTACCTTTTCCTCTTACCAGCAAACTGCACAGAAGAACTAATGTTTGTAGTTCTCGGGGCAGTATAATGCTTTTCTTATACAGGGTGGTGCAACAGTACGTCCGTCGGGCTTCCATGGTGCCTAAACCATCCAAGTTAGGAATTTTGTTCAAGTGGATACTTAAACTATAAATGAATCAAAAAAAATGTACAAGTCAAATGTGACTTTTTTTAAATGGAATGCCCGGTATATTTTAGCATTATTACAGTCCGTTTAATAGCCCTTATTCGCCCCTAAAGTGAATCTTCGGTTGGCAAGAAAAAAAATATATTTGAAAGAAATTGCACTCCACTTAAAAATTCGCCATTTACGCTGATGCAGTTTTTGTAAGAATATAAGATGAGGACCTTATTGTAGAGGCTCGCAGGAAGCTCTGATCCAATTTTAGTTGTCACCCTCTGTACAGGCAGTTCAAAATTAATTTTCAAAATTTGAGAACTTTGACGCTATTTCTCTCAACTTTTTCAAATGAAACACTCTGTATATTCTTAGCTAGTGTAATGTAGAATTTATAAGCGAATACCTTTTGTAACACAAACTTGTTGGTTACTTTCATCCTTTTTCGAGCTATTTTCAAAAATTACAAGTTTTCTGGTATTTTAACTTCTAAAATTGCTACATAAGCACTCAGACTAATAGTGTATAGTATCTGCTATGAACAATTTAATTTGTTCATGAAGATGTTTCCACTAGTCCTCCTTGACAACTTCATTTGAAATTATGGTATTTTTGTTTGTAGGAGTAGGCACATTGTTTTTATACTAAATGTTAAAAGCAATAGAAATGTGTTTTCAGGAACCAATTAAATGGTTCATGAACCAAAATAGAGAACATTTTGAACATTTATTAACTTAACAATTGTTTGCAAGCAAGAAAATTTGTAATATTTTCGAATAACTCGAAAACGGATGAAAATAACCAATATGTTTGTAGAACAAAAAAATTTTGTCTATAAATTCTACATTACACTAGATAAAAATATACAGGGTGTTCCATTTGGAAAGGTTGAGAAAATTGACTTCAAATTTCAAATATTAATTTTGAACATCCCTGTACGTTGGGTGACAACTAAAATTGAATCAGAGCTACCTTCGAGCCTCTATAACAAGGTCCTCGTCTTATTTTCTTACAAAATCTGCATTCGGGTAAATGGTGAATTTTCAAGTGGAGTGATGCAAACTGCAATTTTTTTCTTCCCAACCAAAGATTCAAGAACCATAATATTTTAGTCGCGAATAAGGGCTATTAAAGAGATTGTAAATATTCTAAAATATACCGGGCATTCCATTTTAAAAAAGTCACCTTTAACTTGTCAAATTTTTTTGAACCTTCCTGTATGATCAAAAGTAGTTTACTGAAATGCGTCTTCATTTATAGTTTCAGTATCCACTTGAACGAAATCCGAGACGCTATGGAAGCTCGACGCACTTTTGCACCACCCTGTATACTTCAATTATTTTAAAGAATTGGATGATTGTACCCTTTCACTGGTTTAACTTATCCTCGAACTTATCTGAATTCTGAACCACGTTGGTGTAAAATAGTGTGTATGTGTAGGTACTGTCGCAGGATAAAATTACAAATATTATTAATTACATAAATCGTGCATAAAACTAACCCACACAAAGCAACAATAATATAATAAATAATTTCTGCATCAGTAACATTGTTGAATTCGTTCAATATAGGTTTCAATAAAAAACAATCACTTTGACAATTTTGTAGTTTCAAACTACTCTATAATATCAAAAATTTCTCATGTATAGATTACAAAAACAATCAACCATTCTCACAGTCTGAAACGATAAAAATTTGTACAAACTTTCAAATTGTCCTAAAGATTGTCGGGCGTCCAAATTCACCACTTGCACACATTTTTAATAAACATATTTACAAAAATGATCTACCTCAGTCTATCTTTAGACACAATTTACATTTAGAAACGTTTACTACTGGAGCGGCAGTGTCGAACGTCCACACAATCTAAACGAAATTATAACAAACTATAGGAAAAGATTTTAGCACAGCGTAGTGAAAACGTTTTGGACGGTCCTCAAAAACAAAAAATGGCAAAGAAAGACACTTGCTTTAAACACAACTTTCTGGTAGACGACTTGCCATTAGTCTTTCTTTTATTGCTAGTCCATTTAATTCCAAATCAGTTGACATTTGGAGCGTTGGAGAGCAACTGCCTTCTAAGTGAAGATCTCTCGGTCGGGAGTCTTTTGGAAACGTACCGACCATTGCTACTGGATTATTGTACAGGTGATACTGGAAAAGAAAAAAATTTTTATACGGATAGGTAAGTATTAGGTATGATTGCGCTGTAGCTATGAACCGTATAGTTTGGTAGTTGATAACAAGGCTGGGCAAAAGCATATTTGCATGTTTTTTGTTTATGGGTATGTACTAATATTATTTTGTTAAAAACACGATATATTTATATGTTTTACGCAACTTTTTACTTCCAAAGAACGTCATTTTATTTTGCATATTGTGCCTATTGTGCAGTTTAGCTGCATATTTGCATATGTGCTCCATATTTTGGCATGATACAGCATTGAAAATTCCAATTTGAGGTCTTCCAAGAAATTTGTCTTTGAATTTTACCCTTTACCTCATATAATTTTCTGGAGATGGGGGATAGCAATAATTATTGCTTCGGCTGATTGTGTGTTGTGTTAAACTTGTCACAAGACCAAAAGTGTTTTTGTTTCCTCAAAAAGCCGAAAGAAGGTAGTTCAAAAAGTGACCTAACTAAAACGTAGTGTTCTGTGTCGTTTGTGAAAAAAGAGCATATTTAACGGTTTTGCTGCATATTTGACGATTTTGCGGCATATTTGCCTCCATAAAAATGCCATTTTTTACGACATATAATTTTCTTATATGCTTTATCTTTACGGCATATTTGCCCAGCCCTATTTATAACTATAATACCTACCACTGAAAATTAATTGCATTACTTACATAATTTCGACTTGCAAACAGGTACAGATAAAGTTTAAAGCATAAGACCGTAAACGCTGCAAATATGTCGTATGATAGGGTTACGTCCGATTTTTATATTATTCCAACCTATATCGTTTATCTATGTTTTTACGTCGTTATAATTCACTGATATTGATGTAGAAAAATAAGTTGACTTGTCTAAGGTCTAAAAGTGACTTCAGTCTTGGGTTTTGCTTGTCTGTTGTCGCACAAAAAGGGTGTGGTGTGCCCATTTACTACATACTAAATTATTTTAAAATTAAATATGTATCCAACGTGCGGGGATGGGAGACAGATACGGTTCCTGCTACATCTTCAAAGCCGTTTACATTAAAGCTACAGCTAAATAACATTAAAATAATTATATATATCTACCATTGGTTCGATAGTGGGCGTAACACTAGAAGGGCCGATCCACTGGGGTACATTCGTTTGAGCATAATTCGGTGATGTGGCAAGATTTCCTAAGGGAAGGATTTGGGGACCGTTTAGTGAGCTCACATTCCTGTCACTCTCTCCATCTGGAGAGCCTATTACAGAAAAAAGCAAATACTACATTAATATCCATAGTTGAGTGAATTTTGCGACCGCGTCATGAAGAATCGTTAAGTAATGGGTCTCTATCGGGTTTTAAGAACTTGGCATGTGAACATCTCTCATATTAGTTAAATTTTTGCAGTTTATAACTTGTTGTTGCCCAAGACACCTAAAGCACGCAAATATTCAACAATCGACGATGTGATCTGCCGTACTTAACGCGGTCGCTGGTGGCGCAAAAAAAGGCAGCTTTGGAGGTGTCGTCTGATGACTTTGCTAAGCCGCTGCCTCCATTTAAAATGTCATTTGCTGCCCTTGGTATACAAATAACTATTATGGCAGTTGCTATAAATATCGGCTTGCAAAATACATAGGCTTGAATTCTAATTGATGTCGTAAAAATTTACGGTAGGTCCCTCAAAAAAGTTAGGCGCGTAACTTTAAGATGTCGCTGGCGGTCACTACAAGTAGATTTCTTTAATTCCTTGCCATGTGGGATACGTGACATGACAAGTAAAATTAAAGAAATCTACCTATTGTGACCGCTAGTGACATCTTAAAATTAAGGGTCTAACATTTTTGTGGAACCTACCGTAAATTTTTACGACATCAATTAGAATTCAAGCTATAATTATTAATTGTAGTGTTAATTGTAATTTCCTTATTGCCGCGCGCGTAATAGCAAATTTCCTCTCTTTTTTCGCTCGTTCTATTGTTAGACTTCGGCACTAGTACTTATAGGTATAGGTGCAGATTTAAATACTCTGCACCCAAAACCACCAACAACAAAACCGACAATATGACAACGGTTTTCGCATGATGTCTACCGAGAGTTCCAAGGTTTCATTTTCCACAAACCTTAAATTTCAAATTTCACTGATCGATAAGGAAGATACGTTCAAAATTATTATTTGCAGCAGTTCTTTTGGGCAAACCCCTATATATGTAGGTACAGAGTGATCAATCGATTTTGTAACCCCTTTAAATTTGCATGTCTCCGAGGTCTTTGTCTTTTAAAATAGATTTGAACCAAAAAACGAATTGTAGTATCTTAAAAGACCTCGGACACAGGTATTCAAATTAGAAGAGTTATAAAAAACCGATTGATCACCCTGTACATAATTATGAACCTATGCAGGTAGGTATACAGAATAGCTCACTATCTTTATACGATTTATTATTGAACAAGAAGATGATTTAAAAGGTCACTTTGAGCATGGTCAGTCAAAATAAGTAGTCATTCATTATCAACAAGTTGCAAGATGCTCAGCTCCTGATGTCATCAGTGCACTAGATAGTTAGTTACCAGAGGGGTATCATTTAAATAGCAAATAATCCGCTAATTTCACAAATAAATAAAAAGCCATATTTATGCCCGGAAAACGAAATTAATCCATATCGAGTTATTACAGTATTGGTAACTAAAGTGAGCTTTACCGTATTTAGCAGGAATTACATCAGGATCCCTCTCGTCTGTTTCTCTCGGAGAGGTACTCCTCAAAAGTGGCTTTGTCGAAGACATCGTGTTGTGGAGTGGACCACCTGCTACTTTTTGCTCCATTGTTGCTTCAGGTTGATTCTGTGCTCTTCTTACTCTAATTATTATTAACAATATTATTATAATTATAGTCGCGGTGGCTCCTATCAAAATTCCCAATATTGGAGAGAAGGTCAAATCGTTGTCTGAAGCTGAAACACGAAACAGTAGATTTAATACAAATTCAAAGAACAGACATAAAAGTAGAAAATATTTATATGCGAGCTGTATGCGAGCGGTAATCTCCTCTCCTTATCAATTTTTGACTCTATGCAGGTCGCATATTCAGAGGTAACACCCACGATATCCATTCGGATGGAGCCGAGCGTCTGGCCATAGGTAACATACGTGATAGCATGTGATAGCGATGGTCCTATACTGACTGTTAGTTATGAAAGGGTGAGATGCATAATAGCGCGAATAGGACAATAACATAAGATTATTAGAAACAAACAGTCCAGGTGCAGAGAAACACCTACCCTACGTTAGCGTTTTTTTGCAAATATTGAAAATGGAGGTGGATGAATTAGTTGAAAGGATAAATTTTGAACATACAAAAGCAGTCAGCGTGGTTGGCTTACAGTAATCGCATTTTACAGCATCTAGAAACCGATTCGGTACAATTTGTGTCTGCTGTGGAGAATGTTGAAAGATAATACCAGATCAGTATCCAGGGCCGGATTTAGCTTTGCTGCCGCCCTAGGCACACAAAATTTTGCCTCCCCGCCTGAATGAATATTAGCGCTGCGGAGGGTTTCTATTAGATCAGCCTCAAAAGAATAATGTTGGAAATGAAAATTGCTTTAATCTTCAAAAAGGTTTAACACAAAGCACAAAAAATGAGGATTCTGGATTGTCGTTAGTTAAGACCACGTCAAGACTCGCTTCCTTGCAATCCTCGCCTCGCCTTGCTTGCCGCCTTCGCAATGAGACCTCCGATTTCAAAATAAATACCTAATATCTAAGTATAAAGTATTCAAAAAATTTAACTCTTAAAAAAAATCGCCGCCCTAAAATTAGCCTAGGCTTGCCCTCTTTACTGTCAGGTCTTTACCCTTCATATAAATATAAAGGGCTAAACAGGAAACAATCTGGCAACAATATTGCACCTTAACTCACGAGAGAAGGTGTGAAAATTGGTGTGTAATCTACAGCCGTTAGTCGACGAAAGACTGCCATAGCAGAAAAGGAAAATTGGTAGACCGGCTGCGGCTTGTAATTAGTAAGAAAGACTGCGAAGAAAACCCCACGTTCATTCAAATCTTGTGTTTAGGCGGAACCAACAATCAGAAATAATGTGTATGATTGTAAAGGCTGGCCCATAAAAAACCGGACAGTTTTCTTTTTTGTATATCTTCGTTAGTTTTTGTGCGATATTTTTTACTTTTATACTCGACGTAGCTGAAGATTGAGGTCATCGATACCACTCATTGGATTTGAATTCGCACCATAAGTGTCATTCCTAAGGACTTTCATTTAACACCATTATATAGGCCCATGGGGTTTCCTTACCCTTTGACAAATGACAGTGGCGTTTAGACAGGATTGAAAGTCATTCTTTCCTCTTTCCAAAATGTCCTTCGAAATGAACATTAATCCATCCCTAAATTTTTTGTGAATTTTCTTCCAAAGCTCTAAATCGCATAATTTGCAAGTACAGAGACGATGAAAACTCTGTAGGCATTTATGATTTAAGTTGTAAATAGAGCAGATTAACCTGCATTTCTAATTGAAGTTGTAAATTAAGCTAATAATCCGCATCATTTACAATTTAAACAAAAATGGCTACCGAGTTTTTATCGTCTCTGTACTTTTTCTTGCAAATTATGCGATTTAGAGCTTTGGAAGAAAATTCACAAAAAATTTAAGGATCGATTAATTTTTATTTTGAAGGACATTCATTGTCTAAACGCCATACTGTCATATGTCAATGAGTAACGAAACCCTATTGGTCTAAATAATGGTGTTAAATTAAAGTCCTTAGGAAGAACACTGATGATGGTGCGAATTCAAATCCAATGAGTGGTATCGACGACCTCAACCTTCAGCTACGTCGAGTATAAAACTAAAAAACATTGCACAAAACGTAACGAAGATATACAGGGTGATTCACGTAGACCGTTCGTTAGAAGTTTTTCCACTTCCCAGTGGAATAGAAATTTCAAATCGTGTACTCGGCCATTATCGACAATTCTGAATTCACCTAAAATATTGGTGAGATTCCGTCACTTCCGGTTTCGGCGGAAATGATACCAACTTTGTTATTTTTAATGGAACCCTCTAATTTTCATTACATATTTAAGATCGTCTTTCCAAACTGAGTATTTCTTATCTGGGTTACCTTCATCTACCTGTCATAGTTTTTGACTTATGTCAATTTTTTCGTTCAAAATGTCACATGCAAGAGTTGCTTTAAAAAATCGCAGCTCCTAAACGCTTTGCAATAATGAAACGAGTTTTTTTTACAATCGATAGCGAAGGAATCAGAGAATCTTTTGAGTGGTCAGCAATTTACGAACATAGCTTCAAACGTTGACAATTACTATTCGAAGTTGACGATGACAAAATGTGGAAAAGTCGATTTTTTCAAATGGAACGTACTATTTTTGACAACTGCAATCTATAGAACGATAAATTTTAGGGGCGGTTTCTTCAACATGTCCTATACCCTCTACTTATCAATTCTGAGTTATTTGCGAAAGAAGATATTCTGAAAAAGTGATGAGTTATCGGAAATTGAGTAGGCTTTGGAAAATTTGTTACATATCAAAAAGTGTCATTTTCATTGTTTGTATTAATAATTGTTGGCTTAATGTTGGTTTTACAGCAATAAATTGTGGGCTACACGAATGAAGTTGTTTTTGATTTATTTGTAACTTATGGTCAAAATGACCGAATTGTAGACAGAACTTGCCGGGCCCTTTAACGCAAAGTATCCAGATTTAGCGCAAAATGACAGGGTAATGTAATGAATGACAAAGCTTTATTAAAGTGTGTTACGTTTGTTTCTTTCAAAAGTGTATTAATGTTGATAATTGTTAGTTCTATTGTAAGATTTGTATTTGTAAGTTATAAAATGAAATACGTTGCCTTGAGAGTATGTTTTGTTAAAAAATCGTTCTTATTTTGCTGTGTCATTTTGACTATAAATCACAAACAACTTCATTCGTGTAGTCCACGGTTGTTGTAAGTCCAAAATTAAGCCAACAATTATTAATACTAACAATGAAAATGTCACTTTTTGACGTGACAAATTTTCCAAAGCCTACTCAATTTCCGATAACTCATAATATTTTCAGAATATCTTTTTTCGTAAATAACTCAGAATTGATAAGTAGAGGGTATAGGACATGTTGAAGAAATTGCCCCTAAAATTTAGCGCTCTATCGACTGCCGTTGCCAAAAATCGTTCGTTCCATTTGAAAAAATCGACTTTTCCACATTTTGTCATCGTCAACTTTGAATGGTAATTGAGAACGTTTGAAGCTATGTTCGTAAAAAACTCGTTTCATTATTGCAAAGCGTTTAGGAGCTGCGATTTTTTAAAGCAACTCTTGCATGTGACATTTTGAACAAAAAAATTAACATAAGTCAAAAACTATGACAGGTAGATGAAGGTAACCCAGATAACAAATACTCAGTTTGGAAAGACGATCTTAAATATGTAATGAAAATTATAGGGTTCCATTTAAAATAACAAATGAAATATGAAAAGGTTCGAAATCCATTCTTTTAGATTGGCAAACGAATATGCGGAATGTGTTGAGGTTGGACCTTATAGTCTACTACCAATCAAAATCGATGAGTTTAAAATTGTATATTATAAGATGCTACACATAATTATGTGTTTCGGTCAATACGAATTCACAAGACCATCTTCAGGCGGGAGGGTGGGGGTTGAAAGCAAGTCTAGTCAAAGACGAATATTTTAACTGCTTTATTGTTAACATTTAATCATGTGAATTTTCGATATTCGTCTTTGACTAGACTTGCTTTCAACCCCCACCCTCCCGCCTGAAGATGGTCTTGTGAATTCGTATTGACCGAAACACATAATTATGTGTAGCATCTTATAATATACAATTTTAAACTCATCGATTTTGATTGGTAGTAGACTATAAGGTCCAACCTCAACACATTCCGCATAAAATAACAAAGTTGGTATCATTTCCGGCGAAACCGGAAGTGACGGAATCTCACCAATATTTTAGATGAATTCAGAATTGTCGATAATGGCCGAGTACCAGATTTCAAATTTCTATTCCACTGGGAAGTGGAGAAACTTCTAACGAACGGTCTACGTGAATCACCCTGTATACAAAAAAGAAAACTGTCCGGTTTTTTATGGGCCACCTTTAGGTTCTTCCGAGGGTACTTCCTAGATATTTTTTCGAAATTTTTCAAAATTCTTTTGCTGTTGCCCAATGTCCAAGTATATTGTATAATTTAAATAATAATAATAATATAATAAAGAATATTCTGCATAAGCGAAGCAACTTCATGCTTTTCTTCATAATCATGGGTTGATTATGATAAGAATCCTAGGAGTCGATGAATGCTTCAATAATTCAGCAGCCCTTATAAATTAGGTATTAAAATAATGAAGTTTATCACGTTACTGAGATATTTGCCAGGGATATTTCATGATGTAGGATACAGTCCGTCCGCTGCTATAAGTAAGCTGAAGCTGAAGAACTTTAGGCTTACAATGTTTCCCGAACTGTTTTCCATAGAATGTGACAGCCAACTGACAATGCATTATTATACCAGTGGCGTGCTGTTTAAAATAGAATTATTTTGTAGTTTTGTTTTAAACAGCACGCCATTGATGGTGAATTGTCAGTGGGCTGTCAGAGTCTTCATATTGACGTATACAGGGGCTACCAAACTGTGCGGAGTGCATAACCATGTCTATACCTGTAATACCGACCTAAAGTTTCTCGACGTAGAAAGGTTGAGTTAACAATCTCACAAATCTTCATTGAAATCGGATTATAAATAAAAATTTTATTAACAGCCAAAGTTTGTTCCAACTTTTACGGGCCCACCCTGTAGGTGACAGTCAGTGTTGTTAAGTAACTAGACACAAGTATCTAGATACATTTATCCTAACAGTATCTTATTACATTTATCGTATAGCTAATGGAAATGAAACTTTTGTCTTACGCACCGATGAAAAAATTCTCGCGTTGTCGTATTTTGAATTTTGAGTTCAATGTGAATACCTACAAAAATAGTTTGAAAAATTACCTTTCGGATAGCCTTTACTGGTAACAGCTAGTATTAATTGTATTAGCGGTAGCAATTATTTTAGTTGTGACGTAGGACAAAAGTTTCATTTCCATTAGGTAATCTTATCTGTATCTAGATACATTTTTATAGTATCTTGTATCTAAGATACTTAGATACACAATACACATTCTCTAGTAATTGCCTGCATCCTAGTACCTAACAGGTGTTCATACCAGTTCTAAATGACATTTGTTTTGTTTAGGAATAATTCAGCTATACAAAGGTGCATAACTGTAAAATATAGAAAACCGGAACCGGTAGGTCATAGATATAATATCAATTATTTCCGAGACTATTTCTATGTAAAAAAGAACAATATAATAGTTGTTTCTTTTAAATTCAGATGTATCTGAAATGTATCTATATGTATCTAGATACTTATTGCAAGTAGATGTATCTGTATCTAGATGCTGACGAAAAAAATGTATCTACCTAGTATCTAGATATACTCCGAACGAAAAGTATCTGCATCTGTATCCAGATACTTCAAAAAATGTATCTTTAACAACACTGGAACAGTAAGGATAGGACCTCAATCGCTATCACGTATGTTACCTATGAGCAGACGCGCTCGGCTCCACCCGAATGGATATCCCGGGTGTTACCTATGAATATGCGTCCAACTGCCTAATGCCTACGACCCATTTTGATTTTGTTGAACATACTTGCAATTGTTTGTGCTAACAAAACAGTAAAGTTGATATTATCTTAATTAACGAAAAAAGATTGGTTGTAAATTAATTACAAAACTAATTACCCGTAAATCTCCTGAAAAAAATAAGTGTGGCAACCGGTTCGTTACTCGGGTAAATTGTGGTGATGCATATAAACTCTATTTCTCGTTATTGCGCCAGGATCCACATGAAATTGGCCGGAAGGTGGGCTAGCGAGATATCTGTCTAGTTGCTCCAATTTAGAGGCGAAACTGCATCGTTCAAGATGGTCGTGATAAGACCATCTAGACTGTATCTGCTCAGCCCTTAGGTAAAAACGTGCTTTAGCTACGACCACTGCCATCTTCCTCAATGCTCTTATTACGAAATTGCCAAATCAGCTAAATAGGAACTATCCTTTGGCATCGGAAATTAACTGTCCGCAAATGGGACAAATGGGACTGGTACAATAAGTGCTTCTCAAGATTCCCACTTGCATTGTTTTTGCACGTGTGAAGTATGTCCCAAGTTTATTAAGAAATTCAAATGAAGGAGGGTCGAAAGACGGCAAGTGCTTATCTTTATAGCCAAGGGATTTGAGGATCGTTTGCCGTGTTTGCACTCGAACGAAATTAAGCAGAGCAAAGTAGGTAAAATAATGTGTCTGAAGGTAATAAATAGTTAAAGTAGTTGCGCTTAAAATGAAATAACAGATATAGTGGCAATCCAATCACCGTAATCTAAAAATGGTCTTGGTGGAAATTCAATGCAGGAAATCCAATAGAAAGGAGACCACTCCTTTATTGGCAGCTCAGGAAACTATTTATATTCGCCACTACAATTTCTGCTTGTTTAACTTAACTTGCTTTCCTTTCAATTTGAAATATTTGCCCAGGATATACCTACGCGAATGCACCTTTTCTCCTCACGCGGATACGTAATAGGAGGTTGGGACAGAGATTAGGAAGTTGCATTTTTCATATGCATGTGCAAAATAAGTGAATGTTCAGCAACTGATGATAATTATAATAAAACTGATTTTTTACGATTTATCCACATCTCTTTATTTCATCCTATAATAAAATTTTAAGGGTAAAGACAGATGGTATGCAAATGACTCAAATGAGGTTTTAGAAACCAGTCTGAAGAGACTGGGAAAAATGAATTTTTCATACCCCGTCGACACTAAACATTATCAACACAGTTTCGAGTATTTGCGATGAATTAATATTACATTTTATTACACATTTCGAAGCATACAATAAATCAATTATGTATTATTCTTTGAAGGGATAAACTCTTATACAGATTGCATCAATCTCAAACCCATACATTCAAAATCCCTAATTCATACTCCTGGACGCGTGAGTGAGGAAATAAATAAGGAATTTGAACTTCTCCATAGTTGTAGTTATTCTTTTTGTGTGAAAATGATCTTTATTATTTATAATAAAGCCTGGCACTGACATGCAATTTTCAATCGGCCGATTATTTGATTGGCCGATCGATCAACCACCATGTTTTATAAAAAATTATACCTGGGTTAAAATTAGGTTCATGAAACATTCGCCCCCAAGACATTTCACCCCCGCACATTTGGTTTACGTAATTTTCATATATACATATAATAAGCCCAGTTCAATTATACAGGGTGTCCCGAAAATACTTGGCACTATTTCAACCTGAGATTCCCCACCACAATTGGTACAAAAATTTGTAGGTTTTGACCTACAAATCGCTTCCTAAAATATCAAGGTCATTACGGGTTTCTGAGAATCGCGTTGTCAGAATTCCATAAATTCACTGTAGGTTCAAGGTATAGCAGGAGTAACTAAAAAATACTGTTTTTACGCCTTTGGCTTGATGTTGCTGCAATAGCCAAAATATAAGAACAATCACAACTCGCATGTTGCATAATTAACGCATGGTACATATGAAAAATAGTTCCTATAAACGTATCCGAAAATCGCTCCTAAAAGGCTACGGCCCTCTAAAGGGGCGCCTAGAATTCGGTTTTTATTGAATAAATCAGAAACCGCTTAAGCTACGGTGACGAGTTATTGCACATTATATAACGTGAGCAAGGGCCATCAGACTATGGTATCTACCAAAAGCAGGCGTGGAAAATGGGTGGAGCTTTTCAGCTTTCCCCACCCAAATTTTTTTATGTGTTATTTTTTTGACAATTTCTCATCGGATTCCCTGACTTACATAAAAAAGCCTACCTTGTTATAACACCGTAGAATCAACCGTTTTCGAGAGAACTAGATTTAAAGATCCATTTGCATTTCCTAAGCTTATCATTTTTATTAAATTACAAAACTGAACGAATTTTAAAAATTAGTAATTAAAGTGATCTAAATAAAATAATTGACCAATTAAAAAAATGGACAGCTACGGAAACGCCTAGAAAATCTTGGTGAATGATCCAACCCTATCACCTATAAATTTCAATCCAGTCTCTACCTAAGCGTTTTGGTAGTTTTTTAAAATTTTTATCACTTATTGCCAAAAGGGCAACAAAATTTGAAGACTTTTCATGTGCTGATAAAACAAATGGTGATCATCTTTCAAATTTCATACACGACATGCCAAAAAGGCACTTGTTATTTATTGGTCGCTTGCCACCAACATTAAGTCAATTTTCTTACTTGCTATACCTAAATTTTACTCCTATAAGCGTTTTCTCGGATTTTTCAAAATTTATGATTTTTTGACAAAAGGAAGTTTATTAGTCAAATTTCGAAGTTGATATACCAAAATGGCACTTGTGATTAGCCGATTGCTACCAAAATTAAATCAGCTCTTCGGCTGATATAGTCCAGTCGGTTCGAGAAATAAAACTGCATTTCATTCTACAAAGGTGCCGTTTGGCACAGTTGTACATGGGACCAATAAGTGATTTCACCCGCAGTGCCCAAAAAATTTTCCCTTAGGAACAAAATGGCGGCGGTTTTTTCTAAATTTCCGCGAAAATTGCTAATATCTTAACTACATATTATTAACTATTTGAGGAAGCAACAAATATTTTTCTTGTACATTACAACCAAGAAGAACATAGTATATTACTAAAATGAGATAATTTCATTTTAGTAATATACCGGGTGGTCGTTTTATCTTGAGACCGCAAGACGCAATATCGGAAAGAAAGCATCTTAGAATAAAATGTTTTGCATAAAAGTTTTATGATTTCGAGGGGGAAAATAGATGGTATCATCGCCATTTTGATTCAAGGTCATTTACAAGGTCAAATGAAGGTAAACTTCATTTTTTTAAATGGAAACATATTTTTTATTACAGATTCTTATTCCCCGTAAAAGAACAAACTACTCTCATTTAAACTATTTTTGGATTCGATGGATAGGTTTCCATAAAAAAGATGAAGTTGAAGTTGACCTTCATTTGACATTGAAAATGACCTTGAATCAAAATGGCGATGATGCCATCTATTTTCCCCCCTGAAGTCATAAAACTTTTATTCAAGACATTTTTTTCTAAAATGCTTTCTTTCCGATTGCGTCTTGCCAGCCTCAAGTTAAAACGACCACCCCGTACATTACTAAAATGAGAAATAATGTTCTTCTTGGTTGTAATGTGCAAGAAAAATAGTTGTTGTTTCCTCAAATAGTCAATAATAGTTTAGCTATTAGCAATTTTCGCGGAAATTTTGAAAAAAACCGTCGCCATTTTGTTCCTAAGGGCAATTTTTTTGGGTACTGCGGGTGAAATCACTTGTATTGGTCCCATGTACAACTGTGCCAAACGGCACCTTTGTAGAATGAAATGCAGTATTCGACCATATTTTGTCGCGAACCGACTGGACTAATTAATGGTATCTCCACCTGCGAAATTTCAGCTAAATCGATTCAGTAGTTTGGGCTGTAGCGTGTTATTTAATGTTTCTTCGAAATTCAAATTTTTTGATTTTGTGCCAAAAAGACGCTAACAATGAATGTGCTAATAAGAAAAAATGGTGTTCACAGTTAAATTTCATAGTTGATGTGCCAAAAAGGTACTTGGCGTTTGCGGGTCGGCAAGAAAATTAATTGGGTTCACCAGGAGGCCAACACTAACCTCCATTCCAAATTTCATTAAAATCCATTGGGCAGTTTTCGAGAAATCTTGCTCACATACGTACATACATACGTACACAAACAGACATTTTTTAAAAACCACTTTTTCGTGATTCTGGGAGATTGAAACGTAAAGGTCAGGTGTTATCTCAATTTCGAATTTTGGAGTGATTGATTCCATTTTTCCGCCAGAAATATTTCATCGTTATTTCCGGACCACCTACCTGTTTGGAAACCGCTGTTTACAGTGGTATTTTTTGCTTTGGTTAGGTCTATATTTATATTCGCCTCGACAACACGACTGTAAAGACCCCTCCTAGCAACGGTTTACCAGACTTGGTTACGACCTTTACAAGCGCATTTTTTTATTGTTCCAGAAAAATGGATGACATTCAATTTTGTTGTTTGTGTCAAAGTTTTATAATTCTGGGGTAGAGTCCGTTCATTTTCTGTAGCAGAACTTAAATTTTTCTGGAACTGTACATGTATAACCCTAATTTGTAAGGGCCTGTACTTTTGACAATTTCATCGAAATTCAGAGCGATTGCAAAATTTTGACATTTGTCATGTTTCCTGACGTATCGCATTGAAATCACTTCTACCAACTCACCAGTTAGTAAAATTCCTTGCAAAAGTTCCTCATACCAACCTAAAATTCAAATTTTGACGTTCTGTCATTTCGATCAAAAATTAATGGCGAGTAAGTTTATATTTTTGTTGATATATCGGCATTTGCGAAAATATTTTAATCATACCTCTGTTTTCTTTTACGCTGTGTACCTAGTTTTAGACTGTTACTTCAAAATGATTACAATAAAATTCTGTAGGTACGCAACTCGCATGCAAGTTGTTTTTACTTGTCTCGTCGGGTTATCACATTCGCTTGCAAGCTCGCTCATTAGACAATTACTAGGCTTGTTACGTAAATAACTATAACGTGTAAATTACAGAATTACAACGTATTTCCATTCGTCATTGGCATTGTACGAAAGAGCTGAGACGACATTGTCGGTTTAAAAAATAAAAATCATTATCTCGAAATTTGAGATAATAAGGCTAATTTTCGAGATAATAAGGTGACATATCGGCATAACAAGTCAAAATTTCGAGATAATAAGGCGAAATTTCCAGATAATAAGGCGAAAATTCGAGATAATGAGGCGAAATTTTGAGATAATAGGGCGACATTTCGGGATCATAATACCTTATTCCTTATAAAGCCCTCTCTACACGTTCCGGTTTTAGTCGGTGTTTCATCATTCCCGGGATATGTCACTCCAAACGTTATGCCAGGATTGATGAAAAATTAAACGTTTGTAGGGGTCTCATACTTCCGCGAAATGACGAGCCCTCCTGCACTCGTTTTTTTCGCCGATCCTCGTCCTGGAATAACAGTTGGAATAATTTTTCAGAAATAATCTTACAGTAAAATGCCATTCCACCCACGACGATTCACTTGGTCGGATACATCACTGCAATTCGGTTAATGTTTTTCTTGACATGTACCACAGCTTCGTACATCAGTGGATTGAGTATTGTGCATGTCGTGTTTTGTACCTAGAGAGCGGAATTTATATGAAATTATTATCTCGAAATTTCGCCTTATTATGTCGAAATTTCGCCCCATTATCTCCAAATTTCGCCTTATTATGTCGAAATTGCGCCCTATTATCTCGAAATTTTGCCATAATAATTTTTATTTTTAGCGTGGGTTATGTCGTCTCAGCTCTTTCGTAGCATTGCCTACCCATTTTGACAAATCGTTAACATCCACTTTCGCACTGGAGTGTTTCTAAATAAGTAGAGTGAGAGCTTGCTACATTATACATAAGATTAAGATTAAGATTAATTCGATAAAATGTCGCGCTTGATTCAGTACCCTCATACATTGCTTTAATAGTATATTACATAACGAGCTACGAAAGTGGCTTATATCACACGAGTGGGGAATTTCTCACACGAGGCGCCAGCCGAGTTGCTATATTAATGTGATTGATGCGCGTTGCCACGCGACGTGAGCGGAACTGTGCGATATTATATCGCACAGCACCAACACACGCGTATGTTAGTGTCAACTTTCGCGCCCACTTAATTGTGCGATATTTACAACTTTCTTAAGTGGCCGTAGAAAAAAAAAATCCTAATTGGCAGCACATTTTAAAAATAGTTATATTGCTTGTTTGCTTGTTTTTATAGTCGACCATTTTCGACCGTCTGGCTATTGCATTTAAAAGGTTCATGCTAGTTATGTACATCATCAGTACATCTTACTAAACTGCCACTTTAAAGTCTCCCTCAATTTGAATTCCGAAGTTGAAGAGAAGAAATATACATATTTTGGAAATATTTCCGATTCCGAATGAAAGATGTCCATCTACCACTGAATAAGGACAAGCCGACAAGGGTGTGGTCAGGCGTTGGCAGAGAACAATTACACAGTTTAGTCTTATCGTTCCCATTATATTCAAGTTCCATTCAATTCCGGCGGCTGTCAAAATCATTCTAATTCAATTCAAGATGGATGGTTCCGCTGCGATCTACGGGTCCGCCCTGTTTTCTAATGCAAATATCGTCTCGAGAAGCTGACTAAGATAAGAAACATAAAAATATTACATTAACCTTAGATATAAATAGTGTGGAAACTTCACCACTGAAGAAAAATTTCAATCTAAAAAAAATCTTGTGGGCTCACACATCATCATTAAGTGTTTACAAAAGTTTTATCTCCCTTCAAACACAGAAGTATAGAACAAAGGAGTTTCTCTGAAAAGCATTTTAGATATCGTGAATAAACTTGGGCTTTTGGGCATTTTCTTTTTACCATAGAACGGAAGGTATTGCTTCCGCTTTCGTTATTCCTAAAAACTATTTTGGGAAATGGAAAAGGGAGGAGTTCCTACGTCCTTTTTAAAGATTAATATGACCAAGGATGAAATTAGTTTCACTTTAGATTTATTTCTCGTATATAGCAGTGCAATTTGTGCACTTCACACTTATATCTCATGAATAGTTTATGAATATAGCAAGTCAATAGGGCGCTTGAATTCAGAAGTAAACTAGAGCATCAGTGACAATTAAAGAAGAGACGACATGACGTCTTTCCAACTAGGGATCACATTTTCAAATTCTAAATATTACATGATGTATTCCACTTACACGTTTTTACGGTTTGCTTTAGAGACTCGCATAAAATGTGAACAATAAAGTTTTATGGAAATTCTTGCAGTGATGGGCATCATAGAAAATGATTTAATCTTAGTTTCGAGATGAATCATTTGGAGAGTAGTTCTTGTATTTCAAAATATTGCTCGCTTTCTGGTAGGAATGCCGAATAAAATTGTGTCCAATGGATCGTTTTAAGATAGCAAATTTCACCATCGGATTCTCGTTTCAGATAACTTTAACGAAACATTTAGTTTTCTGTGGCATTTGAGTTACAGGAGACCTGTATCTTGTTAGATGACACAGCGGGCTTTTTCTCTACATTCATTGACAGATTGAGTAGGGACATAAGAGGGTATTTTGTATCTTCTGAATAAGAAATATTTGAGTTAGACACATTAGGTACAACGGGAAATCGCTGGAAGGTAAACTAAAAAAGAACGTCGTAAATTACACTGTTATCTATGCACATATGATTACTCCTTGAAAGAATACATAACTGTAAATTCTTACTGAGACTGAGTAGTTGTAAATTGCAACGAGAGCTCTAAAATAGGTTTTGCATTTAAACTGACTGGTGCAAGTAGGTCATTTTATGCAAGTTGCATGGAAAGAGGCTTACTGACGGTAGTAAACTCACACAAAATGTATCAAAGATAAAAGAATGAATTTCGTACACAATGTTGCACATAAGAACGGAAGAAAACGCCATTATAAGATTTTCCAACTGAACGCCTTATGATAATAAATTCTGAAAGGGTTTAAAACGAGGCTCGCCGTTCCGACAATCCTCGCACCCAGGTGAGGAAGAACTAAAAGACTCATGTTTTCATTTTGCCTCTCTTTACGTCAAAACAGAAGGGATTCATAAACGAGATATTTCGCAGAAGAAGTGATGAAAACAATGGATTATTTCTTAACTGGCCAATATTTTTATCTTTGGCGCAGAAGTTTTATCAAAGCTAAATTGTCACTTTGTGATTTCGTAATGAAATTTATATTATCAACAGTTTGCATGACTCCTGAAAATTTGCTGCGAAAGGACGCGTTTTATTTTTCGGATTTAAAAAATGTGGCCATCAACTCCACTGTTTATTTCAGCCCTGAATTAATCGCCCTATTTGGATTATGTAAATGGCAATAAGTCTGTGCACACAGCAAACTCGCATTCCTTTAAAAATAACATTTATTTAAGAGGAAAGAGTGATTTTTCCCGTCAGTTCACATATCCGCGATAAGGGGCGACAAAAATATCGCGTGAGGTCAACTCTTTTGCGCGCTAACGTTACAAATGCGTTTCCATAACTCTTACTAAATCTCATATTGTGCAAGTTTATCACAATCCGTCGACTGTTGGAAAGCAATTATCGTTCCGAATTACCTATTCAGGATTGATTTTAGATTAAAGCCGCGCTCTTATGCACAAACTGCAAGCGATGCTCTTATGGATTGTTATGTGGGTTGCGATTACTAGGCAGGCACTCTCATTTCAGGACGTTATCCTTTTCGTTGAAGCAAAATCATGTTTGAAGACTAACCTGTGCGTTTTTCTGCGTCTCGGAAGGTGACTTCTTCGAGAACGACGCCGTGGCTACGTCCTTTAGCGTTTACGGCAAAAACTGCAATCCTAAACGTAACATCTGGTTCCAAGTTGTCAAGTAAAAAGTAAGGTTCATTGGCTGTCAGATTGAATCTAGGCACGGCCGAATTAGCAGAATACAACTCCAACAGAAAATGTTGAGGAAGGCCACCGTCAAATCCAGGTAAGCATGTCACTTCTGCCGAACTGCTCGTTTGGTTAGACAGGGAGCAATTTCGAACAGGAAACGGTTTTCCTAATTTAGAAGAAGCAAAATGAGTTGTTGTGTGGTTTTTTGATTAATACAAACCTGCGGCGACAACCTGAAACACGCAAGGATTAATTTGATGACCAACAGCGTTGACCGCCCAGCAGGATAAGGATCCGTAATCTAATTCAGAGACGGGCGTATAACGTAACACGCTGACTGTTCCATTACTGGTATTTGCAAATCTCTCTGCGGCCACATCCAATGTCTCGCCAGAGTTGTTGAACTTCCATCGATAGCTTTTCGCCGGAGGATCCGCTTCAACTTCGCACCCAACGTCGACACTTTCACCTCGAGATGCACCAACTACTATTATTTTCTCGTACTTACAAGTTGGAGTGTCTGAAAAATAAGTTTTCTATCATAGGTATTCCTAATAACTTATGGAATAGTTTCAAAATGTTAGGACTCTCACCCAAAAAAATTTAGGTGAGAGTCCTACAGGGCTGGAACTAAGAATAATTAATAAGGGCTGAAACATGTACGGATTTTAATTTTATTCGATTATAATGTGTAGAACGCGGACTTATAAGCACAAAAAAGGTGTTTTAAGTGCTTAAAATAGCATAAAAATCGCGCAAAAAAGCTCTAATGTAGCTCAAAAGAGCAAAAAAAACTCAAAAATTGCACAAAATTTTATGTATAGTAAACACCACATGTGATACCTTGTTTTAAAGAAAATTTCATTACGAATACAATGCTGTAAAAGGTTTCGATATTCGCTCACCCATGGCGCTCTTTATACTCAACTATAGAAGAATCCATTTTTTAAATCCTTCCATTATTCACTTCTTTAAAAGAAGTATATTGAATAATACAATCTCATGTAAGTATTTATTTACTGCAATTTTGAAATACTTAGATGAATTTAAATTTAGTTTTCATCAGTCTGCAGAAAATATCATACAAACAGTTTCGTATGTGGAATCACTACGGTAGACGCAATCTCATTGGCGGTTGTCTAGTAACACCGCATGCAAAACAGTTCAAGAGATTCGAAAATTGGACACCATATGGTAGAATATAGACAGATGCTCTTATTGTTCTAGAGACATGAAATAGTTTGAGAAAAAAGTTACCGAATTTCACCAAATAACGTTAAAAAAATTGTAAAATAGAACCTTGAAAAGCACAAAAAGGACAAAAAAGCTCACATAAATGTATCTAATAAGCACAAAACCCGGAAAAAAGCAAAATAAGCACAAAAAAATTTGGTTGAATTAATGCTTTCGTTATAATTCTGGCTCCCTATAAATATGTAGGTAATTTAACATGTAACACAGTAACACAGTAATTTATGTTTTTTATGAAACTTAACGTTATCTACAGAAAGGTGTAAGTTTTCATTAAGATATGTGAATTAACATGTAACTTTAGAATAATTTATGCTTTTTACTTGTTATTTATGCTTCTTATGCGTTATTTATATATTTTATGGAATTTTTCTTTAACGATAGTGGCGAGTAGTACTTTATTATTACAATATATTTCTAATAGATGCCAAATAAGTTATTCAAGCTTGTAAAACCATTGGTAAATTAAAATTATATACTCTAATTTACAAGAAAATATAAATTACGCAAGTGACTTAAATTACATAAAAAACTTAAGTTACAGAGTAAAATGTAAGTTACGTGTTATTTGACGGTTTTTTATGTAAGTTGCGAAACGTTATTTTGGTAAATTACAAAAATTACAGCAATTTACAAGAGAATATACATTGCTTAAGTTACACAAATTACATAAAAAACTTAAGTTACAGAGCAAAATGTAACTTACCGTGTTATTTAACGGCTTTTTATGTAAGTTACGAAACGTTATTTTACAACAAGAGTATACTCTTTACTTATTATTTGTTTCGTACTTCGCCCAGTCATAAACAGTTGATGCCACTTTAAGACAATACGCTGTTATCTTTTAAATTATTAACCCTAAAACTTCAGTAATCTGTAATCTGTAAGTATTTGTGTATCGGACTTTATCGGAGTTTATACAACGGTCATAAAATTGAAAAATATATAAATTTGGAACGATTTTTTAAAAGATTTCATTTGACATGTGACACGAAGCATGTTGTCATTTAGGTTTTCGAAGTTGATAGGGGCTAGGGTGGGGGTGGCCTGAACAATCTGCGCCAAGTTAAAACTACACTCGACATTTGATTCAGTTTAAAAGTTACCTCTACCTAATAAGGAGTGGATGTCTTTTACGGACAGGGTGGTTCCGGTACACGTACATTTTGCCAAAAATATACCCAAGTATCTTAAACACCTACTCAAGCAGTTTGAACAGCTATTTATTATAGAATCATTTTATAAACGACGTAGAAAGGCAGTGTTAGTCAGGTTTTTAACATATACGCTAGTGGAGCAGGTACTAAAATAGATCGAAAGCGCCAAAAACATCAAATCTTTAACGTTGCAGGGTCCTATGTTTTTTGAAAACCGTCTGCCTGATGTGTATCTGTTACTGTGTGTGTTCATGCACACATATTTAATGGACAATCTGTTAGTGTTGATTAGAATATGGGCCAAATCGGTCCACAAAATCATCTTTTTAAATTCAAATCCCTATTTTTCAAATTATCGTATAGGGAAAGGCTTCAAATTCTGCTTTCAAAAATTTATTCAAACTAAGAGCCCTTTGGCAGAAAAATCATCAAATATATTATATTCAAAGTTAAAGTTATTATACACGCCAATAGGCCATGAAATTTTATTTCTGTAGTGGCAGTACTTATTACGAGGGGGAATTCACTCATTAAATTTTGTACACCAATTCGAATTACTGAAGTAATTCGGATAAGTAATACGAGAGGAATACGGGTAATACGAGTAATTCTACTGTAATACGAGTAATTCGAGAAGTAATACGAGTAATTCGAGAAGTAATACGAGTAATTCGAGAAGTAATACGAGTAATTCGAGAAGTAATACGAGTAATTTGCGCATGCGCAGTTGTCGATAGCTATCAAATATTTCCGGCAATACATGGCAGGAGCGTGACGGCACACTGCCCTAAAGTTCGACGGCGTAATGAACCCGGGAAAAATACGGAAAAAATTCTAAAATCAAAACCGAACCTCATGGGGTGATAACATTATTTAAAATTGCTCGTAAAATTGAGAAAGTTATGCAATTTTACTTTCAAATGTAAAATAAGGGCCCATTGACTAAATAATGGTTATATATATATATATATGTATGCGTATTGATCCCTTTGGGGAGGCAAATTCAGGGGGTTCTTTTATCGACTGAAATCAAAGAATTGACCGCGATTGTTGATTTGCTCCGACTTTTACTGCCCTAGGGCAATCCGTTTCGAAACTGTGCTCATTAATCATATAATGGTCAGTTTGGGGAGGTGACCTGGTTCTGATCTCGGCTAGTGATTCTGCATTCCCAAACTGACCATTATATATTTTTCTCCAATGGATATATAACTGGTTGTCTAAATTGACAAATCCATAGACAACAGTATATGTACAACGATCCCTTTGAGGAAGTATTCCTTAACAATTACTGCAAATAGAGACGTTTTTTCTAGAGGAACATATCAGTAGTTCCCACTTTGTACAGATATGTTTCATGACGTTTGGGGTACTTGGTTTTAGTGGACAGTAGCCTTTGATACTACTTTTTACACTGAAAGAACCCTTAGGGTGATCCGACTTATTACTCGAAGTAAGGATTCGCCCTGGGGAATGTAACGCCCCTATTTGTGGAAAGAGTAACTCCCTACTCAATTAGGAAACTTCATGAGGCAATCGTGCGGTGATTACTGATTTTCTGAGAAAAACCTTAGGAACGGCGCTTTGGCGCTTTTGGTGACAGTCACATTTTTGGACATTTCTGCTTTGAAAGGGTTCTGTTCATCACAAGTAGGGGGACGGGAGGTAGTTCTGTGAGCTTTTCTGCGAACAAATAATTTTATTATGTTTGGGGTAGTGATTTGAGGTGGCTCTTGTGAGGTTTCTGCTAGGAAACCTCAAAGATGTTGTATTTATCGATATTAGGGAAAGCTTCCCCAAAGGGATCAATGTACATACCCTATTGACATATATTGTCTATCTATTGGTCCCTTTGGGAAACTCTAATTTTAGAGAAAATCACATTTTTGGGCGTAAGCTATTTTTTTCTACATTGGGAGGACTCCTGAACAGGCCCGTTCACCACCCGGAAGGGAGAGTCTATTTGGGGAATGTAGCACCCCTATCTGCGGAGAGGGGTTAGCTTTGAGTACGACACTCCCTTAGAAACCATCATGAGGCTTCGGGCAACGGTTTGAGGTGGTTCTTGCAAGGTTTCTGCCTCAAAAATGTTGCATTTCTAGATATTAGAGAAAGCCTCCCCAAAGGGATCAATGTACATACCTTATTGACGTATATTGTCTATCTATTGGTCCCTTTGGGAAACTCTAATTTTAGAGAGAACCACATTTTTGGGCGTAAGCTATTTTTTTCTACATTGGGAGGACTCCTGAACAGGCCCGTTCACCACCCGGAAGGGAGAGTCTATTTGGGGAATGCAGCACCCCTATCTGCGAAAAGGGATTAGCTTTGGGTACGACACTCCCTTAGGAACCATCATGAGGCTTCGGGCAACGGTTTGAGGTGATTCTTGCAAGGTTTCTGCCTCAAAAATGTTGCATTTCTAGATATTAGAGAAAGCCTCCCCAAAGGGATCAATGTACATACCCTATTGACGTATATTGTCTATCTATTGGTCCGTTTGGGAAACTCTAATTTTAGAGAAAACCACATTTTTGGGCGTAAGCTATTTTTTTCTACATTGGGAGGACTCCTGAACAGGCCCGTTCACCACCCGGAAGGGAGAGTCTATTTGGGGAATGCAGCACCCCTATCTGCGAAAAGGGATTAGCTTTGGGTACGACACTCCCTTAGGAACAATCATGAGGCTTCGGGCAACTGTTTGAGGTGGTTCTTGCAAGGTTTCTGCCTCAAAAATGTTGCATTTCTCGATATTAGAGAAAGCTTCCCCAAAGGGATCAATGTACATACCCTATTGACGTATATTGTCTATCTATTGGTCCCTTTGGGAATTTAATTTTCTAATAAAAAATCTATTTCACCCTTTCTGGTGCTTTATTGTGCCCTAGTAGCTTTCAACTGTTTTGTAGTATAAAACTAGGGTTCCTAGTATTGGTCAGTACCAAAAGTAGGTACGCGAGTTCCAAAAATCTTCGGATTGTACCATATACTAGCATCCTACGGATTATCTACTAGTTTGGACAAATTTGAAGCTTTAATTCAGATATGACATTGCAATTGAGTACGTCAATCACTTAAAAGACATCATGAAACTTCAGGCCGTGATTCGAGGTGGTCTTGTGAGGTTTTCTAGCACAAAACCTCAAAAGTGTTGCTTTTCTCGATATTAGGGAAGGCTTCCCCAAAGGGATCAATGTACATACCCTATTGACGTATATTGTCTATCTATTGGTCCCTTTGGGAAACTCTAATTTTAGAGAAAATCACATTTTTGGGCGTAAGCAATTTTTTTCTACATTGCGAGGACTCCTGAACAGGCCCGTTCACCACCCGGAAGGGAGAGTCTATTTGGGGAATGTAGCAGCTCTATCTGCGGAAAGGGGTTAGCTTTGAGTACGACACTCCCTTAGAAACCATCATGCGGCTTCGGGCAATGGTTTGAGGTGGTTCTTACGAGGTTTCTGCTAGGAAACCTCAAAAATGTTGCATTTCTCGATATTAGAGAAAGCTTCCCCAAAGGGATCAATGTACATACCCTATTGACGTATATTGTCTATCTATTGGTCCCTTTGGGAAACTCTAATTTTAGAGAAAATCACATTTTTTGGCGTAAGCTATTTTTTTCAACATTGGGAGGACTCCTGAACAGGCCCGTTCACCACCCGGAAGGGAGAGTCTATTTGGGGAATGCAGCACCCCTATCTGCGAAAAGGGATTAGCTTTGGGTACGACACTCCCTTAGGAACCATCATGAGGCTTCGGGCAACGGTTTGAGGTGGTTCTTGCAAGGTTTCTGCCTCAAAAATGTTGCATTTCTAGATATTAGAGAAAGCCTCCCCAAATGGATCAATGTACATACCCTATTGACGTATATTGTCTATCTATTGGTCCCTTTGGGAAACTGTAATTTTAGAGAAACTGACATTTTTGGGCGTAAGCTATTTTTTTCTACATTGGGAGGACTCCTGAACAGGCCCGTTCACCACCCGGAAGGGAGAGTCTATTTGGGGAATGCAGCACCCCTATCTGCGAAAAGGGATTAGCTTTGGGTACGACACTCCCTTAGGAACCATCATGAGGCTTCGGGCAACGGTTTGAGGTGGTTCTTGCAAGGTTTCTGCCTCAAAAATGTTGCATTTCTCGAAATTAGAGAAAGCTTCCCCAAAGGGATCAATGTACATACCCTATTGACGGATATTGTCTATCTATTGGCCCCTTTGGGGAATTTAATTTTCTAACAAAAAATCTATTTCACCCTTTCTGGTGTTTTATTGTGCCCTAGTAGCTTTCAACTGTTTTGTAGTATAAAACTAGGGTTCCTAGTATTGGTCAGTACCAAAAGTAGGTACGCGAGTTCCAAAAATCTTCGGATTGTAAACTATACTAGCATCCTACGGATTATCTACTAGTTTGGGCAAATTTGAAGCTTTAATTCAGATATGACATTGCAATTGAGTACGTCAATCACTTAAAAGACATCATGAAACTTCAGGCCGTGATTCGAGGTGGTCTTGTGAGGTTTTCTAGCACAAAACCTCAAAAGTGTTGCTTTTCTCGATATTAGGAAAGGCTTCCCCAAAGGGATCAATGTACATACCCTATTGACGTATATTGTCTATCTATTGGTCCCTTTGGGAAACTCTAATTTTAGAGAAAATCACATTTTTGGGCGTAAGCTATTTTTTTCTACATTGCGAGGACTCCTGAACAGGCCCGTTCACCACCCGGAAGGGAGAGTCTATTTGGGGAATGTAGCACCCCTATCTGCGGAAAGGGGTTAGCTTTGAGTACAACACTCCCTTAGAAACCATCATGCGGCTTCGGGCAATGGTTTGAGGTGGTTCTTACGAGGTTTCTGCTAGGAAACCTCAAAAATGTTGCATTTCTCGATATTAGAGAAAGCTTCCCCAAAGGGATCAATGTACATACCCTATTGACGTATATTGTCTATCTATTGGTCCCTTTGGGAAACTCTAATTTTAGAGAAACTCACATTTTTGGGCGTAAGCTATTTTTTTCTACATTGGGAGGACTCCTGAACAGGCCCGTTTACCACCCGGAAGGGAGAGTCTATTTGGGGAATGTAGCACCCCTATATGGGTTAAGGTATTAGCTTTAACTACGACACTCCCTTAGGAACCACCATGAGGCTTCGGGCAATGGTTTGAGGTGGTTCCTGCGAAGTTTCTGTTAAGAAACCTCAAAAATGTTGCATTTCTCGATATTAGAGAAAGCTTCCCCAAAGGGATCAATGTACATACCCTATTGACGTATATTGTCTATCTATTGGTCCCTTTGGGGAATTTAATTTTCTAATAAAAAATCTATTTCACCCTTTCTGGTGCTTTATTGTGCCCTAGTAGCTTTCAACTGTTTTGTAGTATAAAACTAGGGTTCCTAGTATTGGTCAGTACCAAAGGTAGGTACACGAGTTCCAAAAATCTTCGGGTTGTACCCTATACTGGCATCCTACGGATTATCTACTAGTTTGGGCAAATTTGAAGCTTTAATTCAGATATGACATTGCAATTGAGTACGTCAATCACTTAAAAGACATCATGAAACTTCAGGCCGTGATTCGAGGTGGTCTTGTGAGGTTTTCTAGCACAAAACCTCAAAAGTGTTGCTTTTGTCGATATTAGGGAAGGCTTCCCCAAAGGGATGAATGTACATACCCTATTGACGTATATTGTCTATCTATTGGTCCCTTTGGGAAACTCTAATTTTAGAGAAAATCACATTTTTGGGCGTAAGCTATTTTTTTCTACATTGCGAGGACTCCTGAACAGGCCCGTTCACCACCCGGAAGGGAGAGTCTATTTGGGGAATGTAGCACCCCTATCTGCGGAAAGGGGTTAGCTTTGAGTACGACACTCCCTTAGAAACCATCATGCGGCTTCGGGCAATGGTTTGAGGTGGTTCTTACGAGGTTTCTGCTAGGAAACCTCAAAAATGTTGCATTTCTCGATATTACAGAAAGATTCCCCAAAGGGATCAATGTACATACCCTATTGACGTATATTGTCTATCTATTGGTCCTTTTGGGAAACTCTAATTTTAGAGAAAATCACATTTTTGGGCGTAAGCTATTTTTTTCTACATTGGGAGGACTCCTGAACAGGCCCGTTCACAACCCGGAAGGGAGAGTCTATTTGGGGAATATAGCACCCCTATCTGCGAAAAGGGATTAGCTTTGGGTGCGACACTCCCTTAGGAACCATCATGCGGCTTCGGGCAACGGTTTGAGGTGGTTCTTGCAAGGTTTCTGCCTCAAAAATGTTGCATTTCTCGATATTAGAGAAAGCTTCCCCAAAGGGATCAATGTACATACCCTATTGACGTATATTGTCTATCTATTGGTCCCTTTGGGGAATTTAATTTTCTAATTAAAAATCTATTTCACCCTTTCTGGTGCTTTATTGTGCCCTAGTAGCTTTCAACTGTTTTGTAGTATAAAACTAGGGTTCCTAGTATTGGTCAGTACCAAAGGTAGGTACACGAGTTCCAAAAATCTTCGGGTTGTACCCTATACTAGCATCCTACGGATTATCTACTAGTTTGGGCAAATTTGAAGCTTTAATTCAGATATGACATTGCAATTGAGTACGTCAATCACTTAAAAGACATCATGAAACTTCAGGCCGTCATTCGAGGTGGTCTTGTGAGGTTTTCTAGCACAAAACCTCAAAAGTGTTGCTTTTCTCGATAATAGGGAAGGCTTCCCCAAAGGGATCAATGTACATACCCTATTGACGTATATTGTCTATCTATTGGTCCTTTTGGGAAACTCTAATTTTAGAGAAAATCACATTTTTGGGCGTAAGCTATTTTTTTCTACATTGGGAGGACTCCTGAACAGGCCCGTTCACCACCCGGAAGGGAGAGTCTATTTGGGGAATGTAACACCCCTATCTGCGAAAAGGGATTAGTTTTGGGTACGACACTCTCTTAGGAACCATCATGAGGCTTCGGGCAACGGTTTGAGGTGGTTCTTGCAAGGTTTCTGCCTCTAAAATGTTGCATTTCTCGATATTAGAGAAAGCTTCCCCAAAGGGATCAATGTACATACCCTATTGACGTATATTGTCTATCTATTGGTCCCTTTGGGGAATTTAATTTTCTAATAAAAAATCTATTTCACCCTTTCTGGTGCTTTATTGTGCCCTAGTAGCTTTCAACTGTTTTGTAGTATAAAACTAGGGTTCCTAGTATTGGTCAGTACCAAAGGTAGGTACACGAGTTCCAAAAATCTTCGGGTTGTACCCTATACTGGCATCCTACGGATTATCTACTAGTTTGGGCAAATTTGAAGCTTTAATTCAGATATGACATTGCAATTGAGTACGTCAATCACTTAAAAGACATCATGAAACTTCAGACCGTGATTCGAAGTGGTCTTGTGAGGTTTTCTAGCACAAAACCTCAAAAGTGTTGCTTTTGTCGATATTAGGGAAGGCTTCCCCAAAGGGATCAATGTACATACCCTATTGACGTATATTGTCTATCTATTGGTCCCTTTGGGAAACTCTAATTTTAGAGAAAATCACATTTTTGGGCGTAAGCTATTTTTTTCTACATTGCGAGGACTCCTGAACAGGCCCGTTCACCACCCGGAAGGGAGAGTCTATTTGGGGAATGTAGCACCCCTATCTGCGGAAAGGGGTTAGCTTTGAGTACGACACTCCCTTAGAAACCATCATGCGGCTTCGGGCAATGGTTTGAGGTGGTTCTTACGAGGTTTCTGCTAGGAAACCTCAAAAATGTTGCATTTCTCGATATTAGAGAAAGCTTCCCCAAAGGGATCAATGTACATACCCTATTGACGTATATTGTCTATCTATTGGTCCCTTTGGGGAATTTAATTTTCTAATAAAAAATCTATTTCACCCTTTCTGGTGCTTTATTGTGCCCTAGTAGCTTTCAACTGTTTTGTAGTATAAAACTAGGGTTCCTAGTATTGGTCAGTACCAAAAGTAGGTACACGAGTTCCAAAAATCTTCGGGTTGTACCCTATACTAGCATCCTACGGATTATCTACTAGTTTGGGCAAATTTGAAGCTTTAATTCAGATATGACATTGCAATTGAGTACGTCAATCACTTAAAAGACATCATGAAACTTCAGGCCGTCATTCGAGGTGGTCTTGTGAGGTTTTCTAGCACAAAACCTCAAAAGTGTTGCTTTTCTCGATATTAGGGAAGGCTTCCCCAAAGGGATCAATGTACATACCCTATTGACGTATATTGTCTATCTATTGGTCCTTTTGGGAAACTCTAATTTTAGAGAAAATCACATTTTTGGGCGTAAGCTATTTTTTTCTACATTGGGAGGACTCCTGAACAGGCCCGTTCACAACCCGGAAGGGAGAGTCTATTTGGGGAATATAGCACCCCTATCTGCGAAAAGGGATTAGCTTTGGGTGCGACACTCCCTTAGGAACCATCATGCGGCTTCGGGCAACGGTTTGAGGTGGTTCTTGCAAGGTTTCTGCCTCAAAAATGCTGCATTTCTCGATATTAGAGAAAGCTTCCCCAAAGGGATCAATGTACATACCCTATTGACGTATATTGTCTATCTATTGGTCCCTTTGGGGAATTTAATTTTCTAATAAAAAATCTATTTCACCCTTTCTGGTGCTTTATTGTGCCCTAGTAGCTTTCAACTGTTTTGTAGTATAAAACTAGGGTTCCTAGTATTGGTCAGTACCGAAAGTAGGTACACGAGTTCCAAAAATCTTCGGATTGTACCCTATACTAGCATCCTACGGATTATCTACTAGTTTGGGCAAATTTGAAGCTTTAATTCAGATATGACATTGCAATTGGGTACGTCAATCACTTAAAAGACATCATGAAACTTCAGGCCGTGATTCGAGGTGGTCTTGTGAGGTTTTCTAGCACAAAACCTCAAAAGTGTTGCTTTTCTCGATATTAGGGAAGGCTTCCCCAAAGGGATCAATGTACATACCCTATTGACGTATATTGTCTATCTATTGGTCCCTTTGGGAAACTCTAATTTTAGAGAAAATCACATTTTTGGGCGTAAGCTATTTTTTTCTACATTGCGAGGACTCCTGAACAGGCCCGTTCACTACCCGGAAGGGAGAGTCTATTTGGGGAGTGTAGCACCCCTATCTGCGGAAAGGGGTTAGCTTTGAGTACGACACTCCCTTAGAAACCATCATGCGGCTTCGGGCAATGGTTTGAGGTGGTTCTTACGACGTTTCTGCTAGGAAACCTCAAAAATGTTGCATTTCTCGATATTAGAGAAAGCTTCCCCAAAGGGATCAATGTACATACCCTATTGACGTATATTGTCTATCTATTGGTCCCTTTGGGAAACTCTAATTTTAGAGAAAATCACATTTTTGGGCGTAAGCTATTTTTTTCTACATTGCGAGGACTCCTGAGCAGGCCCGTTCACCACCCGGAAGGGAGAGTCTATTTGGGGAATGTAGCACCCCTATCTGCGGAAAGGGGTTAGCTTTGAGTACGACACTCCCTTAAAAGCCATCATGCGGCTTCGGGCAATGGTTTGAGGTGGTTCTTACGACGTTTCTGCTAGGAAACCTCAAAAATGTTGCATTTCTCGATATTACAGAAAGATTCCCCAAAGGGATCAATGTACATACCCTATTGACGTATATTGTCTATCTATTGGTCCTTTTGGGAAACTCTAATTTTAGAGAAAATCACATTTTTGGGCGTAAGCTATTTTTTTCTACATTGGGAGGACTCCTGAACAGGCCCGTTCACAACCCGGAAGGGAGAGTCTATTTGGGGACTATAGCACCCCTATCTGCGAAAAGGGATTAGCTTTGGGTGCGACACTCCCTTAGGAACCATCATGCGGCTTCGGGCAACGGTTTGAGGTGGTTCTTGCAAGGTTTCTGCCTCAAAAATGTTGCATTTCTCGATATTAGAGAAAGCTTCCCCAAAGGGATCAATGTACATACCCTATTGACGTATATTGTCTATCTATTGGTCCCTTTGGGGAATTTAATTTTCTAATAAAAAATCTATTTCACCCTTTCTGGTGCTTTATTGTGCCCTAGTAGCTTTCAACTGTTTTGTAGTATAAAACTAGGGTTCCTAGTATTGGTCAGTACCAAAAGTAGGTACACGAGTTCCAAAAATCTTCGGATTGTACCCTATACTAGCATCCTACGGATTATCTACTAGTTTGGGCAAATTTGAAGCTTTAATTCAGATATGACATTGCAATTGAGTACGTCAATCACTTAAAAGACATCATGAAACTTCAGGCCGTGATTCGAGGTGGTCTTGTGAGGTTTTCTAGCACAAAACCTCAAAAGTGTTGCTTTTCTCGATATTAGGGAAGGCTTCCCCAAAGGGATCAATGTACATACCCTATTGACGTATATTGTCTATCTATTGGTCCCTTTGGGAAACTCTAATTTTAGAGAAAATCACATTTTTGGGCGTAAGCTATTTTCTTCTACATTGCGAGGACTCCTGAACAGGCCCGTTCACCACCCGGAAGGGAGAGTCTATTTGGGGAGTGTAGCACCCCTATCTGCGGAAAGGGGTTAGCTTTGAGTACGACACTCCCTTAGAAACCATCATGCGGCTTCGGGCAATGGTTTGAGGTGGTTCTTACGACGTTTCTGCTAGGAAACCTCAAAAATGTTGCATTTCTCGATATTAGAGAAAGCTTCCCCAAAGGGATCAATGTACATACCCTATTGACGTATATTGTCTATCTATTGGTCCCTTTGGGAAACTCTAATTTTAGAGAAAATCACATTTTCTGGCGTAAGCTATTTTTTTCTACATTGGGAGGACTCCTGAACAGGCCCGTTCACCACCCGGAAGGGAGAGTCTATTTGGGGAATGTAACACGACTATCTGAGGATAGGGATTAGCTAGGATATTGCAACTGAGTACGTCACTCACTTAGAAAACATCATGAGGCTTCAGGCAGTCATTTGAGGTGGTTCCGTGAGGTTTTCTCCGAGGAAACATCAAAAATGTTATTAATCTCGATATTAGGGAAAGCTTCCCCAAAGGGATCAATGCACATGCACTATTGACATTTATTGTCTATGAATTGATCCCTTTGGGGAACTCAAATTCAGGAGAAAATTTAATTTTCCGGCTTATGCTAAATTTTTCTACGTTAGAAGGGCTCCTGGATAGACCCCGTTCACGGCACGGAAGGGGGCCCGATTTGATTAATGTAACACCCCTATTTGTGGAATGTAACGCATCTATTTGTGGAAAAACGTTAAGCCTTGAGATCCCTACTGAGCGGGGAAGCATTTATTCAGTGTCCTGGACGGTAGCATCCCTATTTGTGGAAGATGGGTGGGGCTCTGAATTCGTCATTCGCTTAGGAGCCACCATGAAGCATTTATGCTATGATTTAAGGTGGTTTTATGGTTTTATGATTTATGAATTTATGGTTTTATGGTACTTTTTTCCACATTGGAAGGGCTTCTGCACAGTCCAGGGTCACCACGTTGAAGAAGAGGTTCATTTTGGGAATGCAACACAACTATTCGTGGAAAGGGGTCAGCATTGAGCCTCCTACTCGAATAAGAACCATTATGAAGCGCTTATGTAATGATTTGTGGTGGTTTCCTGTGATTAATCCTGAAAGATGTTGCTTTTTTCGACATTAGGGAAAGCTTCCCCGAAGGAATCATTGCACATATACTTTTGTCTATGCATTGGTCAATTTGGGGAAGTCAGATTTTTGAAAAATTTATCTTTAATGGCCCGTTGTTCAAAATGAGGGGTTTTCGGTAGTGGACGATGATAAAACCCGTGTTTGCAATAATTCTAATAAGCGGTCGTTTAAAATGCATCTGTTCAGCAAAATTCAGGGGTAGTTTCCGGGGGGGGAGGGTGATAAGATCCGGCTTAGCTAATTGAAAGTGTGATCGAAGATGGAGCATTTATTTTTGTTTAAAATGTCTATTCAAGAAAATTTGGAAAAAAAATTAAGTGCCCAGGGACAGCCTCGGAAGGTTAGAAGCACCAATTTTTGAAAATACGTCAGTTTAGCGAAATTTAGTAGTATTCAGGAAATTATGAGGTTCCGATACTATCCCGTATATAACAATTACGAAAATACGTTCCGTGACAGAATTTTAATAGAGTGGAAGCGTTTTGGGACAACCTGTATGTTGTTATCGTTAAACAACCACATTTTCATAGCTGAAACCATTATGATTATTAATATTATTATTAGTATGTTTGGTTGCCATTTTATTTGCATCAGGCGTTTGAGGATTACGCTGTCTGTAATACCGACTGTCTTCCGGTAATTACATGCTATGCCGCTGAGGCGGTGCGGATGCACTCCCCAAAGGGATCAATATCTAGCTACGGCAGTTCGAGGAGTTCCCCAAAGGGTCCATTGGCTCCCCAAACGGATCATAGTATAAACATACCCTCCCCAAAAGGATCAATACGCATACATATTATATATATATACACAGCACTACAAGCCTTAAAGGCTCATGGCTTTGAGTCTTTCTACTAATTGCTTCCATCTTCTTCTGTCCACTGCTATATCCTTCCAATTTTCGACACCTTGGCGGCTTAGGTCCTCTTTAACCGCTTGTAACCATTTTTTCTTTGGACGTCCGCTTTTTTTCTTTCCGCCTTCCCCTCCTAACAATACTTTTCTTGCATATATTGTCTCTGGCATTCTGTAAAAATGTCCGAGCCAGCTTGCCCTTTGCGCTCTAACTATGTTTGTTATGCTCGGATGCCCATATCTATCAGCTACTTCTTGGTTAATCATTCTTCTCCATTGCCCAGTTTCATCTATAATTCCCCCTAGGATTCTTCGCAAATAATGGTTAGGTACTAAAATAAGAAATCGTTAATTTCCAACCGTTTTTTTTTTTGCAATTTGATGCCCACTAAACCACTAAACCAAACTCCTACACAAAAAATACTGTATGTACACTCGAATGCAAGTGAATGTTAACGGTTTGTCAACGTTAGTACCTATAGGCTATGTCAATGTATTTCCCTACGTTTGTAGGTATTGTATGTATATTGTATGTATTTGCCTACTTGTTTTGACAACTATACCTAGTCAACACTCACTTGCACTCGAGTGTACCTTGTTTCTTAAAGGTCGTTCAAAGATATGACGTTCAATTCCATAGGTACGTTTCAGTACCTACGTTTGTTGAGACAATGGTTTCTAAGGGCTTTAAGGAACAGTCAAAAATGATGATGCATTCAGGCATTAATCATTGATTCGCTAATCTGGCGGCGCGGCAGTGCAAGCGGCCCTACTTAAATAAGAAATAAAAATACACTTACCTTATATAAACGGGCATAATTTTCGAGAAAACGTTTCTTGGCGTGAACACCTCGGCGAACAATAAACAAACAGAACAAGTGGATTTGGGATTCACCCTGCAAAACGACGATGACCTTGCGGTGTAACCATGCTCTGCAGCCATGTGGCTTGGAGCGACGGTTCATTCTACGCATGCGTTGTTACCGGAACATAACGATCACTGCCGAATAAGTCCGAACATGTTATGGTAATACGAGTAATTCGAGAAGTAATACGAGTAATTCGGGAAGTAATACGAGTAATTCGGAATGTAATTCGAGTAATTCGAGTAATTCGTTAAGTAATACGAGTAATTCGAAAAGTAATACGAGTAATTCGAAAAGTAATACGAGTAATTCGGGTGAAATGTACACCAATTCGGGTAGTGAATTCCCCCTCGACTTATTATTATGTCAAACTAACGGGAGAGAATCTGCCATGTCAGTGATGTCAGTTGTATAAATTTTTTACACTGCGTCAGAAGATCTATGTTGTTCCATTTACTAATAAAATCCAATTGGGGTAAGTCCGTTTGATTTGCGTCGATTTGGCTTGTCGTTTTTGCCTTTTCAATAAAGGCAGCAGAGAAGCGGCTGGAACCTCCCCATCGTGTGAGCCTTTGATCTCTGTACATTAAAGTTGATATGCCTAAATGGTACCAATTGCCTAGGCCGGAAAAATATTCCTGTACTCTTAAAAAATAGTTCCAAATTTCATTATTTCTGTATAGTTGCGCGATCCACGAAAAAATAGTATGTGCAACACGAAGGAAAATATATATTCCTACCAGTTTCACAATATACTATTACAGGACGATGCAGGAAGTATCTGCAGAAATAACTCATTTTCGCAAAAAAATGGACATGGACGTTTGTATTTTAAATTTTGTTATGAGCTACGCGCGTAATGCGCACGACAGCGACAGCGATCGACAATCGGCCAGCACGCCCGACCCCTGGACTCACAGATTCTAAATAAAATATAATAGGTTAATTAAAGTTAAATGCTTCATTTACAAATTATGTGAAAAAGTATAAGTATAAATCTCCGGGATTGCCAATTTGTTGTGTTGTTTTGTCTTTGTTACCCAAGCTTGTTACTGGCTATTGACACTGACAGGAATTTTGGCGGAACTGAAAGCCTGGTTAACAGCACAAGAGAAAAAATTGGCAGTCTCGGAGACGGTAGAAACTTCTACTTTTTCACAGAATTTGAAAATGTAGCAGTAGCAATAAATTAACTTGTGTCGATATTTTTCACCCCTAAAATGACATTTTTTGAAAAAATGGCATTAAGGTTTTTGATCCAACAATGCATGCAACAGCTATCGAACTCAATAACAATAATATTAGACAAGTTTAGAATTTGAAAAAACGCTTTCTATATTATGCTAGAAGCAAATCGGATAACATTTTGACGACAAGTGTTTCTAGACTAATTGGACCCCGCTGAATCCGAAAATCACTGTCGGCAATTCGAAATCTTAACCGGAAGTCCGTAATTCAAGATGGTGCTCAAGGCAGATCGTTATATCTAAAATAGCATAAAAATTATACAGTTTTCGACCAAAGACGTGGTATACAATGTTAAAGATAGCTTTATTCTCTACAAGAAAGACCCTAATAATTTTTTTCGAACAGACGACGGTTTACCTCTAGCGCTAGCAAGAAAGTTGCGCTCGCCGCGCGGGTTACGCGCTCCACGATTATTTAATCAGGAAACTTGTTTCTCAATTATTATGGAGTTTTTCATTACATTTCACCAATATCCACCTAAATACATCAGATTAGTAAGATATTCTCATTTTATTTCCGCTTTCTCAATGTGCAAACGCCGTTTTCTGTCTTTCACTGTTGGTTTCTTTTGAAGTGCGCTACAACAAAGCGCAGATCGGGTAACATTTTGACAACAAGCATTATTTGAATAATTGAATCCTGCTGAATCCTTAAATCATTGTTTAAATTTCAAAATCTTGAGAGTCAAGGCGGCTTTCAAGCTCAGATATAGTTTCTATTTTATTTTCAGGCCTCTGCACTGAGAAAAAAAAGGGATATCTAATACTTGAAAAGCACTATATTATACTAGTTGTAGTAGTGAAATAGGCGCCAACTAAACGATCTGTTGGAAATACTCCTACAAAAAAGTAACTTACAAAGTGTTTCCAATACTACGTTGTAGCGGTAAAGTTGTAGTGGTAAAACGAGCCCCTACAAGGGAGTGGGAACTGTCCCTCTAGAGTGGTGCAGGTTACTACTACATAGGAGTAGTAAATATAAGTATTGTTGTTAGGAATAACAAACGGAAGTGGCGTTCGGAATCACTTCGTGTGTCAAGAGAAAAGAGGTTTTATTGTTGAATATAACTTTCTGTAGTATTACAATTGAGCAATTGTATCATCTAAACGTATCGTAATATCTAGTTGGGTGCAAGAAATTGTACCCATAAATCAAATGGCAAAGATAGTAACCAATACACTTACCTACTTTCTTCAGATACACTTTGTTTTTTAAATAGCACTTTCACGAATTTATTATAGGTATACTTAATGAAAAAACGTAAAAAAATAAGAATCGATATATAGGCAGAAATTTTTAATAAAATGAAAATGAAGCTTAAAATGAAAACATGAACCGTTTTTTTTTATACATTTATACCTGCTAATTATTAGTACATGAACAACGAACAAAAATAGCAACAGTAAATAATGATTCAAAACATAAACTAAACTATAAACGATACGAATACCATCAGTAACTTTTATAAGTGAAATGGAGTTAACAACAATTTGTAAGTCATTTATTTTATGCAAAACACATAGTCGCTTTCTTGAAGCGAAATAAAGGCTTCTTCATCAATTTCATTATCTAAAATCTTTCATCATTTAAGGCGATTATTCGCAGTTTTTATTGCCTTATAGGTATAGCGATTTCTGGACGGGTAATTTTCGTGAATTTTTTAGTGGAATCTATTCACAATTCCAATGAAATCTCAATATTACACGACAAAAAAATTGCAAATAATCCTCGAACTAATCTCACATAAAATATCATCACCTTTAAGGTCTACAACAAACAATCGCCAATAAATTAACGTTAACTACAGAAACATTAATAATGGGGTAACATTAGCCATCATTCCATTAGCAAAACATTTGACTTTTTAGGTTAGGTCATTTCATCAGATCAGAAACAGTATCATATCTACTCAATATCAATACTAACAGGGGACAAAGTAATCTGCACTCGGTATTAATTTGAATCGTGTGTCGGCACTTACTTTGAAAAACTTCTTGCAACGCTTGCAGGCCCCAGTCGGCTAATCTTTCCAAAACAAAATTATCCATTTCCAATTTTCACTTCAATAATTTCCAACACTCACAACACAATAACGCAAATGTAGAATAGACCTCGAGATACAGATTTGCATCTGCAGTGCCTACAATAATTGTTGCATCAGCCTGATGCTCGTTCAACGTTCCAACCCCCAATTGTAATGACTAATGAGTAATCAACGCTTTAACGTTGGAAAAAAACTAAAAGTGGCGGGAACATTAACTCCTTGTAAGAGTTAGAGTTTAATGTTCGTAGTGGTAATTTTAACTCTTATGTTACGCGTAGATTCTAATAGTATATTTTATGTCACACTGCTTGTATCCCTTTACATTTTGTACGAGTAGATCCTAACGTACCATTTTACTATTTTGTAGGAGTAAAATGTTCGTAGTGGTAATTTTAACTCTTATGTTACGCGTAGATTCTAATAGTATAATTTGATGCCACACTGCTTGTATCCCTTTACATTTTGTAGGAGTAGATCCTAACATACCATTTTACTATTTTGTAGGAGTAATTAATAACCGTTGCCACGGTCATGCTTCATCAAGACGAACAGTATTTATTGTGCCACGCGGTTTAACTATTACAAAAAGTAATTTTTCAAAACAGAATTTTTCTCAGTGTGTAGCAAGAACCGTCAATACGATTGCTTTGTGCCAATGATAACTTTTGATCAGGAAGTCGAGATCTACAACAATTTCAGCCAAATCGGCTGAAAGTTATTTTCCCCTTAGGATGGTACTTTGGATTTTGCCATCTTGAATAAAGCATTTCCGGTCAAGATTTCGATATCAAAACAGTGATTTTCGGACTCAGCAGGGTTCAATTAATCAAAAAATACTTGTTGTCAAAATGTTATCCGATGCGGCCCTTGCAAAAGACGCACCTCAAAAGCAACCTAGAATCAAAATAGAAAACGGCGTTTGCACATTGAAAAAAGGGAAGTAAAATGAGAATATCTTACTAATCCCATGTAATTAGGTGGACATTGGTGAAATATATTGAAAAACTCCATAAAAAGTAAGAAACAAGTGTTTTGATACAATAATCATTGAGCGCGTAAGCCGCGCGGCGAGCGCAACTTTCTGGTCCGCGCTAGGGGTAAACCGTCGCCTGCACGAAAAAAATCATCAGGACCTTTCTTGTAGAGAAAGAAGCTATCTTTAGTTTTGTATACCACGTCTTTAGTCGAAAACTGGGTAATTTTCATGCAATTTTGGATATAACGATCTGCCTTGAGCGCCATCTAGAATTACGGACTTCCGGTTAAGACTTCGAAGTGACGACAGTGATTTTCGGATTCAGCAGGGTCCAATTAGTCTAGAAACACTTGTCGTCAAAATGTTATCCGATTTGCTTCTAACAAGTCGCGAAACTCAAAACTAGCCTGGTCTATATGCCCTTTTGCTAAGAAAAATTCAAATAGGGGCAGTTTTGCCCCTAAAATGTAAATTTTCGAAAAAATGGCACTAAGGTTTTTGATCCACGAATACAATAGCCATCAAATCCTGTAGTAAGAAAATACAATTTTTCTAAGAGAAATTAAAACAAGAGCCTTTTTGCCACTAAAATGGAATTTTTCGAAAAAATGGGACTAAGGTTTTCGACTTGAAAAAAAATAAGCTAACCCGTCCGCTAATAAAAATATTCAGTTATACATAGGCTTTTTTCACAGCACCGATTTTTGGCCAAAAGGGTACCAAGTATGAATACATTTTTGGAAGCAGAATATTCGAAGAGTTTTTATATGGTAATGTGTAATGCGTGATGCATTTAATTTTTTAAAGTTGATGTGCCAAAAAGGCACTTTGCATGAACCGTTGTGACTCAAATTCTAATCAGCACCTACAAATTGCCCACAGAATATGTGTGCCAAATTTCATCTCGATACGTTCAGTAATTTGAGCTGTAGCGTGATCACAGACAGACAGACACACGACAGACATTTTTCAAAAACCACTTCTTCGGATTCCCAGGACCCTGAAACATAAAGATTTGATGTTTTTGGCGATTCGATTTTTCGATCGATTTTATTAACTTGCTTCGCGAAGCGTAGAAGTTAAAACACCCGACTCACATTATTGTTAGGGGGTTACCTGCATGCTCCGGCATCCAGTTCCTAAATCTCGGCTCCTGTGGCCGTTAGAAAGTGATTTTTACTGCGTTTAGACATTGTTTAGATAAACCTGATGTAAAGTCGAACTACTGTGGACGAACCTATATCAGTCCACCTATATCAGCCAAGCAATCAAGAACGAATCTTGTCGGCTGATTTGAAAATGCATATATTGTACTTTATTTAGTATAGCACCTATAGTGGATAGTGGATGTACATGTATTTTAGCAGATTTATGAAACGTTCAATTTTATCTTCATTAGAATTCGTGGTTGAACCACAGGTGAAACATTATTCAAAATTTAAATCTCTGCTATATTTTGAATATTTATAAGGTAAAGTGTAGTTTATTTAGTGGCGGAATTATCAGGGGATAACAGACTGTCGTGGTCATGGTAATACATCACTTGTGTTGTGACAGCCAGACGCCTCTTGGGTCCGCAAAGGCTTGGGACAGGGCTGAACGCGGCTGCCCTAATGGACCACTCTATAAAGATAATAAATGAAAGAAGATGAAATAGCCGCCAAAATAGATAAGCATTTCGTTTATAGTCGATAGACTAGGTAATTTTGGAAATGGCATCAATTGAGCTGAGTCATATTACCTTCGTTATACTCCAATGAGGGAATATTTTTGAATAACGAAGGCAATTTAATAACACCCGTGTTTGTTTTCCCTGTTAGTGTTTCTGCTTAGTGAAGAAGTCCAATAAAGTAGCCAACGCGCCGGAGAAGTTAATTGCACTGGCTGCAGGCTACCTCCGCTTATTATCAGGAAATGGTTTGAGCTCATTGTTTTCTTAGCAGCTTCCAATACACATACTCATAGGCACACCACACCCGCTTGCTCCGCCTTCCTGAACAACTTACAACACTGGTGGTGCAATCAATAAGTTATATCGGTCACTAATAGCTCCATCGCTATCCCTTAATCTTTCTAGGGAACTCCTTGGATAAGCTCCGGTTCTGTTTTTATAGCCGCTATGCTACTGTTTACTTGAAAATAATTCTCGTCTCTCTATAGTCTCTAGTGCCCTGCAACTTAACTTTTATTTCAAAATCTCTTTTACTTACTTTCTCGGTATCAATACTCAATATACCTAAATGCAGTTTAAAGTTATGTGATTTATAAACCGTTTCAGTGTCCAGTTTTCCGTAAAAAAGCTTAGACTACGAATAAATGATTCGAATGATAAAATTTCCTCTGCCCTATCCAATTTTGTGATTCCGCAGAAATATAAAAATATCTCCATTGCAGGAATGTGCGAGGTAACGAGACTATACCGCACCTCGTTATAATAACAGACAGCTACAAATGAGTATGAAAGGAACAACAAGATGCAAATGGTTATCAAAACGAATAACGATTGCCGACGCTCCCCTTATACAGCCCCTTACGGGTAGGGCCTACCCCAATTCTCCACTACTTGCTGAGTCTTCATATGTAATTTATCTCAATAAACGCGTGTAGCTTAGCCTTTTTAGTGCCGCACTGCCGACGCATAATGCGGAGGCACTTTAGTTCCTGATTATTCGCTCGCTCGTCCGCTCGCTCGTTTCCTGTCCGAGCGATAACTTGAGAACGAAAGTAGATATCGAGCTAAAATTTTGTACACGGATGTATACCTCGAAAATCTAGGCGGGGTGTTTCTGAGCTACATCGGGGGTGAAAATTAGGGGTTGGAACTAGGAATTTCGCTTAACAACCACACTTAAAGGCGCTACAACGCCTAACATGCAGAAATACAAAAATTCGAGAACTCAAAAACTACTCAGCGTATCAATGCAAAATTTGTTGTGGTAATTTCCAGTGAGATTAATCGGACGGACTAATTTTCGTATACAGGGTGTTTTCTAACCGCTTGTAAGTTTTTTAACCTCAGATTGCCCATCGAATGGTAACGATTGGTAGAAAAATTTTTAGGGCTTTACCATAGGGAACAGTTTTTCTTATTTGGATATCTCTGAAACCACTCATTAAATCAAAAAATACCAAGTATAGTAAAAGTTGCAGTTTGAATTGCCCGTTCTAACAGACACCACCATTTTTAAAACGCGTGACTTTCAAACACTTTCCGGAAGAAAAGTGTCAAAGGTGTCTCCGTTTTCTGGGGATCCCGTGGTCATAATTAAACGAAATTCACAATGTAGATGTATATTCATTGAATACTAGCTTCCTCCAAATTTCATGCAAATCCGTTGATCCGTTCCTAAGATAATTAAGAAAAACTGCTCCCAATGGTTCACCTTTGAAGTCCTGTAACTTCTTTAGGAGACGACTTTAAGTTGTAAATTAAGCTAATAATCCGCAAATTTACAACTTAAACAAAAATGGCTTCCGAGTTTTTATCGTCTCTGTACTATTTGTTGCAAATTATTAATTAGAGCCTTGGAAGAAAATTCACAAAAATTTTTGGGATGGATTAATTTTTATTTTGAAGGACATTTTGGAAAGAGGAAAGAACGACCTTCAATCCCGTGTAAACGCCACTGTCATATGTCAATGAGTAACTAAACCCCATTGGCCTAAATAATGGTGTTAAATTAAAGTCCTTAGGAAGGACACTGATGGTGCGAATTCAAATCCAATGAGTGGTTTCGACGACCTCAACCTTCAGCCACATCGAGTATTATAAAACTAAAAAATATTGCACAAAACCTAACGAAGATATACAAAAACTGTCCGGTTTTTTATGGGGCACTCTTTACAATTAGACGAGATTAATTAATCGCAAAAGATTGCACCCCTGAAACGCACTCCCTTCCACCCCGAAGCATAAAAAATGGTCATGGAGAAAATGTTAGCCTTAGACCACCTACGACCAGACTAATTAAACGCAAAATGATGAACCCCAAATCTTACCCCTTCAACAACGAAACAAAAAATGGACATGGAGAAAATTTAACAATTGCACTCATTCTCATTTCTCTCATTTCTCTCTCATTTTAACTGGAACCACACAAATATTTCGGTTAATTTTAACCGAATCAATGCGTTCTTCTTTTCTAAATGTAGAGCTCCAAAATTTGCACCTGTGGAATACTCAACTTTTTTTATAAACCGAAACCCCAGCCTACTGCGATTTAATAAAGAGGCCAAAAATGACGAAATCGTATTAGGCATTTTTTTATCGAAAAATTTTATAAGGAAAAGTTGCTCAGGATCGCTCCAAATGGCTAAATCCGAAGTTTCAGGAAAAAATAAAAATGTTGAATTTCTTGAGGGAGAATCATAAAATAACGAAAAAAAAAATGGAAGCGCATATGTTTGCTGTTTGTGGCACATTGTAACAGATTAGTTGGGGTGTCCCTTGAAGTTGTTAAGAAAAACGAAAATCTTACACTATCTTAATAATTTCAAATTTTTCTGCTATTGTTAAGTTTTATCCATCCATAACCGATAGCAAATGTCAAATCAATTCATTTCTATTGTTCTTTTTTTTTACAGCACCCATTATCTTGCAAAAATATTGAACTTTTCGTTATGTTGTGATTCTTCCTCAAGAAATTAAACATTTTAATTTTTTCCTGTAATTCCGGATTTATCCATTTGGAGCCAACCTGAGCAACTTTTCCTTATAAAATTTTTCGATAAAAAATGCCTAATACGATTTCGTCATTTTTGGCCTCTTTATTAAATCGCAGTAGGCTGGGATTTCGGTCTATAAAAAAAGTGAAGTATCACGCAGGTACAAATTTTGGAGCTCTACATGCAGAAAAAAAGAACGCATTGATTCGGTTAAAATTAACCGAAATATTTGGTATTTGGGTGGTTCCAGTTAAAATGAGACACACTGTACCGGGTGGACCAACACTATTGCCCACCTCAAAAATTGCCCTTTATTTTAAAGCTGGGACTTCGAAATTTTTACAGTGTATATGGCTACCAAGGACCCTTCAAATGAGGGCAAAAGTTTATCTGTCATTCAAAAACTGTGACGTCACGAAATTTTGAAATGTCGTTTTTCCAAGAAAAAAAAATTTTTTACCCATAAAATCGTTTTTTGGGCTAATACCTTTATGTTAAGCCCATTTTTTTAAATTTCCGTCATCAGATTAGCCAACTGTAGCAAGCTAAAAATGGTCCATTTTAATTCACAAGTCGGCCACGTAAACAATTGACTACTATGCGAGGGCTTTCTTGGATAACAGCGTACGCTTTTTTCATCTGTCACCAGTTGACAGCGACACGACGTGGCCATTGAACTGCGAAATTGTTTTTAATTTTAATAAACGTGGATTTTTGTAACGAATAATGTTGAAATATGGGTTTAAACTGGGCATCCACCATTTAATTCGCCCACCCAAGGTGCCAGGAGAGGTTACGAACACGGACATTTAATCAGATGGCGGCGCGGCGTGAAGAGGGGCTCCAGTTTGTGTGAAGGGCTCCGGTTTGTGTGAGGGGGTTTTTTCAAATAGCCATTTCCCTAATTCGCATTATTCCATACTTATGTAATTCCACAGGTAATTATTTTGTTGTTATGGCCTGTTTTTTAGTTGGCATTTTTAGGTTAAGTGAGTCGACTTAGTTTGCCCCGTTGAGACTAATATCGAGGACTAAGATATTCACAGCCCAGAATTTAACAGCAACTCGTGTCAAATAAGGACCAAGGAATCGTTTTGCATAACAAAATTGATATTTACAGCCTCTAAATTTAACATCATCTGATCTAAATAAGGGCAAAGGAATTGTTAAACTATCGTTTCAACTAACATAATTAAAATTCAGAGATAAACTGTAGCCGAAGGTAGAAGAATTATAGCCCGATGCCATTTCTTAACTAGTTGGGTTAAATTGTTTGGTAAATTGTAGGGTGATGTAAAACCAAGTGTTTTTAGCTGGCGAAAGTGTGTTGCTGTAAAGTTGAAGTTGCAATCACAATAATTATAATTTTTCAAGGATATAAATTGAAACTTAAATCCTGTATGATCAAACTAACAACAATAAATTGAATTTGATTGACTGATTGTGTTACATAAACTATGGTCTTTTAGCTGTTTTGGATGTCTCAGAATTGTGGATCCTTCAAATATTGTGAAAGAGCTCTACTAATCATCATAGACAAAATTGTGTACAAGGAACTTACGGCTTGTACTTACCTAAAGTGATGCATTACTCACTACCACAACCCATCACTACACAATCATCACCAAATTCACTGCACTGCAACCACTATAGCACAGATCACTTCACAAAAAGTACTTACCTGATTACAGGTACTGCTCAAAGTGGTGGCCTTCTCTTTCGATGCACATCTGAGCACGTCGCTGAAATGAATTTTGGACTGTAGCTGCTGTATTTCGTTCATTGATTGTCTGGAAGGCATCTACGAGTCGTTGCTGCATGTCTTGTCTCGTGGTTGGCTGTGTTCTGTACACAATTTCTTGCACAACTCCCCATGTGAAAAAATCCATAGGTGTGAGATCGGGAGATCTAGCTGGCCAAGCAATTGGACCACCACGACCAATCCATTTATCTGGAAACTTTTCATCTGCCACACCACGAGCTTCTCGACTGAAATGTGGAGGCGCACCATCTTGCTGAAACCACAAATTTTGGATCACATTTAATGGCACATCTTCTAGTAAGTCATCTAATGAATTTCTTAAGAACTCTGCATACATCGCACCAGTCAGATGGCCTTCAAAAAAGAATGGACCAACTAATCGGTTGTCAATAATTCCTCCCCACACGTTCAGTGACCATATGTCTTGTGTTTTTTCTTCTCTCATCCAATGTGGGTTAACCACCGACCAATAGTGCATATTATGCCTGTTTACGTGCCCATTAGATTTGAATGTGCATTCATCGGTGAAAAGCACAAACTTGAAGAAGTCCTGATTTTCCTGCAGTTTCTCTTGGGCCCACGTGCAAAATCTCACCCTGTTCATAAAATCCTCTCCATGTAGTTCCTGATGCAGTTCGATGTGATATGCATGGAATTTGTGCCTTTTTAATATTCTTAGAATCGATGACTTACTTATGCCGCTTGATTGCTTCATTTCTCGACTGCTGACTTGGGGATTATTTTCAGCTATGTTCAAAACAATAGCTTGATTGATTTCATGAGTCACAGCGGGATTTATCACTGTCTTTTTCTTGGGCTTCAAACTGCCTGTCTCTCTAAGTTTCTCTACAATTCTTTTAAATGTTCGTCTATCTGGTTGAAGTCTGTCTGGGTAACGTTGGGCATACAATTCTGCTGCTTGCATTGCATTTTGCTGGCATTCTCCAAAAATCAAGATCATGTCGACCTTGTCTGAAAAGGAAAGATGTTGCATCGGCATGATAAAAATTAAATGCACTCCACTAAAATAGAATAAAACTATTAATTAACACTAGGTATAGGAAATTCACCAAGATTCACTTCTACACGTAATTATAATTAACACTCACAACACAGAAAAACGCGTGAAAGCTTCCCTGGAGGGAAACCAGGATGAGAGCTGTGAAAACAGCTAACAAGAAGGTATGTAAAACTAAGTTGGAAAACACTTCTCTTCAAGAGGTTGAAGATTTCACAAAATAGCAATTTTTCTCAAAATTAGCAACCTAAACACTGCAACACTATTGTAATTCACACACTAATCACACTAGTGGGTGACTAATGATTAGCTAAAAGGGGTTGGAAGAGTTTGAGCGGGAAATTAACGCGCGTAATGAAATAAATGCGCGAAATTCAAGTAAAAATATGAAAGCCTGATTTATTAAATTTACTTAATAGGCAATTATTGTTTAATAAACGAAAGAATAATCTCAGTATTCTTAGTTCATTCTAATGACAAAAATTGAAACTAAGGCACACACACACGTCTTGTTTATGCACTGGATGGCTTGTCGTGTGATCAATGATTAATTAGTCCTTATTTGCCCACCATGATGATGATTATTAAATTCCACATTGCACCTTTTTGCTTCTGCTGTTCAAATAATAACTTGAGCTTCACCAACTTCAAAGCATCAATTATTAACGTCTTGATTTTGTTTAGGAGGTACCTACGAGGTATTTGCCAATCGAAAACTGACACTTGCACCACCTTCGATTACAGTTTATCTTTGAATATGAATTATGTTATGCAAAACGATTCCTTGGTCCTTATTTGACACGAGTTGCTGTTAAATTCTGGGCTGTGAATATCTTAGTCCTCGATATTAGTCTCAACGGGGCAAACTAAGTCGACTCACTTAACCTAAAAATGCCAACTAAAAAACAGGCCATAACAACAAAATAATTACCTGTGGAATTACATAAGTATGGAATAATGCGAATTAGGGAAATGGCTATTTGAAAAAACCCCCTCACACAAACCGGAGCCCTTCACACAAACTGGAGCCCCTCTTCACGCCGCGCCGCCATCTGATTAAATGTCCGTGTTCGTAACCTCTCCTGGCACCTTGGGTGGGCGAATTAAATGGTGGATGCCCAGTTTAAACCCATATTTCAACATTATTCGTTACAAAAATCCACGTTTATTAAAATTAAAAACAATTTCGCAGTTCAATGGCCACGTCGTGTCGCTGTCAACTGGTGACAGATGAAAAAAGCGTACGCTGTTATCCAAGAAAGCCCTCGCATAGTAGTCAATTGTTTACGTGGCCGACTTGTGAATTAAAATGGACCATTTTTAGCTTGCTACAGTTGGCTAATCTGATGACGGAAATTTAAAAAAATGGGCTTAACATAAAGGTATTAGCCCAAAAAACGATTTTATGGGTAAAAATTTTTTTTTTCTTGGAAAAACGATATTTCAAAATTTCGTGACGTCACAGTTTTTGCATGACAGATAAACTTTTGCCCTCATTTGAAGGGTCCTTGGTAGCCATATACACTGTAAAAATTTCGAAGTCCCAGCTTTAAAATAAAAGGCAATTTTTGAGGTGGGCAATAGTGTTGGTCCACCCGGTATAATCAGAGGAGAGTAATTGAATTACATCACTTATGCGACACCACTCGTTACTGGATGATACTAATTGAGCACAAAAAATTGCACCCCAAAAGTCACCCCCTTCAAATCTCAAACACGAAATTGAGATGGAAGAAATAATAGGTAACAATTAAATCACCTCAGCCTGAAGAGACTAATTAATTGTAAAAAAAATCACCCCCACACTCATCCTTTCAACTCTCAAAATATAACAAAATTCATTGGAGAAAATTTAACCCTTGAACTACTTTGTAGTACCCAACTACTTACTCTAAACGCAAATTTTCCACAAGTTACCCTTTTGTGACATCTGTGCGAATGCGGAAGCACTACTACTAGCAGGTGCAGATTGATTAAAATCTGCACCCGATTCCACCAGTAAATCCAGCCGGTCCCTAACATACACATTAACGTGATAAACATCTACAGGAATATACATCGCATTGATGTATCTTCCGGTGGCTTTTCACGAGGCATTTGAAAGCTGGCAAGGTGGAAAAATAAAAAGGACTTTTCTCTCGTTAATAAAAATGTAGCTAGCTGACAACATAATTAACAATCTCTTGCTCATTAACCTGTACAGATGTTTACTGCCGTAAACCTATTTATTCACCAATGAAACGCGAGAGAATAAAGTTGGAAATGTAAATTTTCCAGGCAATAATTCGTTGGAACATACAGGAAATGACTGCTTCTAAAGCTAATGATTTATAACTAAGTAGACTTATTCTAAGCGTTAATATTCCGAAGTAATCTACGAATTTTTACACCCCTTCACTTGGCCACCCCCACATTCTTGCTTATTCATATTTTGCAAATTGAATATTGGCATTTCACCTGCGGTTGAGCTTGTTCGGGGACGGTAATCGGTGTCTGTAATTACATTTCCAAACTCGTTTATGGTAACGAGCGAGCTCTAAATAATGCAAGACTAAAATTGGGATTAGCCGTTAGCTCGGACATGAACACTTGTCAGCATGCATCATCATGGCCATTAGATTATAGGCATCCTAGGATACCGTATTTTAGTGTATTAAGAAGCTTAGTATCAAGCCATTTATAATGTTACGAAGTTTCAAGCCACTTAACTTACTCCATATGAGGTCCCGAAAAATCATTGACGTCACAACTAACCTTTCCAGGGGTGATTGTATGTCAATACCTTTCCTAATTTGGTAAACTGCGTATACCTACAAGGTTACTCTAAATAAAAAATCAGGGGCTCACAGTATATGGTGTAATGTAAAGGGTGGAGGTGAAAATCTGCTTGCAGACCCTCCGCCTTTTGATTACCGAGGAAAATTGTTATTTTTCTTTCTTTTAAGTTATTTTTGTATTAAGTGTTTACTTATGCGTTTGCTATAGTTTTTTGACTTGTAACTTTTATCGGTGATCAATAAACAAACATTATAATTATTATTAAATGGAAATTCCTCGCAAAAGACAAAAAATAAATTTTGTAATCGTACTTACATTGCACTCTAAAATTAAGTTCATTGCTCAATGTTTCACCCTCAGTATTAACCACCGAGCAGACGTATCGGCCAGCGCTTTGCCTAGTCACTTTTTGGAGAACCAAACTCTGGTTGCTGTGGATGATGCGACCAGACATGTTGTGGTTAAGTACGAAGCCCTGTAACAAAACACGAGTTGCTGTTAATGTAGCGGCACTGGGAAACAAGAGAATGCTTTCAACAGATTATATTGGGGATTTTGAACGAATTATTGGGAATCAATATTCACTCTGCCATATTATTGTCATAATTAGGAATAAGTACGTACAAATGTATGCTTGATGAACGATGCTGCTGCTGCTGCGGTTATAATTTTGAATAGAGCCTAAATCTTGTTTCATATTTCAAACATGCCTGAATATTTAGACCCGAGCTTTAGTTTCGGGACTATCGCTCTGTATCCCAAGGTCATTTTGCTCAGCCCTAGGTTCACTTTTTTTTCGAACGCCATAACTTTTGAACGCTTTGAGACATCATTTTCAAAGGGTGGAGGGTAAATACCTACCGTGAATATTTCAGATGAACTCGTAGATGGGTGTAGTTGTCTCATGGGAAAAAAACTACATAGAACGCTACATTTTTTTTCTTTTTCCTGCAGGTTCGAAAACCTTACCGCCATTCTTTTGGAAAAAGTCTTTGTAGGGTCGAAAATGCCCTTTCAACCGTCCAAAAATGGAAATTAAACTGACTATAAGTCATCGACCCTTGACCATACCGTCCTGATTTTTTCAAGGTATTACCGAAATGACGATACTGACAATCTGGAAGAGTTACGAGCCCCCATTTTTCATCATTTTTCTTTTCGAACGGGATAATTTTCGAAATATTTGAGATTTTGACTTGAAATTTGAGGGGTGGTTTAGACACCATGAATATCTCAGCAAATTCGTATATATACAGAATCAGCCGACGGGAAAGGGGTGAAAAAAACATTTCAATTTTGATGCCTTGAAATTTTAATTCGCTGTGACTCCTGAACCCTTGACCGTGGAGTAATTATTTTTTCAAGGTATTATCCCTATGACTATGTTGACCATCTGCGAGAGTGCAGAGTGGGGGCGGGAGCGGCGTTGGCTACCGCCATCTTGTTTCTTTTGGGCGCGATAACTTTCAAAATCTTTGAGATATTCAGTCCTATTCTGTACTTGGTTGACTTTAGTCATTGTTGGAATGAATTGAGACAACTGATTGGAGAACGTGACCTTTGTTTACGTTGTTCCCTTGGAGATATCAGCTTTAACGTCAATATTTTCCACAAGTCAATCTCAAAATGATGACTTTCAAGAAAACATTCATATTTCTTGATTTCTCCAAGACAACAACATAAACAAAGGCCACATTCCTCAATCAGGTCTCTCAATACATTTCAATGTTGATTGAAGTCAACTATAAGTTACAGAATAGGACTGATTGACTTGAAATTTGTAAGGCGGGTTCGTAAAGTTTAATTCTGACTTTGGGGTTTACCTACTATGGAAATAAGGTATTTGCGGATATACTGAAAGGAAATGAAACTTTCGTCCTTCCTCACAACTAAAATAAATCATTGCTACTGTTCACATAATTATTACCAATTGCTTCCATCCAGTAAAGGCATATCTGAGAAGTAATTTTTCAAACTATTTTTACAGATATTCATATTGAACTCACAATAAGTATATTGAATTTAGTATTTAGTATTTTAGTATTTAGTATATACAGGGTTAGTACAAAGTCCCGGGACGGTCAATTATCTCCGTTATTTCTTAAGATTTTACTTTGAAATTTGGTATCAAGGCACAATTAAATACAGGGAATTTAAAACTGTTTTTAAAAATTTTCTTGGACTTCCGGTTAAACCGGAAGTGACTCTAAAAATCGTTTTTTTTAAATCGAATCATAGCTTTTTCTCAACGAATTCGGAATCTACGAATTTTTCGAAGTTAAAAACATGTATCATACTTGACCAAAAGTCAAGTCGCGGCCACCGTGGATTTTCAAAAACATCGAAGAAATCGGTCAAAAAGCAAGATTTTTCAAAACCGCAAGTACACTTAAACTTTATTTTTTTAATACAAATTCAACTGTGCAATTACGTTTCCTTTTATTTGTTTTTGCTTCTTTGAAATTTATTAAATGTTCAAAATCAGCCAAAATAGGAAAAAGAATTTTTTAAAATGTAATTGGCCAGTTGAATTTGCTTTGAAAAAATAAGGTTGACGTGTACTTGCGGTTTTGAAAAATCTTACTTTTTGATCGATTTCTTCGATGTTTTTGAAAATCCAGGGTGGCCGCGACTTGACTTTTAGTCAAGTATGATACATGTTTTTAACTTTAAAAAATTCGGAGATTCAGAATCCGTTGCGAAAAGACTATCATTCCATTTAAAAAAACGATTCTTAGGGTCACTTCCGGTTTAACCGGAAGTCCAAGAAAATTTTTAAAAACAGTTTTAAGTTCCCTGTATTTAATTGTGCCTGGATACCTTTCAAAGTAAAATCTTAAGAAATAACGGAGATAATTGACCGTCCCGGGACTTTGTACTAACCCTGTATTTGCCCACTTTTGATACAAACATCATACAAACATCATAATAAAGGAACGTTGAAATTTTTCAATCTTTGCGTAAGACGAAAGCTTCGTTTGCCAATAATCTATATAGGGTCATTCACGAAGAGCGTCCGTTAGACGTATCTCGTGAAGATTTGGCATAATAGTGGCGAAAATTTGTATTCGTGGGTTTCATTGAATTTTGAATTGAAGGGAAATATTTTCAAGATGGCCGCACTTCCGGTCACACCGGAAGTCGACATAAACTTCGTTATTTTAAATGGGACATCCATATTTTCATAGCACATTCCGATTCTACATCAAATTATGACGTAAAGATTTCATTTTTTGGCCATTCGGTTTTTCGATCGATTTTAGTAACTGCTCCACGAGCGTTAGAAGATAAAAATTAAGTTCATTTTATTATTTACTCATACTACTCATTGAAGTAGGTAATGTTCTTTCCTACTTTCTTAACTTTATTGCAGGTCGTAGAGGTATAACAAATCTGCGAAAATTTCTTTGTTGGACAATTTTATGAATGATTCAAAACCCTTCACCTATGGGTATATTTTTGTAGGTATATTTATTTAGAAATACAGGGTGGTAGGGAATAGTAGGTACCGTGCGATTTTAAAGGCGACCGTACCATGACAAATGTAGCGAAAATTTCGTAACCATTTTGAACTAGGACGCATATTTTTTTCAAAGCTCGATATTCAAGTACTTTCCTGAAATTTTGGGAACTGTTGGAATATTTCGTTCAATAATAGGTCCATAAATTATCTTCATATACACCGTAACAACAAAAAATTAATTTGGCACATGTTTACATCGTTACTTGTGATTGTCGTTCTCGAATTTTGTGAAAACACGTTAAAGGAAATCGTCATTCCAACATTTTCTGCATTTACCAAGACACTCGGCAAGTACCTACAAAATGCATGTCTGCATATTCTTGCTTTGAAAATCGAAAAATGGTCGCAGATTGATTATTACAATTTGTCAATTTAACAAAATTCTGATATTCGGATAGTAATTTTTGGTTCTCATGGTACCTACCTACCAGAGGTTTTCATTCTTTTATTGTTATCACACGTCCATTATTATCATCACCTACATATTTTCAGCAGTTCCCAAATCTTGTGGAAAATATTTGACCATCATACCCGATGAGAAAGTGCTTCTTAGCCCAAAATAACAAAGGACTCTTTGACTACATTTGTATAGCCGCCTTTAAATTTACACGGTACCATTCCCTTACCCTCCCTCTATACAGAGCGTTCCAATGAAAAGGAGCCACCCTAAATATGTCGTAAACCAAACAAAATATGAAAATTTGCTCGAACAGGTCGATATTTATTTGGAGGGGGACACTTAAATCCATGCTTAGCGAAATTTCAAAATTCACCCCCTGACCCCCACCTACCCCCACTTCAAAATTTTAAAAGGCAACCCCCCACTTGTGATACATCATTTGAAAGCTAATTTTATTGCCAATCCAACGCTGTAATAATTTTTGATATTTGTTAAACACGAGCGCCCTCTTTGGTCAAATAAATTACATTAGGGCCCTTCGTGATACATCATTTGAAAGGGTTTGAAATTATCTCTAAACTAATGCAAGAATTTTTTTTAATCCATCTATTACTTCAAAAGTTACAACCTAAACTTTGAGGATTTCTAGGCCCAGAACCGCCTCATGTCTTTCAATGTAACTTTTGAACGAGTGGATGGATTTTAAAAATTCTTGCGTCAGTTTACAGGAAATGTCAAACCCTTTCAAATGATGTATCACAAAGGGCCCTAATGTAATTTAAAATTTGACCAAAGAGGGCGCTCGAGTTGAACAAATATCAAAAATTATTTCAGCGTTAAATTGGCAATGAAATTAGATTTCAAATGATGTATCACAAGTAAAATTTTGAAGTGGGAGTAGGTGGGGGTTAGGGGGTGAGTTTTGAAATTTCGCCAAGCATGGATTTAAGTGTCCCCCTCCAAATAAAAATCGACCTGTCCGAGCAAATTTTCATATTTTATTTGGTTTACGAAATATTTGGGGTGACTCCTTTTCATTGGAACGCTCTGTATAAGTAGGAGACAAATTAGTAGATATAAGCTTCAGCCATGATACAAAGCTTCTACAGTAACAGTAGGTATTTTGTTGCATTCCGTAACGAACAGAGTCAGGAAATAATTATCTTCGTCGCCATTGAACGAGGAAATTCCAAAAAATACGCTCGTGTTCTGATGAGAAGTCTCTATTTTCCTGGCATACTTTTTTTGTGAATGAGGGTTTTGTCGGGACACAATTGGAGTTGGCATCATTCGATGTCTCAGATAATTAAAGATAATCCGTCTTTCCGGCGTCCGTGATGAAACGCGTGTCATGGACCCTGATAAAGTCACGGACATGCGGGTCGTAATTGGTAGCTCCGCTCCATCGACCAGATAAAAACTTACACCCTGTTCGAGAGAACGATTAATAGCGTTTCGATTTAACACCCTTATTTATATTTATACTTGTGATAACGTCACTAGCGCAGCATCAGACCCTCGCTCACACCTACAGACTGAGCTTTGAACCAATTCGGCAGTAATCGTAATAATCAAAATCAGGAGATTTTGTACAAAATTGATGGGAACCAAAGCTTCTTGCAACTATGTAAATGCTTTTCTGAATACTTGAAATCGAATTGTCTTTGAACTTAAAATGGTCATTGGGATATACATAGTCATGCTACTTTTACTTTAGCGTACGATGGCTGTCGCAGTCGCTGCCCCATAATAATAGATAATAATTATTAGATATTTACTGTCAGTGGGATTAGATGCGTCTCGCGTCAGCCTTCTGCATCATTCGTTCCTTCTGTTCGTTCATAGCTCATTAAATTTCTCATCTCTCTTTTATCAATCTATGACTATCGATTTCGTGCCGCCTCATAACGTTCACGTTATACACTAAACCCGATAATCGTGAAAGCCGTCCCCCTGACCCGGCCGGCGTAATGATTTTTATTTGATTTTCCAGAAAGAAAAATCGGCTATTACATTTTTTTAAACACATCATCATAAAGCTGGGCACAAAATTCTCACGTTTATATTTTAAAACTGGCAGGACTCGTTAACTAATGTTATTGGAATCAACCCCGTTTCTTAATGGAAAACTGAAGTTTTTTAACCCATTGGAGTTTTACTTCTTGTGCTTATAAATCAAAAGGAAACCGAGAATTTCTGATGTAAAAATGTAAATCGTTCGTCTTTTGCTCATTGGATAACTTCGGGTGAATTACTGGTGACGTAAGGAGAGAAGATGAATCAAGATAATATTTCTGTTACTACTTCATAGATTATTTTATACATTAAGTATTGAACCAATCCAAAGGTAGATTTTGTTCACAGTAACCTAGCAACCTCTAGATTACAGTGATAAGACGACAGTCGTAGTTCAAATCAACTGGTAATCCTACGACATTTAACACAACTGTCATTAAAAAATGGCAAAAGTAAAAATATACTCAAACATTTAATCAGATTTAGAAAAAGATACGGTTACCAGATTTGTACAGAAAATTGTTGGGTAATTTTAAACTGTGTGGTATCTTGTTATAATTACAACAAACTACAAAGTCACTCGCCGGAATGTAAATTTGTAGCACTTTATAACATTCTCCTAAAACTCACGAGCCAACAACAGGAACTTAACATTATTTTAAACACTGGATATGACCAGGTCCTCCTCTTTTTGAGCTATTAGTTATTTTTTCAATTTATCAAATCTCTTCTAATAAACTCTCCCCGGTGTCCTTCGGTCTTCCTGTGTCGCGTCTAATTGGTCTTCGCTTCCTATATCCTTCGTATCAGTTTTGTTTCGTCCATTCTTTTCATAGTAGGTAGATGCCCCCGAACAAGACTTCACTTATTAGGATAAGTACTCCATTGTAAAGTTTTAGGTATTCTACCAAATTTCATACCAAGAATGTTATAATGCGGTTAAAATAAAATTCAATCGCCGTAATCAGCCGTAGGTATACATAAATGTTTAAATCTTGTTGAAAATAAATAATTTCACTTCTATTTTGTGACGTGACACTCAGTTGACAAGTGACTGACAACTGACAGCGATGATCCAACATTTTTACACTACCTAGATTCGAACGTCTTTGGAACTACTTCAATACTTTTAATTTATAAAATAATCTGTAAAATATGATTCGTCGTCTCTTGATTGCCTTGTTGAGTCCTCATGGATTCACTACTCGTCAATGGTAGATTTTTTTTCGGCCAAAGACGACTCGAGCAAGCTCTCGGCGTCTTTTTGACCTAAAAAAAATCTACCATTTTGACTCGTAGTTCAACCATTCGGACGTCAAACCCGCGGCAATCAAGAGACGACTTATCATATTACTAATGATTATTTTATTCATTAAGAATTGAACCAATCCAAAGGAGCATTTAGCATACCAGTAATCCTGATTACAGTGATAAGACTACAACGTCAACTTGACACTACTTACTCAATACTTTAATTTATAAAATAATCTGCAAAATACGATTCGTAGTCTCTTGGTTGCCTTGTTGAGTCCTCATGGATGCACTACTTGTCAAATGGTAGATTTTTTTCGGCCGAAGAGGACTCGAGCGAGCTCTCGTCCTCTTTTTAGCCTAAAAAAATCTACCATCTTGACTCGTAGTTGACAGCCATTCGGACGTCAAAACCCGCGGCAATCAAGAGACTACTCGTCGTATTACTATTGATTATTTTATACATTAAGTATTGAACCAATCCAAAGCTAGATTTTGTTCACAGTAACCTAGCAACCTCTAGATTACAGTGATAAGACGACAGTCGTAGTTCAAATCAACTGGTAATCCTACGACATTTAACACAACTGTCATTGAAAAATGGCAAAAGTAAAAATATACTCAAAGTAAACATTTGCTCAGATTTAGAAAAAGATACGGTTACCAGATTTGTACAGAAAATTGTTGGGTAATTTTAAACTGTGTGGTATCTCATTATAATTACACCAAAGTCACTCGCGGGAATGTAAATTTGTAGCACTTTATAACATTCTCCTAAAACTCACGAGCCAACAACAGGAACTTAACATTATTTTAAACACTGGATATGAGCAGGACCTCCTCTTTTTGAGCTATCAGTTATTTTTTCAATTTATCAACTTTTGAAATGCAAATCTCTTCTAATAAACTCTCCCCGGTGTCCTTCGGTCTTCCTGTGTCGCGTCTAATTGGTCCTCGCTTCCTATATCCTTCGTACCAGTTTTGTTTCGTCCATTCTTTTCATAGTAGGTAGATACCCCCGAACAAGAGTTCACCTAATAAGTACTCCATTGTAAAGTTTTAGGTATTCTACCAAATTTCATACCAAGAATGTTATAATGCGGTTAAAATAAAATTCAATCGCCGTAATCAGTCGTAGGTAAACATAAATGTTTAAATCTTGTTGAAAATAAATAATTTCACTTCTATCTTGTGACGTGACACTCAGTTGACAAGTGACTGACAACTGACAGCGATGATCTAACATTTTTACACTACCTAGATTCGAACGTCTTTGGAACTACTTCAATACTTTTAATTTATAAAATAATCTGTAAAATATGATTCGTCGTCTCTTGATTGCCTTGTTGAGTCCTCATGGATTCACTACTCGTCAATGGTAGATTTTTTTTCGGCTTTTCTCGGCGTCTTTTTGACCTAAAAAAAATCTACCATTTTGACTCGTAGTTCAACCATTCGGACGTCAAACCCGCGGCAATCAAGAGACGACTTATCATAACGTGTGTTGTTTTATCCAGCGGAGATTCATTAATGTTTAATCGTGACGTAACAGGGAGATGAAAACGATGACCGTTGCGGAAAACAACAGAATCGATGCGGTTGCGGTGACATTTATTGACATTTTGAAGGTTATAATCACAAATTGTATTCTCTCCTGGTCAGACTCTGGTTATTACCATATTACTCAGTGCAGCTTGTATGAGATTATTATATTTTGTCTCCGTGATAGCAACATTAAATGTAACCCCATTGTGCCCAAGTTGCAAGACAACTTTCTCCTGCTCTTCTTTGCATGACCCGCCGTTCATTTTGTAGCTCAAAAAACAACAAAAATTTTCCAACAATTTCAACTTGTGATTCCAACCAGTAACCTCTGCCAATAACCACACTTTCTATAAAAAATAACCCCAATATTAAATTTAATACCGGGGTTAGTCGCTAGGCAACGAGTCTTCTGATTGGCTCAGACCACGCTCAGACATAGAAACCGTTGCATAAAACGCGATTATCCCCAGGATTATTTTTTATACAACCCGCCCTCAATGTTTATCCTGAATTTGCCGCCATTGCCGTTAACCCCACCACCATCCATCCAATCCATCGGCTCGTAGAGTCGATGGACCGATGCAGAATCATGATTGAGTGTCGATGAATATAACAACAATTCAGATTAAACATCGCTAGAAACATTGATTAATTTAACAACAGTTTCGATTGATTCGATGAAGCATCGGGTGAATAAAACAACACACGTATATTACTAATGATAATTAAATGGCCCAACCACTTCTGTTATTCTGTTCTTTATGATTTGTTCCACATGTGAGTTCGGTTTCTGAGCACATTTCTGGGAAGGATGGTGAACTGATATTATTCTTTGCACATATAAGAGGAAATGGCACAATGTCCCTAGAATGCACTAAAGATTGCTATAGAGGAGAAGAGAAGGTGGATAATCAATAGTAATACGACGAGTAGTATCTTGATTGCCGCAGGTTTTGACGTCCGAATGGTTGTCAACTATAAGAGTCAAAACAAGTAGTGCATCCATGAGGACTCAACAAGGCATCCATGAGGACTCAACAAAACAACCAAGAGACTACGAATCGTATTTTGCAGATTATTTTATAAATTAAACTATTGAGTAAGTAGTGTCAATTTGACGTTGTAGTATTATCACTGTAATCAGGATTTGATTGGTTACTGGTATACTAAATGCTGCTTTGGATTGGTTCAATACTTGATGTATAAAATAATCCATAAAAGAAGCATTTAAAACGGGCTTCCGTGCCTTTTTGGCATGTCAACTGTAAAATTTGAAAGATGACCACCATTTGTTTTTAGCAGCACATAAAATGTCTTCAAATTCGGTTTCCATCAAAAATGCAATCAAACTTAGACATAGTGGATTAAAATTTACAGGTGATAGGATTGAATCATTCACCAAATGCGGAGGTTCCAGCCGCTTTCGTGGCTCTGCTCATTTATTTTATATTGACAAATTGAAACCAAACCAGCGTCAGAATTTATAGACAGTATCGGCTTATCACCTTCGTTTTGAAGTGAAGAACACAACTAGTGAAAAGCAGGACGGTTTTCCAGTCAGTTTCTTGAAAATTTCTCCAAAAATGTAAGTACCTAATAAGATTCTTAATTTGGAGCAATATGGTTAGTGGCAAAAAGGGCTTTCTCCCCAATTTTTTCAGATTTTTAATGATATCAGAGGCGTGCGTTCTTAGGGAGCCTTACACATTTTTTTGCATTTTCTTTTCTTGTGGGCATTTTCTCGACAAATTACAGGAATGGTAATCTACGGTTAATTCTACCTAGAAAAGATGCTCCAGTTGAAGGTCGCTAAAATGCACCGTTTTCGATTTAAATGTCCTGGTAATGTAATAGCCAGATAGCTTAACTTTGATTTGTTAAGAGCGCAAAAATTCCTGACGGACGATTTATTTTTCCAATCTAATTAGTGAAAATAAACAAAGATTAGGATTCCTTACTTCATTATAGGAAGAAAAGTTCGTATGGACATGTGGCGGTAAATAATTCCTAAGATCCTACGGTCCTTAAACAGGGTGTTCGCGAAACATGTAGCAGAACTCCTACCGTAGGTTCCTTACATAAAAATAAGTTGAAAAGTTCCTATGAAGATTTGTCCGATATCGCCTACTAAGGGTGCTAGGTCTTCACGTAGGAGGAGGATGTGGACCAGTTTATTTTTAATATTTCGGAAACGGCTTAATCTACGATATTGCAATTTGGTACATCGACTTAGGTACTTAAGGGTGTGTTATGTACAAAGTTTTATTAAAATTGATGGAGGGAACATACAGTTACCGACACCTGCAATTGGTATTTTCAATGCAAAACCTACATAAGCAGTTCCTGGAAAAATCTTTTACTACGTTTTAGAAGTAAAATTTTATAAGAAAACTTTTATTGCTCTTGCAAAATTTCAAAATAATGCATCGATTTTGCGCAATCAACAAAAATGTACGCTATTGCATGATGCGCGCCTTGTAATTTTTCGATCAGTTTCAGAAAGTCGCCTATGCAAACCAGCGAAACATGTAGCAGAACTCCTACCGTGGGTTCCTTACATAAAAATAAGTTAAAAAGTTTCTATGAACTTGTGTCCGATATCGCCTCCTAAGGGGGCTAAGTGTGCATAAGCGACTTCGTGGTCCAAAAATTACAAAATGCGCATGATGCAATAGTACACATTTTTGTTGATTGCGCGAAATCAATGGATTATTTTGAAATTTTGCAAGAGGAATGAAAGTTTTCTTATGAAATTTTACTTCTAAATATCAGTGAATAATATTTCAAGAGCTGCTTATGTAGGTTTTGCATTGAAAACACCAATTGCAGGTGTCGGTAACTGAATGTTCCCCTCCATCAATTTTAATGAAACTTTGTACATAACACACCCTTAAGTACCTAAGTCGATGTACCAAATTGCAATATCGTAGATTAAGCCGTTTCCGAAATATTAAAAATAAACTGGTCCACATCCTCCTCCTACGTGAAGACCTAGTAGGCGATATCGGACAAATCTTCATAGGAACTTTTCAACTTATTTTTATGTAAGGAACCTACGGTAGGAGTTCTGCTACATGTTTCTAAATATCAGTGAATAATGTTTCAAGAGCTGCTTATGTAGGTTTTGCATTGAAAACACCAATTGCAGGTGTCGGTAACTGAATGTTCCCCTCCATCAATTTTAATGAAACTTTGTACATGACACACCCTTAAGTACCTAAGTCTATGTAGCAAATTGCAATATCGTAGATTAAGCCATTTCCCAAATATTAAAAATAAAGTGGTCCCCATCCTCCTCATACGAGAAGACCTAGCACCCTTAGGAGGCGATATCGGACAAATCTTCATAGGAACTTTTCAATTTATTTTTATGTAAGGAACCTACATATTTCGCGAACACCCTGTATAACATGTTTTCCGAGACCCTATTCGAAAGACCACAGCTCCTTTAGGAAGCATTTTCTGAAGTATGTCAATTTGAACTTCTCTTCCTAAAATGAAGAAAGGAATCATCCTCGGTCCTTATTTTCACCAATAACAAAATATTATAGTCACACAAATTTTCGAACCATAAACCAATTTAAATCATTTTATTCGAAAGCGGTAGGTCCTAGCTAATTCAATAAGAGCACCTTTTTGTGTGGAATAGAATACAGATTAAGATTTTGTTACCATTTAGTGTGGGAAATTCACTGAAAAAAAAGTGTAGCCCCCTCTAGAAACGCACGCCTCTGATCTTATTATAGATCTGAAAAAAAAACAACAGAAAGCCTTTTATAACACTAACCAATACTCCAAATTTCAAAACCCTATTCACAATAATTTTCGAATCTTTGGAAAACTGAAATTCCGAGTAGATACCTACACCTTTGAAGGGGCGAGGCGTAAAGCGCTATCCAAAAAATATGTGATAATGTCATCTGTCATTTTACCGATGACTTGCTTGGGAAAATCATGACATCTGTTATTTTATCTGGAGACTGTGCGAACTAAGTCTAGACAAGCATCCTTTCGACAGATTGTGATTCATTTGTTTCCATAGCCTCCCGTTATCACATATTTTCTGAATATCACTGTACCTTGCCTACGAAGCATTTCCGGGCGTACTTTTATAGGAACTGCTTAGGTAGTAGAATAATGCAATGAATAACGTCGCGGAGTCACGACTATGAATTTAGGAACAGCCTGTATATGAAAAAATTTGCTACAATAATAATTTTTGTATCGTCACGCGGTCGTCATCATAATGTCTTCAGAGGGTGCATGCTTTGTTGTGTGCTTATTTGTCTTTAAGCACCCTGCGGGGTTTTCAGATAACGCACATGCTTGTTCAGTGAGAGATAATCGTGAAACATGTTTGCGCCTCCAGCAATCGATATCTTCATAAATGTTGTGAATAAAGTTGCGTATATCTAAATTTTATACTTTAAGCTAATTCTCTCACATTTATTTCATACTTAACATTCGGCAGATACGTGCAATTTACTCTTTCTTTCGTCTAATAAAAGTTTGAAATAGATAATTCAAAGATTGCTATGCTGTTATATTAGGTACAACAAAGTATATGGTCAAATACTTGTTGCGAAGTGAGCGGATTTCCATCTAGATACGCCGAAATTCTTTCTAATGTCAAAAACAGAAACAAAGGGGCAATCTCACTCTAATTTCCAGTAAAACCTCATTCACAACCACTTTACGTACGTGACAACAAAGTTTAACAATCGTCAACAATAGCTAGTAAAGTCAGAAGCTGTCATGAATAAATTGTTGACCATTGTTAAAGTTTGTTACTTTACGTACGTAAAGTGGTTGTGAGTAAGCTACCAAGTCCGACTCACACTGCCCCTGTGATGCTTGTTAGACTATGACCTAGCTTTAAGACCCAGATATTTAAAATACGAGTAGGTATTACACCTTTACGTTTTGAGGATTTGAAATTTTCTAACGAATAAAGCTGAAAATATAAGGCTTATGCGAGAAATTGGTGACATAACCACTTAGGTCTCCCTATACGTACAGTACACTGGGTACAGCGTAACGGAGCAGAGTTGAAAAATTGAAAATGAAACAAAATTGACATCAGATGCTTCTGACGTTTAAAAACATCATAGTTCCCCTCATTTTTATAGCTTGTTCCCTCTTGTTTTTCTGGCGAAATACGGCATTTCCGAAGTAATTTGCTTTGATAAGCAGAAATTTTATAACATGCATAACGAATATTGATTTTGCTTTTATTAAAAATGCGGATCCTAACAGATGCTCTTTATTAGATCTTTTGAAGGAAAATATCTGACCTAAAGGTGAACCACGAAAATTTTCCTGCAGCGACGTCTCAGTTCAAAGCTTGTTTAAAACTCAAACATGTCACTCGTCACAAGAGGCGCCCTAAGGGTACATAGGTGGTGGAATTGTAGAAATCTACGACTCGCCACTTAATACCTGAAATAAGCGACTCCAAGCGTTTATTAAAGTTAATTTGCTGTATCCTTGTCGCGGTTGCATTATGGGCTTTAAAAAAAGTTTAATACCGAGCCATTTTGACCATTAGCCATTTGTGCTACGCTTACTTTTATTTGTGGTGAAATGTATTGCAGCGGTCTTAAATGTCCGAAAAAGTGGTTTTTGAAAAATGCCTGTGTCTGTATGTCTGTCTGTCATCACGTTACAGCTCAAACTATCGAACGTATTTGGAACACATATTCAGTGGACATTTTGGAGGTATTAATTAGATTTTGGTCCATATCGGTCCACGAAAATGCCTTTTTGGCACATCAACTTTAAATTTTTAAATACAAATCCCCATTTTTCGCATTACCATAGGAAAGCTCTCCAAATTGTGCTTCTAAAAATGTGTTCACACTTGGTGCCCTTTTGGCAAAAAATCTGATGCCGTGAAAAAATATACAGGGTGTTCCAATGAAAAGTAACCACCCCAAATATTTCGTAAACCAAATAAAATATCGCACAGGTCGATTTTTATTTGGAGTGGGACACTTAAATCCATGCTTGGCGAAATTTTAAAACTCACCCCCTAACCCCCACTTCAAAATTTTAAATGGCAACCCCCCACTTGTGATACATCATTTGAAAGGTAATTTCATTGCCAATCTAACGCTGTAACAGTTTTTGAGATTTGTTGAACTCTAGCGCCTTCTGTGGTCAAATTGCACATTACATTGGGGCTCTTTGTGATACATCATTTGAAAGGGTTTGAAGCTCTCTGTAAACGGATGAATTTTTTAAATCCATCCATTCGTTCAAAAGTTACAACCTAAACTTGAAAGATTTCTAGGTCCAGAACCAGTAACCAATGTAACTTTTGAATGAGTGGGTGGATTTCAAAAATTCTTACATCAGTTTACAGAGAATTTCAAACCCTTTCAACATTTTCTTATCAACGAGTAGGTAGTCTCTTGATTGCCGTGGGTTTTGACGCCCAAATGGTTGCCGACTACGAGTCAAAATGGTAGATCTTTTTAGCCTAAAAATAGGGCGCGAGTTTGACCGAAAAAAATCTACCATTTGACAAGTAGTCCATCCATACCCAACAAGGCAACCAAAAGACTACGAATCGTATTTTGCAGATTATTTTATAAATTAAAGTATTGAGTAAGTAGTGTCAAGTTGACGTTGTATAGTATTATCACTGTAATGAGGATATGATTGGTTACTGGTATACTAAATGCTGCTTTGGATCGGTTCAATACTTAACGTATAAAATAATCACTGTAATGGTTCAGAATTTGACGCTCAGGTTTTTGGGTTCTGTGACATAAATTGAGAAACGTATGCAATAGGCAGGTCTTTTAATTTTTCCTGATAAAGCCATCTGTAAGCTCCTTTAGCAGCATTATAGAACTTTGAGTTGCATTAGTTGATTATCTTTATTCAGATAGGCTGTACCTGGAAGATGGAAAGACCGGGCCTAAGATGATTGATTAATCAGATGCGCCGGATTTAGCGAAACACCGTCTAAATAAATCTTACATTATGCAGCCAAGTGAGCTTCCTCCAATGAGGGTTGGACAGAACACGACACTCAAAGTACACATCGTCGCCTTCCTTGATGTCATCAGCATTGAGCGTACTTCCTAAATGGAGCGACACTTGCGGGGGGTCTGGAACAATACGCTATTGTTAACTTTGACAGCAAAAACTGCTCCCGGAAATATATAAATCATTGATAGACTGTTGTATTCTGTCTGAAGACGGAATCTGAGATTTATAAACAATAGACCAAGAAAATGAACAGAACCTAAAGAGCTAATATTCGCCTCGGTGGTAGAAGTCAACTTCAGTAATTATTCAAGCCTAACAAAGTTTTTGCAACTTCTTGCAGGTAAATCCCGGGAAAACTTCGCAAAATCCCCATTTTTATACATATTAATCCACGTCAAATAATGAATAGCATTTAACATGCATTTCGGCTCGTCCATTATACGAGTAGTGATGCTAACTAATCAGAATTAGGCAATTTGAGCTTATACTACCTAATAAGCAATTTCAGTTTATGATAAAGATATTAAGAAAATTGTATAAGGTTTATTGTTGGTGATAGTATATTTTGATTAGCATCATTATTTCACTGTGCTTTTAACAAACAATAAAGTACCTATTGGCCAATATTTGATACCTACAAGTAGGAAACTTACGCGTTAATTAACTGTTCATGGCAGTAATGTGTGTTTCTTTGTAGAACATTAGCTTTCGGTTGGAATGGAAAAGGGGTATAATTACAAAGGTCTGTGAGATAATTAAAAAAGTATTTCTACCCTACAATACATTTTAACTAATTAAAAAATCTTTCTGTAAAGTATACACTAATGAAACTTTAATTATGCCCGGGTTTCAAATGAAAAATTGCTATCGACTTGTGAACAAAGTTTAGGGCGATGAATAAAGTTTAACTTTATGAAGAATAAAATGAACATTAATTTGTGCGAACAGGTGATTATCCCATTCTCAAGGAAACGACCAAGCCTTGATAAGTAACGAAACCAAGGGCGTAGCTATTATGGGACAGGGGGGGCAGCTTATAGCCTGGGCAACGATTTTCTTCCCATTTTTCTTGTAAAAAATGCCGTCATCAACTAGTAGGTAATCTGGTTAATTATTCAAAAACTTCTTTACCCTTAAAATCCATAGGTAGTTCGATCGTTACTTAGGTATACCGAAAATTTTAGCATTACGTCATGATTCCTTGATGACGTGCATTGGCTGTTTGCTGCCCCGACTGTACGTATGCGTAATAATATAAAAAAGCTAAAAAAAAGTGGTCAATTATTAGTAATAGCCAATGCTTGAGGGTCAGTTAATATAAGGTTCAAGTCTTAAATGCAAAATGTAATTGAAAGTGTGGGGGGTGGGGAGTTTCATGATTTACTAAATTTTTGCCCCCTGACTCTGGAATCCTGGCTACGCCTTTGAACGAAACTCTCAAAAAATGTCTCAAACTGTAGTATTGTGTTATAAACTGAATTCTCAAAACTACCTGAAAAGCGGGGCTGTTGGCAACACTCGTTACAATTTCCTTTAACAGTCTCATTCATACTTTAAAAGAGTACTTACAAACGACGTCAATTTTCCACGATGTTTCAAGAAAGACTCCTGTGACGTTGGGATTTTCAGCTCTGCATGTTATGGATTTTCCATCGTCCTCGGTCGTCGGAGTGAAACTTAACTCACTTATTGTTACATTTTCTCTCGTTTCTTGCTGAAAATAAATGAGGAATTATAGACCAATTAATTTAAATTTTAAAGTGGGCTATATTATTTGAATATTCTCGCTGCGCTACGAAATGAAAACTTTACTTTTATACGGAGATTGAGCTAAGAGTTGGGATATTAAAATAAGAAGTTATGATGAAGAGCCAACACAAAACTGAACTTTCTTCGGACTCGCACAAATTTATAACCGTCAATCGAAGTAAGCGTAGTGGGTTTATGAAATATACATTTTTGCCGCCCATAAACTGGGAATCTGAATCCCATCGACCTAAAGCAAAAACCTGCACAATATAAAATCAACTCACATACCTATACCATACCTATGTACTTGTAACTGAATAGCAGTTGCTTTTATACCTACGCATATTTCAAATATTTCAACCCTAACGCCCTATAGATAATTAATTACTCATCTTTGATTGCTTTGTTCCTGGTTCGCATCTGTTAATTGCCGAAATGAGGAACTCTTCTTAACAACAATAAATAGGTATATCTATCAAAATATCTACCGGGTTTCTCTAAACTTAATTGTTTGCTTTCTAGATTCTAACGTATGCCTACCTGAAAAGTGTAGGAGTGCATTGTCCACATAGAAGATTTTGTCTTCTAATAGTTTTAAAAGGATGTTATATCGTCTATAGAATAAACTATAAGTACATACTTATTATGATGGCTTCCTATAATATTAAACTCCTGATCCTGTTCAAAAGTTAAGGATATTATATCGCCTAATAACTTTCATTTGTAGCGGTAAAATGAATCTTCGCATTAAGTCCCTAGAAACAATTATTGGTGCAATGTGGATATCAGAAATTTTGGAATTTCATAATTCTATTGTATTATGAAAAAATTGCAGCAGAGAAGCGGCTGGAACCTCCCCATCACGTGGATCTTTAATATAATTTCAAAGTTGATATGCCAAAATGTCACTTAGGGTCTCACCGAGGGTCTCACGATTGACTTCAGCAGTAAGTTCAGTTACGAAATATCTACAAACGAAATTTTAGTCAAATCGGTCAAGGGGTTTGGAATGTAGCGTGTTTATAAAGTGGGCTACAAATTTTGAATTTAGGTATGATAGTTTGCCAAAAAGGGCACTAAGAGTAAATTCGTCTTTGGTAGCAGAATTTCAAGATCTTAAGTAGATGTGCCAAAATCGCCCTTCCGGTTGCACGATTGCTCCAAAAGCTTTTCAGATCTAAAGTTAGGCTATGAGATGCCTATGTACCTGTCAGACAAATCGCTCTAGTAGTTTGGGCTGTAGAGCGTTTACAAACGCACATACGTGTTGTACGTACGTCATACATACAGACAGATTTTAGGAACCTCTTTTTTTGGATTCCTGAGAGCTCAAAATGTGTAGATCTGATACTATCTCAAATTTGAAAATTTAAGTGATTGCAGTAACCTCCCTTTTTTAAATTGTGGGGTTGAGGAGGTTAAAATTAAAGATTTCTGATAGAGTAAAAGGGTAATGTTTGTTGAAAAAAAATTCTAGGGGATTAATGTGAAGATTTACTTTATCGATGCAAACTTGGGTTTTTGGGCGATATGCCTAACTTTTGAACATGAGTTTATTTGTCTACTTACCTAATTCATGAAAGCATTATAGTAATACTTGTTTAACAGACGTTCTTAATAGTGTTAACATCATACAGTGAGGACCTAAAGTCCACCCCCCATGTATCTCTGGAACCACAGCCTTGAAATTTGGAATGGAGCTATTAGTTGAGAAATGATGCCGATTGCCGATTACACAATGTGCCGTGACCTTGAAATGTCACAGTTATATAATTTAATTTTCTATACGATGGGGAAACTTTCAAAGAAACTGGTTGGCCCAAAGAAAATGATGAATTTTATTGAAAATTTTTATTCAATTCTTTTTTGTCCAAGGACATCTTCAATATGAGCTCATTGGACTTCCTAACATTAGATAAAGACGGGAAAGAGTTTGCAAAAGGACTTTGGGGATTATTTCACAGTTTTGCACAGTTAATTAGCTTTTAAATTCAATGGCATTTCCCCTCTCTCGGTTTTTTGTGTCAGGAAATTAAAATAAAAATTTTAGCCAACGTATAAAGAATTAAATTAGCTTTCAAACGAGAAGGTCACATGACCCCTCTTGCAATTAAAAATTTTTGACTTGTATGTCATAACATTCATAACTTTTACGAAGTTAGCGTCGCCAGCAATTTGTCGCCCCGGCAACGAGATAAGTAGGCGATCAATTGCTGGCGACGAACTGCTGCAGCGATGAATTGCTGTCGATGAATTGTTGAGACGACGAATTGCTGGGGCGACGAATTGTCGGCGACGAACTGCTGGCGATGAATTGCTGGCGACGAATTTATCGGACACCAACTTTTACATTACAAGGTCACGGCACATTGTGTAATTAGCAATCGGAATCATTTCTCAACTAATAGCTCCATTCCAAATTTCAAGACTAGCTAACGCGGTTCCAGAAATACAGAGGGAAGGAGGCGGACTTTAGGTCCTCTCTGTATATATTAGCCACTCTGGCCGCTTTAACAAAGTAGATTGTTCCTATATAATAAGCGGCTGATGCATGAACCAGAAGATTTCACACTAACAAGTAATTCTGCTTGAAGTAATAGAAAATACCGGCATTTTGAGAGGTAACGACCAGTAAATTGGAAATTTTATAATGCAGATTAGGAGAAACTAACCATAACAGCAGTCTAGCGATGGCAATGAGATTTAATAAGTAACGAGTGCAGCAGGGAATGGTCAATTTCCACATTGAACTCCAACATTTGGAGCCTTTTAACGTTAAATTTCCTTCGTTAAGTTCACTTCCGTTGAATATGCATATTTTTCGGCAGAGAACTAATGTGAATAAAGTCCGGGAACTGCCGTTTTAAAAAAGTTATGTGATTTTTCTCGCGTTTGCTGTATTTTTAACTAAGGATTAATAATTATTTGAAAAGTTGCAGAAGTCTGACAAAATACTTATGCCAATAAATTGTCTGTGACGAAAAAAGATATAAAAATAAACGCAATTAGTGCAAAACAATTCCGACTTCCAAGCAATTGGTAAGCCACAAAGAAGTGAAAATAATGAAACCAATTAAAAGCGATTGCCTTTATTACGGCATCGCCGAGACATAAGACTTTTAAAAACAAAGGACTTTCTTTGTGAAATGCAAGGCGACGTTTATATAAAATAAACCGAATCTTGTTTTGAGGCAGGTTTTTCTTTGCAGAACTCTACGAAAGAGAAGGTATTACGCCAAGAATTGAAGATTTATGTTTTGAACGTGGTTGACATCAATTTAAATAATTCAAATTAATAATTCTCCCACACCGTATACATAGTATAGAATTATAGATCTTACCTACTTACTATAGTATCTATATGTAAGGTTTTTTAAAGGATAATATGCTAAGGATTACTGATCATGTTTTTGAGTCCTGTGATAATAGATATTACGCGCCTTTTTTAATCGCCAAAAAAGTGGTTACAATACAAAGGTTATTTCTCGCTTCGTTTGTCCAAGTTACAGCGCTGGAATTTTTCTGTTTTTGTAACGCCTTTAATAAAGATACGAATGACACCAGATATTAAATGGCGCTTTTTGTATGTAAATGAAGAGAGTAGAGTTTAATTCCACGGAATCATTTTGTCCTTAATGAACTGTATTATTTCCCTTGTGTTTGAAAATCTCATGAATCGAAAAGTTCTATAATAACAATACTGTATTATGTATAGTCAGGGAAGACAATTATTGCTCTAATTTTAAGTTTATTGTTTATTTTTTTCTCAAAAACGGTGCGGAATTCAGCGAGACAAAAAAATACGACCTTTCTCATTTAAAAAGTAGACAGTATCTATCTGTTCCAATCCAATGCTTTAATTCTTGAGCTGCAATACTTTATTAAGTTGGCGTTAATAAATTCTTAGCTAATTTTCCTTAAGGCGCTTTCCTTTTGCACATTTATCTAGCGAGCCTCAGTTCCTAATCTCACAATTTGATTGGTGCATTTGAATATTCACCAATCAAATTGCTGAGATTATCTGAGGCTAGTCAGATAAATGTGTAAAAGGAAAGCGCCTATATTAATGTTTGATTTTATCATTTATCACGAGAAAACTAAGGATGAGCCAATTAATTTTCTGTCACACAAAATTTTGGCCGCTGCTTCAGGGAACAACGTCAAAATAATTGTTTCTTGGAGAGAAAATTTGAATCATTAACAAAAAGAGATGTTGCATCATTGGGCCTAATTAATAAAGTTCAGCAAATGTTTTTGCTATAGGTTTTTTCCTCTGGAAGAGAAGTTTGTATTTTTATCACTTATTACTAATTCAAATAATTTTTTCTATTTGCCTTTATAGCTAAGGCTCAGAGGTTGTGTGGAGTGGACAGCGCTAAATTTGGAAGGCAGTGTGATTTGGATTGGATCCGAGTCCAAATGTAGACGGAGCTCATTTTTAAAATTTCTTTCTGATTATTTCTTATTCACGAATTCTGTAATAAAGCAGAAGTTTCTACCGTCTTTGAGATTACAATTTTTTTTAAATGAGAAGCATTCTAGTTTCTGTGTACCATCACATTGGGCAAAACAGAGAAAAGAATAATTTGACTTACCTTCGTCCGCCGAAGGCCCCGTCTTCCTTTATACCATGTGATGATAGCAGGCGGTCGAGATCCCGCCGATTCACAGGTTACTTCGTATTTTTTTTCTGCCACTAGTGGGTTTACAGTGTTGAGAATTGTTGCTGTTATTGGTTTAACTGAAAATAAATGTTGGGAATTATAACAGCTGCTGTGAGGATAGTAATAAGGGTAATTAGGGAAAAGGTGGGTTAAATGATCCCTCAAAGTCAAATGATCCCCCCCCCCCCTTGTTCTTAAAGAAGACGTAAGCGACATCTGCTAAAGTTATGCTCAGTGATGTTCCCATCAATTTTTCTGAGGATATACTACCGGTAAGCCATTGTGTGGCTGACCTGAAGAAGGGTGAGGGGGGGGGATAATGACGACAAAAGAGCTTCAAATTTTTATTTTTTATATACCTCCTATAAAACGATTAAACCATAATCCTAAATCCTATGTTGCAGCGATGCTGCAGCTCTGCTAAATGCTACCTACGTGTATCGGGTATCGGTATCGGATCGGGTATGATCGTGCAGAGTGTAGACAAGAGTGTCCAAGTCGTGCATAGTACTCGGCTTGACGTTAGATTTTCCATGAAAAAAACACATTCAACAAGTTTTACGAAATGCCACGAGAAACTTACAGAGACTATTTTATACATTAAGTATTGAAACAATCCAAAGCAGCGTTTAGTATACCAGTAACCAATCAAATACTGATTACAGTGATAATACTACAACGTCAACTTGACACTACTTACTTAATACTTTAATTTATAAAATAATCTGCAGAATACGATTCGTTGTCTCTTGGTTGCCTTGTTGAGTCCTCATGGATGCACTACTTGTCAAATGGTAGATTTTTTTCGTCTAAAAAAATCTACCATTTTGACTCGTAGTTGACAACCATTCGGACGTCAAAACCCCGCGGCAATCAAGAGACTACTCGTCGTATTACTATTGAATATCTGAGTTTTAATAAGTTTATTGTGAGTATGTATGTCCAGAATATCCCTTGGAGTATACGGCGTATATGGAGTATACCCTATGGGGACACCTCTGGTTATGCTATAAAATACTTGATGGACTGGAGCTAACCTCTAGACAGAAATCTGTACATATTTTAATACTTTTAACTTTGAGTCCATTAGTTTTATGAAACTTTTGGATAACATACAGGATGGTCCAAATGTATTAATACAGGGCTCTCACGGCGAAACGGTAAGATAAATGAGTAAAATAAAAATCCAGGGTAAATTAGAATTAAATACCTTTATTTTGTCGCAATTTGGAAATCCCCATCTTATTGTATAATTTAGCAATAAACAATGAATACATTTTTTTAAATGGCACCATGCATGTTTCAATTTTTTTTTGGATTCCCTTTGATGCCTTCTTTATGGTAATGATTTTATTTTTTTGCAAATTGAGCAGTGAACGTAGAAATTTTTGTTGATTCAAATTTCGCGCGGTGATCCGGCAACAACGCGCTTCACCATTACGTCGATGAAACCACCCTCAGCTCACCGAATGTCTCCCCACTGTACTGTGCATGTACACGCCCTCTGGAAGAATCTGATTGGGCCTAATAATAAATAGCCTGTTTACTTCATTGTGTACACAGTACAACTAGTGGGAGTGGGAGACATACGGTGAGATGAGGGTGGTTCCATCGAAGGAATGGTGAAGCGCATTGTTGCCGGATCACCGCGCGAAATTTGAATCAACAAAAATTTCTACGTTTACTGTTCAATTTATCAAAAAAATAAAATCACCCCAATAAAGAGAGCATCAAAGGGAATCCAAAAAAAAATTGAAACATGCATGGTGCATGTAATGTGCAAAAAATGTACTCTTATTTATTGCTAAATTATACAATAAGATGGGGAGTTCCAAAATGGCGACAAAATAAAGGTATTTAATTCTAATTTACCCTGGATTTTTTATTTTACTCATTTATCTTACCGTTTGGCCGTGAGCGCCCTGTATTAATACATTTGGACCACCCTGTATAAAGTTGCTAAACCTAATGAAAATGAAACTTTAGTCTCACGCACAGATGAAAAAATTCCCCCGTTGTCGTATTTTGAATTTTGAGTTCAATGTCTACAAAAATAGTTTGAAAAATTACCTTTCGGATAGCCTTTACTGCTAACAACTGGTATTAATTGTATTAGCTATAGCAATTATTTTAGTTGTGATGTACGACGAAAGTTTCATTTCCTTTTCGTATATTAAACCTTTTGAACAATGATGTTCTAGGTTAAAATGTTTAAAATATATGTATATATTTTGAGATCTCGGGGACCTAGAAAAGAGGTTTTCAAAATGTGTCTGTGTGTATGTGCGATTGTGCGTCCAAACCAAACTATTAGACCGATTTTGCTGAAATTTCGTTTATAGACATTTCATAACTAGAGGGCGGATTTCTGGCATTTTGCTTTTTTTTAATATTGTAAGCAGAACGAAATGCTGTTGGTTCTTTCCGTTTCATAAAATTTCGAATCATTTGACACTAATTTTATTTTGCTTATTTTGCTAATTTTTGCCTAAAATTCGCGTAAGTGCTTATTTACGATTTTGTGAGCTTTTTTAAGTCTTTTGTAGCTTATTAGTGCTTATTCTTGCTAGCTTACCACGTTTTTGGTCGATTTTTACTTATTTCGCAACCCTAATTGACTAAGATAAGGTACTGGCACTAAAATGAAAAAAACCTTAACTTAAGGTTCCTTTGTCTATGGTGAGATGCGTAGATAGAGAACAAAGCCGACCGAGGAGTGACAGAGATGGGTGACCGCGCATACAATCGGAGAAACGTTTAACCAAAATTTAAATTTGTGATGTTTTTTAAAATCATGGTCGAAATTAACGTTTGGGGGGCTCATTCGACGCAGAATTTAGTGCGCTTTAATTTCGAAAATAGCGAACTTTCCGCTAGGAAGCACTGTTTAGAAATTATAAGCGAAAAACTGAAAAAAGTCAGAAAATTTCGGGGTTTTTTGGACACCCTATCATACGCACACATCCTGGGAAGTTGCAAAACTAGGATACTTCTATTAGATGCCTACTAAAGGGTTTAAGATCATCTCCCGCTTTCCAACATTTATTGTAACCTCCGGTCCCTATTTGACTGGTCTATTAGGCATTTCCTGCAATTAGCGAAAATGTAAATTTTCAATTTGCAATTTTGAAATAGTTGAACTTTTAGGTGCTTATTTTCACTTTTTTGTAGCTTAATTTTCGATTCTTGAAGCTTTTTATAGGCACTTATTTCTGGAAAATAAATGCTTTTTAATCCGCCCTTTATTCATAACCTACCTTAGATCTGAAAAGCTTTTGGAGCCAATCGTACAAGTGTAAATGTCATTTTGACATATCAACTTTGAAATTGACAAACTCCCAATTTTAACGTCACGTTACCATAAGAAAGGCCTTCAAATTCTGCTTCCAAAGATGTATTGACTAAATTTCTGAAAAAGCTCAAAAATCGAGATATTTAACTTCTACGCTTCGCGAAGCAAGTTAATAAAATCGAATCGCCAAAAACATCAAATCTTTACCTTTCAGGGTCCTGGAAATCCGAAAAAGTGGTTTTTGAAAAATGTCTGTCTGTGTATCTGTCTGTGATCACGATGCAACTCAAAAGTATCGAGATGACATTTGGTACTCAGCGGGAGATTTATAGGTGCTGATTAGAATTTGGTCGACATCGGTTCACGGACGCGACGGGGAGGTTCCAGCCGCTTCTCTGTTGCCCATTTTTTATATAGCATCTTATATTGTAAAAATACATACTTTGCAGATAGTATCATTTTACTCCATACACGGGGATGTGAATTTTTAAAATGGTCAATTTTTCCACGTTCAAAGAAAAAATAGTAAAACGCACTTTTTGTGATTCGCCTTTCGCCCGAAATTTTCCGGTCTATTCACAAAAAGTATCCGTTTTACTCGCTTCCCTATAATACCACAAGTGCATGCTATTAAATCGGTTAAATTTTGAAAATGATTACGAAAGCTTGTTGCCGGTGGTACATACAATAATGAGAACTAAATTGTCATTTATTATCTGCCCGAGAGCTTTAATCTTCGATAATGAATGGCAATTCAGTTCGAATTGTTTCACCTATACGGCATCAAAGCTTGAGTAATTATTTCTAAAGTTGTTTAACCGATTGCAATACTGCCGTGTTAATTTGAAAGGGCGTATCTTAAAAACTGTAGATTAACACGGCAGAATAGCGATGCACGAGTGGTATTCAGTAAGATTATTTCGCAAATTAAACTCTTTATTTTGATAAAAGCATGATTTTTTAAAACGTTGTTGCCTATTCGCGATCCCCATCAGTTACCGGTATAGGGGGTACTGTTTATGGCCGATTCATCGGATGCCATCGGTGACAGTGACAGTAAAAATGCCAAAAATTCAGAAAAACTTCACTTTGTGCCAGTGTCGTCGCTCAAATATAAACTACGGCCTCGATTTTTAAACGCCCTATAAAACACTTGTCTTAATAGCTTTAAGTCACATGACGCCAAAACTTTTTTTTATCGTTGAATTCGTTGTTTTCACGCCACAAGATATTTAAAAAGTCGGTGTACTTTTTACAATTGTTTCTCTTCTAAGTTTAGGCTGATTTTACAAATTATTCATACTAATTTTCAAATTTTAATTTTGACGATGGGTCAAAAAAACTTCATGTTGGTTACGTTTTTGAAAAGCAAATTTTTTTGTATATCAAGTGGCACTAGAATATAAGATATTGCAGCATTCTTTCCATGCAGATTACGAAGAATTCACTATCCTGTGTAGTGTGTAACCTATCTGCCCTTTTGTATACCTAATGAATTTAATTTCATCAGGACCTTTTGGACCTCCACTTTTTAAAATTAGGTAGTGGGTTAGAAACTTACGTAGGAGATCCAAAACCACGGAGGCTTCTTTAGGATCCGTAAGAGCGGTGTTAACAGCCTGGCATGTAAAAGTAGCATTCAGGTCCTTCCTAGAAATCGAGTTCAGTACAAAACGGTTTTCAATTACATCTCCAGCGTTATGTTCAAATTCATCATCAACCATTGCAGTATTGACCAGCCAACGAACTATAGGCTGAGGATGGCCTCCTACTGTCCTGCATGTGAGGGTTATATCATCTCCTTCTTCGTGAGGTCCAATAGACCCGTTCAACTGACGACCCCACTTATCTAGGATGGTGGGTTGTTCAGGTGGAACTGCAATAAGAGAAAATAGAGATAGGACGTTTTAATTTATAATTTATTTGCTTTTGATTTTATGATTGTATGTATTGTATCACTTTTCAATGCCGTTAAATGGTGTCCAACACTTACGCGCTTGTTCACGGAACGGCATTACATTACAAAGTTAATTTATAAAACGCCGAGGCTAGAGTAACGTTGGATAACGTTACCGGTCGGTCATTTTAAGTGTTTCGTTTAGATGAAAAGGCAGAACTTGAATAATATGGTTTTTATTAAAAACAGACTTTACCTGACAAAACGAATTTGAAAACTTATCCGACTTCGGGATTCGAACCCACTAGCAAAATAGTCGAACAAAGCTTCCCACGCCACCACACGGCCACGGAACGCTTTAGATGAACGTGCGTGAAACGCCGGTTCCGGTAGAAAGAAACAACGACGTCGCATTTTCGAAAGTAAATCTTTGTTTTGCAGTTTTTTGTTATAAAATTTTCCCCACAGTTAGCCAAGAAATCCGTGATTCTGAGCTAATGCGATTTTTTGGAATAACTGTTATGTTCCTGAGATTTTTTTCTGACTTCTTCCGAATGTTTTTTTAAACAGATTTATGCATTATCTTTTGCCTTTTGCCTTTTGGGTAAAAATTTTGTGTCAAAAAACTAATAAATAAGATGGGGGTAGAAGGGTAAAACCAAAAACAAAGCATCAGGTTGTCTGTTTACCTGCTTTCGTTGTTTTTCTACACTGGGTGTCGTTTCATTCTGTTTTGTCTTTGTAGGCGTAGTACAGCCGAAGTAATTGAAAACGAACAGGGGCTGAGATTCGATCCCAGCACGGTAACATTCTAAGATACCGGATTTCTTTGCGGCCAAGTGTTCGGCAACCTGAATTGAAATTAATGTGGCCGTGCAGGGATCTAGGCTCAGCCCTTGTTCATTTTGAATTACTTCGGCTGTACCTATAATATAATACAACTAATAATGTATATTATATTGCATTTGGAATGTTGTTACCCCTAAAAGGGGTATTCTATTTTAGGTGTTTACCTACTTCGGTATGTCTAATTAATACAAAACACTAAAGAACGGTACAAGAGCAATTCTTTGGTTATTGCGTAGAGTCTTGAGATTCCAGTTGATATTACTTTGAACATATCCAACATGTTAGATTGGAAGAACTTACGACCACGCATTCTTCTTAAATGAAAATATCCCAACAAAACATGCCCGTTAGCTTTAGTTGCCTTGCCGAATCAGTAATCATTATATGTATATAGGATAGGTAGACTCCGATTACTGTGGGACAATGTGTCATCTGAATCTGACCGCCAACCGTCCCTCTTTTACAGTAATCGGAGTCTATCTACTGGCCTATTTTTGCAAAATAAATATGTAATGCGAATGTATATGCCGATGAATTTATTGTGGTATGTACTGACAGGGCATGACAGACTCTCATAATTAGTTTATTTAAAATGTATTTGAAGCGCGGCTTTTCGATTAAAATCTGGAACGTGGTTGATTTGATTTAATATCGTGTTCAAGTGAACTGTTGATAACACTCTCACGCTGTCTGTACTACATGATGTGCATTTATTGAATTAATTACCAATGAATCTATTATAGGTGTGTGACCATTATTTTTTTAGGCGCCTGCAGATTACATATCAAAAACATTCAAGAAATCGGTGAAAAGTTGAAATATTTTTTGAAAAAAGCTGAAAAGTCAACTTTATTTTTCTTTATTTTTTGATCCGAATTCATCGGTTTGTCTGGTAGTAGACAATAAAAATACATAGGCATATTTTGACCAATATAGGTATCAGCAGTAGGTATTGTAAAAAGTGTCCCAGAAAAAAACGAACGGTTTATCTTTGGCTATAGCTTTGTTATTATTGAACCTATTTTGCCCAATTTTGTACCGGACGTAGGCTTTTAGAGTCAACCTTCATTTTCTAGATGGAGCCACCAACTAATTTTTTCTTGGTATTTATTACAAAGCCATTTTTTGATTGGCTGGAGTTGAAGCATCTGTGAACCGTTCAAAATAAAAATAGTGTAAGGTTAAAGCTGATGCTTTTCTCTTCCAAAGCAACTTTACAAAATTCCATTTTGCGCGTTCTTGATTAATCTACCATTTTTTTGTGATGCTCTAAAACATGAATTTTTTAAAATTATTTTTTTATTTCTCTACCGATCTTGGCAAAATTTTCCGGATCTTTAGTGATATTATAAATCTCTCACAAAATAACGTTGCTTTGCAGGTATTTAACTCAAGTGCTGTAGTTACGAAGTATTAAAAACAACTTTTTTCCAAGACTGGTAGCAACATAAAAAATAGATCGTAAAAATCCGTGTTCAACAGTACGGCAAAAAAAATTGTAAAAAAATAAAAAATGCCCAGAATAAGGTTTTATAAAGTTCTTTTGGAAGAGGAAAGCATTAGATTTCATCCTACACAAAATTCATTTTGATCGGTACACAAATGACTGAACTCCAGCCAATCAAAAAATGGCTTTGTAAGAAACCGTAAAAAATATTTATTAGTGGCGCCATCTGGAAAATGATTGTCAATTCTAAAAGCCTCATTTTTGGTTACGTCCTGTGGAAAATTTGGGGAAATCGGTAAAATAATAATAAATTCTGTTCACCATTAACATCCATATTCAATTTATCATTGGTTTTACTTTAATAATAATAAAGTTATAAACGGTGTCGTATCATCTCATCCCAATAACCAACTCATCCCAGGTGACAACTCATCCCAGACCAACTCATCCCAAACCAACTCATCCCAGACCAACTCATCCCAGACAAATTCATCCCAAACCAAGTCATCCCAAAAGACAACTCATCCCAGAACGCAACTCATCCCAGACCAAGTCATCCCAACGGACAACTCATCCCAACAGACAACTCATCCCAGCAGACAACTCATCCCAGATCAAAATATCGGTTTGCAGTGCGAGAAGCTAGGGCAGTTCAGGTCTATGTCAGGTCAGGTTTTTTTTTAAATAACATTTTCTCTCAAATTCTGCCCGTCCAAAGTTCCACGCGACCAAAGCGTCAAAATATCGGTTTGCAGTGCGAGAAGCTAGGGCAGTTCAGGTCTATGTCAGGTCAGGTTTTTTTTTTTAATAACATTTTCTCTCAAATTTTGCCCGTCCAAAGTTCCACGCTTGCAAAGCTTTAAAATATCGGTTTGGAGTGCGAAAAGCGAGGGCAGTTCAGGTCTATGTCAGGTCAGGTTTTTTTTTTAATAACATTTTCTCTCAAATTCTGTCCGCCCAAAGGTTCACGCGAGCAAAGCGAGTAGGTACTCGTCGAAATATCGGTCTTGCAATGGTGCGAGAAGCTAGGGCAGCTCAGGTCTATGTCAGGTCAGGTTTTTTAAATTCTGCCCGTGGAAAGTTCGACGCGAGTTTTCGGCGGAGCCGAAAGCGAGTACTCTTCGAAATATCGGTATTGCAGTGCGAGAAGCTAGGGCAGTTCAGGTCTGGTCAGGTTTTTGACCTGGGTTGTAGTGTCATTTGGGATGAATTGTCTCCTGGGATGAATTGGAAAATTGTATGAGATGATATTAGCCCGCGGCTACCTTAAAGCGAACAGCCCAAACAATAACAAGCAAGAGTTGGTCTCGGATGAGTTGGTTTGGGATGAGTTGTCTGTTGGGATGAGTTGTCGGTTGGGATGAGTTGTCTGTTGGGATGACTTGGTCTGGGATGAGTTGCGTTCTGGGATGAGTTGTCTTTTGGGATGACTTGGTTTGGGATGAGTTCGTCTGGGATGAGTTGGTCTGGGATGAGTTAGTTTGGGATGAGTTGATCTGGGATGAGTTGGTCTGGGATGAGTTGTCGGATGGGATGAGTTGGTCATTGGGATGAGATGATACTAACCCGTTATAAACAAAAATAAACTGTTCGGTTTTTTTGAGACACCCGTTACATTCATAGTTAAGTACTTACCTAACCTATATACCTAACTAATAAATATATCTTATGAAAGATATTCCAAGTTTTGTGAAGAATTATTACTTATTCACTAAACCAACCTTCATCATTATGACATTTATGGAGAGTCATCAAGCAGATAAATTGAGACCTAATCCTGTCGTAATCAATCTAATATTTAAAGCTGCGCCCAATGAAGCTCAATTTAGGTATATAAATGCTTGTGCAACTTCAACAAAGGGGTGAAAGAAATGTGTCGGTGGAAGGGTAGCTCGCTATACAATACAAAACAGAATGTTTATGTTTAATCTAGGACTATTTATCAGAATTATACACCAAATGGTTCAGCCTTGCCTGAGAAAGATGGACGGCCTGGTTCGGATCGGAAAAATGAAAACATGATTCCGAATCATTTCTCTCTGACATTATTTTAAATTGTCTGGGCCTTTCGTTGATTAATTACTGCGCTCCTAATTCCTCATAAATAGCGTGAGTTGTTACGTACACATGCTCACTGGCATAAGAGTCAAATTGAATTGATATAGGTATTTTGTGTTGATTTGTTTGCAACGCAGAATCCTCCCACGAATCAATGTTTTCATCAATATACCTTTCAGTACACTGACACAAAAAAGTCCACCAAACGTTTTGAAAAGAAGCGTTCCGTGCAATTAGATATTAATTTAGAAATCATTAATTAAGAAGATGGACGACCCCTTTAAAATCATAATTAAGTGGCAGGGTGGGAGTTTAAAGCATCCGCCGCTGCTTTAAATCTCACAGCTTTATTTTTTACTTGCCTCGTCAGGTTAAAAAATAACAGCCAAAATTACATCTTAATGAAAATTTTAGTAAACACTGATAATCTGGTAAAATAAGGGCTACCATCAACGTACCTGTCGTAGGTACCTAATGTTAACTAAGGTGGGTCCTTGTGAAATTCTTCTTGCACAAACTGTAAATACATATACAGGGTGGTTCATTTTCCGATGCTCACCATTAGTATCTCGGAATTCGGAAACCATAATAGATGGAGACGGAGAATAGTTTAAATTGGAGAAAAGTTGCCCTATTTCTGGGTGATTAAGAATCTGAAGAGAATTCCAAGATATTTTGATTCGTTCCAGAGTTATCACAAAAAATTTGAAAATCGACAATTTAAAGAAAAATTAATGTCTTCCTAACGATTGATGTTATATAAATGAAACTTGGAACTTTGAACTTTTATATTTTTGACGGCTGTCAATTGAATGGCATTCTAGATTTTGAATAACGACAGTCAACTTTTGATTCTTTTATGGCCGCCAGATTAAATTTTGACGCCATCAAATATACAAAAAAATTGGCTTTTCAAAAATGCACTCAACATGAACTTTTTTGACAGATGTGAGAATTTGAAAATTGATATGAATAATTTGTAAAATTTTCGATGTCTTTTAACATGTGAAAACTATTGAATTCAGCAGTAATAAAATCCGTCTTGCGGTTGTGTGACTCAGGCTTTCACATATTTTTTCAAAAATATCCACGTTGGTTACATTTTTGAGAAGCTAAAGATTTCTGTTAATGCCATTTAATTGTCAACTGACAAAAATATAAAAGTTCTAAGTTTCATTTAATTAACATCAATCGTTAGGAAGATATTAATTTTACTTTAAATTAGCAAATTTTCAGATTTGTAATAACTCAGGAAAGAATCAAAATATCGCAGAATTCTCTTCAGATTCTTAATCGCAAGAAATAGGACAACTTTTCTCTAATTTAACCGACCACCGACTCCGTATGTTTTACCATTTAGGAAATTCCAGTGGTGAGGATCGAAAAATTAAGCACCCTGTAAATGCAGGATTTTAGATTGTATTGTCTGTCCGGGATCCACACGACCGAGATTCACCCTATTTCCATGGCGAATCATTGTTGTCAACAATGAATCGCCATGGAAATCGGGTGAATCTCGGTCGTGTGGATCCCGGACAGACCATAGGTAGGTGCTTACCAGCCTACTTATAAATATTGTGTACCTATCCTGAAATGACATTTTTTTGGTTACAACAGTGTTTAATTTATTAATAATTATGGTATTAAGGTAGGTATTGGAAAATGCTAAGGGTTTATGCATCCTGCATAAATAATATTTATTAAAAATCTAAAGTGAACAAACAATTTGTTAAAGGACAATGTTATAGTGAGCAATCAGATACAAAGGCAATCTAAAGTGAACATACTCCATGAACTATTAAAATTTAATCAGGATGTCACATAAATGTTGAGAACGTTATTGTGCGAGCAATATTCCTTTAATTAATGGTAGCAGGTAAAATTTATCGATTAAATTATTTTCCATTGTGTGCAAGAAAATTAATTAGAGGGTTGTTGTGGCCTCAAAAATTTTATTCTACTGGCAATCTTTATCAAGTAGGACTGAGTGAACGTCCTACGAAATTGCTGAAAACTCTTTATGATAATTGCAGTTTAAATCACTGCTCAAAGCGACACGAAATTAAAAAGAATGCGGCAAGTTGAAATACGCCAGTGATTTACATCGTTTAAATGGTACAGGGAGTGTATTTTCTTTCTGAAATGTGTTCCTAAAGGAATTACAGGAGTTGCAGGAGTTGCAGGAGCAGCGTTGTATACAGCAGCAGTCCACTATCTAGTCTGTTATGTATGTGTGTGTGTGCTTGAGTGAGAATGAAGAATGACTGCGGAAGTCCACCCACCAGATTCACATTATCCTATAAAGATTTGCATGCAAGCTTAAACATGATTTAAATGAATCATGGGTTTACCGATTCCAATTGGTTGATCGCAAGGCAAACTCTAAACTTTTAAGATTAATGTTTGAAGAGTTTTAGTCATTTGGAATGTCTATTGGAATATGAAAAGATATTTCTTAAATCTTTTGATGGAAGAACTGAAATCTACTAGATATCGATTCAATAAGCAAGGGTGGACTATAAAAAGGCATGGTTTTTGGTGCGTGTTTTTTATAATTTGTTTTGAGATTTAACACCTCATTTCAACCCCCTTGTCTCAAGGGTAATTAAGTATGTATCTGTACACTTAACTTTTAACCGTCTATCTGATTCCGTAGTCGTTTTGTACAAAGAAAACTTTTTTCTATGGAATAGTTTTAGTGCCGTACCAAAATGCGAGGCACTCTTGTTTTAGCTTATTCGTCCGCTCGCTCGCTCGGGCTGAAACTTGGTATACGGCTTTGTCTCCCGAAAAGTAAAGCGGAAAATGGGGGTGGGAGCTAGTGGCGAAAAACCGAAAAACTATGAATTGCAAAAACTCGGAAAGTAGTGGGAGTATCTTACTGAAACTTGGTGTGCACATTCGACCTTCAAGTCTGTTGAATGTGAGGGGGTGTCAATTTCGGGGGATGAAGTTTAGGAGATGAAAACCACAAAAAGTATGATAACTCCCCAAAAATTGCACGCAGCTATTTGTAACTCGAAATTTCGCTTAATAACTGTTGGTCGAAATTGGCGACATTCGATTGCTTTCCATTAATGATTCAAAAAAGGCGTTATTCACATTTTGTGAAAAACCACCTTTAAACGCGCTACAAACCCCTAATATGCAGAAACACAAAAGTAAGAAAACTCCAAAACTACTCCACGTATCAGGGCAGAATTAGGTGCGCTAATTCAGAGTAACACTGTAGGTGGATGGGCAAATTTTCACTAAAATCTAATAAGGGAGATGAAATTTAAGGGTTGAAACTGGAAATTTCTTCAAGTAAATGGTGGTATAAAATTACGGCGTTCGATAGACTTCGGTTAGCTTTCTTAGGAGTATGTGGGGGTGGTGACTGGTGATATAGGGGGTTGGAGTTTAGGGGTAGAAACGTCCATAAAGCCCTGTAATTTGATACAGAGAAGTAATATCTGCTGTGAAATTGTGAGGCTTTATACATTGTGTCTTTGAAAAGGGAGGAGTGAATTTTAGGAAAAATTTATCCAAGGGAATGAACGGGAGAATGAAATTTAGGGGTGGAAACTCGAATTTTCACTTAATAATGTAGGGTTAAAATTAATGACATTCGACAGCTTTCTATTGATGCTACAAAAATGGTTTTAATCATCATTTGCGAAAAACCACCCTTAAAGATCTACATCCCCAACGTACAGAAACACAATAATACGATAACTTAAAAACCGCTCAACGTATTAAAGTCGAATTTCATGTGTCAATTTACAGTGATTGGGGTGGAGGGATGGTAAATTTTTCATTATGATCTACCAAGGAGGATGAAAACGGGTTGAAAATAGAATTTTTTCGAGAAAATGGTGGCATCATGAAATTACAAGGTTCGATAGATTTCGGTCAACCCTTAAAAAAAACCTTCGATTAAAACCAACCCCTAGACTACTAACAATTTGCTAAAGCCTAGCAAGCAGATTAAGTACATTTTATTATTTTTTTTGGGCTTTTTTGTGATTCTTTGGTAATTCAAAGTCATTTTCATTATTTTTTAACCCATCCACAGTTTTTCAACCCCTTTCTCGATATGTGAACCCAACCCTCAAAAATCAAAATTTACGCAAGACCGCTTCTTTTTCATGTAATTTTCGGTAGTTCTACTTGACCACAGTCACTTTTTACTCCCCTTTATTTTTCATCCACCTTAATTTTTCATCCCCCTTCACAATTTTGAACCCCCCAAGCGTTATTAATTTGGCCAAATTCACGCAATTTCGTTTTTCTTCAATAACAAATTTTGCTCTTTTGAATAATGATTACCTTTTTCACTTTTTCAAACCCACTCGCAATATTTCAACCCTCCAATAAGGCTAAATTTGCATAAATTGCCTTATTTTTGAATTATTTTCTGTAAATCTATACTTAACTTCGGTTAATTTTCACCCCCTTTGACTTTTCATCCCCCTTTACAATTTTTCAGCCCCTAAGCACCTATTTTACTAAATTTGCCTAATTTCGTTTTTCTTTGGCAATAAGTTGAACTCAAATGGCTTATGTTTACCTTTTTCATTTTTTCCACCCCATTCGCAATATTTCAACCCCCCAAAAGCTACATTGGCATAATTGGCATATTTTTGTGTCATTTTCTGTAATTCTACTTAACTTTGGTTAATTTTCACCCCCTTTGACTTTTCATCCCCCTTTACAATTGTTCAAGTAATAGGTTGAACTCATATGGCTTATGTTTACCTTTTTCACTTTTTCCACTCCATTCGAAGTATTTCAACCAATTTGCTTATTTTCGTGTTATTTTTTGTAATTCGACTTAACCACGGTTAATTTTTACCCCTCTTATCTTTTCATACCCTTTTACAATTTTTCAACACTCTAAGCGATAATTTTGCAAAATTGCCTTATTTTCCACGTAACTTTTGGTACTTTTTGAAACTGCAGTAAATTTTCATTGCCATGGACTTCTCATCGCCTCCATAATTTTTCAATCCCCTGAGAGCTAATTCTACATATTTCGGAAGTTTTTATGTTTTTCTGTTAATTCTCTACTGTTTGATTCTGTACGGCCAATTTTCAACACTTCGCGCCTTTTTGACATCACTGTGCTACTAGGTGCAGGCCCCCCTTAAGATGATAAACATCTACAGGGATACACATCGCATTGATGTACATCTTCCGGTGGCTTTTAAAGTATAGACCTTAGCTTTTAGACACAATGGGGTTGTAACCATAGACTCAAGTCGCAGCTTCATATCTTGAAACATAAACAAGTTATGAAATAATCTTTAATTAGTTTTTCACCCCTAACTTTCACCCCCGTGGTTGGATATGGCCCAAAAACAATCCCCGCCGAGATTTTCGGTAGGCGAGGATGTACACCAAATTTCAGCTTGATATCTCAACCCGCTCTCCAGTAAAAAATCGGACAGGCCCGACGAACGAGCATGCTGCTAAGGCACTAATACTTAGTTCAATTTGCCTTCACTCTTTGAAGATCTGATTAATACCCCCCGCCATCAGCAGGAGAATGAGTGTGTCGTAAACTTAACTAAACCAATTTAAATGTATAGTTGTGCCCGTTATATTGATTACGATGTTGTCAAACTGTTCATCCATGGAGTATTTTAATGTCTGTCAGAAATGTTTAATTACGTATAGCTTAGAGCTGTGCTCGACCAGATGGTGCTCGAGTCGACAGTTTGACCCTTCTAACCGCAACAGGAATCCCACGTCTTCTAAAGGATAACTAAGTTAATGGGTCAACTGATTAATGACTGAAACTATAACAATTTCCTTCAATTAATAAAAGAACAGTAATTTTTTTCCACCTGCTAAACAATAGGTAGCTAGGAACTACAGCAAAATGCAGATGCATCTTTGTGCATTATTGCTGATTCGGCGGGATTCTAAGGAAAATAGGAGACGTATATTTTTATTTCATATAAGATTTTCGTAACTAGAATAATGGGAATATCCATCTGGTGTAGGATTACAAGGAATTCAATAAGGACTTCATTATGTGATCCTCCGGTTTCAGCTTTAACGGATTTGAGGTCTTGCTTCAAAACCCTTCCATCCGCTTCTTCAAATAATCCGCATATCGAATCAATTTTCCGACTGATAAGTTCGCTTCATTTATTATAAGCTATTTGGATTTTAAAAATTGAACTAAACCCGTTCGGGTATAGGTATTTTAGGAAGAAATTATAACTTTTTGTTAATACATTTTTGTTGCTCATAAATTGATGTAGGTATTATTCTTATCGTCAACATTATTCTCCTCCAGTTATGTAGGAGAGACCTAATATACCTTAATTTGCCATTCAGATATTCGTTTGGTAATGATAACTAAACTGTAGGCAAATATACATATTAATATTAATTTCTTGGAACTAGGTAGAGTTCATGCATGATTTATGATGTGCAACGAGATCTTAAACTAATTATGGTTATCTACTGTATGTGTTTTTATTTGCATCTTTGCCGAATAATAAAATTTAGTATGGAACGATGACGTTCCCTTAGGACTACTAGTTGAAATACATAACGAAATATGTAAATATGTATTGTATCAAAGCTTATTTACCGGACTCGTTTCAGTCCGGTAAGTGATAGGTACTTTACAGTACTGTCCGGTAAAATGGTTGCTAAAAATCTACGGAAATAAAATTTAAACAGTAAATCCTGGCTATCGGAATAATATAAGGTGATGAGTGATGACAATGATATTGATGATTCTAAATTTAATATAAACTTATCCAAGAAACCACTCAATCTGCTGTGAAAACAGTATTTAAAAAATTTTGAGAATTGCATGGCTAACAAGTGTTACAGGCGGTTGTTTTGGTCCTAAATACAGAAAATGATAGGAATGAAGACAATTCGTCGTCATACACCCGTACACCAATCACCATAAATTTTAGTACTGGGGACCGAATTTAAAAAAATACTTTATGAACTAGAGGTGGGCTCATAAGAGAGTATTATTTAAGGCGTTTTATTTTTATAATTCATTTACGAGATCCCAGGTGATTTACAATGTAATTACATGTTATTGTCATTGAGCGTGGGCTATGGAGAGTGGAGACGTAAAGGGGAAGCATAATTTTATTTGACATTATATTAATGAATCATTACCTGCACCAGAAAACTCAAAGTAAGTATGTACCTATACCTATACGCGACGAACGCGTAAAATAGGTATAGAAAAATCAATACTGACGGATGGATAGATAACCCGACAACTACAAATTGTAAGGGTGCATCTTTGCGTGTTTCTGACTAATATATTTTAGTTGGGCTTTATTTTCTACAAAAAGTTTCTCAGATACCGTTCAGTACAAACAGTTGTTGGTGCAGTCTTTTCGTCCATAATTTTTTTTCTAATTCTACATAAATTATCCAGAGACTCACCATAATTTAAAAATGAGTAATTAAGCATAGACAACTAAAGAAACGCCTCAGTAGTAAAACACAAGTTACAGAAGACCAAACCTATATTAGGAAATTATCCTCAGGGCCGCGCCTAGGTAAAAGGCCGCCCGCGTGCAGGAACTGAATTTGCCGCCCCCAAGTTGATATTTTGTTTTTTGGTGGACACCATCATGGGCGGCGGCAGAAATTTTGACAAGAGGGGGCAAGCACAAAAATGAAGACCGGGAGTGGGGGGGGGCGCAAGCCACCCTGAGTAAGGCCATCCGGGGTTCATGACATAACATTTTTGTAATGACTTGACAAGAGGAAATTAATAATTTCGATACTTTTAATTCGACAACAAAAAAACCAAATAAATATCTGAATTTTAAGACGATATTTTCTTATCGTGTCGTGAGGTGGCCTCAGTCATAACAAAGAAAATGTATGGGTGTTTAGGCAAAAACAGCGCGAAAGTATACAGGGTGTCCGGAAATAACTTTGAAATATTTCGGGGGACGATTCTGCAACATAAAATAAGAAAAAAAGTTCCTATAAACATATGTCCTAAAATTGTTGTTAAAGGAGGATTCAATTCAAGAAATCGATGTTGAGGCTATGGCTGATTCTAGTGCAAGGGGAGCATCTGAATCGAATGGTGGTATCAGATCGAATTTAAAAATTCTTTACCGTTTTGAAGATATTCAGAAACACAGCCGGAAAGATGACGTCATCTTTCCAAGCATATCTAAGTTGGGTTATGAGACGCCTACCTACGTACCAAATTTTAGTCAAATCGGTCTAGTAGTTTGGTTGTGGGCTGTGGCGTGTTTACAAGCGTACGCACGAGAGCACGCACATACAATGAGACACATTCATACAATATTTTATTTTCAAACGAAATAAGACAAAATTTTCTACTAACGTCTGTTGGTTGCGCGCCAGGTCAAGCCTTCTGAAGACACCAAGTCGTGAAAATTACCTTGGTGTTTGGCTCTTACGAAAAAAAAACAGGAAGACCATCTACAGATTCGACTTCGGCGATACATTAATTAACTGTTCTTAACTTAATAATAATTAAAATGTTTCCGTTTTGAAAGTTTTGTAAAAAGCACCTATAATGACCCCTGACACCAATGCCTGAAAATTGAAAACTTAGGCCTAGTATTACAAGAAAGAATTAATTTTGCACTAAATAATGGAAGTATACAGGGTGAATAATTAATTTGGCACTAAATACAGTATACAGTATACAGTGTGGTTTTTTTTTTCACTGCTCGCCATTGGGATCTCCTAAACGGTAAAAGATACGGAGTCGGTTAAATTAGAGAAAAGTTGCACTATTTCTTGGGGATTAAGAATCTGAAGAAAATTCTCCGGTATCTTGATTCGTTCCTGAATTATCCCGAAAAATCTGTTAAAAATATAATAGTTCAGTTTTTCAATTAAATAACATCAATCGTAAAAAAGATATGAATTTTTCTTGAAAGTCCCATTTTTCAGTTTTCTTCCCGTTTTTTCGGGATAACTCAAGAACGAATCAAGATGTCGGGAAATTCTCCTCAGATTCTTAATCGACAATAAGAAATAGTGCAACTTTTTAACGTTAAAGAGATGCCAATGGTTTGTAGTGAAAAAGAAACCACCCTGTATTGGAAAGGAATTAAATTAGCTAATGGAATTAGTAATGAAATTAATATGGAATTGATGGGATTAATCTGGAATTGATGGAATTAATCGGGAATTGATGGAATATATCGGGAATTGATGGAATTAATCTGGAATTGAAGGAATTAATCTGGAATTGACGGAATTAATTCTCGATTGGAATTAATTGTACACAATTTTCTTGAGTGATCAGCCCCCAGAATAATGTGTGATCGAATAATTTTTTAGGCGACCACAAGGGTGCTAAAGTAATGTTCTAAGCCAAGATCAACAATACAGGGTGCCGCATCACTAAAAATTACTCTCCTTTGATTTTTCAAGGATTCATTAACTGAGCTCTCCTCTTTCCAAAACCACAAAAACAAAGAAAATTCTCCCAAGCAGTCACTAATGATTCTTAGGGAATTTTGGACATTTGCATTACTTAATAGAACACCCATATTTGTTGAATTCAGTTGCTATCTTCCTGTTGTCGTTTTATTTATCAATGTCACATTTGGACAAATCCTGCAGCCTCGTCATATACGTGTACTGTCATTTACTTTTTACTGCAATTACAGAGAAAGGGAAAACGAAAAGAACTCGAAATTAAAGTTCAATGCATGGGTTAAAAGTTAAAACACCTTTGATCCTACTGCTAATCGCCTAATTATCTGGCAAATTATTGTGCGAAATTAATTATCGAAAAATCGATGAATCGGAAACATAGATTAGTCGGAATTATCGATTAATCGGAAAAATCGATTATTTTCATTCAATACAATAAGCCGATACCTGATACAAGTTATATCGCCAAAAAAATATAGAACGGTTATGTCGTATTAAAAGACTTCAGATATCTTTTAAATCCTTTTCATTTGTGGATTTAAACAGGTTAAAATCCGTTAATGTTTTTAGGTGAGAAAATTTCAATAGAAAACTTAACGACTTTCTTCTGAATAATTTATGTTCGAGCCAAAATCCGGGTGAGAACAGACCGGAATCTTGGTAATATTATTTCAGGCGTCAGCTGCTATTATATTGCTAAATGTGGCGTATTATGTACCTATATCGTAAACATTATTACGGAGTTATTTGTTAGCTACCTGCAAATTACTAACTTCACATGCAACTTTATGAATATGCTGAATTATTACTAGAAAATCACACAGTGCCTTTATTATACGAGTTTAATCCGGTGGTGCTTTCTTATTTTACGACTCCTCCGACACCAATCCGCCATGCATTTTTAAATAATGCAGCCACACTGCAGAGAAATTTGAACTTACACGGATGCCATTCTCTCTTTTTACGTAAGAAGAATTTTTATTCAAGTTACTAAGTTTACGGTGTAAAGTATCGGCAATACAGTCTTTTTTGAAGCAATGCATATAAATAGCAGTTCCAGTAAGAAAATTGTTCCACTTGGTGAATAAAAACAAAATTGGAAAAATGAAATTGCAGGGCACCGAGAGGAGCAAGAATGAAAAGAAGATGGATCTGCGGCGTACATCACTCCGTTTTATAGTCAAGTCACAGCGCTATTTGGATACAACCACATTACATATGAAGTGGCAATGGCCACGTCTTCCGCCAATATGTAAGGGAACTCAAAGACGGCTCTGGAATTGGAATGACTGTACCACGATCAATGTTAGATGAACCCCAAAATCCGCGAGTACTCCACACACATCGACCTTGCCACATGGATCTTTTATCGATCCAGGATCCAGATTAAGAGCATTATTAATAAATAAATAAAAATAAATTTGAGATGCACGATGGATTTACCGCAAAAAGATACCTCAATTGAGTGTTTGAAGTTAAAAGCCACAGGAAGATGTACATCAATGCGATGTGTATGCCTGTAGACGTTTATCACCTTAATGGATATGTAGGTAGAAGGGCCGCCTGAACTTATTGGTGGAATCTGGTGCAGATTTTATCAATCTGCACCTAGTAGTAGCGCCTCCGCAGTCGCACAGTTGTGTGAAAAGGGCGAATTATTGAAAAAAACAGTATTGAAAAACTGTGAATTAGGATGAAAAGCTTGAAATAGTGCTTTAAGGTGTTTGCAGGAGAAAATTTACAAAATAACACTAAAATTTTGCGAATTTTGAGAATAAAAAATTACCTGCAGTTATAAGTAGAAATACCAAAAGTAACACGAAAAATAAGACAGGCATTTTTTTATGGAAACCTATCCATCGGAACCAAAAATAGTTTAGATGAGAGTTCACAATGGATGAGAGTTGTTTGTTCTTTTATGGGGAATAAGAATCTGTAATAAAAAATATAGGTTTCCATGTAAAAAATTAAGTTGCCCTTCATATGACCTTGAAAATGAGCTTGAATCAAAATGGCGATGATGCCATCTATTTTCCCCCTCGAAGCCATAAAACTTTTATTCAAAACATTTTTTTCTAAAATGCTTCCTTTTGGAGAAATTTGCCAGTCTCAAGATAAAACGACCACCCGGTATAAAACCATGTAGGATATAGATATATTTGTAAATTGCATGACAAACGATATTAAATGACCTCATTAAATCCTCTGTATGATGACCATGTCAAAATTAGGGTAGTCCACTTTTAACCTCCCCAACTCCAACAAAATTTTAAAAAAATGGGAAGTTACTGCAATCACTAAAATTTTCGAATTCGAGATAGCACCAGATCTTCACGTTTTGAGGTCTCAGGAACCCAAAAAAGTGGTTTTTAAAATGTGTCTGTGTGTATGTTCGTACGTACGTTCGTACGTACGTACGTTTGTAAACACGCCACAGCCAAAACTACTAGACCGATTTGGCTGAAATCTGGTACGTAGGCATCTCATAACCCAACTTAGATCTGAAAAGCTTTTGGAGCTAATCGTGCAACTAGAAATGCCATTTTGGCACATCAACTTTTAAATTTTAAATGCAAACCCCCATTTTTCACGTCACGATAGGAAAGGCCTTCAAATTCTGCTTCTAAAAATGCATTCATTCTTAGAGCCCTTTTGACCAAAAATTAGAAAAAAAAAGATTTTTATCGGACTTTTAAATCGCGGTGCAGCCCAAGCCCCTGAACCGATTTGGCTGAAATTTTGCACATGGGCATTGTGTTGCACGTCGAAGAGCTGAACAAATTTTGGATTCAATCGGCACACGGAAAGTGCCGTTTTGGCACACCAATTTCCAACTTAAAATTATTCACTCATTTAACCATCCAAAACAAGTTTTTGAAAGATTTATTGTCACAATCAGAAAGGTCTTCAAATTCTGGTTTTAAATAAGACAAAATTCGTTCGCATTTAGTGCTCTTTGGATCAAAAAATCGAAATTTTGTAATAACACTAAAAATACATTATAGCCCAAATTAGTGAATCGATTTGGCTGAAATTTGCTACATGGAGATTGAGTGACCCGTTGAAGACCTGAAAGGCTTTTCAAAGCAATTGGTCCACGGGAAGTGCCATTTAAGCATATCAACTTTAAATTTTAAAGCAAGGCCTCATTTTTTATGTCGCCATTAGAAAGACGATCACATTCTAGTTCTAAAAATGTATTCACAGTTTCTGCCATTTCAGTGGAAAATAGAGAAAAAATTCTTTCTCATTAAAAGGGAGCGGGCTGACAGTGGATGACAAATTCTGTTGAATTGACTACTATCTACACAGAATACAAAGATCCACGCGATGGGGAGGTTCCAGCCGCTTCTCTGCTGCATTTTTTTTCTTCAAATTACATGCGGTATACATTTCTTAGCGGATTTTTCTAGACATTTTCTGATTTCGAATATGTAGAGAAAGTTTACTTTCAATAAAAAAATTCCGAGAACCAAAGAAATTTGATAATATTTACCTTTTCATCGTTAATCGTAATAGCTTTATTGTTACCCGTGTAAAAATTATACTAACGGCTAGCCCTGTAAAATGCGACAATATGGCGACAGCGCATCAGCTGATTCTGAAATCACTGGTAGATAAATGATGGATGACAAATTTTCTAAACTGAAGGTATTAGAGTGATTTAACAAGAATTTTCTTTATTGTTCCACTTAACACTTAACTAAAAGTGATTCTCAACATTAGGTTTAGGTTAACAACTAAAAAATGGTTACGTTTCCAGGACTGCGTCATTTGTTAGGCAACACGCACTAGCTGTACAGGAATAAAGCTTTTTCCGGCCTAGGCCGTAAAAATATTCCTGTACTTCTCTTAAAAAATAGTTCCAAATTTCATTATTTCTCGCTAGTTGCGCGATCGACGAGAAAATAGTATGTGCAACATGAAGGAAAATATATATTTCCTACTAGTTACACAATATGCTATTTCCAAATTCCTTGTGATTCCTGGTTTCGAATGAATACGAAGGCCAAAGCGATTGTTTAGATTCACAACACTTGTGATTTTAAAAAATCCTTCCGAAGCCCTATCCTAACTCAAAAAATGCTGCCGTTTGCTTAGTGCATGCATTATTCATTTCATTCCCGAATTGGATCATCTAGTCAACTAAACAACCTAAAATTCATTGTAGGCATTAAAAAATTAAACGAAACGATTCTCACCCCTCTCGGCGAAGGCAAACGACATAAATAAATACTAGAAGCGAAGTAATTTAAAGAGCTGGTTCCTAGAAGAACAATAAGAACCTAAATTCTGTTATTATAATAATGACATCTCAGGAATGACAGACTTTAAATATTAGGACTTGACGTCTAGATGTCCTTGATTTGTCACTTGTGTTGTTAAATTTGAAGATTAATTAATTATTTACTTTTTACTAGTGGAGGAAGAAAATGTTGTAGGTATAAACAACAGCGAGAAATGGCCAGTCTCGTCTACGCCTCGATTGTCCGTATTTTCTTTCGCCGCGTAAAACATCACTTTCACGCCTTGAGTTATAAACTACAATACTATTTTTCAATATTTTTTCCCGGAATTTTGGTACTGAAAGTGTAAACTTTCTTTGCTTCATATACCGTGTCGCATTTGCTTATTTTCCGGACCCGTTTCAGTCCGGTCCTGAGACCCGTAAAACCACTTTCTCGCTGTGGTTTATACAACATTTCATTTTTCTTCCTACGCCAGTTAAAAATTAATAAATAATTAATTTTCAAATTTGAGAACCCAAGTGACAGATCAAGAAGATCTACATGTCAAGTCCTACAATTTAAATTTGGCAAAATCACGCGTGCTATCTTCTGTCATTCGCCATCGCCGTCGCCATATTGTTTTTACACGGCTAGCCGTCAGAAGCGGTACTTCCACAGCCCTTTTGGATCCCGAAAATCTCATTTTCAGTTAGTCTAGGAAGAAAATAAAATTAGTCAATCGTTGCTATCGAAACTCGAAACAAAACAATAAGGCGAAGATAAGGATTATTGAAGTTCTACATGACTATAGATTTATAGTCCTTACAGCCCTTAAAACTATAAGCAAAGTGCTTAAGTGCACCACATTATGAAGAAAAACTTTGTACGATATGCGTCCGGTAAACCGTTCACAGTACTCGTTTCGAAATTCAAAACTCGGCTCCTAAGTTCTTAAACATCTCACTCCGTATTGTAAAATTTGATATAACGCAAATAACTATTACATATTTGAATATACCAGGTGTTTCATTCCAGACGCCTTATAGGGAAAAGTAATTTTCTTTTCAGTTTGCTCATGGAACTGGTTCCGGCCAAATCCGAGTGATTCGGTCAATGGCCCTCAGTGTCCTCTATCCATGAAAAAAAATTGGCCCTGAATGATTAGTTCTCGGAGATGCCAAACAGCGCTGAATCGTCGCCCGCGTAATTTAAACATCCGATTTTCCAAACAGTTCCCCGTTTTAATTTTTTTTTCATGTTGACCGAATCACTCGAATTTGGCCGGAACCGGTCCCATGAGCAAACTGAAAATAACATAACTTTTCCTGTGTTATTTTCCTATACGGCTCCCGATTTTCAAACATTCCTCCCGTTTTAAGTAGAGGGCATTTCAGGGCCATTTTTTTATGCATAGAGGACACTGAGGCCCATTGACCGCATCACTCGAATTTGACCGGAACCAGTTTCATGAGCAAACTGAAAATAAAATTACTTTTCCTGTGTTATTTCCTTATGCGGCGCCTGGAATGAAACACCTGGTAGAAAAAATATGTCTACAAGAATCCGACTAAGGAATGTCCTACCTACAGCATGTCATTTAAAGCAAAAAAGTTGACCATCGTAATTTTGACATTTCATCAAATAGACGATTCAATGCATCTTCTTGTAACACTTTATTCATTCCACCCATCATTGTCTATCAGTGACACTTATATTAACATTAAATAAGTATCAATTAATCACCAGCATATTATTAATTGATTACTTCCTCAGTCCGTTAATTAAAACTCCTCCTCATGACGCCTGATGACATTGAATTGCACACCTCGACTGTCGACTAGACACCAACACCTACAAAGGATGACTTCCCGAACATTCGGAAATAAATGCCCGTTTCTGTAAGCTTTAGCCAGTTAGTTAGGAGTAACTTCTTATCCAATAGAGTTAAAGAACCCAGAGTAGAATGGCTGATAAAACTTTCAATTCAACCTCTTAGGTGAGTATAGCGACGCTATTTTGCTATTTGCATTGAACGCTGGTAGTTTTACGCTCTTTCAACAAAAAAATTCCTTATTAAGAATGGTACATAGTTCGAAAATTTTATTACATACAGCATCATATCTGCCACAATATAGAGATCTTACAAACACTTACCGATAACAGTGAGATTATAACGGAAGCTGCGGGTCTGTGCATTGCGGAAGTCCACTCTGCACCGGTAGACGCCCTCGTCGTGGCGCCGGATGTCGTCGATGACGAGCTGTGCAGGTTCGGATACTGTCCGGAAGTAGGCTCGAGATCCGAACACTTCCTGCGCCGACCAATGTATGGCTTGGGATAGAGACTTTCCTCGTACGTCAAAACTGTAAAAACAATGAGGCAAATTAACGAATGGATAAAGGAAATGTTCTTTATGATTTATACAGGGTGTCTCAGAACTCCTATATGAGCCGGCAATGGTAGATTCCTGGACTCAATCTAAGACGAATTTTCTTGTGCAAAAATTGCGAGGGTCCAATAGTTTTCAAGTTGGAAGCAATTGAAATGCTCCAATCAGAATGAATCTCTGAATTAAATAGTAAGGTAAAAAAATGCAGCAGAGAAGCGGCTGGAACCTCCCCATCGCGTGGATCTTTGTATTCTGTGTAGATAGTAGTCAATTCAACAGAATTTGTCATCCACTGTCAGCCCGCTCCCTTTTAATGAGAAAGAATTTTTTCTCTATTTTCCACTGAAATGGCAGAAACTGTGAATACATTTTTAGAACCAGAATGTGATCGTCTTTCTAATGGCGACATAAAAAATGAGGCCTTGCTTTAGAATTTAAAGTTGATATGCTTAAATGGCACTTCCCGTGGACCAATTGCTTTGAAAAGCCTTTCAGGTCTTCAACGGGTCACCCAATCTCCATGTAGCAAATTTCAGCCAAATCGATTCACTAATTTGGGCTATAATGTATTTTTAGTGTTATTACAAAATTTCGATTTTTTGATCCAAAGAGCACTAAATGCGAACGAATTTTGTCTTATTTAAAACCAGAATTTGAAGACCTTTCTGATTGTGACAATAAATCTTTCAAAAACTTGTTTTGGATGGTTAAATGAGTGAATAATTTTAAAGTTGGAAATTGGTGTGCCAAAACGGCACTTTCCGTGTGCCGATTGAATCCAAAATTTGTTCAGCTCTTCGACGTGCAACACAATGCCCATGTGCAAAATTTCAGCCAAATCGGTTCAGGGGCTTGGGCTGCACCGCGATTTAAAAGTCCGATAAAAATCTATTTTTTTTTAATTTTTGGTCAAAAGGGCTCTAAGAATGAATGCATTTTTAGAAGCAGAATTTGAAGGCCTTTCCTATCGTGACGTGAAAAATGGGGGTTTGCATTTAAAATTTAAAAGTTGATGTGCCAAAATGGCATTTCTAGTTGCACGATTAGCTCCAAAAGCTTTTCAGATCTAAGTTGGGTTATGAGATGCCTACGTACCAAATTTCAGCCAAATCGGTCAAGTAGTTTTGGCTGTGGCGTGTTTACAAACGTACGTACGTACGAACATACACACAGACACATTTTAAAAACCACTTTTTTGGGTTCCTGAGACCTCAAAACGTGAAGATCTGGTGCTATCTCGAATTCGAAAATTTTAGTGATTGCAGTAACCTCCCATTTTTTTAAAATTTTGTTGGAGTTGGGGAGGTTAATAAGGATGGGCAAGATGTTGCTTACACACAAAAAAATAATAATGGCACAAAGAATATAAGGGGTATCAATAACTTTTTGTGTATCTCAGCAATATCTTGCACATCCTTATTTTACCTTACTATTTCATTAAGTGGCATTCTCTGGTTGGTATGAATTTGAACTGCTTCCCATTTGAAAAATATCGTGTCCGGGTCCCGTGCAGTGTGTAGTGGATTATTAGTTATTTATACACCAAGTGAGTTAAGTGAATGTTTATTCACGAGAAGAAAGTTTAGCCCACGAGTCCGCAGGGCAAGTGGGCCAAGGACCAATTCCTCGAGTGAATAAACATTCTTAACTCACGTGGGTTATACAATATTTTATTTCACTAGTTGAATAAAGCACTCTGCTTGTGGATGTTCACTTGGAGTTATTAATGACGGTTTAAAACTTCAAAATTGTATAATATTATATTATTCAATGAGTGTGTAATGGTTTTATTGCTCCCGAGGATGACGTTTATGGTAACGAGTCGTAGGCGATTGCCATAAATCATCCGAGGAAGCAATAATCATTACCCACGAATAGAATACTATGCTTTATCCACGGACTTTAAAACGAAAAAATCTCTCACGAATTGTATAATGAGTCCATTCTGCAACACCCGTGGATAAAACAATTTATAAAATAGGTTAGAATAAGCACAACCAGTATTTTGCTTTATGGATGGTGACATAATATGGACTGCCGATTCAACTAATTACTCGGAATTTCTCGTAGAAGGTACTCAAAGGTGTTTAGGGGGAGCAACTGGATACACGTACCCTGTGCCTCAGGTCGATGGCGCCTGTTTTCAGAATCTCAAAAAAAGAATTTTGTAATTTAATTTTTACTTTTTAAACAAACGGAATAAAATAAATGCAAAGCGCAGTTACTAATTTACTATTATTGCAACAATTTATTTCAGTTCACCCTCTTATACTTGCTCCACTGACTGTATCGAAGTGCCGGCCGGTCGGGAGGTGCCGTTTTGAAATAGTACATTTTGTTCAACGTATTATTAAATTAAAATATTAATCTATACGAGATCGACAATCGGCGAAGAATGACTTTCCGGGTTTGGCTCTGCTGACCATTGAAAAGACAATAATTTTAAAAAATAGATTCACTTAAATGAAGTTATCAAAATATTTTCCTAGATATTTTCAGATATTTTCAAAAGTACTATGTAGTAAACTCGTCGCCTTAATAGCCCATCAGTCAATAGGGAGACAAAAAGTGTGATACTTGAAAAACATACCGCAGATTGCTCAAATTTGGCATATCGGTTTTATGTCCTGTATTTTAACATATTAATTTTGCGGCCTCGTGGGATTCGAGCTCGCGCCCCCACATTGGAAAAATGGAGCCCAAAATCAGTCTTTTGCAAATTTTTAGTATTAACTCCGTAGGTAAAAAAAAATGGCAATCTCGGAGACGGTAGAAACTTATACCTTTTAACAGAATTTGTAAGTATCTATGCAGTGAGGACCTAAAGTCCGCCCCCCTGTATCTCTGGAACCGCGCTAGCTAGAGCCTTGAAATTTGGAATGGCGCTATTACTTGAGAAATGATGTCGATTGTCAATTGCACAATTTGCCGTGACCTTGAAATCTCAAAGTTATATGACACACAAATCAAGAATTTTAAATGGCAAGAGGGATCATGTGACCCCGGGTCACTTGGAATTTAATTCTGTATACGATGGTGAAAGTTTCAAAGAAATTGGTTGCTTCAAAAAAAAATTATTTTATTGAAAATTTTTATTTTCCCAAGAACATCTTCAATATGAGCTCGTTGGACTTCCTAACATTAGATAAAGACGGGAAAGAGTTTGCAAAAGGACTTTTTGGGGATTATTTCTCAGTTTTGCAGTTAATTTGCTTTTAAATTCAATGACATTTCCCTTTGTAATTTTTTTGTCAAGATAAAATAAACAATAAGAAATTAAAATAAAAATTTTCATTAGTAATATGATAAGTCCTCTCTTGATTGCCGCGGGTTTGACTTCCGAATGGTTGAACTACGAGTCAAAATGGTAGATTTTTTTTAGGTCAAAAAGACGCCGAGAGCTTGCTCGAGTCGTCTTTGGCCGAAAAAAAAATCTACCATTGACGATTAGAATCCATGAGGACTCAACAAGGCAATCAAGAGACGCCGAATCATATTTTACAGATTATTTTATAAATTAAAAGTATTGAAGTAGTTCCAAAGACGTTCGAATCTAGGTAGTGTAAAAATGTTGGATCATCGCTGTCAGTTGTCAGTCACTTGTCAACTGAGTGTCACGTCACAAAATAGATGTGAAATTATTTATTTTCAACAAGATTTAAACATTTATGTATACCTACGACTGATTACGGCGATTGAATTTTATTTTAACCGCATTATAACATTCTTGGTATGAAATTTGGTAGATTACCTAAAACTTTACAATGGAGTACTTATTAGGTGAACTCTTGTTCGGGGGCATCTACCTACTATGAAAAGAATGGACGAAACAAAACTGGTACGAAGGATATAAGAAGCGAAGACCAATTAGACGCGACACAGGAAGACCGAAGGACACCGGGGAGAGTTTATTAGAAGAGATTTGCATTTCAAAAGTTGACAAATTGAAAAAATAACTGATAGCTCAAAAAGAGGAGGACCTGCTCATATCCAGTGTTTAAAATAATGTTAAGTTCCTGTTGTTGGCTCGTGAGTTTTAGGAGAATGTTATAAAGTGCTACAAATTTACATTCCGGCGAGTGACTTTGGTGTAATTATAACAAGATACCACACAGTTTAAAATTACCCAACAATTTTCTGTACAAATCTGGTAACCGTATCTTTTTCTAAATCTGAATAAATGTTTACTTTGAGTATATTTTTACTTTTGCCATTTTAACCTCCCCACAACCGATATAAAAATGGGAGGTTACTGCAATCAGTCCAAAATTCGAAATTGAGATAACACCAGATCTTTACGTTTCAAGGTCTCAGGATCACGAAAAAGTGGTTTTTAAAAAAATGGGCAGCTACGGAAGCGGCTGGAACCTCCCCACTTGGTGAATGATCCAATCCTATCACCAATATCAAGTAAATTTTACTATTTACTATACCTAAGTTTTACTCCACCAAACCTAAGGTGTTTTCTGTGATTTTTCAAAATTTTACGATCTTTTGCCAAAAGGGTACTAAGCTTGAATACAATTTTGAAAACAAAATTTGAAAACTTTTCATGTGCTGATAGAAAAAATGGGAGTTCATTATTCAAGTTTCAAAGTTTATATGCCAAAATGGCACTTGCCGTTCGCCGATTGCCACCAAAATTAAATCAGCTCTTCGTCGGGTAGCGGTATCTCTACTTATCAAGTTTCAGCCAAATCGATCCAACAGTTTAGGCTGTAGCGTGTTATTTAATGTTTCCTTTAAATTTCGATTTTTTAGATTTTATGCCAAAAAGGCGCTAAGTGAGAATACAGTTTCAGATACAGAATTTCAAGGCCTTTCATGTGCTGATAAGAAAAATTAGTGTTCATCAGTCAAATTTCACAGTTTAGATGCCAAAAAGGCACTTAGCGTCTGCGGATTCGCAAGAAAATTAACTGGGCTCACCAGAAGGCCAACGCTAACATACATACCAAATTTCATTAAAATCCGATCGGTAGTTTCCGAGAAATCGTGCTCACATACGTACGTACGTACGTACGTACGTACGTACGTACATACACACAGACATTTTTTAAAAACCACTTTTTTGTGATCCTGGGACCTTGAAACGTAAAGATCTGGTGTTATCTCAATTTCGAATTTTGGAGTGATTGCAGTAACCTCCCATTTTTATATGGTTGTGGGGAGGTTAAAATGTCTGTGTGTATGTACGTACGTACGTACGTACGTATGTACGTACGTATGTACGTACGTATGTGAGCACGATTTCTCGGAAAGTGTCGAACGGATTTGAATGAAATTTGGAATGTGGTTTAGTGTTGGCCCTCTGGAGAGCCCAGTTAATTTTCTTGCCGATCCGCAAACGTCAACTGCCTTTTTGGCATACAAACTATGAAATTTGACTTATGAACACAATTTTTTTTTATCAGCACATAAAAGGTCTTCAAATTCTGTATCTAGAAATGTATTCATACTTAGCGCCTTTTTGGCACAAAATCAAAAAAATCGAAATTTGGAAGAAACATTAAATAACACGCTACAGTCCAAACTACTAGATCGATTTGGCTGAAATTTGGTAGGTAGAGATACCATTACCAGCCGAAGAGCTGATCTAATTTTGACGGCAATTGGCGAACGGTAAGTGCCATTTTGGCATACCAACTTTGAAACTTGAATAATGAACTCCCATTTTCTCTATCAACACATGAAAAGTCTTCAAATTTTGTTTTCAAAATTGTATTCAAACTTAGTGCCCTTTTGGCAAAAGATCGTCAAATTTAGAAAAATCACAGAAAGCACCTTAGGTTTGGTGGAGTGAAACTTAGATATAGTAAATAGTAACATTTACTTGATATTGGTGATAGGATTGGAAAATTCACCAAGTGGGGAGGTTCCAGCCGCTTCCGTAGCTGCCCATTTTTTTAATGACAGTTGTGTTAAATGTCGTAGGATTACCAGTTGATTTGAACTACGACTGTCGTCTTATCACTGTAATCTAGAGGTTGCTAGGTTACTGTGAACAAAATCTAGCTTTGGATTGGTTCAATACTTAATGTATAAAATAATCAATAACATTAAAAAATTTTTTTCGAGCCAAGCAATTTCTTTGAAGCTTTCACCATCATATAGGGAATTAAAACGGCTTTCAAATGAGGGGTTACATGAGGGACTGAAGTGGGTCATTCACTCCCATGAGACTGAAGTGCCGCTGCTAGATATTTTATAAAGAATCCATTGTTTCTTGCATTATTTTGATGAAACTACGTGAAAGTGACATTTTATTTTAACATTTTTCGACTATTTTGGGGTTAAATTAAATGGGAGTGCAAAAATAGCGTATATACCACACCCTCTCTTCGCTCGGGCAGTAAACTTTCACGCTCGGGATTAAATAATGCACTTCAGTCCTTTGGCTTTGCTATGTAATATACTATTGTATGTACCACTAACCATTGCTCCAAATTTAAAAATTCTATCACTTGTAATTTTTGGAGTAATTTTAATAAAAATTACTTATTGAGTCCTCAATGAAGGGGCGTAGCTCCCTTATGAAGGATTTACGTACTTACGTATGTTCATAGGAGTTTATCTTCCTAGAATGATGTAAAGAATGACGTCCCAGAATTAGGACTATGAGTTTCAATTCAGGAACACCCTGTATACTCGTATGTACATAGGTACATTGCATATTATTATTTATTTGTCATCAAAAATGATTTTGACACAACGACCAATTTGCATTTTTAACTTAGAAATTCATCATCAATTTCATTCAATGCTGCACGGGAAAATGATTTTGCTGTTGAGATATTAAATCCTGATTGTAAATATGACTTAATGGATTTGTGTATCAGTGACACAGTATAATATGAGGGTACGATATGATAATTGGGACCTAATATAAATCACATTACTCAGTTCAACGAATGTAATCATGAAATGGTTCATAAATATTAACAATACTTGTCAGAGATTCCGTAAAATACTTCCCCTTTATTTGGAATTGCATTAGCGTCGCTGAACAATGCCTGCATTAACTAGCCGAATCAAATACAAGGTTTAATAATTCTTTTTACCGATATAGAATTGATCAAAGTAAACTCCGCTGATTTAGTATAAAATGCGCATGCCATCAGCAAGAAAGTGGAACACACGGTATTTTTGCGACCTATCAATCCTAAATATTTATACCTCATATCATGTGAATTAAAATAACTAGAGGTGTGAATTTCGAAAATCTGTAAAATTGCAGTTAGTAATCGTAGATGTATGACTTAGGATAACGAAGAAAAACAAGGAGAGTTAGTGCAAAGCGATCATGCAATGCAATTTCGTGCTGACTGTATCCGTTAAGAGAATGCAAATTGCGCCCTGCATATCAACGAAAACAACAATAGCGCAGGAATAAAATATCGCCTATTTTAACTGGAATTGGGCTCATTCCCACAAACAATACGGGTTTCGTTAAGAAATGTGATGGATTTTGCTGGGGCAAAGCGAGTGGAGCTCGATTTTTCATTATGAAAGGACCAAGTAATCAACTCGTGCTATTGGTGAATGGTGGATAAATATTGGTAGTTGCCAAGAGAAATGAAAAGTTTGAATCGATTAGATAAGTTTGTTTCTCGGTTTGTTTGATTCATGTAAATTCTTTTTCTGCTGAGGTCACCAGCGGAAAGTACATAAGATAGTATACTTATCGTTACCAATGAAAACCAGAAAATGTAGAATAAATGAGTTTTAAAATAACAAAATAGTGGACGATGACTTTTTGATGTTAATGATCTAAGGGCCACTTTTACCATGTACCATCGTGATCAGAAAAAGCGAGTGCAGTCACGTAATTTTAGGCAAAAGCATTTCCAACAGAAGTTTTGGAAAATGCTTGTGTCAAAAGTCACGTCGCTGTACTCGTTTTTTCTGATGGTACGATACGAGTTATGAAAAGTCGGGGTTCGGAGTATGTTGCTATACCACGACCAATGAGACTCATGATAACCAACCCTGAGGTTTCATAAGTGCATGTTTTTGCCTGGCATGAAGTTAAACAAATTTCTTTACCAAGGTATCTTTGTTAAAAATAAGGGCTTCAACTTTAAAATGAAGAGCACTGTTGTATAAGAATGACGAATAATTTCTGGATATCTAACAGCAGTTGATAGTATCCGCTTAATAGATCCATTGCTCAATTAGGTAGGTACTGTTCGCATTCGATTTGGACCGATGATTTCCTTGAATATTTCAGTGTATGGATAATTCTTTTATTTGACTGACTCCGTCGTCACAGAAATGAAATGAGAACACTTCTTTTGGTCAAAGTTGAGGTTGCAAATATTACTGAGCAATTTCTGCCGCTCATGAATATTTTCGACCAAAACGCGTTGTGCTAATAATCAATTATGTAAACAGAATTCTAATTCATATATTCGTTTGAAGTCTGATAATACGCTAAATAATTGTCACAAAGTATAATAGAACGATGCTGGTATGCACTGATGCAAAATAAACTGGATATTCAAAGCGCACAGCTGTTTCTGTTATAAAAACATGATGTTGAAGAGGATAGTAATACAATGGGATAGCTTTATGCTTCAAAAAATTCAAGTTTAACATAGTTATAGCCAGCGTGAAAGAAATAAATTCAATTACTGCTGGTACAGTACCTCTGCCTATTATGAGTTTCAAGCCTGCAAAGCCTGTGCTAGAGCAGCACCTCCGGTTACATCGTTTTTGGTAATAAAATCAAACATTTATGGTGATTTGGCACGAACGGTGTCAAACATAAAACGATGAAGGCCTCTACTATTGACGTGATTTGATATTCGCATGTTAACGCGCGTTTATCTGTGTTGCGGGTTAGTACCGCTTGACCGCTATTCTCCAGAGATTCTCAAAATGTTTATCTAATTTTGGTGTTGGATCCAAAACACCATCATCCTCAGGTTGGGCTTTGGATCGCTTGACAGAGTCTGTCTTGCTATGTAGACAATATTATTATTCTTGAAGTGTAAAGCCAAAAATATATATGTACTCATATTAACATTCAAATAAGAAAAATACGACTGAGTTGTATTAACATTGCCTAACATCAAATAGGTATATTAATTAATTGTTAACAAGCATTACATTTTTGGGTGTGAGTCTGTGTTTCTGGTAAACCTCTATTGGTTACAATATGAGCTCTGTACTCTCAAAGCTCTAACTTTTTTATAAGCTTAATTTTTGTTTCAAGTTTCGACTACTCGGCACAGCGGATAATTCTATTATGAAACACATTTCAATTAAGTAGAGTTTCTTTGATATTAACTAATAAGTCGTTGCGGAATTTTTAAAACGGTTTAGATAAGCACGTCCCGTATGAAGATAATTGATTGGCCGATTCGATGTCTTACGACACTTGCAGCATCAATCACAACTTTTGTCGGTTTCAGCACTAGAATGAAAAATTCATTTGATGAAATACCTAACTACATAAAGAAATCTCAATTTACGTCACTGTAAATATGATTAATACCAGAATTTGAATATTACATAACAAACGTTTTATTTTGTGTGATGATGACTACTCCTACGACTGAAAAATCTATGTTTAAAAACTGTTAGGAGATCCCTGATTTATCATTTTCAGATATTGAGATTGGCGGCGAGTTAATGAAATATTCAAATATTCAATTCCCCTAGCCTGTGAAGTAACGTGTTATTTCACAACATTGTTGATTGCAATCTTTTAAGAAATATCCCTTTATAACGGCCTGGTTTTCATGCGATATAAGGGATGGCTGATGTCGGTTTCTTAAGGGCAATGTAGCTTGTCTGCTATGCAATGTATGTACGTTACACGCTTCATACTAATTTAATAATGCAGGGAGGATGAGCCCTGTTGATTTTTCTCATTTAAGATTCATACATAAATGTGTAGTTGACAAAATATTATGTAATTTTTGTGACAATGGTTCATTAATTCGTTGAAATAGATACAATACTTAAAAAGCATGATGGTATTTCTAATATTTAATATCTAATAATTATTTAACGTAGTCATTAATAATGACGGTAGGATCTCTCGTTTAATCGACGTATAGACGTATATAGAAGTGTTAAAGCGCTTATTGACATTAAAATTTATACTATTACAAAGACACATTTTGCGTTTAGCTGTACACAGGATGTTATTGATAAAATTAATTTATCGCATTTACATGCTCTAATAATATTAATATCGGTTAAATTAGTTTTGCAAATTTGTGGCAACATATTTGGCCTTCATCCAGGCACAACTATAATATCGTTGATGTAGAAAATTTGGTACGTAATTGGTTCTATTGGTTATTTATAGAAGGCATGAATTTCGGTCTCATAAGTAAAAATTATTGTGATGTTTATTGAAAGCTTGGTCCATTTTAAATGAGGAATATTGATGATGTTTGATCACACTAGGGTATAGATTGCTCCACAAAAATTACCTACTTACTCTTGGAACAATAAATGTATTAAATAATTGAAGATATATAATTCCTAATGGGGGGGTTGTACCACCAATGCAAATTGACATCACGTGTAAGATATTGCTTTTCTGGTGTCAAATTACAGGGCTTCATGAACGTTTCACTCCCTAGACTCCAACCCCCTATTTCACCACCCCCTCATGCTCTAAAGAAAGTTGGGTTTTCAATTTCACCACCCTAATCCAATTCTTTGAAAAATTACGGCGATTTAGACATTCACATTTGAACCCCTCATGATTTCACCCCTTTATGATTTACAGGGGTGAGTTTATTTCTACGGTGTTACATAATTTTTGTCACTTTGATGCAACGAGCAGGCATTGGGACGAATATTATTTAGCGCTTGCGCGAGTGATAATTTTTCAAAAACAACGCCTGCAAGTGTTAATCAGTGACAAAAATTATCAAGATATTGAGACCATGCGTTGTATTCGGCAAGACAATTCAACCACTTAATATTTCTCGCATTTGGCAATCACCACATGTACAAATTGCTATATTAATCACGCTGTGATTGGCTGAAACGGTTAATTCGTTACTTTTGATTGGTTTATAAAGTAAAATTTGAATTGTCCATCAAATCAAGCCGTCGAGGTTTATTCAGTGTTTCAGTTTCCTAAATTCCAATACGGCATAACTATATCCGCCAGCAATTTATAGAATTTCTTTTCAGTTTTGCTGTTTGGCTTACTCCTCCTCCTTAATCGCATAATAATCGGTAGCACGTTGCACATTCACAAAAACACAAGTCAATATTAACTTATTAACAAATTCTTATCTCCTTTTTCACTGTTTCTTAGTTTTACTATAGTTTTATAAGGTGTTAAACGCCTGAACAAGAATCGTACCGAATTACCGGCAATATTCAATTAGTGAGTACAGTAAATAAGTATACAGGATGGTTGCAAAATGAAACTTGGAACTTTTATATTTTTGAAGGATATTGACAGAAATTTTCTAGGCCTTCTAGATTTTGAATAACTACAGTCAACCTGTGATTCTTTTATGGCCGCCATATTTAATTTTGACACTATCAAATACAAAAAAATAGCTTTTTCAAAAATGTAGTAGCAGTCAACATGAACTTTGTCCGGAATTGACAATTGTTATGAATAATTTGTAAAATCAGCCTAAACTTAGATAAAAAACAATTGCAAAAAAGTACGCCGGCTTCTTCAATCTCTTAACAAGTGAAAACAATTGAATTCAACAATAATAAATTACGTCGTGCGGTCGTGTGACTCAGGCTTTCACATATTTTTTCAAAAACGTTAATGTTGGCTACATTTTTGATAAGCTAATTTCTCTGTGTATCCGGCTGTGTTAAAATTCAATATGGCGCCCATAAGAAAAAGAAAAGTTGACTGTCTTTATTCAAAATCTAGAAGGCCTAAAAATGTCTACCAATGCCATTCAGTTGACAGCTATCGAAAATATAAAAGTTCCAAGTTTAATTTAAATAACATATCAATCGTTGGCAAGATATTAATTTTTCTTTAAATTGGCAATTTTCAGATTTTTTGTGATAACTCAGGAACGAATTCTTAATCGCCCAGAAATAGCGCAACTTTTCTCTAATTTAACCGACCGGCGGACCTTTTATCGTTTAGAAGATCCCAATGGTGAGCATCGAAAAATTACCTACTCTGTATAATATACAGGGTGAATACCATTGGTATCCACGAGTGAGGCCAAAATTTCCGGAAATTTTTTGACATTTGCGACTGATTTCCGCGGCAAACAATCTGAAGTAAATGTCTAAAATTAATTTGCGGATATTTTAGGGATCACGAAATTGAAAAGAAATGATTTTTGACATTTAGTTTGACATAAAAATTTCCACTTATTAATTTCGTTTAGGTTGGTCTAGGTAGGTATGAAAAATTTCCAGGAAATCCTAGGGTTGCCATGGTAAACACACAGAAATCAATTTTTCTATTCGCTAATGATTAGTATCGTGCGATTTTCACTTATAATCTCACAAGAGCATTAATTCTTTCCGGAAATTTTTGGAGTGCATCCCAACAACGTATTAATCGGCCCGAGTGGAACACGAGGGCCCGATTACGTTGTTGGGATGCACGACTAAAATTTCCAGGAAATGAATTAATGCTCGAATGCAGATTCGGTAAGAAAATAGCAACGATACAGCCACAGAAATTGAATAGAAATGATTTTTGACATTTAATTTGACATAAAAATTTCCACTTATTAATTTCGTTTAGGTTGGTCTAGGTAGGTATGAAAAATTTCCAGGAAATCCTAGGGTTGCCATGGTAAACACACAGAAATCAATTTTTCTATTCGCTAATGATTAGTATCGTGCGATTTTCTTTAAAAATGCAATTTTCAGACTTTTTCGGAATAACTCAGAAACGAATCAAGATATCGGGGAATTCATTTCAGATTATTAAACACCAAGAAACAGCGCTACTTTTACCTGATTTAATCGACTCCGAGATCGGCTCCGTATATTTATTGTTTAGGAGTCGCCAATATGGTGTGGTGAGCAGGGAAAAACGAACCTTACGGTATATACTGAACGTATTTTAGATATTCCCAATGAAAGTACATAAATGAAAACCAAAAATGGACATTCTTAACAAAAACATCCAGTTTTTAAAATACTTAAGTTATTATTTTTGTGGCATCAGTTATTGTGATGAGTTTCCCTCGTGAGTTCCCTTAACATTATTGATTCTTTTATATGCGGCGCTGAATAGGTAGTCTTGTTGGAGGATTTTGTTATATCATACACAGTATATTCATCAGGTCAAAGGACACTACAACAATGTGTATTCAGCACTGAAATGTGTTTCTTCCTTTATTGCTAGATTTACTGTCTTCGATCTACCCCCTCGGGGAGCCCATCCGACCGGTCTGAGCAAACACCGGATCAACAACATAACATCAAATGGATTCTTATGGGATTACCTTCGGTGATTTATGTATATGTGTATATTTCATTTTATTTTGATCGTCATCGTCATCGCTTTAGAACGAAAGTGAAAGCAGTAAATTCAATAACGGTCACTTAGATGTTATTCAGAATTAAGGATAAACAACTATGACCTCAGGGGCGCTTTCATGGAGGGGGGATGGGAGGGGACTCTCCCCCCCCACTATCAGGTCAGTTGGCAAATTTGAGTTGGTATATTATAGTTAGTTGGCAATTTTCGGAAATCTCAATTGACTGTTTTATTTATTTTTTATGCCAATGTTAAAATTTTGCACTAGTCGAAACGTTGCTTTCGGCTTTCGCGTCGCTTTCAAGCTTAACCGGCGCTTAAAATGACGAGTATGATGTTTAAACGATGGAAAAAATATCCTTGTGATTTTAAACTTTAAGCGCCCAACACCCTTTTTAATTCAGGGGCGCATTGTGGAGATGTTCAGAGTGTTCCAAAAACAGAATGCTCGGGCAATTTCAGGGGCCTAGTGAATATAATAAAGTGCTTGGAAAACGCATGACCTTGAAAGTTCTAAAAAATTTCGCCTGCGGCGCCATTCACCTTTGCTTTGTTTATTTTTTTCCTTTGTTCTACAAAATCACACAAAAATTTTTTGAGTTGGGAAATTTTCATTGGTTAGTTGGCAAATCTTCAATGAGTAGTTGGCAAATTTATGAAGCTCCCCCCCCACATGGGTCCTCTTAAGTACGCCCCTGTATGGCCTACTGGGTAAATCGGGAATCGGGATCAAACGATAAACGATCCTCAATCCTGAGCAAGGAGAACGGGCAATCAGGGCGAGATTGTTATAAGATTGAACTGCCAAGACAAAGCATGACGACAAAATATGTTTTCAATAATGCAGCAGATGCATTAGAGCTTAGGGTTAGATGTTTATTTAACGTTTGTTTTAGGTTCAAGCTACCCTCTCTGGATGTTTTCATGCACACATTAAAAAGCCATAGAAAATCCATTTCATCTTCAATAACATCTCTTTTTTTGAAATCACCATTAAAATACATCGAAATCGTCATTTAAAAAATGGGAAGCAGAGAAGCGGCTGGAACCTCCTCCATCGCGTGGGTCCGTGAGGTTGTAGGCCAATTGAATACGAAAATTTTCAAACCGCTCGTCATTGTGACTAATTTCACACGTTCTGAAAACATTTACCTTTTTAAGGTTAATATACTGCCACATTTACTGTTAGTCCGCAAGTTTTAAACGAGAATGAGAATTTTCATTATTTTTCTCGGAAACGACAGAAACTGAATATATTTTTAGAATTAGAATTTAATGATCTTTATAATGATGGCATAAAAAATGAGGCCTTGCATTTAAAATTTCAATGTTGATATCTTACCGTGAATCAATTGTTTCCTAAAGCCCTCCAGCTCTTCAACAGGTGATCCAATCTCCATGTACTTATACCAAATTTGCAAAACTTCGGTTTTTTTACCCAAACGGCACCAAATGCGAATGCACTTTCTCCTATTTAAAACCAGAATTTGACGGCCTTTCTGATGGTAGTGTAAATCAACTTTACTGTGTTGTCAAGATGATCGAAAGCGAAAGCGAGATGATCGAGGTTCCGGTTGCTAGGTCCGAAAGTGTTACTTTTGGTGCATGGACAAAAAAGTGGATAAATATTTATAAATAATATACCGGGTGGACCAACACTATTGCCCACCTCAAAAATTGCCTTTTATTTTAAAGCTGGGACTTCGAAATTTTTACAGTGTATATGGCTACCAAGGACCCTTCAAATGAGGGCAAAAGTTTATCTGTCATGCAAAAACTGTGACGTCACGAAATTTTGAAATATCGTTTTTCCAAGAAAAAAAAAATTTTTACCCATAAAATCGTTTTTTGGGCTAATACCTTTATGTTAAGCCCATTTTTTTAAATTTCCGTCATCAGATTAGCCAACTGTAGCAAGCTAAAAATGGTCCATTTTAATTCACAAGTCGGCCACGTAAACAATTGACTACTATGCGAGGGCTTTCTTGGATAACAGCGTACGCTTTTTTCATCTGTCACCAGTTGACAGCGACACGACGTGGCCATTGAACTGCGAAATTGTTTTTAATTTTAATAAACGTGGATTTTTGTAACGAATAATGTTGAAATATCGGTTTAAACTGGGAATCCACCATTTAATTCGCCCACCCAAGGTGCCAGGAGAGGTTACGAACACGGACATTTAATCAGATGGCGGCGCGGCGTGAAGAGGGGCTCCAGTTTGTGTGAAGGGCTCCGGTTTGTGTGAGGGGGTTTTTTCAAATAGCCATTTCCATAATTCGCATTATTCCATACTTATGTAATTCCACAGGTAATTATTTTGTTGTTATGGCCTGTTTTGTAGTTGGCATTTTTAGGTTAAGTGAGTCGACTTAGTTTGCCCCGTTGAGACTAATATCGAGGACTAAGATATTCACAGCCCAGAATTTAACAGCAACTCGTGTCAAATAAGCACCAAGGAATCGTTTTGCATAACATAATTCATATTCAAAGATAAACTGTAATCGAAGGTGGTGCAAGTGTCAGTTTTCGATTGGCAAATACCTCGTAGGTACCTCCTAAACAAAATCAAGACGTTAATAATTGATGCTTTGAAGTTGGTGAAGCTCAAGTTATTATTTGAACAGCAGAAGCAAAAAGGTGCAATGTGGAATTTAATAATCATCATCATGGTGGGCAAATAAGGACTAATTAATCATTGATCACACGACAAGCCATCCAGTGCATAAACAAGATGTGTGTGTGTGCCTGAGTTTCAATTTTTGTCATTAGAATGAACTAAGAATACTGAGATTATTCTTTCGTTTATTAACAATAATTGCCTATTAAGTAAATTTAATAAAGCAGGCTTTCATATTTTTACTTGAATTTCGCGCATTTATTTCATTACGCGCGTTAATTTCCCGCTCAAACTCTTCCAACCCCTTTTAGCTAATCATTAGTCACCCACTAGTGTGATTAGTGTGTGAATTACAATAGTGTTGCAGTGTTTAGGTTGCTAATTTTGAGAAAAATTGCTATTTTGTGAAATCTTCAACCTCTTGAAGAGAAGTGTTTTCCAACTTAGTTTTACATACCTTCTTGTTAGCTGTTTTCACAGCTCTTATCCTGGTTTCCCTCCAGGGAAGCTTTCACGCGTTTTTCTGTGTTGTGAGTGTTAATTATAATTACGTGTAGAAGTGAATCTTGGTGAATTTCCTATACCTAGTGTTAATTAATAGTTTTATTCTATTTTAGTGGAGTGCATTTAATTTTTATCATGCCGATGCAACATCTTTCCTTTTCAGACAAGGTCGACATGATCTTGATTTTTGGAGAATGCCAGCAAAATGCAATGCAAGCAGCAGAATTGTATGCCCAACGTTACCCAGACAGACTTCAACCAGATAGACGAACATTTAAAAGAATTGTAGAGAAACTTAGAGAGACAGGCAGTTTGAAGCCCAAGAAAAAGACAGTGATAAATCCCGCTGTGACTCATGAAATCAATCAAGCTATTGTTTTGAACATAGCTGAAAATAATCCCCAAGTCAGCAGTCGAGAAATGAAGCAATCAAGCGGCATAAGTAAGTCATCGATTCTAAGAATATTAAAAAGGCACAAATTCCATGCATATCACATCGAACTGCATCAGGAACTACATGGAGAGGATTTTATGAACAGGGTGAGATTTTGCACGTGGGCCCAAGAGAAACTGCAGGAAAATCAGGACTTCTTCAAGTTTGTGCTTTTCACCGATGAATGCACATTCAAATCTAATGGGCACGTAAACAGGCATAATATGCACTATTGGTCGGTGGTTAACCCACATTGGATGAGAGAAGAAAAAACACAAGACATATGGTCACTGAACGTGTGGGGAGGAATTATTGACAACCGATTAGTTGGTCCATTCTTTTTTGAAGGCCATCTGACTGGTGCGATGTATGCAGAGTTCTTAAGAAATTCATTAGATGACTTACTAGAAGATGTGCCATTAAATGTGATCCAAAATTTGTGGTTTCAGCAAGATGGTGCGCCTCCACATTTCAGTCGAGAAGCTCGTGGTGTGGCAGATGAAAAGTTTCCAGATAAATGGATTGGTCGTGGTGGTCCAATTGCTTGGCCAGCTAGATCTCCCGATCTCACACCTATGGATTTTTTCACATGGGGAGTTGTGCAAGAAATTGTGTACAGAACACAGCCAACCACGAGACAAGACATGCAGCAACGACTCGTAGATGCCTTCCAGACAATCAATGAACGAAATACAGCAGCTACAGTCCAAAATTCATTTCAGCGACGTGCTCAGATGTGCATCGAAAGAGAAGGCCACCACTTTGAGCAGTACCTGTAATCAGGTAAGTACTTTTTGTGAAGTGATCTGTGCTATAGTGGTTGCAGTGCAGTGAATTTGGTGATGATTGTGTAGTGATGGGTTGTGGTAGTGAGTAATGCATCACTTTAGGTAAGTACAAGCCGTAAGTTCCTTGTACACAATTTTGTCTATGATGATTAGTAGAGCTCTTTCACAATATTTGAAGGATCCACAATTCTGAGACATCCAAAACAGCTAAAAGACCATAGTTTATGTAACACAATCAGTCAATCAAATTCAATTTATTGTTGTTAGTTTGATCATACAGGATTTAAGTTTCAATTTATATCCTTGAAAAATTATAATTATTGTGATTGCAACTTCAACTTTACAGCAACACACTTTCGCCAGCTAAAAACACTTGGTTTTACATCACCCTACAATTTACCAAACAATTTAACCCAACTAGTTAAGAAATGGCATCGGGCTATAATTCTTCTACCTTCGGCTACAGTTTATCTCTGAATTTTAATTATGTTAGTTGAAACGATAGTTTAACAATTCCTTTGCCCTTATTTAGATCAGATGATGTTAAATTTAGAGGCTGTAAATATCAATTTTGTTATGCAAAACGATTCCTTGGTCCTTATTTGACACGAGTTGCTGTTAAATTCTGGGCTGTGAATATCTTAGTCCTCGATATTAGTCTCAACGGGGCAAACTAAGTCGACTCACTTAACCTAAAAATGCCAACTAAAAAACAGGCCATAACAACAAAATAATTACCTGTGGAATTACATAAGTATGGAATAATGCGAATTATGGAAATGGCTATTTGAAAAAACCCCCTCACACAAACCGGAGCCCTTCACACAAACTGGAGCCCCTCTTCACGCCGCGCCGCCATCTGATTAAATGTCCGTGTTCGTAACCTCTCCTGGCACCTTGGGTGGGCGAATTAAATGGTGGATTCCCAGTTTAAACCGATATTTCAACATTATTCGTTACAAAAATCCACGTTTATTAAAATTAAAAACAATTTCGCAGTTCAATGGCCACGTCGTGTCGCTGTCAACTGGTGACAGATGAAAAAAGCGTACGCTGTTATCCAAGAAAGCCCTCGCATAGTAGTCAATTGTTTACGTGGCCGACTTGTGAATTAAAATGGACCATTTTTAGCTTGCTACAGTTGGCTAATCTGATGACGGAAATTTAAAAAAATGGGCTTAACATAAAGGTATTAGCCCAAAAAACGATTTTATGGGTAAAAAATTTTTTTTTCTTGGAAAAACGACATTTCAAAATTTCGTGACGTCACAGTTTTTGAATGACAGATAAACTTTTGCCCTCATTTGAAGGGTCCTTGGTAGCCATATACACTGTAAAAATTTCGAAGTCCCAGCTTTAAAATAAAGGGCAATTTTTGAGGTGGGCAATAGTGTTGGTCCACCCGGTATAAATTGTTTTACAAACAATTCCTATAGCGATTTGCAAAATTTGACGATCTGTCAAAAAAGTCCATGTTGGCTACATTTTTGAAAAGCTAATTAACCTCCCCAACCCCACAATTTAAAGAAATGAGAGGTTACTGCAATCACTAAAATTTTCGAATTCCAGATAAGACCGGATCTATACGTTTTGAGGTCTCAGGAATCCAAAAAAGTGGTTTTAAAAATGTGTCTGCGTGTATGTACAAATTGTACGTGGGTATGTACGTTTGTAAACATGCCACAGCCAAAACCACTACACCGATTTGGCTGAAAGGACCCTATCTGATATGCCCGGTTTTTGGGCCTCTTTTAGCTAGCAGCCTTAACTTTTTTCATAAACGAGTGTTTGAAACACTAGTGGGTACATATGAAATAGCCTCATGAATTAATGTAACCATAGTGTTAGGTGAGAATTGCAAAATATATGATGTTTTAAGTTTTGGCATAATTTAAGAAAAATTGTTTTGTAATAAGTGGATACGTTAAAGGCTTAAAGAACAATAGTAGCTGGCATGACTGATTCAAAAAAGGTCCCTCAACCGAAAGCTTCGTTCTTCCTGAGTTTGTGAGCAAAAAATAAAGAAACAGTCACGGCCAGCTACAAGCGGCCCAAATATGGGGCATATCCGATAGGGTCCTTTGGTACGTGGGCATCTGATAACCTAACTTAGATCTGAAAAGCTTTGCGGCCAATCGTGCAACCGGAATTGCCATTTTGGCACATCAACTTTTAAATTTTAAATGCAAACCCCCGAGAAAAGCAAATTACCATACAAAATTGACAGTGACGTTTAACCTTTGAACCAGCTACAACTCGACGACTCCACCCCCACAACTCATCCCCCTTCACTTCGACATGGAGGAAATTTAACCCTTGAACCACTACCCACAACTTGAAGGGAATATGGGAGATTACGGTATCTTTGAATTATTGTTCTTTTAAAATTAGCTCTGACGTGTTTTTGCATTTTCGGATGTAACCAGTGCTAAGGCCATAAAATGAAATAATAATTTTGATGACGCATAAGCTACGTTCTCGCGAAAAGTACGAGCCAACCTGTCCAATTCATTCCTGTTTAATTTCGTCAATGTCACATCCAATTTTCTACTGGAAACAAGAAACAAGTTATCCAGTTGTCATCTGTGTTCTTACACCAAGAAATTGTACGGAAAGGTGAGGTCGCTAGCATATAGACGTCATCAATTGTTTAAAATTGCTTTTTGAAGTGGAATTCTTTATAAAATCTAAAACAAAAAGGATGAACCTCGAATTATTCCAACAATAAAGAAATTTGTGATATACCGTAATGGCCCCTTAACTATATCGGAAATGAATGAACAAACTTCGGTCCATAAGAAATGCATGTAAAACAGGGCCCCCTTGATCTAATTGGATTTGAATTATGCACCTCATATGTCTATGTGGTTGACATTAAACAAACCTAGAAACGGCCGATAGATACGAATGTCAAATCTATCAAACCGTCTAGCAGCTTAACGTTTATGAACGCACCCCTGTGCACGTGCTGCGTGATGCAGCTACATTCCTACTTCGCGGGAATTTCGAAATGAAACACAATTTTAATAAGTATTTTTTTTTACCCAACAAATGGTCAGTTTAACGTAAAAAATGTCACTCCCATTATTCAGACTAATTGAATAGGTATATAATTTTCACCCAATCAACTCACTCCCTTCAACCCTTAGAACACATGGAGGAAATTTACCTAACCCTTGCCACAATCTTGAACCCAAAGATACTAATTCAACGTCAAAAATTTCGCCCACAGAACTCAACCCTTTTAAGCTCCAGAACAGAAATTAAATTGGATGTTTAGACATCTGCCGTGTGGCCTTTATAGCACGCTCACTTATTGCTATGCTTACTTTTTGACACTTATCGTTTCTGCCTTTTTAAATTTTTCGAACAATTTTATATTTTTGACTGATTTTGAATAAACGGATTTTTTCGTGTTTCTTCTTGATCACTAGCTAACAGTTATCTGCGTTCTATTGGTCGTTTTTTCATCAAACAAATGAGAATGCGGGGGCACTACAAGTACCTAAGTACAGATTTGTCAGATTTGCTCTCAATACCACTATTAAATCCAGACAACCACTAGATAAACAATGACTATGGTAGACATTTACAGAGATACACATCGCATTGATATGTAGGAATGTAGGTATCTTTCGTTGGCTTTTTAAATTTGCAGAGAAATTATCGGCAATAAATTCTGTTTTTCACTCCCTCAGGCCTGGGTTGTGGTAATAAAGGAAATAATTCTCATACGCTGTATACTTCGCCAATAATGGCGATGAATTAATTTTGAAAGAAAGGCTAATAAATCATCTCCACAATCGCAGATTTTCATACGGGATGTAACTGTTGTTTGAATTGGGAGCTGCTAAAATATGATTGCCAGTTTTTTCATTACATATTAATTTGCGTTATGTTTACCCACCAGCTTCCATCGAAGGTCTTCCCGTTGGTTGTCATCATTTCAAAGCAATTTCAATCGTCGATAATCTCAATTTCAATTAACCGTACCTACCCCTCATAACTCTCAAGGCATGTACAACATTCTATCGTTTAAGCATGGCCATTGAATGAAAGAAAATTCATTTCGGAGGGAGGCATTTAGAAAGAATTTTAAAAACGTTGTAGATTGAAGTCCTTACGAGATTCAGCAAGCAAATTTAAATTAAAATATTTGTAAGGTGATTTGATGCAAAAAATTGTGTAACCACCCTCGTGTAAGTAACCATAATACTAACGGTACGGGGTCGACCAAATCGGCTCAAAGGGTAACATGAACGAGAGACGAAGAGACCCGCATCATTTCAGTATTTGCTCAGCAAACACGACACCTCAATAAGGCGACAGATGGAGCTGTTGCATGTGTATAATATCAGTACACATCCCAATTTTGTCTTCCCCTCCGAGCTAAAATCTATGGCAACCATGTATGATGTACCCGGTGGAGTAAAAGGAGCCGCAATCCGTAAACTACTCCGGTTAAAGGTTAAGACAATAAGTGATCTGCTGTCTGTTGATGTTAATGAAAAGCTACACACCAGGCTAGATTAAATGGTTTGCTTGGAAAATGTTCAACTAGATACAGAGCAGCTGCAATCACCCAAAATAAATGATTGTTTTGAATCCACAAAATGAGTATTCAAGTTGACTTTATTGAGGATATTTAAATATCTCCTCGAAAAACAAATTACTGATTGTATTTGTAATTGCCGTTTGCACATAACCAAGTCTAGTTAAAACTTTGCGGATATTCTTGAAGAATGTAGGAATGGTAACGGCATGTTGCAGTATATAGTAAAGGCAAGTATAGTGCTTGTTGCAGGAACGGGAGCGGTTTCAATTAAAGCTGCGATATATTGCGGCATTACTGTCTGCTACTTTAGATGTCGTTACGCCCCTGCCCACCTATAATTTCTTTTTTCTTGCAGTGTTGCCGGTGCAAAACAATTAACCTTTATTACCGATTACATTAACGATACCTACCGTTCAATATGACATTCTTACAAACGAAACAAAACCACATAGGCTCTAGATGCAATCATGTAAGTACAATAGATCTGATGGATGAGCAATATACCGGGTGGACCAACACTATTGCCCACCTCAAAAATTGCCTTTTATTTTAAAGCTGGGACTTCGAAATTTTTACAGTGTATATGGCTACCAAGGACCCTTCAAATGAGGGCAAAAGTTTATCTGTCATGCAAAAACTGTGACGTCACGAAATTTTGAAATATCGTTTTTCCAAGAAAAAAAAAATTTTTACCCATAAAATCGTTTTTTGGGCTAATACCTTTATGTTAAGCCCATTTTTTTAAATTTCCGTCATCAGATTAGCCAACTGTAGCAAGCTAAAAATGGTCCATTTTAATTCACAAGTCGGCCACGTAAACAATTGACTACTATGCGAGGGCTTTCTTGGATAACAGCGTACGCTTTTTTCATCTGTCACCAGTTGACAGCGACACGACGTGGCCATTGAACTGCGAAATTGTTTTTAATTTTAATAAACGTGGATTTTTGTAACGAATAATGTTGAAATATCGGTTTAAACTGGGAATCCACCATTTAATTCGCCCACCCAAGGTGCCAGGAGAGGTTACGAACACGGACATTTAATCAGATGGCGGCGCGGCGTGAAGAGGGGCTCCAGTTTGTGTGAAGGGCTCCGGTTTGTGTGAGGGGGTTTTTTCAAATAGCCATTTCCATAATTCGCATTATTCCATACTTATGTAATTCCACAGGTAATTATTTTGTTGTTATGGCCTGTTTTGTAGTTGGCATTTTTAGGTTAAGTGAGTCGACTTAGTTTGCCCCGTTGAGACTAATATCGAGGACTAAGATATTCACAGCCCAGAATTTAACAGCAACTCGTGTCAAATAAGCACCAAGGAATCGTTTTGCATAACATAATTCATATTCAAAGATAAACTGTAATCGAAGGTGGTGCAAGTGTCAGTTTTCGATTGGCAAATACCTCGTAGGTACCTCCTAAACAAAATCAAGACGTTAATAATTGATGCTTTGAAGTTGGTGAAGCTCAAGTTATTATTTGAACAGCAGAAGCAAAAAGGTGCAATGTGGAATTTAATAATCATCATCATGGTGGGCAAATAAGGACTAATTAATCATTGATCACACGACAAGCCATCCAGTGCATAAACAAGATGTGTGTGTGTGCCTGAGTTTCAATTTTTGTCATTAGAATGAACTAAGAATACTGAGATTATTCTTTCGTTTATTAACAATAATTGCCTATTAAGTAAATTTAATAAAGCAGGCTTTCATATTTTTACTTGAATTTCGCGCATTTATTTCATTACGCGCGTTAATTTCCCGCTCAAACTCTTCCAACCCCTTTTAGCTAATCATTAGTCACCCACTAGTGTGATTAGTGTGTGAATTACAATAGTGTTGCAGTGTTTAGGTTGCTAATTTTGAGAAAAATTGCTATTTTGTGAAATCTTCAACCTCTTGAAGAGAAGTGTTTTCCAACTTAGTTTTACATACCTTCTTGTTAGCTGTTTTCACAGCTCTTATCCTGGTTTCCCTCCAGGGAAGCTTTCACGCGTTTTTCTGTGTTGTGAGTGTTAATTATAATTACGTGTAGAAGTGAATCTTGGTGAATTTCCTATACCTAGTGTTAATTAATAGTTTTATTCTATTTTAGTGGAGTGCATTTAATTTTTATCATGCCGATGCAACATCTTTCCTTTTCAGACAAGGTCGACATGATCTTGATTTTTGGAGAATGCCAGCAAAATGCAATGCAAGCAGCAGAATTGTATGCCCAACGTTACCCAGACAGACTTCAACCAGATAGACGAACATTTAAAAGAATTGTAGAGAAACTTAGAGAGACAGGCAGTTTGAAGCCCAAGAAAAAGACAGTGATAAATCCCGCTGTGACTCATGAAATCAATCAAGCTATTGTTTTGAACATAGCTGAAAATAATCCCCAAGTCAGCAGTCGAGAAATGAAGCAATCAAGCGGCATAAGTAAGTCATCGATTCTAAGAATATTAAAAAGGCACAAATTCCATGCATATCACATCGAACTGCATCAGGAACTACATGGAGAGGATTTTATGAACAGGGTGAGATTTTGCACGTGGGCCCAAGAGAAACTGCAGGAAAATCAGGACTTCTTCAAGTTTGTGCTTTTCACCGATGAATGCACATTCAAATCTAATGGGCACGTAAACAGGCATAATATGCACTATTGGTCGGTGGTTAACCCACATTGGATGAGAGAAGAAAAAACACAAGACATATGGTCACTGAACGTGTGGGGAGGAATTATTGACAACCGATTAGTTGGTCCATTCTTTTTTGAAGGCCATCTGACTGGTGCGATGTATGCAGAGTTCTTAAGAAATTCATTAGATGACTTACTAGAAGATGTGCCATTAAATGTGATCCAAAATTTGTGGTTTCAGCAAGATGGTGCGCCTCCACATTTCAGTCGAGAAGCTCGTGGTGTGGCAGATGAAAAGTTTCCAGATAAATGGATTGGTCGTGGTGGTCCAATTGCTTGGCCAGCTAGATCTCCCGATCTCACACCTATGGATTTTTTCACATGGGGAGTTGTGCAAGAAATTGTGTACAGAACACAGCCAACCACGAGACAAGACATGCAGCAACGACTCGTAGATGCCTTCCAGACAATCAATGAACGAAATACAGCAGCTACAGTCCAAAATTCATTTCAGCGACGTGCTCAGATGTGCATCGAAAGAGAAGGCCACCACTTTGAGCAGTACCTGTAATCAGGTAAGTACTTTTTGTGAAGTGATCTGTGCTATAGTGGTTGCAGTGCAGTGAATTTGGTGATGATTGTGTAGTGATGGGTTGTGGTAGTGAGTAATGCATCACTTTAGGTAAGTACAAGCCGTAAGTTCCTTGTACACAATTTTGTCTATGATGATTAGTAGAGCTCTTTCACAATATTTGAAGGATCCACAATTCTGAGACATCCAAAACAGCTAAAAGACCATAGTTTATGTAACACAATCAGTCAATCAAATTCAATTTATTGTTGTTAGTTTGATCATACAGGATTTAAGTTTCAATTTATATCCTTGAAAAATTATAATTATTGGGATTGCAACTTCAACTTTACAGCAACACACTTTCGCCAGCTAAAAACACTTGGTTTTACATCACCTTACAATTTACCAAACAATTTAACCCAACTAGTTAAGAAATGGCATCGGGCTATAATTCTTCTACCTTCGGCTACAGTTTATCTCTGAATTTTAATTATGTTAGTTGAAACGATAGTTTAACAATTCCTTTGCCCTTATTTAGATCAGATGATGTTAAATTTAGAGGCTGTAAATATCAATTTTGTTATGCAAAACGATTCCTTGGTCCTTATTTGACACGAGTTGCTGTTAAATTCTGGGCTGTGAATATCTTAGTCCTCGATATTAGTCTCAACGGGGCAAACTAAGTCGACTCACTTAACCTAAAAATGTCAACTAAAAAACAGGCCATAACAACAAAATAATTACCTGTGGAATTACATAAGTATGGAATAATGCGAATTATGGAAATGGCTATTTGAAAAAACCCCCTCACACAAACCGGAGCCCTTCACACAAACTGGAGCCCCTTTTCACCGCCATCTGATAAAATGTCCGTGTTCGTAACCTCTCCTGGCACCTTGGGTGGGCGAATTAAATGGTGGATGCCCAGTTTAAACCGATATTTCAACATTATTCGTTACAAAAATCCACGTTTATTAAAATTAAAAACAATTTCGCAGTTCAATGGCCGCGTCGTGTCGCTTGGTGTCGCTGTCAACTGGTGACAGATGAAAAAAGCGTACGCTGTTATCCAAGAAAGCCCTCGCATAGTAGTCAATTGTTTACGTGGCCGACTTGTGAATAAAAATGGACCATTTTTAGCTTGCTACAGTTGGCTAATCTGATGACGGAAATTTAAAAAAATGGGCTTAACATAAAGGTATTAGCCCAAAAAACGATTTTATGGGTAAAAATTTTTTTTTTCTTGGAAAAACGATATTTCAAAATTTCGTGACGTCACAGTTTTTGCATGACAGATAAACTTTTGCCGTCATTTGAAGGGTCCTTGGTAGCCATATACACTGTAAAAATTTCGAAGTCCCAGCTTTAAAATAAAGGGCAATTTTTGAGGTGGGCAATAGTGTTGGTCCACCCGGTACAAGGCGTCAGGGTCCAATAATTCAGATCAGAAGCCCTGAATTGCTTCATATTGTATAATTTTATGTTAGCTGCATTTTTTCCTGGATATTATAGTAACAAAACCTGATGCTAACAATGAAAATTTACATTGTTGTATTATACCTACAGTTATCTAGGAAATAGTGCATCTAACATTAAATTATCTTTATGAAGCAATTCAGGACACAAATCTGATTGGTTCACTCAGTGGCGTATTTAGAAAATTTGCTTAGGGGGGGCACACAATAACACTTCACTGATAGATGGTGGCAACGACGTGCGGGGGGGGGGGGGGGGGTAAAGCGCCGCAGGCTAAAATTTTTTTCATAATAATAGTAATAATAATTATAAGTTTTTCGCCGGTAAAGGTGCATTTTTGCTGCCTCTTGGTAAAAATGCACTTGTTTAATGACAATCGGTGAAAAAATGATGTGTTCAACAGGGCAAAAAAAAACAGATTTACTACCTTGCCTGGATTCCTTCAGCCGCGGCAGTAAATCTGCAATTTTTTTGCCTTATTAATAAACAAATAACTACTATGGATGGGGTATTACCAAAATAAAATGAATAATATGGAATTTAAGTAAGCAGAACTAAAAAAAAATAAAAGAAAACTACAAATATATTCGCATTCTTCGATTTTTTTGCTTGGCCAAAGTGTCCAGAACTCTCCAAATCGATTTTTCTTGGCGATGAACTTTTTCTATGTGTACCATGTTGATTTATATTTATTTACAGAAATAAAAATAGTTTTTTAAATGGCATTTGAAAATTATAATTATTATTACCTACTATTTGAGGGCGTTAGGGGGGGCACAGGCCCCCCGTGCCCCCCTCTAAATACGCCACTGGGTTCACTTACCTAAATATATTTCTACCTAACATGACAACTACTGGACCTTGGAAAATTTTATTTGTAAAACGTTAGAATTTGATGTCAAATACTCCATTAAAATGAAGTGCAAACGTTCTGACTTCTGCACGAAGGCGTAGAGGGGCCACAACAAAGTTTTAAAATTTGCAGAAAAAAAACTAATTTTAAAAACTTTGTTGCAATAGCAAATTGTCACTTGTAATAACTGACAATTGTCGCTCGTAACTGTAAGTGACAATAATTGTCATTTGTAGGTGACAATTAATAATAGTAATAATAATAGAGATTTATTTGCCCATTAAAGGTACAAAAAGGGTGGGAAATCAGTATATACTGTTTTTCATTCCTGCCCTAAAAGAACATGTAACAATAACAATACAAAAATGCTTAAAAGTTAAAACCAACAATAATCACAGCTTTTCTGCTTTTCAAAACAGATCAATTCCAGTGCGTTCTTTAAACTATACAATGATGAGGATTCATGAATCAATTTGTAATATTTATTTAGCAGTTTAGCGCCAACATATTTAAAACTATGCTCGAACTTTGATGTGTTATGGAATGGTTTATCAAACAAATAACACGACCTTAAATTATTGCAGTGTAGATCACAGCGCTTCTGAAATAGGTTATATAAATAGTCTGGTCGTTTGCAGGATATAATTTTGTAAAGAAGGGTCACATATTGAATTAAAAACACAAAAGAAATTTTTGATATCATCCGATCATTATAGAAAGGCGTAATGTGTTCAGTGTAAGGCACCTCAAAAGAAAATCTAAAACATGAATTTTGCAATTTCTGAATCCTATTTTTAACTTCCGACAATTCTCACTTGTAACTGACAATTGTCACTTGTAGCTGGCGATAATTCATTTAATGAAACAGACGAATGGCGTACGCCGAATGGGGTTAGTGGGGTTACCCCAATGAACATTTTTTGGTTTATAAAGGTGTTCACAACTTTGCGATCACCCAATAATAAAAACTAAGGTTCATTGCAAATGGTGCTCAAAACATTTCTGTCACAACAATATACCTCTTAAAGTGCTTAAGTGGCGAATCATATAAGAGGCCCGGTGACCAAAAACTGGTAACGCTGTAAAACTAAAACATTTATAATAAATGGTCATGGAAATATAACCGCAACCCTTATATAACTTGCTATGTATCCATTCTGCACAAGTTATCAGTTACCAAATTCAGTTACCGGAATACTTTGGTTACTCTTATAAAACAAAATTTATTACGGTTACCGAAAAGTTCCTGTTACCTCTGCTTCTTCTCCTTGTTTCTCTTCTAACTCCTCCATCATTATTTTATTATGTAGTTTCTCGCTCTGATTTACGGGAGAGGAAATGGTGTTTGTCCGTTCTACCACCAGATTTGTGAATGGCCATCACACCATCAGCTATACAGGCTGGTCCAACACTAGTGTCCAGCGGCAAAACGACCTTTTCCTTTGAAGCTAGAGTTTTGAATTTTTTACAGGGTGTATGGGTACTAAAAGCCCTCCAGATGGCCTTACATTTTTTTTGATTGGACCAAAAATGTGACGTCGCGAGATTTCAAATTGCGCTATTTTCATGGAATAAATAATTTTTGTCTATAGGTTGATTATTTTGGGCCCTAAGATTATGTTGACCAGATTTTTAATTTTTTTGAACGTCAGGTTAGCAAACTGCAGAAGGCAAAATAATCGTCATTTTATTTCATAAGGAGGCCGTGAAACAATATCGAAACGATGCGCCGTGTGTCCAACTTGAGTTCATCGGAGATTTAGAACTGTCAGTTGCTTGTCATGTTTTGACAGGGGCAATTGAGCTCCAGAATTATTAATTGATTGATTTATTCGAATAATTTAATATTCTTACAAAAAAATTATGTGAAAATCATCGAGTCTGTCCCGCGAAGTTTTAAACACGCGCAGACGCAAAGCGTGTTGTTTACATCTCGACAGTTGATGCCTGGAAGATGTGAAGATTAATCAATTTTTCAGCAGTTTATTTTCTTGCAAACACTCTCCAGAGGTTTACCTCATTTAATTATCAGTGAATTGAGTAAGTTTTTCAATTTTCTTTGTATTATTAGCAATACTGGTTAATTTAAGGTGTGAAGATTTGGACGACATGATCATCACAATCTACAAGAAACAGTTATTTACTACAATTACAAGATAAAGAAATAACGAAGGCAAGACTAGCAGAATTATTCGTCAGTATTAGTAATGAGAACGAGAAACTGAAACCCTGTCTGTCGAAGTGTCCGAACTTTTGGGGACTTGCAATGCGAATGAATCCGGGACTGGTTTTAAAATCATTCGTATTGTCTTTGTAAAACAATCAGCAAAACAGTAACAATTTCTGTTGGATTAAATTATGAATAAAGCACCACTAAACTTATTTATTTTAAGTCAGGTACACACACAATCTTTATGAAATGGTCTGAATATTCACTTGGAACAAAATTTATCACATTACTAATTCAACAATGTAGTTTATTTAGTTAAACGTAGTAAGGTTTCACTGCAATCTTGACACTAAACTAATCATTGCAGTCACTACACGAGTTCCTCAAACCAACACTGGTGCACAATATCCACACTTTTCCCTTGTAAAATGTAAACAGTCTTGGCTCAGAACATGATAATCATCAACAATTATTATTAAATTATTTGTAGTAGATGCCATAATCTTGTCGTTTAAATCCGAGTCCAAATCTTCAACATTACCTTCAATTAAACAGGGTTGTTTTTACAAATACAATGAAAGTTGAAAAACTTACCCAATTTACAGATAATTAAATGGGGTAAACCTCTGTAGGAGTTTGCAAGGAAATAAACTGCTACAAAGGTTATTCTTCGTGTCGGACTGCCGGCATCAGCTGTCGAGATGTAAATAACACGCTTTGCGTCTGCGCGTATTTAAAACTTCGCGGGACAGACTCGATGATTTTCACATAATTCTTTTGTAAGAATATTAAATTATTCGAATAAATCAATCGATTAATAATTCTGGAGCTCAATTGCCCCTGTCAAAACATGACAAGCAACTGACAGTTCTAAATCTCCGATGAACTCAAGTTGGACACACGGCGCATCGTTTCGATATTGTTTCACGGCCTCCTTATGAAATAAAATGACGATTATTTTGCCTTCTGCAGTTTGCTAACCTGACGTTCAAAAAAATTAAAAATCTGGTCAACATAATCTTAAGGCCCAAAATAATCAACCTATAGACAAAAATTATTTATTCCATGAAAATAGCGCAATTTGAAATCTCGTGACGTCACATTTTTGGTCCAATCAAAAAAAATGTAAGGCCATCTGGAGGGTTTTTAGTACCCATACACCCTGTAAAAAATTCAAAACTCTAGCTTCAAAGGAAAAGGTCGTTTTGCCGCTGGACACTAGTGTTGGACCAGCCTGTATATTAGTTGTGAATTTTCACACATTATGAAAATGCAATAAATGGAAATCTGGAGGTAAAAGAATTATGGCGAATACAATTTTACTGTGTAATTTGTTGATCTGCCTACTGAAAATTCACGCGCCCTTACTATTGTTAAAAATAGTTTGGTAGGGGAGAGTGTGTTAATGCGAACACTACTGTGTTAAATACCTATATTTTGTAATCACAATAATTATTATCACTACATTGTGTAACAGTTTGTATATAAGCAAAATATAGGTACATACCTATAATATGTAAGTGTGCGTTAAAATTCCTTTAAACAGTGACTTTTGCCGCTGCTTTTCGGTTTTTGAAATTAAATAATTTTATTTGGCGAAAATCTACATCCTTGAAAACGAAATCACTGGGTGATGGGCAGTTCCTATTTTGCTAACATAATTTCTCTTTCTGGGCAAAATGTGTCCTGATCTCCCCTAATATTTCTGGAGTTAAACAAAACATGGCAGCCGCTGCATAAATTTATGGGGAAATTATAAACTTTATCTATAACCATTGGGGATGTAATATAACTTAAGGTAGGAGTATGTCCTAAGATGACAAAAAGGGTGTCGTTATATATCTTGTGGTATTGTAAAATTGCTGATAGTGCCATCGCGGCTTCGAAGTGATAGGAGAATCCTTAAGTCATACATAATTGTTAGTCTTTCTAGCAACCTTATAAAACTTCAGTCTTCCAGTCACCGCCTCCGGCGTTTTAAACTCAAATTTATAACTTGAAATAGAAAAAGTGGTATGTCTTTTTTTGTGCAAACTGAAGAACCCGGCCATAAAAGCTGTCATTGTGTGCTGTACTCGTTGGGTGGAAAATTAGCAATATACCGGCCGCCCCTTTAATATTTGTGAACAAAATTTGTGAACAAATAAAAGATGAATAAAGAGGTCAAATGAAATAGGATGTAGGTTATGTTTCCATAAAAGATCTAGGCAAATGTTATATATGGGTTGTATTGGAAACTTATAGTTACATAAGCGTAGTCCAATGGTAACTATTTTTCACCGGTGTTACATAACGGTCTCACCCATAACTTAAAGTTTTAGCAATTTATTAGAGCAGCTGTGAAGACAACTATAAAAACACGCAACTTTCAGTTATATAAAAAGGTAACGGTGACCTTTATAAATTTGTCTTATATACTCTTTAGTTGCAGAAACTTGAGGTTTTATAAGGCGGTGGTATTGATGTTTCGGTAACCAAATTATAAATCCACAGGTAGTCGCTACTTGTAGTGATCTTTTAAAACTGCTATAGGCTTCTAACACCAATTAGTAATTTTATAAATTGATGTTACCAAATTATATATCACTGGAACCACTATAAACACTTTATAAAACAACCTGTGACTTCGAGTCCCCAGCGATGTTCATTGGGACGACTTCTGTGATTCCAGAAATTTTTGTTTTTTTTGCAGTTTTTAGAAAATGTACAGATTTATGCTCTTTCAGTACTTTTTGCACACTTTATTCTTTTGGCACCTCCCCCCCCCCTTTTCATGACTAATTTCTGCGCACGTCACTGAAGCAGTTCGAAGCGCCTGCCAGTTACAAGTGACAATTGTCAATTTGCTGATGCAACAAAGTTTTTTTTCAGAAAATTTTAAAAACTTTGTTGTGACCGCTGTACGCCTTCGTACTTCTGAGACATCCTGTATGCTCACACTTTCTAAATGCCGCCGACTTCTCCAGGAATTATAATAATTCTAATTCAGATTATTCGAAACATCGGCAGAATGAAGAAAACTTTTGGAATTCGTTTAACGCAACTTGTTGTTCCTGAGAATGAAGTCGCAAAATTAAATTCGCTAAATAAATAAAATACTCGCTACACTAAGTAACAAAAACGGAGATAAGAGATAGTCGTGCCGAATACTACCGTTTGCCAATTACCGACTGGAAGACGCGCTTTGAATCGGCAATGTCATTGTTCGCATAGAGGTAGGGCTCGATATAAAACAAGATTGCGCTCGGGCTCTGGAAATACATAAAGAATTCTGAAAATGTACTTCTGCTTACTGTGGCCCTCCACCGTCGGATTTCTCGCTAACCCTTTGATCAAAAAACAACCCTTCATGGCATTTGCAGTGATTGAGATTAGCCAGTAAATTCAAACGTGAATATGATTGCCTATCTATTGCCTTGACAATTTCATTTATCTGTCAAATTTAAATGCAATTTATCGCTTGCAAAATTTACGGCGCCTGGAATGAAACACCTGGTATGAGGATCAACTGAAGTCATAGCACTGTGCCCTGCACCACTTGAAGCTTTAACATGCTTATTTGTAATTCCTTTTCTTCTTAACTAATAAAATTATTCTTTTAACCTCCACAACCCCATCAAAATTTAAATCACTAAAATTTTCGAATTCGAGATAAGACCGGATCTATACGTTTTGAGGTCTCAGGAACCCAATTTTTTTAAAATCTGTCTGTATGTATGTACGTACGTACGTATGTGTGCTCTACAGCTCAAACTGCTGGAGCGATTTGGCTGAAATTTATTACATAGGCATCTCATAGCCTATAACTTAGATCTGAAAAGCTTTTGGAGTCAATCGTGCAACCTGGCAGCCTAAACTACTGGAGCGATTTGGATTAAATTTCGTGCAACCGGAAGTGTCATTTTGGCACATTAACTTTGAAATTTTAATACAAACCCCTATTTTTGACATCACCATAAGAACGGCCTGCTTCTGAGCATGTATTCACTCTTAATGCCTTTTTGGATCGATTTTCCATCAAAAATGTTAGAAAATGCTTGTGTCTAAAGTCATTCGTTGCACTCGTTTTTTCTCATCACTGTATTTAAAAATTATGAGGACTGGATGTCACCCTATCCTAACCTAACTTTACATTTCACAGTGAGCGATTTTGTCAGTTGATGATTGATTTTAACCCTACAATTTAAGAAAAAAATGCTATCAATAAAATTTGAGATAAGAGCAGATCCATAAGTTTTGAGGTCTCAGGAACCCAAAAAAGTAGTTTTAAAAATCTGTCTGTTTGTACGTGCGTACGTTTATAAACAATCTGCAGCCTAAACTACTAGACCGATTTGGCTCAAATTTGGTACATACACACCTCATAACCTAGTTTAGATCTGAACAGCTTCTGGAGCCAATCGTGCCATCGGAAATGCCATTTTGACACATCAACTTTGAAATTTTAAATGCAAAGTGTTAAATTGACTATAGTAGCACCTACACGGAAATTAAAGATTCATTTGATAGGGAGGTTCCAACTGCCCATTTTTTTAGCGCCAAAGCACAATGCACAAGTAATACGTTTCTAGGTAATTGAAAGGTGGTTGAGACTTAAGCAACTTTTAGCCTTTTTCTATGATTAGTTTCCATCTGCCTTGAAATACACGTAGTAGCGTTGCGGTAATTAAACTAAAGGAAGCAGAGTAATGGGGAAAAGAAAACCTTTAATCGGCACACTTCCGACCGCATCAAACGAAAACCTCGCGATTTAATATTTCCTCGAGTGAAATCCATTTTGCCACCACATGTTTAAATTAAATTCTAATTTCCTGCAAATACTTCGAGATTGAGCGGACACGCAGGATATTCAATTTTCCTTTCTTACACATTAATAAAGTTTTGAAATATTCGCCTTCTGCTAGCTGTTGTGCACATTTTTCTGACACCCCTTAAACATTAATGAAAGAGGGGGGAAGGCAGGTAAAGGAAACTTTTAATGGTCGATATTTTAGGTGTCTTCTCATATTTTATACGACTCTGACGTTCAGAATGGCGGACGCATTTGTGTTTATTAAAAGTCTCATGTCCGAGATTTGAGATTAAACTGAAAATGGCACCACAAGATAAACTGCGAAATTAAATAAAGGAGCATATAAAACGCCAGCATCAGCTAGAGAATCGGTGATTGTCTCATGAATCATTGATGGGGTTGTTAAATGTTCAATTTATAGCATGGGTTGGTTTTCATTATTGCGTTACCTGCCCGGGTGGTTTTTATTGTGATAAGTTGATTACGTTGTCATTCTTAAGAATTTCTGACTGAAATATCTCTCAATATTGTATGAAACCCAATTTGCATTTTTCGAATGAATAATGATTAGGTTACACTTGCTGGTATGCTTTCTATCATCTACTTACCTGTGGAATAAAAAGTTTTTTATTTTCACAATAAAATATGATGGGTACTCGGTGTACCTACAACCACTAACTTATATTATGTACCTACAGTGCAGTGGTCGGAAGTAATGCATTACAAGTAATGAAATTACTTTAGCTGGTAATGAGTAATTGTAATGCATAACTTTTTTTAAATAGTAATGGCAATGGGTAATTGTAATGCATTACATATTTTTAGTAATTGTAATGGAAAACCATTACTTTTTCCATTACGTTTTTTACCCTTAATTGATAAACGCAAAAATAAAACTTTTATGAAAAATGTAATTCTGTGAAATGAAATAACCACAACAGGAAGTAGCTAGGTACTACTGGTATCAGAGTTAACCCTAACCCAACGGGGTTCTGTTTACCTACCGCCTCCAATAGCAAACATTGATACATTTCCTCCAATTTTTAAGTAGCGATATTCTCTGCAATTACTCCAGATTAAATATTTGTACAGAATTGAAATCATTTCCTAGCTGAAGAAAATAAAATTAACTTTAGCCATCTCAAACAGCGGTAAATTTTGAAACGCAATTGTTATTCAAAATAAATTAAAATTAAATAATAAATTTACTGTTTTAAAATAATACACCTACAGTTTTTTTATAAAGTGTCATTTTTTAAAATTCCAATTAGAGTTGGCCGTGTCTGGAATGACGTATGTTTCAATTTACTGCAGATCTCAAAATCTGTCAGCTACAATTAGAAATTTAAGAAATGTCACGTTAAAAGTAATGTATAAAGTAATGCATTACATTTATTAAGTAATTGTAATTGTAATGCATTACTTTTTGAAAAAAGTAATTAGTAATTGTAATGCATTACAATTTCGACGAAGTAATGTGTAATGGTAATGAATTACTTTTTAAAAGTAATGTTCTGACCACTGCTACAGTGCTTCTCAAAAGTAGGTAAGGCATCATAAATGCAAGAACCGAAGAATATATTTTGGAAGTGTACTGGGAGAGGTCAGGTCAGGCGTCGGTATATCACTTAACGTTTAATCAACGGTAGTAAGACCACGTTGAGTCAACGTCTTCGTTGCACTTGAAATTGATGTAACAGCGCAGCGGTTGAAAAGAGATGTATCAATTAACGTTTCCTTAACGTTCAAAAAATGCTGAAACTCAACCATATACCTATAATAATAATTTTAGTAAAATTGGTTGATCTGTTAAGTTGAATCCACGTTAGTCGAACACGTAGCGTCAACGTTACACTTGAAATCAATGCATATGTCTGACCCGTGGTTGAAAAGAATTTTATAACTTAACGTTTTCTTAACGTCGAAAACATACCGGTTTAAATTAACCATATTTCGATATCAAAACTGGTTGATCTGCTAAGTTAAGCCAACGTTACTAAACAACGTAGAATCAACGTTTTATAGTTACACCTGAAATAATTCATACCTAATGATGGTTGAATAACAGTTTATCAGATAACGTTTTCTTAACATAGAAAGATTACTGTTTAAAATCAAGGTCATCGGTTGGTTTGTTAAGTTAAATCATAATGTTAGTAAAACACGTTTTGATCAAGGTTACTAGGTTGATAAACAAATTTTTTTAAATAATTTTATAATCAAAAATGCTCATAGATGTGCATTAATATTCTCTAACCGATTTCACATATTAGGTACTACTACTTCACAGCATCTTTTATCATTGTTTTTATGTTCTAGAAATGTAGCTTGTTGTCGATAGGTATCTTATAATTTTTCCTCAACGAATTCAATATTTTCTGGCTATAAAAGTTATTAACGTCAGAGTTTATTAGCGTGAGGGTTTGTATTACTTCGTTTTGACATTTCGGTGGCATTGCGTGATTCTGTTCTAAAATAATATTCACTAATTCAGATAGGTTATTCTGCGGAAAGAAAGAAAAGGTCGCCGTTGATTCTAGCTAGCTGACATCTTTGTACAATATTCAGTTACCTAATTTAATTTTGTATTAAGCCCGTGGAAATGCAATGCGCTGCGATTGGTGGCATTAGGTAAAGTACATAAATACTTAAAGAGTAATTTGTAGAAGTTTTAGGAAGAGTTTCAAATAATAAATAACCACAACGATGGAACATTTAGTAGTTAAAGAAGTAGCAAAGTAATCGGTAAAACCTGCGCTGCACCTTCTGTTCCTAAGAAATTGCGCATAAAATTTTCAAGATACTTCGTCTCTGAACGGTTTTTCTGACACTCACCACGATATATCAGCTCTAATGCCGTCCGTTCGTTTCCGGAAACTTTTTATACTTATTTTTTTACAAGACTCGGCAGCAGTCTCTTAAAAAACTTAACATTTGTCTGAAATTCGTCAATGCTCCCTACTTCTGTTATCAGTGAACTCACTGTGATTTGTTCTGTTCTTTCGATACAAAAATATAGTTGTCAACCCTTTCAAATATTCTCCTTACATTGAAATGATTTTTAAGCTGCGCACGCTATTCTTCCATTACAAAAGACATAAACCCCAGCTTGACCAAGTAAAAAACATCTGCATGTGATTTATTTCACTATTTTTTGTATCTCATTAAGTAATTTGAAATGTATATTACGACGCAGGATATATTGCAGTTATATTTCAGCTTTTTATTACCAGCTGGGCCTCTCAGCGGAGGAGTAAAGTAAAAATGCTTTAGATTACTAGAACAATATATATGTACCACGATAGCGTAATTATTACTTATAGTGTTTAAAATGACCCTGCAAAATGACATTTCCTTATTTATTACAATATTCATCGGCTGGTTAATTTTGTGATTCTAGTTCCGCACGAATAAGATATGTTATATTTATATAGGTGTACCTGACGAAAAAATTGGCATAGCATTTAACTTTTTAGTGCCGGAGCAAAATGCGAGGCACTCTTGGTTTTTAACCAAGGTCGCGCGTGGGGCGGTTGTCGATGTCTGATGCTCCCTGCGCTCATTTACAAAAATCTAAAATACAAATGTTTTTCACCCCTAAAATGACATTTTTCGAAAAAATGCGATAATATGTCCTTTTGCTAGGAAAAATTCAAAAAGGTTCCTTTTAGTCCCTAAAATGGAAATTTTCTAAAAAGTTGCACTAAGGTTTTTGATCCCGCAATACAACAACTGTCGAATCCGATAGTAAGAATATGCTTTTTTGTAAAATAAGATGAAACAAGGGCCCTTTTGCCACTGAAATGAGATTTTTCGAAAAAATGGCACAAAGGTTTTCGGCTTGAAAAAAAATCAGCTATCAAATCCGGTAATAACAATATACAGTTATGCATAGATTTTTTTTCACGGCACAATTTTTAAGGGCACAAGTGTGAATAGATTTTTAGAAGCGGAATTCGAAGAGCATTCATATGCTAACGCGCAAAATGGGGGTTTGCATTATTTAAATTTTTAAAGTTGATGTGCCAAAAAGGCACTTTCCGTGAACCGATGCGGTCCAAATTCTAATCAGCACCTACAAATCTCCCACTGAATATGTACGCTAAATTTCATCTCAATAGGTAGTTTGAGCTGCACCGTGATCACAGACAGACAGACAGACAGACAGACATTTTTCAAAAACCGTTTTTTCGGATTCCCAGGACCCTGAGACGTAAAGATTTGATGTTTTTGGCGATTTGATTTTTCGATCGGCTTCATTATCTTGCTTCGCGAAGCGTAGAAGTTAGGAAACTTCCTTCTTTAAATATCCATAAAAATCGTGAATCTGTCTGTCTCGAACTTTAAGCATTTAGGTGCAAGGGCCCTCCTAGCTCAAAATTTTAGGGGGCTAATTTGTAAGGTAGAAGCTTTGAAAGTGCGCCGCACAGGCAAAAATTATTAAAAATTTCTAAGCAGTTCAAAATGTTAATGTATAAGGATCAAATTACTTTTTGTACGGTTTCCTGTAATTGGGCCTAGTGCCTGTTGGAATTATTAAAATAAAATAAATTATGTGTATAAGTAAGTAAAAGTTAATTCCCATAAGGAGAATTTTTTGTCGAAGTCGCATTTCTTACATAAAGAGGGAATCAAGCATAAAAAAGGACACCTCTAATATAAAGATTGCCAACAATATTAGCTCCCCCCCTAGGACCGCCCTTGCATAGGTGCTACATATTTTGTTGCCCAGGCGCTATGTTAATAAAAAAAATTGCAGCAGAGAATCAATGCAGTAATTTGGGATAGGTATAGTGTTTTACTGTTATCAAAAAATTTCGATTTTTTTGTCGAAAGAGCATCAATAGGAATTTACTTTGTTTTATTTAAAACCTTCTAAGTTTTGAGCATTGACAATCAAATTAGCTTTTCAAAAATGTAGCCTACATGAACTTTTTTGAAAAAACATGCCAAAGTTTGTCACATACACGATCTCAAAACCTGCTTTATTATCGTTTAGAATTTAATTGTTTTCCACGTCAAAAGGAATCTAATTGTTTTCCACGTCAAAAAGGATCAAAAAGTTGGTGAATCTTTCTCATACTTTTTTTAACTTCTTCGCTTGAGCGTAGCAAGTTAATAAAAGTGGTTTTTGAAAAATGTCTGTCTGTGTGTTATTCATCATCCTGCAGCTCAAACTACTGAATGTATCTAGATGAAATTTGGCACACATATTTAGTGGGCAATTTGTAGGTGTAGGTTAGATTTAGGCACACATCGGTTCATGGACATTTTAAATGCAAACCCACATTTTTAGCACAATCATATGAAAGCTCTTCGAAATTTGCTTCTGAAACTGAATTCACATATGGCTTACCTTTTGGTCAAAAAACGGAGAGGGGAAAAAAAACCTGTGCTTAACTGCATATTTTTATTACCGGATGTGATAGCCGATTTTCAGCTATGACACCCACGTACCAAATTTCAGTAAAATCGGATCAATGAGCTGAGCTGTGGAGCGTTTACAAACATACGTACCTACAAACATACAGACAGATTTTAAAAACTAATTTTTTGGACTCCTGGGATCTCGAAACATATAGATTTGGTAATAACTCACTTTCGAAAATTTTAGTGATTGCAGTAAATTCCCATTTTTTTAGATTGTGGGGTTGGGGGGGTTAAAAGGCCACTTTTTGAGTTTTTCTTAGCAAAAGAGCAATTATTATTCTCGAATTCGATAGCTGTTGCATTGCCGGGAAAACCTTAGTGCCATTTTTTCAAAAAATTACACTTTGCGGGTGAAAAACGTTTGTATTTTAGATTCTAGTAAATGACCACTGCGCCGGGCGCAATACGCACGATAGCATCAGCGATCGACAACCGCCCGCACGCGGCGGCCTCTGACTCACAGATTCTGATTTGGTTTAAAGTTGCCAAAACACAAACAACAACAAAATATATGTATAAAGAATATGATCATTTTCAAGCGATATTTGACTATGCAAATCTTCTTTTGGACCTCTATAACTCTGGGAAATATTAAAAGCAGAGAGTTGCGGTTGCGGGCGTTTTATTCACAGTATAGTCTCGAACAAAAAAGCTAATATGCATTTTTCACATAAATGTTGGACGAGTCATAAAAAGTAGCCATTTTCAGGCGATTTTCGAAATTTTTCCACCAAATTTGAACCGATGGTGTCTTTGATTTCGACAAGTTTCTCAACAGATTCGCCGATAGGCAAATACAAATCATAATACTTAAAATGTACACTTTTAAAGCAAAAATTACGCTTATGAAAATTAACTCATTGTTAAGGCAAAAAGTCTACCGACTGGCCTAATAGACCGACACACAGACAGTTTTCAAAAACCAATTTTTTGGGTTCCCAGGACCCTACAACTTAATGGATGTTTTTGTCTATTCGATTTTTCCACCGATTTTATTAACTGCTTGAAGTTAGAATTAAATCGTATTATCTCATGCATGCATGTAAATCCCTACACATACCTATATATTGCAAGCGTACGCGGCATACTTTATGTATGTAAGTTTGTATAATACCTATAACAGTTGCATCAATGAGTTGTGGAATCTAATGCCTGTTGTATTTTGAATAGATTTCGATTCTGGAGCAATGTTACATTTTCAGCTGCCGTAATTAAGTGCTTTCATTTTGTAACATTGTTCTCGCAACCGTTAACATGTTTCGTCTGTGTGTTGGATGGTAGCTAATTAATTAACAGAGCCCGAAACAAATCATTCAACCTGTTGTTCAGCATTGCAGGAAATCTCTCTCATCAGGAGCCATGTACCTAGTAATTTTTGGTAACTGCATTATTTGAACTAAACTGCCCGACAGTTGAAATGGTCCACCCGGAAATTTGAGTCGCATTCAAAATGCCATAACTTCGAAAACAGTTGATGGATTTGTATGGCCTTTTTATATCGTATAGTAAATTTCATTGGCTACCACACAGTATGTTGTCGGTTTCATTATGACTTCCCTTTATTTGTATACAGGGCGTCAAATGCAGATACTGCAAACTAGCGGAAGTTTAGACCACTCCCAATTCTTGAAAAAAAATATCTAATTTTTTTTGACCGATTCAGGGAACGTATTAGGTCCAACCCTCGGGACGTTTTTTTTAATTTTCCTCCAGCCCCCCTAGTTAGGCCGCAGTGCCAAAAAATCAGTTTTTTCGTGGATCGTTAATAGCGGCCTTAGCTTTTGACAAATTTTTAATTTGTTGTGGGCATTGTAACACAAAAACATCACTCAAGGACACCATGGATTTGAAATTAGCCTTAGACAAGATTTCCTAGAAAAGGGGGCCCATTGAAACGGATCCAAACTTATATTATCTCCCAAAATAATCTTTAACTGACGCGCCTTAAAGTTTAAATGATGTCCTCATGGAGGCATTTCTTCTGAACATTTTAAGATGCTCCCTGATTAAATCCGGTTACAATTGCCGGTGTTGATACCAGCGCTTTGTCTGACGGTTTTCGGACAGATTGCAGTCATTTCGCATGCCTGTATTTTCATGAAACTAAGGCGATGTAAATTTTGACAAAACTGTCACATGGCCTGAAGGATGGTTACTTGGTCAACGAAGGTACGACCCTTTGTTTCAATTTTCGTCTCCTTGACTTTATGAATTTATAGACGAACATTTTATCCTAAAACCGTCATCAAAGGAATTGGTATCAACATAGGCAATTGTAATCGGATTCCAGCAAGGAGCATTTCAAAATGTTCAGAAGAAATGCCTCTATGAGGACATCGCTTGACCTTTAGGGTGCGTCAATTGAAGATCATTTTGGGAGACAGAATAAGTTTGGGTCCGCTTCAATGAGCCCCCTTTTCTAGGAAATTTTGTCTCATGCCAATTTCAAATCCATGGTGTTCTTGAGTGATGTTTTTGGATTACAATACCTCCAATAAATTAAAAATTTCTTTAAAGCTAATGCCGCTATTAACCATCAACGAAAATACAGATATTTTGGAACTGCGCCCTAACTAGGAGGGCTAGAGGAAAATTCAAAAAAACGTTTCGAGGGATAAACCTCTTGCGTTCCCTGAACCAGTTAAAAAAAACCAGAAAATTTCATTGAAGAATACGGAGTGGTCTAAACTTCCGCTAGTTTGCAGTACCTGCATTTGACACCCTGTATACAAATAAAGGGAGGTATAAATAAAACGTACAATATACTGTGTGATAGCCAATTAAATTTACCATCCGACGTAAAAAGGCCATTCAAATCCATCGACTCCTTTAGGAGTTATGGCATTTTGAATGTGAGTCAAATTTTCGGGTGGACCATTTCAATTGTCGGGCAGTTTATTATATTATTATCGCATCATAGGTTTCTATCACTAAAGCTTCATCAAAATGCGCCCAATTGCAGGGTGCACCATATTGTTCCCAATTTCAGAATTGCCAATATTGTGGATCGCACGGTGCATACCAATTTTTAACAAACGTCTAGAACTTTGATCACAAGACCGTAAGTTGGGAGACTCCTGGCTAGATCTAGAAATGTCCATCTATGTAAATCAAAGCAGCAAACAAAAGATTGAACAGATAACTAAGTCTCGCTAACGAGCAGTTTAGGAGAAATATCTGCTACGTAGGGAAAATCCAATATCTTAGATAATTATCATGTTTCAGCAATAGGTCGGATTTGGAGTTGTAATACGTACATAGTTTGGTTGCAATATCTGACTTTACGACGTTCGATTGTAAGCCAAGCTCGGGTCTTCGTTAGAATGCGGTTGCTATGTGTAACTTAGGACCAGTAATTATAATTACTAGCACAAACTCTAGCAACGCTCCTCAGTGAAAATCGACGATCTAAATCTAACAATCTTAGCCTGTAAACTAAACCTTCCGCACCGCAATGCTCAAGATGATCTCTCTTATCTCATCACTTTTATATTATGTCCTAATGCCGACTTTAAGTTACAGCTCGAAAAGTATTTTACTAACTTTATTCGGACTTAAAAATAAAACCGCTTTCGGAAACTTCGTATATTAAAGAAAAGTTTGAAAGAGTGGCCTGATCAGCCTCAAGAGAATACCTATACACCGTTAAGGCAAAGCGAAAATAGTTTCATGAATACCTGCTACATGTAAATTGATTTTGGATTTAATTAGCTTACATTCTTTACTGGTTTAGAAATGTACGTTTTGTAATATTGGAAAATTATTTTCAGGACAGGAAACAGAAGCTATACTGGCCAGCTATTTAAACGCAGCCGTGGAAGGTTTCGCTTTATGTCACTTGTTGTAGGTCAATATCGTCAATATCGACAAGGCGACACACACTTAAGGTTAACTTTTCAACATAACGTGTAAAAATGTCATTTTGACTAATATTGAGATCAACTGGTGGGATAAGAAATAGGATTTTTCAAGTGGGGTGACAATGTTCAATATTCATACTTACCTAAGGACCATTAAACATTGAGATATTACTCGAGGAAGTTCAGAATTTTTTATGCAAAAGTATGCTTTGATTTTTATCTTATACTCTCTATACAGGGTGACACAAGCTCATGGTACACCCCCCTTTTTTTCCTTATTTTTGGATGAATTTTTTGAAACTTGGAACATCGAATGTACTTATCAAAGGCCACTTTTTGACATATTAATCAAAATTTTACCACTTCCGGTTTTACCGGAAATGACATCAACTTTTTATTTTCAAATTGAACACCCCATATATCAATACATTTTTGGAATCTACTTAATTTTCTGAATCCAATGATACCACATAAGTGACATTTCAAGTGTCAAAATAATTTTTGAGTCCAATTTTATCTTTCAATCTAGACGGTTGTGACCCCGCCAATGTTACTCTAATGGACCATAGTAACCATGGAAAATTTTTAGTCACGTCAAAAACCTTACATTTTTTGACTTATGAGGTGATTAAGGTTGCCGAAACAGTTTTTTCATGAGAACTCTATTTTTTCAAATGGTACCATAATGGTACCGATACACTGTTGGAAAGTACGTTTAATAAGGAATCTATCCATGTGCGCGAATTTTGCAAACGTCAAATTCTTTTGTTTTTCATAGCTATCTTACCTATTGCTATTAAATTATAATAAAATAGATTTTTTTCAACTCTTTGGTCTGAACTTTAGATATTTATTAGTCCCAATTTTAAAATAGGCACATGGATAGATTCCTTATTAAACGTACTTTCCAACGGTGTATCGGTACCATTATGGTACCATTGGAAAAAATAGAGTTTTCATGAAAAAACTGTTTCGGCAACCTTAATCACCTAATAAGTCAAAAAATGTAAGGTTTTTGACGTGACTAAAAATTTTCCATGGTTACTATGGTCCATTAGAGTAACATTGGGGGGGTCACAACCGTCTAGATTGAAAGACAAAATTGAACTCAAAAATTATTTTGACACTTGAAATGTCACTTATGTGGTATCATTGGATTCAGAAAATTAAGTAGATTCCAAAAATGTATTGATATATGGGGCGTTCCATTTGAAAATAAAAAGTTGACGTCATTTCCGGTAAAACCGGAAGTGGTAAAATTTTGATTAATATGTCAAAAAGTGGCCTTTGATAAGTACATTCGATGTTCCAAGTTTCAAAAAATTCATCCAAAAAATAAGGAAAAAAAGGGGGGTGTACCATGAGCTTGTGTCACCCTGTATACTATATGAAATTATTACACTCTGAGACGGGAGACGGGAGTCTCAGAGTGCAATAATTTCAGCCACAGATTCCTTGCATGAAAATAAAAGACCCGTATTTTTTTGTTTCGCTAGATGGGCCCCCGTTTCGTCACTAGGGCTCCTCAAAAATTTGCCCCAAAAATTGAAAATTAATTCCCACGTTCTAACCATTCAATTTATTTTACTGAAATTTCCCACAAGACCATTAACGATGAAAATTTTAATAATGTAACTGATGATTTCGTGAATTCGTCCCAATCTTTTTGTTAACATAATTAAATTTCCTATTTAATTACACACCATCCGATGGTTCATTGAATTCAGAAACTACGCTACCTCTTGCACTTTTGCAGTAAAATGCACCATTTCCGAGTAAAATTAAGGAATGTGGACTGTATATAGCCACACGATTCTGATGTGGTTGTTGACAGACTTATCAAGCCAGCTATGGTGTGATTAATGTCAAGGGTTTGTGAAAATTTCATATTACTGTCAGTTTTTGAACCAAAATACGATCTTTTGTTATTGTAGTATAATTAATTTTTTTCACTACTAGCCTTAAAACGTACCATTATTGACTTATCTTTGAGTTTCGCACCTCAGGCTTGGGCCGCTTGGGCTAAAATAGTTCTTATCTACCTTGGTCAATAATATACTACAATTTATTAATAAATAAAATAAGAAATAATCACCTGGCACATTGCAGGAATGCAAAAATTACAGTAACAAGACATAAATTTGAAACTTTGACAAAGCCCTGACATTACTCGCGCCATAGCTATCTTCATAATTCTGTCAATAATCACATCAGCATTTCGCCGTATATGGCTCCACATTATAATAATAGGACTTTATTGTAAAAAACAAGTTACAATTACATTCCTCAATTTTACTCGGAAATGGTGCATTTTACAGAAAAAGTGCAAAAGGTAGCGTAGTTCTAAATTCAATGGACCATTGGATGGTGTGTAATTAAATAGGAAATTTAATTACGTTAACAAAACGATTTGGCCGAAAATGTTGAAGGCGCTCCAGGGAAAAACCTGGAAAAGTCATGGAATCTAGTTTTCCTTGAAAAATCATGGAATTGTCAGGGAAGATTCAGAAAATTCTGGAATTTTTTTTTTCGGCTAACCAATTTAGAAAATTTTAAAGTCAAAGCACTTCTAACGTACGCGGGAGTTTGGGAGTCAGGCTTTTTTCTGTTGATTTGTTAAGCGAGCTTTCAGTTCTGTCAAAATTCCTGTTAGTGTCAATAATAAACAGTAACAATTAAGGTTGGATGGGATCATTTGTAGTTAATTATAGTCTATTGGTATTACTGTTTGTGTTGCGAGGTTTGTTAATTCAGAACTGAAGGCCCTTCTCAATCCAACAGAAAAAAACCCGACTTAGACTTCTCTTTTGGAGTTTAGACGACTACATATTATTTAGGGGCGGAATTTCAATCGAAGGTTAACCACCAGGTGTGTTAGTTATCCAATCAAATAAGTCCATTTCAAAACCTTCTGTTCTGATTATTTGATTGAATAACCAACATATCCGTAGGCTAACCTTCGATTGAAATTCCGGCCCTTTGTAAATTTGTTAAAACTACCTACCTAGTTTTTTATTTAATGTTTTATTCTCGATTTTATTATTACAAATTCTCAAATATTAAAAATTCGGTGATCTGATATACGTATATTTAATTAAAATTTCCGAGGAGGAATTTTGGTGTACATACAATCATGAGAACTTTTTCTCAAATTTTGGAAAAGCTTTTTCATGTAGAAATTATGGTAGGTAGTTTTAGTGTACAGATTTTTACCCAGTTGTCACCCCCTCGCAAAATTTCGTACCATAGTGCTGAATTTTTAAAAAAGGGTCCTGGGAAACCTGGAAATTGGCTGTAGCCTAGCAACCAAATCGTCAAATTTAGGCTAAACCGACTTTCATCCAGGATTTGAACAAACGGTCGTTATACGTATAATTACTTCGTCACCACATAAGACCACTCTCGCTCATTTTCAAACTTGCATCGTTAATTCGTTACTAAAAAATTGGCAATCTCGGAGACGGTAGAAACTTCTACTTTTTCACAGAATTTGTAAATGTAGCAACTTTATTTAATCAAGGTCGGGCGTGCGGGCGGTTGTCGATGGCTTTAGTAAAACCTAAAATACACCCCTAAAATGATATTTTTCCAAAAAATGGCACTAAGGTTTTCGATCCGGCATTGCAACATCTATCGAATTCGATAATGATAATATGCGCTTTTGCTAAGAAAAATTCAAAAAAGGACCTTTTTGTCCTTAAAATGAAAATTTTCTAAAAAATTGTGCTAAGGTTTTTGATCCGGCAATACAACAGCTGTCTAATCCGATAGTAAGAATATGCTTTTTTGTAAAATAAATTGAAACAAGGGCCCTTTTGACTCTAAAATTACATTTTTCGAAAAAAATCGCATTAGAGTTTTCGGTTTGAAAAAAAATCGCCTATCAAATCCCCTAATAAAAATAATAATAATAATAATAGGTTTTTTTTCACGGCACCATTTTTTGGTCAAGAGGGCACAAGTGTGAATAAATTTTTATAAGCACAATTCGAAGGGCATTCATATGGTAACGCGAAAAATGGGGGTTTGCATTTAAATTTTTAAAGTTGATGTGCCAAAAAGGCACTTTCCGTGAAACGATGTGGCCCAAATTCTAATCAGCACCTACAAATCTCCCACTGAATAGGTGTGTCATATTTCATCTCGATATGTTCAGTAGTTTGAGCTGTAGCGTGATCACAGACATTTTTGAAAAACCACTTTTTCGGATTCCCAGGACCCTGAAACGTAAAGATTTGGTGTTTTCGGCGATTCGATTTTTCGATCGATTTTATTAACTTGCTTCGCGAAGCGTAGAAGTTAAAAATAGCTAAAAATGTTGGTTTGGATTTATTGGCGGTAAGTGCCTATATTATTTTGTGTAGACTCTATTAGTGCCGTAGCAGAATGCGGAGGTACTCTTGTCTTAGCTTATTCGCTCGCTCGCTCGCTCGATCGCTCCTCAGTCTGTCCGTCGGATAACTTGAGAACGGATTGAGATATCGAGCTGAAACTTGGTAGGCAGCTTCGTCTCCCGAAAAGTAAGGCGGGGATTGCTTTTGGGCCATATCGGACCAAGGGGGTGGGAGCTAGGGGTGAAAAACCGAAAAACTACTAATTGCAATAACTCGAGAACTAGTGGAGATATCTTGCTGAAAATTAGTATGCACGTTCGACCTTCAAGTCTGTTGAAAGTGAGGGGGTGCCAATTTCGGGGGATGAAATTTAGGGGATGAAAACCACAAAAAATATGATAACTCCGCAAGGGTTGCACGCAGCTGTCGGAAACTCAACGTACACACATATATCGGTGAAATCTTGTGGGGGATGCATTTTTTCGTAAAATCGAACAAATGGGGTGGAAATTAGGGGTAGCAACTCGAAATTCCGCTTAATAAGTACTAGTCGAAATTGGCGTCATTCGATAGCTTTCCATTAATTATTCAAAAAAGGTGTCATTCATATTTTGCGAAAAACCACCCTTATAGGCGCTACAACCCCTAACATGCAGAAACACAAAAATACGAGAACTCAAAAACTACTCAACGTATCAAGGCAGAATTTGGTTTGTGAATTTCCAGTGACATTATAGGTGGATGGACAAATTTTCAAAAATATCTAACAAAGGGGATGAAATTTAAGGGTTGAAACTTGAAATTTCTTCAAGTAAATGGTAGGCTAAAATTACGGGGTTCGATAGATTTCGGTCAACTATTGAAAAAAGGTCTTATGAGTTTTCGATCTAAAACCAACCCCTGGGCCATTAACCACCCCTAACTCTTTGCAAGTCGATAATTATATTTTATTTATTTTTTCTGAAACCCTATTGGTTTATTTATGAACAACTGAAGTCAGTAAATACGCAAGGAGTTATGTCACACCGGAAAAATAAACTCAACCCTGTAAATCATAAAGGGGTGAAATCATGAGGTGTTGAAAACATGAATCTACAAATTACCTTAATTTTTAAACGAATTGGGTTAGGGTGGTGAAATTGAAAACACAACTTCCTTTAGGGCATGTGGGGGTGGTGAAATAGGGGGTTGGAGTTTAGGGGTTGAAACGTCCATAAAGCCCTGTAATTTGACACAGAGAAGCAATATCTTCTGCGAAACTGTGACATCTTACACACTGCATCTTCGAGAAGGGAAGATCGAATTTTAGGAGAAAATTATCGAAGGGGATGAAAGTTAGGGGTGGAAACTCGAATTTTCAATGAAGAATGTATAGTTGAAAATATTACCATTCGATAGCTTTCTATTGATGGTACAAAAAAGGTCTTATTCATCATTCGCGAAAAACGACCCTTAAAGGCGGTACAACCCCCTAACATGCCGAAACAAAAAAATGCGAGAACTCAAAAACTGCTCAACGTATCAGGGCTAAATTTGATGTGGTAATTTACAGCGCCACTGTAGGCGGATGGGCAAATTTTCATTAATATCTAACAAGGGGGATGAAATTTAAGGGTTGAAACTGGAAATTTTTTCATGTAAGTGGTGGAATAAAATTATGGGGTTCAATAGATTTCGGTCAACCATTGAAAAAAGTCTTATGAGTCTTCATCCTAAAACCAACCCCTACGCTACTAACAACCCCTAAGCCCTAGCAAGCGGAGTAAATATATTTCATTTATTTTTTTTTTGCTTTCTTCTAATTTGTTATTAATTTAAAGTGATTTTCATTAATTTTTGACCCATCCACAATTTTTCAACGCCTTTCATGATATGTGAACCCTCAAAGAGCAAAATTTACCCAGACCGCTTCTTTTTCGGGTGATTTCCGCTGGTTAATTTTGTAAAATTCGCGCAGTTTTGCCTTATGAATTGTTCTTGCCTTTTTCACTTTTTCGACCCCTTCGCAATGTTTCAACCCCCAAAAGTCAAATTTGCATAATTGGCTTATTTTCGTGTTATTTTCTGTAATTCTACTTAATTACGATTAATTCTCATCCCTTTTAACTTTTCATCCCCCTTTACAATTTTTCAACCCCCTAAGTGTTTATTTTGCAAAATTCACATAATTTAGTTTTCCTTCGGTAATAAATTGAACTCAATTGGATTATGTTTTTCTTTTTCACTTTTCCAACCCCCTTCGCAACATTTCAACCCCCAAAATCTAAATTTGCATAATTGGTTTACTTTCCTGTTATTTTCTGTAATTCTGCTTAATTACGATTAATTCTCATCCACTTTGACGTTTCATCCCCCTTTACAATTTATCAACCCCCTAGGTGTTAGTTTTGCCAAATTCGGATATTTTCGTTTTTCTTCTGTAATAAATTGAACCCATTTGGATGATGATTAAATTTTTCACTTTTTTCATCCCCCTTCGCAATGTTTCAAGTCTTCAAATGCTAAATTTACATAATTGGGTTAATTTGGTGTTATTTTCCGTAATTTTACCTAGCCACGGTTAATCCTGATACCTTTTGATTTTTCATCCACCTTTACGATTTTTCAACCCCCTAAGTGCTAATTTTGCAAAATTCGCATAATTTCGTTTTTCGACGGTTATAAAATTGAACGCATTTGGGATTCAGTTTACCTTTTACAATTTTTCAGTTTCCTTCGCAATAGGTAGGTATAAGTGCTTATTTCAACCCCCACAAAAGTTTTTACTGCATAATTTGGTTATTTTAGTGTTTTATTTCGTAATTCTACTTAATCCACACTTCATTTTCATTCCTCTTGACTTTTCATCACCTTTTTTCATTACCTTGGACTTCTCATTCCCTTTTTCAACCCCCTTAGTGCTAATTCTACATACCTACTTCGCAAATATGATGTTTTTTTGTTAACTCTCTACTGTTTAATTATGTACGGCCAATTTTCATAATTTCGTCTTTTTAACACCACTGTGCGTCTGCGGAGGCACTACTACTAGGTGCAGATTTATAAAATCTGCACCCGACTCCACCAGTAAATTCAGCTCGCCCCTACATACACATTAACAAGGTAAACATCTACAGGGACACACATCGCATTGATATACATCTTTCGTTGGCTTTTGTTTTTGATGTTAAATTGAAGTTCGCGATATATTAATCCTCTCATAGAAATGAGAAAACACCATTCTCAAACTTCGCGCCAAAAAACTCCCATCACAGCCATTCAAACTCAGTTTTCTTACATGATGTGACAACGTCGCTGCCTACTTTGACCCAATGTCTTTCATTCATAAATCTTAGACATTTTATAGTAGTTATAATTGCCAGTAGGTACAAAGGTACAAAATTCCAGCCCAATCAACTAATAACGTACTACTTACCGCCTTTATTTTTAGCTATCTACAAATAATCTGCAAAGAAAGTCATTGCAATTTTCTTGTTTAGCGTCCAACAGGATAAGCGTTCTTAGGCAGAGCGGAACGCTTTATGGTGCTAAACTCCACAATAATTAGTCCTTTCAGACTCGTTAGATATTGAAATGGTGATTTCCCAACGGCAACAATCAAAACTAAGACTAAATAGCGATACATGGTTGATTGTGAGGGGTTGCGAGGAAACAGCGGCATCGTCATCTTATTTGTATGTAAATCCTCGCGAGCTGCTAGCTGCGAATCGCTGGAGGCTTATTACAGATTCATAGAGGACGCCACTGTCGCTGACAGAGGTGAGATTTGGGGTCGCCAGGATTCATCACTCCAATTAGTGTTTAATCTAGGGGGCAGACTGCGGCGGACCTGTTTGTTATTATCCCATTTCGTTTCCTAAAATGTTAATTAATATTGCTAGTTCGTTTTAATTAACTTCAAGTATAGACATAAATTTTATAGGTAGGTATCGATATAGGTATTAATAAGGCATAGAACCAAAACTTGAAATTTTGAAGCCGGGGAGATTTTACCTCTTTACCTCTTTAATTTTGAAAAATCCCAGGAAGCGCTTAGGTTACGTAAAATTTACGTATATTAGCAAGTAGGAAAATTTATTTAATTTTGGTGGCAAACTGTCGTTCGAAATTTACAATGCCTAAAAAATTCCTGGCAATGCCATTCGATTGACAGCTGTCAAAAATATAAAAGTTATAAGTTTCGGAGAATTCTCTTCAAATTCTTAATCACCAAGAAATAGCGCAACTTTTCTCTAATTTAACCGACTCCGTGTCTCTTACGGTTTAGGACTTAGGAGATGCTAATGGCGAGCGGTGTAAAAAGGAACCACCCTGTATAGCAGTCCATCAGAAATAACATCATCAGTCATTGCAATGACGTCAGTGTTCTAAGTCGGACCATCCCTGTATTTATAATTTAAATCCGCTTGTCCTCGCCTTCCTGAAAAATTCACGTTATGCAAGTTTCACGAATTTAAACAAGGGTGAACAAACGTGCCTTCCAACGCTAAATAATACATCATCATGTTAGAAACACGCGTTAAGTGACACCATAAATGAACACCTTTATACAAATTCGCCTCAAAATGGGAAATTAATCTTTTCCCTAAGTAACCCGTGAAATCCCACACGTAGTCCGCCTGGCATCCTTGTATCCTTACCATATTTGATCTCGCTTTGAATGGTTAATTGAGGTTTATTAAGAACTTAATGCCTATGTCATATCCCCTTCTTTGTGTTTCCCTTTGCGCTGAAATTCCATGTATTTCAGGAGTACTCAGCCGTTGCTTGTGTTGAAATGGAACATTACAGATATCTGATCTAGAAGGAAACTCAATTCACCAGGGTTACTCACATTTTAGTTCTTATCAGCTAGCATACGCTTTGACAATGAAACATTTTTACCAAATAATCCTATTTCCAATTAATAGTAAAGAAAGGAAAGGTCATCGCATCGACAGAATATATCGACACAGGCCTTCTTAGATTTGGTAGTATTTAATGCAGATTATTTTTTTATTTTTAATTATCGAATCTACCACATAATAATAAAATTGTCAATCTCGGGATGCTGGAAACTTCTACTTTTTCACAGAATTTGTAAATATAGAAATGGAAGAGAATAAAACGTAAAGATTTGATGTTTTTGGCGATTCGATTTCAGTACCTATCTTTTCAATAAAAAAAGCCTCGACCAGATTTGAACTCAGGTTAAAAACACACCGCTTTTCCCAGTTAGCGCGCTTCTCCAGGCACACAGCAGCGATCTTTTGGTGAAACGCATGTGAGAGAGCTACTTGAATTCGTCCTACTTCTTTCATGGCATTTACCCGAATTTACTGGCTGCATACAGATAAATTTTATCGGTCGTCTAATCACAATTATTATTAAATTTAAACAAAAATAGAATAAAAGTCAACCATTCACCCTATTTAGACCGCCTCAGTGATTTAAAACGTGAACGCTGAGTAAACGGTTGAAGATATAACAAAATCATAAATATAAGAATTGTTGGCTAAGAAAAGATCTACCATAAAATGCGCGACAGCATATACGTATCTATGAAGAATAGCCCACAACAAACACTCAAACCGATTTTCAAAAAAAAATGTACACACAAAAACAATTATTGTAGGCTGCCTATCCACTGTCGCGGATCTATTTGTTGGCAACAATTCTTCTGTATAAGATTTTGTTTCACCTTCAAACGTTTGGGCAGCTTTCGCGCTCCCTATGTAAACGTACGGGAGGCGCCCGGGCGCTCCATATAGACGTATCCTGATATAATGTAATTGACCGGTTTGATATCTTCAGTAGTTTCGGTTGTAGCGCGTGTCTGATGATTTTTTTGCCAAAGGACTATACATTTTTAGAAGCAGAATTGCATAACTCTGAAACAATTGCCGTTATAGAAAAAAGGTATATACCGTATTTGTCAAGAATTTAATACATGTAATAAGTATTTTCCACCTACGGAATACTAGACAGGAGATATCTGCAAAAGGATGATTGTGGGGCCCATTTTTCCAATGTAGGGACGCGAGCTCGAACCCCACGAGGTCGCAAAATCAGTATGTTATACAGGACATAAAACTCTACCGATACACTAAATTTCAAAAATCCGCAATTTTTTTCAAAGAAAAACTACCCATTGACTGGGCTATATGATGGGGGATGTGAAAAATGGAGGTTTGCGTTTAAAATGTTGAAGTTTATGTGCCCAGATGGCACTTTCCTCGGGTCAATTTGGCCCAAAGTCTAACCAGTTCTTACTTGAATCAATGTGCACATACCAAATTTCGGTCAGTTCGGTCAAATAGTTTGTGCCGTAGCGTATTTGCAGACACACAGATAGACAGACATTTTTCAAAAAGTTTTTTTTTTGATTCCCAGGACCCTAAAACGTAAAGATTTGATGTTTTTAACGATCCGATTTTTCGATCGGTTCCAGTAACTGCTCCGCGGACCGTAGAAGTTAAAACTGTCTTCAAAGTAGAGTTCTTTAGTATGTACAATGCAGTAGGGCACACGTATTCTGTTCTGTGTGAAGAAATAGAGTAGAGGTACGCTAAAACTTGCTCAATAAATTGACACAATATTAATAATAATAATAATAATGCAGGGGGTTTTAGGATCGAGTTGATGAGATGGTTATTACCATGTGTGAAAATATAAAAAATGAAAATACCTCGATATCCAACAAAACGAATTAGAATAAATTGGCCATTGGTCTGTTACGTTGGCTAAACTGAGAGTGACATTCATGTAGCAGTATATAAATTATTTTGACAATGAAGCCACAGAGGACACTGGACAGAAACTTAACACTATTGAATCAGTTTAAGCCAAGTTAACTCACTTTTCCATTATTCCACTATTCTATTATCTTATTTTGACTTAAGTCATAAATCGTCGTTCGAGATTGTCATCTAGAAATGCAAAAAAAATCTCTTTACTTTATTTCATAAAGGAGGTGTCATATATCTGCAAACCAGATACCTATACATGAGAAAAGACACATGTTTAGGATAACAATGTGGGTTAGTGTGGTTGTTACAGCTTTGCAGTTAACTGAAAATCCGCCGGTTTGTGTAAAATTTATCGATGCGACTGCTAAATTATTTAACTTTAAAACAACCCAACATTCTTACTACAGTAGGTAGGTAGGTACATTCAACGAGATATTATGCTGGTGGGTGGCTGATCTTGAAGTGGGTGGATTCAGCAATTTAGGACTGTTTAAATTATTAAATTGAAGGTAATGAAGCAAATATCCAAGTCGAGCCTTCAAATATGGGGGCGGACAATATGTAGGTAAGTACATTTATACGAATAGATGTACCTAGATGCAAACACTTAAGTATTGTAAAATTGCTGACATTTGGCTAGTTCTCTACTTTTGTATGATTAATCGATTTTGTATCCCCTTTAAATTTCAATCTCTCCGAGGTCTTTAAAGATAGACTTGAACCAAAAAGTGAACTGTAGTGGATAGTTTACCTCGACGTACAGACAAATTTTTGAAGGTCCAACTTAAATAAATATGAATATAATTTGTTTTTTTTTTAAATGGAACACCTAGTATATTTTTCTACAGTTGGATAGCAAATAATTTTCTGATTTTCTGATTACTACAATATAGTTCACTAAGCACTTCAGACTGATAACTTCTCAACAAGCATTTTTTTAAACTTGATGAGAATACTTAAAAATTGTAACTTTCGGATTCCAAAAATGATGCTTTTCATTGGAAAAAATTGCACGCACCATTGTTAAAACAACTAATTGACAGATACAGGTAAACAAACTTTTATTTCATAGCATTCTTTCTTAGCAAATTTTTTGAAAAATCACAAAACTGTTTTTTCCTTCAGAATATATCAGTCAAAAATGCCTAGTGTGCTATATTGTAGTAACCAGAAAATTATTTGCTATAGATCTGTAGAAAATATACTACGTGTTCCATATTTTTTAAGTTTGACCGTCGAGGTGAACTCCAGACCATGCCCTACGATTCGCTTTTTGATTCAAGTCAGTACGTATTGTTACAAGTCAATTTTTCTTGAAAAAATCATTTGTCTTAGAAAGCGCACTCATAGTTTAAAATCAAACTCAAAATTGTATTAGTCTTGACTCCTTGAGATCACAGTTCAGGATCACTCAGAGCATCGAAAATGCCCTTTATTGTAAAGCTCCTGAAGAATGCTTTTATTTATTTCCCAACGTACTTTGAAAATTTAATACCGTACACGTCAAAGTGACAACTACCACCCTGGGCCGTAGTTACGAGGTTATTTCTACTTTTTGGTGCCCGTTACTGCTGTTTCATTCTACAATCGATTTTCCTTTTTCTGAGCGTGTACATAATTTTCTAAATGACTAATAGCTGCATTGCACAAAGTTAAAAACTACGAATGGCGACCACAGACACCAGACAATTTGCAGAAAATTTAATTCTAAACAATATTGAATAAGACTCCTTTTTCCCAGAAACTGAGATATTCGCGAAAAAACTCTCTTTGCCGACTGGACTATAAGTCGGATCGGAAATTTAGTTTGACAAGTTTTAATGTCACAATTTTGTACTTAAATGAAATGTTTGCCTGAATACCACAATAGAGTAGGAAAGCGTAGAGCTGCCATGATATTTGATGGCTTTTTATTTTGTAATTTACAGAAAATATGTAAATTTACAGAAAAAAGTTCTGAGAGCACCGCTACCAAGTTGTACAGGGTAGTCCAAACTCATTAATACACGGCTCTTACGGCCAAATTTTAAGATGAATAGAATAAAAAATTCATGGTAAATGGTTGCATAATTTAGCAATAAACAAAAAGTACATAAATTGAGCAGCAAATTTTTAAATTAAAATTCTTATTAATAAGGATGTTTTTTCAGAAAGCAAGATTTTTAGTTTTTGGTGATTTTATTAATTAACAGCTTGATAACAGCCCGATTAAAAATGTAGCAAAATGGCTCGTAATCCTGCACTCTGAACGAAAAATTTACTGTTGGATTTATCAAAACAATTAAATCATCACCATAAAGGACTCATAGGGAAATCCAAAAAATAGAGACATTGGTGGTGCCATAAAAAGTACTCGTTGTTGATCGCTAAATTATGCAAATTCCAAATTGCGACGAAATTAAGGTTATTTATTCTAACTTACCCTGGATTTTTTATCTTATTCGTTAATCTTATTGTTTTGGCCGTGAGTGTAGTGTATTAATAAATTTGAACTACCCTGTACAACTCGGTAACGGTGCTCACGGAATGTAAACATTTTACACTTTTTCTGTTTTACTCTTTTTCTGCAAACTTACACTTCTTTTCTGTTTTACACTTTTTCTGTAAATTACAATATAAAAAAAGTCAGTAAATATCATGGCAGATCACCCCTTCGTAATAGAGACCTCTAAAATTTCTGATAAATTATTTTTTATATTAGGTACTCTTGATTTTTTGCCGCGGAAATCTGTCGTAAATCGTAAAGGTCGCAGTAAATTCCCGGAAATATTGCTGTTACTTGTGATATTATAAGTACCTATACTCCATTCGCGACCAAAACGGACGGCAGTAGGCTGTGGTTTGGTTTTTCGAAGTTGGTCACTATTTAGTAACTGAACTGTTGTCTCACTGAACCTTTTAGCCGTGTTGTCACATTTTACATTTAATTGTTGATTTTGACAGTTATTGAGACGCAGAAATGCCAAAACTAATTACCGTCAAACAGAAAAAGCAGATAATCAGGTGCTTTAAGCAAATCAAAGAAGATCGCCCAGATTTAAATGATGCAGACGTTCGTAGGCGGGTGATATTTCCCTTTTTACGGAGGCGTTTTTATATAATGTCACTTTTTAAGGTATAAAACAGCAGTACCTAATAATAATAACTTTGAGACAAGGACCACAATATTTTAAACCCACCAGTGTTGGTAAAAGACCAAAATCTATGGAAGCGTAGAAGTGCCACATTTTTGTTTTTTTATTTCCAAATTATCAGAAAAAATATTGAACAAGTAGGTAAATTTTTATTAGGAATCTTGCAAGCCTTCATAGGGACCTACATGAAAGCAGTTTAGATATTACATTTAATTCTAAAGCAAGCAAGGTACCTCCTCTACAATCTCTGTAAGCAATTTCCTTCAAATAAATAATAATTTCTTGTTTCCTTTTCGTATCTTCAATAAATTACAAAAATTAACTGAAGCACTTGAATCCACAAGTAAGTAGGTATCTACAAAGTAAAAATGATCACAAATCCAACACCACAGGAGGCTCCATCGAACCGTAGGAAAAAGGCTACTGACTGGGGCCTTGGAGTGCTCCGATTTACTTCAAACTTGCACCATGGCTCCTTCCAGCCACGCGTTACATGAAGTCCGTTTTCCAAAAACATCCTTACGTGGGTATGCGTATTACGAAGGCATAAAAGCATTGCGTCTTTCGTCAGTCTTCAGTAAAAGGAGAATTCTCAGATTTTTAAGCACTTCTTCGACATTATTAGACTCTCTGCGACTTGGCAACATGCAATTTGACAAATGTCATAAATACTATACTCAGTGAATTCTGTCACCCTAACAAAGCCTACTGCCGTCCGTTTTGGTCGCAAACGGAGTATATACGAAAATTTGTTGCTCAAATCATTTTGAGAAATCAGTAGCATTCGTTAAAGGTTCCCATTTAAGAGTTTGGAAGTTCCATATTCCAAAGAATTCCCCTATGGCATAGCACCATCAGGGGTAGGAACTTCTTCGACGTGCCTACGACTTGGCATAATGTAATTTTGCAATTACGTCATAATTATTATATGTATAAATAATATGTCAAGGACATTCTGTCACTTTAAAACATAGCCTGCTGCCTTCCGGAAACGTTGTGAATGAATAATATGGTATGTTTTCACTTGCCAACTATTTTCACAAGAGTGTTTCTGGCAAACAAATTAAGGAAATTTCTCGGGCGAGCGGAAAATTGGAAACGTTACGCGAATTAGCGGAGTAATTCTGCGCGGATGCGGTATGCACTTGTTATGAATTTTTCAAAAAGAGAGATAATGCGGCAGCGAGCCCTCCGCCTCAGACATTACGCAAATGAGTCTTTGATCTGCGCTCAGTTATACTTCATCAGATAGAAGTAGGGAACCAAAGCCCCAGCTGCAAATTACGCCCTTTAATTAGATTCGGTCACAAGTAGGTTTGTTGTAATTCATTACCAGCATTTCCCAAATATACATTATTTACCAACTCCGTCCTTATTGAACCACGAAAGCTATATTGCAAACAAAGGCATATCATGTACATACCTACATAGCTATATGTAACACGCATTGATCTAATCTCCCATCGTGCGATATAGATCGCACTACACGATTGACAGTTGGTAACAAATCTGGGTTTAATTGCCGACAAATTCGGCATTTAGCAGTAGCTAGTCATATATCACCCTGTCATTTTATAGTGATTTGACAATGAATTGTGCAGGTGACGGAATCATTCGATTACCTATTAAATTATAGAGTCACCATATTAGCCCAACTACCGACAAACGCTGTTTGCTAATTAGGCCCATGCGTTTGATTCCAGTTTGTCATTATTTCATGAATATAGGGTAAGCTTTAACGCCGTTATTAGTAGAAAAGGAATTAATTTGTTACATTTTTTTCTGAATAAATGCATTTTCAAGCCACTTCTCAGTCAGTTATAAGATGTTGGTGGTAGTGAATTTGTCGCGGAGAGGCACTAACTGATGGGTGAAAATTTTACAAATCTGATGAATCCGGACGACCACTGAAAATATTCAGGGGGATTATTGTATTAGGTGATTTATTGACATAGAGGTACACTCATGAGTGGAAGTGAAGGTTATAAAGAATTTTGACAAATCGATAACATTCACTTGTACATGAGTGTACATCATATCGCATTGACATACTTAATACCTACAGATGTAGGTATACTTGATACACGATATAACAAGCCAGGTGCACCATTCCATTATTATCGAGGGACACGTTATTATTTTTGAAAATGTAACATAAAAAGTTCAATTTCCGACGTTTGAAAAGGGGACTGCAATCACACGCCTGTATAAAAATTTACCGCGCACTAAAAAAGAATTGGTTTTATGATGATGGAAAAACTATTAGCTCCGAGCTTTTAAACAATATTAAAATTGCAGTAGTTAGTACCTTAGTGTGCTGTGATAGTATAGTAGCTAATCGTAATTAACCGCGCGGACGGAACTTACACAATACTTAATATTTTTGCTAATTTCCTGGCCATAATAAAGGTGAATTACTGTCTAGCAGTAAATTTTAAACGTTCAAGTCCTACTAATCTTCTTTTTAATTAAATAATTACAACCATTAGGTAAGGGTGCTAACGTTTAAACCCTCATTAGAATTTTTAATATTAGGTAAGTTCTCAACCAAAGCCGGCCGGTAATTGTAACAGAATTAGTGTTAAAGGTAATTTCGTAATATTATTATTTTAATCCGAAGCCAAAGCGCCAAAAGAAATTTATTTTATTCAATTTTTACGTTTTAAACTGTCATTATTAACTTCAAAAAAACAGCCACAATTAGTGTTATTCACTAGTGAATTCATGCAACGTTTTTAAAACACTCTCAGCATTTTAATTCAGCCTTCCTAAATGCATTTTACGATTATAAATACGAATATTGTTGGTGACTACTAGGCCAACAATCAAAAAACCACCGCTTCTGACTCGGTTTTTTATTGATTCGTAAAAATCAAATGTTTCAGGTAAAACCTAATTTTTGGTTTAAAATGAAATAAAATATTGTATAAAATCACGCACGTGAGTTAAGCATCTCTTTTAAGATTTAGTCCACTCAGCCTAAACATTCTTCTCTTAAATAAACATTAACTTGACTCACTTGGTGTATAAATAACTCATAAATCACCTTAAATCACATAACATAAGGGGTAGGTAAAGTCCGTTCATTTTCGATAGCATCAGAACTCAAATTTTTCTGGGACTGTACAACCCTAATTTGTAAGGGCCTGCACTTTTGACGATTTGATCGAAATTTAGCGGGAAAGCAAAAATATTACATAACCCAAATCTGCTAGGATTTATTTTTATTGTTAGCGGCATCAGTGTCACAGATAAACGTATGTACCTGAGGCTTTTTCGTGAATATTTTTCTTTGCACTTTACTCAAAACTGCACGCACACAGAGGATATTTTGGGCCATAATTCAGAACAATTGCAAAATTTTGACATTTGTCATGTTTTCTGACGTATCGCATTGAAATCTCTTCTACCAACTCACCTGTTAGTAAAATTCCTTGCAAAATTTCCTCATACCAACCTAAAATTTTGACGTTCTGTCACTTCAATAGAAAATGAATGTAGAGTACGTCAATTTGACAATCACAGCACAATTTCTTTCAAAAAACAAAAGTAAATAAACAAGTTCCTATAGGATACCGAATCGTATCCATTGTTGGCTTTTGTTATTATGAAAGATAGGACGTGGGATTAAACTTCATTATTCACATTTTTTGAAATATTTAGGATAAAATAAAACGTGTTACAATAAACGTAAAGTTATTGGGTTTCTACATTAATCGGGAATTTTAAAGCACTCGATCGTTCTTCAGACCGAAGAACCAGTTTAACAGTGAAAATTCTCTTTAGCCTATTTATTCCACCAATTGTTTTTAAATCTTGATATTCTTTTGCAGTTAGCTTGTTAGGAACATTTTGAGACATAATTCATTTTTGGCAAGAAAATCGACGCGGAATGCGCCTGAGCGACCGACCGATTGAATCGGGGTTTGGCCAATTTTTGGTCTAATTGCACTGTACTACAAGGCCAAGGAGGTTTTTCGCCATTAAAATGACATTTTTCAGAAATATGTTACTAAGGTTTTCGACCCTGAAAGATAACAGCTATCAAGTTCTATAATCATAATGAACAGTTATACGTATTGTCTTTTTCACGAATTTTCACGAATTACGGGTTCTATTTGGCTCAAAATTTAGTGACCTACAATAAGGGGCTCAATGAATATGTATGTCAAATCTCATTTCTATATCTTCAGTGACTAGAGCTGCAGTGTCTCTCCTTTACGATTTCTTGCCACGAATTTTCACGAATTACGGGTTCTATTTGGCTCAAAATTTAGTGACCTACAAAGGGCTCAATGAATATGTATGTCAAATTTCATTTCTATATCTTCAGTAACTAGGGTCTAGTGTCCTTCCTTTACGATTTCTTGCCAAAAAGACCCTAAAATGACATTTTTCGAAAAAGTGGCACTAAGGTTTTTGACCTTAAAAGAAAATCAGCTAATCCGGTAATAAAAATATGTAATTATAATGTATACCTGTACGTTTTCTTCACGGCACCGATTCTTTGCCAAAGGGGCACCAAGTTTGAATAGGTACATTTTTAGAAGCAGAATTTGAAGAGCTTTCATTTGAAATTTTAAAATTGATGTGGACCGATGTGCCCCAAAATCTAATCAACGCCTACTGTCCAGTGAGCTCGAGTGAGAATGTGTGATTTCATCTCGATTCGTTCAAGATATTTTTTAAAAACCACTCTTTTTCGGATTCCCAGGGCCCTAAAACGCAAATATTTAATTTTTTTGGCGATTCGATTTTTCGATCAATTCCAGTACCTAACTCCTCCGCGGCCTATAGAAGTTAAAAATTAATATTGGAGATATCCCATCCCTAGATGATCAACGTTGCATAATAATAATTGTTATCGAAATAACGGCTAGTAGTTGCGCCGCGCTGTAAACTGAAATATTGGAACACGCAAACACCTGTGAACACAAAACTCATTACGGTGGGACTTTATAGGACAGTTATTTGAGGACGCCTTCGTGCGCCCGACGCTTATTCGGGTTCTAAAGAATGACTGCAATTCCTGTGTTGAGTGCTTGTCCTCTCATAAGCAGATTTTCGTTTTAATCCGTATAGCCCTGTCCGACCTTTTCTCACAGCCTTTTAAATTTAAGATTTTTGATCACAACATACTTCGTGAGTGCGAGACGTGTGCTTACTATGCAGAACGAAGCAAAGAAATAATGCATTTTCCTACATGTTACGTACCAGATTTTTCATAATCCCGATCGAAAAATTTAAAAACAAAGTGTCTTTACGTTTTAATAGTAGATTACGTAACGAGAGTTGTAAGAAGCATATTATGCACGTGTGGAAGAAGTTGGACACGAGCCGCGTAGCGACGAGTGTATAACTCCACAGTGCGTAATTGCCTTACAACACAACTCGAGTTGCGTACGATACTTTTTCTACGACCACACAATCGGTACTTTTCTCAATAGCAGGTAATAAATTGAAGAACTTGGAGAGGAATATTTCGGAAATATCCTCGGACAAGTCAACCATATTTTTTGATGTGAATCCAGTGGTATAGTCCGATATTTTTAGCACTTACGGTTCAACCGGAAATGACCACAATTTTTATTTTTCAAGTGGAATCATACTTTTTCACACATGCATCTCTCACAAAAGATGTTATGCTTTACTCTGCATTATTTTGGTTTCTCAAACGTTTTTTTCCAACATAAATAATTGATTCGTGCATGCTTACAATGGAATTACTTGCCTTAAAGTCAACTAAATTAACGGTTTATTATTGTTCCTAGGTACCAAAAATCCCTGCCAGTATTCCATATTATGACAATTTCTGTAAAATACCTGCTCAAAGGTACAAGATAATACGAAGAAATACAACTTACCGGCCCCAAGGCATTTTCAGACAAAAAGGTCCTGCGATATAACCCAACTTTTGCGCAGAAGATTTTTATTGATTTTACCTCGGATTTTACTTTGCGGTTGAACTGTTTTCATCCTGCAAGAGGAGTAGTCGATATGTTTTTAAAATGTCCTAATAAATAAGGGGAGAATAATGAATTTAACAATAGAATTGAGTGAAAAATGACAATTGAAAACTGCGATTTTCACTCTTTACGCACAGTTTTAGGTTTACGTGCGTCAGGAACGGCTTACTTAGTTTGTACATTATACAAAATTGGTTATTTACAATAGTATAGTGGTCGTAGAAAAAGTGTGTTTACTATACGCTACATGATTTGTCAAATGATTTTGCAAATGAAAAGTCATAAGGTAATATTTTTGTGTTTACACTGCATTATTTTTGCTATTACTCCAGTCATAAGTAAATGAAAGGATCAATAATAGCAAAATATGATGAAAATTATGGAATAGGACAGTGTCTATTTCCCCATTATATTTCATATGATTTTCTTGAATCGCCTGCCGTTTCTCGCAAATTTGAAGAGGGAGAGTGGGAAAGAAAAAAGAATTATAGCGAGATTCAGATGTGGGAATGAGGAGAGGGAAAACAAGTTCAGGCTGAAGGAGGAAGAGAGAAAATGCAGAGTATGTGGAGAGGAGAGAGAGACAGTAGAACACCTGTTGAAATTGAAAGAGTGTGAGGGAATGAGAGAGGAGGAAAGAGAGAGAAAAAGTATTCTGAACGAATGGGGAGAGGGAATAGAATGGATGAAGGAAGTCACGAGAGCGAGAGAAAGAAGGGAGGGAGAAGAGAAAGCAGAAGACAACCGAGAGAGAAAGAAGTAGCCAAAAAAAAAACGAACGAAAAAAACTAGGCCAATATGTAAATATGTAAATATTAAATTAGAATGTAAAAGGGCAGGGCTCATTACTAGGCCTGCGACTTTCAATTGATATATCGATATATCGATTATCGATATATCGATATATCGATAAAAGTGTGTTATCGATATACCGAAATATCGATATATCGATATATCGATAAGTTATCGATAATATATCGATATATCGGTATATCGATATATCGGTATATCGATATATCGATATATCGATATATTGATATATCGATATACCGATATATCGATAAGTTATTGATATATCGATATATCGATATATCGATATACCGGTATATCAATAACCGGTGTCCCGTATATCGATACCTATAATGACACTTCTGAAGTTCTAACTTCTTTTAAATGTAGGAGTAGGTATTCGGCCTGATTCAGTCATTTGTTGACAACTGGCTAACATTGAAATGAATCGACAAAATTGAGGAATCTTTGCGTTGGAGATATCAATATTTTCGTGCAGTGTATAAACAATTAGTATACAGGGTGAGTCAACAAGGCGACGGCGGTCCATAACTTCTGAACCCTTCCAGATAGGAAATCAATTCAAACGCCATTATGTACAACACCACCAATTCTACATCCTAAATATACTTTCAACTATACAGGGTGTCCCAAAACACTTGCAACGCATATCAACTTAATTTTTTTAAATGGAACACCACCATTTTGATGCCATATTCTGGATCACCTATAACATAGCTTTACATCGACATAAGACTTTCGATGTTTTAAGGCTCTGTTCTAAAGTAATTAATTCTTTTTGAAAAATTTTGATCATTGCGGGTGCTTCTTAAAAAAAATCCCGTGAACTCAATTTTGTATCTAGAGAGCTGAGATTCGGTACGATAATGAAGGAAGGTCTATTCTATCTATCTAACATGATAACTATCATTATCACTATACAGGGTGTTAAAAATTCTGTGTCAAGTTTGGAAAATTTCAAATATGCAAAACTCCATTTTTTCAAATGGCACCACCTGTTATTATTGTGCCATGGGGTTCGGCTGTTGAATTACTTAATTTTTTATTAAGTATGTCCTATACCTAAAGTCAGTACTTCAAAAGATATTCTTTGTCTTGTTTATTTTATTGAAGATTATTACGATCTCAATTAAAGAATGCCATGGACTGTATGACAGTTATGATTAACATTGTTTATTTACATGGTTACCAGACAGTTTGTCATATTTACTGACATACGCAATGAATTTCAACCATCAGCAGTAAACCATGTCAATGAATTCTTTCTGGTTGTGTATGTCAATAAATGTGACAAACTGTCTGGTAACTATGTAAATAAACAATGTTAATCATAAATATCATAAAGTCCATGGCATTCTTTAATTGAGATCGTAATAATCTTCAATAAAATAAATAAGACAAAGAATATCTTTTGAAGTATTGACTTTAGGTATAGAACATACTTAATAAAAAATAAAGTAATTCAACAGCCGAGCCCCATGGCACTATAATAACAGGGGGTGCCATTTGAAAAAATGGAGTTTTGCATATTTGAAAATTTCCAAACTTGACACAGAATTTTTAATACCCTGTATAGTGATAATGATAGTTATCATGTTAGATAGATAGAATAGACCTTCCTTCATTATCGCACCGAATCTCAGCTCTCTAGATACAAAATTGAGTTCTCAGGAATTTTTTTAAGAAGCACCCGCAATGATCAAAATTTTTCAAAAAGAATTAATTACTTTAGAACAGAGCCTTAAAACATCGAATGTCTTACGTCGATGTAAAGCTATGTTATAGGTGATCCAGAACATGGCATCAAAACGGTGGTGTTCCATTTAAAAAAATTTAATTGCCATGCGTTGCAAGTGTTTTGGGACACCCTGTATAGTTGAAAGTATTTTTAGGATGTAGAATTGGCGGTGTTGAACATAATGGCGTTTGAATTGATTTCCTATCTGGAAGGGTTCAGAAGTTATGGACCGCCGTCGCCTTGTTGACTCACCCTGTATAAACAATTTAAACAAGTGATGGTAGGAATTATTATACTTATTTAAACGACTTGTAGAAAATTGGACATCGCAACTGATGTTTTTCAAAGCACCCTTGGGTCCATAATCGTTTATTTCGAATCCTACGTTATTTTCTAGGGCACAACGTAAACAATAATGTTTGAGCGCTCCAATCCAATCGATTCAATCAATAATTGATTTCAATATTATTAACTAACTAACATCAAGAAACTACAGAAAAAGGACTATTACCTATTCATACCTATCTAGCTCTTAAAACTAAGATGTTACTCGATTACAGATATAATACCACAGTAACGATGTCGATACAATTGTATAAGTACCGATAAGGCGATATATCGATAAGTCGGTATATTTAGTTATCGGTATATCGATATATCGATAAATCGGTGTATCGGTATATCGATATATCGATATATCGATAAATCGGTATATCGATATATCGGTATATCGATATATCGATATATCGATATATCGATACATCGGTATATCGATATATCGGTATATCGATATATCGGTATATCGATTAAATTTTAAATATCGATATTCGATATTCAAATTTCGATATCGCACAGCCCTACTCATTACAGACCGAAAGGTGGTAATAAAGTTTTCTAATCTAATCTAGTTTTTTTTTGGGGCAAAGAAGTTTTTGAAAAATATCTGTCAGACTGCCTATGATCACGCTGCAAGTCAAAACTATTGAAGGTTTCGAGATGAAATTTGCCACACATATTCAGTGGGCACCTTGTAGGTGCTTATTACATTTTGGGCCACATCGGTCCACGATCCGTAAAAATGTATTCACACTTGGTATGCCCTTTCGGCAAAAAATCGTTGTCGTGAAGAAAACGTATATGTATATAGTTAAAGAAAATGTAGAAATCCGGATGGTTTCTCAAAGTGGAGTGGCGTGTCTTTTAATTTGGTAAAATAAAATTCCCTGAAAGTCTTGCCACAACTCTAGCGCCCTCTATGGCCAAATTTTAAATTACATTAGGGCCCTTTGTGATACATCATTTGAAAGGGTTTGAAATTCTCTGTAAAATGATGCAAGAATTTCTGAAATCCACCCTCTCGTTCAAAAGTTACATTCAAAGACATGAGCTGGTTCTGGGCCTAGAAATCCTTCAAGTTTAGGCTGTAACTTTTGAACGAATAGATGGATTACAAAAATTCTTGCATCAGCTTACAGAGAATTTCAAACTCTTCCAAATGATGTATCACAAAGGGCCCTAACGTAATTTAAAATTTGAACATAGAGGACGCTAGAGTTGAACAAATATCAAAAATTGTTACGGCGTTAGATGGCAATTGAAAGAATTATAGAATTTTTCAGCTTAACAGAAAATTATTTTACTTCCAAGGTTGCATGAAGGTCATGTTGAACGTGGCTGGATGGGTCCAGAGGATTAATAAAATAACAACATTTGTAGCAAATTAAAAACAAGGGGTTGTAAGGGGTTAAATTTCAATTTAAACCAATTCATTCTTCCTGCTGAAGACAAACGACCTTCAGCTGCTCGTTCTGAGTGACGAGTGCGAATGTAAAGTTTGGAATAAAATTCCAATCTGCTAAAGTAGCAAAAAGAATTTAAGAAAATGTAGTTGCACAGTTGAATTTGTATCAAAAAAATAAGGTTGACGTGTATTCGCCATTTTGAAAATTACTGTTTTTTGACGGATTTCTTCGATATTTTTGAAAATCTAGGGTGCATGGCCGTGACTTCACTCTGGGGCAAGTATCATTTATGTTCTTGTCTCAAAAAATTCGTAGATTCCGAATCCGTTGGGAAAAAAGTATTATTCCATTTGAAAAAACAAAATTAGGGTAATTTCCGGTTAAACCGAAAGTGAAGTAAAAAATCTTAGGGCACCGTTAGATCCGCATAAAAAAAAATAAAATCGACCTGTCCGAGGAATTTTGGCAGAAATCAACGCTAAAAAATCTATATGAATTTTATTACTTTACACTCACACTGTATACCTATAATTGTATATTTTTATTACTGGCAGCTCATTTTTTTGCGTCAAATATGATAATGTTGCACCGACTGTATTACCAGGAATTAAAAGTTGAAAGTACTAAGGACTGCCTATAAAACACGTATTCATGCATAGCTAATATGATATGGCTATAAATCCGAAAATTTACTGCTCAATCACGGCAGTTTATTACTTAAAAGTTTGGGTCACGTACGTTGAAGAACCAAAAAGATAGAGTATGTTACACTCGATGTTACGTATATATATTTACGTAGATTTTATTAAGTATTAAATTTAAATTTTGACTGATTTTAGGGGACTTATATTATGATGCATAGGGAAAAGATAAGATTTTTTCGACGAAAGGCGTTTATGCTCACATCAAAGGCGGAAGGGTGACTTTTTTGCGAGTCACAAACCGAATAAATGAGGCATCTAGGAAACTCGAAACTTATTTAAAACACGCTACATGCAAAAATTTCAAAGTGCATTTTAGTAGTTTATGAATAAAATATGTGGAGCGTATGCTCTGCAAAATGGAATACATGACTGGAGTTTCTCAATTTATTTATTTCCTGTTGCTTTCATCTGTTCATAATATATGGAACGGTTTTGTTGATAATTGGTCTAAGTTTACCTATTAAGAAATCACCAAAGTTATGATCCCCTTTGTTGCGCTCATGAGCATGAGGCATGATTGAAAAGTCTGCCAACACCGACACTTTTAGGGGTCTTTTTTTAAACTTCCCACCCTATATCCTGCTTGGATGTAAAAAAGATATTGAAATGAAGCATATATCTGTAATTTTTCAGTTTTACTGCATCTGGATGAAAAATATTGTCTAGTTCATGAACTGAGGAACATCATCAGAGAGAAGTAGTTTTACAGTTCACGAACTGGACGATTTATTTGTCCACCTGCTGAAAAATTGAAAAATTACAGCATCTGTAGAAAGTGTCAATCCAGTTCAGGAGCTGGATAACATTTTTGTGTAGCTAATGTAAAATTAAAAAATTGCAGCATCTGGAACCACATTGTGAAATGTATATCCACCTTTTCTATCTACCTTTTTTCAAAAACGGCTTATCATAAAGAAAAAATAAAAGAGGACGATGTTATGCAGCTTTAACCAGTAAGTAATAAATCCGCGACTGATATCTGCAGAAAAACCTGGTTACCTATACCTACGCGACTGGACTTGATACAAAATTTTCAGTTTACACCGCAGGATGCTCTTTATGTGGTACAAACGTATACTAACTTTCAACAAAATATTTTAACGAGTTTTAGAAATATTAGCAAAATCATTTTTTTTTTTAAATTTGCAAACCCTGTATCTTGGATACTATAGTCTGTCCGTCCTGCAGGCGACCGGCCCGCTTCACAATGGGGAATGATGGGAAAACTTCTCTAGGCGTTTTTTCGCCAGCAGGATTTTCTGATAAATGTCAAATTCAAATATGCTAAATCTGATTGGCTTGCTTAACGCGGGAACTTTAAATTGAAATTAAGCGGGTAATTTAAAGTAATCCTTGGGGCTCATAAAATTCAAAGTAAATCTTCTTTCAGTTTAAACGATTTGTGGTTTTGAACAAATACAAAATAGTCAGCTGACAAATAAAACGATTTATTACTTTCTACATTATGGAAAAACAAAGAAATCAATTCTTCGTCCATCGTAATCTAAAATTGTCTGTGTATCATTGAAGTTTCCCGTCCCATTCCCTGATACACAGACAATTTTAGTAATATAATTGTGCATTTACAAATCAGGACACTCAAAATGGCAATTAGCCATAAAATGGATTATTTCCTAACATTTATAAAGAATCCTATACGATATCGGCCCAGGAAAAAAATTAAATCAAACACTGAATAGTGATTTTTCGTGGGAAGGTGTATGAAAATGTCCTTAGGTGATTAAATACCGAAATATAAAAATGCTTACATGACGTTACATTTTTAATGGGCCCTGATCAAGTTTTGGACCAGAAAGTGCCATTTTTGATGAATTTTGATCTCCGAGGGGTTTCTAACATTTCCAGGACATTCGGACATTTTCCCTCACTTCTTTCTGACATTCCCGAGGGCATTTCCGATATTTCCTTATGATGCACTATCCTTCGCAACAGATATTTTTCATGTTCATCCAATACAATCTGCTGATCCCTTCGACCTACTTTGGGCTGTGATAGAGTATTTGTACTACGCTCTTCCTTTAATAAAGCCTTAATTGTTGTTGAACATCGGCCTGAAAGATAACGTGTGGTACCGTTATCATGAAAGAGGAATGTGTTTGACCTTACCTTAGCTCAGCGGTTTTATCCAGAAGAACCTGCACCTTGTTCAACTTAGGGAAATTTGTACAGACACACATGTGTTTATTTTTATTATGAAGGAATTCGGAAAGATGGCGGCTTTCATAACGGTAACTTTAAATAAGCCAATAGAATAGCCGCTTTTATCGCACCCATTGGCTATTACATATCGCAGGAATGATGTGACAGACAGCATTATATCTGTCATGAGAGCAAAATTTTTACTCGGCAAATCAATAATTTTGCAATATTATAAAAGTAATGCAGCGCAAACGGTTTAAAATGTAACTTACGTCGACCTGCGAGGTAAATTTGATTTTTAATTCCTGCAAGCCACATTTTTGTTGCGATTAATTATGGCTGAATTTTAACCAATCGGCGACGTGGATTTCAAATTTCCCGGGGAGCAAAAGTCGCCTAGATCCCGGACAGACTATAAGCACTTTAGGACATTTGTCCATAGGAAGTTTTCGTCTAAGAATAATGTGAGGAATAACACCCTGAAGTTTATCGGTGTACACCCTGTATCTATAGGTTGGGCATCATTGCAGAATTTAACGTTTATTAAACCCTTGCATTATTAAAATTTATTCGAGTATGCAAAACTCTATTTTCAGGAAGATGAAATAAAATTGTAGTGAGTTAAAAGTACATATTCGCGAAACTGAAGGTTGTACAATCCTGACGCGTTCGGATGTAATCAAATCGGTTTAAATCAGGTGTTAAAAGCTACTTTAGGAGGAATATAAATGTTAAATAAACTTTTAATATTATCCAGTAAAGCTTAAAATATCGCTAAAGGGGTTGCGAAAACATTAGCATTGCTCGTGAGAAAAACCAGCTGGGTTAACACTGGCTTTTATTTCTCCCTGTTCGTAGAGCTCAACCCTATCTTTTAAAATTGAATTTGCAAAAAGTACAGGGAGATAGCTTCATTGGCACCGAATAAAAAATATCATTAATCCATAATCCTCCCCCCCCTCCAATATAGTCTTTTTTATCGGTCTATGAAATTTATTGCATAGTTAAAAAAGAGTTCGACGCTGTGATGTGGTTTTAATTAAAGCAGAGTTTTGCAGGCCTTTGTTATTTTTATCTTCTAAGTGAATAATGATTACGGTTTCATTAAAATATTTTACACCCAGATGAAAATTTGCAAATTTCCAGCATCCGTGTTTTGTTCAAACACAAAATAATGTTTGTCGACTTTAATTAATATTCTTTCGTCTTGAGAAATTTCAATTAATTATAGTAACACAAATATTTATCACCACAATAAGCCAACACTGCTTCTTCCCAAAACGCTCTTAATTAATTCTAAAGCGTGATTTTTTCAGCGACTTCCGACCAATTAGCTCTGAATCTTCATAATATTCTTATCGATCCACCTTATGCCAAATTTCATCCTTGATTTCTTGGACGACGTTATATTTTATTATCATTTATTAGACATTTTAAAAAAACTCGCTGATGTCGGTCAACATTTCATCTGCGTTTAATTAGATCAAACGAGAGCCGAAAACTCGAAAAATATAAAATTTGTATCATCTACCGTAATTAGTTATGAAAAGCTCCATATTGTGTGACAAGCCGTAATATTTGCCAAAACGAGCGATAGCGAGTCAAACAACTGGGATTTTTCATAACGTATTATACATACAACATTTTACCTAATTGCGTAAAATCTGGGGGGGATTTCACAGTCGGCAGTGGTGTACAAATTTTCGGCAGTGTTAGTGGGAAATGTTAGGCAGTGGTTGCAAAAATTGGGCAGTGGTTGCAAAAATTGAGCAAATTCGACAGTCGGGGGACTTCACTTCAGAAAATTCGGCAGTGGTGTACAAATTTTTGGGGTGTGAAATGCCCCCCAGTAAAATCCAACTTTTCAAAACGCAATTAGGTAATAGTAGTTTACAACCCAAAGCGTGAAAGTGATGTTTTACGCGGCGAAGGAAAATATGGACAGTCGAGGCGTAGCCGAGACTGGCCATTTTATGAGACGCGTAAAACCAGTTTCTCGCTGTGGTTTATGCAACATTTTTCTTCCTACATCAGTTAGAAATAAATAATCAATTAATTTTCAAATTTGAGAACTCAAGTGACAGATCAAGAAGATCTAGACGTCAAGTCCTACAATTAGCCGTTAGTATAATTTTTACACGGCTAGACGTGAGAAGCAGTATACTTTCACAGCCCTTTTGAATCCCGAAAATCTCATTTTCACACAATCGTTTCAATATTTCAACTTACCATAGTTACTATAATGAGCGGAAAGTTGACCTTACCAAAAACTGTTTCGTTTCCATAGAAACAAAAAATAACAGTGCCGTTATGAACCATAACGGCATACTTGCGCGGTAAGTTAAACAAATAAAAATCGTAAATAGCGCGTGAGATATGTCAAATAGGTATCAAAAACGTTTTAATGTAATGAAGCTTATGTTTCCTGTTACTGCCGACTGCCATTTTGAGTCAAATTTCTCGTGCGGTCGGCTTCAAAAAGTTTGCCCAAGTTTGTCATTACCTAATCGTAAAATTCGATTGTGCCAAAAATTATCTGCGATACACGGTTGTTAAGTGCGTTTTAACAGATTCTCGGAATTTGCAAAAACTCGGCTCCGCCTCGTTTTCTCAAACTATTTCTCGATTCTGTTAACATGCACTTACCAACCTAGTATCGTTAATAACTATTTCACAGTTAGTGTAGGAAGAAAAAAAAATTACAGCATTGGATTGGTAAAAGTTTTATCTGCATTTCATCCTAAAAGACTCTTCAGGTCAAAATAGGCTTGTTAAATTAATAAATAAGAGTTTTACTTTATGGCTCTTTTGTTAGTTTTATACATGTTTTAAAACCGTTCTTTAAATGTTACAGCTCTATAATCAATGATGCACCATGAAATTGAGGTTTTAAATTGAAATTTTTAAAAGTTAAAATAAAAATATTTCAAAATTAAATACTCCTAATACATACGTCATAATTCTAATTGCTATTTAAAAAACCTTCTTACGCCATTTTGGTATTTTTCGTAAATAGTGAGGTTTTGCAGACCTCCATGTTCGGGCGCTCGTCGAAAATTGTACCGTATGATTTTTTAAATTATTCATCAAAGCAACCGTTGGAAAACAAAAGTCGTATCTTTCAATCTTTGATTACTTCTGATGGTTCAGATTTTACAGCTGTCACTTTAATCTGTCATCATCTGTCATTTGCAGAAATAAATATTTTCGAGTTTGTTTACAGTTTCACGGTTTTTCACGATGGTTTTCTTGGTTGAGCATAAAATATTCGCTGTTAAAGCTTACTTTCGCACTGGTTTTCAAGCAGAAAATGGGGAATGGCGTTACAATGTGCGGGCGTGTCTCGAAGAATTCCGGCAGCAGTTCCCAAATGTTGCCATTCTTGATGCTGATTTCTTTTCAATGGTTCGACGTTCAGTAAGCTTGTTTGAAGAGACAGGCAGCATTACACGAAAGAAGGGTAGTGGCAGACCGACAGTTCAGACAGAAGAAGCAGTCCAGAATGTTCGACAAGTCTTCGAGAATGAACCAACCACATCCCTGCGAAGAGCTGCCCAGCAAGTTCAGCTATGCTATAGCACCACTCGCAAAATCGTGAAGAATCAACTCCATTTATTTCCCTACAAAATGCAGTGCTATCACGAACTTTTACCAGGTGATCCCGACAGACGTGTCAGATATTGTCGTTGGTTTACTGATCATCTAATGAACGATGATAATCTTCTTGATCTGACTTTTTTCACGGACGAGGCCTGGTTTCATCTTTCTGGATATGTGAACTCGCAAACTATGCGAATGTGGAGTGCTGAAAATCCTCACATTTTTCGAGAAGCTGCATTGCACCCATTAAAGATTGTGGCCTTTGGATGGCTGTGTCTCGTCGGCGCATTATTCCAATATTTTTTGATGAAACTGTCACTGCCCAAAGATATCGGGACAACATCTTGTCTGTTTTTTTTCCACAATTGCATGATGACGAGCTGCAGAATGGAATGTTCCAACAAGATGGGGCCACAGCCCACACAACCCAAGAAACAATTGCCTTTCTAAGAGAATTTTTTGATGATCGCCTTATAAGTTTGCGTTGTATTCCAGAATTTCCACCAAGATCTCCAGATTTAACCATCTTAGACTATTTCGTGTTTCCTCACTTAAAAAACACAATTTTTAAAATGCCAGTCCGGACCCTTCCGGAGTTGAGAGAAAGAATAATTGAAGAATGTGCGAATATCACTCCTGCAATGTTGCGAAATGCATTTGAGAACATGAAAAGACGTGTTAACCTGTTCTTAGAAGTGAACGGTGAACATTTCCAACAGTTTTTGTAGTTTCAATTTCCTCGTCCATATCCAAATAAATGTTGTTACATAGGATGCAATCTTTTTTATTAATCAATTCAACACGTGTTTATTAGAGGTTATTTGCAGGGACAAAGGACTGCACTAGCAAAAATTCCCTACTTATTGTTTGTTCCCGCGAAAAATTTGTAATCCACTTAGGAACTTTGATGAATCTGTTCATCGACATGACCTTGAAGCTGGAAGCTGCCAAATTAAATAACCTAGCATTTTACCAGTTTGTTTATTGCTCTATTAAAATATCAATAAATAAATAAGGCCATCAGGCACATAATATGGCACTCATGGCAGTTACAGTATCTTTCAAAGCACGAAAGAGCAGGGGGTGATTCAATTCCAAGGGGGCTCTTTTGAGTTCCAGTCCAGGTATCTAGGCGCCTTTTATCCTAAATAATTTCAGTAAATCTTTCAGAATTTTGCATCCTGTACCATCTGAGAATCCAACTTACAAGAAGACTTTACAGTGATGATGTTTTTCTGTTATCGTTATTCCTTCCGGAGTTCCCGAGAGTCAGCCTCTGCCACTACTCTGCCGAGTCTCCATTGTCTTGAGTGCCAGTGTGGCCCCGAGGGCAAATATTTTGTGCTCTGGCAAGCAAACCATCAGAAATCCACTCGAAAACACAAAAATGTTTTGTAAATGAAATGACAGTGACAATTAAGTGACAGCTTCAAAATCTGCTGAACCATCTGAAGTAATCAAAGATTCGACTTTTGTTTTCCAACGGTTGCTTTGATGAAGAATTTAAAAAATCAAACGGTATATTACGTACGGTCGCGGGCAAAAAAATGGGCCATCAAATTTTCTGCTTTATTTGTCATTATAACTGACGTTTTGACAAGCAAAGAATGTAAGGGCTGATTGCATAAAAAATAATCCCTGTATTAAATTTAATACCGGAGTTATTCGCTAGACAACGAGCTTTCTGATTGATTCAGATATAGAAACTGTTGCATAAAACGCGATTATCGCCACGATTATTTTCCATGCAATCTGCCCTAAGTGTAATTTTTGTGGTCGAGGAATGCAGTTTAGGAAATCGAGGCCCATAGGGGCGAGGTTTCCTAAGCATTCGAGATCACAAAAATAAACTACATTGCGAGGTGCGTATAGTATTTTTTTTAGTACTTGAGACATCAGGATGAGAAAAATACTGCCACACACCTTGTACTGTAAACCCTTCTAGCCCATGGACCGTAAGTATAAATATTATATTACAACCCTGTGCATAAGCATAGAGACGACATAGTGGTTTCATTATGGAAATCACCGTCTAGATATACAGTGCGAGTGCAAAGTATGGAATAAAATTCCTTAAATTTTTGTCCTTGATTTGTGGCAAAAATCCTCTGACAGGTCAATTTTATTTTTGTAATGTGGACTTGATGGAGGGGGCAGCTATTTTCTCACACTTCCGGTTTAATCGGAAATGGCCTTAACTTAGTTTTCTTAAATGGAAAGATACTTTTTTTCTCAACGGATTCGGAACATACGATTTTTTTTGAGTTAAAAATATGTATCTTTCTTGACCGGAATTGCAGTCACGGCCACCCCAGATTTTCAAAAACATCGAAGAAATCGGTCAAAAATCAAAATTTTTGCAAATCGCAAATACACGTCGTTTTTTTTCTTTTGATGCAAATGCAACTGCGCAGTTACAACAAAAAAATAAGGTTGACGTGTACTTGCGATTTTCAAAAATCTTGGTTCTTGACCGATTTCTTCGATGTTTTTGAAAATCTGGGGTGGCCGTGACTGTACTTCCGGTAAAGTATGATACATGTTTCTAACTCAGAAAAAATCGAAGATTCCGAATTCGTTGAGAAAAAAGTGTCATTCCATTTGAGAAAACTAAGTTAAGGCCAGTTCCGGTTAAACCGGAAAGTTGAGAAAATAACTGCCCCCTCCATCAAGTCCACATTACAAAAATAAAATTGACCTGTCCGAGGATTTTTGCCACAAATCAAGGACAAAAATTTAAGGAATTTTATTCCATACTTTACACTCGCACTGTATGTATGTATACATTTAAGTATATTCAAAAAGGAATATCTTAGCATTTTTTAGGAATAATGTATAATTATTCTGGCTGTTCCCAGGAATATTCTTTTCAAATACACCCGGGTAGGTACATTGTATGGATTCCCATTTAGATGTTCCTGGAATATCCCTCAAATATAATAATAATAATGTCTTTATTGCATAAAGCAAGGGCGAAGTTCAGGTTGGTGGAAGTCTACCACCTGCTCTTATACAGGGTGAGTCAACAAGGCGACGGCGGTCCATAACTTCCGAACCCTTGCAGCTAGGAAATCAATTCAAACACCATTATGTACAACATCGCTAATTCTACAACCAAAAAATATTTTCAACTATACAGGGTCTCCCAAAACACTTGCAACGCATGGCAACTAAATTTTTTTAAATGGAACACCACCATTTTGATGCCATATTCTGGATCACCTATAACATAGCTTTACATCGACATAAGACATTTGATGTTTTAAGGCTCTGTTCTAAAGTAATTAATTCTTTTTGAAAAATTTCGATCATTGCGGGTGCTTCTTAAAAAAATTGCTGAGAACTCAATTTTGTATCTAGAGAGCTGAGATTCGATACGAATATGAAGGAAGGTCTATTCTATCTATCTAATATGATAACTATCATTATTACTATACAGGGTGTTAAAAATTCTGTGTCAAGTTTGGAAAATTTCAAATATGCAAAACTCCATTTTTTCAAATGGCACCGCCTGTTATTATTATGCCATGGGGTTCGGCTGTAGAATTACTTTATTTTTTATTAAGTAAGTCCTATACCTAAAGTCAATACTTCAGAAGATATTCTTTGTCTTATTTATTTTATTGAAGATTCATTGTTTATGTCAATAAATGTGACAAACTGTCTGGTAACCTTGTACATAAACAATGTTAATCGTAACTGTCATACAGTCCATGGCATTCTTTAATTGAGATCGTAATAATCTTCAATAAAATAAATAAGACATGTTAGATAGATAGAATAGACCTTCCTTCATATTCGTACCGAATCTCAGCTCTCTAGATACAAAATTGAGTTCTCAGGAATTTTTTTAAGAAGCACCCGCAATGATCGAAATTTTTCAAAAAGAATTAATTACTTTAGAACAGAGCCTTAAAACATCGAATGTCTTATGTCGATGTAAAGCTATGTTATAGGTGATCCAGAATATGGCATCAAAATGGTGGTGTTCCATTTAAAAAAATCTAGTTGCCATGCGTTGCAAGTGTTTTGGGACACCCTGTATAGTTGAAAGTATTTTTTGGTTGTAGAATTGGCGATGTTGTACATAATGGCGTTTGAATTGATTTCCTAGCTGGAAGGGTTCAGAAGTTATGGACCGCCGTCGCCTTGTTGACTCACCCTGTATATACAGGGTTAGTACAAGGTCCCGGGACGGTCCGTTATCTCCGTTATTTCTTAAGATTTTACTTTGAAACTTGGTACCGAGGCACAACTAACTACGAAAAATTTAAAACTGTTGTTAAAAATTTTCTTAGACTTCCGGTTGAATCGGAAGTGACCCTAAAAGTCGTTTTTTTAAATGGAATAATACCTTTTTTTCAACGGATTCGGAATCTAAGAATTTTTTAAAGTTAGAAACAGGTATCATACTTGACCAAAAGTCAAGTCGCGGCCACCCTAGATTTTCAAAAACATCGAAGAAATCGGTCAAAAAGCAAGATTTTTCAAAATCGCAAGTACACGTCAACCTTATTTTTTTAATACAAATTCAACTGCGCAATTACATTTCCTTTTATTTGTTTTTGTTTTTTTGAAATTTATTAAATGTTCACAATCAGTCAAAATAGAAAAAAGAATTTAAAAAAATGTAATTGGCCGATTAAATTTGCTTTAAAAAAATAAGGTTGACGTGTACTTGCGGTTTTGAAAAATCTTGCTTTTTGACCGATTTCTTCGATGTTTTTGAAAATCCAGGGTGACTGCGACTTGACTTCTGGTCAAGTATTATACATGTTTTTAACTTAAAAAAATTCGCAGATTCTGAATCCGTTGAGAAAAAAGTATGATTCCATTTTAAAAACCGACTTTTAGGGTCACTTCCGGTTTAACCGGTAGTCCAAGAATTTTTTTAAAAACTGTTTTAAATTCCCTGTATTTAGTTGTGCCTGGGTACCAAGTTTCAAAGCAAAATCTCAAGAAATAACGGAGATAACTGACCGTCCCGGGACTTTGTACTATAACCCTGTATACAGGGTGAGTCTAGTTGGACAAATCAGTCGCCTAGCGTTTAAGATATTGAAATTGGAAATTCAATTTTTGGATATGTTGTAGCTGATATGGTCCCCTACACATGAGACCCATAAAGAAAGCTCCAGTTTTATTCAAACCGAAATTATTAAATAAAAACGAAGGCTTAAAATTTTTTTTTTCGATATTGTTGAATTTTTTAAGGTTATTTAGTTAGAGAATCATTTTCTCTTTATGGAAACATAATTTTTTGCAGAAATAAGTTAATAATCTCCGAGAGACAAATTATTTAAATAATAAAGATTTTTAATTATTTCCTAAAGAAAGCCACGCATGCCGTGATTTGAACAACTGAAAGGCAGTCTAGCTTATACTGCAGACTGTACCCAGAACGACAAGTGTCAGTTGGAAATGTCATTTGAGGTCGTTTGTGAAAAAAGGCAGCAGAGAAGCGGCTGGAACCTCCCCAACGCATGGGTCTTTGATTTCCGTGACTTGTGTTTAAGATTTTAAAGTTGATATGCCTAAATGGCACTTCCCGTGGACCAATTGCTCCCAAAAGCCTTTTAGCTCTTTAGTGGGTTACCTAACCTCCATGTACCAAATTTCGGACAAATCGATCCAGTAGTTTGGGCTATAACGTGGTTTCAGTGTTATTACAAAATTTCGATTTTTCTACCCAAAGGGTACTAAATGCGAATAAATTTTATCTCATTTAAAACCAGAATTTGAAGACCTTTCTGATGATAACAATAAATCTTTCAAAAAGTTGTTTTTGATGGGTGAATGAGAGAATAATTTTAAGTTTCGAAATTGGTGTGCCAAAACGGCACTTTCCGTGGGCCGATTGAATCCAAAATTTGTTCAACTCTTCGACGTGTAATACAATCCCCATGTGCAAAATTTCAGACCAATCGGTTGAGGGGCTTGGGCTGTACCGCGATTTTAAAGTCCGAAAAAAATCAATTTTTTTTTAATTTTTGGTCAAAAGGGCACTAAGAATGAATACATTTTTAGACGCAGAATTTGAAGGTCTTTCTTATGGTGACGTGAAAAATGGGGGTTTACGTTTAAAATTTAAAAGTTGATGTGCCAAAATGGCACTTCTGGTTGCACGATTGGCTCCAAAAGCTTTTCAGATCTAAGTTGGGTTATCACATGCACACGTACCAAATTTCAGCCAAATCGGTCGAGTAGTTTGGGCTGTGGCGTGTTTACGAACGTACGAACGTACGTACGTACGAACGTACGTACATACATACAGACACATTTTAAAAACCACTTTTTTGGGTTCCTGAGACCTCAAAACGTATAGATCTGGTCTTATCTCGAATTCGAAAATTTTAGTGATTGCAGTAACCTCCCTTTTTTTTAAATGGTGAAGTGGAGTGGGGAGGTTAAAATAATGCAAAACTACGGGTTTCTGCCCTTTTCTTTACAGATAATTAGGTAATTTTTAATGCTTGATGGATGTTTTGCTAAATTCGTCGAATACAAGTGTCTCGGGTTGTCACACTGGAGGGGCCCGATTAGGACAAGTTAAAGTTTACACCCTTCGAGTTGAATTTTCTTGGTTTCGCTTGGCTCACCGCTTCTTTGTCTTTGTTCATTATATCAACACGTTGAGTGTCTTCAACATTTGCTGGACCCCTCAACATCCGATGATAAATCTTCATTTCGTAAGTGTGAAAAAATTATCAGCAGAAATATTAAATTTTTAATAAAACAACAAAATCACCATATTTGACAGCATGACAGCAATGTAAACTGTTAGCAATTATTGCCAATTGCTTTCTGGCTGACGAGAATAGCTTTTCTTGGTCGAACCATTCGACACCAATGGCAATGTAACAACCCGAGACACTTGTATTCGGCGAATTTAGCAAAACATCCATCAAGCAATAAAAATTACCTAATTATCTGTAAAGTAAAGGGCAAAAACTCGTAGTTTTGCATTATTTTTCCTTTTATTTTTCCACAAACGAAAGCAAATGACATTTCCAACTGACGCACTTGTCATTCCGGGTACAGTCTGCAGTATAAGCTAGACTGCATTTCAGTTGTTCAAATCACGGCATGCGTGGCTTTCTTTAGGAAATAATTAAAAATCTTTATTATTTAAATAATTTATCTCTCGGTTATTATTAACTTTTTCCTGCAAAAAATTATGTTTCCGTAAAGAGAAAATGATTCTCTAACGAAATAACCTTAAAAAACTCAACAATATCGAAAAAGAATTTTTTAGGCCTTCGTTTTTATTTAATAATTTCGGTTTGAATGAAACTGGAGCTTTCTTTATGGGTCCCATGCGTAGGGGACCATCTCAGCTACAACATATCCAAAAATTGAATTTCCAATTTGAATATCTTAAGCGCTAGAGCGACTGATTTGTCCAACTAGACTCACCCTGTATAAATCCCCTTACGGAATAATCCACGAATATTTGTTAATCCTGAAGATATATTTCATGCATATTCCCTATCTGGGTAGCAACTGGTAATGTATTGTAAGATCCACTTACTGTCGGAGAATTTTGACACTAATGGAGAACTTACAATGCAGGTATTGTTAAAATAAATATGTCGACATTATTAGACAGACCAGCATAAAGAAATAGGAACTTCTATCGTAAGTGGAAAAGAGAAGTTGCGAAAAATCACGTAACTAGGTCAAAGTACATCTACAAAAACTTGTAAAAAAAGTGTCATTCACTACACCTTTTACAGATGTAGGTAGTCCAGAAAGCTTCAATTGAATTTCAGAATCCGTCAATTAAATTTCGCAATCCGACATGCCATTGAATTGACAGCTGTCAATAATATGAAAGTTCCAAGTTTTATTTGAATACTACCAATTGTTAGAAATATATAATTTTTTCTTTAAAATCGCCATTTTCAGTTTTTTCGCGATAACTCAGGAACGAATCAAGATATCGGGGAATTCTTTACAGATTCTTAATTACCTTTAAAAAGCGCAACTTTTCTGTAATTTAACCTACTCTCGATCTTTTATGGTTTCCGAGGTGGGCAACGAAAAATTCACCACCCTGGATTCTATTGTGTTCCACTGCTTCAAATTCACCAAAAACTGTGATTTTAAAGATGTGCATGTATGCTATGTGCCAAGGCTGAACCGTAGCTATGCCCGTGATTCATAGAAAGCCATCTAGCGTTGGTCGCGTTGTGAATTAAACGGAAATAGACTGAAATTCTGCCGCATATGAACTCCAGAGCTGAGCTTTCTTGGCAACGCGACGTGAGTCCGTTGAAAAGCCCGCCAGAATTACAACAGGATGTTATTTTCGACAACCACAATCCAGCGGTGTGGAAGTTGAACCATTAATTCTGTTATGAGAGTACGTGTCGTGAAAACAAGAAAAATTAATAAGGTCTTTATTGCATTTACATTTACATTTATTGTAGTTAGGTAGTTAGTATAGCTACTTTCTGCTTACAAATCGATTAGCAACAAAGGTTTCAAAAAATCGAGAAAAAAATTGTCTTTGATAATCCCACATTATGTACTTTTGTTTGTTTGGCTTGATGTATCTTGTGAAAGCAAGGGTTGACAACTTCAGCAGTAATAAACGACGTGATTCCAAAAATTCGTGACCCTCCATTTTTATTTGATCACTCTGTATATTAGGTAGGTATATTTATAATGCTGTTAAAGCATTCGTCGAGAATTGATCCAGGCCCATAAATCATCTCTACATAACTAAAGATAGGTGCCCGGCTAAAGCTAACTTACCTATACCTGTGGGACCTATAAACACTCACTCTGTACTGAGTATAGTATGTAGTCTGTACGTGTGCTAAAGTAGGTATAGGTAGGTACAGTGGTATCATCTCCACGAACCCCATTACACGCTACAGAGTCCCCATAATACGACCAAACAGACACGTGAAAATTGCTTAGCGTGCTACCGCGATTAAACTCATACATGCACGACAACCTGAGACGACATTTCGGCGGAATTCATAAATAAAAACGGAAATTGAACCCACTACCTACTTCATCCTTCACAAAATATGAAACGACACACATCTAGCTCATCAAATGCCTTTACGGATATCACGAAAATATGACTAATGGCAGACAAAATGGATTGCAGTAAAATCGTCGGTTTTACTAGGTAGGTATTATTAATTTTACAGGCAAACTCACTCTATATTTCCAACACTTCTCATGCCAATGCGTCCTCTTGCGCCACCAAAAGTGAGACTACTTATTGTTAGGCCGCTTTAGGATTGTCTCAATAATTGAAGTTTCCAACTTGCGGAACTATTAAGACTCTGAACTTCACAACCAGGCATGGATAAACAAAAAAGCACATAACCTTATAATGCAAAAGTTTTGGCCCGATTTCATACCCGAAGTAAGTAGGCGGATCGCATCTACCTTTCTCCTTGATTTATATTTATTCTAGTTTTAATGGCAAAACTCTTAGGCCGGCTTCCAAAAACGTACTGGAAAAACAGAGTTGACGGCTTCGCTGTATATTTCACAATTTTCATCTCAAAAAGCACATCAACTGATCGCGACAATAAACATAACTTTTTCAACTGAAAACTTTGTTCTTACGGAATATGTATACTACAAGGACGAATCAATCCTGAAAATTGTACTTTACACAAGAACTTTACAACGGGCTTTACAAGGCCATATAAAGTGTTGAACTTGAAATATAATCTCCCAAACTGTCTTGAGAGTTATTCATCAAGTTGTCGCTTTCAAATTTCCATGCAAAACAAACCATGAAGTCGGAGATTTTTAACATTTTTAATATTCCGCAAAAATTTAATGCTCCGGGTGTTTATTACTATTTACATAAAGAGATTTTAATATTAAACATTTAAATTGGAGGGTTGGCAGGAGTCATAAAACGACATTGTTTAAATTTTATGCCGCACCTTCTTATGAGCTTCTCTTATTTTATACGCAGAATTTTGCGTAGGTATACCTCACAAAAAACGGTCTCAATTCTCAGATTTAATTTACCCCTCCGTCGCAATATACAGAGTGAGTCTAATGTTATAAGCCGCCAAAGATCCTTATTTACAATTTTTTTTAATATCTTTCGAACGGTGATGAATCGCAGGATTTTGAATTTTTCTTAGGGTAGTTTTCAGGACTTCATAGTATTTGACCTTGAACTTCTTTATGTTTGAAAATATTGCTAATTTGCCTATGCGGTCCTCCGTTCAATTCTCAACCTTTTTTGGTTCTAATTTTTTTTAAAAACTAACTACTCACGAGAAAAATTGAAAAAACCGAAGACACTATCATCATATAATAATAATAATGCTGTTCTACCACTTAACCGGGACTCTTTACATACATGAATTCAAAAAGAAATGATAATTTTATATAAATCAAAATTAAAAGTTTGTAGTAGAAGCTGTGACAGGAAATGTGATAAGGCATTAACCTTTTAAAACTTAAAAGGAATGTGTTGTCAATGATTACTGCTTAGTCACAATGACAAACATAGTCTATAAAAGTTTTCATCTTTAATTGACTACTACCTTCACGGAAATCAAAGATCCACGCTATGACCTTCCAGACATTTTCTTGGCTACCCATTTTAATTCAGTAAATAACATGTTTCCGTTGATGTGTAAAAATTAGATACATCATACATCACAGTATAATATAACGTCGACATTTAAAGGGCAAACTAATATATCAGGGGTGCCGGTATATCAGATGTGTGATGGCATCAGACTATTGGTTGAGTTAAATGTTGCGTAGGGAGGTCTCGAGGGTTGCCTCGTCATAAATCTTATAAAAGCAGTTTTGAAAGATTAAAAACTTGATGCAAATACAGATAACACATTAATGAAACAGAAAAGCCCTGTTATTTTAATTTTATACATTAATTTATTAATTAGCAATGTAATTTAATAATTAGCAATGACGTGATTACTATTATACTGGGTGTACCGTTTAAACCGAAACTCCTTAAATAACACTCTCGAGGCAAGAACGCTCAAACAGGCCGATTTCTATTTTGAAAAGGATACTTATTACATCCGTGCTTGGGCGAAATTTTCCAACGCACCCCCTACCCCACGCTAACTCCCACTTCAAAATTTCAAATTTCATTTGTGATACACTATCTGAAAGCTAACTGCAAAAACTTTGGATATTCGTTGACCTCAAGCGTCCTTGAAGGTCGAATTTGAAAATTGCATTAGAGCCCTTTGTGATACACCATTAGAAAGGTTATAAAATTGTCTGTAAACCGATGCAGATTTTTGAAATTCATTGACTCTTTGAAAAGTTATAGAAGGGTTTCTATTCTAGGTTCAGAGCCAGTGTAACTTTTCAAGGATTAGGTTAGATGGATTTCAAAAATTTTTGCATCAGTTTACAGAGAATTTTATAGCCTTTCAAAAGATGTGTCACAAAGGGCCCTAATGCAATTTTGAAATTCGTCGAGGGCGCTTGAGGTCAACGAATTTTTTTTTTCAAGTTGAGTTCGCAACAAAATTAGCTTTCAGATAAACGTATCGCACTTGAAATTTTGAAGTGCTGATTGGTGGGGGTAAGGGGTACTTTGGAAAATTTCGTCAAGCACGGATTTATGTGTCCCCCTCCAAATATAAATCGACCTGTTTCAGCGTTCTTCCCTCAAACCACCGTTCGAGGAGTTATTTAGGCTGTTTCGTTTTAAACGGTACACCCTGTATGTAAGTAAGCAAGTAAGCCGCACTTATTGGACCCACAAAAAAGCCATCCTAATAGCCGTTTGAGATCTAAACAATATCCTACATGCGCTGTTCGTGCTGACATTATTTTCAAATGCAATAATGTCAACCTGAGGTTTAATTGACCATATAACTTTTTATGGGACGCATTTATCTTAATAAAAGATAATGACAAACAACTAATTATTATAAAGCATAAAACGCCACTACACCCAAATTATTAGGTATACCTAACGTAATGTTATAATAATTATATTGTTACTTTGAAACAAATTGGATTAGGTATAGGTACCCGGAGCCTAGGAGAGCTATAGCTTGCATGTGTGACTTCCACCATCGTATGACGAAATTGCAGTGGCCGGCAATCCCAGCGATGCCTGTTTTGCTTTCGCTCTGTTTCTGTCGTAATTATTCTGGCCCTTTTATTGAAATAACTGTTTTGTAAATATTTTCGGAGTATTTTTATGCTAACTAGCGGTAACAACGACCGGTTACCCAATCTGTTTGGATATTTGATTAATTTTTATTGAATCATTTGGACACACTTTTTCAATTTTATTGTACTTATAAAGTTTATACAAACAGCCATAATTTTATTTTAAAACTCGGAAAACATCAACGAATTAGTTTCTGCGTTGTTTCCGTAAGCGCGCGTAGCAGCAACTCAAAGCAACCCGAAGGCTCCGAGTCCGGGTATACCTATACTTAATAATATTAATAATATAAAGTTTATTAGCTTATCTGCTACAATGTTAACAAAAATATTGCTTTTATACAAACAAGAACATTGATTATTTGACAATTCAGACGTATTTTATTTGCTTAACCTATACCTAATTCTAAATTACAAAATTGCTGGCAATATATTTCTAAATGTATATCGCCTTATTTTGATAATCAGTTTCAACTTTCGCCTAAAAACTTTTAACGATGTAGACCCTCTAATATCTTCAGGCAGTTCGTTGTAAATTCGTATACCATTGGAAAATAATGAGTTTTTTTAAACCTGTTTATTAGGGGTACATAAATAATACTGTTCATTTTGTCTAGTAAAGTGCTTATGGACTGTTGCTACTTGTTTTACATGAAATCCCAGATAATCCAGGGTTCAATTTATTATTAATTTCAACCAGAAATAAATATAATGGTAGGGTAGATCATTAATTATTTTACGCTTAACCAATCTAGTGCATCTAACATTTCCTTTATGGGTGCATACCTATACAGTATGCTTACTCTCCAAGGTGTCCATAGGGGTTTACGTGGGAATTCAATTTAATTTTTAATAATCCATCTTTATTTTCACTAATTAGGTAGATAAAACACAGTGCTAGTCACAAATTTTCCCCCCCAAAACTAATTGGAATCATTTTATTCGAAAATTGTGCGCCATAACTACATTTAACAAGACCACCTTTTTTATGTGGAATAGATCAGAGATTACGATTTTATTATTATTTGGAAAAAAATGGCCCACAAACGAAAGAAATGTAAAAAAATGTGTATGGCCCCCCAAGAACGCACACCTCTGATGTTATTAAAAATCTGAATAAAATTGAAGAGAAAGCTCTTTGTAGCACTAACCATTGCTGTGAATTTAAAACTCCTATTGTTCATATTTTTCCGAGTATTTTTCGAAAAATTTTCAGAAAACTGATTTTTTGAGTACCCCTTTGAAGGGGCGCAGCTCCCTTATAAAGAAGTTCCGGACATATGTCCATAGGAACTTTTCTTCCTAGATTGATGTAAGGAACAACGTCCCGGAGTTAGGACTAAGAATATAGGAACACTCTGTATTTAAATTTCCCGTCTAGACGAACGAGCACGATTGACACTTCGTTAAATCTTGAGGTGATATGTCGTTAAGGATATTTGTGTACCGTGATCTGATTTGCCGTAGTAAAGTGTTTCATAGCAACACATCGTTAACACAACTGAAAACTTTACGGAACAGATTCAGTCATGGCAATTATTTTGAACGATACGACAATGATTGGATTTCATCAGGTAAGTATGGTTTTTAGGTGTCATGACCGAGTCTGTTCTGCAGTTTTCAGCTGCGTAACAAGCGATCGAGCAAAATATCTGACGCATACTGTACACCATGATTTAGGGTTTACATTTCAGAGGTAGCACTATCAAATTTTACTGACATCTCCCGTGCAAATAATTGGCAAACCACTTAAGTACCTACTCTACCTCTGAATTCATAACATTTTACCTTGTACAGCATCCGTTGTCAATGGCATTTTTCGAAATGGTTATTGCTAGTTGTAATGCAGTTTCATAATTGTGACTTTTTCTAGTAATATTAGGTATACCTATAGTGTGTATAGGCACCTATACCTCAGAATGATATTATAGTATTTTGCAAGTTAATTAATAAATAATGACCTATAAGAACTAAATCGACATGCGACTTTGTAATAAAATTATTTATTATTATTTAATTTTTACCGATTCAACACAAAACAGGCCATTCTACCAGAACATAATTGGTTGGACCTACTCCTTCCATACGTCGAGCGGAAATTTTAAATGATGCATGGTCTTGGTGAATCTGTTTCATGTTTGAAGTAATTTTTTCCCGCAATACCTAGATTAGGAAAACCCGCACGGCTTAAAGAAATCACGAAGCCATTATATAAATGTTATAATGTTGTACCGAATTTGTAACTTGTATTTGCATGGAAATCTGTCCTAATATCGCTAATATGTGTGGTAGATTAGAATATTTATGGGAACTTTTACGACATGTGTGCGTGTCGCGTTTTAGGTAAATTACCTTACGAATCTGGAGTGGAATTCTTGATCGCCTTACCTGTAAATTGGGTATCCAGACCCGTATTGGAACCATAAGACCATGTAGACCTTATCATGACCGGGAATACCGGGATTCGTAACGTCACATGGTAGACTAACACTTTTTCCTTCGACTGCTTCTACATCCTGGGTTACCACTGCAAGAAAAAAAAATAAAATTGTTGGGTGTGATTAAAGTTTCGCGGTATATTTATAGGGAAAAAAATTCCGCCAGGCCAATATAAATTGCGGGTCGTTCCAAATCTCGCACATGTCCCGTTAAAAAACTCTGGCTGTTAAGTTTGCAGAGGCAAACAAAATAGAAAAGCTATAAAAACGCGGGTGTGATGTTCCATGAAGAAGAGTCATGAAGTACAGTGTGGGCGTCGGGGGTGTTCCACAGATATCATAAACTGGCCGAGAGTGGTATGGGCCAGCCACAGAATTGCGTATTTTTACTACGCCACACGTTCGATGAAATTTTGCCCTGTTTTATATTCGAAGCGATTCCTATTGAAATTCGACTGGAATTGTTTGGGGGTTAAACCTGAATATTTCCGGACTATTCGGCCAGTGCAGTAAGAGGATTTAAATATGATACAGTCCCCAATGGAGGGAGGAAGTACATTTCGAATGATAAATAAGGAAAGAAGCAGCTAAAAACTGGCTAAGTCCACGTTATATAATTTTTCCTGAAACCGTTAAGAAAGTCAAACCTTCATGACTATCTTGAGTCTTGAAAGTTAATCAATTCCTTATTAGTCATGTTAAGTGTTTATCTGACTTCTATTGCAGTCCTTGTAATGTATTATTTTGTAGACAATTTTCAGTAATTACGTTTTCAAAATCCCGAATTTATGAATATGTACCTAATCATTACGGGGGGATTTTACCTCTGCGAAAAACGGAGAAAAAGCGCTCGCGTGTTTTTGAAACTACGAGTTTACTTATTAGTTTTTTGGCAAAAAATTTCTGTAGGCAAAAGACAACAGATAATGCGTAAATTGCGATTAAAAAAAAAATCCAATCAGAAGAGGTCAGAAAAAATTACAAACATCACCAAAAATAGTAAATGTTTACGTGTCACTCAGGAACCATAACAGTTATTCCAAAAAGTCGCATTAGCGCAGAATCACGGATACCTTGACTAAGTGTGGAAATAATTTTATAACAAAGAACTGAAAAACAAAGATTTAGTTTCGAAAATGCGACGAGCCTGATATAATAATAATAATAATAATAATAATAATAGTTTATTCCAACAGACAAAATTGTCTATGATGGATACAAATTCCAAAAATTAATACCAAAATACATAAATATAATAATTATAATATAATAATTATTGTACAATAAGAAAAATAACAAAAAAAGATAAATTAATTAAATAAATAAATCACGCAGCGTCGTAGTGGGACAGTAGCTTCTGTTTTATATTGTTGTTTTTAAAATTTGAATGAAATATATCAATATTTAAATTACTAGGTAAGCAATTATATAACTTAAAACAGGTTGTGAGAGGACAATTATAATGATGGAATGTGCGAGGTATATTGTAATGGAAGGTTATGGCATTTCTCGTATTACATCTAGGAACTAAAAGATTTATCTGATTTAGTAATGTCGAGACACTAATTTGTCCATTTAAGATTTTTTGCAGAAAAGATAGACAGGCCACACATCGTCTAGCTTTTAACGAATTTTCTTGTACAATGTGCAATAAAGCATTCTGATTGCACTGTCTGACAGGATATTGCCCAAACATTTTAAAATACACAAATTTACAAAATTTTCGCAGCACATTTTCTATCATTTGCACATACACATCATACATAGGGTTCCAAATTGCACTGGCATACTCTAGTTTACTTCTGACCAAGGAGTTAAAAAGCATTTTGATACACTCAATACTGGTAAAATCAGAACTATTTCTAATAATGTATCCAAGCATTTTCATGGCACTTTTACATATATTCTCAATGTGAGGTACAAATGACAGTCTTGAGCCCATTGTAACCCCTAAGTCGCGAAATTCAGTACAAGGGCTTAACACTAAACCATTAATATTATACTGATAATCAATACTGAACATTTTTCTTGTAAATGACATCTTTTTACACTTGTCGATATTTAGGTTTAACATATTACTTTTACACCACACAAACAATCTATCGATGTCTTCCTGCAATTCAAGACAGTTTTCGTACGATTCAACCACAGTTCCTACTTTAAGGTCATCTGCATAAATAAATGTCTTACAGTTGATGAAACAGTCAGTAACATCATTAAAAAAGAGGATAAAAAGGAGCGGGCCCAAGTTCGAGCCCTGCACTACACCGATGTTAACCAGAAACTCAGGTGACGAATATCCGTTATACACAACATATTGTCTTCTACACTGCAACAGCGACTTGAACAACGTCACAAGACCATTACACAACCCAAAATACTCCAATTTCTGCAGTAAGATGCAGTGATTGACTCGGTCAAAAGCCTTCGACAAATCAGTGTAGATAACATCAACTTGAAGCCTATTATCCATTGCTGACGACACGAACTCGGTAAATTCACATAAGTTGGTAACTGTCGATCTTCCTGTTACGAACCCATGTTGTTGAGGTGCAATATACTTGGAGACATGTGAATAAATAGATTTGGATAATACCGATTCAAATAGCTTCGCAAAGTTAGACATAAGAGCAATAGGCCTATAATTTTTTATATCGCTGAGTTCCTATGGAAACCTTTTGATCAGTTTTACTTGCAGAGGTAAAACCGCCCCTTAAACAATTTATGCGGTTTCAGGAAAGATTTCGTACATATCACGTCATGAAAGTTATTACTGGACTCAGGGCTAAAAGAACTCAGCTTGCGCCTCGTATACTTTCAATGCTCCTTCCAGTACCTAATCAGTGACTTTCATGACTTGATACCGTGCTTGATATAAAAATAACTATTTCAGGAAACGAAGAAAAGTTTCATTTATGCTGAATTGAGCAATATACAGGGTGGGTCCTGCAACAGTGCGTCGGCGGCCTTCCATAGCGCCTAAACCATTTCCGTTAGCAATTTTTTTCAAGTGCATACTTAAACTATAAATAAGGGTGCATTTCAGGAAAACATTTAAAAATGTACAGAGTGACCCAAAAATTTTTAAAAAGGTCGAAATTGACTTTTTTTAAATGGAATCCCCGGTATATTTTAGCATATTTACAATCCCTTTAGGAGCCTTTGTTCATCCCTAAAATATTACGGCTTTTGAGTATGTAATTTGGAAACAAAAAAATATTTTTGGAAAAAAATTCACATCAATTTACTTAAAAATTCCCCATTTACAGGGGTGCAGTTTCTATAAGAAAATAAGATGAGGGCCTTGTTGTACAGGCTTTTAGAAAGCTCTGGTCTTGTTTTCGTTATTTTCCTATGTAGAGGGTGTCAAAATTAATTTACTAAATTGCATTGTATTTTGTATTGGAGGTATTGGAGTAAACCCTTAAAAAAACATTCAAGCAACATCGCCCTTGTCTTGGATCCTTGTCTAGCACTTCCACCTCCACCACAATTTTAGTATTAATTGATGACACGCAGCACGCAGTTCTAGGTATTTCTTATAAATAAACCCCTGAAAACATATTTCAAGCAGCTGGGCCCCAAAACAATGCAATGGGATGATCCCCCTGTGTCTTGATCCTCGTCTAGCGCCTCCACCACAATTTAATTACTTCCAAATTTGATGACTCGCAGTTCGAGGTTTTTCTTACATTTTAGTAAATCCCCTAAAAATAATTCAAGCAGCATTGCCCCAAAACCATGGGATGATCCCGATCCCCTTGTGCCTTAATCTTTTTCCATTTTTCAACAAGTTCAAATTACTGTCAAATTAAGAGATATTTCGGACAAAGTTATTTAGGTATTACAATATAAATATCATAACTTATTTAAATTTTCTATTCTTACATGTACAGAAACATTCTTGCCTTTCGAGTTTGATGCACATTTTCAAAATTCAAAAGAAACCATAAAATTATAATATTGCATTTTGAACTTGGTTGCACACGCGCCTAAAATTTATTTCCATTAGGATTAGCAGGATGTGATACTACGTGGTCGAGAATTCAATGTAATAGCTACACATTAATTACATGCACTCACGCTCACATCAGTTTTAACGTTCCCAATCCGATCTGCCTTTTTACAATCAATCAAACGGAGCCGAATCGAAGCTTTTGCTACGAAAGGTTAAACTAACGTGTTGAAAAAATAATGGTACAAATACCGGGTGACAACGGGATCATGTACCTACACCTACGCTACGATAACTTTTTCAATTATTATCAAGATAAAAATATGAAAAAATGATGCTCACTGGACGTCGTTTTTTAACATACTTACACGGTGTAGGTATGTCAGAAAATGACAGAACAACAAATGAAGATGAAGAATAGGGTGTTCTTTTTCTATGTGACTAAAGGTGGAAAATATCCATAGTAACCCATTGTTGCAACAATCGATTGCCATGGATTTTTTGCACCTTTAGTTACATGGAAAAAGAACAGGGTGTATTATTACAACTTTTTATCAAAATTCCGGTTACGCCGGAAATGGTTTTAATTTTTTGACACCCGGTATATTTTTGGAATCTAGGGGTCATTCTGAGTATTGTAGTGTCATTTTCGTGAGTTTTATGAGAAATTTTGTTGTAGATTTAGAGGGCTGCAATACACTTTTTTGCCTTTTACGGAGTTCAGTATTCTCATAAAATTAATAACATTTCGTTTTGGCTTGATTTAAGCCTTGTTCGGAGGGCTTTAAAATATGGAAAAACGTTTTCTGCGAACTAATTTTAACCTCTCCAACTCCATCACAATTTTTAAAAAATGGGAGGTTACTACAATCACTAAAATTTTCGAATTTGAGATAGCACCAGATCTTCACGTTTTCTGGTCTCAGGAACCCAAAAAAGCGGTTTTCAAAATGTGTCTGTGTGTGTGTACGTACGTACGTACGTTTGTAAACACGCCACAGCTAAAACTACTAGACCGATTTAGCTGAAATTTGGTGCGTAGGCATCTCATAACCCAACTTAGATCTGAAAAGCTTTTGGAGCCAATCGTGCAACTAGAAATGCCATTTTGGCACATCAACTTTTAAATTTTAAATACAAACCCCCATTTTTTACGTCACTATAGGAAAGGCCTTCAAATTCTGCTTCTAAAATTGTATTCACTCTCAGTGCCCTTTTGACCAAAAATTAAAAAAAAATCGATTTTTATCGGACTTTAAAATCGCGGTACAGCCCAAGCCCCTGAGCCGATCTCGCTGAAATTTTGCACATGGGGATTGCATTGCACGTCGAAGAGCTGAACAAATTTTGGATTCAATCGGCCCACGGAAAGTGCCGTTTTGGTACACCAATTTCCAACTTTAAATTATTCACTCATTTAACCATCCAAAACAAGTTTTTGAAAGATTTATTGTCACCATCAGAAAGGTCTTCAAATTCTGGTTTTAAATAAGACAAAATTTGTTCGCATTTAGTGCTCTTTGGGTCAAAAAATCGAAATTTTGCAATAACACTAAAAATCCATTATAGCCCAAATTAGTGAATCGATTTGGCTGAAATTTGCTACATGAAGATTGGGTGACCCGTTGAAGACCTGAAAGGCTTTTGGAAGCAATTGGTCCACGGGAAGTGCCATTTAAGCATATCAACTTTAAATTTTAATTACAAGGCCTCCTTTTTTATGTCGTTATTAGAAAGACGATCAAATTCTGGTTCTAAAAATGTATTCACAGTTTCTGCCATTTCAGTGGAAAATAGAGAAAAAGTTCTTTTTCATTAAAAGGGATTGGGCTGACAGTGGATGACATAAAGTATCAGTTATTGTCAAAAGGGTGGCAAACTGTTAACCTTAAAAGGAACATATTGTCAAATGTGATGGGTGATGCCCGAGGTGATGTCGGTATTTGTCAGAAAACTGCGAAATTAGTCACATGATAAGCACAAAAAAAATGTTGAATTGACTACCATCTACACAGAATACAAAGATCCACGCGATGGGGAGGTTCCAGCCGCTTCTCTGCTTCATTTTTTTCAAATACAGTCTCTTTCAGCTAAATTTTCCGCTTTCAGATTAAAAGACGGGAGTCCCCAAACAAAGGTTTGCTCATTGTTCGGCGGCAAACAAAATGTAATCAACCGATTTGCCCCAAAATCGCATCATCATCTACAGGGGGCTCACTGAACGTGTACGTAAAATTTCATCTCGATGTCCACTAGTTTCGGTTGCAGCGTGTCTTTGATGATTTTTTTTGCCCAAAGGGCACTAAGTGTTGATAGATTTTTGGAAGCAGAATTCGAAGAGCATTGATATGGTAACGCGAAAAATGGGGGTTTGCATCAAAATTTTTAAAGTTCATGTGCTAAAAAGGCCCTTTCCGTGAACCGATGTGGCCCAAAGTTTAATCAGCACCTACAAGTTGCTCACTCAGTACCTATGTGTGCCAAATTTTATCTCGATACGTTCAGTGGTTTGAGCTGCAGCGGACTTACGACAGACAGTCAGAAGACACACAGACAGACAGACATTTTTTCAAAAACCATTTTTTTGGGTTCCCAGGACCCTAAAACGTAATGATTTCATGTTTTTGGCGATTCGATTTCTCTGAATTTTCCGATCGATTCCAGTAATTGCTTCGCGCTGCGTAGAAGTTAAAATAAAATCCCTTTTCCCATGTTCTACGGAAACGATGAAACAACTGATGGTATCTTCGACGGCATTTGCCAAAATATTTCGCCCATTCCAGGTTACTGCGTCTCTCTACTTCTGTGTTTGCTTTTATGCTGTAAGTACCTAGTTCTAGACTTTTGCTTCAAAATAATTACAATAAAATTTTGTACGGAACGAATATGTATATCATCAAAATTCGAAAGTCATTATTACTAGATGCATGACCTCACCAGAGCAGTCCATTCTTCGGGTAGGTAACCCTCTGCCTTCATTCCAAACATCAGGATTTCTAAAACTAAAAAGAAGCTAGGTCCTAATTAGCTAAACATTTGGAAGAGTTAGTCGTAGCAGTAAAGTTTATCCCCAGCAGGTAATTGTAGGCAGGTAGGTAGTCGTAATTAGAATGTTACAAGCTTAAATCACAGAGTGCAAGTTATGGATATTCATTTCCTCTGAGCTGATTCGGTTTTTACTTTCCATGCTCTCCCATGGGAAATTAGGTAACTGAATGCTAAACTCTCGATCCTTCTCTAATCATACCTACGTTCCCGATTTGGACTATTGCCGAAACCTTAAAATATTATTAGTAAATCAGACGTGAATAGTAAACCCGCGTTGAAACTTTGCTATCGCAGATTCCGGAGCTATTGAATTGATTTATCGCAGTTTCTTCGCGAGATACTATTCATGAACAGTTTGTACTATAAGTTTAATACTTTGCATTTTAACCTCCCCAACCCCCCACAATTTAAAATTTAAAAATGAGAGGTTACTGTGTATAATCAGTAAAATTTTCGAATTCGAGATAAGAGTCTTAGATTCTTACGTTTTGAGGTCTCAGAGACTCAAAAAAGTGGTTCTTAAAATGTGTCTGTGTGTGTATGTGCATACGTATACGTGCGTACGTTTGTAAGCACGCCACAGCCCAAAGTACTAGACCGATTTGGCTGAAATTTGCCACATAGGTAGCTCATAAAATAACTTAGATCTGAAAAGCTTTTGGAGCCGATCATGCAACCGGAAATGCCATTTTAGCATATCAACTTTTAAATTTTAAACGCAAACTCCCATTTTTGACGTTGCTATAAGAAAGGCTTCCAAAGGTGTATTCACTTGCACTGCCTTTCGACAAAAACTCAAATATTAGTGATTTTTAAAGTACTTTAAAAACACGATACAGCCCAAACCTCTGGACCGATTCTGAAATTTTGCACATAGAGTTTGTACCGGGTGTACCTTAAAAAACGATTTATGTCAGGCTGTGGAACTGCAAAGCAACCCAACCCCCACATCTTTTCACTCAAGCAGTTTCCAAAATGTTGACGTTTCTCAATGACGGCGACTGATTTTAAAAACTGACATGGGTTTCCGAAACACAAAAGTTCCACCGCATGACAAGGCTAGTTTTTTGAAGGTACGTACGGTATATTACACGTCGAAGAGCTGAAAGGTTTTTGGAGGCAATCGACCCACGGCAAGTACCGTTTTGGCACATCAATTTTCTTTAAAATTGTGCTCAAAGATCATTAAATTTTGTTTCTAAAAATCAATTCACCATTTCTACCTTTTCGGTGGAAAATAATGAAAACTCTCATTCTCGTTTTCAAAAATTACGGACTGATAGAATGGCAGTAAATGTGGCAGGATATTAACCTCAAAATGTAAGTGTTGTCAAATGTGATATAGGTGATGTGGCTATTTGTCAGAAGGTTTGAAATTACTCACAATGACGAGAGGTGGGGCGGTTCCCGCCGCTTCTCTATTGCCCAGTTTTTTGTTGTAAATTATTATTGTTTTCGAGAAACCAGCTAGGCAATGTCAAAGGTATTGTAGTCACATGAAGGGTTGAACAAATTGATCTAATTGAAATTTTTTTGAAGGTCTTAGAAGCAAAAGCCACATAATATGGAGCGAGCCGGGCTCATCAAAATACATGGGTATACCTAACATAGGTGCAGTAGGGTGGAGTTTCATATATATTTCCAAGAAGGCGGCGGCTGTTTTAAGTCACAAAGATGTTTTGTGTTGGCACCCTTTTATGACGCGAGTTCAGCATTGAGCCCTCCTCTTTTGTCCGCTTTCATCAAGTTCTCCCCCTAACCTAATACTACCTACCTCCGGTATTCAACGATTCCTGCTTTCTTTAGTCCTTGATGCATTTGGCCCGACAAAATATAACAATGCATTTGTTAAAGTCCCTGATTTAAAAGGGTTAATTAATACAAAATGAAACGTTTTGTTGAAAATGTTTTAAAGAATTTTCTTCTCGCATCAGAATCTCTCGCATATAGTAAAATCATTTGAGAGTTTAATTAGGTAAGGCACTTTTCTTAATAATTATTGCATATATGAAAACAATAAATTCAAAACTCTTCATCTTTGATGTCTATAACATTGCGTTTCATGAGTGAAATAGGTCAAGCGCAAAACTTTACCTCATCCGTTCACTAACGGTGCAAATAATACCCTTCTTTTGCAACAAAAGCCCCAGTGAAGCATGTCAACATGAAATACGTTCAATCATTTCTACATATCCCTGGCGCAAGTTATACAAAACGAAACTCCTTAAGTTGCCAAGAAATTTCGATATAGACTTGCCTTCAAAGATAGTCAACCAGGTATTGAATTCTACATCGAACCTCAGCCGTGCTGGAAGATTCAATTTTTCTCTGTTAAAGTATATGTACATATTTCATTGCAGATCCAGAAATATTTCTGTAATCAGACTGTTTGATTAAAAGATACAAGTATAATTTCGCCTCTTTTTCTAGTTATTCAGAAATATCATTACTCTATAGAACTTAATAGAAACTTGGAGCTATAAGTAGATTTAGAACCTGCCTTTCATGTTTCAGTCTATATGCATGAATCACTTGAGCATTTCGCTCAAGTACCTAGCTATTTCCATATTAGTTGAGGCAGCTTTGTCCCATAATTAAAATCATTCGTAACCATGGTTAACACAACATTCCTTCCCGTAAGGTATACTTAAAATGTAGATCATTAATATTTCCGCATAACTATAGCTAAAATACATCATTAGGAACTTTAATTTCCTATCAAGACAACAACGCTATCAGTGTAAATTTGTGTTATGTTGACGTGGGTGTCCGTAAGTGCTTCAATTGACATACTTATTACATATTACATAAGGTATAAAACTGTTGTTTCTTAACCTCCCCAACCCCACAATTTAAAAAATGGGAGGTTCCTGATCCAATCATTACAATTTTCCAATTCGAGAGGTCTCAGCACACTAAAAAAGTATGGTTTTGAAAATGTGTCTGTGCCATTTTGGCACATCAAATTTTAAATTTTAGATGCAAACCCCTATTTTTTAAGTCACCATAGGAAGGCCGTCAAATTCTGCTTCTAAAGATGTATTCACTCTTAGTAAATTTTTGACAAAAACTCAAATATTCGAGATTTTTAACGTCCTACTTTAAGAACACGATGCAACCCAAACCTCTGGACCGATTGTATTACACACAGCGATGTGAGTTGTAATTTACCAACATAACTGAAATTCTAAAGCTTCCTCGAGTTCACAGATTTTTATTAAAAGATTGCGGTTGCTTCTCTTTCTGCTCTCCAAATATATGTCTACACAACCGTCGTTTTGGCACTATTTTACAACTAATGAGATAATTATGTCTGATCTCGCAATTCAAGCAACTGAAAAGTTAACAGTCGGTTTAATATTCAATTTAAGGCCGTGTTGCATATATTCAATTTTTTCTTTCAAATAACGCGCTGTATATTGCCGTGAAGTGGAAATCTGGATTCTCATTCCGAGCGACTGCTTTTTCAGTCAGGAAAATATGTATCTAAAGTAAGTACCCGCCTACCTTTAAAAAAAAATTCTGGCGCTCCTCCCGGACTAGCCACCCATGGGTCATCAAAATATCTTAAACTGACTCTTTAGAATTAAAGGCAAACTGGTATATACTTTAAAGATTGGATCGAACGAGAAGTGTAACTGATTGTCGAGGAGAAAAATATCGAAAAATCGCGAATTTGACGACCTCTAACGGAAAATCTGGTCATAAGATATGGTTCGGCCTTAACATTTCTTGTTCAGAATTGAATGGGCTACAACATATCAAAAATTCAGCCAAATCCACCGAGACCACTTTTACATTTAAATCGTGCGGGGTCCTTTAAAACTTGAACAACATTTCTTTCTCAAATGGCATCCTACAAGTTTTTCTACATGGATGGATGCATACTTTTGTTACCTTTCCAACAGTACCCATAAAGTACCCAAAAAATAAAAGATAAAAATCACCACTTTTTCCGTAAGGAAAAAAAAGTTTTTAGTTTTATGTCTCCAATGTTTCAATTTCTTTAAATCAACTTTTAGTCCAGTCAAGTTAGGTTTTTTAGAAGAAATAATTTATATATTTTTGAAATTTTGGCTACGGACTCCTGAAATGACCTGACCTGAAATGCCGAAAGGTTCATCCCTTATTTGGCGAAAACCACCCCAAAACGTGACATGGTGCTAGTTTTTAGCATTTTTCGGCGAAACTATCCATCTGACAAAAAATTTATTCTAATCAAATACATTCCTTATGAAATTCTGTATTAAAAAAGTCTTTTTGATTATTTTGCCTAATTCTCGCAAACGATGTCCGAAGTTGTAGAACAGTCAAAATAGATTTTTGAGTAGAACTTATTTATATATTTATGAAATTTTGGCTACGGACTGCTGATGGGCCCTGAAATGAAGAGCCGCAAACTTAACACTTTCCAAGTGTAAGCTTCATCCCTCTTTTGGCGAAAACCTACTCCCAGACGTGGACATGGCGCTAGTTTTTAGCATTTTTCGGTTAAACACTCAAACGGTCAAAAAATTGCTCTAATCAAGAATATTCCTCGTGAAATTCTGCATTAAAAATTCCTTTTCATCATTTTGCTTATCCTCACCTAATTCTTAAAAACGACGTCCGAATTTAAGGGTTGTTTTTCGCTCGCACCGAATATCAATCTAGCGGTACCCTCAACTTCGGACGTCGTTTGCAAGAATTAGGTGGGGATAAGCAAAATGATGAAAATGACTTTTGAATGCAGAATTTCACGAGGAATATCCCTGACTAGAGTAATTTTTGTCCGTTTGATAGTTTAGCCGAAAAATGCTAAAAACTAGCGCCATGTCCACGTCTGGGAGTAGGCTTTTGCCAAAAGAGGGAGGAAGCTTACATTTGGGAGGTGTTAAGTTTGCGGCCCTTCATTTTAGGCCCCATCAGCAGTTCGTAGCAAAAATTTAATAAATGTATAAATATGTTCTACTAAAAAATCTAATTTGACTGTTCTACAACTTCGGACGTCGTTTGCGAGAATTAGGTGGGGATAAGCAAAATAATCACAAGGACTTTTTTAATGCAGAATTTCATAGGAAATACTTTTGATTAGAATAAAATTTTTGTCAGATGGATAGTTTCGCCGAAAAATGCTAAAAACTAGCGGCATGTTACGTTTGGGGGTGGTTTTCACCAAATAAGGGATGAAGCTTACACTTGGGGGGTGGGAACTTTCCGGCCCTTCATTTCAGGTGCCAACAGGAGTCCGTAGCCAAAATTTCAAAAATATGTACAACAGTATACTTACATATTTCTTATTTTTGTTGCTCACGGTTTAAAAGTTATAATATAACCATTTTTCCATAGCACTGTTGCGCATTTTCTTTCCAAATACGTTAATTTAATAAAATCTAGGCAGCTGGTGCCCCAGCAAGTTACATTTAGGTGTTTTAGGCGCATTCTTTTTACATATTTATCTGAGGAGATTCAGTTAATCTCAGCAATTTGATTGGTTCATTTGAATATTGACGAATCAAATTGCTGAGTTGAGTCAGCCTTCTCAGATAAATGTGTAAATGGAAAGCAACTTTTAAGCTTCATTATCTCTCCTCTATCCGAATCTGCAATGAAAAATGGGGGTTGCCAATTAAAATTTCAAAGTTGGACTCTACTTCCGGTTAACCGGAAGTGTCCCATAATCGCCAATATTTTTACTGAATTCCGAATGTAGCAATTTCTGTAAATGCCAAATTTTATAATTGTATCTCACTTATGTCCAGAGATACCAATACTCTGTTCCATATTCGTAAGACACCCTGCAGAGCCGTGCGAACAAAAACTTGCGCCCGGGGCTTAACCTGAAATTGGCGCCCCCCCCCCCCCCCGTCGCACCTGATTTTCGGTATGCCACATTGCTAAATAAAAAAAATTATTTAATCGAGAAATAGAAGTCTTGAGTGGTGAACAAGTTTTTATATAAACTGAACAAAAGAAACGAAACAGGTAGGTACATAAAGCAAAAAACTCAGAACTAGGTAAACTTAAGTGTTACAATAAAATTACAATGGCACTTTTCTTGCCTTTAAAGCGGCGAAGCTATCAATGATTTCATCTAAATCTAATGACTGCGTGATTTCATGTTCAATGGCCAGTAAACTTAAATTGGTAAGCCTTTCTTGACCCATAGTCGATCTTGAAAAATTTTTTATCAGTTTAAGTTTACTGAAAGTTCTCTCTGCGGATGCAGAAGTTACTGGAATTGTTAAGAAAATCCTGCATGCCGTCTCCATATTTTTGTAATTGGCCGTTAAGTCAAAATTGTGAATCAGTTGCAAAACTTCTAGATGGTCCATTTTACCAAATTTCTCATTCAGGGGCGGAAATAACTTTTTCGCGCTCAGTACCTCGCTCAGAAGCTCCAAAACAACCCAATACAATACCCGTAATTGCAGTAGATACCGATTACGTGGAGTGTGGAGCCGAGATGCTACCCGACAGTCGGTTTTCTGTTAGTTCTCTCAGAATGTAATATTAGTTTGATTCTGAAAATACTGAAGCCCGGCAGCGTGACGCCGTCGGCGTTCCTTCTCAGAATTCAATTTGGATGGAAAATTCTGGGGCGCCTTTCGGCGCCCCCTGCCTTTTGGCGCCCGGGGCGGTCGCCCCCTTTGCCCCCCCCTTCGCACGGCTCTGACACCCTGTATAAGTAGGTGGAGTTGCCGTTATTCCATTTGTGCATCAGTTTTTGTGAAGTTTCAATTCAATTCTCATCATAACAAGCTAGTAGTAATTTACGTCGGCGCCTTATCAGAGAGAAGTTGTCATGGTCTGGGTACCTACGTTGGTAATCCCCTCGTCTGAGGTGTCTCATTTATAACATCCAGGGTCCGGAAGAGAACATCCAGCTTAGGAATTGCTGCGTGTGCTTATATACCACATTTACACCACACTTCTTGTAATTAATGGAAACAGTGTCGCTCACACACAGATTATATTAAAATTTTGGAGAATTTATCTCACTATTCCACTATCCAGTGAGTATTTCCAAAGCTTGCACAACGATTATCGTCGAGGGCATTTGCACAGCTGAGCACTGCACTGACGAGTCTAACGTGGAGTTCCATCACTTCCATTGAGACGCCAAGGAGTCGCATATCCGTAGCTGCAGCTAATTTTTTACGTGGATACGTGATTGGCAATGGCAAAGAGTTATTACCTATAGCCGGTTTCACTGAAAGATTCTGCCAATTGTTCCAACCAGGTTCTATAATAACTCTTAACTCAGCTTTCAGAAACCGGGCATAAATATTGTGTAGCTAGAATAACACTGCACTCTGGCATCATCAAGCGTCGATTTAATTAAGAGTCATGAATTTAAAACGATAAATACATATATAAATATTCATAAATTGTCCTGAATCAGTCCCTTATTGTCTTTGTTTTGGCGACGTCGATAATATAACGGTCATTAATCACTTATTTTCCCTACAAACGCCTCCCAATAAATTCGTTTTTAATTAAATTTCAATAATGATGAGCGTTGTTTGCCTTTTGAGGTTTATTAACCCGACCGACAGCACCTGCCATTAATTAACTTCAATTCAAAAGGTAAACACTATTAAAACTCACAAGAAAACTCGTTTTTCTGCATTGATAATCTCTTCTGCTGGGTGCTTACGAATACGTGTAAAATAAAACTGCTGGACAAAATACAAAAAAGAAGACAATATAGTCGGAGCAGCGAAACAGCCAATTCGCGATCCTCACCAAAGTGTCTGACATCATCTGGTGGTGAACCTTTAACTTCTTTTACCGGGCAGAAGTAATGTGATTGTTGTGACTAAAAACCCTTTTCCAACAAATCTATTTAGGAAACCTACACGAGCACTGACACAAAGTAAAGTTTTTCTGAGGAACGCGAAGGCAAGAATAAAAAATTAGCAATCTCGGAGACGGTAGAAACTTCTACTTCTTCACAAAATTTATAAATATAGCAGGAATTATCTTGAGAATTTTGATGCGACAAATACAAAACAGCACAAAAACCTTAAATAAAACTGTATTGCACCCCTAAAATGACATTTTTCAACAAACGCACTAAGGTTTTCGATCCGGCAATGCAACAGCTACAGTAAGAATATGCTCTTTTGCTAAGAAAAAGTCAAAAAAGGGCCTGTTCGCCCCTAAAATGGCTATTGTAGAAAAAATGGCACTGAAGTTTTTGATTCGGCATTCCGGCAATTCGACAGCTATCATATCCGACAGTAAAAACATGCCCTATGGCTAAGAAACATTCAAAAAGGAGCCTTTTGCCACTAAAATGACATTTTTCGAATAAATGGCACTAAGGTTTTCAACCCTGTAAAATATCAGCTATCAAATTCAACAACAAAAATATACAGTTATACATAGATTTTTTTCGCAGCACAGTTTCTTGGCCAAAAGGGCAGCAAGTGTGAATACATGTTTAGAAGCAGAATTTGAAGAACTTTCATAATGTAACGCGAAAAATGGAGGTTTGCATTTAAATTTTTAAAATTGATGTGCCAAAAAGGCACTTTCCCTGAAACGATGTGGCCCAAATTCTAGTCAGCACCTACAAATCTCCCACTGAATATGTGTGCCAAATTTCATCTCGATTCGTTGACTAGTTTGAGCTGTAGCGTGCTTACAGACAGGCAGACATTTTTCAAACCACTTTTTCGGATTCCCAGGATTTGATATTTTTGGCGATTCGATTTTTCGATCGATTTTATTAACTTGCTGGGGTTTCAATTCAAGGTCGGAAAATGGATGGTAGGTTTACACGGGGTATACACGCAAAAACACGTCTACTTTATTTTTTCGATGCAAATTCAATTGGGTAATAATTTCATTTTCCAATTTTTTTTTAAATTTCGCTAGATTATGCACAAAGAAAATTCTAATGATATTTTTAAATTCTTTACCAACAGCAGCCATGATCAATCAACATAATTATGTATTCATGTCAATCCACAAAAACTGGAGGTTCTTTGCTTCGGATTTACCAAACTGTTTTCCCCGAAATCGATTGTATATTATAGACTTGCCATGCAAGATTATTGTTTTTGTCAGTTTGCATTAATTACGTCAAGGTCGCAGACTTGCGGACGATCTTAAAATGACAATAGTTATTTACGTTATAATGACATGTTTAAGAACTTTTGAATTTCGAGGCGAGTACTCTGTGAAAGATTTACTGCCAGACGCATAACGTAGGCACCTACAACCTTTGTTTATAAATTAATGTATAAACAAAGCTACAACGTTTTACTTCATACTGTGCTATCAAATCTGGTCGAATTAAGTTACTAAAGTAAGCCATGCTCTAAAAATCATGAGACACACTGTCACACTGATAAATCTGGTAGAATTAGTGAAAAAAGAAGGAATTCTCAACTCAAGCCAGTTTATTAATTATTACCTACTGCTTATATTTGGAGTTTATAATTTGATTCCTCTACACTCTTCATTCAACATTTTACAATTGCAAAGGGCCCTAGTCATTAGTGACTGCTTGGGAAAATTTTCCTTTTTTTGTGGTTTTGGAAAGAGCAGAGTTCAATTAATTAGTCTTTGAGAAATAAAAGAAGAGTAATTTTTAATTAGTTAAACATAGATTTTCCAAAATTGTTAATTTTAAATTTTATGCGTGGTTTAGATTTAAAAAAATGGATTTCTTTCCGTGGTAAGTATATTAGGAACTGATAGTCACAGTGTGAATCTGCAGTGATTCTGCATTAGTGGAAGCGGTTAACATCAAATTTTGTTATAAACGTGCATTTAATGAAGAAAGCAAGCGGCTTTGCACAGTGATTCTATAGACCCTAAGGAACGATTTGACCCGCAGCACCCCAAATTTTGTCCATGCGGGAACCAAAATGGCGGCCATTTTTTGAAAAATTCTGTATTATACACATTTTTTCTAATTGCGGTCGATTTTTATAATCTAAGAAGCGAGTTTTTATGCTAATCATGAACGTACTCATCAAAAGAATATTTCAAAGGCGAGAACGTGATGTTCACCAATGTTTTATTCGTGCTAAGGCCTTCGAATGATCGCGCGCTGAGCATGTACGTGCGAGTTCTATAATGCGGGTCGGCCAGAATGTCATAGAAACAAGAAGTGTGGTCTATGCAAAATTTTATTGTTTTGAAAGAATTTAGTGGTACCTACTGTGAGGAGAAGTCCTCGAAAATGTCACAAGGTGAATTAAATACACCCTCCTTTATTCAAGTCTATATGATGGTGGGACATTGGAATATGTAGATGTAATTGTACAGTAGAACCGAACTGGTAATTGTACAGTAGAACCTTTATTATTAAAATTTTCCCAATCTGTGATTTTATTCCGGCTAATTTTTTATGGGGTGGGTAACTTTTCGATGCTCACCACTGAGATCTCCTGAACAGATACGGGGTTAAATTAGAGAAAATTTTTGCGCTATTTCTTGGCGATTAAGAATCTGAAGAGAATTCCCCGATTTTTTGATTCGTTCCTGAGTTATCACAAAAAATCTTTGACAATTTAAAGAAAAATTAATAGCATCCTAACGATTGATGTTATTTAAATGAAACTTGGAACTTTCATATTCTTGGCAGCTGCCAGTTGAATGACATTGACGAAAATTTTTTAGCCTTCTAGATTTTGAATAAAGACAGTCAACTTTTCTTTTTCTTATGGGAGCCATATTGAATTTTAACACGGCCGGATACACAGAAAAATTAGCTATTCAAAAATGTAACCAACATTGACGTTTTTGAAAAAATATGTGAAAGCCTGAGTGACACGACCGCAAGACGTAATTTATTACTGTTGAATTCAATTGTTTTCATATTGTTATAAGAGATTGAAGAAGTCGGCGTACTTTTTTGCAATTGTATTTCATCGAAGTTTAGGCTGATTTTACAAATTATTCATACCAATCTTCAAATTCTGACATCTGTCGTTGTTGATGTTTTTTGTGTATTTGATGGTGACATGGTAACATGGTGACCATAAGAGAATAAAAGGTTGACTGTCGTTATTCAGAATCTAGAAGGCCTAGAAAATTTCTGTTGATGCCATTCAATTGACAGCTGTCAAAAATAGAAAAGTTCCAAGTTTCATTTAAATAACTTCAAACGTTACGATATTAATTTTTCTTTAAATTGGCAATTTTCAGATTTTTGGTGATAACTCAGGAACGAATCAAAATATCGGGAAATTCTCTTCAGAATCCTAATCACCAAGAAGTAGAGCAAATTTTCTCTAATTAAAACTACATATAACACTACACCTAGCACATATGGCACAGATCATGAAGACGAAGAGCCACTGGCAGACGCATATGATGCTTCTCTAGAGTAGGATGCAGTGGTGGACTGAGTCATCATCACTGAGGCGGATGACGTCACACAAAGCCATGCCGCCAAACAAGAATAGACCTGTTTGAGGACAACAATGCATCGGACGGTCATTTATGAATTATGATTTGCATAGTTTATTGGTTTATTGCTGTTCATTCTTAAGTACCTGCAGTAATTACGCAATGAGGGTTTCTTAGGTATATTATGTTAATTTCTGTTATATTGGTAGCGGCAATGACACGAACTAACATGTATGCGAATCCTCCGGTAATACTGCTTTGTTTAGAATGCTTACAAAATTTAGTGCACAATTTTGAAGTTCCCTCTCATATTGGGATCTGTAATTGGTTTATTTTATTAAATAAGTAAGTACTTACCCAATAGACGAGTACCATCAAGCAATAATTTATTCTGAGCAAGGATTCAAATGGTTGTACGTGGGGACCCAGCAATTTTTCGCGGAAACTTTTATTGCCCCCTAAAAGGTTGTGATATTTGCAACTTAGGGCCCTAAACCAGCTGTAAATTTTATTAATTTTATTACTCCTGTCCAGACCGGCAAGCATGAATTCTTATATAAGGTTGTGTACCAGCGTTGGCTTTTGGTAGTTCTCTTGAGTTTTGTATCCTGTTCGTTTGCCTGCAAAGCGTTTGTTAGTTCTTCGAAATGTAAATTTCAGTCGCTGGTAAGTATCAAACAAGATACTAATTTAGATATTTTCTATTGTTCTTTCATCCTAATATTGCATTAAACGTTAATTACTTTCAGAAATGAGTGGAATCCGTGAGGAATCCATATGCAGAAGTGTCAAAATAGAAACAAGAATACTATATACTTAAGTAAAATAATTTTCGGCTTTTTAGAGTACAGTTTACATTATCCATAATATCATACACTATACTTACATAGCGTTTCTAAATAAATATAACAATTTGTATGTTCTCCATTGTTCTTTCAATATACCATTGTATTAAACGTTAATTACTTTCAGAAATGAACGGAAATAAGAGGGCCGTATCTGTACCTTTCCTTAATTCAGAGGAGCGACAGAAAGAAAAGCAAGAAATCCCTGCATAATTTATTGATTGATTGATAATTAAAACACCGACAATTAACTGGCAATTAAAACACACACGCACTATGTATACTTAAATTAATTTTCGGCCTCTTTAAGGCACTGTTTACATTATCGAAAATTTACACTACCATGAACGCAATCTTAGTTACGTGCCCCAATGACAAAGCCAACTGGTATACGATTATAGGTACCCCACATAAGGAAGGCATAATCTGCAAAATATATTGAAAATTTTGTAGAAAGTTCAGGGGCGTAACGGGGGGAAATCTGTGTGTGGAAGTTCTGGAGAGGCGGAAGACTTCAGGGTTCCGGACAAGATTCGGCCGCGGGGTGAGAGGGTAGCAGCATGAGAGGAATATTTTCATTTGAATAATAATAAGTTATTTAATAAACTGAAGTTATTTAATAAAATATGTCATTTTAGAATACTGGTCCAATTTATTCACTGAATAGTAAATTATGTAGGTGATTGGGTGTGAAAAGGCATTGTACCGTCACTATTTACAGGTTATAGGATGTTTTATTGACAACACTTCTGATATTGCTTGCAAATTTCTCACAAATTTAATGAAAGTTCCCCTTTATTTTGCTGACTGTGACTGGTTTTTATTAAGTAGGTACTTACTCTACTAGACAATGCGAGACATTAGTAGGTACCTATGTAGTTTTCGACACAGCTGTAGAGTTTGGTTGTTTTCCACGCTAAAAGATCCCCTGGGGTTTGTGCCATTTGATAGTAAATCTGAGTCGAGTCTGTAAAATTTCGTCATTTTAGCATAAGTACAAAATGTACAAAATATGAATGATTCATTTACCCTTTAGGTATTTTTGGCTCTAGATCCAAAATGTATAGAATATGAGGCAAATTTGGTGCCAAAACGCAGTAAAACATAAATCAATAGTTCAAAATTTCGACGCCAAGACACTAGGCCAGTACTTATGCATAAAATATCAATCAATCATGCATTATCCCAACATTTTAGCACAACTTAAATTAGCAGCAGAAAATATATTAGTTCTTTATTTTAACTGTTTTTGAATAAAAAATTATATACAAAAATCAAAAAAGAAATTTCTTAACGGACATTGGCCGGTAGCAACAAACGGTAACTGACCCTTTGCTTATAGTTCTATCCTTATCTTATGCAAAAAAAAACTTTTATTTTTATCCTTTCTTAATACAAGTTTGAGCACCTTGTAAAACTTTATTCATTAATCATTCCACACAATACCCGGTTCGGATCACGGGTGGAACTTGTAATTTGCTGAACCAACGAATATACAAGGTGCACCTAAACCTCTTACAGATATTTCAGGACGTTATTGTCCTATTGATTTTAAGTCAAAAAGTTCGTACGGACATATGCCCGGAAATGCTTCGTAAGGGAGTTGTGTCACTTCAAAGGGGCACCTACCCAAAATTTCAGTTATTCTAGTTTAAGTATAAACTAGAATTTTCATCAATAAATTGTCTTCAATTAAAGTTTTCAGTTAAACATTCATTATACGTCTTGATCTTAACTAATTTGGTCGATTAAATAAAATTTGACGTCAGAAATTTAACAAGAGTACCTTTATTATACAGACTAGCCCAAAGATGACGATCTTGTTACTATTTAGTGTGGAAGGTGTCAACAACTGAAAAATGTAAAAAAAAATGTGGCGGTCCCCCTCCAAGAACGTACGCCTCTGATGTTAGGAAAAAAATCTGAAAAAATCCTAGAGAAAGCCTATTATGACACCAACCATTGGTCCAAATTTCAAAAATCCCATCATTTGTAATTTTCGATTAACTTGAAGAAAACTGAAATTTTACTTAAAATCATTAGGGCAATAACACCCTGAAATATCTGTACTCGGTTTAGGAACACCCTGTATATTGCAAAAATAGACAGGAAATGACCATTTTTAGTAGATTATACCGAAAATGTTATACCCGAGGGTATATCAGTACAAAATCTTTACGATAGAATTAATGAAAACTTGCAATTTGCTGGCAGAGACCCCCGAGGAGACCCTTAGCCACGAAGTAAAAAATCAATTCTTAAAACCAAAATCTCACCGAAGACATCTTTTCAAATAAAAATCGAAATCTCCCGAAGACATCTTTGATTCCGATTGGCATTTCAACTCGGGCCGGCAAGAATAAACGGTAACAAAGCTTTTGCTAATAACTAGTTTTCTCGTTCATGAAAAACTTATAATTGCATCCTTTATTAGAGCAAGTAAAGAGTGAGCATATGCTATGAATATTATGATAATCGCTAAACGATTATAATACGCTAAACATTGTAAACAAGTACCTAATTTTTGGGCAACCACAACAAAACGTCACTGTGTGGCATACATTTTGAAAAGAACAATGCTAATTGAACGGCATAAAATGTGCTTTGGTTGCATGTCTGACTCAGATTTCTTATATTAGATACCTACCCATCCACCAACAGCTCAAGAACCACTCATTATTTCAATATAAAATACAGTTATACTGAATTGGGTTAATAAACAAATGTTAAGTTCTTTCAGCAATGAGAGGAATCAAAAGGCCCGTATTCCTTGAGAAGAGTCAAAAAGAGAATTTGTTTCCCAGGGTTTGTTTTTCCCATTTTTCGAAAAGGATCGTCGATAGGGAAAATGAAAGAGAATGGTTTTGCACAGTTGTAACATTTAACCAGTCAATAGTGTAAATTCGACTCGGATTTTCCAAAATCCACTGACGTACCACACTTGATAGGGAAAGTATGCATCTGGTTATTTGGAATACCTATACATATACCCCTGTTCTTGGGACAAAAATATGGAGTATATATAATCGTAGGTATAACAACTTTATCTTAAAAGCGCTTTTTTGAAATATTAGCAAGACACAATTTTTATTTAGGGACCATGTAACCTGGAAACTAAACACTTTGGGATTTCATCTTAGAATAACTAGTGAAAAATCGCCGTTGGCTGACACTCCTTTTCAATAATGGGGAACCGATGAATATATTTTGAAAAAATAGACAGGAAATGATCATTTAGCAAAAACTTCTTCAATCAATACAAATTTAAAAACAAAGCTTATACGTGTCCACAAAAGATTTGCTACAAGCAGCAAAACTTTTTCTGTCAAACAATAATTTTAAAACAAAACTTTTACTTTCTTTTGAGACCGGAAAACGTTGCAGCTCAATGAGACTTTTGTTTGCCGCAAAACTTTTTGTAGTCAAACAATAATTTTAAAACTAAATTTGTTATGATATTTTCTTTTTAGTCCTGAAATTTTATTTCCGTTGAAGCTTACGTTTCGATAAAACATGCATGTAGTTCAAAGAAAGTTTTGTATTGCAGTCAAGCAATTATTTATAACAAAACTTGTTTTTCATGTTTTTTTCTTCTGAGCACCGAAAATATCCCCATTTTCTGAAAACATTTCCAGCAATTTACGTTTCAATAAAATATAACGAAACTTTTGTATTGCAACCAAACCGAGAACCAAACAATAATTTTAAACAAAACTTTTATTTTTCATATTTTCGTTTTGTATCGAAAGCAATCATAGAAATTTTTATTTGAGTTTAAACCTTTACATTGAGGCAACTTCATTTTTAATTAATTGTTCCAAAGAAGTTTTTAAACTTATTTTTAGTACAAGTTAGCTGGATAACTTTTTTCGAACATTACAATAACTTTAAAAGAAAACTTAATTTTCTACAAAAGTTGCAATTCAATAAACTACACAAGATTACGTTTCAACAAAAACGTACAGTTCAATGAAACTTTTGTTTTTTTGAAACTTTTACGTTTCAGATGACTTCATTTTAATTGAATAAGTTTCTTAAACATTTTTACCGAAACTATTTTAGATCACTTTTTAGAAAAGGCTTTTCTCAGACAACATAATAATGTTAAATGAAACTTGTATAATTATGTTTCGACAAAAAACGTACGGTTGAATGAAACTTTTACAGCTGAACAATAATTTAAAACAAAACTTTCATTACTAGCGGTCAGACAAAACTTTTTTTCTTGAAACAAAACCTGAGCTCAATGAAACTTTTGTCTGACAAAAGACAATAATTTTAATACGATACGTTTATGAATCGCTTTTCGGAGATATCCCACCTCAGGCAGCAAACAAAAGTTTTTAAAGGCAAAACTAATGAGTGCACGAAAGGCATCGGAGTTCCCGTATAATTTATATGCAAAAAGCTAATAACAAAACGAAGCTCATTGCAAACAGACATAGCCCAAGAAGAAAAATCAGACACTAAGGGCTGAGACATATATAGATAAAACTTTTACATTTTGACATTTGCACCATTTTCTATAATTTCAATAAGACTTCAAAATCGGAGTACAAAACCCGGGACTACTCCAATTATAAGTCTTTGATATATGCAAGCACTTAGGTTTGTTTTATATTTAATTAACCGCACGGGAAATGACCCTATAGAACCATAAAATAGAAATGTTACTTCTCCATAAGATTAGATGGTTGCATAAGTAGGTACCTACTCAAGAAATATTTGAATTTGCAATTTTATCAAATAGTTTATTTATTGCTTTCTCACATTTTGCTATGTTTATAAACAGGCAGGCGTGGGTGGTGAATATTGTTGATTTGATGTAACGAAGATATAGACAATGTCGTAGTAGTTTATGTACACAAGAGTATGGAAGTGAATTTTTCTAGTAAAAAGAAAATATTAGGGTCTCTGTGGAATTGCAAAACCCGAAATAATTACTAAATGCATGGTCGGTCATTTATGAATTATAATTTGTTTTAAATCAAAGTTTAGATTTTTAGATTTAGATGCAGCGTTATATCCTGCAACGTAAATGTTTTTGCCGCATGGGCTATATCCTTATCCTGCGGCGGACTTAAGAGCGTTGAAGGAAAATATGAAAAACTGCGCAAGGAAGCAGCATCTGGGGCGGCTGAATTCAAGGGCGAGGCGCAGCCTCAGCCATGAAGCCCATCAGCCGCCCCAGATGCTGCTTCCTTGCGCAGTTTTTCATATTTTCCTTCAACGCTCTTAAGTCCGCCGCAGGATAAGGATATAGCCCATGCGGCAAAAACATTTACGTTGCAGGATATAACGCTGCATCTAAATCTAAAAATCTAAACTTTGATTTAAAACAAATTATAATTCATAAATGACCGACCATGCATTTAGTAATTATTTCGGGTTTTGCAATTCCACAGAGACCCTAATATTTTCTTTTTACTAGAAAAATTCACTTCCATACTCTTGTGTACATAAACTACTACGACATTGTCTATATCTTCGTTACATCAAATCAACAATATTCACCACCCACGCCTGCCTGTTTATAAACATAGCAAAATGTGAGAAAGCAATAAATAAACTATTTGATAAAATTGCAAATTCAAATATTTCTTGAGTAGGTACCTACTTATGCAACCATCTAATCTTATGGAGAAGTAACATTTCTATTTTATGGTTCTATAGGGTCATTTCCCGTGCGGTTAATTAAATATAAAACAAACCTAAGTGCTTGCATATATCAAAGACTTATAATTGGAGTAGTCCCGGGTTTTGTACTCCGATTTTGAAGTCTTATTGAAATTATAGAAAATGGTGCAAATGTCAAAATGTAAAAGTTTTATCTATATATGTCTCAGCCCTTAGTGTCTGATTTTTCTTCTTGGGCTATGTCTGTTTGCAATGAGCTTCGTTTTGTTATTAGCTTTTTGCATATAAATTATACGGGAACTCCGATGCCTTTCGTGCACTCATTAGTTTTGCCTTTAAAAACTTTTGTTTGCTGCCTGAGGTGGGATATCTCCGAAAAGCGATTCATAAACGTATCGTATTAAAATTATTGTCTTTTGTCAGACAAAAGTTTCATTGAGCTCAGGTTTTGTTTCAAGAAAAAAAGTTTTGTCTGACCGCTAGTAATGAAAGTTTTGTTTTAAATTATTGTTCAGCTGTAAAAGTTTCATTCAACCGTACGTTTTTTGTCGAAACATAATTATACAAGTTTCATTTAACATTATTATGTTGTCTGAGAAAAGCCTTTTCTAAAAAGTGATCTAAAATAGTTTCGGTAAAAATGTTTAAGAAACTTATTCAATTAAAATGAAGTCATCTGAAACGTAAAAGTTTCAAAAAAACAAAAGTTTCATTGAACTGTACGTTTTTGTTGAAACGTAATCTTGTGTAGTTTATTGAATTGCAACTTTTGTAGAAAATTAAGTTTTCTTTTAAAGTTATTGTAATGTTCGAAAAAAGTTATCCAGCTAACTTGTACTAAAAATAAGTTTAAAAACTTCTTTGGAACAATTAATTAAAAATGAAGTTGCCTCAATGTAAAGGTTTAAACTCAAATAAAAATTTCTATGATTGCTTTCGATACAAAACGAAAATATGAAAAATAAAAGTTTTGTTTAAAATTATTGTTTGGTTCTCGGTTTGGTTGCAATACAAAAGTTTCGTTATATTTTATTGAAACGTAAATTGCTGGAAATGTTTTCAGAAAATGGGGATATTTTCGGTGCTCAGAAGAAAAAAACATGAAAAACAAGTTTTGTTATAAATAATTGCTTGACTGCAATACAAAACTTTCTTTGAACTACATGCATGTTTTATCGAAACGTAAGCTTCAACGGAAATAAAATTTCAGGACTAAAAAGAAAATATCATAACAAATTTAGTTTTAAAATTATTGTTTGACTACAAAAAGTTTTGCGGCAAACAAAAGTCTCATTGAGCTGCAACGTTTTCCGGTCTCAAAAGAAAGTAAAAGTTTTGTTTTAAAATTATTGTTTGACAGAAAAAGTTTTGCTGCTTGTAGCAAATCTTTTGTGGACACGTATAAGCTTTGTTTTTAAATTTGTATTGATTGAAGAAGTTTTTGCTAAATGATCATTTCCTGTCTATTTTTTCAAAATATATTCATCGGTTCCCCATTATTGAAAAGGAGTGTCAGCCAACGGCGATTTTTCACTAGTTATTCTAAGATGAAATCCCAAAGTGTTTAGTTTCCAGGTTACATGGTCCCTAAATAAAAATTGTGTCTTGCTAATATTTCAAAAAAGCGCTTTTAAGATAAAGTTGTTATACCTACGATTATATATACTCCATATTTTTGTCCCAAGAACAGGGGTATATGTATAGGTATTCCAAATAACCAGATGCATACTTTCCCTATCAAGTGTGGTACGTCAGTGGATTTTGGAAAATCCGAGTCGAATTTACACTATTGACTGGTTAAATGTTACAACTGTGCAAAACCATTCTCTTTCATTTTCCCTATCGACGATCCTTTTCGAAAAATGGGAAAAACAAACCCTGGGAAACAAATTCTCTTTTTGACTCTTCTCAAGGAATACGGGCCTTTTGATTCCTCTCATTGCTGAAAGAACTTAACATTTGTTTATTAACCCAATTCAGTATAACTGTATTTTATATTGAAATAATGAGTGGTTCTTGAGCTGTTGGTGGATGGGTAGGTATCTAATATAAGAAATCTGAGTCAGACATGCAACCAAAGCACATTTTATGCCGTTCAATTAGCATTGTTCTTTTCAAAATGTATGCCACACAGTGACGTTTTGTTGTGGTTGCCCAAAAATTAGGTACTTGTTTACAATGTTTAGCGTATTATAATCGTTTAGCGATTATCATAATATTCATAGCATATGCTCACTCTTTACTTGCTCTAATAAAGGATGCAATTATAAGTTTTTCATGAACGAGAAAACTAGTTATTAGCAAAAGCTTTGTTACCGTTTATTCTTGCCGGCCCGAGTTGAAATGCCAATCGGAATCAAAGATGTCTTCGGGAGATTTCGATTTTTATTTGAAAAGATGTCTTCGGTGAGATTTTGGTTTTAAGAATTGATTTTTTACTTCGTGGCTAAGGGTCTCCTCGGGGGTCTCTGCCAGCAAATTGCAAGTTTTCATTAATTCTATCGTAAAGATTTTGTACTGATATACCCTCGGGTATAACATTTTCGGTATAATCTACTAAAAATGGTCATTTCCTGTCTATTTTTGCAATATACAGGGTGTTCCTAAACCGAGTACAGATATTTCAGGGTGTTATTGCCCTAATGATTTTAAGTAAAATTTCAGTTTTCTTCAAGTTAATCGAAAATTACAAATGATGGGATTTTTGAAATTTGGACCAATGGTTGGTGTCATAATAGGCTTTCTCTAGGATTTTTTCAGATTTTTTTCCTAACATCAGAGGCGTACGTTCTTGGAGGGGGACCGCCACATTTTTTTTTACATTTTTCAGTTGTTGACACCTTCCACACTAAATAGTAACAAGATCGTCATCTTTGGGCTAGTCTGTATAATAAAGGTACTCTTGTTAAATTTCTGACGTCAAATTTTATTTAATCGACCAAATTAGTTAAGATCAAGACGTATAATGAATGTTTAACTGAAAACTTTAATTGAAGACAATTTATTGATGAAAATTCTAGTTTATACTTAAACTAGAATAACTGAAATTTTGGGTAGGTGCCCCTTTGAAGTGACACAACTCCCTTACGAAGCATTTCCGGGCATATGTCCGTACGAACTTTTTGACTTAAAATCAATAGGACAATAACGTCCTGAAATATCTGTAAGAGGTTTAGGTGCACCTTGTATATTCGTTGGTTCAGCAAATTACAAGTTCCACCCGTGATCCGAACCGGGTATTGTGTGGAATGATTAATGAATAAAGTTTTACAAGGTGCTCAAACTTGTATTAAGAAAGGATAAAAATAAAAGTTTTTTTTGCATAAGATAAGGATAGAACTATAAGCAAAGGGTCAGTTACCGTTTGTTGCTACCGGCCAATGTCCGTTAAGAAATTTCTTTTTTGATTTTTGTATATAATTTTTTATTCAAAAACAGTTAAAATAAAGAACTAATATATTTTCTGCTGCTAATTTAAGTTGTGCTAAAATGTTGGGATAATGCATGATTGATTGATATTTTATGCATAAGTACTGGCCTAGTGTCTTGGCGTCGAAATTTTGAACTATTGATTTATGTTTTACTGCGTTTTGGCACCAAATTTGCCTCATATTCTATACATTTTGGATCTAGAGCCAAAAATACCTAAAGGGTAAATGAATCATTCATATTTTGTACATTTTGTACTTATGCTAAAATGACGAAATTTTACAGACTCGACTCAGATTTACTATCAAATGGCACAAACCCCAGGGGATCTTTTAGCGTGGAAAACAACCAAACTCTACAGCTGTGTCGAAAACTACATAGGTACCTACTAATGTCTCGCATTGTCTAGTAGAGTAAGTACCTACTTAATAAAAACCAGTCACAGTCAGCAAAATAAAGGGGAACTTTCATTAAATTTGTGAGAAATTTGCAAGCAATATCAGAAGTGTTGTCAATAAAACATCCTATAACCTGTAAATAGTGACGGTACAATGCCTTTTCACACCCAATCACCTACATAATTTACTATTCAGTGAATAAATTGGACCAGTATTCTAAAATGACATATTTTATTAAATAACTTCAGTTTATTAAATAACTTATTATTATTCAAATGAAAATATTCCTCTCATGCTGCTACCCTCTCACCCCGCGGCCGAATCTTGTCCGGAACCCTGAAGTCTTCCGCCTCTCCAGAACTTCCACACACAGATTTCCCCCCGTTACGCCCCTGAACTTTCTACAAAATTTTCAATATATTTTGCAGATTATGCCTTCCTTATGTGGGGTACCTATAATCGTATACCAGTTGGCTTTGTCATTGGGGCACGTAACTAAGATTGCGTTCATGGTAGTGTAAATTTTCGATAATGTAAACAGTGCCTTAAAGAGGCCGAAAATTAATTTAAGTATACATAGTGCGTGTGTGTTTTAATTGCCAGTTAATTGTCGGTGTTTTAATTATCAATCAATCAATAAATTATGCAGGGATTTCTTGCTTTTCTTTCTGTCGCTCCTCTGAATTAAGGAAAGGTACAGATACGGCCCTCTTATTTCCGTTCATTTCTGAAAGTAATTAACGTTTAATACAATGGTATATTGAAAGAACAATGGAGAACATACAAATTGTTATATTTATTTAGAAACGCTATGTAAGTATAGTGTATGATATTATGGATAATGTAAACTGTACTCTAAAAAGCCGAAAATTATTTTACTTAAGTATATAGTATTCTTGTTTCTATTTTGACACTTCTGCATATGGATTCCTCACGGATTCCACTCATTTCTGAAAGTAATTAACGTTTAATGCAATATTAGGATGAAAGAACAATAGAAAATATCTAAATTAGTATCTTGTTTGATACTTACCAGCGACTGAAATTTACATTTCGAAGAACTAACAAACGCTTTGCAGGCAAACGAACAGGATACAAAACTCAAGAGAACTACCAAAAGCCAACGCTGGTACACAACCTTATATAAGAATTCATGCTTGCCGGTCTGGACAGGAGTAATAAAATTAATAAAATTTACAGCTGGTTTAGGGCCCTAAGTTGCAAATATCACAACCTTTTAGGGGGCAATAAAAGTTTCCGCGAAAAATTGCTGGGTCCCCACGTACAACCATTTGAATCCTTGCTCAGAATAAATTATTGCTTGATGGTACTCGTCTATTGGGTAAGTACTTACTTATTTAATAAAATAAACCAATTACAGATCCCAATATGAGAGGGAACTTCAAAATTGTGCACTAAATTTTGTAAGCATTCTAAACAAAGCAGTATTACCGGAGGATTCGCATACATGTTAGTTCGTGTCATTGCCGCTACCAATATAACAGAAATTAACATAATATACCTAAGAAACCCTCATTGCGTAATTACTGCAGGTACTTAAGAATGAACAGCAATAAACCAATAAACTATGCAAATCATAATTCATAAATGACCGTCCGATGCATTGTTGTCCTCAAACAGGTCTATTCTTGTTTGGCGGCATGGCTTTGTGTGACGTCATCCGCCTCAGTGATGATGACTCAGTCCACCACTGCATCCTACTCTCTAGGACTTTCATTTCAGTCTTTTTCGCTTTGCTCAAAAAATATTCGATGAATACCTAACACTTATTTGTGTTTTTCTCAATGGCATTTTGTTTCAATTTCTTAATAAATTGGATATATAAAAATTTTTAACCTTTATTTATACCGACTTTTTAGCCATCTGTAGCTGTTGTTGCAATGAAAGGGTATTATTAATATTATTATTATTATTAAAATTATTATTAAGTACTGAAATTATATTGTAAATATTAGGTAATACCACTTTTACCTAGAAAGAATGGCACTAAAAGCCTTGGTTGAAAGTATTTTTAGTTAATATTCTCTTTCCGGAAGTACAAAATAGTTAAAACAGTTATGAACATTATGTTTCTGTGTTCAAAATGTTTTTAGGTGATGGTATTTAATATCAGTAGTCTAGAGTTGTCGAAACCGTAACTTCTTTTATAAAAATCGGTCCAAAATCAGAAAAAAGGCGTAAAATACAGAATTTTTCCAAAAAATGGCGGCCATTTTGGTTCCCGCATGGAAGAAATTTGAGGTGCTGCGGGTCAAATCGTTCCTTGGGGTCTATAGAATCACTGTACAAAGCCGCTTGCTTTCTTCATTAAATGGACGTTTCTTTTGCATATACCGCTTTCACTACATGATGGTATTTCGTATATGACACCGAACATCCTGATTTCAACAATAGGAAGCCCATCCTGGTTACTATACTTATTTACATCTTGAGAGACAGGTTTAATTAAAAGTATAGCTGCTTGGGTCAATTTTTCTATAATCAGCCTCAATCGTCTTAGTAGATTACATTTTATGTTCACACGAAAAATGAAAGAAGAGCTATTTTTTTTCGAGATATACATCGCGTCGTACTTATTTCTCTTCCCACTAACGGGATCTAGGTAGCCATAAGAATTAGAAAATCGGTTAAATTATAAAAAAGTTGTGCTTTTTCGAGGTGATTCAGAATCTGTAAAAAAATTTCCGGATATCTTGAAAACTGAACTTCGACATATTATCAACAACACTGTTACAGGGATACACATCGCATTGATGTACATACATCTTCCGGGGGCTTTTTGTAATCTCGAATGCTTAGAAAACCTCGGTCGTATGGGCCTCGATTTTTTAAACTGCATTCCTCGACCACAAAAATTACACTTACAATCCTCGGTAGGTAATATACTATTTTGTACTTAGATATCTAAAAAAAATAAAGACAACCTAGCCATATTCATTGGTTATGTTAAAAATTACTCTTAATTGAAACTAGGTATACTAGGGACTAAGCAAACTTGACAAACTGCACAACTTCCCATCACACAAAACAAGAGAATTTATTATATACCTAATTGCTACATGTACCCCAATAATCTATATCTATACATATGGGACTGTGACGATAACATTTTCCATTTCATATAAATGTAGGCTTTTCACCAAATGAAGTTGAGTTGCAAACGGCACGAGGCGAACTCGGTCACAATATTGAGAAAGTTGCCATACTAAACTAGACCTTATGTTGTGCGTTATACAGCAGATATTTAAAATGATATCTACGTGAGAACACAAAAGATATTGCTGGTTTCATATTGCCATGCATTATGTCGAGAAACGAGAATGTTATAGCGCTCCAGAATGATTTTTAAAAGTTTACTGTTATTATCAGTCTTATAAACTCCGAAAAGTTATTATACTTTTCCATTTAAAAATTAGAGACTCCACAATCTTATACGAGTATACGACTTCGTTATCATTTTTCGTCACGTTTTCTATATATCTTTCGAGTCGTGTGCAATAAAATTTTAATAGTGCATGTGTTATAATAGTCATACAATAATAATTACGTACCTAATAATAAATCTTGGAAATTACGTCACTTCTCTGAAACAGGCACAATAAGTAGGTAGGTATTCGCCTCGGCATGAGCAATCTTTGTTTCCCAAGAAAATTAAAAATGTAATAATAGGTAATGGTAATAATGTTACCTGAGAAAAACTGTCTAGCACTAGGGGTATTACTTCTGTTAGAGAAATTAAAATACTTTTTGTGTAAATAGGTAGTGTTGGTTCTACAATAAAAATAAACTGCAATATAAATTCATGCTCAAAAGAAAGGGATTTGGTCCAGAAACCCCAATTTGCAGCAGTAAAGATTAATCTTTACATTAAGACCCTAGAATTTTTCTTGCCAAAAAAAACCTTTTTACTCTTTTAGAAATTTTGGATTTCTTTCATAATAATTCTATCATGTTTCAAAATTTCTGATACGGTAAAAATCCACATCGTGCCAATAATTGCCTCTAGGGGCTTATACCGACTAGCGTATTAGTGCACTAGCAATAAAAAAGATGATCAACCTTATCAGTAGGTTAATTTACAAAATATTCAGCCTAATGTACTAATCAGTGAACGGAGTGTGCAGAGCTAACATAGACAGTTTTTTTTACCTATTTCTGTAATAGTAAAGACATTCTTTAATTAAATTCTACCAGGTGTATCATCGACCAGCGACCATAGGCAAATAACACGGAAAAATTAATTGAAGACCTTGCTGCAAAAAGGGGATAAGTCCATTTCTTGGGGGAAATGAGTTAATGTCAAAACTATTTTTTAACTTTTTTATTAACTTAATAATAACAAGTAAGTTGGTTACCCAAAAACAAGCATAATTTTTTTTCTTCATGTTTTGGGAAATGCAATAGAGACGCGTTTTTTCATTTTACTCCAAAACTGATTTTATATACTGATCCCCTTTTTGCAGCAAGGCCTTCAATTATACAAGGTTAGTACAAAGTCCCGGGACGGTCAGTTATCCCCGTTATTTCTTAAGATTTTACTTTGAAACTTGGTACCCCAGGCACAATGAAATACAGGCAATTGAAAACTGTTTTTAAAAATTTTCTTCGACTTCCGGTTAAACCGGAAGTGACCCTAAGAATCGTCTTTTTAAATGGAATTACACTTTTTTCTCAACGGATTCGGAATCTACCGAATTTTTTAAAGTTAAAAACATGTACCATGTTTTGGCCAGAAGTCAAGTCGTGGTCACCCTGGATTTTCAAAAACATCGAAGAAATCGGTCAAAAAGCAAGATTTTTCAAAACCTCAAGGATTGGAAGAATCAGGCGAAAAATGTGCAAAATTAGAGACCGGTGTTGATGTTGACAAACAGCTTACCAACCTAATATTGTAATATACTATTACGATAAAATAGTATGTTGGGCCTAAGTTAACCAAACTTTTTTTCGAGGTCTTACACAACCTTGAAATCAGAAACAATTAATTTCCAGCATGTTAATCGGAAAGCATTGGACCGGACAGTATTGGCGGGTAGCAACGGACACTTCTAAATTCGCTTAATTTTTTGCAGATGTCAAAAAAATGCGCATGCAAGCAAAATGTGAGGGACCGTTGGACTCCATACGATATGAGAAAGGCAACGGAAGCAGTCATGTCTTCCCAAATGTCGATTAGGGAGGCTGCAAGTAGATTTGAAGTGCCCAAAAACTCTCTGTAAGATAAAGTGTCCGCTTTAAGACATGAGAATGAGGTGAAAATGGTTCCCAAGTTGGGAAGATTTGAAGCCACGTTCAGCCCTCATTATGAGCACCAACTTGTAGAGTACATGAAGGACCTAGACAACGAAAAAAGGGAGTTTTTAAAACTAGTCTATGATTTAGCAGAAAAACTAGGAATCAATCATAGAAGAATAGAGACAAGAAAGATAAATAACTGGTGGTAAAGCAAAATGTGTTGGCGAAACGAAAGGAAAACTCAAGGAAAAGGAGAACGAAGGTCGAAGAAACTATAAGCAGAAACAAGAACAGACTGAATGTATTCTGTGCAATGAAATGTTCGAAGAGGACTGGATTCAGTGTCAACAATGTCAATGTCTTGGATGGGCCAATGAAGTCTGTGCAGACGTTCAAAGGTTGCAAACACATGTGATTTATGTTTATTTTTAGTTATTTAAAAAGAAAGAATAATTTCTGTCCATGTATAGGTATTATTAGCGTTGTCATTTGTGTTAAACATGCATTTTTTCAATTCATTACTAATGGGTTATCTCATATACTTACCATGGTTCGATATTCCATTGAAAGTGCTTAGATTTACATATAGTTGCGTTATCATTAAAAAACCAAAACCTTAAGAAAGTGTCCGAGGCTATACGACTCTCCCCTACGTTTTTCCATCCTCTGTCTCTCTCTTTCTTTTACCTACATGGATTGAGAAGATAAATAAATGTTCGAATTTATTTCAGAGATTTTGTAGTTTGGCGTAGCACTAGAGGAGTGAAACAGCAACGACGAGCGAAAATTATTATTATTAGGTAAGTACCTATAAGTTGCTATTTAAGTAATTAAATTTTTTTATAAAATTGCCCGTAGGCTATAAAATACATGATAATGCATCACAATTAAAAGCAAAAGACGAGCTTAGATCGAGATGCTGCACCTAGTCGGAATCCCACCAGAGGCCGTCACCGAAGCTGCATGTTGTATTCGTGTAAACGTTGGTATTTCCAACCACATGAATTCCATTATTTTTCGTTGGGAGATTCCGAAAGTTTTTTGTTAACTTCGTTCACTGAATAATAAAATGGGGCATGGGTTTAATTTATATCAAAAAAAAAATTATTCATTTCACCATATTCTTCGCATTCCCATCGTCGGATAGTTTTTATTTAACTTGCATTATGCCAGCGCAAGATATCTAGGTATCTTATTTTATTTGTATATCTAGGACGCGAAATGATTGTTTAGCGAATTGAGATAATTTTTGGCCGATTCGAAGCCGAGGTAAATAAACATATTTAGTGCCCGAGGTACACAACGTTTTTTGAGCAACCGAACGTTAGCAAATTAAAAAAATTGGCAGCTACAGAAGCGGCTAAAACCTCCACTTGGTGAATGATCCAATCCTGTCACCTATAAATTTCAATCCACAAGTGTCACGGGAACTTTTCAAAACTCTTATTTTTTACTGCCAAAACGGCACTAAGTTTGATCGCATTTTTTTAAATAAACCTTTCATGTGCTGATAAAATAAATGGTGGTCATCTTTCAAATTTCATAGTTGACATCTGCCAAAAAGGCACTTGTCATTGGCCGATTGCCACCAAAATTAAGTAAATCATAACAGCACTATTATTTTTCGTTGCCTTGGAAACCAAACCGCGCTTGGTAAGTCGAACTTACACCTGATTTTAACTACGTCGGTAAGAAAGTTATTACATACGACTGGGTGAAATATTATAATATTATTACATAACGAGTTACGAAAGTGGCATATATCTCACGAGTGGGGAACTTCTTACATGAGGCGCCAGCCGAGTGTGAAAACCCCACGAGTGCATTGGATGGACACTTTCGTGCGAGTTGTGTACCTACACTATTTTTCCTACTACCCACAACAAAAAACTATTTCTTGATAAATTTCTTTTTTTTTATCATCATTGTCAACAAAACAGCAAGTGTCAAAATTTATTAAATTTTGAAATTCAGCCTGCTAAGTTAATGTGATTGTAGCGCGCTGCCACGATCATATAATCATATTAAATATTATATCGCACAGCACTAACGCACAGCATGTGTTAGCGTTACTAGTGTCAAGTTTCGGGCCTACTTAATTGTGCAATATTTACTACTTTCTTAAGTGATCGTAGGAAAAACAACATAACAGCACGCATTGAACGATCTGTCAAACAGGATTTGTTTAATGGCTCACGAGAAACGTTCAAAGATCGTACGCGAAAAATCATATACGGTATACAGTTGTTAAGTACATCTAACAGAATCTCGGAAATTGCAAACCTTTCCTCGATTCTGTTATATTGTACTTACCAACCCCAATATCGTAATATACTATTTTCTACTTATTCCTAAATTTTACTACACCAACCTGAAAGCGTTTCCTGTGATTTTTCAAAATTTTACAATTTTTTACAGAAAGGACACTAAGTTTGAATGCATTTTTGGAAACGACATTTCATTTGCTGATAAAGAAAATGGGAGTTTATTATTCAAATTTCAAAGTTGAATGCCAAAATGGCACTTGCAGTTCGCCGATTACCACCAAAATTAAATCAGCTCTTCGGTGGATAATGGTATCTCTACCTACCAAATTTCAGCTAAATCGATCCAATAGTTTGGGCTGTAGCGTGTTATTTAATGTTTCATTGAAATTTTAGAAAAAGGCGCTAAGTGTGAATAAATTTTTAGATACAGAATTTGAAGACCATTCATGCCCTGATAAGAAAAATTGTTGTTCATCTCCGGGTTTGCGAATTGGCAACAAAATTAACTGAGCTCACCAGAAGGCCAACACTAACCCCATTTCAAATTTCATTAAAATCCGTTCTTTCACCAGTGGCGTGCTCCGTGCCTCAAGACGTTTTTTTTTAGTATATAATTCTGGTATTATCTCGAATTCGAAAATTTTAGTGATTGCAGTAGGGGAGGGGGGGTCTAATTGTCTCAATTTTCATTCAACAACAATTATATTTTGGTATAATTCGATATAATGCACAACTAAATTTTTATTCTGACCAAGAAACATTTGGCTACAATATGAGCTTAAAAAAATTAAGAAATATTTGAAACAGTCATGTTTATTAATTTCTAAATAGAGCGATGCAACTGTGACAAGTTACCCCGAGTAGAGGGTTAGTTGTCTCAAAGGTTGGGGTAAGTTGTCACAGTTGTGCCACTTGGACATAACGTAACATAAAGGTTAAACGTCTTCATCCGAGTTTAAATTCAGACACACAGACAATGTAGTATCATCCCCTGCACACTTATCATGAACCAATTTTCTACAAATGGTACTTAGAACCCGTCAACCCCTGGTTCATCGATTTTACCGAGGATTTTACTATATTTCCGCAAATCGCCTTAATAGCCACAGAATCGCTGTCAGAATCTGTCAATTTTTGTGTCTTTTTGAGCTTTCCTAATTTTTTTTATGTTTCCGTAATTTCACTAATGCTCCACCATGTGACAACTTGACCCAAACACTGTGTGACAATTAACCCCATTATAGTTTTCGATATAACTTTGACCTAACGGAAAAGTTTAACCATTTGCAACCTCTAAATATATGGCGAGCCCAGCAGTAGAGATCAAAAAGTGACCTAGTACGCATATGAACTATATCAGCTTAATTAAAACGCGATTAATAAAGGGATAATGAAAAAGAAATAATTTACTTACAAGCAACAAATTCTTCAAATCGCGGTCACTTCTAGAGAAATTACAGAAATGAGTTGAAATTTCTTATGGTATTAAAGACTAGTGCAAGTTAAGGAAAACTGTCACCTTTTATTTGAAATTTATACCGGAAGGTAGCACTATGGCCTCTGAGATAACTAGTACTTGAGACAACTAGACCCCTCCTCCTCTACTCCCATTTTTAACTTTTTTAAATTGTGGGGTTAGGGAGGTCAAAAACATCTATTTACTAATTTTTGTTGGGATAAGATCCGTGTTTTTTCATATACTTCAAAATTCTAAGATTGTTACAAGAACTAAGGATATAATAATTAACTCGACAATTAATGATGTCATTTGTAAGCCGATATTGATAGCGATAACGGCTATAAACTATAGCAACGGCCGCGCAAAAACAGCTTTCATAAGGCCAATTATTATCTAACGAGGTTGTTTGGAGAACGTTTTTTATTTAATTTTTAACTTCTACGCAACGCGGAGCAGTTACTAAAATCAATCGAAAATTCAAATCGCCAAAAACATCAAATCTTTACCTTTCGGGGCCTGGGAAGCTAAAAAAGTGGTTTTTGAGGAATGTCCGTGTGTCTGTCTGTCTGTGAATTCACTACAGCCCAAACTACTGGGCCGATCTAGCTGAAATTTGGAACGTGGACATATTATGGATCTAGGAAGAACTGAGTCAAATCGGCCCGAAGGAAGTGCCATTTTCCCTAAGTTATTTCCCTATACGTCCCAAAATCTGAAACGCACGGTACATCGACGTCTATTTAGTAAACCTACTAGTTCTGATGTCAGAGTTCTAATGGATCCGTCACAGTACTGGTTCACGGTAGTTGAGGGCCTGAGGCGCTAAATATTTTTGCCCCTCTCCCGGTTACAAAAATTTCACTGAATACCTACAAATTACTATTTTATGTTTTCATTTTATTTTAATTTATAAACGGTGAAAAGAAATTCCAAAAGTGTGAGGATATTCTGAAACGTATAGACTTAACGGTTATCGTACTAGTTAAAATTTTTGTTTGTTTGGGTGGTTCCGGACATTAAAGAGTTTTAGTTTTGACAGGTAGGTATATTATTTAACAAGTCCTGTTATTGGGAGTATCAATATTATTAGTAGAGCGTCCGTCTGGAAATCGGCAGGTCTGGGTTCATGGGCCCTGCGGCACACGGCTCAAGCGCCTCATGGTTAATCCGGCCCTGCTCCGTCAACACCTGTGATATTTTCTGGAAGATCTCGCATGAACCAAAAACGGATAAGCATAAACCCAAACTAGTTTCGAAAAACGTCGTAAAAAGTTACATAGGCGTTGTTATGGCTTGCGGTGGAATACGTACAGCGTCCACATTAATTTAATAGAGTAATAAAAGTCTTTTCACACCTGTGCTAACTATTAAATACTGCATGATTTTAGTTCCTGCCAAAGCTAACAAAATTTGATGCGTCATACTATTTTAATGGGTATTCAAGCGATTTTTTATTAAAAATCCAGTTTTTTTCCTTTCAAATAAAAACACGTCCGATTAGTAGAAATCACAGCGGACATTCAAATTCAAATGGATAATCCGCACCGAGCACGAATCGAATAATCTACAGACCCGGGATACCCGCAGTGACGCAACGAGTCATCACTGATAAACTTGAAGAATTTGACCAAATAACAGTTTATGCCGACTGCCGACACACTTATATTAATACGAACCTGTTTTTCATCAGAAACTCACAAGTTAGTTTGTAAGATGGACTGTGGTTGTGCTGCACCTTACATTGGACCCTCACTAGACCAGACGTGTGGGGGAGGTGCTTTTGTTCTATTTATGAGTTTACTTGACACTTTCATCAGGAACAAATGTGATTTGTCCGAAATTTGCCAAAGAGTCAAGCCAAAGGGTCAACCTGATCCGGAGTATGACTTTATTGTTGTCGGTGGAGGAAGTGGTGGAGCAGTGGTAGCCGGCAGGTTATCGGAAGTATCAAACTGGAAAGTGTTGCTTCTTGAAGCCGGAGGAGATGAACCACCTGGATCTCAGGTACCAGATTGATAGATAGATAGATAACTTTATTACTACCTTTCGGTTTGTAATGCGCCCTGCCCTTTTACATACTAATTTAATACATATTTACATATTTACATATTTTGATCTGGTTTTTTTTCTTTTTCGACTACTTCTTTCTCAGACAATCGGTCTTCTGTTTTCTTTTCTCCCCCCCCCCCTTATTTCTCTCACTCTCTCGACTTCCTTCATCCATTCTATTCCCTCTCCCCATTCGTTCAGAATACTTTTTCTCTCCCTTTCCTCCTCTCTCATTCCCACACACTCTTTCAGCAGGTGATCTACTGTCCCTCTCTCCTCTCCACATACTCTGCATTTTCTCTCTTCTTTCTTCAGCCAGAACTTGTTTTCCCTTTCCTGATTCCCGCATCTGAATCTCGCTGTCATTCTTTTGTCTTTCCCACTCTCCCTCTCCAAGTAACTTGGTAACCCTTCACTTACTATATTATCATATTTTGCGTTATATCTTGATTCTCTGATTTTTGTTCTTCTTTCCTGTACATTTATGTCCCTATCTCTTTCCCACATCGCTCCATTCATCCAACTCCCCTGTTCCCTGCGTTTCTAAATCCTCCCTTGCTTATCCGTTCCTCTCGTAATATCTTTGCCTTTCCTTCCCTTTTTCTTTCTCTCTTTTTTTCTCTTTCCAGCACTCCTGTAATATATTACACTCTCCTGTTTCCCCCATTCTGCCTCATATTTCACCGCCCTTTTTCCTGTCTCCACTCTTAACTTGTTCCTTTTTGTTTCTTCCTTTATTATGTATCCGTCTTGTTACTCTTGTTCTACCCACCCCCAGGCTTCCGCTCCGTTCATCAACATACTCTTCACCAAACTGTCAAACATCATTCCTCTTCTCTTAAAATCATGCTAAAACTTTCTTTCTCCAATTCCCCAAATCATCTGTACCACCTTATTTGCTTTTTTAATCAACTCTCTTACATGCGCTCTGTATGTATCCCTCTCATTAAATACGTACCCCAAATATTTGAATTCCGTTCCTTGCTCTATTTTCCTTTTATTCCACTTCCACTCACTGTCTTTTGCCCTTCCTCTCCCTTTCGCAAAAACCATAATCTTTTTCCACATTTACTTCCAACCTTTTTCTCTTCATATACCTCTCTGCATTTCTTATCATATCTTTTATTCCTCTCTCCTCGTTCGCAACCAGCACCAAATCATCTGCATATGCCAAACACCACACTTTCTCTTTGCCCACCACAACCCCCCCTGCCTGCGCCATTTTAAACATCTCATCAATATCGTTTACATAAATTGTAAACAGCGTTGGGCTGAGTGGGCATCCCTGTCTTACTCCTTTTCTTGTCCAACAACACTCGCTCTCTTGTCCATTCACTCTGACTGACATATTTCTTTTATCCCTCTTACCAGCTTCCCATTCAGTCCTATTTTGCTCATGTGCTCCCACAGTTTTCCTCTATCAACACTATCCAAATGCTGTCTTAAGGTCCACAAACAACGCGTACATTTTTCCCTTTTTCTTTTGTATTTCTTTTTTCGCTAAGTGACGTTGTCTATCTCAGGTACCATCAATGGTTATCAGCTATCATGGAAATCCGCATATGGATTGGAACTACAAAACGGAACCGGAGCCTAACGCTTGTTTAGGATATCCCGATCATCGTTGCGACTGGCCCAGAGGAAAAGTTCTTGGGGGCTGCAGCGTTATTAATGGCATGATGTATATGAGAGGACACCCTAAGGATTACGATAATTGGGCCGCTACTGGAAATCCAGGATGGGGCTATAATGACGTGTTGCCGTATTTCAAAAAATCCGAAGATAATCAAGAAATTGGTTCACTCGTTGACGCTCAGTACCACGGTAAAGGAGGTCCTCTAACTGCTACAAGATTTCCCCATCTACCTGAACCTGCTAACGATGTATTGGAGGCCGCGGTGGAACTAGGATATAATGTTAGCAACGATTTAAATGGGAGACAATATTCTGGATTCACAGTAGCTCAAAGCAACACAAGGTAACGAAATACATAATTGTTAATTGATACGGATTTACTAAAGAATGTTTATTATTATTTTGTGTTCATTAACTTGATTCGCAACACCAGCGTGACAGATGTAGCTTATTATTATACGTCGCACATTATAATGCTTAGCTCCGGCTTTCTTATAAGTAATGCCTTTCCAAACGTAAATATTGAAATTATGCTGAAATGATGAGAACCTGGATCAGTCTTTTCCGGAGTTTTCCTTAATCGCATTGCGTTAGATTGCACATTTTCAGGTAAAATTCTCGTAAGATACTTAACTAAGATAAACATAAAATCACACCGAAAGGAGAGTACTAGAAAGCACTAGATACTTAAGTACCTTAGTACCTACCTATTAAATTAGGCTTCAATCGTCAAAGAGTTACCTACAAACTTATTGGCAAATTGATATACAGGCTGTTCCTAAATTCATAGTGCTAACTCCGTGGCGTTATTCCTTACATCATTCTAGGAAGAAACGTTCATACGGACACATGTCCGGAAATGCTTTAGAGGGGAGTTACGCGCTTCAAAAGGGTACTCAAAAAGTCAAATTTTTAAAAATTTCTCGAAAAATATTAAGAATAGAATTTTGAAATTTGGAACAATCGTTAGTGTTATAAAGAGCTTTCTCCTCACTTTTTCAGATTTTTAATAACACATTTTTTTACATTTTCTTTTGTTGTAGTCATTTTTCTCACCAAACAACAATAAAATCTTAATCGGTGGTCGATTCTACCCAGAAAAGAGGCTCTTGCTGAATTTCGCTAAAGCGCACCCTTTTTGATTAAAGTGACTTTGATTGGTTTAGAGCGCGAAAATTTCTGTTGTAAGATTTATTTTACCTACCTAATTAGTGAAAATAAACTCAGAATATGATTTCTTACATAATTTTAGAAAGAAAAGTTCACATGGACATATGGTGGTAAATAATTCCTAAGGGGGCTATTATGAGGCGCCATTTGTTCCTTAATTAATAATTATCTATTTATATATATTGTGAAAATATAAGGAGCGCGCAAAATATAAATATACGTTCTTTTAATATATTTATTGATTTTCCATTTATATGTTTTTGGAAGTTAATATTTATATAATGTTTCTGGAATATATTTTATTTCCCTCGGAATTTATATTTAAAGGTTCAGACTTTCGTACTATATTTATAATGCACATTTCCGATATAAATATTTTACTTTCCGTTCTAATTATATTGAAACAGAAGACGTTGGAAAAGGGATGGAGATAAACGAAACCACAGGTATCATCGACCAACGACCAACCCACCGACCAACGCAAAGACTAACTTCAGAGTTGTTGAGGTCGCAACCGCGTGGTGCACACGTGTGATCATGATACTTAAGACCATACGGTCTTAGTATCATGCTCTGAAGTTAGTCTTTGCGATCGTCGGTGGGTTGGTCGTTGACCGATGATTGGTTTCGTTTATCTCCATCCCTTTTCCATCGTCTTCTGTTTCAATATAATTAGAACGAAAAATAAAATATTTACATCGGAAATGTGCATTATAAATATAGTAATGAAAGTCTGAACCTTTAAATATAAATTCCGAGGGAAATAAAATATATTCCAGAAACATTATACCTATAAATATTAACTTCCAAAAATATATAAATGGAAAATCAATAAATATATTAAAAGAACGTATATTTATATTTTGCGCGCTCCTTATATTTTCACAATATATATAAATAGACAATTATTAATTAAGGAACAAATGGCGCCTCATAGGCTATGGTCGTGTGAATATGTTTTCCGAAACCCCAATCAATGGACCATAGCTCTTTTGGGAAACATTTTCTGCGTATCTTAATATGAACTTTTCTTCCTAAAATGATGTAAGGAATCATTCTCCATCTTTATTTTCACTAATTAGGTAGATAAAACAAAGTGCTAGTCACAAATTTTCGCCCCCTAAACCAACTGGAATCATTTTATTCGAAACTGGTGTCCCTTTTTAGCTACATTCAACAAGCGCACCTTTTTTATGTGGAATAGACCAGAGATTTCGATTTTATTATTATTTGGCAAAAAAAGGCCCACAACAAAAGAAAATGTAAAAAAAGGTGTAAGGCCCGCCAAGAACGTACACCTCCGATGTTATTAAAAATCTGAAAAAAATTGAAGAGTAAACTCTTTACAGCACTAACCATTGCTATGAATTTCAAAATCCTGTTCATCATATTTTTCGAGAAAATTTCAGAAAACTGATTTTTTGCGTACCCCTTTGAAGGGGCGATGGCTCCCTTAATGCATAGGAACTTTTCTTCCTAGAATGGTGTAAGGAATAACGTCCCGGAGTTAGGACTATGAATTTAGGAACACCCTGTATTTCTATACTTTCACCTCATTATCTACCTACATGTCCCTCACCTTATGCCAATGTCAACCTATACCTATTCTATTATGTAGTTAAATTTTGATGTTTGGCGTTAGGTAAATACCTACATGCAATCTTTCTTATTTCTTCACACAAAATGGCCCACTTGTGTTGAAGAGGAAAATAGAAAAATGAAAATGAATCGTAATAAATTTGGATGTTTTTGCGTTTTTCAAAGATCTTAATTTTTTTTCCGATTACTTCGATGTGTTTAAAAATCTAGGGTATCTGTAACTGCACTTCCGGTCAAGTGTTTAATAGGATGCCTGTTTTTGAAAAACTTGAAGGTAATCGGCTCGGCTAAGAATATAGGTGTCTATTGGAAAAAAATTAAATTCGGGTAATTTTCGGTTAAACCGGAAGTGAACAAAATATTCTATTAACTTCTCTAAGTCAGTACTTACCTACCATTGACGGTTGCGAAAATTCATTTCGGTAACTTTCATTCTTTTCAAGGTATCAATCCGCGACACCCAATCTAAAACACCCGGTATAATATTTTTTTTTTATTTTAGGAACGGTTCAAGATTGAGCAGCGCTCGGGCATTCTTGCGGCCTGCGCGGAACAGACCAAACCTGCATATAATGTTAAATTCCACTGCTACGAAAATATTAATAAACAAGAGTGGAAACGTTAAAACCGTTTCAGGAGTGGAATTTCTTTATAAGAATAAATTACACGTCGTCAGAGTGAGACGGGAAGTTGTTGTTTCCGCTGGCGCCGTCAACTCACCACAAATTCTCTTGTTATCCGGAATAGGACCAAGAGAAGAGTTGAACAAAGTTAACGTTCAACAAGTTCATGAATTGCCTGGAGTAGGCAAAAACTTGCATAATCATGTGACGTTTTACTTGACCTATTTGATGAAGAAAATAAAGGCAGTAAATGATCTCGATTGGGCTGGAGCTTTAGATTATATTCTAAATCGTCGAGGACCAATGTCATCTACGGGGATGTCTCAAGTTACGGCCAGAATAAGCTCCAAATATGCTGATCCCTCAGGGACTCACCCGGACTTGCAAATATTTTTTGCGGGCTATTTGGCAAAATGCGCCAAGTCAGGAGAAGTGAGGGTGGCTGAGGATCCAGAACACCCGGATGCACCTAGGCATTTAACTATTTCACCTGTTGTCCTTCATCCGAAAAGCAGGGGTCACATAGGGCTGAGATCTAAAAATCCATTCGATCCACCATTAATATATGCAAACTATTTAGCTGAACCAGAAGATATTGCAACCCTCGTGGAAGGAATTCGGGTGATTCAGCGACTGGCCGGTACAAAAATTCTTCAGTCAAAATATGGACTTGAACTAGATCGTGAAGATTACGGCGACTGTGCAAAAAAGTTTCGGTAAGTGTTTTTAATAGGACCGGCTCCGTACTACATATTAATTGAATATGTTGCAGTTATGACTCAGATGACTTCTGGCAATGTGCTGTTAGGTACTATACAGGTCCAGAAAATCATCAAGCTGGATCTTGTAAGATGGGACCGATTTCTGATCCGTTGGCAGTAGTAGATTCAAAGCTGCAAGTCCATGGAGTTGATGGTCTTCGTATTATGGATGCCTCAGTAATACCAACTTTAGTTTCTGGAAATACTCACGCTACTGTAGTTATGATAGCGGAGAAAGGGGTGGATTATATTAAACAGAAATGGCTACAACAGACAATTGGCAATCGATTCGGATCTAACTCGCCAAGAGAAGGACCATATGCTGCTGCTCAAGGGCCACATCCTTCTCCAAAAACACCAGGTTTACCTCAGACATCTCAAGCACAACCCTATTACCATCCGAACAATCCAGGTTTTCAACACAATCCAGAATTTCACTCAAAACATCCTCAATTGCCCAATCCATACAAAGCGCAGGGACAGCAACAATCGGTTTCTCAAAAAAACACAGACAACTATTATCAAAATGATTATGATGGTTATCAACAAGATGGGCACAATTACCAATAACGGAAATTCGATATAGAATATTGAGTTTCTAACAGAAATGAAAATCCCTGGCCGTTAATCATCAGGAAAATAGTTAAGTTCCTATGTTAGTTTTGTTACAATAAATAATAACTCATCCTGAGGATGAGAGCGAATGATGCAGGTTCAATGTATTTTTTGTTACCTGCCCTGTCACAAAACCTAATATTGTGACATACATTTTCTCACCAATTTTGTTTCTCTTATAAAACTTCATTAAAATAATTAACTTATTATTAGACACAGAGAACACAAAAAAATGATATCAGTACAGTGCAATTGGGATTCCACCCGTTCATGAAAAAATAAAGTGAAATATTTTCTAAAAACAAAAACTTTAACCTAACATTTAAATTAATCATTACATTACATATACAGGGTGTCCCGAAATTACTGGTCAATGCTCTACCAGTAGATTCGTAGATTCTTCTATAAAAAATATGAAAAAAAGTCCCTATGAACGTATGCCGAAAATTAAGTCCCAAGGGAGGCTAAGGCCCCTTAAAGGGGCCACTTTGATTTCCACGGGATACCGGCGTGTATAGAATAAGTTTTAATCCAATTTTTAACTAACTGTCCAGGGAGTTGACCGATTTTGATGAAATTTTCAGCACGGCGCCGGCGATCGGAAAACCAAAAGTACCCGAAAATTGCCGAAATGTGAAAAACTTTAAACGGCCTTATCTCCTGGAACTTCGCGGGCAGGTCCGTTTGATAACGTGTTATTCAGAAAATATGTGATAACGGGTTACTATGGAAACAAATGAATCTCAATCTGTCGAAAGAACGTTTGTCGAAAGTTACTTCGTACAGGACATATGTCATCAGTCATTTTACTGGGGATTTGTTTGATGGTATCTGAACAACTACAGCCGGAAGGAGTTCAAAACTCAACTCTTTATTCTTTATTCACCATTATTCGGTTTCGTTTATTAGCACTGTACTATGAGAACAGGGGTACCTAGATATTAATCATTGGCTACGGGAATAATTACGTTACTTTTTCCATGCATTTTTGACAATTTTTATAATTGGCTTTATTTGTGTAAAAATTTGATTTTGAGTTTTTTCTCATCAAAGATGAAAACAGGGCCGTGTGGTAGATTTTTTTCAGGTGATGCGACTCTCCGAAATGGCGCCTTTCCAGGCACGGCCGTAGCTCCCTGTAGGGGGTGCACAAAAATTTTTTTAACTAAAAACAATCGAATTTTCCAGCTGAAAAGTGAAAAGCCAATGTAGCGCCGCAGGCAAATTTTTTTGATAATTTCAAGGTCACGCATTTTCTCAGCACTTCAGAATAAGAAAAGGAAAAACTTAACTTTAGTAAGGCAGATTTTTTTACCGATTTGGCGCTTATTTACATAAAAAGACTGATTCCTAGTCAAAGAAGGTTAAATCCACCAGGTTCAACTTCGAAAAAACATGCGCCCGTTTTTGACTGCTAACTCGCACCTGACCGAAGAAATTTGATATCCAGCAAAATTTTGACTGACAAAACCTACGAGAAAAAAGAGAAAATTTTGTGTACAGAAACGAATCGTACTTTCATACTTAGTTTTCCAGTCAAACTTATGATAGGATCTCGGATAGGATAAATATTTTTTACAAACTTATTTATTTTTTAATTTACTACTTTTTGAAAATGGTGAAATGGCGCCCCCTTAGAGTGGCGCCTGATGCGGCCGCCTCTCCGCCTCATAGCACCGCACGGCCCTGGCATGAAAATATGTATTTATCGGCTATTTCGGCTATGCTAATATGAAAAAAGAAATTCTCAGATATCAAGCAATAATGTTAGTTAAATAATTGTACTCAGATAGTTTAGTATACAACAAATCTTCGCAGGTATGCCAGCCAATATCTGGAAATAGGATCGCCTTTCATTTTTGATGGCATGGCATATACCAAGAGCAAATAATAAAGCTTCAACTAAATATCGCTATACGTCGTCTAGTGTTTATGAGTTAGTTAGTTAGTTGAAACATTTCTAGCGGCATAAACTCAACTAATACTATTAGTATCTATTACCGGCGAATGTATGCTAGAAGCATTTATCACGTGTAAGTTTTGACAGTCGTTTATGAAATTACTCCTGCTGGGTTTCTGTTAATCAAAGCTAGTCTGCAGTACACCACACATTGGTCAATAAAATACAATATTGCATCTTGCACTAGCATTGCCAGATTTTATTTTAGGGAAGGTGCGACGTGAGGTGTTGCGTGATACCAACGCTGCAGGCGAAAAATTATTTTCAATGACACACATTTTTTGAAACACTCGGTTTTAGAAATTTTGCATTAGCAAAACCCGTCTATACATATACATTATACCATTGAGTAATTATACATATTTAAAACTCAAGCCGTTTTCTATATTATTAATAACAGGAGAACGCCCTCTGGAGGAACTGAACCAGTAACGTGAAATCACATGGGGAAGAGGAAACCGGGCAATGCTGAAGTTATAATGAGCATCAATTACTGTGTCAATGACAAACATTTTTTAATAATAATAATAATAACAATAATAATACTTTTATTGCCCAACAGTAATTAATACCAATAACAGGACAATTCAAAAAAACGTAAAAATTAAGTTATACTTAAAAATACAAGATAAACACAAGTGAAAAAGAAAAAATAGTTTATAAAAGATTTGCAAATAATGTAATCGAACCAAAACTGTGAAAAAAAAATAATAATAATAAACCAAAACGAAAGAAAGAAATAGCAAACAACAAAATTATGATTATGCCTCAAGACCAATCCTGGGCTAAGATTACAGATAAAATGGAGGGCCAGGACGAAGCAGTCACATCGCACAAGTGACAAACGGTATTAAAATTATTACACATGATAAAAATCGGTGACTTTTGTAATAAGTTTGTATTCATTTTTTATTCATTTTTGGTGACATTAGATCACTATTAGATCCAGAACTTTGATATCTAATAAAACACTGACGTCACAAAATATCTATTTAGGAGGCTACTTAATTATGTAAGAAGAGAGGAAATTACAACTTTGTTTCACGGCGCCGTGAAACAACGTTACTATATGAGTTACATACAAAAAAATTTAAGCCCCTACATTTAAAATGACCCATGGAAACAAATCTCTTCTCGGTTCTCAACGTTTAGGTACTAAAGCCAAAAATCCTCTAATGAATACAGCTTAGAAACATGAAGATGCTCACCCAGAGCTGAATATTTAACTGGTCGCATGGACCAGGCCACGACAGAGACCTTGCAGAAGTTAGTTACCCCTACCTAACTGCTATTCGAATGCTAGGCGACCAACTAAATATTCCACTCTGGGTGGGCATGTTCATATTTCTAAGCTGTACTTAGGTATAAATTGCTGACAAAATTCGGGTAATTTTTCAAATTATTAGAGTTATACATTGTCCTTCTGCAAATTGGACAAAAACCATATGGCAACTTAGCTTAATGCTATAATGATGTTATTTCGAATTTTGTTTGTTATCTTGTTTTTTGGTGTAAGTAAATATCTCTTCCGACATCCATAAGATGTGCACATTTCAAATTTCAGCCAGATCGGTTCATTAGTTTCGGCTGTAGCGTGTTTACACACACACACACACCCAGACACAGAAATTTTTTTTCAAAAACAACGTTCTTGGATTCCCAGGACCCTCAAACGTAAAAACTTGATGTTTTTGGCGATTCGATTTGTCGATCGATTTTAGTAACTGCTCGACGAAGCGTAGAAGTTAAAAAGTACATTTTTACTTTTACACTTTTTAATGGACGCAGTTACGCCTAAATCATGACGCCTTGCAACCATCCTTTTTCCAATCTTGACAGTATAATTGCTATTCCTACTCGCGTTGCATCATGAGTAGGTAGCATGAACATGTCATGTTGAACCTACTAGCTATTTGTGAGTTGTGGATTAATAAGCGATCGGAAAATAATTTCTGTGTTACTGCTTATGTGCAAAACCTTATAATGGGTTTAACCGTAAGTCACGCATCAAGATGTTGTTAGTCTGTTATTTTGACGTCCTCAGATGAACTGCTATTGCTTTTTTGGATGTGGCGGTCTAATTAATTCTGTACTTAATTGAAATTCTTCCCTCTTTCAACGAATTAGCTCTGCCGCTGAAACTCGTTTTTAATATAAACGATGATATTAAATTTTTCTCATTTCGTGAACTACACACAGTAGGTAAATAGATTAGGTACCTATATAACATAGGTACACAGAGCGACATAAAATCTAACAGTCAAACGGGAGCGGGCATATCCCCCTTCTTAACTTCTTTCATATCCAACATTATGAGAACTAGTTTTGGGGACGTCAATAATGGATATCTAGTCCTATCGACAATCAGTAGTCTCAAAATGTTTTTATTTGATGCGTCGAAATTAAATAATAATAACAAGGTTTATTTTCGCATTTTTGTTACATACAAAACAATTAATCAGTAGGTATAAGAGTTATTAGGCCAGTCATTTTTTGAGCAGTGAAAAATGGCAAAAACTACGAAAGCGCAGAGCTGCCATGATATTTGCTAACTTTTTTTATTTTGTAATTTACAGACAAAGTGTAAATTTACAGAAAAAAAAATGCAGCAGAGAAGCGGCTGGAACCTCCCCATCGCGTGGATCTTTGTATTCTGTGTAGATAGTAGTCAATTCAAGAGAATTTTTTTTATCTTTATCGTCTGTGACTAATTTCGCAATTTTCTGACAAGTACCGACATCACCTCGGACATCACCCATCACATTTGACAATATGTTCCTTTTAAGGTTAATCTTTTGCCACCTTTTTGACAATAACTGCCAATTTATGTCACCCACTGTCAGCCCGCTCCCTTTTAATGAGAAAGAATTTTTCCTCTATTTTCCACTGAAATGGCAGAAACTGTGAATACATTTTTAGAACCAGAATTTGATCGCCTTTCTAATGGCGACATAAAAAATGAGGTCTTGTATTTAAAATTTTAAGTTGATATGCTTAAATAAGACTTCCCGTAAGCCAATTGCTTTCAAAAGCCTTTCAGGTCTTCAACGGGTCACCCGATCTCCATGTACCAAATTTCAGCCAAATCGATTCAGTAATTTGGGCGATAATGTATTTTTACTGTTATTATAAAATTTCGCTTTTTTGAACAATAAAAAAGAGCTAAATGCGAATTAATTTTGTCCTACTTAAAACCAGAATTTGAGGACCTTTCTGATGGTGACAATAAATCTTTCAAAAACTTGTTTTTAATGATTAAATGAGGGAATAATTTTAAATTTGGAAATTGGTGTGCCAAAACGGCACTTTCCGTGAGCCGATTGAATTCAAAATTTGTTCAGCTCTTCGACGGGTCATACAATCTCCATGTGCAAAATTTCAGCCAAATCGGTTCAGGGGCTTGGGCTGTACCGCGACTTTAAAGTCGGATAAAAATCAATTTTTTTTAAATTTTTGGTCTAAAGGGCACTAAGAATCAATACACTTTTAGAAGCAGAATTTGAAGGTCTTTCTTATGGTGACGTGAAAAATGGGAGTTTACATTTAAAATTTAAAAGTTGATGTGCCAAAATGGCATTTCCGGTTGCACGATTGGCTCCAAAAGCTTTTCAGATCTAAGTTAGGTTACGAAATGCCTATGTTCCAAATTTCAGCTAAATCGGTCTAGTAGTTTTGGCTGTGGCGTGATTACAAACGAACGTACAAACGTACGTACGAACGTACGTACGTACGTACGTACATACACACAGACACATTTTAAAAACCACTTTTTTGAGTTCCTGAGACCTCAAAACGTGAAGATCTGGTGTTATCTCGAATTCGAAAATTTTAGTGATTGCAGTAACCTCCCATTTTTTTAAAATTGTGATGGGGTTGGGGAGGTTAAAAGTGTAAATTTACAGAAAAAGTGTAAATTTACAGAAAAAGTGTAAAGGGCCCTAGTCATTAGTGACTGCTTGGGAGAATTTTCTTTTTTTTTGTAGTTTTGGAAAGAGGAATGCTCAATTAATGAATCCTTGAAAAATAAAAGAAGAGTAATTTTTAGTTAAGAAAATATAAATTTTCAAAAATCAGTAATTTTAAGTATATTATCCTATGCAATTTGGTTAAAAACCAAACTGATTTCTTACCGTGTAGTACGAACAGATAACCATAATGTGAATTTGCAGATAATTCACATCATGCTATTTCATATATGACACATAACAACCTGATTTAAGCAACAATATAGGCCCATCCTCGATTCCTATTCATATTACATAATTTTGACATCGCCATCTTGAAATGCAGGTTCAATTTAAAGTGTGACTGCTTGGGCCAATTTTTTTGCATTTAGTCTTAATCGATTCAGGAGATTATAATTCATGCCCATAAAAAAATTAATAAAGAGTAATTTTTCGTTTTCAAGATATACAGGTTTTTTTTTTAATTTTTGCTTCTTGAATATCTTCGGACGTAAAAAAGATATTGAAATGAAATAAACGCTGATCAGCTCCGCATGTACAGGGGGATACCTTCGCGCTTGTATTTTTGTAAAAACGATAGCTTCAAAATGAAGGGGCATGAATACGTTGCACATCGGTGTTGGGGCACCCTGTATTGTTACTCTCGACTTATAATATTACTTTAGCAAACATCTGGTCCCACTTACACTAAAAAAAAATAATTTGGTAATTTTCGACTGGGCCGAGAATTCGCCCTTAACGTATAGGGTCCTTTACAGAAAAAGTGTAAATTTATGTTTTCGTTCTGAGAGCACCGTTACCGAGTTGTACAGGGTATCCAAACGCATTAATACACGGCTCTTACGGCCAAATTTTAAGATGAATAGAATAAAAAATCCATGGTAAATGCTTGTATAATTTAGCAATAAACAAAAAGTACATAAATTGAGCAATAAATTTTTAAATTTAAATTTTCATTATTAAGAATATTTTTTCAGAATGCAAGATTTGTTGTTTTTGGTCATTTTATTAATTACAGCTTGATAACAGCCCGATAAAAAATATAGCAAAATGGCTCGTAATCCTGCACTCTGAAGAAATATTTTTTCCTTTGTAATGAAATGCGCCATTTGTTGTAAAGAAACTAATAATTAGGCCCCGTTAAAATCCTTTAGTGGGCGTGTACAATTAGTGGGAGGCATGTGGTAAGACGAGGACGATTATATCGGTTGCACATATGATGAAATGCGTTGTTGCCGGATCTACGCGCGAAATTTGAATTAATGAAAATTTAAATATTTACTGCTCGATTTATCAAAAAAATTAAATTATCACCATAAAGAAGGACTCACAGGGAATCCAAAAAAATAGAAACATGGGTGGTGCCATTAAAAAAATAAATGTTACTCATTGTTTATCGCTAAATTATGCAAATTCCAAATTGTGACGAAATGAAGGTTATTTATTCTAATTTACATTCGATTTCTATTTTATTTATTTATCTTATTGTTTGGTCGTGAGTGCCGTGTATTAATACATTTGAAATATCCTGTACAACTCGGTAATGTATGGAAACATAAATTTACACTTTTTCTGTAAATTACAAAATAAAAAAGTTAGCAAATATCATGGCAGCTCTACGCTTTCGTAAAAAACAACAAAACTGCAAAAGTCCTGAATTTTTGCAGCATGCTCTAAAAGTAAGGTGTAAAAGCGACAAATCTCATTTTGCAACCTCCTCCGAAGTCCGCAACATTACCAAAAATGCAGAAAATATATGTCTTCATCTAGAAATGAAATACAAAATAGTTGCAGCAAACTTACGTGATAGCTTCTGACATTGCCCGAGGATCTGTATTTTGCAACCTTTTGTATAAAACCCAGAACGTATTTCTGTTGCTTGGTGCAAGAAGGGCCAATGTGACATTTTCAAAATTAGCTTGTTTTTATTATTGGCTTAGGATATTAATCTGTAAACAGAACCACACTTAAACTGAAGATGGGCAGGAGCTAAGGAAGATTATGAATTACGAAATTGCCGAAATTTTAGAGGGAACAGACATAGTGGGGCATATTAAATCACAATGAATAAGATGGTACACGGACAGGTAAAAAAAATACGCGGCCATAGAGAATTAAGAAGAATTACGGAGTGGAAACCAGAAGGAGAAAGATTAAGGGAAAGACCTAAAAGTAAATGGGAAGAACAAGCAAAAAATTACATAACAAGTTTGAGAATACAGGGATGGTGGAAGAAGATCCAGGACCCTAGAAAAAATGGAGAGAGATAGCGGAAAGTGCGAAGGAATTAGCAATTAACAAGTATAGATTATAAGAGTCAAGAGTATTGGAGTGAAGTGATTCACCACATAGAAAGGAATCTGAAGAGCTCAATAAGAGCGACTAAATATTCTACCTATTTAGTATGTAGGTCAGCGATTTTTTTTTGCACTTCCAGTTTAACCGGAAATTACCCTAATCTTTATTTTTCAGACGGAATCATACTTTTTTCTCAACCGCGGCTCGAAATCTACAATTTTTTCTGAGTCAGAGACGTGTTAAACATACCTAACCGGAAGTGGAGTCATGGCCACCCTAGATTTTCAAAAACATCGAAGAAATCGGTGAAGAGCTGAGATTTTTAAAAAACAAAAATACACGCCAACTTCTTTTTTTTGATGCCAATTCAAATTCCCAGTTTTTTTCGCAACTTTGACAGGTTGAAACAATAGAAAATTTAAAATAAATAAAAAGAAGTTACAAAAAAGTAATTAAGTAGTCGAATTTATACCGAAAAAGCTAAGTTGACGTGTTTTTGCGTTTTTCAAAAATTTTCATTTTTCACCGATTTCTTCGATGCTTTTGAAAATCTAGGGTGGCCGTGACCCCACTTCCGATCAAGTATGGCGCATGTTTCTAGCTCAGAAAAAATCGTAGATTGCGAATCCGTTGAGAAAAGAGTGTGATCCGATTTGAAAAATCAAAATTAGGATAATTTCCTGTTAAACCGGAAGTATTCCTCTCGAAAAAGTCTTTAAATTTATTCCTTCCTTTTGCAAAGCACTGTATATGTATAGCCATACACTAAGTCCAAATATTCAGGTATAATTAATTTGAATTGAAATTTTGGATTAAATAATTTTTCAGAAATTAAAAAATGTAACCTTAATAACATAATTTAAGTCGTGATTTCTTTCAAAATCTAACAACCAGCATCTTAGATGTAAGTAGGTAGGTATAAGTAATTTATGACTTTGTTTGACTTTGTCATCTTAAGGAAACTAGATATACTTATAATTTGTTTTTCTATAACCTATTAGAAATGTTGACATTTTCTAAACCCTTCTCCCCAGCAGATTTGACGATCTTGCAGTCACTCTTGTTTTACCACCAAGGCAACTGTTCTGAAATTAAACTGCTAAAACATGGCGGAACCTGCTATTTATACAAATTAATAAAATTTCTAATGTTTCACAGCGGTTATAGAAAAAAATATTGTATTATACACGGGGGAGAAGTCTCTTTTAGCGTTCGGTGTGATTGTCAAGTTCACACCTCACGCAAATCTATAACTTCTGCCCCTTATACAGTGTGTCTCATTTTAACTGGAATCACACAAATATTTCGGTTAATTTTAACCGAATCAATGCGCTCTTTTTTTCTGCATGTAGAGCTCCAAAATTTGCACCTGTGTAATAGTCAACTTTTTTTATAAACCGAAACCCCAGCCTGCTGCGATTTAATAAAGAGTCCAAAAATGACGAAATCGTATTAGGAATTTTTTTATCAAAAAATTTTATGAAGAAAAGTTGCTCAGGATCGCTCCAAATGACTAAATCCGAAGTTTCAGGAAAAAATTTAAATGTTGAATTTCTTGAGGAAGAATCATAAAATAACGAAAACGTCAATATTTTTGCAACATAACGGGTGATGTGAGATAAAAAAACAATGGAAGCGCATATGTTTGCTGTTTGTGGCACATTGCAACAGATTAGTTGGGGTGTCCCTTGAAATTGTTAAGAAAAACGAAAATCTTACACTATCTTAATAATTTCAACTTTTTCTGCGATTGTTAAGTTTTATCCATCCATAGCCGATAGCAAATGGCAAATCAATTCATTTCAATTGTTTTTTTATTTCACAGCACTCATTATATTGCAAAAATATTGAACTTTTCGTTATTTTGTGATTCTTTTTCAAGAAATTCAACATTTTTATTTTTTCCTGAAATTTCGGATTTAGCCTCGGATTTAGCCATTTGGGCCATCCTGAACAAATTTTCCTTATACAATTTTTCGATAAAAAAATGCCTAATACAATTTCGTCATTTTTAGCCTCTTTATTAAATCGCTGGGATTTTGGACTATAAAAAAAGTGAAGTATCACGCAGGTGCAGATTTTGAAGCTCTACATGCAGAAAAAAGAACGCCTTGATTCGGTTAAAATTAACCGAAATATTTGGGTGGTTCCAGTAAAAATGAGACACACTGTACAATAAATAAATATTATTAGAGTCATTTAAAAGGGATTGTGTCTGTTAGGATAGGATGACGTTCATTCATTACCCTTTTTAACCATATAGGGTGATGGTTTATGGATCAATGATCACAATCATGTCATGCCGACGCCGGCGCCGGATTCTTGCAATCAAATAAATGGTAATATTTACATAGCGGTATAAAGCTGTGTAAAGTACCTATACTTTACCATTACTTTACCTAATAACTTCTTCAAACGCGCATTTATATAGAAATCAAATCACAATTCACGATTCAATAAAATCTTCTAATTTTTTCAGTACTTTTATAAATTTCCAATGATCGTTCACATGACAAGGTGTTGATGAATGAATAATGGATATGGACTAACATATCATTTCTTAGTAAGTAAAGTACCTACTTACCGCGGGCCCGGGCAAGATACAATGTTTATTAAACTCTTTAAAGCTGGTTCGGTTGATTTTCTTACCTGAAACTGAAAACACACGTTATGATGATTAATTCGATTCCATAGGCGTTTTTTTGTTGTAAACGAAATAGGGGAGTCCTGGGAGAATCAAGTATATAGTCAATTAATTAAAGGCGTTGAAGTATCAATATCAATAAGTAGTATACAAATACCTACTGGAAAAAAGTACCTGTACTTGAAAAGCTGCAGCCCATCAGTTCTTTATTTTAGTGTAAATTTAAAGTAGATTCTAATAAGTAATTTAAACCGAAAGTCATCAAAAAAATAAGATCGACTGGTCCCAGGATATTTCCGAAATATTCCCCTCGTAGAAGTTCTTGAATTTACTCCCTATTTTTGAATAGCCCTGTATATTCCGTGGGTGTAGAATCCATAAAAAATGATCTACCTAAATACTGACTTTATGTATTCGCTTCTAAAAATAAGTCGCACTTTTAACACTTTGCCGCATATATTTCAAATGATCTCATTTGAGTGCCATTGACAAGTTTATAGCTCTCTATAATCGAGTGTCAAAAAAATCCAAAGCTATTCCACAGCAGCTTTATAATATTATCATCTAAGTCTGTCAACAACCCCCGTATACCTGCTCCTAAGTCTACATTTCTGCTGATGACGCAACGAAAATACAACAGGTCATTTTCATATGTCATTTCCGTGTACGGAGAAACCATTTATCATACTAGCGTTAGGTCTAATCTAACCCTCCAACGCTTGCCAACCCTCAGTCAATTTTAAATCGCACACACGGAATCCCGTTCCGAGTGCGCGAATTCAAGCTCGTGAAAATCGTAAATCATATTATATTTTAGGGAAGAAGGCTTACACACTGTTATTAAAGTCACAAATGCAGTATTAATTGGGAAGTTCGTTCGAAATGATCATTCCAAAAACACATTTCTTTTCCTTTAAAATAATTGTAATGTAGGTAGGTATACCATAATATATACGTATGTATCCGGTATATTAATTATATGCCCACCCACGTACCTACCATCGGGATCAGAGAAAACGAGTACAGCGTCGTGCTGTACCTACTCTTTTTTCTGATCACGATATGGTACCAAAAATTAATAAGTAGGTATTATTTAGTCAAATGGTAGTCAGACAAACAAATTAGGTCACAAATAATAGTACATTGTTTTATTAGGAGTAAAACGGTCACTTTTTGTAATGAGGCCGGAAAACCGGAGAGCTTGTTTCGGGCGAATTACAAAAAGTGCATTTTCCTCCGAATAAAACATGCCATTTTTTCTTCAAACGTGGAAAAATTAAAAAAAGAATTGAAATTACTTGAAAGAAAACTTGACATCATGTACCTAGTTTTTATTCACGTTATGATGATATAACTAAAGGCGTTTTTTCTCGGTTTCCCGCATTGAAATGCACACACAAAATAATGTCAGATTTGAATTGGCCTTCCGAGAAAATTTTGAAACTGCCGGCAAAAGTGACCAGTATTTCATGATGATTTATAGTTAAAGGCGTTTTTTCTCGGTTTTCTGTATTGAAATACACACTTGAATTTTAAAGCATATGAAATAATCTTATATTGAAATACTTTCAAAATAATGTCAGATTTGAATCGTCCTTCCGAGAAAATTTTGAAACTGACTACAAAAGTGACAGTATTTCAATATAAATTTTAAAAAATAGTAAGTTGACCAATCATAAGAGCTCATTTGTATTAATTTGTATTGAGAAACATAAAATCGAGAAAAAGCGCCTTAAATTTGACAATTTGAAGTTTGTGAAATGACAAACAATACCCAAAAATGTCAGGTTACAATTTTGTGTGCAGCAGGTACAACGTTGAAAATTGTGGACGAAGCAAAATATTGCTTCGTTCACAATTTCTTTTAATCTTTGAAATAAGGTAAACCAAATCTGTATATGTAGAAAGACGATTTCATAGTAACTTAGCCATACAACAATTTCTTAAATCTTCATTTTTCACCGATTTCTTCGATATGTTTTTGAAAATCTTGGGTGGCCGTGACTGCATTTTGGGTCACTGCACTTTCGCATGCTTCCATCTCAAAAAAATTCGTAGATTCTGAATTAGTTGAAAAAAATGTGGCTTTCCATAAAAAAAAACAATAATGACCTCATTATGTCAAAAACGGCTGCATCATCAAAAAAATTGGCAGTCACACCATCGGACGCGGAATGCAAAAAAACGCTATACTCCTTCGAGGACTTTTACAGAAAATTTACGATTCTAAAGTTATGGGCATTACTCCATTCTTTTGCTCAACCCTGTATAAGATACTATTTTAGCACAAAGCACTGGAAATTACGACAGAGACCTGTCAGCTTATGACTTTTCAAAATCAAACTGAAAAGAGTGACACCCGCCAAAAATTATCGAGATGGCGCAAAGGGATATTCACGCTGGTTACGATCTGAGCCAAGAATTTGTCTCTTACGCACTCATGGGCATTTGTATGTTGCCCTCTCGCCATTCTCTTGTGGTAAGGGTGAATTATGAAACTTGGAAGTTTTGTCTGGACTAAAATAGATTATGTAGGCGAAATCTAACAATAATTGTTATTACCATTTAGTTGTACTTAAGACAACTCAAGATATTTGGTTAATAAAATGTTGATTTGTTGCTGATGGGTCTCATCTTTGTAAATACGTACCACAAACAGTAATAGAAACAACAAATTTATTGATCCATTATTAGTTTATGTCAACGTTCTACTAAGCATTTTGAGAAAGCACACGCCTGTCAAAATGATCTAATAAGAAACTTTATGATGTTCGTTATGTAGAAATCGTAAATATTTTATTGTTTGTCTCTTGAACTGTCAATATTATGATGTTTTCATTTTTTATTGATGTTTCGTGTAGCATTTCGTTTTCCTCCAATGATGTTTAGTATTTATTGATCAAAGAAGGCGAACATATTACGCCATATATTTTCTGGAATAACAAAAGGGGTAATAATAAAAGTTGGATTGAAACGAGCTTAAAATTAAGTTTATTAAGTCACTGCATGCAACAAACAATAATTATTTTTTTTCACTACTAGCTTTAAAACGTACCATTATTGAGTCTTTGAACTGAGAATTCAGTTTCTTTTGCTCATAAGTGAAAAAAGTACTATATTCACCACGGTAGATAAGACTATTTTAGCCCTCGCGTCTTGTAACCCTCGGTGCTTCGCACCTCGATGTTACAATTTTGCCGCTTGGGCTAAAATAGTTATTATCTACCTTGGTCAATAATATACTATTTTGAAACCGTCATTAATAAAATACGAGAAATAGGCAGTGAAGTGGTCCATTAAAGTACGATTCAAGTTTCGATTGTTTCACGTGACCGATAAACATCAACGTGTGCGTCTGACAGAAAATTGTTTTGCGTTTATTGAATAACAATTTAAACAATTTCGCTATCTCTCGATTTAAAAAAAACCCAATGTATATCTCGGCATTGAAGCTTCTTTTTATTAGGTACTCGTTTCAATAAAATTTAAGAACCAAAAACCAGAATTTTTTTACAAAATGTTAATAATTGCAGTATTACAATATGTTGAAGCTTTCGTTAAAGTTGACACAAACTTGAAGGAATTTTATGATTGAAAAAATTTGTCGGCTTACGTTCAAAATTATTTTGAACATAAGTCTCCAAATCATAAAATCGTTTCAAGAAACTTTCGGTAAAAAACCTGAAATGTTATCGATAAAAATTTAAGGTCTTGTTATATTACTATTGATTAAACTATATGTCATGTCTATATCTATTTATGGCACATCCTATTGAGCAACACCTCATGTCGATGTACATTTTTAAGCCTTTATGTTTCCCCAAAGGGTTATGTTTACCTCATGATAAACCTCTGATCCACTATCAAAGTTGCCGGACTCCTTTATGCTGTTCAGCCCATGTCACTTACACTTTATGCAACAGATCCCCTCTTAGATAAATTACGGCAGTCCGAGGGCTCATAAATTACAGAATATCGCATAAAGGATTCCCTCGTTGTGTACACGTTCATAACAAGAGCAGGTTGATAAAAAATGACACTGGACCCGACGTTTATACGCCTTATCAACGCCTTCCGAGGAAATTATAAATCGCCTCTTTAAGGGCCACTTTACAGCAATCTAAGAAACATTAAAGAGTTTACGATACCTATTTTGTTCAATTATTAGTCGGATGTTGTTTTAAAAAAATGCAAGTTTAAACTGACTTATTCCTACACCTATACAGACTGTCACAATAACACCCCAGTATGACTCCAGTTGAGTTGTTATACTTAATTGAGTTGACAAAGTAAAACAACAATTAATTAGGTAGGACTGCACAGCAAGGACTACAACATTTTAAACCTAAACGTAATTAAATTAAAATTAATTGTGGAAATGATGCAAGAGACAAAAATTAACATTTTCTATATTGCATGTTTCGGATAAAGACAACCAGTTCTTGATAATCTCGAGACGATTTTTTGTAAAAAATTCTTTGTTTCTTGACCCGTACTTTGTATCTATCTTCAGTAATAACAAAATTTAGGCAGTACGCGGGATCCTGATTCGTTTATTGCCAAGTATATTGTATAATTATTAATTTATTGTACTGATTTTCAATATTTCCAGCCACTCACAGAAAAGTACCGACGATCATCATGATCTAACTTTACAAATAGGATTTTCAATCCCAGGATCATCGATCCCGGGATCCCGGAATCCCGAACGATTTTCGATCCCGAAAATCCCGCCATTTTAGAACCGGGATTTTCGAGATTTTCGGGATTTTCGGGATTAGATGAACAAGCACAAAACCAGTTGCAAGCTTTTAACGTGTTTATTTAGTATCAAATTTCGACCTTTCTGCAATACACGCATCTACAAAATATAGCATTATTTTATTATTTTTTTTTATTTATTAACGGAAGCCAAGTTCCTTCAGTTTAGAGTCTATTATCAAAAAAGAAATGACCCTATTCGAAAATGGAGGTAATGGAGGAAAAATTTGCAGTGTGGATTCGGAACGTGCTTTTTCGAACGCTGGCACCAGTCTGTGCACAAAAATTAGATCTATGCTGGGGGACGGCACTTTGGACGCATTGTCGTTTTTAAGGTCTTTTTTCCAGGAGAAGGCAACACGAAAATAGCTTTACTTCCTTTTTTTAATATTACTTTGTTTATCACTGACACTGTTCATCCTTTTAACCTCCCCAATCCACTTTTTTTCATGCAATATAAATAGATAATATAGATATTTATCCAAGCTAAATCTAAAAAAAAGTATATTGCGGCTGAATTTTTATAATTTGTAATCTAATCCCGGGATCCCGAAAATCCCGGGATTGAAATGTTGTAATCCCGAAAATCCCGTGAGGCCAACCCCGGTCCGGGATTGAAAACCCTATTTACAAAACAAGTTCAATTTCTATGGTACATATTCTTATCCTTATTGCTGCGGGGTATAAGGTAGGCCCAGTACAGCTTATTATACAGGGTGAATCAAACTATAACTTCCTTCGTATCTAGGATACAATAATGAAATAAGTTCCATTTAAAATAACAAAATGACATGGCGTTAGCCAATCAAATAAAAACACTTTGGGACCACTGATATTGTCGAAATGTATAGTCCATAGATAATACCATTCGACTTTCCCAAAAATGGTCCTAATATGTTAGAAACAAAAGAAGTTATAAGGGGTGGCCGCCCCCGTTTGACTCCCCGTGTATTAGGTTTGGTATAAACGTCCATCTTCGCCACGTATGGTTTGTGTTCAAAGTAACTTTACAGTTTAGACATTTGCAGAAAACGGAATTTGTTAACTGGGTATCGGATCTAAGTTGTTTTTTTACATTTACCGAAAGTTGGCACTTTTCGAATGGTGTCGGCGAATTACCGTTCGTAAGAGTCTTTAAAGCACTTGACTAATCTTCCATCTACAACCAGGTCTAGTATTTTCTTTCCTTCTTGACCGTGATTAATCTGTGCGATCTAGACATGCAAGGGAAACGAAAAGTATATAACGACTCTTTCCTTTATGTTGTCATTGATTAATTTCATAATTACCTCCTTCAAATGTTTCTTACGTGTACATAATGCCTTAATTAAGAGAATGGTATATTTAGCTACATCACGACGTTAACAAATCTCAAGTGTCGTGTAATTTACAATTAGGTATTAATATTGAACATCTGAAATACCGTGAAGGAATTAATTATTATTTTAACTTCCTCACAGTCAACTTAAAAAAAGGCATCAGCCAGGCGATAGGTGAATCCTAGACAAATATAGTTCCACCACCTTGAATTAATCATTTGATGACACACATATCACATTTTGACACCATGTTTGACGTCTCCCTTTTAAGGTTAACAACGATAGAAATCATTTGTAAACAAAGGCGGCAGAGAAGCGGCTGGAACCTCCCCATCGTGTGGGTCTTTGATTTCCGTGTCTTGTGTTTAAAATTTTAAAATTGATATGCCTAAACGGCGCTTCTCGTGGACCAATTGTTCCCAATAGCCTTTCAGCAAGTCAACAGGTCACCTAATCTCCATGTACCAAATTTCAACCAAATCGATCCAGTAGTTTGGGCTATACCCAAGTAGCACAAAAAGCTTTGTTAAGGTTCTTAGAACGTTTACAAGATCTAGCAATCAAGAGCGAAGGATTTATAATAAGGTGTTAAGAACGTTTACACAACATCTATAGAAGAGCTATAAGTGCAAAATAGACACTTATAACACTTTAACTCTCCGCAACAGCTCCAACAAAACTCCTATAAATAACAGTGTTATAAAGGTTCTCCGTATCACTTTAAAATTCTTAGAAGCATTCATTGGTATCCTTATAAAACTCTTGATGGATTTTTAGAACCTGCAGATAGGAAAGTTATAAAGAAGTTCTGCAAAGGTTGCGCTTGCTAGTCTAATAAGATTGTGAGTTCTAAGTATTGTTTTATAAAACTGCATTAAGTTTCTTTCAGATCTTCAAGAATTTTTAGGTTTTTATACTACCTGTCGTAATATTCTTGTGGTCACATAACAGTTCTATTAATGTTACTAGAGTATATTGAACACTTTGTAAGGGTTTGCCATGAGAATGGTGTCCTTAAAACAATAATTATTATGCTTGCTTCTGAAAACGTACCTAGAAATAAGACATGGAATCTTCCTGGGACGAAGTAGGTATTACTGCGACCAAAATTTTACTGTTGAAATAGCATGGCAAAAAATAACTGACGCGTCGTTCATTTAAACTAATTGGGTAAAAATATGGATTTTCTGTCTTTTTGAAAAGTCATTGAAAACCCGACTTTTATGGCTCACAATTGCTAGTTTACAGTATACTGTGCAATACCACGCATGAATTTTACCGGATTTCTCACTTGTTACGAAGAAAAATTAATTTTTATTAATTTCAGTAATAATGGCGGCCTAGTATCTGAATGCGGGAACCAAAAATGGCAGACCATTTTATAAAACTTTCAGCAGTTATAAATATATTACAAAGTTATTATCCTTATAGTAATATCTTTACAATCTATTCACATTTACATGCAGTAGGTAGATGAACTCTGCAACAACCAACAATAACCAACACAACTTCAAGCAATCGGAACCAAAATTCAGAATCTGAATCTGAACCTGAACCTGAAACCACAGTAGAGGGGTAGAGGCAATTGCAAAGACACAGTTGTAAATCCAATTGTTACAAGTTGGCAAGTTTTTTAAAAGAGGGCTCTATCATATAATTTATTTATATCAAGAACACAAACAATAAAATAACGGTCTCTGAAACTACTAAGTCTGCTTTAAGGTTTAAACTTTAAGCTCTTAAATATACTTATAGTGTATTTATAAACGAATTAAAATCAAACAGTTCCTTAAGACATTTGTAAAGGATTCTAAAGAAAACTCGGCGATGCTTTTATAAAAGTGTCAGGGCGAAAAACTTATAAGGTGTTATGAAACCATACTATAAAACCTTTAGTGTTTAACACTATTTGTCTTATAAAAGTAAGCTTTTATGAGAAGGTTAAGTAATTCTCATAAGAAGTTTTATAAAAGCTTCTAAAGCTGTTATTAGAATTGAAGTAGATTTATAAGCCTATATTCTCAAATTTTAAAACTTCATATAAGGAGAATAGTTTTAAGAACTGCTTCTAAAAAACTGTTATAAAGAGCAAGGTTCGCCAAGGAGAGCGTTTGTGCTACTTGGGTATGTATAATAATGTGGTCTTAGTGTTATTACAAAATTTCGATTTTTCTACCCAAAGGGTATTAAATGCAAATGAATTTTGTCCTATTTAGAACCAGAATTTGAAGACCTTTCTGATGGTGACAGTAAATCTTCCAAAAACTTGTTTTGAATGGTTAAATGAGAGGATAATTTTAAATTTGAAAATTGGTGTGCCAAAACGGCACTTTCTGTGGGCCTATTGAATCCAAAATTTGTTCAGGTCTTCGACGTGTAATACAATCCCTATATGTAAAATTTCAGCCAAATCGGTTCAGGGGCTTGGGCTGTACCGCGATTTTAAAGTCCGATAAAAATCACAATTTTTTTAATTTATGGTCTTTTGACCATAAATGGCACTGAGAGTGAATACATTTTTAGAAGCAGAATTTGAAGGCCTTTCCTATGGTGACGTGAAAAATGAGGGTTTGCATTTAAAATTTAAAAGTTGATGTGCCAAAATGACATTTTCATTTGCACGATTAGCTCCAGATCTAAGTTAGGTTATCAGATGCCCATGTCCAGTGGTCGGAAGTAATGCATTACTGTAATGAAATTACTTTAGCTGGTAATGAGTAATTGTAATGCATTACTTTTTTTAAATAGTAATGATGGGTAATTGTAATGCATTACATTTTTTTAGTAATTGTAATAGAAAACCATTACTTTTTCCATTACTTTTTTTACCCTTAATTGATAAACGCAAAATAAAACTTTTATGAATAATGTAATTCTGTGAAATGAAATAACCACCACAGGAAGTAGCTAGGTCCTCCTGGTATCAGAGTTAACCCTAACCCAGCGGGGTTGTTTACCTACCGCCTCCCAAGCAAATATTGATGCATTCTGAAGAGGTTTTCCTGCTATTTTTAGTAGCGATATTCTCTGCAAGTACTCCGGATTAAATATTTCTACAGAATTGAAATAATTTCCTAGCTGAAGAAAATAAAACTAACTTTAGCCATTTCAAGCAGAGGTAAATTTTGAAACGCAATTGTTATTCAAATTAAATTAAAATTAAATAATAAATTTACTGTTTTAAAATAATACACCTACAGTTTTTTTTATAACGTGGCATTTTTTAAGATTCCAATTAGAGTTGGCCGTGTCTGGAATGACGTATGTTTCAATTTACTACAGATCTCAAAATCTGTCAGCTACAATTAGAAATTTAAGAAATGTCACGTTAAAAGTAATGTATAAAGTAATGCATTACATTTATTGAGTAATTGTAATTGTAATGCATTACTTTTTGAAAAAAGTAATGAGTAATTGTAATGCATTACAATTTCGACGAAGTAATGTGTAATGGTAATGAATTACTTTTTAAAAGTGATGTTCCGACCACTGTCCTTGTCCTAAATTTCAGCCAAATTGGTCTAGTAATTTTGGCTGCGGCGTGTTTACAAACGAACATACGTATGCTATCATACGTACGTACGTACACAAAGACACATTTTATAAACAACTTTTTTGGGTTCCTGAGCCCTCAAAACGTATAGATCCGCTTTTATCTCGAATTCGAAAATTTTAGTGATTGCAGTAACCTCTTTTTAAGAATTTTTTTAAGAATTGTGGTTCGATTGGGGAGGTTAAAACGTGATGACTGATGAGTAGTTCTGATGGTATATTGATTAAAAGCCTACACCTATCCTAGAGCTCCTAGATCTCATCAGAGCTCTCTGAATGTTTTATGATAATGTTCGTGCCTTGTAAATGTATGTTGGCTCCTGATTATGTTTAGATTACGGATGCTCTTGAGAAAAGTCTGAAAGAACGATCCTTGGAGAAACTCAACGCACGTATTTTCCATTAAACATGCATAGACGCTATTGCGTGTTTTAGAATCTCTTTCAAAAGTCGTAGGTACATTTACATCGCTGCTACTGGCGCGTTCATCTTTTGGAGACCCCCTTTGTTTATTTTACATTTCAAATGGCCTCTTTTATCACATCAAATTAGAACAAACTTTATTTTCACAGGCTAAGTCAACCCGCTACTACAAATGTGTCATATACTTCTCCTGTTCAACAAAGGATATTTCCTTTGGGCTACAGCCCAATTCCCATATTATTCTTTAAAACTTCGATGCAAAACCTAAAAGTTACCCGAGGATCTATTGTTTTAAGCGCAATCAACTCTTATAATCACATTCTTATAATCTCGTAACCTGATGCATGTTGTTATTTTAATAGCACATAATTTAAGTCTATGCAAGTAGTTACAACTTCATTAATTTACAAGCCCGAAAAACAAGCTATTAACGTTTATACATAGGTATTTATTTGAGGTTATTTTATTTGAACAGAACGGAATATACGAAATTCTGTAGGGAGTGTTAAGGAAGAGGTAGTCAGAGAATCCGAACACGTTTGAGCAGTATACCTTCGGATACAACATTTCCGCTGACTGAAGGCACTCAAGACATAGGTGAAGAAGCCAGGTGCTATTCTGTAACTTATTTATGGATTATACGTTCTTTGATAGAGATAGTGCGAATCGACTTCAAAATGTTGTCTTCCTAACTTCACATACGCTGGAGGGACAGGGAAGGCCCGTATGTAACGATTTCGGTAACAGGTCCCATGAGTCTAATTTGATATTTTTTCCATTTTTTATGTAAGTAGGTAATACATATTATTTATCGTGGAATCGTGTTTGAAATTTCATTCCATTCCATCCAGGCGTCCGTCGGGGCATTATCGTACTTTGAATAACAATCGAAAAAAGTTCGAGTCCTGATTGTGTCATTAATATTAAAGATATTGACTCTTCAAAAACTTTTACATTGTCGGCAGTGCTGGTCTCAATAGGTCGCGCTTTGTTCCCCTGGGTCGATGGTCGAGAGGAACTAAGTAATTACTTATTATTCTCTAGCGAAAAATCCATTACTTTATTGTAACTCCCCAAAATCCCAGCGATTTGTTTTAACTGATAGAAAATTAAAGCCTTCGCGCCTGCCGTCCGCGTCCGTGCCTCATTTTGCCGAACATTACCAATAATTAATTACTCATCCCATCAGGTGTTGATTTTTTCGTGCGCGATTTGTTGTCGTTCGTTCATTCGTTAAACTGACATAATCCACCGACCATTCCATTACGCACTGCGTATAACCATAACTTTTACCTTTTCCCTGGGTGTATCTTATACAGGGTGTTCCAATGAAAAGTATCCACCCCAAATATTTCGTAAACCAAATAAAATATGAAACTTCACTCGGACAGGTCGGTTTTTATTTGGAGGGGGACACTTAAATCCATGCTTGGCGAAATTTCAAAACTCACTCCCTAACCCTCACCTACCCCCACTTCAAAATTTTAAATGGCAACCCCCCACTTGTGATACTTCATTTGAAAGCTAATTTCATTGCCAATCTAACGTTGCAACAATTTTTGATATTTATTCAACTCTAACGCCCTCTATGGTGAAATTCTAAATTACATTAGGGCTTTTTGTGGTACATCATTTGAAAGGCTTTGAAATTCTCTGTAAACTGATGCAAGAATTTTTGAAATCCACCCACTCGTTCAAAAGTTACATTGAAAGACATGAGCTGGTTCTGGGCCTAGGAAAGGAATCCTTCAAGATTAGGCTGTAACTTTTGAACGAACGGATAGATTGAAAAAAATCTTGCATTAGTTTACAGATAATTTCAATCCCTTTCAAATGAGTATTACAAAGGGCCCTAATGTAATTTAAAATTTGATCAAAGAGGGCGCTAGAGTTGAACAAGTATAAAAAATTGTTACAGCGTTAGATTGGCAATAAAATTAGCTTTCAAATGATGTATCACAAGTGGAGGGTTGCCATTTAAGATTTTGAAGTGAGGGTAGGTGAGGGTTAAGGGGTGTGTTTTGAAATTTTGCCAAGCATGGATTTAAGTGTCCCCCTCCAAATAAAAATCGACCGGCTTGAGCGAATTTTCATATTTGATTTGGTTTACGAAATATTTGGGGTGGATACTTTTCATTGGAACACCCTGTATACTACTTATATTCCAGATGACAGGGATGTAAAATTACCGTAAGTAATTTATATTTTCGGTACCTAATTTACCGCAGTAATCTACTAATCTACTAATATTTTTCGTAATTTACCGAGATGCAGATTTCCGGGTCTTGTGTTTAAAATTTTAAAGTTGATATGCCTAAATGGCACTTCCCGTGTACCAATTGCTCCCAAAAGCCTTTCAGGTCTTCAACGGGTCATCAACGGGTCCCTAATCTCCATGTACCAAGTTGCAAGCCAAATCGATCCAGTAATTTGGGCTATAACGTGGTTTTAGTGTTATTCCAAAATTTCGATTTTTCTACCCAAAGAGGGTACTAAATGTCAATCAATTTTGTCTTATTTAAAACTAGAATTTGAAGAGCTTTCTGATGGTGACAATGAATCTTTCAAAAATTTGTTTTGGATGGTTAAATGAGAGAATAATTTTAAATTTGGAAATTGGTGTGCCAAAACGGCACTTTCCGTAAGTCAATTGAGTCCAAAAAGTTTTCAGCTCTTCAACATGTAATACAATAACTATGTGCAAAATTTCAGTCAAATCGGTTCAGGGGTTTGGGTTGTACCGCGATTTTAAAGTCCGATAAAAGCCTGGAATTTTTTAGTTTTTGGCCAAGAGGGCACGGAGAGTGCACACATCTTTGGAAGCAGAATTTGAAGGCTTTCCTTATGGTGACGTTAAAAATGGGGGTTTGTACTTAAAATTTAAAAATTGATGTGCCAAAATGACATTTCTGGTTGCACGATTGGCTCCACGTTTAAAATAAAATCTATTTTTGGGAGTTAAGTTTTTCACATAATTTCATCCTTACCCTAAAGTGCCTAGAGAAACCGTGATCCCGACATTTTCAAAAATTTACGCCTGCGGCGCATTTTCTTTTTCAATGCTTTCAAACATCCATCATTATTATTATTATTATTATGGGTTTGTCTGACCTAAGCCCCGGGCCGGCCTTCAATACCTAGTCCGCCCCTGCTTATAGCTGTAGGTACGTACCCTGAAATAGATCAACAATATTTACAATTTAGAGCAGGCCAGTTTCATTTGGTTACTAACCAAACAACAATTCTCTCAATCCACTCTAATTATAAATCTTGTTGATCTCATGGTACAGTATGCGTCAGATGTTTTGGTCGATCGTTTGTTACGCAACTGAAAACTTTGCGGAACAGACTCGGTCATGACGCCTAATCCTAAAAATAATAGTTACCTAAAATCCAATCCAACCGAATCTGTTCCGTAAAGTTTTCAGTAGCTTAACAAACGATCGAGCAAAACATCTGAAGCATACTGTAATACCAATGATGATGAAAATTGTTCTAAACCTTTCGCTAATAATAAATACGAGGAGAAACTAGAGTAATGTTAACTACTCAAGTCATAGCCATGTCTTTCCAAATAACTTAGAATATGTTACCAGACCACAGTAGCTCGGCGCTTTAGTAAACCACCAGAGATTACTGTTTTTGCAATCAGCTAATTAAATATTTTCAAAAATTCATCATCTTTTAAGATTTGTAATTATATCGTCTGGTTCTTTCTACTATGAATGTAAGCCTTGAAATAATTAACGCTCAAGACCTAATTTGGCCCTATTTCGTAAAAGCAGCTGTGTAAATCTGTCCGGAGGAAATTAGACAAGGGTAACCTGATTTGCCGTATCTGAGTTAATTGATGGCCGAATCAAAGTTTGGCAGATTGTTCCTGAAAGCGCACTCACTCTGCTGTACCTACTACAATCTAGCCTTTAAATCTATATTTTCACGCATTTCACAGTTTTCAGCCCTGCCTCATTACACAAATTTATTAATAATTAAAACGAAGTTTTCAGGAATTCAGGCGAAGAACCCGTTAGCTAAAGTTAAACGGTTAAAATTAAACTTCATCTATTAAACTTTTGTTATTAAACGTCATGTCATTGTAGATTTTTTTGCTGGTATGAGTATTGAGCTGTTTTGTTACACTTCCTAGATTACCCTGCTAAAATGCCGACTAAGGCAAAATTCACAAAGTATTTTCAACCCCCTAATAACAGCAATAGCTTTTCCACTCTTTTGAATTATTAGTTCTATCGCAATCAATATAGTTAGGTATATGTACTATATTATTATCGCGATATAGGAAGACTTATTTCTCGTGTCTGAAACATGTCATGTAGGTAGGTAGATCATTTTTAAATACGCATAAACGATGGTGATATTATGTGATATGGAATTTGGTTCACTATTTTAGCATAGCATAATATACAGGGTATCCCTCGACGAGCGTCAGTTAGCCATATGTGGAGAACTGTTTCTGGCATCGTCATGAAAATTTGTACACAAGGGTTTCAATTAATTTTGAATCGACGTAAAATATTTTCATCAATGGCGCACTTCCGGTTATACCGGAAATAGGTACTAATTTCCTGATTTTAAAAGGAACACCCTGTATATTATGATATTTTTGGATTGTACGCTTAATTCTGGGTGAACTTTTACTAAGGATAGAATTGCTATGCCAAAAATCAATCGTTTTTGAGAAAATCATGAAATTCGCTTTTTTATGTCAAGTGCAGGCCTAACTTCAAAAAGCTGTAGCAACCTTACAGTATGTGAAATGAGAAAACGACATTAATTTGGGTTTATCCGCCCATGGACTCAAATTGGGTCAAGTGCATACAGGGTGTTCTCTGCAAATTTTTAAACATCATCAACTTCATTGGTCAAAAAGTTAATTTTTTCAAATGGAATTCCCTAACTATTTTATGGCAAACATGTAGATTAAAATGATAGACAATTAAATTCTGCATCAATGTGTAATAAAATAGTTGGGGTTTTTTCAATTATGTTATTTGCATTAATTAACAGAGAGAATTGATCATGGTGCAGACCCAGAACACAATGGTGTCGCAAAAGCAGATCCAGATAGTGGAGTAGAACTAGAACTCGACGATTGAACTCTGCAAGCTGGTTCACCATCATATAAAATTTTTTCTGCGAATTGAATTTTGTTTTGAAGAGAATCTTCCACATAACTCTCCGCTACATTATAGAAGACTTCTAGCCTCCATGGCTTTTGAGTCCTAATACGTCCATGCACCACTTTATTGGCCAACAATGTTACTGATGTTCGTCTGTCTAAACGAATGACCAGTGTATAACCATAACGTAGGATCTTGCAGCTTCAAATATTCATCAGCAATCTTTGACGGCCAACTTCCGATTGTGCCTTTCTCTACTACTGAATTACTGATGCATTTTCCATTGCGATATTTCAAAAACAATTGCGAAGACTTTCCGTGACCTGGTCGTAATTTAATATACGGTAAATATCCAAGTAGAGAATTTTTTTATCTTGGCCTACAACTGTAAATTTCCGCTGGATATTGGTTTTGGTGTTAGGAATTTTAACGACAGTAATTCTGCACGATCTTCAGTATCTTCATTGGTCATGTTTACAGTTCTTCCCTTCTACATGCCCCTGCTATACCAAATATCATTGCCACCTAAAAGCACAGGATACACCTATAGCGCTTTACATGTATTCAGCCCAAAAACTGCCGGGCGCCTTCAATGTGTTATTTCTTTTGTACGAAATATGCCAACAAAACCTTTTCGCTAATACTTGCGCTATTCTTTACACACCAATTCTTGAAAATTCCATACGTGTTGTAGGGCTGTTTCGATTTTTCAAGAATTAACGCTGCGCACCCAATATCCAATCATGTTTGCTCTATCAAAGCATTTTCACTCTCCGAATCGCTCATTATTAGAAAGTTATTAGTTTCTGGGATATTAAAACCACAATCATTAAAACCATCAACGTTTGACAGAAAATGAAAAATTCAGAAAAATGCAATAAACAACCCCATGGCAACGCAGAAGCAACGGCCTGCTTAGGAACGTAGATCGTTAATCATGGATTTTAATAAATGAATAATTCAGAGAGTAAATTCATTTAATTTTCTATTTCGATCGTGCAAAAAATTGTGTAAGCATCACGCACGTTAAGGAAAACCGGTCTCGATATAAAATTGGAAACTTCGCTTCGCTCAGTTTACAAACAATTGTCTTCTACCGGTAAATTAACCTTACCGTTTTTAATAATTAATATTCTATTTTCGAAAAAATGTCAAGCTTTCGATCCGGCTAATATCCGGATAATATACAATAATTGTATAACATGTTTTTCTGCTCCTAATATAGTAACCATCACAGTATTTTCAAACCCCTCACTGAATTAAAATGTAGGTAATCTATTTCAACGATACCAAGCAGAAATTCTGAAATCTTCCTGCTGTGTATCTAACAGTAGCTGTTAACGAACGAATTCCGATCATCTGTTCTGTCAACAATTTCATTGATTCTACGTGGCCAAGAAGGTGCGATGATAATTGATAACATACGAAGTAGATTAAATTATTGATGATGGATTGCTTAATTCTGTTTCTGGCGCGGCCACGTCGTCCACAAAAGAAGATGAAAGAGTGCTTTGACCAAGCATGTCCGAAGATGTTTGTTCATAAGATATTGTAAACACATTGCGACAAAAGTTCTATTTTTAGTGTTTCAGGTGTAAAATGATTTCTAATTGTGGTGGTAAAGTGTCGGATAGGAAAGCGTTAAAAGTATACATTTATAATGCAAAATTACGTTGGCACATAAGTTTCGATTTTGAAATAAGCATTTTATTACAAAATATAGGTACGGCAAAAGTCGTAGAAAAAGCATTTGGCTAAAATTTGGCACATTGGTCTCTCGTAACCCAACTTAGATCTGAGAAGCTTTTGAAGCCATTCATGCAACCGCTGAAACGCCATTTTGGTAGATCAACTTTTAAATTTTAAATGCAAACCCCTATTTTTGACCATACCATAAGAAAGGCCTTCAAATTCTGCTTCTAAAGATGTATTCACTCTTAGAGCCTTTTTGACAAAAACTTAAATATTCGAGACCTTTAACGTACTTTAAAAACCTTTTTTAAAACTCAAACCTCTGGCATGCACGATTTTGTTGAAATTTTGCACATGATGGAGATTCGATTACACGTCGAAGAGCTGAAAGTTTTTTGGTGGTAACCGACCCACGGCATATCAGTTTTCAAATTTAAAATTGTACTCTCATTTAACCACCCAAAACAAGTTTTTGAAAAATTTATTGCCAGCATCAGAAAGGTCTTCAAATTCTTGTTATAAATAAGATAAAATTCATTTGCATTTAGTGCCCTTTGGACAAAAAAACCGAAATTTTTTAATAACAACTAATAACATTATAGCCCAAACTACTGGACCGATTCGGCTGAAATTTGAAGAGCTGAAAGGTTTTTGGAAGCGTGCCATTTAGGTATATCAGGTCATCATTAGCAAGATAATTAAATTCTTGTTAGAAAAATCTATTCACAGTTCGTACCATTTCGGCCGAAAACAATAAAAACTCTCATTCTCGTTGAAAACTTTTGCGGGTCGCTATTTGTCAAAAAGTGTAAAATTAGTCCTCAGATTAGTCTCAATAACGAGCGGTCTAAAAATTTTCCTGTTTAAATCAATCAAAAAAGTTCCTAAGTGAGAATGCATTTTTAGAAGCAGTTAACCGATTTAGCCCAAAATCTAATGAGATCTTCCGTAGATCATGTAATGTGACATACCAAAACCTTAGCGAGATCGGTTCAGCTGTCCACAGACACACAAACATTTTTCAAAAACCACTTTTTTGAGTTCCCGGGCCCTAAAACGTAAAGATTTGATGTTTTTGCGATTCCATTTTCCGATCGATTTTAGTAACTGCTCCGTGAGCGTAGAAGTTAAAAAGTTAATATCTGTGTAAGTGATCACACGCCCTACATTATGTAATTTCTAACTGGAATATAAATAGCGAACTAACAAAGTAATGAAGTAATTAAGGATCACGTAAGCAAATGGTGAAAGACGAGATAAAAGCCGAGTTGCTGCAAATAAAGCCTAGTGCTAAGTAAATCTCTTGAAGTATTCGTGGAAGAAGTGCAATTAGCGTAGACGTTGGACGTGATCGGAATCGGGAGTTGGTGTTCGAAGCTCGCGAAAACTTGGAACTCGTGACAGCAAACAACCACCAGTCTGTTTCCACGAAGTAGTTGTGATTTAGGGTCGCCTCGTAATGCCCTCTCGACTTTTTCCTTATTTAGAGTAGAGACAGACACGGGCTGTGCTCGCTCGGATCTGCGCTTCGAAAATTATTGGATTCCAAATAAATAATTGAAATCTCTGCCACAACATTCATGAAACGGGAATATTTATTTTAATTTCAAATACATGTTGCCAAACAAGACAAAACCTTTTCCTTTGATTGTTGTTTGTATTACTGACTGTTTCCAACTGGGCGACTCGACTTGGATGCCATTAATCATCCAAGGGTCTTATTGACTTTTATCATTTAAACGGTTTGACCATTTTGCGCATCTAAGCAAACTGCCAGCTAAGGTAAACCGCCAGTCTTTTGGAACAGGCTTAACATTGCAAGAATCTGGAGCTCATCGGCTCCAAGTCCAACACAACTAATGAACTAAAACTCGAACAAAGCCGCAAACTAAACACAATACAGATCTGCTTATCCCTCAAGAAACATCCATTATTCTGGAATCAATGGACCACTAGATTAGTCCGAGGTGGCGTCTTAGAACTCAATGGAGCAATTACGGGACCGATTACAGCCCCACACTCCACACCACTGTCAAGCAAATTACTTGATACAACTGTCCTGAGAGCAGCTCGTTAAGATGGTATTGTCTTAAGAGTCAAGCCCAAGTTTGACGGCGGTGTTGCGACATTAGCATACTGTAGCTCCTCCATCCACCTCACTTTTCACAATCAATCAGATCTAGTGAATTTCATTATTTGATTCAGAGTCACAGAAACAGAACAGATTGAACCCACGGAGGTGCCATTTAAGCAGACTTCAACATGTATCCTTAATGATTAAATCGTGTTTGCATAAGGATGGCAATTAATATTGTTTCCTTGCAATAATCCAGTGAAAAATTGAGCGCATTTAATTTCCGGTATACCTACCTACAGTGTGTCCCATTCTGTTAACCCGCACTTAAGATGAATGACTGCCTAATATTTTCGTTACTTTTATTAGTAGGGTAACAAATTTTTCACCGTCGCGTCGTAGACTTTTATGATACCTGTCAACTCAGCCTATTGCAACAACGCGAGCATAGATGTATAGCGGCGTTTTTCAATAATTTTCCTCGGCGATCAAGATATCGAATGAATTCATTTGAATAAATTGCTGAGAATCCAGTTTTCACTCACTATTCACTGTACCCACTTTTAAAAAAAAATTGCATTTTTAATTTTTCAAACCATTTTCTTAAACCTGGATTCGTCCGGTTGCGCCGAATAGAAAAGAATTGAAGGGTCCAGGTACGAAGGCAGGGTAAAAATTTTTTATATTTTCGAGTTTGAACTCGAAACTTTCGACTTCGAACTCGAAAATTTCGACTTCAAACTCCGACTTCAAACACGAAATTTCGGTTTTGAACACGAAATTCGACTTTGAACTCGAAAATTTCGACTTCAAGTTCGAAATTTCGACTGTGAACTCGAAATTTCGACTTCGAACTTGAAATTCAATCTACTGCGTAAGTCCTACTTCCTAACTCGAAAATTTCGAGTTCAAAGTCGAAATTTCGTGTTCAAAGTCGAAATTTCGTGTTCAAAGTAGAAATGTCGTGTTTGAAGTCGAAATTTCGTGTTCTAAGTCGACATTTTCGTGTTTGAAATCGAAATTTCGTGTTTGAAGTTGAAATTTCGAGTTCGAAGTTGAAATTTTCGAGTTCGAAGTCGAAATTTCGTGTTCAAAGACGAAATTTCGTGTTTGAAGTCGAAATTTCGAGTTTGAAGTTGAAATTTTCGAGTTCAAATTCGAAAATATGAAAATTTTTTACCCGTGTCCGTTCTACGCCTTCGTAATTATGAGTATGGCTATAATAAACAATTGCAGAATGTGAAAACTTCAACATTTTGCAATTCTTGACTGCCCTCCTTCTTCCCCTGTATCCTTCAATTATGAGGAAAATTTGCTCATAATTCAACTTCGACTTCATATGACCACTTCACAGGAAAATTTGCACTACTTTGTTGAAAACTAGAATTTAATTTTTTTAAAATAAAAAATTCGAAAATTTTGAAACTGAATGGCGTATGGGGTTAAAACGAGATCACTAACAATTTATTCTTATGAAATTTTATGTTGTAAATTAACTACAAACATACATTTTTGTCGTCAACAAAAGAAAGGCATCCGAACCGAATTCTGATTCCAAAGATGTATTCACTCTCACTGCCTTTTTGACAAAAACTCAAATATTCCAGATTTTTAACGTGCTTTAAAAACACGTTACAGCCCAAACCTCTGGACCGATTTGAGTGAAATTTTGCGCACCGTTACTGTATTACACGTCGAAGAGCACAAAAGTTTCGACTTCAAACACGAAATTTCGTCTATAAACACGAAATTTCGCCTTTGAACTCGAAATTTCTACTTTGCACTCGAAAATTTCGACTTCGAATTCGAAATTTCGACTTTGAACTCGAAAATTTCGACTTCAAGTGTTCAAAGTCGAATTTTCGAGTTCGAAATCGAAATTTACGAGTTCGAAGTCGAAATTTTCGAGTTCTAAGTCGAAATATTCGAGTTGTAAGTCGAAATTTCGTGTTGAAAGTGCGATTTTGCTGAAATTTTGCACACCGTTACTGTATTACACGTCGAAGAGCAGAAAAGTTTTTGTAACGGCAAGTGCCTTTTTGGTAATTTTTTTAAATTTAAAGTTTAATCATCCATAACAAGTTTTTGAAAAATTTACTGTCACCATCAGAAAGGTTTCAAATTCTGGTTTTAAATAAGACAAAATTCATTTGCATTTTGTGCCCTTTGAGAAAGAGAAATCGAATTTTTTTAATAACAATTTTATGGATTTATGGATGTTTGCCATTTGAATAAGTTTCATGATATAGATACAGGGCGGTTTCTTTTTCACTGCACTTTATTAGCATCTCTTAAATGGTAAGAGTTACGGAGTCGGTTAAATTAGAGAAAAGTTGGTCTATTTTTTTGGTGATTAAGAATATGAAGAGAACTCCCCGATATCTTGATTCGTTCCGAAAAATATGAAAATTGCGATTTTAAATAAAAATTAATATCTGAATATAAAGAAACTTGGTACTTTGATATTTTTGACAGCTGTCACTGAAATGACTTCGAAAAAATTTTTCTAGGCCTTCTTGATTTTGAGCAACGACGATCAACTTTTGATTCTCTGATGGCCGCCATGTTGAATTTTGGCACCATTCAACACACAAAAAAATAAGTTTTTCAAGAACTTTATTGAAGAAACATGTGAAAAGTTTAAATCACACGATATCAAAATCTATTTTATTGAATTTTCAATTAAATTATTTTAAGCGTTAAAAGGGATTAAAAAAGTTAGTGTACTATTTTTACTTTTTTTCAAAAAGTTTTACACTAATTTTACGAATTATTCATACCAATTTTAGAATTTTGCCGAATTACATATTAATTACCTTTTTGAAAAGTCAATTTTTGTCTGTATCGCGCTGTGTCAAAATTCAATATGGTGGCAATAAGAGAATCAAAAGTTGACTGTCATTACTCAAAATCTAGAAGGCCTAGAAAATTTCTGTGTATACCATTATCATTCAATTAACAGCTTTCAAAAATACAGAAGTCACAGGAGTTTCATTTAAATAGCATCAATCGTTAGGGAGATATTAATTTATATTTGAAATCGCAATTTTCAGATTTTTCGGAATAACTCAGGAGCTAATTAACATATCGCGGATCTATCTTCAGATTCTTAGTCACAAAGAAATAGCGCAACTCTAAACCGTTTGAGATATGCCAATGGTGAGCAGTGAAACAATAAGAACCACCCTGTATAAAGAATTATTTTTCTTGTTGAGTAGCATGAGGGTTAAAAGTCGAGTTATGGAGGCAGCGGGAACAGTCAGTATCGACATTAGCATCTGAGTGAAATTCCTAGCACAGCCGAATTTCAGTTCCTGGCAATTTCCAGTTTCACGCTTGATTTGATTTATCGGAGTGATAAGACCTTTGTATTAGTTACAAGTCATTGGCACTATTCATAACAACATTTTGCATGTGTGCCCAATGATAAACTCAGTTTAATGTTTTAAAATTGTTATCCTGTAATATAAAGTTTGAAATACGTCAGGAATGCTTCTCCATTTTGTTTCTGTGTTGGGTGCAAATGATTCATTAGAGTTTCCCAACACGAAATGGAGGAACATCACTTCATCAAGGCTCGAACTTCGCTCTCTATCCGGCATGAAATAAAACCAACAATATCTACATAAAACGTACTACACGAAGAAGCTATACCATATGCAGATGAAGTTGAAGTTGCAAACCGTGTACTAGCGCCGATGAGCCACCCAACCTCTGTTTACCTTTCTGCGTCAAATATTTCCACCAATGGACGTTTACTCTATAACGCAACTTTGGCTTCTCATTTTCTCTCTATACACCCTTGTAGGTATTCCCTTTCATTCACGTCATATTCTCATACTAAAATTGGAAATTGGGAAATAGAGATATCACGACTTTCCCTATACTCAGGTATAGAAAATTATGATTAAAGCAGTCAATACCTACATCAAATTAAACAAGTTTTGACAATAGGACCTGAATAATTAATTTCATAATTATACAGGGTTAGTACAAAGTCCCGGAACGGTCCATTTTCTAGATTATTTCTTAAGATTTTATACCGAGGTACAATAAGATACAGGGAATACAAAAATGTTTTTAAAAATTTTCTTGGATTTCCCGTTAAACCGGAAATAACCTTAATAATAATAATTCGGATTCGGATTCGGAATTAACGAATTTTTCTATGTTAAAACCATGTATCGTACTGGACCAGAAGACAAGTCACGAACACCCTGAATTTTCAAAAATATCGAAGACATCGGTCAAAAAGGAAGCTTTTTCAAAATCGCAAATGTGCATCAACCTTATTTTTAACTTCTACGCTCGCGAAGCAGTTACTGGAATCGATCGGAAAATTCAAGAAAATCGAATCGCCAAAAACATGAAATCTTTACGTTTCGGGGTTTGCATTTAAATTTTTAAGGTTGATGTGCCAAAAAGGCACTTTCCGTGAACCGATTTGGCCCAAATTCTAATCAGCACCTACAAATCTCCCACTGAGTATGTGTGCCAAATTTCATCTCGATACGTTCAGTAGTTTGAGCTGCAGCGTGATTACAAACAGACAGACAGACAGACAAAAGCCACTTTTTTGGATTCCCAGGACCCTGAAACGTAAAGATTTGATGTTTTTGGCCATTCGATTTTTCGATCGATTTTATTAACTTGCCTCGCGAAGCGTAGAAGTTAAAAATAAGGTTGACGTGTATTTATTCTTCTGGTACGTGTTTTTAACTCGAAAAAATTCATAGATCCTGAATCCATTGAGAAAAGGGTTTTCTCTTAAAAAAAAAACGATTATTGGGGTCACTTCCGGTTAAACCGGGAGTCAAAGGAAATTTTTAAAGTCATTTTTGAATTCCTTGTATTTAATTGTGGTCTGATGCCAAATTTCAAAGTAAAATCTTAAGAAATAACGGAGACAAAGGACCGTTACGGAACTTTGTACTAATTGTACTAACCCTGTATGTAATTATGTAGTCTTCTGTCAATAATAACAACTAAAACGCTTCACTCTCCCCGTTAAATTATATTAAAGTTTCCCCACTTTCCCCTTATCATATTGCCTTTCTAAAAAACCGATGCCAACACGCAGCCAGGAAATCCCAATTTCACATTACATGAAAATATCATAAATCCAATTTATAAATCGAAAAGAATTAGAGTAATCCTCAAACATTTCCCAGTTATGAGTAATGAGTAACAAACAGATCAAAGATCAATTTATCACATTCCTGATGGCAAATTTGAATTGCCGACTGATCTGAAGCGTTAACGATTTTCAGCCGGAATTTGGTGGGTCCATTTTGCAACGGAAATTAAGTTTATTGGCCAATCTCCTGCACTTTGACTATGACCTATTATCATGGTAAATAAGCATCAGGGTCCTGCTGTTGATGTTTGCATTCATCTTTTAAATGAGATTCTCAAACTTTAAAATTAAGTTATTTGGGCATTGTTTAAAAACTTCAAAATTCGTTTACGAGCCAGCTTTGTTCAAATTAGCTGTCATTCTATTGAGTTTGTAAAATTGAATTAAGTAATGAAATTAGATTCTAGCTCATATTTCATTACAGCTACAATAAGTAATTAATCTTAGAATAGCAATTATTGCAACTCATGTTCCATTTGCATAGGTACTGTGATGGAATGCGAGATTACGTATCCGTTGTGTGGAAAAACCCATCATCGATAATATCCAGATGTGAGAGTCTATAAGAACGGTATGTAACCTACTATACATTTTTTCATTTTTAATTTCTACGCTTTAGTGCAGCATCAGGTTAATAATTGATCGAAGAATCGAATGGCCAAAAACATCAAGCGTGGACAACTAATGAGCAATTCTATATAACGCACAAAATCTTAGATACTAATTATTGTCTTATTTGAACAATAAAATTATCTATCCGCCATCTTTTTTACAGACCGCCAATTTCTTGTCAATCTCTTTCAATAGGAAAATGCCATCTTAGGAGTACTACCACAGTGCCACAATCGAACCTTGACTTAGACTTTACTTTAGATTTTATTTGTTTAAGTTCAGTTTTGTTTAAATTTTATTTCTGTCACATTTCATTTAATTCGACATTCAACTTATTTCTTTCACTACTAGCCTCAAAACGTACCATTATTGACTTATCTTTGCAGTGAAAATTCGTTTTTTTTGCTAGTAAGTGAAAAAAGTACTATATTCACCACGGTAGAGAAGACTATTGTAGCCCTCGCGTCTCGTCTTGTAACTCTCGTGGTTACAATCTTGTCGCTTGGGCTAAAATAGTTCTTATCTTACCTTGGTCAATAATATACTATTGTAAATTAATCGTATCAATCAAATTAATGCAATTATTGTAATTATTGTCATCCAATCTCAAATGAGGTTTTCCGCTGTTTGCCTCGTTTACAGTTCGCAAAAGCTTTAAGAAATAGATTCTCTATCGAGTTTTCGATCTTTGGGAATCCAGGTTGGATTAAAACATATTCAATTCAATTCAGCAGCTGCCGCAAACAAAAGGAAAATCAAAATTTTCTTGAATAAATCGAAATCAATTCACTCTCTTTTACTGACCTGACTCTCATCAAGGTGATAATTTAGATAAAAGATCTTGTAAGGGGGGAACATCTTTTTTATTGCTTTGGTAAAGACGCAAAAATGGGGGGGGGCTTGTGGGAGGGAAATAGGGTACTTCGGGATCATCACAGTACCTACTAGGTACTATAAAAGGAACCTCCTTTTTTTATTTACCTAATTAATCGATTTGAATGAAATTTATGGGTGCAAAACAAATGACCGATGAAGGCCTATACTTGCGCCAATAATAATTGTTATCACTTCCAGTTTTACCGGAACTGATGAGTCTAAGGAAAAAAGATCTTAAATGGTACAACCCTGTATATTTTAACATTTCTCTGGAATTTTAATAAATTTCTCAATCTAAGTGATACCGCATTTTAACAATTTTGCATTTGACTACTTCAAAAATTATTTAATAAAATAATAACAATAATAAAGTGTTCTGGCGACCGCTACAACCCCCAATCCCAAAATCATGTCATTGATATATGAGAATTGTATGATAATAAGAGCATATCTGCAATTGGAGACGTTTGGAGACGTTTGGAGACGTTTGACAACAAACATAGAAAGATTTGAATTTAACTGTAATGGTTTTTGGACGCTTTTGGGCCATATTTTTAAATACAACCATTGTTCAGAATAAATTGCAATTTTCTTGTGGATATACAGGGTATTCCCGAAATTGGTGGACAAAATTTTATCAGTAGAAAAATTTCCCTATGAACATATCTCGAAAAATAAGTGCTAAGGGAGATAAAGCTCCTTAAAAGGGCCATGTACTTTGAAAGTGTTTTTTTCTAAATGTCTTCAAAACGGTTAAATATATCAACGTGAAATTTGGTATCTTTACAAAGTTTTTGATACTGAATTTACTACTGAGGAGAAAATTTTAAAATTTGGTCATAAGCGTCTCGTGCAGCAGGGGCTTAGGACTAAATTTACATTTTTGTAAGCATTTTTTTCTCAAATTTGATTCCAGAATCTGAAAATCTTAGGTTTTTTAAGTAAAAATGGTACTCTTGTTTGACATCGATAGAATGCGCCCTTTTCAAAAAAAATGGCTTTTCATTGGTTTAGGGTTCCAAAATTTGTAACATAAGACATCAAAATATCGCAAACAAGTTCATGGGACGGTTCCTTACTTTATTCTAAAAAGAAAAGTTCTTATGGGTATGGGTCGAAAAATGCTTCCTTGTACTTTGATGTCTTCTGCCACAAATTTTGGAGCCCTGAACGAATAAAAACCATTTTTTTCGAAAAGGACGCATTCTATCGCTGTCAAACAAGAGTACTATTTTTACTTAAAAAGCCACAAATTTTCAGATTCTGGAATCAAATTTGCGAAAAAACTACTCACCAAAATGTTTGAGTAAATATAGTCCTAAGCCCCTCCTGTACGAGACGCTTATGATCAAAATTTTAAAATTTTCTCCACTGTCGTAAATTCAGCATCAAAGACTTAGTAAAGATGCTAAATTTCACGTTGCTATCTTTAACCGTTTTGAAGATATTTAGAAAAAACACTTTCAAAGAGGCCCCTTTGGGCCTTAGCTCCCTTTGGACTTCTTTTTCGACATACGTTCATTTTGCCCACTAATTTCGGGACACCTGAATATTGATATAACGAGATTACGCAATTTTAATTCGTAATTTAACATAATAATGGGAGAAGAAATAATGGTAATATAAGATCAACTCTCAAAGTTAGCATAAATCCACTCATCACTTGGTAAAAGCTGAAATTCCAAGGGATATTTGGTAAAAAACTTAAATTCGAATTTCGCAAAAGGGAAAGATTTTCTCATTTATTATCCGATAACCTCATAAACCGAATTCTTTATTAAAGCTAGTGTATAGTAGAGTGTGAATTGAGGCTTCTACGGGTCAAGTTGATTGTTGGATAATCGGCCTAATTCTGTAATTATTGTTGATATTTGTCAACATTGAAATAAATTTAGAGAACTGGATTGGCCAAAATGACCATTGTTTGCTTTGTTCCCTTGGAGATAACAATTTTTATATCAATATTTTTCACAAGTCAATTGAGATTCAAGCAAGTTCCAAAACCACTTGCTTAAAATGTTGACAAATTTCAATAAAAGATTGATGTATCCCAGACAACAACGTAAACACTAGTCATATTGGCCAATCCAGTTCTCTTAATTGATTTCAATGTTGACAACTATCAACATTTATAGAATAAGGCCGAATGTCCCATTTTCATCATTTTTAAAACTTTTTTCTAAAATGAACAAACCGCGGATTTTCATTCTGAGACTTGAAGACTACTCTTGAATCCTGAAAATTTTGAAAATAGAAGTTGCCTCAAAATTTGAAGATGAATAATCCATTATACAAAATACAAAATATGACGAGCGTTCTAGGGCGATCCTGTAGCTACATTATAATGTTATCATTTATCACTATCATTCAATGGGCAAGCCGGGAAGTTTATTATTCGGATCCTCATTGGAGTGCAAACCTCAAAATTTTAGTTTTAAATTGTGACAAAAACGAAAAACAAATTGAGATAAAGCACAAAAAACGAGTTATGGTTTTACATAACTCTATGGTCATTCCAGTAGCCCCAATTTTGGACTAGATGAACTTTAATGTTAAATTATACCTACCTAAGTTTCAAATTTCAGATGAGAAAATACCAAGTTTCATAAGTTTCACTTTGGTTGATGACGCTTCTGCTTGCGAGAATCGAGTCACATTCAAGCACGTCACATTTTCCTCCCCAACAGTTGGCAAGTTCCACATCCTTGTTAGTCTAAAGTATCAAGTCGTATAGGTGTGTAGCGTTCATTTAGATTTAGAATTAAGATATGAAAGCACACATGTAACTGTTTATAGTTTCTTAGAGGAATCTAGCAAAGACTTCATTGTTATTCATGCGAAATCAGGTGAAATCAAATACACACCTACGTAATTAACACGTTTCGGTGCAACTGCAAACTGCAAGTAATATTATTGTTGAGCTCATCATTTTCTAAAACCCTTTGCATTAGTTAAGCTTTTTTATTGGAAGCTATAAGTAAAGGGTAGACGTCGTCTTAGCAAAATATTAACTTATTTTTTAACTTGTTGTCGTTTGCTATATAAATGCGCAAAAATTAACTTCATCTCTTAATTGAAACAAATGGAGTTTGTAAATCTTTGTGCAAGATCAGCGTCTGAATCCATTAGGCATATTAAGAAGATGACAGAAGCTTTGGTGGATATGTAAAATAAGCGGGTCTCGTCGGGATCCCAGAATAATAATGCTCCACTAATGCCTTTTAATTAGCACGGTTGATGGCAATTAAAGAAGCGAGCGGCTTCAGCGGCCTGATTACGTTGCAGAATGCATCCATCTTCATTATGGCATGGCTGTTTGATAAGACGCCAATTATACTACAAGCAATTCAACTCTGCAGCCAAATCTTACTCGCCAAACTCTTACAGAGACAAAAAAGAGATGGACCAATCAAGAATCATCCGAGATAAGGAGACTACCCCCATTCAGCAACCAATTAATTAATTGCTGTATTAATAAATTGTAATCTATCTCACCCTTGGATGAAGATACAGCAAACTTCTAATCTAAGAAGTTCTCCACGTATGGAGAGGAGAATAAATTATTATTGTGTCAGTTACTAATGTAGTTAAAAGCGATACTAGTTAAGTTTATTTACAGCAATGAAATTAATTCATTTAACCACCTTAAGAGAATTAGTACCGAATCTGTCTTTGTGTCGTGTAATTTAGCTGAAGGATGGGTTGCGTGAGAGCTGCTGTAAGAAAAGGCAACGAATGACAGCAATATTTCCGCATGCGAGGCAGCTACTTACAGATATCCTGAGCAATTTGCTCTTTACGACATCACTTAGTCTGGTGGCAGCGGTGGCTGCTACATTCTGGCTTCGCTTACGAAGGAATCTGCTAAGCCTTATTGCCATACCAAAGCCCATATACTTTTATTACAATTAAAGGGATGTCTTATCCAGGCAGTTACTATCACTCGGGATTTAAGAGATGAGTTGGTACAAGTTATTTGCAATGATTTTTGTCTGAAATTTTAATCAAGGGGCTCAGACGTGAACAAAATGCAATAGAGGCAAGCTACCTACTTCAATTTATAATTTTCATGCCCCAAGAAGAGCCAACCTGATCTCGCAGTATACATCCAACAAAGCGAGATCAAAGGTAGGCGGTAATTTTCACGGCATGATGCGAGGAAAAGACATTAAATAAATATCAAAACAAACGAAATACATAATTCAAATAGGATAACAAAAATATAGAGGGTCGAGTCCTTTGGTTTGTTTTCTCTGTAAGCGCAAATCGAATAAAAGCCTCGTGCCGTCAGCCTAATAAAAGTATAATAATAAAAATAAATAAACAGAATCCCGAATAAAAAACCCAGCGAACATTTGTGAAGAATGACAATTTACAAACCAATTTATATTTTCAGACTCATCTGAGCACAATAGTGTTAATGATAAAGTGGGTGCGTTTCAGACTTGTCCATTATATTTTTTAGTGGAGTGAAAACACAATGAGATATAAATGAATTCATTTTTCGTTGCCTGTTAAACAATGAGTGGGATGAAATTTATGAATATTTGAGATATCTAGACCTTTTTTAATCTCTTCTAAACTCTACAAGGGAAGTTATTCCTGTCAGATATTATATGAATGTTGTGCTCATTTAGTGAAATTGTGGCAAAATATTCATTTCATGTGCGCATTTAATGATGAAAATAATTTACATAATAATAAATGTCATACCTATGCATGATGCATGTATTTGTAAACAGAGTGGTTTCTTTTTGACTGCTCACCATTGATGCATCTCCTAACCGGTAAGCAGGGCCGTAGCCAGGTGCAAATAGTTGGACGGGCAATGGAAAATGTTGGGCGGGCAGGCGGATAATGGGGGGCGCGGGGGAAAATTTTTACCTACCCCCCCTGTCACGTTCTATTTCTATTTCTACCTGAATCGAATTTTCTGAGCGATTGTTTGTAGTAAAATACTTTCTTATATCCATCTTTATCAAGGGCGGATCCAGGTCCTTCGAATGGGGGGGGGGTAATTCTAAAATATTGAATAAATGCAGGTATTTAGGTACATGTGTTATTTTTACTAGTAGTGGCAGGGGGGGGAGTTAAAAATGCGCCGCAAAATTTCAAGGTCACGCATTTTCTAAGCACTTCAGAATGTTAGTGTAAGGGTGAAATTATTTGAAAAACTTAACCCGATGAGGCGAATTTTTTATCGTGATCGCATTTCTTATTATTTCGAGATCGCTTCCTTATAAATTTCTCTGAACATTTTTTCTGCATGTTCACGTTTTTTTTCTATTAGTGTAATTGTGTTGAGAATTGAAGTTTTTGTAGACACTTTATCCATCAAGCTTTTATTTTGCAGTAGGTATACGTTACTTCAGGAAATGGTTGTACCTTGGGTTGTACTCAATACATCCGCTCGGAAGTCCATCTGGGGTCAGGGGTCATCCGGGTCATCGCTTGGGGAATGGGGGATGACAACAATGACTAAATAAAATAATTTAGGGCCATGAGTGGGGGGGTAATTACCCCCTTTACCCCCCCCCCCCTTGTATCCGCGTTTGATCTTTATAAATAGGTTTGATCACTATATTATCACTATACATTGACCATCCACGCAGTGATTAAGTACACCTACCACCTATGCCTAGAAAAACCTAGAAAAAAAAAACCTAGAAAAAGAAAATTGTGCAGCCAGTTTCCAGAGAAAAAAGCGGCCGCCGTGACTGCAAAAGCATAGATCGTAAACTAGCTGAGATTCGCGGAAATTTTTTCAATAACATCATTTTTCGGGGTTCAATAATAGAAATGTATCCTAAGAAAAATAATGAAGATGGGGCGCGGGGCAGTTTAAAGAATTATTGTGTAACAGCGGTATAGCGCTCTACACCTGATACAGTCTAGATGCATCACCCGCTTAGTAATTGGTAAAGATCAGAAGCGAGGCGTTAATTATTATATTTTTATGTCCACATCACATACAGGGCCGTAGCAACGGTGGTGCGGAAGGTGCCCAGGCACCAGGCGCCACAGTGCCAGGGGCGCCAAAAAGGCCACCTTGTTTCCACAATTTTGCATGTTTTGCGATTGCAGACAGTACAACTTCCGAAAAATATAATTTTAGCTCGGTAGCAGGGGAGCGCCAAAAACGGAAAACAGAATTGGGTATAATTTCTATAGAAATCGATTTGCCCAAACAACTAAATTATGATGATGTAATAAGAGATTTTGTTTACGGGTGTTGAATAATGGGCTCATTATTCAACAGGTCAGAGATTTTTTCGTTTTAAAACCCATGGATAAATCAGAGTATTCTATTCGTGTGTAATGATTATTGTTCCCTTGGATGATTTATAGCACTTGCCTACGGCATGTGCCCTAAACGTCATTCGCGGAAGCAGTTACCTTCATTAAACACTCATTGAATAATATGCTATTTCAGCTCTTAAAGCGAGAAAAGTAAAAATTCTTTGAAGGGTTTATATTATTTTTTATTTGCTTGTATTGTTTATATTTTTATAGAGTTTGTTCTTAGTTCCTTTTTAAATTTTTCGCAAATATCATTTGCGATTTTTGATAATAATTTATAGTCTACCCCAAAAGCTTAAAAGGCAATTTAATTTACTGAAAAACGTCCCCAAAGTGGAAGTGGTTAAAAAAATTTCGTGTCCGCCCCCCTCACCCTACTTTGGAGAGGCGCCAAATGCTCATTTCGCACCAGGCGCTTATGTACCTCGCTACGGCACTGATCACATAGCATGTTTAAATAAAGATATATTTTTAATAAATCACACAATGTTTCTTCATTTTTTAATTAAATGGGAAATGTGATTCAATTTTTATATTCGTCTTCCGGCCCAGGACGGGCAAAATATTTTTCAGGGCGGGCATTGCCCGTCCTGGCCCCCCCCTGGCTACGGCCCTGCCGGTAAGAGATAACGGAGTCGGTTAAATTAGAGAAACGTTGCGCTATTTCTTGGTGATGAATAATCTGAAGAGAATTCTCTACTATCGTGATTCGTTACTGAGCTATCCCGAAAAATCTGAAAATTGCGATTTTAAAGAAAAATTAATATCTCCCTTATGATCGATGCTATTTGAATGAAATTTGGAACCTTTATAGTTTTGACAGCTGTCCATCGAATGCGCAATGGCAATCAACTTCTGATTCTCTTATGGCCGCCATCTTGAATGTTAGCACCAACTGACACACAAAATTAGCTTTTCAAAAATGTGACCTACATCAACTTTTTTGAAAAAACATGTCAAAGTCTGAGACACGACTTCAAAACCTATTTTATAATATGTTTAACTTTTTCTTTTTGGAGCATTAATATATGGTTTGTTAATCCTATTTTTTAGATAATAAGATTAAATTACCTTAGGGATAACAGCGTAATTTTTTTTGAGAGTTCTTATCGAAAGAAGAAATTGCGACCAAATGAGTAAATTAAAAGAATTGCCGGAATTGAAACAAAATTTGTCAAATTTTGCGAAATTAACGCTCAGAGGCTGAAAAACTGCAAAAGGGGATGAAAATTAACTGTGATTAAGTAGAATTACGAAATATAACACGAAAATATTTATGTACTTGGATTAAGATTTTTTTGTTACTTACACATGTATATGTATTTTTCTTTTGCTACATCGGATCAAACTCACTTACTATAGAATCTATGTATTCTTAAGAGTAATAAACTATTATTATTATTATTATTATTACCACGAACATAACCAAATTATGAAATTAAATCTTTTGTGAAGGTTGAAATGCCTACTTTGCGAAGGAAACTGGACAAATTGTAAAAGGTAAACTGAATCCCAAATGAGTTCAATTTATTACCGAAGAAAAACGAAATGTCGCGAATTTTGCTACATTAACACTTTAGGGGGTTGAACAATTGTAAAGGGGGATGAAAAGTCAAAGGGGATGAGAATGAATCGTAATTACGTAGAATTACAAAAAATAACACGAAAATAAGCCAATTATGCAAATTTGGCTTTTGGGAGTTTAAATATTGCGAAGGGGGTCGAAAAAGTGAAAAAGACAAAAACAATATAGGATTAATACACCATACCCAGCCTTGGTACGTTGAGCAGTTTTTGAGTTCTCGCATTTTTGTGTTTCGGCATGGTAGGGGTTGTACACCCTTTAAGGGTCAATTTTCGCGAATGATGATTAAGACCATTTTTGCATTATTTAGTGAAAATTCGAGTTTCCATCCCTAAATTTCATCACCTTCAATGAATTTCTCCTAAAATTTACTCCTGCTTTCACGAAGATGCAATGTGTAAGATCTCACAGTTTCGCAGAAGATATTGCTTCTCTGTGTCAAATTACAGGGCTTCATGGACGTTTCAACCCCGAAACTCCAACCCCCTATTTCACCACCCCCCCATGCTCTAAAGAAAGTTGTATTTTTATAGATTCAAGCTTTCAACCCCTCATGATTTCACCCCTTTATGAGTTACAAGTTTACAGTTTATTTTGCCGGTGTTACATAACTCCTTGTTGGTTGTTCATAAATAAATCAGGGTTTCAGAAAAAATCAATAAAATGCATTTATCCGCTTGCAAAGAGTTAGAAGGGTTGTTAATAGCCTAGGGGTTGGTTTTAGGTTGGAAACTCATAAGACCTTTTTTCAATACTTGACCGAAATCTATCGAACCTAGTGATTTGTAAGAAATTTCAAGTTTCGTCCTAAGGGAGCTACGACCCCTTGAAGTTGGCTCAATAATCATTATTTTTATTTTTTAATTTACAAACGACTAGGAGCAGAAGCATCAAATTTGGCACTTGATGGGGTGATTTGAATAAGAGAAATCGATTGGTGGTAACGAAAAAGATAAGCAAGTACGAGGGCCGTGCGAAACGGGTGGGGCATTGGGTAAAAATGCTCCCTTTAGGACGCATTTCCGGACTCCTGTTGATAGGAACTTTCCGTCCTAATATTTTTTGATGTAGAATAACCGCCCGGAATATACGAACGTTATTGTGTTATTGTGCGTATGTTGAGTTCACTATTTCTCGAGTTATTGCAATTAATAGTTTTTCGGTTTTTCACCCTTAACTCCCACCCCCTTGGTACGATATGGCACAAAAGCAATCCCCGCTGAGTATTTCGGGATACGCAACTGTACACCAAGTTTCAGCTCGATATCTCAATGCATTCTCAAGTTACCGCTCGGGCAGAGTAGGCGAGCGAGCGAGGCAGCGAGCGAATAAGCTAAAACAAGAGTGCCTCGCATACTGCTACCGCACTAAACCGTCTATTTTATAGCAGATGTTAAACTCTCTCTTTATCGACTCAAAATCTGTTGATAAAATAGTAGGTACTTTAACCATCAGGATAGATAAAAAATATTTTAACAGTAAGGGTTGATAAATTAGGCCTTTCAACTGTAAGGGTACATAAAATCAACGCACTTTAGCAGCAAATAAAGAGAAAACAAATTTAAGCATGCAACAGTTAAAATTAGTCGCCAGCAGTCGCCAGCAACAATCATGGTCAAAACATCGCCAAAAATACCACATTGCCTCAATAATAACTAAATAATGTTAAATTGATATTCTTTATTTTTAACCTCCGCTATAAAATAAAATTAGTATATTACACACGGTGATAAAAATGCTTTATCGACTCGTGAAAGATAGCCCACTTGCTCCTTCGTCGCTCGTGATCTAACATCTCTCACTCGGCGATAAAGCATCTCTTTATCGTCTTGTATAATAAGTAACTATTTTTTGTAATTCGGACGTTTATCGATTCCACGACTTCATGGATCCCATTAATCGGCTTTTAGAAACTGGGTATAAGAGTTAAAAAAACTATTTTCAAAAATTAGAAAAGGCGTTATCCGTCGCGCCGGCCACGCCATCCCCCAGATCTTATCTAGTTGATGAGTAAAGAAGATTCTTAAGGACTCCTTCCGGATATAAGTAACGGTAAAGAGAAACCTGGCAGCGATCTAGAAGTTGCCCTCATTATCCGGGTCATTCTGGAAGCTGCCACTCGTTAACCGTCTCTCCTTAGGAGATCGCCGATAAGAAAATATACTTAGGAAGACTTTTTATTAACTTCTTTCTATGCAAACGGCTTTGTTCAAGTAGCCACTATATACCTAGAGATCTTTGTTAACAGTGCAAAGCTGCTTAATTTCAGAGGTCGAAATACCATTTGCCTAGTTCTCTGGAAATAGGAATTAAATTAGCAATTTACCCAAAATGATGTTGGCCTCCCAATGGCAATATTGTATTCATTGTGGTGTCCAGAGTTCTCTCGTGATCCAGTTTGTTTGACATTTAAAACGTGTAGTTTAATAATACTGTAAAATGAAAATGTTATAAAATGCTTGTGTCTAAAGTTGTACTCGTTTTTCCTGATCACGATGGTACCTAGTCTATATAAAATTTATGTATGTACAACTTGTTTAGGTGAATGACTATAAGTTAAGTAAAGTTCTAATTTAATTCTTAACATTTGCAGGGGGACTGCTCCCGAATAAAATTAATACAAATTGCACATGGGAAGACAGACGCTTTCTTTTATTACTGTAATTAAGTTAATTTTACAACCACTTAGAATAAGTTACAAACCAACAATCCGTTCTTAATCCCGGCAACTCCACGCTCGAATGTACTTCCTCTAGTTCTTATCCGTTTCCGGCAAAAGCCGCATTCTGTCACTGAAATTTTCTCCCGCATGGGGTAAGCGCTCAACCAGTTATTTACCTAATTTCAGTCAATAAGGATTAAGGAATGGTCTGACGATCATCGTATTGCATTTCAAGAGACGTAGGGTTAGGTCTTAATTGAATTTTCACTGCACAAAGTTTTTAATTTCTACGCTCGCGAAGCAGTTACTAAAATCGATCGAAAAACCTACTCGCCAAAAACATGAAATCTTTAGGTTTTAGGATCCTGGGAACCTAAGAAAGTGGTTTTTGAAAAATGTCTGTCTGTGATGTGTCTGTGAACACGCTACAGCTAAAACTAACTGACAAATTTGGCTGAACTTGGTATGTGCACGTTGTGGTGATCTACGGAAGAGCTGATTAGATTTTGGACCAAATCGGTCGACGGAAAGTGCTTTTTTGGCACATCGACTTTAAAATTCTAAACGCAAACTCCAATTTTTCGCATCACCATAGAAAAACTTCAAATTCTGATTTTTAAAATGTATTCACACTTGCTGCCCTTTTGACAAAAAATCGGCGCCGCTAATAGTTATTTACATACTATGTGCGGTAACAATAGTTTTCGCGCACTAGCGAGCAGGTTTAGAAACCGACTGCGCAAAACGCGCGATGCGAGGTGTCCATTGCTCGCGTGTGCGCGAATATTGTTAACGCACAAAGTATGTATTCGTATTCTACTTTTTGCACGAATATTTCCAATAAAAACAAACAGAATTTCAACTCATTTATGCATTGTTGGTTTAGGGTATGCGCAATTTTCATTCCTATTCAGCGCATCGGATGGAATAGCGGTAGAAAATGTTTTGTCATTTCTGACGTAAGATGGCAAGCAGATTTAAAGTCTAAAACTTTAAATTATGTTAATTTCGCCAAAATTGTTAGTTTGTAAATGCGGTAAGTTATATTTTATCGTTGAAACTTTCTTTTAGTGATAATTACTTTGTATGGAAAGATCGGATTAGAGAAAATAAATGCAGTGCGCAATTCACGCACTCGTGTGCAAAACGCACCGGTACCTGTAAATTTGATGTTCCCAGTTGTTTATAGAGTGGCTAATAACTTGATTTTTGTTAAAGGCGTGCAAAAATAGCTATTACCTATGGTCTGTCCGGGATCCACATGACCAAGATTCACCCTATTTCCATGGCGAATCATTGTTGTCAACAATGAATCGCCATGGAAATCGGGTAAATCTCGGTCGTGTGGATCCCGGACAGAGTATAATTGCGTTTTGAAAAGTTGGATTTTTGGCAATTATGTAAAATGTTGTACTTAATTCGTTATGAAAAGCCTAATTTGTTTGACTCGCATAATTTTGCAAATTGGCAAATATTACGGCTTTGTTACTGGACCTTAGTGCCATTTTTTGGAAAAATGCCATTTTAGAGCCTTTTTGGCAAGAGATCGTAAAAGAGAGGCGCCACAGCTCAAGTTAAGTTACTGAAGATACATGGTTAAACGTACCAAGTCTCGGTCCATTTTCTGCATTATTTCTTAAGATTTATTTTTAAAATTGGTACCAATGCACAATTATAAATACAAGGAATTTAAAAATATCTATAAACATTTTCTTGGACTTTCGGTTTAACCTGAAGTGACCGTAATAATTGTTTTTTTTTAAATGGTTTTCATAACAGATTCGGAATCTGGGAATTTTTTTAAGTCAAAGCACGTATCATACAGCCTGACCAGGTAAGCAAGATTTTTCAAAATGCAAGTACACGTCAACTTTATTTCTTTGATATAATTTCAACTGCGCAATCAGATTTTTTGAAATTCTTTTTCCTATTTTGCAGATTATGAAAATTGAAGAAATTTGAAAAAATCAAAAACGAAATAAAAGAAAAATGTAATTACGCAGCTGAATATGAAAAATGTTACTCTTTGACAGATTTCTTCGATGTTTTTGGAAACCAAGACTAGCCGTAATTTTCAAGTCAAGTATGATGCATAAACTTAAAAAAATTCCATTCGGAATAACGAAATTAACGTTAAATTAAGGAATCAAAGACAAAATACCTTGGAAGCAGTAGGTAAAATCCGTTCATTTACTATAAAGCATAACTAAAATTTTTCTGGAACACTACAACCCTAATTCGTAAGGGCGTGTACTTTTGACAATTTGATCGAAATTTGGCGGGAAAGCAAAAACATTACATAACCCAAATCCTCTAGGGTTTATTTTTATTGTTAGCAGCAGTGTCACTGATAAACATACCTAAAGCTTTTTCGTGAATCTTTTTCTTAGCACTTTACTCAAAACTGCACGCACACAAATTACATTTTGGGCCAATTCAGAGCAATTGCAAAATTTTTACATTTGTCATGTTTTCTGACGTATCGCATTGAAATCGCTTCTACCAACTCACCTGTTAGTAAAATTTCCTCATACCAACCTAAAATTCAAATTTTGACGTTCTGTAACTTCAATAGAAAATGAATGGAGAGTACCTATAGGTAGTTTCCATGGAATCTCCAAGGATATACCTAGTTCATCTTAATCCCTTAAACTCCACCTTAATTTTGTCATTGGTAAATGGACCTTTACCTTTATTCTGGAACAAATAGTTGAGAGAACATACATTTTTCTTCGATTATTTCAACTTTATTTCTCTTATACTATTGATGATTTCAATGATGGAAGCCAGTCTAATTTAGTCACAAGGTGTCAAATAAAAAGCATTGCATTAAGCGCTAAATTGGCAACCCTTCTTAGACTGACGACCGTTATTTTTCGTTTACGCACGTTGCGTCGAGTAAGTATTCATAGATCTCCTTCTTTTTTAAAAATCATCAATAGCTTCAACAAATATGGACGTAGAGATGAAATAATTAAAATAATTTAGGTAGGTAGGTAACTCTCGTTTGGACAGATTCCGTTGCCTATGCTAGAAACAATTTTGTCAATAAATAACAAAACTTTCTAAATACCAAGAGCCTTAATATCATTACCACGTACTATACGACACTACATACATAAATACATTGATAAAATTTTGGCATGCCCTAACTCCAAGAGGAAGGGGAAGGAGGAAAGGCAACCTCGCAAGAATGTTTCATCTGCAGAATTTGAAATAAGAGTTCAAATTGCTTTTGAGGCGCTTTATCCCAGTTTCATTCGGACAGCCAACAGATCCATGTTTGTGTCAGGTATTTTTCACCACAAATGCTCAAAAAGTGAGCTCAAGTTCAAGAATTATCCTAATCTATTTAATAGATCTAATCCGCAGAAATTATATTTTCTTTCTCGAAACGGAAACCGTTAAGATGGTAACTTAACAAAAAGTTGCCCTGGTGGAATAATTTGATTTGGGATACGTCTTTGGATGCTTATGTGCAGGTTTGTGGGTAGCTGGATCGAAGAATGCAACAATTTTGATAGAGAAGGGATAAAACGAGACAGCAACCCAGATCGCTAATGACCGTAACTAAGCTGAAGCGGGCAACTTGAGGAATGTAGCAACAACTCAAGCATGCCAACCTTCAAACATGAACACAATTTGACTAATAGTTTTATAAGTGTTTCTCCCGGGAGGAATTCTACTGAACCACAATGACCAAACGCATGGTCACAATGCGTGAATTGCTTGTATTGTATTATGTGGTTATATTGCCCTTTGTTCAATTCGTCCCCTATCAGAGTGGAAAGTTTGCTTTTAGTGGTGAACATGCACGGAGCACGAACAGTGACAGTTTTATTAAAAAACCCGGTTAAAAGTGTTTTCAGAGCCAGAATTATTCAAACAGCGCGCACCAGAGATTGACCGCAGGCAGCTACATTCAGTTAAATTCCAATAAATAATAGAATTTTCCTTCAAATTTATTTATAGATTGCACAATAAAAGACCAGGCTTTGCATCCAACTCGAAGCAAAGTTAAACACAAATTGAAAGACTAGAACCTTTATTTAGAAAGATCAATCGTTTTTGTGTATCAAAGAACCAGATTTCAATTACACACACACAAAGAGATTATTGTAGGATTTTAATTGCGAGGAAATTGGCCGAACAAAAGGCAAACGAGAAAATTGTTACAAACATAAAGATTTAGCAACAACAGTGAGCATATTTCATACAAATAGTCAAAAATTAAATAACTCCGCTCTCTTACAAGAATGTCAAAGAAAACCTCTTTCTTACGATTCGTCACGTAACTCATTAAAAACTAATTTCTTAAAGTGTAAAACGGAGTACGACGTGATGGTTAATTACAAAATATGCCCTTTCTCCACGTTAAAATTTAAATTAAATTGATGAAACTTCGGTCTGGAATTAATATTTCTCTGTATTTTCAGAAAAATTATTTGCCATGGAATACAATAATTCTGAAATTTAGTACTTACAGGTGCAATTGGAAGTGAGTAAAATTTAAAAACGTCTATCAGTAACGGGCAATCATTATCTACGGTACCTATGTTACAAATTTCCTATAAATCGAAAAATAATCAAATTTGATTGAGATCTATATCATCCGTCTCTACAATTCCTGAATTCCATATCCCCACCACAAGATGGCGATGACAGCTGTCATTTAGCTTCAGAGAATAAACAAACGAGTCAAAACGGTAGATTTTTTTTAGGTTAAAAAGACGACGAGAGCTTGCTCGAGTCGTCTTTGACCGAAAAAAAAATCTACCATTGACGAGTAGTGAATCCATGAGGACTCAACAAGGCAATCAAGAGACGACGAATCATATTTTACAGATTATTTTATAAATTAAAAGTATTGAAGTGGTTCCAAAGTACATTCGTACCTGGGTAGTTTAAAAATGTTGGATCATCGCTGTCAGTTGTCAGCCACTTGTCAACTGACTCTCACGTCACAAAATAGAAACGAAATTATTTATTTTCAACAAGATTGAAACATTTATATACCTGCGACTAATTACGGCGATTGAATTTTATTTTAATCGCATTATAACATTCTTGTTATGAGATTTGGTAGAATACCTCAAACTTTACAATGGACTACTTACTAGGTGAACTCTTGTTCGGGGGCATCTACCTACTAAGAAAAGAATGGACGAAACAAAACTCGTATGAAGAATATGGGAAGCGAAGGCCAATTAGACGCGACACAGGAAGACCGAAGTACACCGGGGAGAGTTTATTAGAGGAGATTTGCATTTCAGAAGTTGATAAATTGAAAAAACAACTAATAGCTCAAAAAGAGGAGGACCTGCTTATATCCAGTGGTTAAGATAATGTTAAGTTCCTGTTATGACAGTTGTGTTAAATGTCGTAGGATTACCAGTTGATTTGAACTATGACTGTCGTCTTATCACTGTAATCTCGATTACTGTAAACAAAATCTAGCTTTGGATTGGTTCAATACTTAATGTATAAAATAATCCCCATTAATTTCGAAACGACCTTTACACAGTGACGTAGCAAGTGGGGCGGTCCGCCTCGGGCACCACTTTTCAACTCTGAAGGGGGGGGGGGGTACGAAATTTTCGATGGGGGGGGAGCAAAGCATCTGTGTATGGGCGGCAATCTCAGAGATCGCCCCGGGCGGAAAAATCTCTAGCTACGCCACTGCCCACTACTACAAAGTAGATGGTATAATTTGGGCAAACACAACTTATAGACTTCCTTTCATGTTAACTGGTCTGTTGTGGTATGAGGAGGGGCTCACACAATTAGTCTGCCAGTTGATTACGCACTATCTGACACTCGTGTAAACATATACTGCAAACAGAGAGTAATGTGATTCTGCACGCGATATGATTCAAAAGGAAGGATATACAGCCGTAAATTTACTATGTTTTGTATCTTCCGTCCGCCATTCAGTCACATTGACCTAATGTTTAGCGTAGATTTGTGGCGTATTCAACGTGGTAATTATCGTGGGCTGATGTTTCACTAAATAAATTTCCAGCCAACCTGCTTATTTTGTGAATCATTCTGATAAACCGCCTGGCATAAGCTGGGCGGCATGTTTTAATGGTTAATACTAAATAATCCCAAAGGGTCAGGTTGAGGTTTAATGACGTTATTTATGTGACGCTATCAATTATTATCACTTTCTCTAAAAACGTATACTACAGCTTAAATGAGCACGGATTAGCGTTGGTCGAAGGGTAAAGTCATGTAATTTTTAACTTTTTTAACTCAGTCAAGTCAGAATTGTCACCCTGGTATGGTATATCAGGGTTGTCGTTTTATCTTGAGACTGGCAATCGAAAAGGAAGCATTAAAAAAAACGTTTTGTATAAAAGTTATATGACTTCGAGGGGGAAAATAGATGGCATCTTCGCCATTTTGATGCCAGGTCATTTTTAAGGTCAAATGAAGGTCAACTTAATTTTTTTAAATTTAAATAGTTTAGATGAGAGTTGTTTGTTCTTTTACGAGGTATTAGAATCTGTAATAAAAAAAATGCAGCAAGATTGAATTTTTGGCAATATGAGTTGTGCGCCATTTTAGAAACTTTCCTGCGCTATTATGGGTGGAAGTTAAAAATTACCGATTAGAGTGGACAAGCAGTTTCTTTGTATAGTGTACTTGAGTTGACAAATTATGTATCGTTTAAAATGGATTTGATTTGATAATCTGACAACAAATTATGATAAAATCGGAACTTGTAAGGGAAAATTAATTTTATTTAATGCATATCACAGCAAAAAGCATACTGTGAGGAATATTAATTAGAGGGTGGGATTTCGGAGCGCCAAATTAACGTTGGGGCTATGGGGGCTAGGAACAAATCTATTGCAGGTGAAAATACTGAAAATCAGACATAGCTTTGACAATGTGTCGAGAGGTATAAGCTTTGCGAGCGTGCATGCGAGCGAGCATCCAATGTTATTGAGGTACAATAAGTAAGAATATTTGTCTTAAAGTTGTTTTCGTAGCTTCCATTATAAACAATAAGGCTTTATCTGACAAGGGGTGAAAGAAACAATTTACAGACGTATTGTTTCGTTAACCAATTTCTTCCCAGTCTTTGCGGACCGAAAGTAATTTAACTTCTTGTTTGATAAATAATTAATGGGTTTTATAATGTATTACATCTGCACTGAGCTCATAATTATTTTCCTACAATTTTGTGATGACCAAGGAGTTTGTCAAAATTTTATTAATTTGTCGATTGCAAGTCTCCCGATAAACTAAAAATGGAAAAATGTAGGTATAACCCGAAGTACAACTTCTGTAACGGACAACCACAATAATTATCCGGCCAATCACTATACATAATATAGGTCGATTAACAGTTTTTAATGATAACCTCGTGAGTCGGGGTTGCATGGGCATGTAGGTTCAAACAATGCCCTACCATAATAATAATAATGTACCTACATGCATTTAGCCATTCATGCATATTTACTGATCCAGCTCACTATAGCAATTATTTTTAGCGCCGTAGCAGAATGTGTTATTTTCTGTAATTCTATACTTAACTAGGACGATCCCCTTTAACTTTCCATTTCCCTTTACAATTTTTCAACCCCTAAGTGTTAATTTTGCAAAATTGGCAAAATTTCGTTTCTCTTCGGTAATATACTGAACTCATTTGGATTACCTTTTACAATTTTTTAGCCCCCTTCGCACTAATAAGTAGGAAGTATTTCAACCCCGACAAAAGTCTAATTTGCATAACTGGCTTATTTTCGTGCTATACATATTTGGTACCCCTGTTGACTTTTCATCCTCCTTCGTAATTTTTCAACCCGCTGCAGCGCCATTTGGCGAAATTCGCCGAATTTCGATTTTTTCCTGTCTAATTCTACTCATATCCTTATTTGGATTATTGTATTTTCACTATTTACAATTTTTCCCTAGAAAATTGTTATTTTTTCCGTGTTACTTTACGTATTTCTACTTAACTGCAATGAATTTTCTCTTACCTTGGTCTAATGTTTTTCAACCCCCTTAGTGCTAATTCTACAAACTTTCTAAAATGTTTGTGTTTTTTTGTTTATTTTCTACTGCAAACACTGTAAAAGACCATTTCAGGTTTCTCATTACAATTCAGTTTATTGATACTGTAAAACAATGTTTTAACAATTCTTCTTTTTCGCACATCTGGTGCGATTGATAAAATCTGCACCCGATTCCACCAGTAAATCCATCTACATGGATACACATCGCTTTGATATACATCTTCCGGTGACTTTCAATCTAAATTTTAACTTTCTAGTAGGTATTAAGTGGGAAAATTTTACCACATGCATAAGTGCATTACCTGTTCTATATGGGGTGTTTCAAAAACATGGTGCCAAAACTTAACCACATACTCTCCACATGAAACCAAACTTCGAGCACCAAACCAAAATTCACTTAGGTGTACTCCTGCGAAGTTAGAGACCCTCAAAGAAGAAAATGTATTGTTTTTTTGGCAGACAATCTGAACCGCTCAACCGAATGGTGTCCTCCCATTGTTTTTTATTATCCCAAGTGATCCATCACTGTCTGGTGGTGTATAATCGAAGTTAAAAACTGAGTTTTTTATGCTCTTGAAGGTTAGATAACCATCTTTCCTGTAGGGTGTTTATCAAGGTCGTACTAGTAGAAGTTCACAACAAAAGTTACTCCAAAACATTTTTTTGACTATTAAGCTGGTATTTTGATTACGTTTCTCGAAAGATAATGTAAAAACTCAACTTTTTTGCCTCTGCTGATGTGTATTTGATCAGATGCCCCGTTTTCGAGATAAACAACGTTTTTGATCGGATTTGTCAGCCGGGGTTTAAGAATCTGGGGGCTACTAATCAAAACCACTTGAGTGAATTTTTTGGTTTGATGATGGTGCGCGAAGTTTGGTTTCATGTGGGGAGTCTGTGGTTAAAAGTTGGCACCATGTTTTTTAAACACCCTGTGTAAATACCTACTATAAGGTTTTAGTGTTGGTAAAACAACGACTCGCTGTCACTTTGGTTTAATTAACATTTTATACGTTCTAGAGTTTTATCCAGGGAGAAGAATTTTACTCTATACAAGATTTGTTCGAAATGCAAAGAATTTCGCTCCTCTACTCACTTTTTATTTACTCTGCAACGTTATCGTTGTTATTTATTTGCTTAACTCAAAAATTCCATTTGGAAGATGAAACTTCAACTGCGACGACTACCAAGTTTTATTATTTCCAAGTTTCATTCAAAAATATTCTGTCATATCGCGGCCCGTAAACAAATTTTTAATTAAGTAAATTGAAAGAGTTTATTTCGGGGTAACAAAAATAAACACAATCCGAGAACGCTTCTTCTTACATACTGTTTTTAATTTAGCTGTACATTACAATTTCATATAGCCCCTTACAAATTAACCTCAATCGGGACCATAAAAAGTTTAAAAAAACTTGAAAGCAAAACTCGTAAAAACTCAAAGGCTGATCTGCCACACAATTATTGCTTTATGGCTCAACTTGAAATTGCCTTCAGGTAAAAGTTTCTAACAATTTTGTAATGAGGAATATAAAGAACGATTTTAGTTGAAATTAATTTGTGGCGGTATAATAATAATTAAACTACCGAGTTTGAAGCAGGTATTTGATCAAAGTATACTGTCTTATTTATTATGGATGAGAGATGAAGTTGAAACCGAGAAATTGTAGAGAATCTAAAAGCTCTGCGACATGTAAGACGCGAAAACCGCTCGAAACTTTATCCTCCCTTAGTAAAAACCAACAAGAAGACAAAAAGACATTGCCGCCGCTGAGAAAACTCGCCTAGGTATCTTATTTCAAAAGACGAATTCTCACTGTTTAGAATCCTGCAAAATAAGAAATGGATAAAAGTTAAGCTGCCGGAGTCGGTTCTGATTTGGATTTGCCTGGATGTTAGAGGCACCCAAGGCCTGCACCAGTAATGATAAGTTTGAACTGGTGTAGCGAAATAACATGTGAGTTATGTTCGCAAGGCGAACGGCCCGACAGCTTAGGTAATATATGGAGACAGAGTGGAGATGTGATAACACCTGATCTAACTTGGCCCTCTGGGTCACGCTACCCTACGTTATTCGCAAACATACTTCATTCCAAGCGACTAGTTAGCACACACCGCTCGCTATTTCGCCACCCCACTAATTCCTGACAGATCATTAAAACGTTTGCGATAACCCCTATAACCTAAATCCACGGTATTTCTCAACTCAACCCCGTGGATGCGTTATTGATGTCGACCTATGATGGCTGTCACCGAGTAGTACTTGTAAATAAAATATAGTGATGGATAGAGAAACTAGCGTGGAAGAAGTTTTAAGACAAGGACAGAGTAGTCAGTCTTTGAGGTCAATAGGAATAAAAGATAAGATCATTTACAGAATGTCTCATTGAGCGGTGTTGTGATAACTTTTGTTCCGTTGAACCGATTTGGATGAGTAAAAAGTGGTCAATTAGTAAGATCCTGGGCACAGCCATTGCTCCTTGGCAGAAACAGGTGGAGCCACCATTTCGTCGCAAGCGACTTACCGCTTTGCAGCTATTTTATTAACCTCCCCACAACCAATATAAAAAATGGCAGCAGAGAAGCGGCTGGAACCTCCCCAACGCCTGGGTTTATTTTGTTTAAGATTTTAAAGTTGATATGTTTAAATGACACTTCCCGTGGACCAATTGCTCCCAAAAGCCTTTCAGCTCTTCAACGGGTCACCTAACCTCCATGTACCAAATTTCGGACAAATCGATCCAGTAGTTTGGGCTATAACGTGGTTTCAGTGTTATTACAAAATTTCTCATTTAAAACCAGAATTTGGAGACCTTTCTGATGGTGACAATAAATCTTTCAAAAATTTGGTTTGGATGGGTAAATGAGAGAATAACCTTAAATTTGGAAATTGGTGTACCAAAATGGCACTTTTCGTGGGTTGATTGCATCCAAAATTTGTTCAGCTTTTCGACGTGTAATACAATCTACATGTGAAAAATTTTAGCCAAATCGGTTCAGGGGCTTGGGCGGTACCGCGATTTTAAAGTCCCATAAAAATCTCGATATTTTTAGTTTTTGGTCAAATGGGCACTGACAGTGAATACATCTTTGGAAGCAGAATCTGAAGGTCTTTCATATTGTGACGTGAAAAATGGGGGTTTACATTTATAATTTGTAAGTTGATGTGTCAAAATGGCATTTCTGGTTGCACGATTGCCTCCAAAAGCTTTTCAGATCTAAGTTGGGTTATCTCATGCACACGAACCAAATTTCAGTCCAATTGGTCGAGTAGTTTGGACTGTGGCGTGTTTACGAACGTACATACATACAGACACATTTTAAAAACCTCTTTTTTGGGTTCCTGAGATCTTATCTTATCTTATTAATTATTAACCTCCCACTCCACTTCACCATTCAAAAAAAGGGAGGTTACTGCAATCACTAAAATGTTCGAATTCGAGATAAGACCGGATCTGTACGTTTTGAGGTCTCAGGAACCCAAAAATGTGGTTTTTAAAATGTGTCTGTATGTATGTACAGCTTAGAAACATGAAGATGCCCACCCAGAGCTGAATATTTACCTGGTCGCATGGACCAGGCCACGACAGAGACCGTGCAGAAGTTAGTTACCCCTACCTAACTGCTATTCGAATGCTAGGCGACCAACTAAATATTCAGCTCTGGGTGGGCATGTTCATATTTCTAAGCTGTACGTACGCTCGTACGTACGGTCGTAAACACGCCACAGCCCAAACTACTTGACCGATTTGGCTGAAATTTGGTACGTGTGCATGTGATAACCCAACGTAGTCAATCGTGCACTCAGAAATGCCATTTTGGCACATCAACTTTTAAATTTTAAACGTAAACCCCCATTTTTCACGTCACCATAAGAAAGGCCTTCAGATTCTGCTTCCAAAGATGTATTCACTGTCAGTGCCCTTTTGACCAAAAACGAAAAATAACGAAATTTTTATCGGACATTAAAATCGCGGTATAGTCCAAGCCCCTGAACCGATTTGGCTGAAATTTTGCACATGGGGATTTTATTACACGTCGAAGAGCTCAACAAATTTTGGAGTAGATCGTTCTACGGTAAGTGCCGTTTTGGCACACCAATTTCCAAATTTAAAATTATTCACTCATTTACCCATCCAAAACAAATTTTTGAAAGATTTGTTGTCACCATCAGAAAGGTCTTCAAATTCTGGTTTTAAATGAAATAAAATTTATTCGCATTTAGTACCCTTTGAGTAGAAAAATCGAAATTTTGTAATAACACTGAAACCACGTTATAGCCCAAACTACTGGATCGATTTGTCGGAAATTTGGTACATGGAGGTTAGGTTGAAGAGCTGAAAGGCTTTTAGGAGCAATTGGTCCTCGGGAAGTGCCATTTAGGCATATCAACTTTAAAATCTTAAACACAATAAGTCACGGAAATCAAAGACCCACGCGTTGGGGAGGTTCCAGCCGCTCTCTGCTGCATTTTTCTTATCTCGAATTCGAAAATTTTAGTGATTGCAGTAACCTCCTTTTTTTAATGGTGAAGTGGAGTGGGGAGGTTAAAAATTGGACTGCTATGGAAGCGGCTGGAACCTCCCCAAGTAATGAATAATTCAATCCTACCTCGTAAATTTCAATCGATCAAATTAATTTTTAAAAGTGTTTCGTGAAGTTGTTTCAAACCCGAGGGGGAAACAACCAATGAAAATTTGTACACCATAAATCCTTTTTGGTTAATAAACCCCCGTAAATTCTAATAAATCCTCATAAATCCTCATAAATCCTCATAAATCCCTATAAATCTTCGTAAATCCTCATAAATCCTCGTAAATCCCCATAAATCCTTGTAAATCCACATAAAGATCTAATTGAGGCCCTTTATTATCAATATTATTGCCATTAATGATAATGCTTTTGAAAGTGGCTAGGTAGGTACCCAAAAACAGAGTGCACCGCAGGCGAAAATATTTGAAAATTTCAAGGTCACGCATCTTCTCAGCACTTCAGAAAGTGTAAGGATGAAATTATGTGGAAAACTTAACTCCCATAAATAGTATATTAGAAAACACGTTTCATAAGGCCAATTATTATCGCACGAGGATGTTTGGACAACGAGGGCGAAAAGCCCGAGTTTTACAAAATCCGAGTGCGATAAGAGCCTTATGAAACACGTTTTTTATATAATTTTTTCTATTTCGGATACCCAACTTGTTAGAAAAAAAATAGGTATTCCATTTTCAAAGACAGGTCAATGCTCGCTTGACAGTTGCCGATTGTTGGACACAATAATTGTTGACTAGGTTACGATGTAAACAAAAGCCGTGCTCTAATAGATCACATTAGAGAACGCGTTTGGGTGCTACCTATAAAGTCTTCATTAGGAAACCGAAATAGAAAAAAGATATTTTATCGAATTCGCCTATTGCGATATAATATCTTTGAAGCATAAAAGAGGACACTACGTCTAAATGAAGATTATCAGCATTAGTTCCACAAATTTGAGTTATGTAGTGATAGAAACAAAGACAAAAAGTCGCATTTTTACATAGGTAAATATCGCTGCTAGGTATACGCACTTTTTTCCCAAGTCTTGCACATATTAGCAGGTTTAGGCATAAACTATTATCTATGCTATATCTAATAGCGCTTTGATTATTTTTATCTGTAAGTTCAGCCAGGCGAGTCCGGGCCGCTAAGAACACCCCCCTCATCTCGTCGGGCCTGGCCGTCCATCGCCACTGTTGACTTTTTCACGGGCCAAAACATTATTATTGTTATTATTATTAAAAAATTCAGGAATCAGTACTATTGAGCTAGGTAACAGAAAGCTATAATAAAAATCCTGCTGCAGCTGCCAGACCTAATTGTAAAAAAATAAACAAAAATTATTAAAAGTACAGGGGCCCTCCTCGAGGTCCGGTGCCCCCCCGCGTTGCGTGATCTGCGGGGCCGTTGTTACGTCACTGATTTTAAGGCCAATAACTTACACCTATTGTCGCCTTCAATTTCACTGCGACCTAACATTCGATAAACACATAAAGTGCGCATGCGCCAAAGAGCACGTGGCTTCAATAATTCCTCGGTAAATCCCAATAATTCCTCGATAAATCCCAATAAATCCTCAGACTTGTACACCATAAATCCTAGGTTGTCTACCCCTCGTTCAAACTCTTTAATTTTTTTTTGTCAAAAGAGCACCAAGTTTGAGTGAATTTTGGAAACACAATTTAAAGACCTTTCATGCGCTGATAAAAGCAAATGGTGGTCAGTTTTCAAAAAAAATTCAAAGTTGACATTGCAAAAAGGCACTTGTCGTTTGCCAATCGCCATACCAAAATTAATTCGGATCTTTGGCAGGTTATAACATCTCTATTTACCAAATTTGTAGAGTGTTTAATTAACTACTCTTTGCGAATTTTGTGATTTTATGTCAAAAAGACGCTCAAAATAGTATATTAAAAAACACGTTTCATAAGGCCAATTATTATCGCACGAGGATGTTTGGACAACGAGGGCGAAAGCCCGAGTTTTACAAAATCCGAGTGCGATAAGAGCCTTATGAAACACGTTTTTTATACAATTTTTTCTATTTCGGATACCCATAACCTGTTAGGAAAAAATTGGTTTCCCATTTTCATAGACAGGTCAATGTTCGCTTGACAGTTGGCGATTGTTGGACACAATCGTTGTCTAGGTTACGATGTACACAAAAGCCGTGCTCTAATAGAGCACATTAGAGAACGCGTTTGGGTGCTATAAAGTGTTCATTAGGAAACCGAAATAGAAAAAGACATTAGCACATTAGAGAACGCGTTTGGGTGCTATAAAGTGTTCATTAGGAAACCGAAATAGAAAAAGACATTTTTTCTATTTCGGTTTCCTAATGAACACTTTATAGCACCCAAACGCGTTCTCCAATGTGTTCTATTAGAGCACGGCTTTTGTTTACATCGTAACCTAGACAACGATTGTGTCCAACAATCGCCAACTGTCAAGCGAACATTGACCCTGTCTATGAAAATGGAAAACCTATTTTTTTCTAATAAGTTATGAGTATCCGAAATAGAAAAAATTGTATAAAAAACGTGTTTCATAAGGCTCTTATCGCACTCGGATTTTGTAAAAGTCGGGCTTTTCGCCCTCGTTGTCCAAATATCCTCGTGCGATAATAATTGGCCTTATGAAACGTGTTTTTTAATGTACTATTTTCTATTTCGGTTTCCTACTGAACATTTTATAGCACCCAAACGCGTTCTCTAAATTGATCTATTAGAGCACGGCTTTTTGTTTACATCATAACCTAGACAACTATTGTGTCTAACAATAGAATTAACTGCCAAGCCTGTCGTTGAAAATAACAACCTGAATTTTTCTGGAAAATATTAACAAGTTGGGTATCCGAAATAGAAAAAATTGTATAAAAAACGTGTTTCATAAGGCTATTATCGCACTCGGATTTTGTAAAACCCGGGCTTTTCGCCCTCGTTGTCCAAACATTCTCGTGCGATAATAATTGGCCTTATGAAACGTGTTTTTTAATGTACTATTTTAGATACAGGATTTGAAGCCCTTTCACGTGTTGATAAGAAAACTTGATGTTCATCAATCAAACATGGTCGATATGCCAAAAGGCATTTGGCGTATGTGGATTGGCAAGAAAATTAACTGAGCTCACCAGGTCAACACTAACCTCCGTGCCAAATTTCATTAAAATCCGTTCAGTACTTTTCGAGAAATCGTGCTCACATACGTATTATGTACACACGTAGGTATACTGGTCCCACTCTATTGTGAGACGTCATTTGTAGGCAAAATTTGATAATGACAAACTTTTGCTTTGTTTTGCATATCGGACTTTGTCAAATTGTGCCTCCACATTGCCTATTTCTTTTAAATGGAAACCCTAATTATTGATCTATTGTTTTCGTAAAAATTCATGAACATAGTAACCGTTTTTTCACATCCTTAGGTATAATATTCAAATTTATAAAACCGTAGTCACAGCTTGAATTTAGAAGTTGCCATCGATATATACCTAAGGTTTGGTACAGTTTAATGCAACGAAGAGAAGTTAAACTTTGGAAAACTTCAGTATTTGTGTTTCCGTATACATGGCCAGCTGAATAACAAACAGGCCCTGAAATAATGTATACAGAACTTCATTCCACGTCATGAATTTAATAATTAAATTGTGTTATATTCAAATTAGAGTTCTCTTTAGCTCTTAAAAAAGTTTAGTAACTCCCATAATACGTTTCATTTCATTCCAACTGTCGTCAAATTTTCAAATCGCCCAAGCAATATTTTTCATTGGGACAATGAGGTATGATGAGAGATGTCATCAAGAAATGAATTATTGAACTTCTGTCACTATACAAAGCGAAACAAAGAATAAGACCTGGATTAACAAGGAGAAACAATCAGAATCGTGATTTCTGGTTTCCATAATTCAATAAAATGCCTTTGACATTTATTTGATTGCGTGATGCAGTTTGAATTGAAATAAATCAGAATGGGCTAAATAAAACCATGGTACGAAAAATTACTCTGGAAGATTGCTCTTTATTATGACATGATGTTGAAGCTTATGACGGTTTATTATGGTACGATGAGAAAGACAGAAAGAAATTAACTTCTGGGAAAATTTTCTCCTATCTTCAGCTACCCTACTAGCCAGTTGCGATTTTAGATACTTTGGTCGTTTACATACAGAGAAAGCTAAAACGATTTTTCTGCTCTGCATTATCGTAAATTTACGGTAAATGTTTTATGGAATTATTAAACTGGATAAATTAAGCCTTCTTGAGTCTCCATAAATAAGAGCGGGCAAAAACACCCCACATAATTCTTTTTAATCCTACCGCAACAGCCATTTAAACCGAGTCGAGTTTCATAAACATCTGCTAATCTACCAGAATAGAAACTTTTCAAAACTTCGGAAGGCGTTTCCAGGATAAATTTCCGATATAATTAGATGGCATAAATAATTTTTATACCAAAACAGATTATTTCTTTTTCGCTTTCTTTTGTCGGGGCTCTCAACAGCTTCGTTTCGACTTTTTTTTTAACTAGGACGTAGAAATGAGCTTTCCCAGCTGTTATTTGTATATGCATTAGGGAATGGTTGAATCTTCTATAACTTGAGAACTATTGAACCCTGTAAGGTTTTGTAAAAGAGGTATCGTCCCAGAATTTGGGAATGACGAAAACTTTAATAAAAAATTATATAAGCTTTCTCAGAGTACATCAGTATACAGCTTATACATAGAGTATAGTATAGAGTACAGTAAATGAGGGTTTGTGAACTTTGTTCTGCTTGTGCATGCACCCTTCAAACTCGTTAGAAATAGGGAATTGAATTTAGATTATACGCAAAAGTATTATTAACCTCCCCTCAACCAACATAAAAGTGGGTACCTATACATAATCTGAAATCAGTTCGAAATTAGATAACACCAGATCTTTATGTTTCGAGGACGCAGATCAACTTAAAAGTGATTTTAAGACAATGTCATTACAATAATTACACAGCTGACCATTGAGAGAATTTATACAGGGTGTTACAGGACCATGGTACACACCCTCCGTTTTTCCATTATTTTTTGGAGTAGAATTTTGAAATTTGGGACGTCGAATGTCCTTATCAAATGCCACTTTCTGACAAAATAACCAGATTTTTTTCAATTCTTATTTTCAAATGGAACATCCTGCATATGACAACATTTTTGGAATCTACATAATTTTCTGAATCCAAGTGACATTTCAAGTGCCATAAAAAAAATTTGAAGCCGTTTTTATCTTTCGATCTAGAAGGTTCTGATCCCTCCCATGTTATTCTAATGGACGATAGAAAGTCAAGAAAAATTGAAGTCGCGTAAAAAACATTAAAATTTTTGAATCGTGAGTGTTTTAAGTCTGCCAAAATGATTTTCGCATCAAAACTTGTTTTTCATAGCTATACTTTACCTATTGCTACTATTCAGTAAAATTGTGTTTCTTTCGAGTTTTTTATTCTTCTCTTCGTCTAACTTCCGAAATGATTGGTACCTATTGCAAAATGGGCTGATGGGTAGATTCCTTATTAATTGTACTTACATTGCGGTTCCATTATTGCACCGTTTGAAAAAATAAGTTTTGTTCGAGAAATCTTTTTGGCAAATTTTACCTCTTCATATTAAAATTTTCTTTCAAATAGTACATCGGTACCGTCAAGGTGCTATTTGAAAAAAAAGTTTTGATCGAAAAATCTTATGGCAAATTTTACCGCCTCATAAGTCAAAAATTGTAATGTTTTTCATGTGCCTTCAATTTTTCTTGCGTTACTATGGTCCATTAGAATAACATGATGGGAATCGCAACCTTCTAGATTGAAAGACAAAATTGTCCTCAAAAACAATTTTGACACTTAAAATCTCACTGAAACTGAAAAAAATTTGGCTATTATGCCAGAAAGTGGTCTTTGATTAGTACCATGGTGAAAATTTTGGAAAATGCTTGTGTCTAAAGTTACGTCGCTGTGTTCGTTTTTTCTGATCACGATGGTACATATGTTTAGTGGTGGTAGAAATTACACTCTCAATAAAATTTAGGATTTATTTAGCAAAGCGCTTTCGACCAACTGGTCATCCTCAGTGCTGAATCATCAATTACCTAGAGATTATTTTCCGTTTCATTAAATTCGTTGACATTTATAACAGGACCAAATTGACATCAAACTGAAAATTAATTAACTCATAAAATATATAAAGCAAAAGTCGGTCAAGCGTCTTTATAGCCACAAAATGATTAGTACCTACATACATTCAAATTTCAAAATTTTACTCCAAAAAATAAGGAAAAAAGGGGGGTGTACCATGAGCCTGTGACACCCTGTAGATCTGAAATTGGCTTTAGATCTTGTATGCAGAATATTTCACAGAATTTACTGATTCTTATAGCCGTTATAGGTAGATAGAATAATGCTTTTACTGGAAAAGTATAACCAATAACTCTTGTACTAAATGGACTAAACGGCAGGTAGGTAAACCATAACAAAGTTTTGTATGATGGAAAATAAGTCATAACTTAAACTAGCAATTCCTTAACAAATTCAACTTTTCGTTTGTTTAAATTGAGAATAACCATAAAATGGTAATGATGCACGTTCGGCAAACATTAAAACAGAGTTACGCAAAATCATTTCAGTAAGTTGGCACGTTTACTCAGAGAACACCTGCATGGGACCATCTACAATGTAGAAAGTTGCCGGCTGAAAATACGTGAGTTACATGCCAAAAATTATGTCGTTCAAATCTAAGTGATAAGTTCTTCCGAAGGAAGGGAGTAATCATATTAAGATGTAAAGGAGAACAATATCACGCACGAATTTTTAAGCAGATTGCCAGCTCCGTGAAGGATAATCGAATTACCAAAACCCGAAGGTTAAGCTGCAAATGCCGGGCAATTTCGATTAGGGTAGAACTGACATACAAGGAATACAAAACAATGCATTATCATTCATTAGTGATAATAGTGAACCGATTCCTGTTTCGTCAATTCCTACAATATTAATCTGGTTTTGGTAGACAAATAGCGAACTGTACCTAGCAATTCAGCAATTAATTAAGTAATTCTTTGTTTTAAATTCAATACGTCATTCTATGCATACCTCACCGCCGATTTAGGAAGTGTTTTGCTTGTGCATATTACGACTATCCCCCGGAGATAGTTAATTGGACCCGTATTTAATTAAATTTTAGAGTAATGTTCATTAACTCTCGCGCCATAAACTCACCTGAATGTCAAAGTTAATGACACTTCATTTGCAGATCCTTACGGAATCTATTATAATTTGATTCATTACTTCTTCTGCCGAGAAATTGCTCTGTAATGTCGTTCATTTGAAAGTATTACTACACTTGTAGATGATCTCTTATACGAAGTGTTGGATCAGCCGTTTTGATATGTTGCTAGGCAAATAATTAAAAGATACTTTAGTTTTGATAATGAAATATGCCCGAAGGTCCTAAGGGCCGATTTCATAATAGAATGTTCTTTAAAGTTAAAGTCGTCTTTAAAGGGGAATTTGACCAATCAGGAGCAGGCGTTTTGAACTGTTGCTAGGCAAATATTTAAAGCACACTTTAATTTTGACTAATTATGAAATCGGTCCTAAGTGTACGTACTATGACATTAATTTTAGAGCATAAAATGAAGTATTTTAAGCTTTTTAGGTCACACAACTTGAAAGCTCATTCCCGTAACTAGGGTTTTCAATCCCGGGATCGTCGATCCCGGGATCCCGGGATCCCGGACGATTTTCGATCCCGAAAATCCCGCCAGTTTAGAACCGGGATTTTCGAGATTTTCGGGATTTTCGGGATTCGATGAACAAGCAGAAAACCAGTTGCAAGCTTTTAGCGTGTTTATTTAGCATCAAATTTCGACCTTTCTGCAATGCCTGCACGCACCTATAAATATAATAGCATTGTTTTATTTTTTTTTAAATTTATTTATTAACAGAAGCCAATAAGTTTCTTCAGCTTGGAGTCATTATCAAAAAGGAAATGATCCAATTCGAAAATGGAGGTACTTTAGGGTAAAATTTGCAGATTGTGTATAACAATCTGTTAGTTATTCCCCCTACCAGTGTGCATTCGGAACGTGCTTTTTCGAAAGCTGACAGTCTGTGCACAAAAATTAGATCTAGGCTGGGGCAAAAATAGGTTTACTTCCTTTTTTAAATATTACTTTGTTTATCACTGACACTATTTATCCTTTTTTTCATGCAATAAATAGATAATGAGATTTATCCACACAAAATCTAAAAAAAAGTATATTGCGGCTGAATCTTTATAATTTGTAATCTAATCCCGGGATCCCGAAAATCCCGGGATTGAAATGGTGTAATCCCGAAAATCCCGTGAGGCCAATCCCGGTCCGGGATTGAAAACCCTACCCGTAACCATCATCATGCACGGGTGGAGGCTCGAAGTACAAGAGGAACAGAACTGATGTTTGACACACTGTGTGATTAGATTTCAAAATCTAGTTCGAGAAAAATTACTTAATGTTTAGGACGCGTTTCTCCATCTTCTGCTAAATAATTGTCAATTTAAAGTTAATATTTTGCCACTTTTTTGACAATATCTGCGACTTTACGTCTTCCACTGTCAGCCCGCTACCTTTTAATGAGAAAGAATTTTTTCTCTATTTTCCATTGAAACGGCAGAAGTTGCGAATAAATTTTTAGAACCAGAATTTCATTGTAAGGAGGCCTTGTATTTAAAATGTTAAGTTGACATGCCAAAAGGGTACTTCCCGTGGACCAATTGCTTCTAAAAACCGTTCAACTTTTCAACGGGTCACCGAATCCCCCATTTATCAAATTTCAGCAAAATTGATTCAATAGTTTGGGCTATAATGTACTTTTAGTGTTATTACAAAATCTCCAGTCTTTTTCCCAAAGGGCATTAAATGCGAATAATTTTTGTCATGTTTTTAATCAGAATTTGAAGACCTTTCTGAATACTTTTTCAAAAATTTGTTTTGGATGGTTAAATGATAGTATATTTTGAATTTTGAAAATTGATGGTGCCGAAACGGCACTTGCCGCGGGTCAATTGCCTCCAAAGAAATTTCACCTCTTTGACGTGTAATAGAATCTCCGTGTGCATAATTTCAGCTAAATCGGTCCAGAGGTTTGAACTGTATTGCGTTTTTAAAGTACGTTAAAAATCTTGAATATTTTAGTTTTTGTCGAAAAGGCACTAGGAGTAAATACACCTTCAAAAGCAGAATTTGAAGGCCTTTCTTATGGTGACGTGAAAAATGGGATTTGCATTAAAATTTAAAAGTTGATGTGCCAAAATGGCATTTCGGGTTACACGATTGGCTGCAAAAGCTTTTCAGATCTAAGTTAGGTCATCAGATGTTCACGTTCCAAATCTCAGCCAAATCGGTCTAGTAGTTTTGGCTGTGGCGTGTTACCAAACGTACGAACGCACGTACGTACGAACATACACACACACATTTTTAAAACCACTTTTTTGGGTTCCTGAGACCTTAAAACGTAAAGATCTGGGTTATCTCAAATTCGAAAGTTTCAGTGATAGCGATAACCTCCACATTTTTTAACTGGTGAAATGGAGTGGGGAGGTTAAAAAAATTATTGGCGTGGGGGTAGGGGGTTAAAAACCCTCAGAGTCCTGCTAGTTAGCAAATTTTGGGAGTCGTTGGCAAACAAAAACCTGGCGGCATGTTTTTTCCCAGCTGAACCCCAGAGTTTTATAAAATACTCACTCGATAACCGATCTGGTAGGTCGTAGACCTACCCAATTTTTGATAAAAATCCGTGACTAACCATGTTTGTACCAGGAATCACTTTTTTATATAAATAATAAGTATAATTATGGCAAAATGCGTGACCTTGAAATTTTCAAAAATTTCCTCCTGCGGCGCCCCCATTGGCTTTTTTTGACTTTGCCTTTTTCACGTTTCAGGTTTCGTCGTGTTCATACCAGCGCAGCAATAGTTTCTGGTTTAATATCACTAATCATAAAAGAATGAAACACTCTGCTGATGGCTATTTAATTAATAAATTTTAAAGCCTGCGTTTGACGCTTTTGCACGGGCACATTCCTAGCGCCTAGAATAATATTTAATTTCATTAGCTCTGACCATATTCCGATATGAAAATAGTGACAACGGGTTGGCAAACCCAAACACATAAATATCTACTAGAAATAGCACAGCGTTTTGCAATTTGAACATTATTGAAATGAATATTTCAGAAGGCAATAAATGGATAACTGAAAATATATACAGTGCAATTCAGAAAATATAGGATAACGGATGGCTATGGAAAGGAATGATCGCAATTTGTCGAAAGGCCGTTTGTCCAAAGTCAGTTCACTTCGTACAGGACATGTCATCTGTCATTTTACCGAGAATTTGTTTAGGGACTGACATCTGTCATTAATATCTATAGGGACTGTGTCACATCGTCCTTCTCTCTTTGAACTGATGATTTCAAATGCGCACCCTCGCAAGAAAGGTGTCATAAGTCAAAATATCTTAATTTTTCAGGACCCGACTGAAATGTGTCAGTATTCCCAGTGGATTATATGCCATTCATGTCCCTTAACACAAATAACACAAGCGACCTCTAGCGGGGAATATTTTAAGTGCACTTGTGACACTGTTCCTGAATGAAAATCGATATAATTTTAAACCAATCTCTGACATAAAACGAAATTTGGAATTGAGTTGTGAAACTTTTCTTACTTGGGTACGATGTGTAGAGCTAAAGGGAAGAATGCGACAGTCAAATATGAAATCATCAGTTCAAAGAGAGAAGGGCGGATGAGTGCACGGAGCGTCCAAATCGAATGCTGCTTAAAAAAGCCACTGGAAGATTTACATCAACGCGATGTGTATCCGTGTAGATGTTTATCACGGGGTTGTGGCGCCTTTAAGGGTGGTTTTTCGCAAAATATGAATAACACCTTTTGAATGATGCCAATTTCGATCGTACTCTTATTAAGCGGAATTATGAGCAACAACCCCTAATTTCCACCCTCTCTATTCGATTTTGCGGAAAAAACATCTTCCGCAAGATTTCATCCAAATATGTGTGTACATTTTGTCTCAAATAATTGCGTTCAAACATTGCGGAATTCTCTTTTTTTATGGTTTTCATTCCCTAAATTTCATCCCCCGAAATTGACACCCCTTCACCTTCAACAAAGTTGAAGGTCGAACGTACATACCATGTTTCAGCAAGATACCTCCACTAGCAATCCCCGCCTAGTATTTAGGGATATGCAACTGTATATAAAGTTTCCGCTCGATATCTCAATCCGCTCTCAAGTTATCCGACGGACAGAGTGGACTGCGACGGCACTAAAATTGTAGAATCAAAGATATCACCAGATTTTTGCTTTACGTTTTCAAATCCCAGCAGAAATTTAAAAAAGTGATTTGTAAAATTTGTCTGAAGGCTGAAGGTGACATGTCGTACGTAGGAGGTACCTATCCTACATGACGTTGAACTAGTAGGAGTAGGAGTATAGTGTAGGATGCTAAAAATCAAAGACAATCTACTGTCGTTATCTGAATAAAGGAGAATTCCGACTATGCCATGATAAAGCAGTCTTAATAAAATTACAGGCGTTCCACGAGCCGTCTTGCATGCAAATGCCTTCCTTAAAGAATGTGCTTTCTCAAACATTGCAATTAATTTCATATTCTGCTGACATCTCTCTGAAATTATGTACGAAAATTAATTATGATACTTTATGTTCATTGTAATAATTCTAACTTGACTATATATATTAGGTACGTTATTGTACTTGAATATGATGAAGTTCATGTGCTTGGAACATCAGCATTGGAAAAACTTTGAAGCGTTGCGTTGTCGTGTGTTGGGGGGAGTATTTTGTCAATAATTGTGCCATAGTTAAGACTTACGTTTATGTATGTTTATGTCTACTTTGACGCAACATCGGCCTTACATCAGTGTCGGCGGTATGAGGCGCCCATCGCCTCAAAGGGCCTCTGTTTTTATGATAATATGTTTCTTTAGCGGTCACATGATGCGAATCTCTGGGTAATCCTTCTTCGATAAGAAATAAATTGACAGTTTTACCGGAAGTCGACATCAATTTTGTTATTTTAAATAGCAACCCACGCGATTTTATTAAATTATCAAAAAAATTTTATAAAATCAAAACGGCTGGTGCAAACAGTTGACATTTTGGGTTTTTCAGACTGCATTTGACAAGCTTGAAACAATTCCGTCAAACAAATTGTGAGTTGCTATTTAAAATAACAAAATTCCAAATTTAAATTCAAGTCACGACGGAGATATTGCCCGTCACATTAAGTCTGGGACACCCTGTATATATTTCGATAGTATTAAATTAACATGTCATCTTCAGGCAGGAGGCTGCAACAATACAATAGGATGCTCTTAATTAAAGTCATTTTAAAAATGAGGTTCTGTTAAAATTTTGAAAAATTTTGTTAAGATATTATTAGTTATTGTTAAATACAGTTTATGTTCGGTTGTTCAGTCATGGGTTATCCACGGTTTAGCTTAAACTTGGTTTGTTTGCTAATCAACAACCGATCAGAACGCTTAACTCCAGCGGTTAAACCAAGTTTATAGATAACTTCGGAATGCACAACTGGCCCTTACTTTTACATAATTTCTCTATCGAATTGGTATTCATAATAATCTATGAATTTTTCTAAGTAAAAAACATCTTTCATACTTGACGGAAGTCAAAATAGAGATTTTCTAAAAACGCAAAAGTTAGGTTTCTTGGTGCAAATTCACCTGTCAAGTATGAAACATATTTTTTACTTGGAAAAATTCATAGATTATTATGAGTTCTATGATGAGAAGGAGAAGCCTATTGTTCCTTTAAACAAAATTTAGGTCATTTCCGGTCAAACCAGAAGTTGAAAAAATATCTGACTACATCTGTGGATCCGCATAAAAATAAGATCGACCTGTCCGTGGATTTTGGCGACACATGGCCGGCGAATTTTTTATTTGGATTATTCCGCAGCCAACGTTCACACTGTAAATAAAGCTGTAAAGTAACAATTTATTTGCATACCTATAGATTGAGTTTTAAGGCTCTTCTTGTTGCGGAGAAGCATAGGTATGCTTCCTCTCTGACCCGTCTCATATCTTTAAGGGAAATTTATATGTTTCCTGACTATTGAGGTAGGTATAATTATAACCTTTTGATAAAAAATCCCATTGTCAAGAAATGCGATCGTCGATAGCAGTAAAACGGTTTTTTGCATGCTTCATATTTGAAGCAGGACGAAATTGATTATCCGACAACTAGCGTCCCTTTCAATTAATACAAGAACCGAAACTGTTAGGCATCATAGTGTTTGTTATCAGCAAAACCCCCAGAAACTAAGAAAACAATGTTGTAAAGTTATAGGAGGCAAGGATGCATTAGCGCTGATCGCACACCATTTATATTCTGTTTAGAGCATCGCATCCCAATTAACACGAAATGTCTTTAATTTGTTCATTATTATACCATAGCCTGAGATTGGTGTGTGCCAAGAATACTTAAAGACGCCCATCCTTCGACCCTTTGTCGGGTAATTTAACATGGAAGCTACTGCTGATTATCATTTCCGTCACATGCATAACGAGCAAACATAAATGCCCTTCTAAACCAATTTGATGGAATATTCGGTAATAGAACACTCTTTCTCAGGATTGTCGTCTCTTAAATTATTATACATAAAACATACTATAGATCAATTTTTTTTAGCGTTTGCTTACTTTCAATACATTAAGGGGAGATTTTAAGCAAGCGAAAAACTTTTCAAACTTCGGGCTTATTTATTAGTTTTTGATTTTCTGATAAAATTTGTACCCACATGTATAGGCAAAAGATGGCAGATAATGCCTAAATAGCGATTTTTAACACAAACCATTCGGAAGAGGTCAGAAAAAAATCAGAAATATCCCCAAAATAGGGGCTGCATATCTCTAAGGATGGCATTAGCAGTACGGTTTTACAGGTTTCTGCAGTCACCTGCTGCATTGTGTCTCATTGTCGAGGACTTTCATGCTGAAACAAAGTGTCCTCGGTACGCTCTAATGAGGACATCTCGTTTCAACATGTATTTTCTCGATACTGAGGAGAAATTATTAGGACGTTGTCAGAAATCTTATAGTTATGCACCTAGGTTATTGACCAAGGTAAAAAAAAAAGATAAGAACTATTTTAGCCCAAGCGGCAAGATTGTAACCCCGAAGTGCGGAGCACCGAGGGTTACAAGACGCGAGGGCTAAAGTAGTCTTCTCTACCGTGCTGAATATAGATAGTACTTTTTTCACTTACTAGCAAAGAAAAATCGAATTCTCAGTTCAAAGATAAGTCAATAATGGTACGTTTTCAAGCTAGTAGTGAAAAAAAAAATATTACAAAAAACTCGAAAAACTAAAATTTCCTTTCGAAAATATGACGAGCTGAGTTCCTATAGAAACCTACTTATGGGACGAGTAAAAGTTTTACTTGCAGAAGTAAAACCTTCTCGTCAAGTAAGTAGAAATGACGTTTCTATCATGAAAAACTTTTTTATTTCGGTTTCCTTATCAATGCTTTATTGATGATTTTAATAAAGGAAGGACATCTATGAACTCGAATCTAAGTCTATTTTAAGTCTAAAATTGACTTTGAATCTACCCAAGTTGGGGAATAAGAATTCAACTGTTTACTCAATCTACTTTGAAAAACCACCCTTAAAGGTGCTACAACTCTTAACATGCAGAAACACAATAATATGAGAACTCAAAAACTCCTCAACATACAGGGTGTCCCGTAATTAGGCTGCAATATTTTACCAGTGCGTTCTACGACAAAATTAGGACTGAAAGTTTAGTAAATATTTTTCGAAAAATCCATCCTAAGGGAGCTAGGACCCCTCAAAGGGGGTAAAAAAAATTGTTATTTCTTCAATTTCTGAGGAACCGCTTACGATAGGGTCTCGAAAGTTTGAACTTTGTCGTAGATTTTTGTGCTGAACAAGGCTAATGTAATGGTTTTTGGCAAAAGCTTCAGGAGCGTGCGTGAGTGGAGGGGGTCGCGGACATTTTTGTATCGAACTTTTTTGTACGACACCCTGGGTCAATGTGAGCACAAATTTGAATTCACCGTACATTTTGACGTAAAAAAGGTGCTCTATTTGAAACTCGATAGCTCAAGCCGTTTTCGGGAAAAATCGATTTGAAAGTCCAATTTCGTGATATAAAAGTATGGGTAACTGTGGCACTCAAAATACCTAAAATTATCAGATGCTGCGTGATCAGCAAAAAACAAACAAGTTTAACCTACTTGCATCTCACATGCTTGAAATTCCAAAGAAAATCACAAGAAACTGGATTTTCCATAGTCTATCCCATCAATTTTGCACATTTTCGGCGTGGAAAAAGAACTTCAAATCGATTTTCCTCAAAAACGGCCTGAGCTATCGAGTTTCAACTAAAGCACCTTTTTTACGTAAAAATGTACAAGAAATTCAAATTTGTGTTCATAATTGTCCCAAGGTGTCTTACAAAAAAGTTCGATAAAAAAATGTCCGCGGCCCCTCCACTCACGCACGTCCCTGAAACTTTTGCCTAAAACCATTACATCAGTCTTGTTCAGCACAAAAATCTACGACAAAGTTCAAAATTTCGTGACCCTATCGTAAGCTGTTCCTCAGAAATTGAAGAAATAAATATTTTTTTTACTCCCTTTGAGGGGCCCTAGCTCCCTTAGGATGGATTTTTCGAAAAACGTTTACTAAACTTTTAGTCCTAATTTTGATCGTAGAACGCACTGGTAAAATATTGCAGCCTAATTACGGGACACCCTGTATATCAAGACAGAATTTGGTGTGTTAATTTTCAGTGACACTGTAGGAGGATGGAGAAGTTTTCACTAAGAAGAAGGGGGATGAAATTTAAGGGTTGAAAGTGAAAATTTCTTCAAGTAAATCATGGTATAAAATTACGGGGCTCGATAGATTTCTCTCAACTATTGAAAAAGGTTTTCAACCTAAACCTAAAATCAATCAATTTCAGTTCATTTTTGTTTATTTCTCCAGTTTTCGTGCAATTATTTCGTGAAAAACTGTTAATTCGGCATGTTCGAAGAAGACCGTGTTGCTTATAATGTAGCCGAGGCTGCGGCCATAGTGGACGATTTATTGCCTACGAAATCTCGGGATAGATACGAATAGGCGTATCAAGTTTTTAGTGGCTGGTGCAAGGAAAAGAAAATCCAGTAAAATAGAAATAAACTTTTTTATTTAATTCTCAGATTGCTCTAATTATGGGTTTGGCAGGAGCGACCCGCTGCGACGACTTTGTCAAAGTATCCCTTGAAGACATTGATGAGAAGGATAACATTGTACTTGTCAGAATACCTGATACTAAAACGCACAAACCAAGAAGCTTTGTGGTAATTGAGGAAATTAATGGAATCAACTATTCTAGGTTTCTCATCCCAATTCACAGTTTTTTGATGTTGTATTTTTCAAAAACAATTCACCTTTTTGACAGAATTTGTCTTTGCTTGAAGAAATAGGTGTTTTGTATTTATTGTTATATGAACCCAAGCTGCTGGAAGCCGGTAAATTACTCGAAAACAATTATTTGAAAGGAGACAATTGTTCGAATGAACAATTCTTCGAATTAACAATAATTATTCGAAAAACAATTATGTATTCGAATGAACAATTTTTCGAATTAATAATTATTCGAATAAACAATTCTTCGAATGGACAGTTTTTCGAAAATATGTCATCCTAATAGAAAAAACCAACTCATAAATTCGGTTAATATTTTTTTATTTCCTTTATTTTCACCCTCCATTCAGGTCTATTTCACATATTACACATAGGTGCGGGTGTAAGATTAGCGCTCGCACTATTCTTTCTACCAAATGTAAATCCGTTGTGGTTGTCCTTTTATGTTTCCTTCTCTTTCTTGCTGCTGTTTTAAACGCGGCGAGCTTTCGGCTCAGCGAGCAACCGCCGAAAAGCAATTCCGTCTTGAGGTACGAATTGTTCATTCGAATTTGTTAATTCGAATAATTGTCTCTTTCGATTTATTGTTTTCGAATAATTTTCCTAATTTCCAAGCTGATTCATAATAAATAAAAGGATATGATACTAATTTTGTATAACACTCCATGTCGGTGTTTAGATATAAAAATATTTGAGAAAATGCAAAAATATGTCGTTTGTGGCATCGGCAATGTTCTGTACCTATACGAAGTCAAGTAACAAGATTGCCAGCTGACCAGTGTGTTACATTCTACCAAAGTTTCCACAGCATAAGGAGCACATGTTTACATTGATGCTTTAACGTAGCAAACATCGAATGTTGTCGTTCTTTAACTTATTGATGTTCAATACTCGTAACCTACATTATTAAATTATTTTGGTAACGGTTTGCTAAAGAAGAAATCATTACCACAAACAAAAGTTTTCGGTTTATTTATAATTTCTCAGCGAATTCAATGTACACTGTCACACGCAAACTTTGCCTTCGTTAACTCCTAAATATGCCTTTCTAACATTTACGATTGCCATCGTAATCAATAAAATCTTCTCAGAATGTTTACCCTCTTCTCTGAATAATAACCAAACTGCACTGAAGCATTTTTCATACAATAGTGTCTGTAGAGACTAATTAAAATGTCACGAAATTAAGTCGCCATGATGACTAATCGGTGGAATATGCAGATAAGTAAAATAAATAAAAGATATAGCCCCTACTTTCGACTCCAGTGTTTTACTACATATGTTTTATTAGCTGACACATAAATCTTTAGTAAAACAAGGACAATAAATGTAAAGCAGCATATGAAAAAGAGTAACACGGTGGACACCCTGGATTTAAAAATGAAAGTCACATCCTCAGTCTAAAATGCCATTCGGGATAACTAATATTCCTGGTAAAATACGTGACTCTCCCGGCGCATCCACCAAATTTTTAAAAATTCAAATAAGCACTTCACTATCTGATCGAGTGGATATAAATCAACGTTATCACCAACACTTTATTATCAATAACCCAATTATTTTAATATTTCATTATAATGAGAAAGCTTAGGAAATATTACCAACGACACGTAAATGATATATGGCGCAAGCTCACGTCATACCTCTATTAAAATTGATTTCTTTGTCCATACTTACTACAAATAAAAACTACCCATATAGTAGAGTGCCTGGGCAGCCGAAAGGCGTCAAAAAACTGCATATTCGAACACCTCAAAGTAAAAATGTATGACCTAGCCAGAATTGTAGGTTATGCCCTAAGGATCGAAAAGCCGTAAGTTGTCCAAAAATCGTCCAGTGCGTAAGGGCACTATCCAAAAAATTCGAGTTAAGTGCAAAATCAGAAAGAGGACATCAAGTTTTACCTACTGTTAAAATTTCAAAGTGGTCTCTGTACGATTTGTATTTTTTTTAAATTATCAAAATATATTAGTTGCACGGGCGTATATGGGACCCGAACGCAGTTTTTCGTTGTTTTCTCGGTTCGACCCTCGCAAAATTTTCAGTGATTTTCGGAGTTTTTCTCCTTTCCACGGTCTAATCTCCTTAAATATTGCATTTATCAAGAAAATGTGTTCTTGATTAATTATAGAACAATTCATGAGGATGCGTACAGCGTTCAATTTGGATTTTTTGGATTAGTGATAACCGAGATAATTAATTAAATGTTAACCAGTGCAAAATCTAAGGTTCGCCCGCGCGCGCTGTGACTCACTCGCTCTCGCATGTCCCTTCTACGCCCCTCCGCATCCCTTGCCTGGCGCGAAGTAACTTGGAAGTTTGACAATTCGATTTTTGCATATTTTGTTGATTGTTATTATGTATGTATTATGTTATTATTGTTAATATCAACCATTTCCATATTGCCGAAATTAGCTCGTGAGAAGCATATTCTTTCAGTATAATTCTTTTGTCTTATTTATTTTATTGATTATTTTATTCATTAAATATTGAACCAATCCAAAGGAGCATTTAGCATACCAGTAATCCTGATTACAGTGATCAGACTACAACGTCAACTTGACACTACTTACTCAATACTTTAATTTATAAAATAATCTGCAAAATACGATTCGTATAGTCTCTTATGGTTGCCTTGTTGAGTCCTCATGGATGCACTACTTGTCAAATGGTAGATTTTTTTCGGCCAAAGAGGACTCGAGCGAGCTCTCGTCCTCTTTTTAGCCTAAAAAAATGTACCATTTTGACTCGTAGTTGACAGCCATTCGGACGTCAAAACCCGCGGCAATCAAGAGACTACTCGTCGTATTACTATTGAAAATTCATTGTTTATGTCAAGTAATGTGACAAACTGTCTGGTAACCATGTAAATAAACAATGTTAATCGTAACTGTCATACAGTCCATGGCATTCTTTAATTGAGATCGTAATAATCTTCAATAAAATAAATAAGACAAAGAATATCTTTCGAAGTATTGATTTTAGGTATAGGACATACTTAATAAAAAATAAAGTAATTCAACAGCGGAACCCCATGGCACAATAATAACAGGGGGTGTCATTTGAAAAAATGGAGTTTTGCATATTTGTTGACTCACCCTGTATAGGTCGTCGATTAAGCTTGCAGTACCTAACCTAGGTTCTAGGTTGAAGTTGAAACCCTCGTTCATGCCACTATACATAAATGGTGTGATATTATATTTTTGTAATAACAAAATAAGTAGGTAGTTAACTGTCAGAATATATACCATCAGTTGAATTTTCACTCTGTTGATATTCATCAAAACTTGTTGATTTGTGGTGTGGCCGACGAAAAAATAAGCTTCCTGATAAAATTGTTGGACAAAATGTCATAATAAAGAGAGAAGCAGTATGCCTTATTCCACAAGACTTTGCAGTGCTAGTCGCCTTTGGAATATAGTTTCCCCATCTAATTTACATGGAGAAACAAAATTTCAAAAGTGACTGCCGCTCTGCCGCTGTAAAGTCTCGTAAGGTAAATCCACATAAGGTAGGTTTACTTATTATTAATGCTTAGGTTTCGGTATAGGTACTACTTGGAAAACTTGGCTAAAAATCAAGAGCACATTTAGTGCAGTTAAGCACTACCTTAGTAAGAGCATAAACTATAGTATAATTTCTTACTGTGAATTTATTAGGTACATAAGTACATAATTTGTTATAGGTAGCTGAAATGCCTATAGGAAGATACCAATTAGTTTCTTTTATGCTTCAGAGTGAAAAGCATGTAGCTGCCAAAAAACGATATTAGCAAATATACACTGCATCATGCCCTTCATGCCAAAATATAAACAGTAGAAAAAAAACAGTGATGATGGCTAATGAGCATAGGTACGATGTTCAACAAAGCCATTTATTCTCTAAGTACCTATGTCATTTTATTAATGAGTAATTATACATATTACCTTTTACATCTAGATTATGTTATACTGAAAGAATACGGTTCTCTTGAGCTAAAAAAAAAAACAGTGATGGCTAATGAGAATAGGTACGATGTTCAACAAAACCATTTATTGCCTAGGTACCTACGTCATTTTATTAATGAATAATTATACCTATATTTATATACTTACCTTTTACATCTAGGTACATATGTTATACTGAAAGAATACGGTTCTAATGAGCTAATTTCGGCAATGTGGAAATGGTTGATACATGTATATAATAAAATAATAACAGTAACAATTAATAAAATATGCAAAAATCGAATTGTCAAACTTCCAAGTTACTTCGCGCCAGGCAAGGGATGCGGAGGGGCGTAGAAGGGACATGCGAGAGCGAGTGAGTCACAGCGCGCGCGGGCGAAGCTTAGATTTTGCACTGGCTAACATTTAATTAATTATCTCGGTTATCACTAATCCAAAAAATCCAAATTGAACGCTGTACGCATCCTCATAAATTGTTCTATAATTAATCAAGAACACATTTTCTTGATAAATGCAATATTTAAGGAGATTAGACCGTGGAAAGGAGAAAAACTCCGAAAATCACTGAAAATCTTGCGAGGGTCGAACCGAGAAAACAACGAAAAACTGCGTTCGGGTCCCATATACGCCCGTGCAACTAAAATATTTTGATAATTAAAAAAAAATACAAATCGTACAGAGACCACTTTGAAATTTTAACAGTAGGTAAAACTTGATGTCCTCTTTCTGATTTTGCACTTAACTCGAATTTTTTGGATAGTGCCCTTACGCACTGGACGATTTTTGGACAACTTACGGCTTTTCGATCCTTAGGGCATAACCTACAATTCTGGCTAGGTCATACATTTTTACTTTGAGGTGTTCGAATAGTGAAAGATACGAGCTGCTTTGCACTCTACTAATAATGACTGACACGTTCTGTTGGGAGTGACTGCACAGTTAAAAATAATATTCAGGTAATATAAATTTATTAGGGACTGGACGTACTTTTAGCACGGGAGCCAGTGAACATTTTTACCCATGATTTGCTACCGCCTAAGTTGCATATAAATTTGTCAATTTCCTGATTTTATCGTGGAAAAATGCAAGTATGACAGCTGTTCTGTGGCTACCTGAGGGAAATCCTCTGTTAAAATTGTTGAACTTTTCATAATTTTTCGTGATATACTCTCAAAATGGCGAAAATAGAGAAAGTTTTGCGAGTATGGAAGTCTTTCACTCCAACCTATCGGTATGGCAGTTTCGTTCTTATATATTTCACAGTCTAAATCATTTTTCTACACCTAAATCAGCCGGAATTATCACAATTTTTTCACTTCAATATTTAGATGTTCACTCCAGTATGGCCACCCTCTTTCCACCGCGTAAACAGTATAGCATTGTGTTTACGACACTTTAAATTATTCGAACAATGTGAAGAAACAAGTTTTTCCTGGTAGGTTATCACGAAAAATTATCAAAAATTCAACAATGTTAACAACAAAGGACCGCCCCTCCTGTAACCACTCAACGGCTGCCATACTTGTATTTTCTCGATCAAATCATTCCATGAGACAAATTGGTATGTAATTTTAGAGGTATACCAAGTCCGGAATGCTGAACGCATAAGTATAGCTAGTTGTCTTTAGCTGAATTTTCCTAGTGGGAAAATCAAGCGCTCCAAAAAAAGCTCATCGTCCGAGTGGGCTTTGGAGCTGTTAGGTGACTCTGTTTATGTATCAAGGCACTGAAATTTAGTGCCGAGAAATAGCAAAATTGCTTTCATTTTTGTTCAACAAAATCAAAACAATTTTTTATCAGACGCACAGGTTGATGTTTATGTTACCCAGATCGTATTATATCATATTATCAAATCATATTGTTTTACAATACATGTCAGCTTCAATAAAATATGCGAGGAAATATGTTGTCGAAGACATTAATTAGTGTCAATTCCAAAGCCGGCCAACATGTCTCTTTTGAATGGCTTGATATATCAAATAAAAACTGTTAATTTTCTAACCAGTATCAATAACGTGCATCAAAAAAAGTAAGCTAATAGGATTATTATTTTCATAACTGTTGAAGTCTTTACCAACAACGAAAGAATTACATCGATCGTTCTTCGCGGTGAACAATTTACTTTAAGTGAATTCGTGGCCGACATTTTCTGGATGATGATGCACAAAGCAAAAATGCGAGTCATTTTAAAGATTCACGCTCGGGTCCAAGTCAGTTGAGGGAAGAAACAGTTAGCCGAAAACCTTACTAGACCTAAAGGCCGACCCAGCCACCTATTCGCTCAATTACATGTCAAAGGTTGCAATCGAAGTGGACGCTTTCATTGGAGAGTTTGAAAAGAATTCATTAAAATTCTCCTTTTTAGTCTGGAAACTTCTGTTATTAAAATGTCTGTACGGAAACTTGTGCAGAACTCATCATAATATTCTGCTTTCTGTAAGAATTTCTCGAAGGCTAATATGCGCATCATTATACACTTCAGCGGACTTCAAAATTATATAAAGCAAATCAATGGAACATGCAATGTATTTTTCAACCAACCAACTTACGATAGTATCTAGCATCGCTGCATGAGCAAGCACGGATGTTGTTCCTTGTCAGTTTCTTGACCTTTTGGTGCTTCAGTGTTTCAAGACAACTTAGAGATGTTCATTTAAAGTCGAAAGTTGAAATTACCAGTGATTATGTCATGTTGAGTCGGTTTTTCCATCTCATCATAACTTTAACGTGAGGTTATTTCCATAGAAACTATTGCTGTCACAATGCAAACTAAACATAAGGTAATAGTTAACATGAGGTGGAAAAACCGGCCCTGATTATCATACAGTTGCTATTTAAAATAAAATGTACAATCATACCAACGGGTGTCCCAAAAAAACCGAACGATTTAATATAATATAATATGCTTTATTGCTCTTTAGAGAAATTACACGAGCAAGGAGGAGACCTAAGATCGCTTAATGTATTCTATAAAAATACAAAAAACAAGAAAATAGAAAAACCAACGTTAACATCAAAACGGATCCAAAAAAGGCAGCAGAGAAGCGGCTGGAACCTCCCCAACGCGTAGGTCTTTGATTTCCGTGACTTGTGTTTAAGATTTTAAAGTTGATATGCCTAAATGGCACTTTCCGTGGGCCGATTGAATCCAAAATTTGTCCACCTCTTCGACGTGTAATACAATCCTCATGTGCAAAATTTCAGCCAAATCGATTCACTAATTTGGGCTATAATGTATTTTCAGTGTTATTATGAAATTTCGATTTTTTGACCCAAAGAGCACTAAATGCGAACGAATTTTGTCTTACTTAAAACCAGAATTTAAAGACCTTTTTGATGGTGACAATAAATCTTTCAAAAACTTGTTTTGGATGGTTAAATGAGTGAATAATTTTAAAGTTACAAATTGGTGTGTCAAAACGGCAGTTTCCGTGGGCCGATTGAATCCAAAATTTGTTCAGCTCTTCGACGTGCAATACAATCCCCGTGTGCAATATTTCAGCCAAATCGGTTCAGGGGCTTGGGCTGTACCGCGATTTTAAAGTCCGATAAAAATCAATTTTTTTTTATTTTTGGTCAAAAGGGCACTAAGAATGAATGCATTTTTAGAAGCAGAATTTGAAGGCCTTTCCTATCGTGACGCGAAAAATGGGGGTTTGCATTTAAAATTTAAAAGTTGATGTGCCAAAATGGCATTTCTGGTTGCACGATTGGCTCCAGAAGCTTTTCAGATCTAAGTTGGGTTATCACATTCACACGTACCAAATTTCAGCTAAATCTGTCGAGTAGTTTGGGCTGTGGCGTGTTTACGAACGTACGTACGAACGTACGAACGAACAAACGTACGTACGTACATACATACAGACACATTTTAAAAACCACTTTTTTGGGTTCGTGAGACCTCAAAACGTATAGATCTGGTCTTATCTCGAATTCGAAAATTTTAGTGATTGCAGTAACCTCCCTTTTTTTTTAAATGGTGAAGTGGAGTGGGGAGGTTAAAAGGAATGAACTAATGCTTTCCCTGTACTTATAGCTACGATCCCTAAAGATCCCTACGATCCCTATGGTGTTTTCTGCCTCTGTTGCTTGTTTTGATGTGGACGCATCTTTACTGTCTTAAACAGAAGGGTTAATTCATGCTGAATGCGCTACAAACCAAGACGTGTTTGGGTATCGAGTACGGATTTCTAACGTTTGACCCCTCACCCACATAAATTGGCACCCTCCACTCGACACGATTTCAACTAAAATGTGCACATCAAATTTCAACTTCAAATTCGTCGAAAGAGAAAACGAGCGAGCGAGCGAAATTACTAAAACGAGAACTCACAGGCAATAAAATGGTAGGTATAAAGTAGGTAAGCAATATAATTCTAATTACACTTTGAATTTCTATCTCCCTTTGCACGCAACAAAGTAGATTTTATTACATTAGATGCGATTTGAAATTGCTGGACGAAGCCTTTATCATCGCACGGATTCAAGGATATTTCAGGGGTAGTAGGGTTCGAAATGAGCCAACGGCAAAGTTAACACACTTCATTGCGTTCTACTGGTTCGCGTTTATTAAATGTTAACAGGACCGTTGTCTTCTAAAATCCATGGGATACTTACAATGTCTATGCGTTTTTCATCTTGTACATGAGTAATACCCAATAGAGATTTAGGAAGGCCCTTTTGCATGGCGAAATTACCAACTGACGGACGGGCAGTTATTGCACAGGGTGTCCCAGAACGCTCGCACCAATTTTTAATGGAGTACTCAGCATTAAATTTTGAGTAGATTCGTATATTTCCAGGGTCAAATAATTCTCCAGTTGTAAGAGATTTAAGAGGACCAATCAAATTTCAGCTCTGAAGTGTTTCATGAAGTAATTTAATCTTAGATGCACTATTTCCTAGGTAACAAGACACAATAATATAAATTTTCATTGATAGTATCTTGTCACCTAGGAAATACTGCATCCAAAGTTAGATTACCTCGGAATACTCAGAATTTAATGCTGAATATTCCATTAAACGATCGTGCGAGCGTTTTGATACACTCTGTATACAGGGTGAGTCTGAAATCATAGTAGTAACTGAAATTGCTGATAAATCATCCAAAAAAATAACCAAAAGTTCCTATGGACATGCTTCGTAAGGGAGCTACGCTTCATTAAAGACCTCATCAAACAGTCAGTTTTCTCAAAATGATTCGAAAAATATAAATTCTATTGTTTTGAAATTTCCAGCAGAGTTTAGTGATATAAAGGACCTTCTCTCCAATTTTTTTCAGATTTTAATTTCAATCAGAAGTGTGCGTTTTTTGAGGGGTCATTACATGTCTTTCAAAAAGTTTTGATGCGATCATTTCTCACACCAAACAACAATAAAATCTTAATCTGTGATTTATTCTACATAAAGAAGCTGCTCTTGTTGCATGTCGCTAGAACATCCCGTTTTCGAATAAAGTGGGTTTGAATAGTAGAGCGCAAAAATTTGTGACGGAAAGAAATGTTATTTTATCTACTTAATTAATGAAAATGAGTTATTTAATTTGGGAAAGTAAAGTTCGAAAGGACATACGGCGCAAAATGCTTCTTAAGGGAGGTTGGTCTTTCAAACAAGACACCATTTGAAAGACCATAACTCTCTTGTGAAGCATTTTCCGTCATATGTTCCTTCGAATTTCCCTTCCTAAAATGATGTAAGTAATCGTTCCATGACCTTATTTTCACTAATTATGTGGCAAAAATAACATTTACCGTCAAATTTTCGCGCTCTAAACAATTGAAAGTCATTTTACTCGAACAACCACCTTTTTTATGTCGAGTATATCTCACAGGCTAACATTGTATCGTTATTTAGTTTGAGAAATCATCACATCAAAAATTTTTGAAATGAGTGCGTAATGACCCCTCAAAAACACGGTTCTGATTAAAATTAATATTTGAAAAAAATCGAAGAGAAAGGCATTTAATATAGTACTATGGTCTGTCCGGGATCCACACGACCGAGATTCACCCGATTTCCATGGCGATTCATTGTTGACAACAATCCCGGACAGACCATAAACAATTTTAAGAAAACCGTGCATGTGTCCATAGAAACTTTTGCGTCTATTTTTGGATGAACTATCATCACCCGTTTCAATAACTAATATGATTTCAGACTCACCCTATAGACATAACTTTGCCAAAATTATTACTTGAAATTCTAGTCTAAAATTGTAACTTCTGCTAATAACTCAACTCAGCAAGTGTTGTTTTCTATTGTAATTACCAGGCAATTATTATGTTAGAGCAAAAACATTTGGAAGACATCTCTGGTACTAGGAGATTTTCTCTGTCGATGTTTCGCTTGATCGCTTGCTCGTCTACTGTTTTCAAAAGAGAAGTTTTTTCATCCTAACAAAGTGTAAAGTTCAACTTTTCCATTCAGCATTTTCGTCAGGAGTGAAAAACTAAAAGTATTCAACCCTTTTAACGTTTATATGCAGCGATCTGATGCCTAGACATTAATAGTTTTTTTCATCCTAACAAAGTGTAAAGTTCAACTTTTCCATTTAGCATTTTCGTCAGGGGATCATTTAGGAGTAAAAAACTAAAAATATTAAACCCTTTTAACATTTAAATGCAGCGATCTGATGCCTATGCGGGTTAAAAAAATACAGGAAAATGAACTATACCAGGTGTTTCATCGGAGCCTTAGTATAGGCGTTTAACATGGGAAAATGAATTTTATTTTTTTCCTGCTCCGGAAAATTTATTACAAAACTTTTAGCGGACGTGAGGGGTAGTTCATGCTAGTCTGTACCCCTTGAGATTTTTTTCGTGCAACAGTTCCTCTTGGGTACCTAACAATGATTTTTTGAAAATTGCATTTTAAGCGTAAACGGAAGAAATTTTCGTGCACAATCGACCCGGTTCGAAGTATCCATTTAATTTGCGTTGCACTACAAACCAGAAACGCACTACAAACTGCGTAAACATTCGAAGCGGGTCGATTGTGCACGAAAAAATTTAATTTAAAAAAAATATATGTATGTTTCTGCTTAAAATTCAATTTTCAAAAAATCATTGTTAGGTTCCCAAGAGGAACTGATGCACGAAAAATATCTCAAGGGGTACAGACTAGCATGAACTACCCCTCACGTCCGCTAAAAGTTTTGTAATAAATTTTCCGGAGCAGGAAAAAAATTAAATTCATTTTTCCATGTTAAACGCCTATACTAAGGCTCCGATGAAACACCTGGTATACTCTTAATGAAACATTCCCAACTTATAAGCTTTGAACAAAAATGGGCAGCTACGGAAGCGGCTAGAACTTCCCCACTTGGTGAATGATCCGATCTTATCACCTATTTTCAAACCAGAGTCTCTATAAGTGTTTTGGGAGGTACTTCTTATCAAAATTAAGTAAATTTTCCTACTTGCTATACCTAAATTTTCACCACCAACCTTAAAGCGTTTCATTGGACTTTTCTCAAAATTTTGCGATTTTTTGCCAAAAGGGCACTAAGTTTGAGGACATTTTTGGAAACGACATTTGAAGACATTTCATGTGCTGATGAAGAAAATTGGAGTTTATTATTCAAATTTCAAAGTTGATATGCCAAAATGCTCTTCAAAATGGCACCTGCCGTACGCCGATTGCCACCAAAATTAAATCAGCTCCTCGGTTGGTAATGGTTGGTATTGTCTACCTACCAAAGGACCCCGCACCATCCTTATGGGAAAATGGCTTTCTGTCGGTTTGGCTGAAACTTTAGTATGTTGCAGATTTTGACCTCCTGATCAAAAGTTATCGTTGCCACAAAGCAATCGTACGGACAGTTTTTGCTCCAGAGGGTGAAGAAGATAAAATTTTCCCATAAGAATTACATGCAACGAAAATTAACTTGCATTTTTGCCATCATAATACCACATGATAAGTACAGGGGCACTTTTCTTACGTGTATTATTAACATACTCTACTTATACAGGAGTCTCCTGGATGTGTTCGCTTATTATATTGGAAGGAGTAGATTTACGACAGTCCCAAAAATGTGTAAGTCCTTATGGGGAACAGTTTATCTTCGGCAGCCTCTATATCAAAAACTGTCCGTACGATTTCCTTGGGACAATGAAAATATTTGATCAGAAGGTCGAAATCTACATCATACCAAAATTTCAGCCAAATCCACAGAAAGCCATTTTCCATAAAGATGGCGCGGGGTCCTTTCAGCCAAATCGATCTAGTGAGTTTGTGCTGTATAGCTGTAGCAGTTTCTTCGAAACACACAGACATTTCCCAAAAACCACTTTTTCGTGATCCTGGGACCTCGAAACGCCGTAAAGATCTGGTGTTATCTCAGTTTCGAATTTTGAAGTGAGAAGTGAGAAGTGAGATTTAAAAAACTGATAGACAATTTTAGCGTAAACCCATGCACCTAGTTATAATTTATTGTTAGCATGCCTTGTTGTTGATCTTGAATGTTGTACAACACCAGGAAAATGATTGCGGTTAGAAACTAACTTTAAAACTGACAGTATAATCGAATCGAAGACTCGCCTGTCGTTTTCGAATTGAGAGTCAGCGTGCTGCGGTTTGTAAGCTGAGGTGGTTTAGGTGTAATATTGTGTTAGGGGGTGCTAATGCTTTTCCTCTAGGGAAATCGCGTGTGTATTTTATTCCGTCCGCCGTCCTTAGTTGTGGCGTTACATTCACACTTTTCTACTCCACCATGCGTGATTTCAAAAGCTGAAGTAATTAATTTATCACACATTTATACATTCCAGCGAATTTCGGACTTGGTTAATTTCTGTTTAAATTGTTAATATCGCTTTCCTGACATATTATTATATTGCAGCTGCTCGTGTGATTCATGATTAAAACTGAAGTTTCTTTAAAGTCAAAGGCAACTTTATCAAAGGTAATTTTGACCAGTCAGGAGATGCTATGTAATTAATTAGACTTTTCAAACATTCGATTTTTGTCTTGGACCGATTATTTCTTCTCATTGCAAATGTGAAAGCGATGTATGTTTTGTCTTTTCTCATTTTAACCGGTCAGTAAAAGAAAAAGATACGGTAGGTAACTTTTGCTGAAGTTAATGTAAGAGTACCTATACTGAGGGGTTGGTACGCAGTGCGAGCAGTATTGCGCAGTATTTTAGCAGTATTGCGCAATGCCTAGCAGTATTCTGCACAGTACCAAGCAGTACCTCGAGCAGTACACTTGACAGCACCGAGCAGTATTGCGCAGTATCGAGCAGTACGAAGCAGTATGACACTAGAGCAACACTTTGTACAGGAGAAATCTGCATGGCCAACCCCTCGACCTATATCATATAATTGTTTAATGAATGAAGATGAAGGCTACTATGATCCATCACAAAGTGGGCTGAGTAAATTTCAGAGGAGAAAGAGGGGTACACACACACTACTCCTCTTTCTCCTCTGAGATATATTTGTTTGTACAATTTTTCTATCATTATATGTATGTAGGTACGTTATTTCTTCAAAATCACAAATGAATAATAATTAAACACGTAAAAGCCATACAAACAATGAAAATAATAATATGAAATCAACAAATAACAATAAAAAGTGAAACACACCTAAAAAATAACAAAATAGCGATACCTAAACTAAATTCCACGAGAATTTGCAGCGACTGTCACCTTTGGAATTCAGTTTCTGGAACGAGGTATCGGTGCATATTTTTAGTTTATTGATCCTGATCTTTATTGTTAGATCCTTGCTTGAGTTAAACGCTCTACGTTAAAATTTACAGTAGGAAAATAAATACAAATGAAGGTGAAAGGTTAAATCTGAGCATCAGATTTGTAACGCGACATTTTTTAAATTCCTAATTGTAGTGGCCGTACCCAGGCTGATAACTCATATCGAAACTTAGGTTATGTCAAACAAGCAGACAGATTTTGATATCTGCATGAAATTGAAACATACGCCATTTTGGGCATGGCCAACTCCAATTACAAATTTTAAAAATGTCACGTTACCTAATTCACACAGGTGTTTCAAATGGATAGTACCTTCCTACTATAGGGTGGTCATAAATGATGGACCGCTAAATGGCAACCTTGCTTTTAATATGGCACTAATGCAGCGGAAGAACGGCACGTGTTGACACTGGATGCTACTACTTTTTGAAATTACATATTCGAATTTTGGGCTAAACGTCGCGTCGGTGTCACTTTATTGGTTGCTTAACTGAACTGAAGCACGCAAAATTCCCTATATTTTTGCGCAGAGTTGCCATTTAGCGGTCGATCATTTATGACCACAATCATCTGAACCGCGAAATTCACAAAAGTAACGCGCGGAGAATGAATAGGCCAATTTAATCGTCGCTAGAACTTTTTGTGTAATAATCGCCCTAATGTCAGATGGAGACCATGTCAAAGCAATGGATTACAGGGACTTAAATCTCGAAGTAGCTTTCGGTTTTGACGCGTCAAATACAATCTGCCATCAAGTTGATTGATTGAAAAGTGTTGCTGTTGCCCCATGGAAGCAGGTTACCTACCTAATGGCCAAGCATGGACACATTTCTCATATTTTTCTAAACATTCTGTAAGAGCAATCATAGTTATGTATTACCCCCTCCCCCATGTCGAAGGGTAAATGTTTGCTATTGTTTCGTGCATAAGCCGAGGCATAAGCTACCTATCATAATGCAATTATGTTAAACCATCTCAATAACGATGCATTGACTGGTGGACATCCTAATTAAGTCATCATATTGTCTTGAATGTGATGTTCCCACATTAATATCCTTTGAGGAACATGGTCCTTTAGAGGCCATCGTATCAGATATTGATTCAATTTAGAGTCTCCCATAAAAATATTATTGGAGACGGACTATATGTCAACATTCTCCTAATGATTTTTATGCCCCAAGAACCAACTAGTTTAAGTTAAAAATTAAGTCAGTGATGCTAATATTTTTACCTTAAAATCCCAATCCCAATTCTTTGACTCGGATTATTAAACATAAATTTAATAAATATTAAAAACAATATAGGACTTTCATAACTAATTACGTAACATTTATAGTGATGTGAGTTGTAAAATAACGTTTCGTAACTTACATAAAAAACCGTTAAATAACACGTAATTTACATTTTGCTCTGTAATTTAGGTTTATTATGCAATTTATGTAACTTACGTAATTTATTTTCTTTCTGTAATTTACCAATGGTTCTACAACTTTGTGTAAGTTATTTGACGTCTATTAGAAATGTATTGAAGTTACAAACTACTCCCCACTATGGTTAAAAAAAATATATTCATAAAAAAACATAAGTAACGCATACAAAACATAAATTATGGTAAAGTTACATGTTAATTCCATTTTTATTAAAAAACATGTTAATTAACATAAGCTGTTATGAGGTTTCCGTTACGAGTTTCCTTTTTAAAACCATGTAAATTCGTATTTCATAATAGTCTTGGAGGCAGTGAACATTTTTGGTATGTCATTTCAGCGAGTTTGGTTTAGCACTTTTGTAGTTATTTTCATGCTGGAGAAACGGAAGTCTGCCATAAATCTTGTGGGACAGGGGCTGATGGCGGCCATTTTAATTATTCAAAAATTGACATCTCAAAAACGGTAACAGACACGAAATTTTATCAAATTAGAAAAAACTCGTATTTTTCAGTGTAGATTAAGAATCTGAAAAGAAATCTAAGATATCTAGATCGGTTACTGAAATATACTGAAAAGACTGAAAATTGACAACGTGTTAAAACTTGGTTACTAATCGGCAGATCATTATGAAATTTGCTTCAATTACATTACCTTGCACGAAGAATAAAATGAGGCGACGAAAACTTTTTTAAACCTTCTAGATTAAAATATGACATTTTTCAGTTTTTCAGTATATTTCAGGAACCAAACCAGATATCTTCAATTTCTTTCCAGATTCCTAATCTAAATTGAAAAACACATCTTTTACGGTATCCGAGTTGTCAATTTTTGAGAAATTAAAATGGCTGCCATTAACCCCTGTCCCGCAAGATTTATGGCAGACTTCTGTTTTAGTAATCTACAGCATAAAAATAACTAGAAAATTGCTAAATCAAGTTCGCTAAAATGACATACCAAAAATGTTCACTGCCTCCCGGACTAGCATGTTACCATAACTTTATAAAGTATTATGTGTGAATTGAGATTCATACTGCATTTATTTCTAGAAAAATCAAATAAATTTACGATAAAATTCTGAATTTCATAAATTTTTCGATAACTAATACGTAATTTTACTGAAGGTGAATTGCGTTAAGTTCCATAAAAAACATAAATAACGCATTAAAAACATAAATTACTGTAAGGTTACATCATGTTAAATTACATTTTTATAAAAACGTGTAAATTCACATCACTATTTAGGTATTTACTTGTCTTCAAGAAACAAGCGAATAAAACAATGATAAATGAGAAAAAAAAAGATTCGAAAATATACAATTCAAAAATGGTGAGATAGTCAGCAGTGAGTAGAGGTACATAACGCTGATGGCAATGAAAGTTAACGAATAACGATTCTTCCAATTTAGGAAGTAGAACAGTTGACAAAACGTACCTACAGGGCATTTTGACCATTAAGTTAAGACCAACAACGTTCAAATGTTCTGTGCAAAAATATTCAAGGACAGTTTAATTTTTAAGCAATTAAACAATGGTACGAAAAGACGTCACTCCGAGTATGTATCTCGTAAACCAAATTTCAAATGGCAACTCCTCACTTGTTTCAATTGTGAATTAAATTTTGTAACATTTTTTCATATACGTTAAACCCCAGCGCCATGATGTAAGGTCAAATTTTAAATTGCATTATTAAGGTCCATCATTTTAAAAGGTTTGAAATTCTCTGTAAATCGATGCAAGAAATTTTGAAATTCATCCACTCGACCCCTTCAAAAGTTATTCTGATGAACATCAATGGATGGCTCTACGTCTACGACCAAGAAATAATTACCGCTTTTACTGTACCAATAAATAAATTGTTGTATACATACCTACCTGTCATCATAATCTTACATTTTAATTCTATATAGTTTATACAAACAACGTTGAGAAGAGGTGGCATTGGAATTATGGTGGATGCGCCAAGTAGCAATTCAAAGATAGGCATGTATTTCGTTTTAGACACATTATTAAGAATACCTTAATAGTTTACAATGATGAAATACACTTAAACAATAATAAGATGCCAAGATTAATCAAGAAAGAAACGTGTCGTCCTCACCCTATTTAGTATTTTGTAAAACGTTGCAAGTAAATAAAATTTGGAACTAAGCCGGTTTTATTACTATGAATGGTCATACATAAAAAGTTTTATTGAAGTTCATTGAATTCGTATTGCTTTAAATGTTTTATAATTGAATTAAACCGCTAAAATAAAATGTTTTGGTAAATGAATCTGTTCGCAATAGATCACGATTTGAGCCAGAGTGCAGAAAATCAGTGAAATAAAGTTACTAACCTTCTCTTTCCGGAGCATCTATCTTAGCCTGTCCCCAGGGTATAAAAACGCTGAATAATATCACAATTCGAAGCGAAGTCATGTTAAGCTTAATTGTACTTGAACAAATTCACACCGCGAATTTATAAGTTCACTAATTTTCATTAATGCTATTGTTTATAAGATTATTTTGAGACACATTCTGATACACATAAATTTTACATATACCTAACCTCTAATAGAGCTTTTTGTCACAGTTTCTTCCTAAGGAAATTGTGATGAAAATAGGTTTAATTGTGAGTCTTAAATCCACTGTTGCGTAAAGCTTTAGGGGTTGCTTTGTTGCCACCGCTTCGTAGTGGGGATCACGGAACGACTGCAGATAGCGAAGCTTTAAAGCCCTGAGAACTTGGGGGCATGCGCTGTGTTAAATATTTGCCAATCCTATATTTTGTTTATTTTGCATCTCTTCTTTTTTCAAATATGGTTCAATATCCAGAACCAGAACGTTTCGAAATTTTGTTCGCAGATTTTTTAATAGCGGTGGAATGTTTTTTTTTTTGAAAAGCACATTAATTGCTTGCGGTTTTCGACAACCGCAACGCATTAACTTTCAATTAAAATTCAAATAAAATTTTTCTTCCAATTCAACAATTGCATTTTGTTCGATGTAAATTAATATTCATTATCGATTTTCGGCCAATAAACAAAAATTTCGACGTGAATCATGAAAGCAAATGAGTTATGTTTAGGTACGTGAGGCTTTAATTGTTAATTTATGAATCTGTTATTTTGGCGGTCGGCAGCAAAGCATGCTATATGAATTTTAAATGGCTATCATTCATCAAGCATACAAGGGTTACTTTTAATTTGTGTAATCATACTTGTTACATTGGTTAACCGTGATGTGAGGACTATGGATTAGATTGTTGTACCTACATTAAAGACCTCGATAATTTCAGTTTAAGTGACGTTACTGCCATGTACCCTACTAACAGTAAATTATTCCGAATATTAGTTTGCATTTTTAAAAAATATTTATTAGTCCCTGCGCGTTAATTGTGTATAACAAGTGAGTAAAGCGTAACTTTTTTGCAGGAGAAAGAATGTTTGCCACACGACGCCGTAGGTGGAGAGTGAAAAAAGTTAGTTATCTCATATTCTCGCTTCTCAACGTACGCACTGTACCGGTTGGAGCATTCAAGACAACTTTTGAACAAGTTTTTAACATTGAAGGACATGTTTCACTGTAACTTTGACTTTGTGCATCGTCAAATAAAACTGAAATATCATGTCGTAGGTTTACCAAATGAAAGCGGTTGAAAAAGCTATTCATAGCTTTAGAATTTAATGCACGTTTTTCATTTAGAATCAAAATGCAATATATTCGAATTAATTAGAAATTAGAAAACTTTGGAAAATTCGATAAAATATTTGTTGATAAGTGGACTAAACCTGGAACTTATTAGAAGTCTAGCGAGTTTATTATTCGTTATTATAAGCTTTTAGTTGGATAGGTAGGTGTTTCAAGTGTTTATTGGTCCCTGTTTGTTTGTTGGTCTCTGTATGACAGTTAAAACCAAAGATTTTTGGAACTTTTTAACCTCCCCACTCCACTCACTTAAAAAAAGGGAGGTTACTGCAATCACTAAAATTTTCGAATTTGAAATAACACCAGATCTTCACGTTTTGAGATCTCAGGTACCCAAAAAAGTGGTTTTAAATTAAAATGTGTCTCTCTGTGTGTGTACGTACATTTGTAAACACGCCACTGCCAAGACTACCAGACCGATTCGGCTGAAATTTGGTACTTGGGCTGGGCATCTGATAACCTAACTTAGATCTGAAAAGTTTTTGGAGCCAATTGTGCAACTGGAAATGCCATTTTGGCACACTAACTTTTAAATTTTTAATGTACACCCCCATTTTTCACGTCAGCATAGGAAGGACCTTCAAATTCTGCTTCTAAAAATGTATTCACTCACTGTGCCCTTTTGACCAAAAATTTAAAAAATGAGATTTTTATCGGACTTTAAAAACCCCTGAACCGATTTTGAAATTTTGCACGTGGGGATCTAATTCTGATTTTGAATAAGACAAAATTCATTTGCATTTAGTACCCTTTGGGTAGAAAAAACTAAATTAACCTCCCCAAACCAACCACAATTTAAAAAAATTGGCAGTCTCGGAGACGGTAGAAACTTCTATTTTTTGACAGAATTTGTAAATGTAGCAATTAACTTTAACCAAGTCACAATCGGTGAGTCGATTCTGCATGCGAAACTGTTCGTCCGGTTCGAGAATTGCGCCCCTGCCGTTAATTTACTAAAATTTAAAATACAAATGTTTTTCACCCCCAAAATGTCAATTTCAGAAAAAAATTTTAGGTTTTTGATCCGTCAGTGCAACAGTTATCGAATCCAATAGTAAGAAATTGCTTTTGCCATGAAAAATTCAAAAAAAGACAGTTTAGTCATTAAAATTACATTTTTCGAAAAAATGGCACTGGTTTTCGGCTTGTATTTAAATTTTTAAAGTTGATGCGCCAACATGGCACTTTCTGTGGGTCAATTTAGCCCAAAGCCTTTTCAGAACATGGAAATTTCAGCCAGATCGGTCCGGCAGTTTGGGCTGTATCATGTTTACAGACACATAGACATTTTTTTCAAAAACCACTTTTTTGGGTTCCCAGTATTATATTCTAAAACGTAACGATTTGATGTTTTTGGCGATTCGATTTTTCTGAATTTTTCGATCGATTGCAGTAACTGCTCCTCGGATCGTAGAAATTAGAAAATGGGAGGTTACTTCTTTTTTCGAACCAGGTTTCAGATACCAACAATGGTGGTAGTCGATCTCCTACAAAAAACAGATTAATTATTAGTGGGCATTAACATCATACTTGAGACTCAACTACACCCAGTTCATAATTTAAGTTACTTAAATGAGTACCTACTTATCTGTTGGAGTTGGTGCCAGCTTCTGTTTGACGCAATTTCTCTTGTGTAGGTATCTCTTTAAGGGTGGCTTTTCACCAATGATGAATAGAACCTTTTTTGTACCATCAATAGAAAACTATCGAATGTTACTAATTTCAACCCTACATTATTTAGTAGTTTCCATCCCTAAATTCCATCTCCTTCGATAAATTTCTTCTAAAATTCACTCCTCCATTCTCGAGGAGTAAGACCTCAAAGTTTCACAGCATATATTCTTCTCTCACCACACCAACATGCTCTAAGAAAACTTGTATTTTCAATTTCACCACCCTAATCTAATTCGTGGAAAAATTGCAGCAATTTAGAGATTCATGTTTTCAACTCCTCATCATTTCACACCTATATGATTTAGAGGGGTGAGTTTATTTCTACGGTGTTACATAACTTCTTGCGTATTTATTTACTTCGGTTGTTCATCAATAAATAAACAGGATTTCAGAAGAAATAAATAAAATATATTTATCCGTAGCCTAGGGGTTATTGGTTTTGGGTGGAGAACTCATAAGACCTTTCTTCAATGGTTGACCGAAATCTTTCCAAGGTTGTAATTTTATACCACCATTTATATACTTTGTCCATCCCCCTACAGTGTCACTGAAAATTACCACACCAAATTCTGCCTTGATATGCTGAGTAGTTTTTAAGTTCTCGTATTTTTGCGATTCTACATGTTAGAGGTTAGAGGTGGTTAAGGGTGGTTGTGGTTTCTCACAAAATATGAATAACACCTTTTCATTATCATTAAGTTTTATTAGAAGTGTTGCGTCGTCATTGATTTGAATAATTTTAACTGGATTTTAATTATTATTAGAATAGGAAAGAATCTGGTGTAGGTTACCCTATACTTTAATCCTGAAATAGTTAATGAAATTAACGATTAATGATTAACGAATTTGCCCAGTAATCAAGATTACGATTAATTTGTTTCAATCAAAATGATCAATCGGGAAATGTTTCCGAGTATTTCAATAGGAGGTAAGATTATATTATTCTGTTAGGTAGGTATTCAGCGTGTGGATATTCAATTCAGGTAGAGCACAGTCCACTGTCTCAAACACCTGGGCGGCAAATAAATCCGATATCATGTATCTTAGAATGTTACCGTGCAGGGATCTAGGTTCAGCCCTTGTGCATTTTCAATTACTGCGAGTGTACTATGTACGCAGATAAGGATAGAGTCAGCTATGCAGGGGAAGCAAAATTAAGTATAGGTGTAAAGTTAATCCAGATTGATGCCAGAGAAACGATGGACGTGCGATCAGCTAACTGAATTACTGCAGCATTACTGGACTAATTTATCGTTGTGCAGATTTAATGTGCTTTGTTTTCAGGCACCGATTTCAAGTATAATGGTCGAATTTATGTCCATTTCGTTCGCATAATCACCTACAATTAATCGCTTAACATTCAGGGACTTTTCTTCATTACTTTTCTCCCCAAAAATAATTTTACAAAGATCGATACTGCGTTGTCAAGAAAACGTTCCACTTTCGTGTATAGGATGTAAGTACAATTTTTCTGTTTTGTGACGTATTTCAAGTGGGTTTCAGTGACAAAGATTGTGCTTTAAATTAAACATAAGCATGGGACAATTTGTTATCTTTTTTAGTCAGTGTTATCAATAAATGTATTGCAATCCATGGCCTGCTTTAATTATAAATCTTAATGATGTTACGGTAGTAGTAGGTAGGTTGGTATACCGGCGTTTCAAGCACAATCATCATGGAATTATTTTTAAGTACACCTTAGGTACGTATTTTAGTAGTTAAACGTGACAAACAAATTCATTATTGCTGACATGGCTTTCGCCGCCAGTGTTCATCTCATTAATGTTGGTCGTTGCAATCACGACCATTTTCCATTAGTGGTCAACTGCTGAGGGATTTAAGAGTCGATGCGTAATTACCTCAACTAACCGATTGAAAACTTACAATTTTCTAAACATACAGTTAGTACGATACTTTAGGGCTAATCCTTAGTTTTTATGTCAAAATAAAGATTTCGGTGTAATGGACTTCAACTAGTGGCGTATTTCCGTTGAACTAAGTCGCTTCTTGTGTTCGCTGGGGCTGAAAATGGCCATGGCTGCCTCCGGTCATTCAAGACACCCTCTATTCAATTCCGGATAACATCACAGGACTGCCTTTCGTTCCCGTTTAACAATTATGCTATCCGTTGTAATTAGACGAATTGTTACACTTTAGTGAAAACTTTCTGGAACTCGTTCTCGAACCTTGCTCCCCCTTTTTCATTTTTGATCTTGTTGTTTAATTTCACTCCTTTGTTTATAACTTTCCATAATTTGAATATTCGAATGTAACCCTTGTGGGTCTTTGATTTCCGGTGTAGGTGGCAGCCACTTGAATAGGAAAATTTTTAAACTGCTCGTCATTGTGACTAATTTTACACTTTCTGACAAATAGCGACATTTAAGGTTAATGTATTGCCATATTTACTGCCATTCTCCGTCAGTCCGCAAAAGTTTTAAAAGAGAATGGGAATTTTCATTATTTTACGCCAAAATGGTACGAACTGTGAATAAATTTTTAGAAACAGAATTTAATGGTCTCTCTAATGATGACATAAAAAATTAGGCCTCGTATTTAAAATTTTACAGTTGATACGCCTAAAATGTACTTTCAAAAGCCTTTCATCTCTTCAACGGGCTACCCAATCTCCATATACCAAATTTCAGACAAATTGATCCAGTAGGTAGTTTGGGCTATAACGTGTTTTTAGTGTTATCAATTCGATTTTTTTGCCCAAAGTGCACAAAATGCGATTGAATTTTGTTTTCTTCAAAACAAGAATTTGAAGGCCTTTCTGATGCTGACAATAAATTCAAAAACTTGTTTTGGATGGCTAAATGAGAGAGTAATCTTAAATTTGAAAATTTATATGCCAAAACGGCACTTGCCGTGGGTCAATTGCCTCCCATAAATTTTCAGTTCTTCGACGTGTGAAAAATTTCAGCAAAATCGGTCCAGAGGTGTGGGCTGTATCGTGTTTTTAAAGTAAGTTAAAAATTTCGAATATTTTAGTTTTTGTCAAAAAAGGCACTAAGAGTGAATACATCCTTAGAAGCACAATTTGAAGGCCTTTTCTATGGTGACGAGAAAAATGGGGATTTGCATCTAATATTTAAAAGCTGATGTACCAAAATGGCATTTCCGGTTGCACGATTGGCTCCAAAAGCTTTTCAGACCTACGTTGGGTTACGAGTTGCCAATGCCAGTAACAGTTTAGGCCATAACGTGGTTTTACTGTTATTACAAAATTTCGATTTTTCTACCCAAAGGGTACTAAATGCCAATCAATTTTGTCTTATTTAAAACCAGAATTTGAAGACCTTTCTGACGGTGTCAAAGAATCTTTCAAAAACTTGTTTTGGATGGTTAAATGAGAGAATAATTTTAAATTTGGAAATTGGTGTGCCAAAACGGCACTTTTCGTAAGTCGATTGAATCCAAAAAAAATGCAGCTCTTCGACGTGTAATATTGTGACCATGTGCAATATTTCAGCCAAATCGGTTCAGGGGCTTGGGCTGTACCGCGATTTTAAAATCCGATAAAAATGTCGAATTTGTTAGTTTTTGGTCAAAAGGGCACTGAGAGCGGAATTTGAAGGCTTTTCTTATGGTGACGCGAAAAATGGGGGTTTGCAGTCAAAATTTAAAAATGGATGGAAATGGATGGTTGCACGATTGGCTCCAAAACCTTTTCAGATCTAAGTTGAGTTATGAGATGCCTACGTACCAAATTTCAGCTAAAATCGGTCTAGTAGTTCTGACTTTGGTTACAAACTTACGAATGTACAGCTTAGAAATATGAATATGCCCACCCAGAGCTGAACATTTTGTTGGCCGCTTAGCGTTCGAACAGCAGGTAGGTTAGGGGTCTTTATTTTCTGTACGGTTTCTGTCGCCGCCTAGTCCATCCGACCAGGTGAATATTCAGCTAGGGGTGGGCATACATTCGTATTTCTAAGCTGTACGTACGTATACGAACGTACGTACGAACATACACACAGACACATTTTTAAAACCACTTTTTTGGGTTTCTGAGATCTCAAAACGTAAAGATCTGGTGTTATCTTAAATTAGAAAATTTTTGTGATTGCAGTAATCTCCCTTTTTTTAAGTGGTGAAGTGGAGCGGGGAGGTTAAAACGAAATACAGGGTGTCCCGTCTCAGAGTGCAGAAATTTCAGCCACAGATTCCTTGCATGAAAATAAAAGACCCGTATTTTTTTGTTTTACTAGATGGGCCCCCATTTCGTCACTAGGGCTCCTCAAAAGTGAGCCCCAAAAATCGAAAATGAATTCCCACGTCTTAACCATTCAACCGATTTTGTTGAAATTTTCCACAAGACCATTAAGAACGATGAAGATTTCAATAATGTAGCTGATGATGTCGTGGTGCCCACCACAGGCGCCCCCTTGGCCGCCCTCGACATTTTCGACCCATTAACGTAATCAAATTTCGTAATTAATTACACACCATCCGATGGTCGATTAAATTTAGAAACTATGTTACCTCTTACACTTTTTCTGTAAAATGCACCATTTCCGAGTAAAATTAAGGAATGTGGAGCCATACACGTGCTTATTGGCAGACTTTTCAAGATAGCTATAGCGCGATTAACGTCAAGGCTTTGTTAAAGTTTTAAATTATTGTCACTTTTGCACCACTGTGGCACTGTGTTTGTTTTTTTTTGTAAATATTATAATTGCAGCCAATTTTTCAAATTCGGAGTATACAGATATGCATTTAATTTATGGTGTATGGCTCCACATTTCTTAATTTTACTTGAAAATGGTGCATTTTACAGAAAAAGTGCAAGAGGTAGCGTAGTTTCTAAATTCAATGCATCATCGGATGGTGTGTAATTAAATAGAAAATTTAATTACGTCAACAAAGATATTGGGCCGAAAATGTCGAGGGCGGCCCCGGGGGCGCCTATGGTGGGCACCACGAAATCATCAGCTACATTATTAAAATCTTGTGGAAAATTTCAGCAAAATCGGTTGAATGGTTACGACGTGGGAATTAATTTTCAATTTTTGGGGCTCACTTTTGAGGAGCCCTAGTGACGAAATGGGGGCCCATATAGCGAAACAAAAAAATACGGGTCTTTTATTTTCATGCAAGGAATCTGTGGCTGAAATTTTTGCACTCTGAGACGGGACACCCTGTATATTTTGTGAGGCAACGGCATCAAAAACATAAAAGTTAGGTAGGTACCTACTTCTTGTGAATTTGAAGGGCACGCACATTTAGGTGTGTCGCCGAAATTACTATGGATGACTTTGATTGATCGGATCATACTTACCAACAATGCAAAACACACCGGTAAGGTAGGGTATACAAAATTCTGCTCGTGTATTTTTGCTGAACTGAAACGAGGATACTTTTATGGGTTATAAATTATTTGCAATCTAATTCACAGTCAACTTAGAGGACATGAAGAGATGATCGTAAAAACCTAGATAAATAAGAGAACAAAGAGAAGAGGGTGTGTACAAAGTTCGGACTTGATTACATCAAGCGGTCCTAAGGCGAGCTTTGAAACGGTTCATAATGGTGTCATTCGACAACGTCTTGATTTAAAGCTTCACTTCAGATGATGGCGCGGCGCCCTAGGCGTCCGGGGTCCGGATCTTCGCAAGTAGACATAAATTAGATACCTATACCTCTAGAGACTACAATTAATCCGATTGCAACCTGCCTACAAATTATTTTGAGCGTAATTTTTTTGTCAGGATAAGTTTAATAATAATCTATTACCTGCTGAAATAAAAAACTGCATCAAGAAATGTATAAACTTTTGTGTAATCTATACCTAGATTCCATTCAGTCTTGCTAGGATAAAATTGAAAAATCAAACTAACAGTTTACCTGTGGAGTTCGATTTAAATTGTACGAGGCTCCCCGTCCGAACAATAACTTATAACTTAGAGGCAGCCACGTTTACGTCGCTCTTAGACACGCGCTATATTAATGAATAACTAGAACTTTTTTGTGTTTGATAGTGTATCCCTGGTCGACCTGGATATTGACATTAAGTTTAAAGGTGCGCCTCAACGTGAACGACTGATATTAAAGAACACCACGACTGCCAGGTCTACTCATAGGGAAGGGGTGGGAGTTGTTCGTACGAGGAGCCTCGTACATACAATTTAAATCGAACTTCGTGTGAACGTTGGGAGTATCACGAAAGAGAGTTCACAAGTATTTACTTAATTAAGTATCTGTAGTGAACAAGAAATACAGTAAAAAATTGAACGGCAACAAGGATTACAATAATTAACGCGAAGAAATTAGTTTTCTAATTCCGTCCGTCATTAGGGTGGAGTTGTCTTTTCGCAACGGTCTGTTGTAGAAACGACGAAACGTTTCTGATTTGTTGGACCAGCCTGCCAATTTACGTATGACCTCTAAGGATACATTTGATCTGAACGCCTTTGAGGTTACAGTGTCGGGTGCAGTGAGCTGAAAAAATTGAATTGTCAATTCCCGCCTTGCCCAAGGGATTCTTAATCCACCTACTTATGGAATTGGTAGAAGCTCTTCTAAACTTTGTTGCAGGTGATGAACAGATGATCGTCTGAGCCTCTTAAGAGGGAGGTGGTCTCTATATATTTGGATAAAGTTTTTGCGACACACAATTAGTAGTCATTTTCAAAATATTTAAAGGACCAGCTCGGTTGCACTTTCGTGACGAAAGTCGTTGAACTTTGTGAGCCGTTGTGAGCACAAGCAATGTGGCTAGTTTCTGTGACTGATTTTCGAGTGACAGATGATTGTTTCCATATCTGAACATTATTAATTCCACAACTGTAGACGGGTCCCATACATGGTTATATTTGGGGCAAGGAGGCCTTGTGTGTTGAATACCGTTCATGAATCTTTTTACGTCTCTGTGTAGTGTTTACGTTGAAGTCGGGCGACATTATGAAAGTTAGGGCGACCTGTGCGAATTAAATGTACCGAAATCGCAACTTGTCTGTTGGAGCATGCCTTGATTGAAGGAATAGCAAAATTTGTGATGAAGTTGCATCGAAGTAATGGGTAGTGCCGCTGAGGCAAATTTTTCTTCATAACTTAAAGGTACCATTGTAATGTGAAAGGGTCGCCGCACTGATAGAATCGGTCATTGTGGATATTACTGGTTCGCGGATGTTTCGATGTCGGAAAGCTGCCCTGATAAAATCCCTGCCAGCGATTCTGCCATTGGATGGATCTTCCTGAAAGGAGAAGAAAGTAAATTAGAACATGGCCCTAAGATAATCGGTTCTCCAATTAAAAGTTTACGGAAAAGAGGGTACCGTGGCTGAAAGGGCCAGTTTCGTACCACATCAACTATTCCCTCAACTTTGTCATTTTTGATTTTCTTAAGACATGTCAGAATGAGCGAGAAGGGAGGGAACGCATAGAACAAAACTTCGGCCCATGGCCATCTGAACGCGTCCACCCCATGAGCGTTCGTGTTTCTATGCCAAATGTTCTAGTGTACAAAAAAGCGTACCTGATCGCCGCCGGGCAGGACGAGATTAATGTTGCAATGAGGCACGCAAAAAATCTGATTTTGCAAACAGCCTGTTCCTCCACGCGTTCAATGATTCGTATTTGGCGTTCTTTGCCCTCAGGGAGAGTAATTTGCATTGTCAAGCTGTTGAAAATGAACCCGAGGTAGAGACCAACTTGCAACTGTTTCTTGGAGCTTTTTTCCTCACTTATGATGAAACCTAAGGAATGTTATTATAAGCCCCTTCCGATTTCTAAATTTTGCGTACATACCGGCCATGTCTCACCAATGACGAGCAGGTCGTCTATGCCTATAGATACATGACACGAAATTTTCTTGGTTCGTAAGTATTTCACGATGGGTTTAGTGATTTTTGTAAAAGCTATCGGGGCAGAAGCCAAACCAAAGGGTAACACAGAAAATTCATAGACGACCTCCGAAAGAAATTTGTAAGTATTTTGTCTGGCACGATACGAATTGACTCCCTGCGGGATGACATTCGTTAATAGCACCTAATTCAAACAGAGCTTGGATTTTCCGGGAAAAATCAATTGCAGCTGAAGGCGAATGTCGAATGTCCTTGCTACTATAAGGTAATTTGTAGCCTTTAATCCATTACAGTATAGTGCTGTAATTTGCAATTTTTTGCCAATTATGGTAGAAATTTCCTAATCGGTTGCCTATAGGTACTTACTTATTGGTTTAAAGCAGGCCGGTAGGGTTTTTATTTGGTGAGATCTCGAGGATTGCCCGGTCGTTCTCGCCTCCCCCGCCTGCTTTCAGTTCCATTGGGTCTGTTGCTCGTGCGGTGCAGGCTATTTAGTATAAGGTCGCGCAGGAACACACTTTTTATACAATTGATTTCTTTAGCCAGGGATTCGAGAGATTTCTTCTTTTTAAATTACTCAGTTATGTTTTCGAACAACAAGTCTCTGAAGGGAAGCTTAGAAGCTACTTCCTTCGTTTCTTTCGGCAAGTACTCGAGTACTGCCACTGCTTCTCGCCTGACCATAGTAAGGGAGTAGGAGTCCGAGACTAATTTAGCAAAATTAGAAATCAAATTACCCAGCTCCTCCTTGAAATCTGAGAGAATTTTGTCATTTTAGTGTAAAATTTGTAAAGCTTCCGAAGTTGCACCTAAACTGATGCCACGCATTTCAGCCTTCCCAATCCCACTGAAATTTCAAAAAATGGAAGGTTACTGCAACCACTAAAATGTTTGAATTTGAGACAGGACTAAAAAGTGGTTCAAAAAAGCCGTCTGTATGTATATACGTACGTTCGTTCGTTTGTACATTTGTAAACGCTCTACAGGACAAATTACTCTACCGATTTGGCTGAAATTTGGTACATAGGGATCTCATAGCCTGAAATGCTATTTTGGCACATCAACTTTGAAAATTTCAATACTAACCCCCATTTGTGACGAAAGGTTTTCAAATTCTGCTTCCAAAACGGCTCCTACCTGTTAGGAATCTGTGCTGCACCTGCAACCACTAGATTAACCGTAATACACAATAATTATTATTAACAAGTTTTCACTGAAAAAAATGTAAGTTTTAAAACCGGCCTCTTCGTTCGGGCACTGCAATACCTACAACTCCCCAGGGCGACCAAACTAGATTTCTCTTCTCGAACCTGCTATATTGTCGAAAAAATGCAAAGAATTATTTAATTATTAAACATTGGCTATTTGGCGTAATTTCGAATTCCATCCACAGTAGGTACTTAGGTATACAATAGTATACGTAGTTTGTCCATAATTATTATTGTAAGAAAATGATTCTTTGCATAAAGCAAGTTTTCGCAATGAAACCGCTTCCTGATCCCAGATGTTCTACGATAGAATAAGTAATGGATTTATTATAACTATTATTGTTGGTTTAATGAGGTCGTAAAAAGACTTACCTTAAGCAAACAAACCCTTTCTTCCAAATATTGACAAACTAAATACTTTTTTCCAAAGCGTATGTGTGCTTTTTTTAGAAGTTGAAGCTTTATTACACATAACGTATTTGAGTCCTAAACGTGCCATGGGAAATGTATAAAACTGCAGCTAGTTCGGTGTGAAACAACAACTATCATAAAGGGAATGAATGATGAGGCGCTCAAAGCAAAAACGGTCGAATAAACAACAATTCAGACTCATTGGACTAAAGTGATGAAATTCAGACCCGGAGTTCTTTTTGGCGCCTCTATGACGTAGTTATAGGTGATGGAACGTTCAAAAACGTTGACGTTGAATGCAAAAATGCAATTATTGTTCACCGAGGGACTAAATCCTTAAACCAGTACTAGCACCTCCCAGCTATGCCGGGAATACAGTTTCGACACGGCACAGTACACCACGTGCCGCCACGTGACTTAGTAAAAGTGTGGGATATGAATTCATCCTTGTTTAATAAAAATAATTGGAAACACGTAGCACACGATATGTATATCACTGCGTTTAGAAAACGCAGAAAACAGTTAACAACAATGATCCCATCCAAACTCCATTGTTAATGTTGATTTACAATGTGACTAATGCGAATTTTTACATAATATACCTAAGAAAAAATTAGTTTAGCACCCTGACAAAAAAATGGCTCTCACACTGCCGCTGTATCCGTTAAAATATTCTGCTTTATAAAAAATATACATTAATTAGCTAATCTTGTCAATGTGTCTGATGAGTTGACAGCTGTCAAGAATATAAAGGTTCAGAGTTTCAGTTAATTACCACCAATCTTTAGAAAGATATGAATTTTTCTTTAAAATCGCGATTTTCAATTTTTTCGCGATAACTCAGGAATGCATAAAGGATAATTCTTTAGATTATTAATCACCTTGAGAAAACGCAACTTTTTCCTAATTTAAGCTACTCTCCATCTCTTATGGTTTCCGAGTTCCCAATGGTGGGTAACGAAAAATTCACCACCCGTATACCTAACCTAGGCACCAAATTTCAGCAAAATCGGTATAGTAGTTTAGTATGTAGCGTGTTTACAAACGTACGCACGTACATACACACTTGCACACAGACACATTTTCAAAACCACATTTTTTGGGTTCCTGTCGATCATTTTAAAACTTTTGATTTATCAAAATTTCTATCTGGCAAAAAAATATAATTATGGAAAGCCTGTTTGCATTTGCTTATGTGCGGATATGGTTGTTTAGGTGGTTAATAAAAGCTGATAAGTTTTAACCACCGTTTCGGGTTTTATTAAGAAAATCAAATTGTTACTTAATACTGTAAGGTTCTGAGGTCTAGATATACATAGATCTGCTGTCGAGTCTGGTGTTGTCTGGAATTCGAAAATTTTAGTGATTGCAGTAACCTCCCACTGTTAACCTCCCCAAAAATTAAAAAAAAATGGGAGGTTACTGGAATCACTAAAATTTTCGAATTCGAGCCCAGCGGGCACACGGACGTTGAAAAAACGTTTAAAAAAAACCAGATTGGTACGTTAAAATGACGTTGAAGTGTCCGCGAAATCAACGTGATTTTCAACGTCTTCTCGTTAATTGTACGTCAGAAAATCAACGGCCCTTTAACGTAAACTTTTACATTATTTTTTAACGTCAACAGATAAACGTTAAAAAATTACAAAATACATGTCATTTTTCCAACATGTTTAAAGATCGTTTAAAATTTGACGTGTTTTTAACGTGTTTTTCGGTACCGAAAATAGGTGACCACTGACCAGACAATGTTAACGTCTTTTCTACGTAAATTTCCAGGATACTTCAACGTCATTTTGACGTTGACGATTCGACTAAAATTCAACGTGTGCGCTCGAAGATAATTGACAATTACTCCCCTCGACCAAACATTCAGAAAATTATCCACATCTCATCTCAACGTCGACGCTGAGAGAGAAGAGCTGTAGGTACTGTGAGTAAGTGACTACCATCAATTCCAGTTTATCCTGTGGATAATGTTTTGGAGTGATTTTACAAATGTTGTCTAGAGCTCTTATACACGGTTTGCTAAGTAATAGCGGCTCATTTCAACTATCAACGCCACCTACACTCCCTCAATGCAACTACACAGGAAAGTCAACTTTAAGTCGGAATTTCAACGTCATTTCAGAAACGACAAAGAAACTTTAACTTACAACGTTTTTATAACGTCCAAAATTATACATATATTTAACGTTGAACGGCATCAGTGGTTACACCCTTTCGATACGTCTTTAAGTCGTCTAAATAAAAACTGAAATATGACGTTACAAATAAAACGTGCAAATGTGTCCGCTATAATTATAAATATCCCAATTTCGTCATTTCAGACACGACTAAAACACATTCATATTACAACGTGTATATAACCTCCAAAACTACACACTTATTAAACGTTGAACGCCATGGGTATATTTCGACACGTTTTTAAGTCGTATGTATTATGTATAGAAACTCAAATATAACTGTTGGAAACAGGTAATCTTCACTACCCGTGAGCTCCGTTTCCCAAATATAAGAGATTCTTAGATATTTATTTGTTTATTTTTAAAAAGGACTGTCAAAAATATATTCTCTCTCAAAAAACTCTGTCAAATCTAACAACCGTAACACCAGTACATACTCCCACCTAATTTGGTGCAAAGTACATGACCAAATTACTCCTCTGATTTAAAGAATCTCCGATGGCAGTCCATTATTCATTGAAACCTGATGGCTTCTCTTCAAAGCTTGTGGTTCTTCCAACCTAGTGCCTCCAGCTTCCAATTTATACAAACGTTGTACTGGCCTTAGATATCTCCCTCCATCGGAGGTGCGTACCCACGCTATGCGAACTACTCCATCACGGCCAACAACCAATTCTTCAATTATCCCCATCGGCCAATCAATTCGTCTTTTCAAGTCATTTCCGATTAAGACGACATCTCCAATTTTGCAATCCTCACATTTCATTTCTTTATTCCGTTGAATAAGAACCCCTAAGTATTCGCTTCTAAATCGCGCTCTCAACTCCTTCCTCAATTGAACCATTCCACAATAAGCTTTCTTTAACTGTTCACCATCAATGCAATTCAATTCCGGCAAATGAGTTTCAGTATTCTGTTGTAGAAATTTAGAAGGGGTCAATGGAATTAAATCCGTCGTATCTTCCGTCACGTATGTTAAAGGTCGATCGTTCATGATTGCTTCCGCTTCACATAGACAAGTCTCCATCTGAACATAATTGAGTTTTCCATGTCCCAACATTCTTTTCAGGATATCCTTCAGAATTCGCACCAAACGTTCGTAAAAACCGTCCCACCAAGCGGCTAACGGAGGATTAAATTTCCAATTAATCTGTTTCTGTTGAGTTTTCAATTCGACCTCCTTCCAATCAATGCTTGTGAATAAATTTTCGGCACCAACAAAATTTGTTCCATTGTCACTGTAGACAACCCTCGGCCTTCCACGGCGACTAACAAACCTCGAAAACGCTAGCAAGAAATCCTCTGTACTCAAAGTTTTGACTAACTCCAAATGGACCCCACGATATACAGCACAAGTAAACAAAACGATCCAGATTTTTGTATTACCTTTTAAAAACAACGGCCCAGCAAGGTCAACTCCAATAATTTCAAAAGCGTAGGCGTCCATAACTCGATCTTCCGGTAACGAAGTTTCTGGTGTCTCGATATGTTTTGAGCTAAATCTTCTACAAATTACACAGGAATTCACAATTTTTCTGACAGCTCTGCGACCTTGAAGAATCCAATACTTTTCACGCAGTTTACTCAACAAAAATTGTGTCCCTGCATGTCCATATACGTCTCATGATAGTATCTTATAAGCTGGTCCACTGATGGGTGCTTATTCGGCAGCAGTATTGGAAACTTAAAATCAAGTTTATCTTTCCGATTTGTAAGTTTGGTTTTCACACGAATAAGTCCATCTTCACACATCGTACCAATATCCCTCACCTTCAGAATCTCAGAATTCTGAACAAGTTTCCACATCTTCAATTCAGAACCTTGGACCTCTTCCATCAATAACATTCCTGTTGTTGGACTTCTCCTCTTCAAACATTTTGCAAGAAATCTGTTGATCCAAGCCAATACCCGAACATTCTTAGCAAAGCTAGAGAATTGGATGAAATCGAAGTCTGGTCTTTCCCCATTCATCATTGTTTGAACTCTAGTTCCTTTTCTCCCCAGATTTACCGCTTCTTCATCCACTTTTATTGGTACCGAAGGCCATTGGTCTTCTGATTTTAGTAGCCAATCCGGTCCCTCCCACCATTTTGACACTAATAACTCCTTTGCGCTGCATCCACGGGAAGGTAAATCTGCTGGATTTTTATGTCCAGGTACATGTCTCCAATAGTTTGATCCAATTAATTCCAAAATTCCTTTACACGATTGCCCACAAAAGTACCCCATTCATCGTTCCGTTTGATCCATGATAAAACAGTTGACGAATCAGTCCAACAAATAACAGGTACATTTTGAATTTCTAAACCAGATTTCACGTTAGACAATAATCTTGCTCCTATGGCACAAGCGAGTAATTCTAGACGTGGAACTGAAGTTTTTTTTATCGGAACTACTCTTGATTTCGCTTGAACAAGTCGAACTTCTACTGTATGTTCCATTCCAGTTCTCAAAAATACGACTGCTGCATAAGCACTCTCGCTGGCATCACAGAACATATGCAGCTGGGGAAATTCCATTTCATTAGCTAGACATCTTGGAATCCAAATTTTGTTCAAATAACTCAATTGTTTACGCCAAACCACGAACGCTTCTTTTAATTTCTCTGGAGCTTCTTCGTTCCAACCAATTTTACTAGTCCAAGCCTTTTGTAACAGAATTTTTGGTAAAACCATTACGGGACAAGTAAATCCAATTGGGTCATACACCTTCTGAACACTTGACAAGATTTCTCTTTTGGTTATCATTTCTGGTGGTTTCCAATCAATAACTTCACATGCAATACTATCCAATTTCTTATTCCATTTTAGCCCCAAAACTGTTGTTAACTCTTCGGATAAGGGGATGGTCCCTTCAGTTTCCAAATCGTTTTCGACAGATAATTCGATTTTGGATTCTTGAAAGCCATATTCCCACTGTCGCAGTTCGAACTTCGCTTCATTCATTATTCTGGTTGCTTCTTTCCTGAAATTCATGTAATCTTCAATTGAATTTACCGAAGTGGTACAATTATCCACATATAAAGACTTCAATAATTTAGTTGCACATTCTTTATCCTTATCTTCTACATGAATTAAATGATGTTCTAATACTGCCGCCAATAGATAAGGACTACAATTAACTCCAAAAACCACTCTTTTATGTCTCAAAACTTGGATTTCTCCTCCACTTTTCTCCCACCATAGAAATCTCAAAAAATCACGATCTTGCTCTTGAACCTCGATCATCTGAAATGCCTTCCTTATGTCTGCAATTACACCAACTGGCTTTTCTCGGAACTTCAATAATACATTAGGAATCAATTCTAGAAGATTAGGTCCTTTATATAAACAATCGTTTAAAGAAGGATTCCTTTGTGACTTGCACGAAGCATCAAACACTGGTCTAATAGGTGTTGTTTTGCTCTCCAATTTGATTACAGCACGGTGTGGTAAATAAAACCTTCCATCACTCTCTACCTGATTCTCAACTTTCTCAATAATTCCTTCTTGGATCCAATCGTCGAAAACCTTGTCGTAAGCTTCAAACATATTAGTAGAACTAAGCTTCTTGGTTGTATTTTGTAACCTTATTTCTGCTACCCTCCGGTTACTAGGCAAAGACTTCATAGAATCAATCCACGGTAAAGTAACGGAATATCGACCATCGTCTTTTCTCTTCAGAGTCTCTCTAAACATATTTTTCGCAATTTCATTTTCTTCTCCCTTACTCATCATTTCAGATGGATCCTTGATTCCAATGGTTTCTAAATTCCATAAATCTGACAATGATAAGGCATTAAAACACATTAAAGTGGCCTCTTTACTGCAAGATTCTTCACGCTTAGGCAGCTCTCCCGTCAAAGTCCAACCCAATTTAGTCTCAATTGCAAATAGTCCGCTTTTTAGTTTAAACATGTTTCCAGATAGCAATTTTGCATAACTATCTGCTCCAATTAATACTTCCACTTCTGGTCGTTCAGTCCCAATGTCAGAAATCCACACTCTTTTCTTACATAGCTCCTTCAACCAAGGCCCTTTTCTTATTCTTGGAATTGGGCTACAAATCTTCTCGTAATCCATTACTTCTAGAGAAATGCCAAAATTTCCATTCATGCTTTCTAATTCAACATCATACGTCTTGTGAGATCTGGAATCTACACCTCCTCCAAACAATTCATGAATGATTTTAACTTCGGAATTTGCTATAAGTCCGAGTTCTTGAGCTGTTGATTTTAATATGTATGATCGATGAGATCCATTGTCCATCAAAGCTCGAACAATCTTGCATTTTTTTCCGTTCTTGATTTTAACCATAATGCTTTGTAGTATTACTTCATTAGAGCGATTTAATCCCGTTAAAACCGTCTCTGCTGCAACTGTCTCTGATTCCGGTTTCCTAGAATTTTCATCACGATTCTTGCACATGACAGCATAATGGTTTCCTTTACAGTTCACACATTGGATCCTTGATCGACAGAACCTAGAACTGTGTCCAGGTTTCAGGCAGGTAAAACAACATCTCTTTATTTTCAATTTATCCCACCTCTCTTCGTCACTCAATTCCTTGGCAGTAAAGCAGTCTGGACTTGAATGGCCTTTTCCATCACAGAAGGCACATGCAAGAGGAACTTTTCCAGAATAAAGAGCGGCTGCCGTAATTACTGATGTCTCGTCCGTCTCGTAATGTTTCGCCTTTGGTTTCTTATTAGATTCGCCTTCTCCACCAAATCCAGTTCGAACAAAATCTAAACGCTGGGAAGCTTTTACTTCCATTTCCAAAAATTTCATCAGATTCTTCAACCGATCTGTTATAGGTTCTTCTCTTCCATAACCCGATAAAGAATTCCGCTGCCAAACAACAATAACATCTTCTGGTAGACTAGATTCTACCAGAGGATACAAAAATGGCCCATTATCTTCAATCTTAATACCCAAGGATTCCAACGCTCGTAAATTGGATTCCAATTCATCATAAATCGTGCAAACCGTTTTCTTACTTTGAGCTTTTGCTGTTGAAATAACCATTTTCAACAATTTTCTAACATAAACTTCCACCAAAATCGTTTTATCTCCAAAACGATTCTGTAACGATCGGACGACGTTCTCATAGTTTTCTTCGGTTTGTGGATAACTACTAACAAGTCTTTCAGCCTGCGACCCGGAAACCATACATTGACTTAAGTATTGGAACTTTTCACTTTTTCCCAATTCACCATCTTCATGTATCTTCCTAAATTGGGACCACCATGGTAACCACTCAGTAAATTCTCCACTGAATTTCTTAAGTTCAATTTTAGGTAAATTATACTTCATCTGGTTGTTGTCACGAACAGATTTAAGACTTACAGTTTCTGATTGTTGACCTAATTCACGAACTGCTCTAGGTTTTAATAATTTTCGGATTCGCACTTTGACTTCTACTAAAAACATGTGAAAGTCTATAGCCTCCTTCATTTCTCTTGCTACAACTCCGTCGTCTTCGACTGTATTCATTAAATACTCCAAAATTCTCCCATTTTGTTGAGCGAGATCTTCATCCATCTCCTCACACACCACAAGTTTAGCCTCCAAATAATCAGGGTATTCAGGAGTAACCTCCTTTTCCTTCAACTCCTCATCCATTTCCTTCACCATCTCCTTAATTCGATCACGAAACAGCTTCCTTGCTTGTACCTATTATGTTTTCGGACATCTTGAAGGATTTTCTTACAGCAAAATAATAAATATCTCGAACTCAAGTCGCTTTAAGATCACGTCGGGGTCACCAAATGTTGGAAACAGGTAATCTTCACTACCCGTGAGCTCCGTTTCCCAAATATAAGAGATTCTTAGATATTTATTTGTTTATTTTTAAAAAGGACTGTCAAAAATATATTCTCTCTCAAAAAACTCTGTCAAATCTAACAACCGTAACACCAGTACAATAACGTTTTAAATTCAATGTTTGTTCGACGTGTCCGTTGGTTATAGAAATATTCCACTTTAAGTCGTGATTTGAACGTTACTTTAAACACGACTAAAGAAGGTTAATATTGTAACGTACTTATAACGTTCAAAATTACACACATATTTAATGTTGAAGTGCAGCACCATTTTGACACGACCTAAAGTCGTCCATAAAAAGACTAAAGTATAACGTTGCAGATGAAACGTTTATTCAACTTGCAAAAGTGTCCTTTGGTTAGAAATAGTCCACTTTAAGTCGTGGTTTGAACGTAACTTTAAACACGACTAAAGTACGCTTAGATTGTAACGTACTTACAACGTTCAAAATTACACTCATATTTAATGGTGACCTGCAGCACCATTTTGACACGTTTTCAAGTCGTGATTAAAAAGACTAAAGTTTAACGTTGCAGATGAAACGCTTATTCAACGTGCAAAAGTGTCCGTTGGTCAGAAATATTCCACTTTAAGTCGTGATTTGAACGTTACTTCAAACACGACTAAAGAACGCTAATATTGTAACGTAGTTATAATGTTCAAAATGACACATACACATATAGTTTGACGCATTATGCACGTGTTTTATATGTGATCAAATAGACGTCATTTTAACGAACGAATATCTACCTTTAAAAGACGTCATAATCACAAAATGTCCAATACCATAACGTGATTTTGAAGTCAAAAAAAAGACGTGTCTGATTTCACCAAAATTTCAACGTCACCTTTCCAACCAGTAACGTGAAATCAACCACCTCAACGTGATTTTAACGTTGAAAAAGCGTATGTGTGCCCGCTGGGAGATAACACCATCTACACGTTTTGGAGACTCAAAAACTCAAAAAAGTGGTTTTTGAAATGTGTCTGTGTGAATGTGCGTACGTACGTACGTACGTGCGTACGTTTGTAAACACGCCACACCCAAACCTACCAGACCGATTTGGCTGAAATTTGGTCACCGTAAGAAAGGCCTTCAGATTCTGCTGCCAAGGGTGTATCATTCTTAATGCCCTTTTCAGCTAAAGCTAAAGAAAAAAAATTTTTAACGGATTTCTGGGGGGCATTTCACACGCCAAGAATTTGTACACCACTGCCGAATTTTCAGGGCACTGCTGCAAATTTGTACACTACTGCCGACTGTGAAGTTCCTGATAGCCTAAAAATTCATAGACCACTGTCGAATTTGCTCAATTTTTGCAGCCACTGCCTAACATTTCCCACTAACACTGCCGAAAATTTGTACACCACTGCCGACTGTGAAATGTCCCCCGCGGATTTCAAAATCGCGGTGCAGCCCAAGGCCCTGAACCGATTTGGCTGAAATTTTGCACATAGAGATTTTTGGATTCAATGTGTCTATTTTCAAATTTAAACTATTCTATTTAGCCATCGAAAACTAATTTTTAAAAGATTTATTGTCACCATCAGAAAGGTTATCAAATTCTGGTTTTATAAAATTCATTCGCATTTAGTAGGACCCTTTGTAAAAAAATCGAAATTTTGTAGTAACATTAAAAATACGTTATAGCTCAAACTACTGAATCGATTTGGCTGAAATTTAGGCCTATCAACTTTAAAATTTAAAACAAGACACGGAAATCAAAAACCCACGCAATGGGGAGGTTCCAGCCGCTTCTCTGCTACCCTTTTTTTAAATTTCATGGGGTTGGGGAGGTTAAAATGAAATATATACGTGAACACTGGACTACGTACACTCAACCGCGTTAGTAAGAAGCGGGTGAGATAAAGAGGGAAATACGATTAGAATGCGCGTGTCTGCTATTTCTGTCGCCATCAGCTCGCTTATTATTAATGCTGTTGGGTGTACATATATCATCAATTATTTATATTTAATGCGAAGATTGATTCATCTTTATGTGCTGTTATCCACCTGCTATGTACAAAACGGTCGAATGCACATAATTATTAGAGCATCAGCGCTCAGACTATAATACGAGTAATTTGTCAAGAGGATCTAAACACAAGCACAACCAATTTGTTGCAGCTATGTTAGGTACACGTATATATTTGCGAATGGATGAGCTGCAATCTCAGTATTTCAATAATGATTGTTATAGCAAAACAACAAATCCTGAACAACCAATTGCACAATTAATGCTGTGTCTATAATGGTTCAATCATATAGGCAGCGTTAGTGTCGAAGCGTTCACTTACTGTGACACCGTTGATTATTTCGATCATTTCGTATCAGGCTGGGTAATTTTTCGATGCTCACCATTGAGACCTTTCTAAACGGTAAATGGTCCGTCGTCGGTTAAATTAGAGAACAGTTGCGCTATTTCTTGGCGATTAAGAATCTGAAGAGAATTTCCCGATATTTTGATTCGTTCCTGAGTTATTACAAAAAATCTGAAAATCGCTAATTTAAAAAAAAATATATCTTCCTCACGATTGATGTTATTTAAATGAACCTTGTAACTTTTATGTTTGACAGCTGTCAATTGACTGGAATTGACAGAAATTTTCCAGGCCTTCTAGATTTTGAATAAAGACAGTCAACTTTTCTCTTTCTTATGGACGCCATATTGAGTTTTAACACCGCCGGACATAGGTACAGGAAAATTAGCTTCTCAAAAATGTAAGCAACATTGACGTTTTTGAAAAAAATATGTGAAAGCCTCGCCTCAGTCACATGACCGCAAGACATTATTTATTACCGTCGAGTTCAATTGTTTTCACATGTTATAAGAGATTGAAGAAGTCGGCGTACTTTTTTGTTTTTCCTCAAGTTTAGGCTGATTTTACAAAGTATTCATAACAAAAACCAATTTTTTTGTGAATTTGATGGTGTCAAAATTCAATACGGCGGTCATAAAAGGATCAAAAGTTGACTCTCGTTATTCAAAATGTAGAAGAAAATTTCTCTCGATGCCATTCAATTGACAGCTGTCAAAAATATAAGAGTTTCAAGTTTCATTTAAATAACAGCAAACGTTAGGAATATAATAGTTTTCTTTAAATTGGCAATTTTCAGATTTTTAATGATAACTCAGGAACGAATCAAAATGTCGGGAAATTCTCTTCAGAATCTTAATCACCACGAAATATCCCAACTTTTCTCCAATTTAAACTACTCTCTATCTATTATATTATGATTTCCGAGATACTAATGGTGAGCAACGAAAAAGTACCCACCCCGTATATTGTGGTATCGGCCACTTAGGTGCCATCTTCAGCACCACCATAAACGATAATGATCTAGGTACGGGAATTGTAACCCTCGGTGTTCTACATTTTCTATTTTTTGCCACATTTTTTGATGTCTGGTTTACTTATACTAGGTGTATCATCGACACGTGACCATAGGCATATAGGTAACACGGAAAATTGAATTAATATTTATATTATGTTATTAGGACTAAAAGTGATACTTTGTGGGGGGGGCAAAGCTGGATGTTTCTCTGACGAACGAAGTTAATGCGTAAACCAAATCGAAATATGAAAAAAGATTTTTGCAGAAACCGAACGATTTTCAAGGCCACTTGAGTTTTATGACGATTGGTTGTTGTCTGACCAATCCCCAAGCACCTAAAATAAGCCTTAAAAACAAGTAGTATCTATAGAAACCATCTGTCGTAGTATGCTGCGGGGTTCGAAAGTCCGATTTTTTAGCTTTAATTTAAGACCAGGATCATTCACTTGGGTTAAGCAATGGCTAGCTGACTTATTCCCAAAAATATTTTGTCCGGCTATTTGGGACACCCGATATACAGGGTGAGTCTGAACGACACCACATCCTTCATACCACAGAATCTACTGTTCAAATGATGAGGTTTGGTGCAAAAATTTTAGGTCAATTGGCTGATGCGCGGGAAAAGGGGTACAAGTCCAAAATGCAGATTTTCGAGAAACTCATGTTAAAGGTTTTGCAATGGTGCGAAATTTGCTTAGATTATTATTCCCATTGTCACTAAACGAAACTACAATCATGTTAGAAACCGGAACGACTTCTATCCCTTTGCCCTAAAGTAGAAAATTATATATTTGAAATGATGTGACGGACTTAGCTCACTTGTCGCATTTTTGGACTTATACCCTCTTGATATATATACCCTCTTGATGTTATAAGCCGCCAAAATTCTTATTAACTTCTACGTTCAAGGCGGAACAGTATATAAAATCGATCAAAAATTCGAAATTGAACTGACATCAAATCTTTACGTTTCGGGGTCCCAGGAACCCAAAAAACCTATTTTTGAAAAATGTGTGTCTGTGGACACGCTACAGCCGAAACTACTGAACTGATTTTGATGAAATTTGGCACACATATTCAGTGGGAGATTTGTAGGTGCTGATTAGAATCTGGGCTACACCGGCTCACGGAAAGTGCCTTAAAAATTTAAATACAAACCCCCATTTTTCGCATTACCATATGAATGCTCTTCAAATTCTGCTTCTAAAAATGTATTCACACTTGGGCCCTTTTGACCAAAAAATGGTGCCGTGAAAAAAAAACTATGCATAAATGTATATTTTTATTACCGGATTTAATAACTGATTTTTTTTCAAGCCGAAAACCTTAGTGCCATTTTTTCGAAAAATGTCATTTTAGTGGCAATTTATTTTATTGTCTGTGCGGGAGAGGAGCTGATTAGATTTTGAAGCCGATCAGTCAACCCGAAGTGCCCTTTTGGCATAGCAACTTTCTTATTTTAAATATTTAAAAATTTAATAAATGCTGCTGTTATTAATCCAATGCAGTGCGGCGTAGAAGTTCCTGCCGTCTCCGAGACCGCCTTTTTTTTAGTTGTTTTTATTTAATATCTTCCGAATGGTGTACCGCAGGATTCTGAAATTTTGTACAGTATTGTTGCAGACCAAGAGGCAATTCATGATGGTACTTCAAATATTATCCAAAATTCGGATCCCTGTTATACAGGATGTTATTTGTTCTTGAACTTTTTTATGTTTTTAAATGTTGGTAATTTGTCTATGCGGTGTCATTCTTCGATCAATTTTAAAGCTTTTTTGGCTCTTAAATTTTTTTGAAAAAACTCACAATTTACCAGCAAAATTGTAAAAACCGATAACATGCTTCAAGGAATCACCATAAAACCAATGGTAAAATTTCACTTAAAAAAATGCAGCAGAGAAGCGGCTGGAACCTCCCCATCGCGTGGATCTTTGTATTCTGTATAGATAGTAGTCAATTCCACAGAATTTTTTTTATGCTTATTGTCTGTGACTAATTTCGCAATTTTCTGACAAATACCGACATCACCCATCACATTTGACAATATGTTCCTTTTAAGGTTAACAGTTTGCCACCCTTTTGACAATAACTGATACTTTATGTCATCCACTGTCAGCCTGCTCCCTTTTAATGAAAAATATTTTTTTCTCTATTTTCCACTGAAATAGCAGAAACTGTGAATACATTTTTAGAACGAGAGTTTGATCGTCTTTCTAATGGCGACATAAAAAGGAGACCTTTGTATTTAAAATTTAAAGTTGATTTGCCTAAATGGCACTTCCCGTGGACCAATTGCTTCCAAAAGCCTTTCAGGTCTTCAACGGGTCACCCAATCTCCATGTACCAAATTTCAGCCAAATCGATTCGCTAATTTGGGCTATAATGTATTTTTAGTGTTATTATGAAATTTCGATTTTTTGACCCAAAGAGCACTAAATGCGAACGAATTTTGTCTTACTTAAAACCAGAATTTGAAGACCTTTCTGATGGTGACAATAAATGTTTTAAAAACTTGTTTTGGATGGTTAAATGAGTGAATAATTTTAAAGTTACAAATTGGTGTGCCAAAACGGCAGTTTCCGTGGGCCGATTGATTCCAAAATTTGTTCAGCTCTTCGACGTGCAATACAATCCCCATGTGCAAAATTTCAGCGAAATCGATTCAGGGGCTTGGGCTGTACCGCGATTTTAAAGTCGGATAAAAATAATTTTTTTTTCAATTTTTGATCAAAAGGGCACTAAAAATTAATACATTTTTAGAAGCAGAATTTGAAGGCCTTTTCTATCGTGAGGTGAAAAATGGGGGTTTGCATTTAAAATTTAAAGGTTGATGTGCCAAAATGGCATTTCTAGTTTCACGATTGGCTCCAAAAGCTTTTCAGATCTAAGTTGGGTTATCACACGTACCAAATTTCAGCTAAATCTGTCGAGTAGTTTGGGCTGTTGCGTGTTTACGAACGTACGTACGAACGTACGAACGTACGAACGTACGTACATACATACAGACACATTTTAAAAACCACTTTTTTGGGCTCCTGAGACCTCAAAACGTATAGATCCGGTCTTATCTCGAATTCGAAAATTTTAGTGATTGCAGTAACCTCCCTTTTTTTTAAATGGTGAAGTGGAGTGGGGAGGTTAAAAAGTGAAATTACCACCCAAGTCTTTCTTCAGTTATGAACATGAATTCATAGGACACCGTTGTCGAAAAATGGCTTCCTTGCTTAAAAGCAATCGAAATATGACGCGTATCAACGCATATTTGATTTTTAGTGCAATTTAAGGCGTTATAGCGATTGTCATTTCTCCGGTTTTTTCAATTTTTCTGGTGAATGGTGAGTTTTTTCAAAGAAAATTAAGAGCGAAAAAAGCTTTAAAATTGATCGAAGAATAACACCGCATAGATAAATTAGCAACATTTAAAAACATAAAAAAGTTCAAGAACAAATAACATTAGGACCATCCTGTATAACAGGGATTCGATTTTTAGATAATGTCTGAAGTACCATCAGGACTTGCCTCTTGGTTTGCAACAATACTGTACAAAATTTCAGAATCTTGCGATACACCATTCGGAAGATATTAAATAAAAACTATTAAAAATGAAGAACTTTGGCGGCTTATAACATCAACAGGAATGACAATTGACCTAAAAATTTTTGCACCAAACCTCATCATTTGAACAGTAGATTATGTGGTATGAAGGATGTGGTGTCGTTCAGACTCACCCTGTATTCTAGCATCTTATGGGCCCTCGCTAAGATGGATAAGCATTCTAAATCTGAAATTGAAAAACAAGTTTACGCAGTACAAAATTTTATTTGGTTACATAAATTCGCATTTCTTTGTCTTTATCCCTTATATTCACAGGGTACACAATTTTCATCCGTTTCCACTTTTTCTTTACAACTTTCGCTGTTGAAAACCTTACAGTAAGCTTTCTTTGTAGAATTATTAACAGCAATAGGAACTCCGACAAGAGCAGCGAATGTTCCAGTCACAACTTTGTTCCATTTCTGTTTAATTTCATACATTCCGCTTTCCGAGTCAATAGGAAATTTATCACAACAATAAGGATCTCTCCCATACATCTGAAACAAATACATAATTCATTTTAGATTTGAAAGCCCGTATGTAGGTAGGGGTAAGAGTTTTTCATTGCTTCATTCAGTAGCCGGCACATTTTTTGTAAATAGATGTTTAACCCTACCTTTCCAAGCATGTAATTGCAAATTGAACATTTTTTCTTTGCCGTAATGGAAAACAACTTAGAACAGAGTTTGGTGCCGTAGCTCGTAGAAATATCACTGCACTGCTGACGGATTGCAAACTTGCAGAGGCAGTTGTTGCGGAAGCTGTATGGGAATAGTTTGTTGTTCATCTCTGTCTGTACTCTGTGTTTTCTTGCTCCGTCACTTTAGTAGTCATAACTTCACGTTCCAGACAAAAGCGCAAACACATACACAAAGACAACTTTCAACTTACTTTAAATAGTTCTGACTCGGCTTGACATGCAGGAGATACAGGCTTTTCTGTAATGGGTTCGACAAGCTTTGGTAAAATTACATCGCATACGCTTTTGTACAATTCCCCTGTTGTTGCGGAGTCCCCCCAGATTCCCATGTCATACGTGATGTACATAGTTCCCGCCACCAGCAAACCTTTCAACCCAAAACCAGCGAGCTTCATAATTCTCTGAATCAAGGTTAACGGTGGAGGCCGTGGAGGGCAAGGACATGGTGGAGGCGCACAAATTTTCTTTAATTCCGCTGCGGTACATATTCGTATTCGCCTAATCCGAGGGCTTGTGATGGCTGCAAATCAAGGCAAATGATTAATTATTAAAGCAGTAAAAATTAAATTGTAATTTGATTCTAAAAGGGTGAAATTTCTCAAGAGTAAAAGTATTGGGGTACAAAATTTTAAGTGTCTTATTACGCATGAAGAGATACAATTATTCATAATTATGCCTGAATTTTCCAAGTTAGTGAGTAAATGAATCCTTACGGGGTACATAAGTTCTTAGCTTCGGTTTGTTGTCTTCCCCTTTCTGCTTCTCGTACACTAACAAGTTTGTTTTCCTGGTGCATGTCTGTCTTGCCAAATTACGAGATCGCTCATCACAGCTACCTGATTTACTCATTCTGTTGATGTTTTAATTAATTCACGTTAAAATTTTGGGTTCACAATTTCGTGTTATTATCAAACTGACATTTTGTTTATTCTTTTTTGACAGTTCGGAAACAAAACAAACCGACGCAGCATCACTGGCGAACAAATTATCGTTTTATTTCATTACATTCAAATAAACTTAAAGCAGAGGCGGACGAAATTGATTCGAACTCTGAAAGATTGCTTTCCACTGAGATGGAACGGGAAATCAAGGTTTCAAGGAAACTGAATGTAGGTATATTTTGTAAACCCATTTTTTTGGAAAATTTGATTTGTCTTCCATTTGCACAAATATAAATTGCAATAATCAGAATTCAACGCAAAGAAAGTCCCGCGTGTATTGTGTAATTCAGGATTTTTGATATTTTAGCAATTATACAATTATGTAAAGCAGGACCATTGTTTCCGTTTCTTAACATTAACGGAAGCGTGAGCAGTACAACAAAAATACACACACATACTTCCGCACACTGCCCCCGTGGCCCTCAAACTGTACTACATTTTGAGTTTTAAAGGCTTTGTACATATTAACCTCCCCAATCCAACCACAATTTAAAAAAATGGTAGGTTGCTGCAATCAATAAAATTTTCGAATTCGAGATAAGACCGGATCTATACCTTTTGAGGTCTCAGGAATCCAGAAAAGTGGTTTTTAAAATGTGTCTGTGTGTATGTACGTACGTTCGTACGTTCGTTTGTAAACGCTCTACAGCCCAAACTACTGGAGCGATTTGGCTGAAATTTGGCATCTCATAGCCTAACTTAGTCCTCCCGCGCACTAAGCGGCTGGCAGAGCGACCCAGGTCGTCCGGCGGCTAAAAACAACGTAAATTCCGCGCGCGGCCTGACGGCCAAGTGCGCGGCACCCCATTAAACCCCGTGGAACTCGACGGCCGCGGGCGGTCAGGGCCGCGCTGCCAGCCGCTTAGTGCGCGGGAGGCCTTAGATCTGAAAAGCTTTTGGAGCCAATCGTGCAATCGAAAATGCCATTTTGGCACATCAACTTTTAAATTTTAAATGCAAATCCCCATTTTGCGGGTCACCATAAGAAAGGCCTTCAAATTCTGCTTCTAAAGATGGATTCACCTTAGTCCCCTTTTGACAGAAAGTTCAAAATTCGAGATTTTTTAAGGAACTTTTAAAACACGATACAGCCCAAATCCCTGAAACGATTTTGTAGGTTGTATTACCCGTTGAAGAGCTGAAAAGATTTTAGAAGCAATCGGCCCACGACAAGTGCATTTTTTGCACAACAATTTTCAAAATTTTAAGTTGTACTCTTATTTAACAATCCAGAACAAATTTTTGAAAAATTTATATTAGCACCATCAAAAAGATCTTCAAATTCTGATTTTAAGTAAAGCTCATTCGCACTTAGTGCCCTTTGAGTAAAAAAATTAGCAATAACAACAAAAACACATTATAGCCCAAACGACTGAATCAATTTGGCTGAAATTTGGTTCATGGAGATTGGGTGAGTTAAGGCTTTTTCGAAGCAATTGGTCCACGGGAAGTGTCCTTTTGCCATATCAACTTTAAATTTTAAGTACAAGGCCTCCTTTTTTATGTCGCAATTTCTGCCATTTCAGCGGAAAATAGAGAAAAAATTCTTTCTCATTAAACGGGAGCGGGTTGACAGTGGATGATGTAAAGTGACAGTTATTGTCAAAAAAATTGGCAAAATATTAACCTTGAAAGGAACATGTTGTCAAATATGATGGGTGATGTCCGAAGTGATGTCGTTATTTTATCAGACAATTCCGAAATTAATTACAGACGAGAAGTCTAAAGTTTTTCTGTCGAATTGACTACTATCTATAATCCATATTTTTTTGACCTGACTAACTAACTGGGCATTTTGATTTCTGAAATTGGAATCATGTTTTTTCTTTTTAGTTTAATTTCAGGCCAACTTTACAATGTTGGCAAAATCGTTGACAAAGTGACAAATAAAAGTCAGGTTTGACAACACTTTTCAAAAATGCCACGAGTAATTTTAAAAGAGATAAAGCAGTCCGTTCATAAGTTATTGTGTTTTCAGAGATTTTTCTAAAAGCAGTGGACAGAAAATGAATAAAACACAGATAGTTGAAATGATAGAGGAAATTTTTAATGTTTGTATCGACCATTCGCAATTATTCAAAAATTTGCAAACATGTTTTTAGATAAAGCTAATTCTTCGCAATTTTAAAAGAAGACCTAAGTCATCTTCGGATAACAAAAACTGGAGCTAACTTCGCCAACATACCTCCAGTTATAATTTCGTTAGCAGAGCCTGACACGAGTCAGAAAGTGAGCCAGATGATAATGAATCGGAGACTGCAGATGGAGACCGATGGTTTTTTTTAACTTCAACTGACGTATTTTCTCCTTATGTTTCGCATTAAAATTCACAAAACTGTATAGGTGCGTCAAGGGTACCTCTACGTTCACAATTACAAATTTTTTGGGGACCCTCCTCAATTTGATTTTTGATTTTCTTTCGATTTCAATTATTCCGTCATTTTGGTGACAATTCTGTTCCGACTTTGGCATTTGCAACGTAACCATAAATTCAAAAGGCTCAATCAAACTAGTAGACAGTGGAAAACACTATCCTAACCAAAGCCAAAATCACAGCAAAACAGTTACTAAAGTTACCAGATTTAGTTAGTCATGTCAAAAAAATATCGACTTTACACAGAAATCAAAGATCCACGCGATGGGGGGGTTCCTGCCGCTTCTCTGCTGCAATTTTTTAAAATAAAATTACATGAACGAATTCTGGTGTGAACCATAATGACGATCGAACAAGCGGAAGAGGTAGAATGTTTCCATATTTTTAACCTCCACAACCACCACAATTTTGAATAAATGTGGGATAATAAGACCAGAGCTATAGGTGCCTATGTGTATACGTTTTGATGTCTCATAGGTACTCAAAAAGTGGTTTTTAAAATGTGTCTGTGATGTTGTGTAAGTGCGTGATGGGAATATTGCAGAAAAATGGGATACTGGCCGGGAATCGAACCCAGGACCTGCCGCCATTATCCAATTTTTCTGCAATATTCCCATCACTTCATAAATATATTACCTGGAGGAATGGTTGGTAACCTTCGAGAATCACACATTAAAAAAAATTATTTTGTAATCTTTATTTTGCAAAATATTGGTTGGGTCTTAACGACTCAATGACTTCTTGAGGTACAGAGGTGGCAGGTCTCAACCCTCATTAAAAATTAATTAAAATAAGTGGTCATAAATGAAACGACGCTCCTTCTAAGAAATGATCTTTCTGAATTTGGCTTAAACGGGGAGATGTCAACGGGTGGTCGGGTTGTCTCCTTTCTCGTTCATAAAATGCAAATGAATAAACAGCTAATAAAGGATGAGCCAGTTTCATTATTCTCACACACCTGCAGTATTCCTATTGCATTTTGGTGAAGTCAAGTAATTCTGAATACATATTATCATTTCGACTGGAGTTGCTACAGGCTGTGGCGGTCTAGGACATTTGGGCGCTGTCGAAACGGTTTTTACAGCTTCTACGCTTAGTAAAAAAACTGGGGATGTCCATTTGAAAACGAAAAGTTGAGAATCAGTTAATATTCAAGTTGAAGTTGATAAAAATTGGTTTGTCATTCCCGTGGATCAGCTTTCGTCATGCTGTGCCAAAACTATGAAACACTCCACTAAGGAAGCCGAACTCATGCCGCAAATTGGGAAATTTTCGTCCCTCTTTTTAAGCAGTTCTCCAATAATAATCAGGTGGCGCAATACTTAGAATAGCGACAAGCAGACGATATTCTATGCCTCTGGAAAGAAATTCCGTGACGGAAATGTGAGAAATGTCACGTCATAAGGCATCAAAGGTAAAAGCAATAATATTCTTAAGAGGCGACCAATTCACAGTAACTGTTGTTATTAGGAAGATCCTGGTCAATTAAGAAATGGCCGCTGGCTAAATCAGGAGCAGATAGGTCTGTTTATGTCTAGTAATGGTGAGGTCTGTGGTGCGGGCTACCTACATTTTATGGAGGAAGATATTATTTACCATTATGAGTCAAAATTGGTTGATGCAAGAAGAGATCAAGTTCGTAGAGGCAAAGTAATGTTATGGCACGCAGCTGTTCCATGTATTTTTCCAAATTTGTCACGAAATTGTAATTTTTCTTTGAAATGTTGTGCGATGATTTTCTAGATAAAGATAAAAGTAATGTGAAAGTAATCAAATCCATTGATCTGGTGCGTATTTTATCTAATTCTTTTCCATACTTACGCTCGTCTTAAAGAGCTTTTTTTCATGAAATAAAGAATTTTATATTTTTTTTCCTTAATCGCATACGAACGCCGCGACATCTGGTGGAAACTGCGGAACCCGAATTAAAATTAAAAAATGGGTACATTTTTTTTGACGGAGTGCGTCTTCCTTAGTGGAGTGTTTCATAGCCAAAACATATTCAGGACTGCTGACACCTCGGCTGACACGCACGCGTCAATGTCAGCCAAACAACAAATTCAAATCAAAATTCAAATACAAGCGGGAATTCAAGTCCAAGAACTAAATAAACTGGTAATTTGGTGTCTATCTCGTGAATCTTGAGTAGAAAATTCCGTTTATGGATTGGGTTTGGTAATTTTTATTAAAACTATTTCGTGAAATATATGAAACGGGTTAGTATCATCTCATCCCAATGACCAACTCATCCCATCTGACAACTCATCCCAGACCAACTCATCCCACATCAACTCATCCCAAACTAACCCATCCCAGACCAACTCATCCCAGACGAACTCATCCCAAACCAAGTCATCCCAAAAGACAACTCATCCCAGAACGCAACTCATCCCAGACCAAGTCATCCCAACAGACAACTCATCCCAACCGACAACTCATCCCAACAGACAACTCATCCCAGACCAACTCTTGCTTGTTATTGTTTGGGCTGTTCGCTTTAAGGTAGCCGCGGGCTAATATCATCTCATACAATTTTCCAATTCATCCCAGGAGACAACTCATCCCAAATGACACTACAACCCAGGTCAAAAACCTGACCAGACCTGAACTGCCCTAGCTTCTCGCACTGCAATACCGATATTTCGAAGAGTACTCGCTTTCGGCTCGGCCGAAAGCTCGCGTCGAACTTTCCACGGGCAGAATTTTAAAAAAATGTTATTAAAAAAAAACCTGACCTGACATAGACCTGAACTGCCCTAGCTTCTCGCACTGCAAACCGATATGTTGATCTGGGATGAGTTGTCTGCTGGGATGAGTTGTCTGCTGGGACGAGTTGTCTGTTGGGATGAGTTGTCCGTTGGGATGACTTGGTCTGGGATGAGTTGCGTTCTGGGATGAGTTGTCTTTTGGGATGACTTGGTTTGGGATGAATTTGTCTGGGATGAGTTGGTCTGGGATGAGTTGGTTTGGGATGAGTTGGTCTGGGATGAGTTGGTCTGGGATGAGTTGTCACCTGGGATGAGTTGGTTATAGGGATGAGATGATCCGACACCATATGAAACAGTAACATGAGGTGTTCTGTAGTAGGTTGCAAAAGTTCCAGCGCTAGAAGCAAGGCTTTAGGAGTGAAATTCTTCAGTTTTCCAAAATCTGGCGAAATGTTATTCAAGTGGATTAAAGCATGTGGACTCTGTGCTTGAAGTGAAGTAAGCCTGTTGTGTGTACCTCTAGGTGGTTCGATAATAAATTCTCCTTTAGCATAGTGTATTTATTACGTGCGTATGCTTGTATTGTAAATAAATAATTATAATAGGTAGTTGTTTTAATTATATTATCCGATTCAGCACAGGGTGTACCACCGTGGCCTAAGAATGCATTTTGTAATCTTATCATTATGAAAACGGCCTTGTGGTTCATCAGGGTGATTCAAAACGGTATTGTTAATAGCTAATTAATTACTACTAACTTACGTTAATAATTATGTAATATATCGAGCAAACGCCTCTTGCACAATTGATTCTCTAATTATACCCATACAAAGGAAAATTTTTACCGTGAATTTTCCGAGCACAGCGATTTAAATTTCGCGCCAAATATTGGGCACAGCGTGACGTCACATGACATATCGAGTGGCTACCAAAATGTGCGGAGTGACTAACCATGTCATAAAAATCAAAGCTACTCTTTATTTGTAGTATTTTATGAACCATTTCATTTGGTTTTTCGTTCACGTGAATCGGACTACAAATAAGAAAGTTTTCGCAATCTGGGGTTTCAATCTCGTACACGGTATGTATCCAATATAGTAAAAGACTGACAAAATGTACTTTAGTAATATGGAAACTGCGGAATGAATCCAAAAAATAAATATGTAAAAGGTGTTCAAGTACCTAACCGTAACCAATTGTGAAACTCGAGAGAATTTTTCATATCCTGTATTTAAAAATTTTACTGAAAGGGGGCCTTCAAGTCAACATGAGCCGCCCTGAAGTACTAAATCCGCCACTAAATGATAGGTAAGTATAAATGTTTAAAATATGCGATGCCTGGTGCAAAGCATTATCCATATTTGTATAATAGGCCATCAAATTTTTTCTGGTGTTTTTTTTGTTCGGGTCGGTTTCAATGTTGTAGGGACACGCATCGCTATCACACTTCATAATCACGCTCCGGGAGGAATTTTCACTCTGGCTGATAGCTAGTTTTTATCAATAGGTAACGACTATCGGAGGTCGTACATACAAAGAACATGAAAAGACAGAAAAGCCGGAAAATATTTGAAAAACTTTAGTTTAGTGTATAACTAAATACCTGTCCATTCAATCGATCAGGTGACATACAAAACGACATCAAAGGGTGGACAAAGGGAAACAAAAATGTTAGCCTTTTTAATGTTCTAATACGGGCTTCCAAAAAATACAAATCATGTTATTCAAAAATTCAAAGCTTTACCTGTTATGGTTTTCTGTTTTTACTTCTACGCTCCGCGGAGCAGTTACTGCAATCGATCGAAAAATTCTCGAAAAAATTCTGAAAAATCGAATCGCCAAGAACATCAAATCTTTCCGTTTTAGGATACCGGGAACCCAATAAAGTGGTTTTTGAAAAAACGTCTATGCGTCTGTCGGCCCAAACTAGTGGGCCGATCTGGCTGAAATTTGGAACGTGAACATCTTATGGATCTGGCAAGAGCTGAAAGGGTTTTGAGCCAAATCAGCCCAAAGGAAGTGCCATTTTGGTACATCTACTTTAAAAATTTAAATACAAACCCTCATTTTTTACGTCACCAAATGAAATCTCTTCAAATTCTGGTTCTAAAAATGTATTCACACTTGGTGCCCTTTTAGTCAAAAAACGGTGCCGTGAAAAACCCTATGCATAACTGTATATTTTTATTACCGGATTTGATAGAAGTCGAAAACTCTAGTGTAATTTTTTCGAAAAATGTCATTTTGGTGGCAAAATGGCCCTTGTTTGAATTAATTTTACAAAAAGGCATATTCTTGCTCTCGGATTCGATCTGTTGTATTGCCAGATCAAAAACCTTTGTGCAATTTTTTCGAAAATTTCCATTTTAGGGGCAAAAAGCTCCTTTTTGATTTTTTCTTAACAAAAGGGCACATTATTATTATCGAATCGATAGCTGTTGCATTGCCGGATTGAAAATCTTAGTGCCATTTTTTCGAAAAATGTCATTTTAGGGGTGAAAAACAGTTGTGACCGCCCACAGAAGTGTGTACCGTCTCCGAGACTGCCAATTTTTTATTGTAGTAACGTTATTTACTGCATGTTTTGGAAAGAGATACAAATCAATTTAGAGACAACAAAGCCCATCAATAGCAACCAATATCATGTACTTATAACATCAGCACACCCATCCTCTCTAATTGCCGGAATTAATCAGTAAACAATGTATACGTGCGTGCCGTTTCATGTACCATCAATTCCGTATGTAAATACGCTCGATTAGGTACATTTCAAGCGGTAAGCTTCTTCGAATTTATAAGGTTGGTCGAAAAATTTCAGGTGGAAAGGAAAATATGTCGGGCGTCAGATCGAAGTGAATGGTAAATTGAGGGCACCCTGATCTTGTATGTGGATTTGTTTGGGATTTTTTTTACGAAGCCTCTTCTGAGCCATCACTCACCTTATAACACGTCGAGTAGGTAGGGTATAAGTACTTATACCTAAAAGGAAAACGCCGAGTTGGTAAAAGAGCAACAGTTATTGGTGATTGGGAAACGACACAAGTGCGACATGATGTTATTCTGTATCAATAAGGTGATTTTACGCAGATGATAAAATTTCTTGTTTTCCTATGCTCCGCATCAATAAATTTGACGCCTAACAAGTGTCAGTCTGTCAGCTTTTGTTCTTCCACCGTAGCCGCTGACGAACCGCTCGCTCTATCGATTGCTGCACGATATTTATTGGAAATTAGAGGCAGCATAAAATTGAATTAATTCTTGTTTTCAGCAAATGTATGTACTGTTTATAATAATTGGAACGACGGTGGCGAACTCGTTAATTATTAAACAGAATTAACGAAATTAGCCTGTTAAATCCTCCGTTTAAAATATGCGAAAATTTCCATAATGCGATGCGGTGGTGTGGTGCTGACGTAAACAGGACGAAGCTGTGTACCAGAGTGTAAAATCTTATACGTTTTGTGTTGTACTGTACGACGGCGTTCAAGATTGAAGCATAATATTGACAGAGATCTCCCTATGTATGTACTCTGCTGTGTGTCAACATTCTCTCTCTCTCTCTCTCTCCGGTGGCCCTCCCGCATTTTGATTTCGCACATATCCTAGACTTTCTCCACTTCTCCAGTATCCTCAAATCTTATTGCTTTATTAACCCCCTCAGTAATCCACCAGCGTTATTTTCTCCCAACAAAATTTCTCTATATTTTGGCGTCCCACGTCCTTGTCAATCTTGAAATGATCAAATAATGACCTATTTTATATCCTAAAATTTAATTCAAATGGATTCATAAAAAAAGAACATATGGGGGCACGATTTGTATCAGGGCTCTGGACCCATTTCAAAAAGAGGTTCCGGTACGGTTCCGGTTCTCGATCGAAAAAAATTATAGGTTCCGGTACGGTTCCGGTTCTGGGTAAAAATAAATTTTCGGTTCCGGTACGGTTCCGGTTCCTTGCCCGCATTGCAAAAAGGGTTCCGGTACGGTTCCGGTCCTCGAAATAAAAAGGGTTTCGGTACGGTTCCGGGTTCCAAAAAGGTTCCAATAGAGAAATCTGAATATTATCCAGAAGTCAAGCTAATTTATAAAAAGTGGAAGTGGAAATATTTCCAGTCATAATGTAAATTTTTTTATAAATTAGCTTGACTTCTGGATAATATTCAGATTTCTCTATTGTCACAAACCCGACAAACAGTGAATTCTTTGTTAAAAGTGGTTGATGGAACCCCGAAAATTGAAAGGGTTCCGGTTCGGTTCCGGTTTCATGCCTGCATTTCAAAAAGGGTTCCGGTACGGTTCCGATTCCTTGTCCGCACTGCAAAATGGGTTCCGGTACGGTTCCGGTCCACAAAAAAAGGGGTTCCGGTACGGTTCCGGGTTCCAAAAGGTTCCGGTCCAAATCCCTGATTTGTATACTTATTTTCAGATTTTTTTGTAATAATTAATGTACCTATAAGTTAGTTATTTTATTAAATTATCTTACTTCCTATAAAGTTTACTCCAACACTTGTTGCCTGTGGTTTTTCAAAATTTTGAGATTTTGTCAAAAGAAAGAATACATTTTTGGAAATAGATATTTATTTTATTAGGAGTTTAAGTAAGACATGTGACGGAGTATGGAAGTTTAAACGCCGACCGGAGCGAGGATTCATCTCAAGAAATCGATGTTGAGGTTATCGCTGATTCTAGTGAGAAAGGGGCGTCTGAGTCCAATGGTTTTACAAGCAGAATTTGAAGGCCTTTCTGATAGTGACGTTAAAAATGGGGCATTTAGAATTTAAAAGTTGATGTACCAAAATGGCATTTCCGGTTGCACGATTGGCTCCAAAAGCTTTTCATTAGCCTTTACATTTCTCTTAATACAAAAAAAAATCGAGAAATTTGGAAAATCGAAAAATTAATAAATGAAGGGCAATTGCGCAGGTGCATTTGTAACAAAAAATTCACCGATCTTTTTGAAATTTTTGAAAATCTGGGGTGGCCGTGACTGCACTTGAGTGATATATGTTTCTGACTCAGAAAAATTTGTAGATTCCGATTCAGTTAAGAAAGATATGTTTCTCTTTGAAAAAATTACCTTAGGCTCATTTCTTGTTAAACCGAAAGTGGAAAAAATATTGCTTTACCTGCTCTAAATAGGTACTTGCCTGCCATTGACGTCTGCAAAATTTCAAATCGGTGACTTTCATACTTTTCAAGATATCAGGCCGCGGCACCCATTCTGAAACACCCGGTACACCTATTAAGGAAACATCAAAGAATCAGAAAATATATTAAGCAATCAAATATCAAAAAAATAATTTAAAAATGATCACACCCAAGTTCATCGGGGTAAGATGCCATGGCGACAACACGTAAGGATAGGGGAGTTGAGTTGAGTCCCAGATTTTCTAGCCCAGAAAAAAGACGCCCTACCTAATCTTTGCGCTGCATGGGGTAGCGATAATGATATCGAGTTAATGGGGTTGTTATTTGGTAATCATGCAAGGACAGTAATAAAATAAACAATGGTGCAGATCCAGGGCTATCCAGTTAGGTTGTCTTTCTTTAGTTTCTTTCTCTGATTTTCGAGAAATGATTTTATTTCTCAGAAATGAAAGTCCTAATTTTAATTCTGAGTTTGTAGCGATAGCAAACATAAACAGACACATTTTGTGTAATTTTTTTGTTTCAATATTTTTACGTTTAAGGTCATAATCTGAAAAGTTCGACATTTATTCGTACTCTTCAATTTATGACTCAAAACGTGACTATATGAAAATGAAAAAATTACACTTACTGATATCCTCTATGCCGCCACAGAGTTGCATTTCAAATAAAGCCATTGATTTTCACGAAATAAAATCATGTAGGTAGTACCTTGTTTTTGAAAATGCAATAATTCTGTTAATTTTCTTTATTGGGGTGGTGCAGAAAGGGTGGATGTGACTCTACCCTACCAGGTAAATAGAAGAAACATGTCGAGTTATTACCAAGTTTCAGAAAATAATATCATTAAAATGCCACAATCCATCAGATTACATTAATATTTGCTAATTATTGCAAATTCCAAGAAAACATTAGGGACTCAGGTAGCTAATGACCCCTACGGACTATTTGACCCCGGACTCAATTCAACCATCTATACATTTTTGGGAACCTCGTTAAATCATGTATAAATGGGGCGCAACTACTGCATGCCCTGGATTAGATACTGTGAAAAGTTTTTGCACCACACAGTTCAGGCATCTTAATCCACAGAAAATGCCATCTCGCCTCAAAACAAAATTTTGATAAGGCGCTAAATTAATATTTTTAGAAGTGTCCTGAACATCTCCCAACTTTTTGCATTGATTTTGCGGCAAATATTAGGTCATCTTTACTGCATTCTACGCAGAAATTTTTAGCCATATAGAGTTTTATTATAGTGGTATCTTATCCCTATCTTTTTTTGGCATATTAGCCCGTTTTGGTGTGGCAAGATACCAAGCCCTATTATTATTAGCAAAAATTTCACAATTGTTTTCATTAACGTTTGAATATAATAAAAATTTGAAACTGTTTTCGTGTTATTGTCTTTGAACCAGCAGTAAAATTCTTTGTAGCTGGAATATAATTTTATTTAGTGTGGAGGATAGTTATACGCATAATAGCCATACAAATTACAAACTTGCTTACGAATGCAGTGCTTGCTCTATTACTGATAGTACAGGTTTAGATGGTTAGCGTGGCTATCAAACATACCATTGACTGGTGTAGGTACTAGAGCTTTTGACATCTTACCTCCATTTGGCATTTTCCCCCGTACTACCTTATTATTATTAATATAATTGGATAAAACAATATCAATAAGAATCCTTGAAAATCCTATACTTACAACTATTGTTTTTATCGATAAAGTTCTCAAAAATCATACCTCAGCTTTTTTTTTAATGGTAAACGCAAACTGTTTCTATTTCTTCGCTTCCCCCTCTTATACCCCTTCCACAAGATATCGACGTTGATATTCCCACCCGTGGTCCCACCCTTATATAAAATGAATAATTAAACTAACCCTTGGTTATTTGAAATTAAAAGTTCACAAGGCTTAAAAGTAGATACAGTACTTACTACCTAGTCCTAAAATGACTGACCTAGACAAGACATGTGAACCCGAAATAGAAAAAGAAGTTGATGAGTGTGTTATACAAAATCTTGAAACTTTATTGGCACAAGCAAGAACAAATATAAGGAAAAGGCATCCGCTACTCAACGAAAGTAAGATCAAGTTATTGGCCGTGAAACTTCTCATTGTGGTGAAAGAAAATTACAAGTTGAATCAAGTTCTGCACAGTGACTCGGCGTTATGCAATACTTCAAAATGGAACAGGAACAATACAAGCGTAAGTGAAGAAGATAACCTAAGAAAAATTTGTTTGGTAAAAAATGCTATGAAATTTGGACAACCGAATCCTTAAATAAGTTTTCAATATTCGAGTAATATTTGATTAACATTATGATTAGTACTACATGGTTCCTACTTCAGTGTTTGTTTATTAATGTTTATACATATTGATGTTAATATGATCGAATGAATATATGTGATTCTTTGGGGCGCCCTCGTGAGCGTTTAAAATAAAATTGTAAAAAAATTGTCACATTTTTTTTCATGGTTGTTACCCTACATCCCATGTATATTACAACATATACAGTCGCAAACATGCATAGTGGTTGTCGCAGTTTGTTTCCCTGTTCAATGATATGTCAAAAAAATGCAGCAGAGAAGCGGCTGGAACCTTCCCATCGCGTGGATCTTTCATTTTTGTGTAGATGGTAGTCAATTCAACAGAAATATTTATTTCGCAATAATTGTCGTATACCTATAATACCACGAGTGACACCAAAATTTCCGGAAATTTTTTGACATTTACGATAGATTTCTTGCCAAGCGAGGGCGAGTGATGATTTCGGCGGCAAAAAATCTGGAGTAATTGTCAAACATAAATTTCCGGAAATTTTAGGGATCATGAGTGGTATTCAGCAAGAAAATCGCACGATACTCATCATTAGCCAATAGAAAAATTGATTTCTGTGTGTTTACCATGGCAACTCGAGGATTTCCTGGAAATTTTTGATACCTACCTAGACCAACCTAAACGAAATTAATAAGTGGAAATTTTTATGTCAAATTAAATGTCAAAAATCATTTCTATTCAATTTCTGTGGCTGTATCGTTGCTATTTTCTTACCGAATCTGCATTCGAGCATTAATTCATTTCCTGGAAATTTTAGTCGTGCATCCCAACAACGTAATCGGGCCCTCGTGTTCCACTCGGGCCGATTAATACGTTGTTGGAATGCACTCCAAAAAATTTCCGGAAAGAATTAATGCTCTTATGAGATTATAAGTGAAAATTTCACTTTAAATATAAAATCCTGACAGAAAATTTTCCGATATAATTTTCTCTTGATTGGCGAGAATCCATTGTAAAGATTTAAATCCTCGTTCGTAACTGGATCAAATTTTTAAAGTGGAATTTTCTGATAACTATCATCACCTCTGACTTCACCCATCACATTTGACATCTGACAACGTGTTCCTTTTAAGGTTAATATTTTGCCACTTTTTTGGCAATAACTGCTATACTTTATGTCATCCACTGTCAGCCCACTCCCTTTTGATGAAAGAGAATTTTTTCTCTATTAGCCTCCCCAACCCCATCACAATTTAAAAAAAATGGGAGGTTACTGCAATCACTAAAATTTTCGAATTTGAGATACCACCAGATCTTTACGTTTTGAGGTCTCAGGAACCCAAAAAAGGGGTTTTTAAAATGTGTCTGTGTGTATGTACGTACGTACGTTTGTACGTTCGTACGTACGTACGTTCGTTTGTAATCACGCCACAGCCAAAACTACTAGACCGATTTGGCTGAAATTTGGAAAATAGGCATCTCGTAACCTAACTTAGATCTGAAAAGCTTTTGGAGCCAATCGTGCAACCGGAAATGCCATTTTGGCACATCAACTTTTAAATTTTAAATGCAAATCCCCATTTTTCACGTCACCATTAGGAAGACCTTCAAATTCTGCTTCTAAAAGTGTATTCATTCTTAGTGCCCTTTTTACAAAAAATTTAAAATTAATTGATTTTTATCGGACTTTAAAATCGCGGTACAGCCCAAGCCCCTGAACCGATTTGGATGAAATTTTGCACATGGGGATTGTATTGCACGTCAAAGAGCTGAACAAATTTTAAATTCAATCGACTCACGGAAAGTGCCGTTTTGGCACACCAATTTCCAAATTTAAAATTATTCTCTCATTTGACCATTAAAAACAAGTTTTTGAAAGATTTATTGTCACCATCAGAAAGGTCTTCAAATTCTGGTTTTAAATAGGACAAAATTAATTCGCATTTAGCGCTGTTTGGTTCAAAAAATCGAAATATTATAATAACAGTAAAAATACATTAGGTACAGCCCAAATTACTGAATCGATTTGGCTGAAATTTGGTACATGGAGATTGGGTGACCCGTTGAAGACCTAAAAGGCTTTTGAAAGCAATTGGCCCATGGGAAGTCCCATTTAAGCATATCAACTTAAAATTTTAAATACAAGACCTCCTTTTTTATGTCGCCATTAGAAAGGCGATCAAATTCTGGTTCTAAAAATGTGTTCACAGTTTCTGCCATTTCAGTGGAAAATAGAGAAAAAATTCCTTCTCATTAAAAGGGAGCGGGCTGACAGTGGATGACATAAAGTGGCAGTTATTGTCAAAAAGGTGGCAAAAGATTAACCTTAAAAGGAACATATTGTCAAACGTGATGAGTGGTCACGTCGGTATTTGTCAGAAAATTGCGAAATTAGTCAAGGATTAAAAAAATTCTGATGAATTGACTACTATCTACACAGAATACAAAGATCCACGTGATGGGGAGGTTCCAGCCGCTTCTCTGCTGCATTTTTTTCCACTGAAATGGCACCCAAAGGGCACTAAATGCGGCTAATTTTTGCCGTATTTAAAACCAGAATTTGATGACCTTTTTGACGATACTTTTTCAAAAACTTGTTTTGGATGGTTAAATGAGAGTATATTTCATTTTGAAAATTGATGGTGCCAAAACGGCACTTGCCGTCGGTCGATTGCCTCAAAAAAAAAATCAGCTCTTCGACATGTAATGTGTAAAGTTTCAGCTAAATCGGTCCAGAGGTTTGAGCTGTATCGTGTTTTTAAACCTACGTTAAAAATCTTGAATATTTCAGTTTTTGACAAAAACGCAAAAATGCATCTTTAGAAGCAGAATCTGAAGGCCTTTCTTATGGTGACGTGAAAAATGGAGGTTTACATTTAAGATTTCGAAGTTTATGTGCCAAAATGGCACTATCCGCGGGTCGATTTGGCCCAAAGCCTATTCAATTCTTTATTGAATGTGCACATACCAAATTTAGACCAGATCGGTTAAGTAGTTTGGGCTGTAGCGTGTTCAGAGACAGACAGACAGACATTTTTTCAAAAACCACTCTTTTGGGTTTCCAGGACCCTAAAACGTAAAGATCTGATATTTCTTAATTTTTCGATCGATTCCAGTACTGCTCCGCGTTGCGTAAAGTTAAAAATACGAGAGCGCTTTTTCTAGGTTTTTTTGCAGAGGTAAAATCTCCCCTTAAGAGCAATGACTACCACGTGACCTCGCCTATTGTCTTTCTTACTCATATTTCTGTGAAATTATTTAATTTCTCGAAATCTTAATCTCAAAATCAGTTTTAGACGACTTATCGAGATAGAGAACAATAAAATACGCCATGCTTATTTTTTAAATTACGGTCTTGTTTTGTCATTATTTGTAAAGGTAAAAAAAATCGCAATTCTCCAACTGTACCTTCAAACAGAATAATATCGTAACAAAATAAGTAACGATTGCAGATTTCCTCATTCTCTATCTCGTTAACTCGGCCTAATTTGACTTTGAAATAGATTTTTCGAGAAATTAAATAAATTCGCGGAAGTTCGAGAGAGACAGATAAAGGTACGCGGCCACGTCGTGGTAGCCATTGCTCTTAATAACTAACAGGCTACCAAGTCAAAATCTGTCGGTTAGTTTTGCTTGCTGTAATGGTAGTTTTTAATCAGAATATTGAATTCTATACAGGGTAAGTCTGAAAGACTCCACATCCTTTATACCACAGAATCAATTTTTCAAATGATGAAGCTTGGTGCAAAAATTATTGGTCAATTGTGATTCCTCTTGATGTTATAAGCCGCCAAAGATCTTCATTTTTAAACATTCTTTTTAAATATCTTTCGAAAGGTGTATCGTAGGATTTTTAATTTTTGCACAGCATTGTTACAGACCAAAAAGCAACTGCTGATGGTACTTAAGACATTATCCAAGAGGCGAATCTCTGTTATACAGGGTGGCCCCGATGTTATTTGCCCTTGAACTTTTTTATGTTTGAAAATATTGCTAATTTGCCTATGTGGCCGTATTCTAAAACTTTTTTGGCTCTTAAAATTTTTCGATAAAACTAACCACTCACGAGAAAAATTGAAAAAACCGAAAACATGATGCAGGTAATCACCTTAAAACCAATGATGAGTCTACCCTACCTCATAAAAAAGTGAAATTACCATCAATGTTTTTTTTTCAGTTGTGAGCAATGGTTCTGGGCACAGATGTAGGACAACACCTTCAATGCAAAAAAAACAGTTGAAATGTGATGCGTGTCAACGTACACTTTGATTTTTATTGAAATTGTAGGTTTATAACGATGATCATGTTTTCGGTTTTTTCAATTTTCCTCGTGAGTGGTTAGTTTTTTCGAAAAATTTTAAGAGCCAAAAAAGTTTTAGAATTGAACGGGGAATACGGCCACATAGGCAAATTAGCAATATTTTCAAACATAAAAAAGCTGAAGGGCAAATCCTATTTAAAAAGAACGTTTAAAAATGAAGATCTTTGGCGGCTTATAACATCAAGAGGAATCACAATTGACCAATAATTTTTGCACCAAGCTTCATCATTTGAACAGTAGATTCTGTGGTATAAAGGATGTGGAGTATTTCAGACTCACCCTGTATATTACTTTTTAAAACAGAAAGCCACACGTCATAAGGTTTGTGTGGGCGAGATGGAGAGTTGGCGTCCATCGTGGGCGAGTTGTATTTTCAAAGAGATTGGGTATTTGTAAAAATTTGCAAAAAACTATGGATTATGATAAGCATACAAATTATAAGTATTTAAAAAGAAATTGTGAGACGTTTCGGCATATCATCAGGTACAAAAAAGTTTGATCAGGTTATTTCTTTAGTGACACCAGTATACTATCTTGAATTCGCTTTTTCAGCTCTGTATGCTGTCCCTGATTGATACGAAACATCGCTCCTCGTCACGAATAAAAGGCACAAACGCCCTTATCTGTTCCCCCTTTTAAGTGTAAATTGAACTTCAGGTATTTCTTTCAGATTCACTCAGATTCATTCAAGATGTTGCAATGCTGTTGAGACTACGACGTGCTCGAAATGAGATAATATTTATGTTGACCAAATGACTGAAACGAGACGTTTAAAGAGAAAATGTAGGCATTAGTAAATTCGTTGAGTTTTGGAGGTCAAGAGGCCAAGGCTTTGAATTGTTGCGGTGGGCCAGAATCATATCGATGAAATTGACGTTTGAAAGCTCCAGTAAAAAGAAACGGTCTTCCTTCTAAAACAAACGGAACCGGCGTGGGACTTTTACAAATGGCATTTTTTGGTGTAATTTATTACTAGAACCCTTATCATCGGCGCAGACAATATAAATTTCCGAATGAGCCAATATTGTATTCAAGCGAACGCAGCTCGTGAGGGCGTTACAATATATCTCATATTTATCGCAGTCGGACCGCGAGGCTTCCATTGTAGCAGGCCGGTAATAACACTTTCCTATGCGCTTTGTACATTTTATTGGGTGGAGAGTTCTCGTGCTACCGTACATTGTGTCACGACAAAGGAATTACACATTCATAATCTACGGCTACGAGAAACGCCCGAACTACATATTATAAACCTATGTATATGCGGGTACATCACATCCGCTCGCCCACCCTATCATCACACTGGACGAATAAAAATCAATTCCGGGCAGAAATGAATTGAAAGTACTTAATTTCTGACAAGTGCAGTCCAGCGACCACCGATAGCAAATTTATGTCCCTTCGATTTATTGAATAAATCCCTGTCAAGAGAGAAATCTCGAGTAACTATAAAAGGTACACATAAGCCATCACCATTGGGTCAGAATTGCTGTAATTAAACTGAACTATGTTATACCTACATAATATGTATTTCATTTAAAGTCGAAACAATGGTCGAAGTAACATGAAGGCTTCAAATTATTATAATAAAAGGGGTGGCTGTGGAAAGACTAATAATTGCAAGATCTAAGCCCAAAGCATTTGATGATGTTGTTTAGTTTGCCAGAACATTTGCAATTGAAATTTTGCCGTCATATTCAGTTCCACAGTAATTTTGCTATTATGAGCTTTTTGATAAATATTTGCTTTGACTATACTGTTTTCAATAGTCCATATTTATAGTGAACATTCTGTTAAAAAAATATACGTGTTAGACTTGGACGCAACGCAACGCAAAAATTAAATTTTTATTAGGAATACTGCAAAACTTCCTCGAACAGATATTAATAACATTTGGTTTTAAAGCTACTTAATAACGAATAACAATTTGTTTCAATTTGATGTCTTCAATTAGTTGCAAAGAATTAACAGAAACACCTGAATTCACAATATACAAATCCAACACGATGCTTCATTGTCTTGCATTGATTGAGGTAAATATGCAAGAATTTGATTATCCAAATGTCTTCATTGACCTGAAATCATTTTACAGTATAAAAAGATATCATAACTTACCGTTTATTTTATTTGTAAATTATTAAAACATCAGCTCGGCAACAATTTCTGATTCTCTCTGTATTTTATTGTACAAATCGTGAACAACTATCTACAACAGGAACAGACTAACTGAACGCAAAAAGTTGCACCTCCGAAAAGCACCACCTTCAACCTCCAAATACGAAAAATTGGCATAGAGGAAAAGCATTTGGAGCACCTGTTACCGCCGTAGAACACTAATTGAACGGAAAAAAAATTTCTCCCCCGAAACTCACATCCTTCAATCCTCAAACATAAATACATATTGGCTCAGAGGAAATTTAACCCTTGGACTTGTTACTGGAGGATACTAATTGAGTGCAAAAAATTGCACCCCCGAAACCCGCTCCCTTCAACCCTTGAATACAAAAAATTGACATGAAATAAATTTAACATTTGGACCACTGCTAAACCATCATATACAGGGTGTTCCTATATTCATAGTCCTAACTCCGGGATGTTATTCCTTACATCATTCTAGGAAGAAAACTTCCTGAGGACATATGCTCAAAAAATCAGTTTTCTGAAAATTTCTCGGAAAATATGAACAATGGGATTTTGAAATTCAGAGTAATGGTTAGTGCTATAAAGAGCTTTCTCTTAAATTTTTGTCCGATTTTTAATAACATCAGAGGTGTGCGTTTTTGGGGGTCCTACAGATTTTTTTACATTTTCTTCTGTTGTGGGCCATTTTTTTGCCAAATAAAAATAAAATCGTAATCTCTGGTCTATTCCACATAAAAAAGGTGCTCTTGTTGAATGTAGTTAGGTTGGGGCGCACCATTTTCGAATAAAATGATTCCAGCAGTGTTGTTAAGTATTTAAAAATGTATTTTAAATACTTTAATTGTATTTAAATACGTATTTAAATACTTTTGCCGACATTGTATTTTAAAAGTATTTGAAATACTTTTTTTGTCATGTATTTAAATATTTAAATACATTCTCAACTGCGAGATGGAAATTTTACCGTTGCGGTTAAAATCGAGATCCTGGCTTTTCTAAGAAATTTTGCCCGAGGCTTAACCCACGACAACGCAAAAGGCTTATTGAATTCCAGGTAAAAGTACAGCACAGGATGTAGATAATCACCTGGCCACCGTAAATTAACCCGGACTGCAAAATTTATTGCTTTTCTCAGAATGAATCACAAGCGGTAACGTGGCGTTTTAATTTAAATCAAATGGATAAAAAGTCATTGTTTCATTGAAGTGTCTTCTTCGCTGTCTTCTTCTGTTTATAAGTGTCGAGCGCCATAATTTTTTGAATTGACATTATTATGGATACCTAACTCCAAAAAGCTGCCTTGCTCCCTCCAATTGTTCTATTTTTAAAATAATTTCAAGTGACAAGACCTCTAATTTTTTAACTACCTATTCTTAAATAAAAATAAAGGTTTCAAAAATTAAATCTACCGGTTAGTGCTACGAATCCATTCTCCATAGCGGATGTTGCCCTCAATAGAAGAATGAAAATGTATATGATCGTCTATATTAAATTTTTCGCTCTTTTTAGTTCTTACAGACCTACAGACCAAGTTTCAATTTTTTGACTTTGAGTATTTAAAAGTTTGTATTTGTATTTAATTACATCTGTAAGAAATGTATTTAAATGGTATTTGAAATACATTTTAACCTCCCCACTCCACTTCACCACTTAAAAAAAAAGGGAGGTTACTGCAATCACTAAAATTTTCGAATTCGAGATAACACCAGATCTTCCCGTTTTGAGGTCTCAGGAACCCAAAAAAGGGGTTTTTAAAATGTGTCTGTGTGTATGTATGTACGTACGTTCGTTTGTAATCACGCCACAGCCAAAACTACTAGACCGATTTGGCTGAAATTTGGAACATAGGCATCTCGTAGCCTAACTTAGATCTGAAAAGCTTTTGGAGCCAATCGTGCAACCGGAAATGCCATTTTGGCACATCAACTTTTAAATTTTAAATGCAAACCCCCATTTTTCACGTCACCATTAGGAAGACCTTCAAATTCTGCTTCTAAAAGTGTATTCATTCTTGGTGCCCTTTTGACCAAAAATTAAAAAAAAATTGATTTTTATCGGACTTTAAAATCGCTGTACAGCCCAAGCCCCTGAACCGATCTGGCTGAAATTTTGCACATGGGGATTGTATTACACGTCAAAGAGCTGAACAAATTTTGAATTCAATCGACTCACGGAAAGTGCCATTTTGGCACACCAATTTCCAAATTTAAAATTATTCTCTCATTTGACCATTAAAAACAAGTTTTTGAAAGATTTATTGTCACCATCAGAAAGGTCTTCAAATTCTGGTTTTAAATAGGACAAAATTAATTCGCATTTAGCGCTGTTTGGTTCAAAAAATCGAAATTTTATAATTACAGTAAAGATACATTATAGCATAAATTATTGAATCGATTTGGCTGAAATTTGGTACATGGAGATTGGGTGACCCGTTGAAGACCTGAAAGGCTTTTGAAAGTAATTGGCCCACGGGAAGTCCCATTTAAGCATATCAACTTAAAATTTTAAATACAAGACCTCCTTTTTTATGTCGCCATTAGAAAGGCGATCAAATTCTGGTTCTAAAAATGTGTTCACAGTTTCTGCCATTTCAGTGGAAAATAGAGAAAAAATTATTTCTCATTAAAAGGGAGCGGGCTGACAGTGGATGACATAAAGTGGCAGTTATTGTCAAAAAGGTGGCAAAAGATTAGCCTTAAAAGGAACATAAAAGGAACATATTGTCAAACGTGATGGGTGATGTCCGAGGTGACGTCGGCATTTGTCAGAAAATTGCGAAATTAGTCAAGGATTAAAAAAATTCTGTTGAATTGACTACTATCTACACAGAATACAAAGATCCACGCAATGGGGAGGTTCCAGCCGCTTCTCTGCTGCATTTTTTTAGAAAAGTATTTGTATTTGTATTTAAATACTCAGAAAAAAGTATTTTTAACAACACTGGATTCCAGTTAGTTTTGGGGGCGAAAATTTGTGATTAACACTTTGTTTTATCTACCTAATTAGTGAAAATAAAGATGGAGGATGATTCTTTACATCTTTTAGGAAGAAGAGTATTAAGATAAGGCAGAAAATGTTTCCTATAAAAGAGCTATGGTCCTTCGAATGGAGTCTCGGAAAACATATTATTCGAAGGACCATAGCCTTAGGAGTTATTTACCGCCACATGTCCATATGAATTTCTTTCTAAAATGGTGGAAGAAATCATATTCTAAGTTTATTTTCACTAAGTAGGTAGATAAAATAAATCTTACAACAGAAATTTTCGCGCTCTAAACCAATCAAAGTCACTTTAATGGAAAAGGGTGCGTTTTAGCGACATTCAACAAGAGCCTCTTTTCTGGGTAGAATCGACCATCGATTAAGATTTTATTATTATTTGATGACAAAAATGACTATAACAAAAGAAAATGTGTAAGGTCCTTCAAGAATGTACGCCTGCGATGTTATTAAAAATCTGAAAAAAAGTGAGGCGAAAGCTCTTTATAACACTAACGATTGTTCCATATTTCAAAATTCTATTCTTAATATTTCTTGAAAAATTTAAAAAAAATTGACTTTTTGAGTACCCCTTTGAAGGGGCGCAGCCGCGCAGCTCCCTTATAAAGCATTTCCGGGCATATGTCCGTAAGAAGTTTTCTTCCTAGAATGATGTAAGGAATAACGTCCCAGAGTTAGGACTATGAATATAGGAACACCATGTATATGTACGTGCCAACGTGCTCTGCAGCCCAAACTACTGGTCCAATTTGAATGAAATTTGGGGCATCTTATAACCTAACTTTTAGATCTGAAAGGTTTTTGGAGCTGATCGTGCAACCAGAAGGGCCATTCTTGAGCATTAACTTTAAAATTGTAAATACAACCCCCAATTTTGACTGTCGCATTCTTTTGGCTTTACACATTTTTTGACACTGTCGTCATGATAATAGGAAACCCACTGACCTCAACTGACGTTATGGGGCAGAAGGAGCGCATTTTATCACGACGACAGTGTCAAAACTGTGTAAAGCCAAAAGGGAAGAATAAGGCAGTCAAAATATGAAATCACGGCATCAAAAAGAGAAGGACGAAGAGTGCACGGAGCTTCCAAGCCGAACGCACCGTAACACTCCTAACTAATCGAAATCTTCTAACTTCTAATAAACATCATTCATATCCCAACTTTTCTCTGTCAATATGATTTATGACAGTCAAACAGTCAATGTAATGTGGAAAATGACTAGGTAAGTAAGTATTGTTTACAAGGTTGAACATCAGGAGTGACAGGAAAAGAATAATATACAATATTTTAGGTTATTTTGTTAATTATTCAGAAACTTTTTAACCCTTGAAGACCCCTGGTATATTTTTTGCCAAAGGCAATATTAGTTTGGAACAGTGTTAGACAAGTGCCACTCTGATTGAGGGCAAGGGATCATAGTCACTACACTCTTAAGGGTTGTATTTGAAATTTTCCTACAAATATTAGTAAAGGGTCGAAAGTCAGGATTGTCCGGGTGAGTTACAAAGTAAACTAGAGTCGGCGCCTCCGCCATAAGTAATGTCGTGGTGCTTGATAGGATTACGGAGGTCGGCCATTGTGAACTCTCAAATATCTTGGGATTTATCAGACCAGATTGGAATTTAGGACAGCGACATTTAAACCCGCAGATTGTACATCATTCTATACTTTATTTTTATACGACCATAACGATGAAATGTGTTGATCTGGTTTCATTGGCTTTATTTTATCAGCTGATTGATTTATTCTATCCCATAATAATGGCGTAAATTCCTCACATAGGTATTTCAGCAATTCAAAATCATGTTGGTCTATATTGGTTTGTCACAAAATAAATTCAGCTTTAACTGCTTCGATCTTTAACACTAAAAAAAGACGTGAAACACTGAAGGCAGGGATATTGTTTTATTTCATTTCTCAATTTCTCATCGGCAGTCCAAGGGACACTTGTGTTCGACTGTTGTCTGCAGTGTGGTATTCCGGCTCACGTACAAGAAACATGACGCAATAAAGATGAGTGGGCGAGTTCGAGGAGAGTAATGTGACCTGACAGCGACAGCCAACAGATCTCTTTTCCCTTCGAATCTGAAGCGGCAGATGAGACCTTTGACTTGACGATCTGAAAACCTGAAAATGCTCAATCAGCTAACGTGTGTAGGAATACTTGCACACTTTATACGAGCATTTTGTCGTGTGCTCTGCAACTCTCAAATATGAGATTTTTTAGCCACCATTTTTCATTCTTATTCAAACCTTTAAGACCATATTTACAGGGTTTCCGCGCGAAACCTTCCACTTCGAATGTCTCGTAAACGAAATGGAATATATATGAAAATTCGCTTCCAGCGCCCTCCAGCAGTCAAATTTTAAATTAGCTGAGGACCCTTTAAAACCATCATGCATTGCAAAGTGCCTTAACGTATTTAACTTAAAATTTGGCCGCAGAGTGAACGGATATCAAATTTTTTTACAGAATCGCGGAGTCGCAATTAAATTAGCTATAAAACGATAGACCTAACAAGTCGGATTGACATTTGAAATTTTGAAGTTGGGATTGGTGGGGATCAAGGGATGGATGCGTTGTGAAGTTTCACTACAAACGAATTTAAATGTCCCCCTCGAAATAAAAATTATATTTCATTTCGTTCACGAGATGTTGGGGGTCACTTACAAAATAGGGAATGAAATGAAAACGGTCCATATAAGAAGTATTTTAATGATATATAATAATTATTATTGATGGTTTTAGCGTAAAATCAGTTATTTTATTTTTACTTACTTTCGTCGGTTTTCCCACGGTTTAATTCTGGATGGCAACATACCGCTCATTAGCTTCTGGGGAAATGCAACAGTTCGTCGTAAAATTTGAGAATTGTAAAGCACCTTTTCTTAGTTTTTTCAAATATTACACCCTGTATATTTTTAGTCAGGTTAATACGAAGGCGTAGAGGGGCCACAACTAAGTTTTTAAAATGTTCAGAAAAAAAACTTTGTTGCAATAGCAAATTGTCACGTGCAAGTGATAATTGTCACTTGTAACTGACAATTGTCGCTTGTAACTGACAATTGTCACTTGTAGCTGGTGATGATTCATTAATTGAAACAGACCAATGGCGTACGCCGAAGAGGGTTAGGGTGGTTACGACTTCTGTGATTCCAGAAATTTTGGTTTTTTTTCAGTTTTTAGAAAATGTACGAAAATGTACAGATTTATGCTCTTTTAGTACTTTTTGCACACCTTATTCTTTTGACACCCCCCCCCCCCCTTTTCATGACTACTTTCTGCGCACGTCACTGCAGCAGTTCGAAGCGCCTGCCAGTTACGAGTCACAAATTGTCGGTTGCAAGTGAAAATTGTCACTTCAAAGTGACAATTTGCTGATGCAAAAAAGTTTTTTTTCACATTTCTGAAGAGACATTTCTACTGCCTTTAACTTTTACTTTTAGTGTAAAAAAATATGTTTCTACTAACAAAAACACTTATTAATTAGGCCCCTAGACCTAATTCTCGAATGCGCATCAGTGTGATTGGCGGCTGCTTAACAACATCGCATGCGAAACAATTCGAACGATTCGAGAATTGGGCCGCAGGATTAATAATAATTGTATACGACGATATAATAAATATTCAAAATATCCTCCACTTTAATCTATGCACAAATTAAAAAGACCTCCTTTACTTTTCTTTTATTTATTGACACTCATTTTAGCAATTTTACGATCCTTCGATTAATTCCACGATTTGTCAAAGTTACAGAAAACAGAAAATTCTCTGTGGTACCTATTCGAAAGTCTTTTTATAAGTAATTAATATGTTCGATATTTCAAATGAAGTGTTAAGGGTAGTGGAAATGTTCTGATGAACAAATTAATTTTATCATTTTGATGTGAAATTTGCCCCGCTAAATGGTCAGTCCTTTCTTAAAATTGTTGAAAGTTACCGTAACTTTTCGTGATATCCTACCAGGAAAAACTTGTTTCAGTACATTATTGTTCCAATAATTTAAAATATACAAAACACAATGCCATACTGTTTAGAAAAAAATCGTGACAACCTACCGGCTGATTGTGGTGCAGAAAACTTACTTAGGGCCGATTGTATAAAAAATAATCCCTGTATTAAATTTAATACCGGGGTTAGTCGCTAGGCAACGAGTCTTCTGATTGGCTCAGATCACGCTCAGACATAGAAACTGTTGCATAAAACGCGATTATCCCCACGATTATTTTTTATACAATCCGCCCTTAGACTGCGAAATATGTAGAACCGAAACTGCCATCCTGATATAGGGTGGATAGAAGGGCTTAACATACTCGCACAAAGTCTCTCTATTTTGACATTTTTAAAAGTAATAATCAAGTGACGTATTGCCGGTTATGACGGAATATTTTCTCAAAATGGCCGAAAATAGAGCAAGTTTGGGCCAGTATGCCAAGTCCTTCACACCACACTATCGGTATGGCAGTTTCGTTTCTACATATTTTACAGTCTAAATAAGTTTTCTACAGCAAAATCATCCGGTAGGTTGTCACAATTTTTTCAATTGATATTTTGCATCTTCGGTTCAGTATGGCACCCCTTTCCCACCACCTAAACGGTATATAGTATTGTGTTTTGGATACTTTAGATAATTCGAACAATATACAGAAACAGTGTTTTTCCTGGTACGATATCAGGAAAAATTATCAAAAATTCAACAATTTTAACAAAATACTGCCCCCCCCCCATGTAACTACTGAACGGCTGCCATACTTGTATTTTCTCAAACACATCGTTCGATGTGACAAATTGATATACAACTTAAGCGGTAGCAAATTATGGGTAAAAATTTTCACTGACTCTGTATTTACCTTTATTTTGCAAGGTTTATATTTCCCAAAACTTAAAAAAAATAACAGAAACATAACCACACATGCCACAGTTGACGTCAACACTTCTCGCTTCTGTTCTGGAATTCTGGTTGTGGTTGACACCACGGCAAAAAAGACTATTTTAACCCAAGCGGCAAGATTGTAACCCCGAGGTACGAATTTTTCTGAGTTAGAAACATGTATGGTACTTGATCGGAAGTAGAGTCGCGGCCACCCTAGACTTTCAAAAATAATGAAAAAACCGGTGAAGAATTGAGATTTTTGAAAAACGCAAAACGTTAACTTAATTTTTAACCTCCACAACCCCATCACAATTTTAAAAAAATGGGAGGTTACTGCAATCACTAAAATTTTCGAATTCGAGATAAGACCGGATCTATCCGTTTTGAGGTCTCAGGAACCCAAAAAAGTGGTTTTTAAAATGTGTCTGTGTGTATGTGCGTACGTACGTACGTTTGTACGTTTGTACGTTCGTACGTTTGTAAACACGCCACAGCCAAAACTGCTAGACCGATTTGGCTGAAATTTGGAACAAGGACATCTCGTAACCCAACGTAGATCTGAAAAGCTTTTGGAGCCAATCGTGCAACCGGAAATGCCATTTTGGCACATCAACTTTTAAATTTTAAATGCAAACCCCCATTTTTTACGTCACCATAAGAAAGACCTTTAAATTCTACTTCTAAAAATGTATTCATTGTTAGTGCCCTTTTGACCAAAAATTTAAAAAAAATTGATTTTTATCGAACTTTAAAATCGCGGTACAGCCCAAGCCCCTGAACCGATTTGGCTGAAATTTTGCACATGGAGATTGTATTACACGTCGAAGAGCTGAACAAATTTTGCATGCAATCGGCCCACGGAAAGTGCCGTTTTGGCACGCCAATTTCCAAATTTAAAATTATTCTCTCATTTAACCATTAAAAACTAGTTTTTGAAAGATTTATTGTCATCATCAGAAAGGTCTTCAAATTCTGGTTTTAAATAAGACAAAATTTATTCGCATTTAGTGCTGTTTGGTTCAAAAAATCGAAATTTTATAATAACAGTAAAAATACATTAGAGCCCAAATTAATGAATCGATTTGACTGAAAGGACCCTATCGGATATGCCTCATATTTGGGCCGCTTGTAGCTGGCCGTAGCTGGCATGACTGTTTCCTAATTTTTTGCTCACAAACTCAGGAAGAACGAAGCTTTCGGTTGAGGGACCTTTTTTGAATCAGTCATGCCAGCTACTATTGTTCTTTAAGCCTTTAACGTATCCATTTATTAGAAAACAATTTTTCTTAAATTATGCCAAAACTTAAAACATCATATATTTTGCGATTCTCACCTAACACTATGGTTACATTAATTCATGAAGCTATTTAATATGTACCCACTAGTGTTTCAAACACTCGTTTATGAAAAAAGTTAAGGCTGCTAGCTAAAAGGGGCCCAAGAACCGGGCATATCAGATAGGGTCCTTTGGTACATGGAGATTGGGTGACCCGTTGAAGACCTGAAAGGCTTTTGGAAGCAATTGGTCCACGGGAAGTGCCATTTAAGCACATCAATTTAAAATTTTAAATACAAGGCCTCCTTTTTTATGTCGCCATTAGAAAGACGATCCAATTCTGGCTCTAAAAATGTATTCACAGTTTCTGCCATTTCAGTGGAAATAGAGAAAAAATTCTTTCCCATTAAAAGGGATCGGGCTGACAGTGGATGACATAAAGTGGCAGTTATTGTCAAAAAGGTGGCAAAAGATTAACCTTAAAAGGAACATATTGTCAAATGTGATGGGTGATGTCCGTGATGTCCGAGGTGCTGTCGGTATTTGTCAGAAAATTGCGAAATTAGTCACAGACGATAAGGATAAAGAAATTCTGTTGAATTGACTACTATCTACAGAGAATACAAAGATCCACGCGATGGGGAGGTTCCAGCCGCTTCACTGCTGCATTTTTTTGAAACAAATTCAACTGCGCAATTACATTTTCCTAAATTGTTTTAGAAATTTTGGCAATCGTGGAAATTAAGAAATTTGAAAACAGCAAAGACAGGTAAAAGAAAATGTAATTACACAGTTGAATTTCTTTCAAAAAAATTAAGAAGACGTGCTTTTTTAGAAAATCACTATTTTTTACCGGTTTTACCGTCAAGTATGATACATGTTTCTAACTTAGAAAAAATCATAGATTCTGAATCCGTTGCGAAAAAGGTAAATCTAAATTTGAAGACACAAAATTGCGGTAAAATTAAGATACCTACTGGACGGGTCTGAAAAAATTCATCTGGCTCACCAAATTGTAGTGGGTATATTTAATTAAAGTAACGTCGGAGTATCATTCATTACCATAGGTTTTTTTTATAACCACAATTCGGTCCGGTTTTTAAAATACACACGGTGTAACCGATCTACTAAAAGCACTTTACAAATGTTCATATCACTTGACTTGAATTAATGGACGGTGTGAGAAAAAACCTGTAACTAAACTAACACAAGAAACTTTGTTAGGGGTTATTATCGCCGCTAATTCAGCAGGGATGAAAAAAATGAGGAGACAAAGTTGACGTTTTGTTCGATTCGTCACCCACGTTGTTTCATTCTGGAGAGTGCACCTGTTTAAAAGAATGAAAGAATGATAATAGCACGTGCTGCCTCCACACAGCTTACTTTTATGTTATGCCGTCTAATAAAATATCAGGGGTCCAATTCTCGAATCGTACGAACTGTTTCGTATACGGAATCACTAAGGTACGCGCAATCTGATTGGCGGCTGCTTAGCAACATCGCATACGAAACAGATTCGAACGATTCGAGAATTGGGCCCCAGGACCGTTGTCGTAAAAGCATCGTTTATGAAACTATTCCACTGGTAATGTATGGATAGAGACATATAATAAAAGCTGGTTTTTACAATTTTTAAAAAATCATCTTTTGTTTGAGGTCATTTGGAAAGGTAAGGTTTTGTGTGTAAAGGGGGTGGTGGCGACCTAGGGTTAGGTATGCTGCTTTTTGTCATTTTTACGGTCAGCCAGTTTATGGTGCGAGATGATAGCGTTAGTAACGGCTTTATGAACAGCACAGCCTCCCTTATCTCTTATCAGGTTCTCTGCTGGGATTGCGCTTATGTAGCTTGCAGCTCGTACGCAACACGCCATCTCACATAATGAAGTCATTCCTTGTTATACCTCTATTTAAATACCGTAGATAAAGCGGTCAACAAAAAGTTACATTTGTTTTCTTTTCCTACGTGATGTACGTACAGGCTGGTCCAACACTAGTGTCCAGCGGCAAAACGACCTTTTACTTTGAAGCTAGAGTTTTGATTTTTTACAGGGTGTATGGGTACTCAAAACCCCTCAGATGGCCTTAAATCTTTTTGATTGGACCAAAAATGCGTCACGGGATTTCAAATTGACCTATTTTCAGGAAATAAATAATTTTAACCTCCCCAACCACACAATTTAAAAAAGTGGGAGAGGTTACTGCAATTGGTTTGTATAGGGGACCAGATCTTTACGTTATGTTACGCTATGCTGCGCGTGGAGAACGTGGAGAACAGTTTTTGGAAGGTTTTAAATAAAGAGCAAAAATGTATTTACACTTAGTGCCCTTTAGGCCAAAGAAATCAACATTTTAGAAGAACATTAAAACACACTATAGCCGAAACTTCCAGACCGACTTAGCTGAAAATTGGTACAGTCCAAAAACTAAATAATGCTCTTTTTGCTGATTTACTGAACGAATAATTCTTTATTGGCACACAGTCCAAAGATTTTTGACCCACCAACACAGCCCCCAACTGGTGCCGGTTCTAGTGAGCCGGGTGCATGACTTAGTTTTCTGACTGTACGTGGAGGGACCTGCTGAAGAGCTGCGAAGTTTTTGGAAGCAATCGGCCCACGGGGAGTACCAATTCTGGCACATCAAATTTGAAATTTTCAATACAATAAGCCGCCTTTTTTTATACCTCCATAAGAAAGGTAACTAATAAGTCTCGTTTTAAAAATGTATTCACGGCTTCGACGACTAGGGCAGAAAATTTGAAAATTATAATTCCCACTGAAAAGTGGTGAATTCCATAGTTTATGTTTCAATTATAATACCTTATTTCCGTATCAAATCGATTGCCACTTGAAAATCAAAGGTCCACGCTATGGGAAGGTTCCAGCCGCGTCTCTGCTGCATTTTTTGTCCATGGAATGATTATTTTAAATCCTAAGATTATGTATTGGCCAGGTTTTTAATTTTCTTGAACGCTAGGTAAACAAACTGCATATTAGTCTAGTCCCGTGGTCTAGTAATTCTAGCAAAAAGTCCATATGAACTACGGAAAAATCATCAGAGGGCTGAAATTTGTGCACAAGTCCCTCTTACAGTTTTAAGTAAAATGTAAAATGTTACCTAAATTCCTAGTGCGGTTTCCGATGATATGATATACCATACCACCAAGAAGTATTAAAAAGGATTTTCAACAAATATCTCCTAAAACGAGAGGGAAAATCCATATCGAATTACAATCACATTAATGTACAAGCTTCAACTAAATTACTCTTATTAGTTCCGAATTAGAATCACTCGTAGCAGTATTTTTGAAAGGACTTTCGGAATTATGTGGAGTGGAGTGGAACCCGAATTACTTTTAGAATTGCTCGGATTACACAAAACAGTTGAGCTGATGCATTATTGCATTACTTGTATTGACACACAACGGCAATGGGGCAATATTTTGTCTTTCGCTGAATTCTTTTTATCCATCTCGTTAGGAAGTGTAAACGTGGACATACGTGGAAATACGGTAATGGAATAATTGAAGAATAATTGTTTGAGGAAGCTGAAACTGCATCGGACACCGTGTGTTAGTCCTGTGCCGCCCGCCCCAGCGAGTGGTCTTCGTCTCGGATCTCTCTCTCGCACGCCTGGACGTTATGCGGACCAACAATCTGACTCCGTGCATACTCCTATCTTAATATAATACTTCGTGATTTACTATAAAATCTCATCATGAGGCACAAGTAGGTAAGAATAAAGAAAAAATATTCTCCATTTACGCCATTCTTACTCAAATTCAAGTGCATAATTTCAATGGAATCGGAACGCTAGCAAGTGCCAATATCCACTTGCCATATAGTATTCAGATATAAAATCCTGACTTATCGGAATGGCAACGGCCATCATTTTATACCAAAACACTGGTGTTTTTTTGACAACTTTCAGATCGACCAGGTCCGCCAACCGATAGATCGGAATTATTCCGAGATCTGTAATACTGAATTTCCCAAAATTCCGATTGCAATAAGGCTGAATATCTCCGTTTCTATTGACTTGATGAAGATGAAATCTTCGTTCCCCTTACACACCCACAGATACTGCATTGTTAGTGTACATATTTTACAAAACCCTGCGGCGGCGTATTTTATACCACCAACGTTTGTGAAAAGTGTCGCCTGGTGTCATGATCATGCATGCGGAACACACCCTCGGGTTTATTTGTTTATTTCTCAAACGCAGTTTTCTGAAATCTGCTTAAGCATTGGTGAGGCAGGAATAACCAGGGTTTGTTATACATATAAAGTATACAAAACTAAGGAACAAATGACATTTTGATTTTACTTAAAAACTTTCTCCTTATAGTTTTCATGAATTCAAAGAGTTTATGTTCCATTATAATCAAGTCTTAGCAAGAATTGAGATATTACTGGGTGAGCTAACGATATATGAGAGTGAATTGAAACGGAAAAAGTTTAGAAGGGTGACCCGCAAAAGATAGAAAAGTTTGTTCTTTTCCAGACAACGTTGTAAATCTTTGAATGACACCTCTGGGCTTCACTCCCTCACTGAGTTTATACTCAGTTTGCCAAAACACGTGTAAATAAAACTTTGTCTTCCTATGTGAACTGATGCAGCCGGGCATTTCAAATTCAATCAAATGATGCTGGAATTAACTTCATACGCGATTCCAAGCACACTGTCTTTTCTATTTCTATAGGAAATGGGGAAAAGAAATAAAATTTAAAGCAGTGAAACCCTTCTAATTAACTTCCACTAGAAACCAAAGCTTAACAATCAACCATTAAAGTCAAACTGAATTCTTATTTCTACACGTTTTATAGGGCAGTTACGAACGCTCAATTGGATACGTTCTAAAACTTAATCATTAAATTTTCTTATCTTACTCGGCAACCCTCCCTTTGACCATTTATTGAGCGTTCTTTGTGTTGTAAGTATAAAATGGTCACTATAAATTATTCCTCAGAGACGAGAAACGTTTCCCCTCACGTTTTCCTTACATTTCTTAAAAATTCGTTCACCTCCCAAATAATGACATAATGTTTCTAAAAATCCACTAAGGTAATAGCCATTAGTGAATCATTAAATATGCATACCTATAGCTTTTTGCCCAATCGTATGAGTAATAACTCTATTACCGACGCGACGTAGTTAATAGTATATTACGATATTAGGTTGGTAAGTACAGTATAACAGAATCGAGGAAAGGTTTGCAAAAACGAGTCGAAGACGAGTTTTTGCAATTTCCAAGATTCTGTTAGATGTACTTAACAACCGTGTATCGTATATGATTTTTCGCACAATCGAAATTAGCTTATTGAACATTTTTCGTCAGCCATTAAAAAAATCCTGTTTGACATATCGCCGAATTTTCGAAATGCTCTCGATACCGTTGGCAGTTCAATTGTTTCACTTACCATGCCTGTGTCAGATATGCGTGCTGTTATGAATTCATAACAGCACTGTTATTTTTCGTTGCCTGGGAAACCAAACCGCGCTTGGTAAGTTGAACTTACACCTTACTTTAACTACGTCGGTAAGAGAGTTATAACATACGATTGTGCGAAAAATAAGGTGTAAATTCGACTTACCAAGCGCGGTTTGATTTCCAAGGCAACGAAAAATAACAGCGCTGTTATGATTTCATAACAGCACGCATTTAGCCAGAGCATGGGCGGTAAGTAAAACAATTTAACTGTCAAAGGTGTCGCGACGCATTTGGGAAATCCGGCGATCTGTCAAACAGGATTTGTTTAATGGCTAAAAAATGTTTAATTTTGATCATTTATGTAGGTACTCATTTGGATTATACTTTCACTTTTTACGACTTTTCACCCTCTTCACAATATTTCATCAACTGTAAACCATAAATTTACAAAACTGTCTAATTTTCCGTCTTACTTTTGGTATTTCTACTTAACTGCAGTAAATTTTTTCTTGCCTGTAGTGCTAATTCTGCAGTGCAAAATGATTGTGTTTTTTTTGGTTCATTTTTTACTGCAAACATTGCAAAGGACTATTTCCTGTTTCTCATCCCAATTCACGGTATTTTGATGTTGTATTTTTCAACAGTTCGCCTTTTTGACTGTTTAAATACGAGTTTATTGAGCTTTTTGAAAATTAACAAGTTGAAGTTTATTGACAATTGTAATTGTTGACATTGTTTTTTTCTTTGTTGTTCTGTCCATCCATGGTATTGTAGGTATGCGCCTTTCCATGCCGGCCACTTTGAAATGCGTAGGTATGCAGCATTTTCAAACATCAACGACGACAATTAATAATGGAACTTGTAAGAAGATGAAGTTTCAAATTAAGATTCAAATGGAAATAATCGTAATTTAGAAACTGGTCTTTTTAAAATTTTGTTGTTGACACGCAGTGAGACAACTCTAACTATATTGTCTGTTCCCGGATGTAACTGAACCACACGACCCATATTCCATTGTAATGGGCTACTATTTTCTTCTTGTATTAGAACTATTGAACCAACACGTAGATGATTTTGGACATGTTCTTTCCATTTTGCCCGTGTCTGCAACTCCGTCAAATACTCCCTTTGCCACCTGGACCAGAATCGCTGTACCATCGCTTGTAGTCTTTCATACTTTTTCAGACGATTTTCGTTGGTTTGAGTATGGTCCTTTTCGGGCAAAGCGGTGAGTGGTTTTCCCAAAATGAAGTGTGCCGGGGTAAGGGGATTGATGATTTCGTTGGGATTGGATGGTAGGGGACATAATGGAGTGGAATTCAGTATTGCTTCAATTTGAATTAGAACGGTACAAAAGTCTTCAAAATTTAAATGAGCATCTCCAATAACACGCTTTAAGTGAAACTTGATTCTTTTTATGCCTGCCTCCCAAATTCCACCGAAGTTGGGGGATCTGGCAGGTATGAAATGCCAATTTATATAATCCTGTGACAAAAAATTGTTAATTGTATCTGAATTCGAATCTAGAAATTGATAAATCCTTTTTAATTCGGCATCTGCTCCAATAAAATTACTACCATTATCGCTATATATGTTTTTGGGCTTTCCTCGTCGACCAATAAAGCGTTTTAATGTTGCTAAAAAACTATCTGTGGTTAAATCAGAAACTGCTTCTATGTGCACAGCCTTTGTGGCTAAACAAATGAAAAAACACACATAACCCTTTATCAGTTTTCCTCCTCTAGAAGCCCTAGTATTTCGATCCTTCAACAGAAAAGGACCTGCGAAATCGATGCCGATATTGAAAAAAGGTAGGCTTTGATTTACTCGAAAGGATGGCAAATTTCCCATTAGATTGTGAGTAGGAACTGGTGGATTGCATCGAAAGCATCTGACACAGTTGCGCACAACAGATCGTACTAACTTTCGACCACCTATTGGCCAAAATCGTTGTCTAAATGAGTAAAGTAACATTGTCGGTCCACAGTGCATCAAACGCTCATGTTCTTGTTTTATTAGTAATTTTGTGAACACATGTTTGTCGCATAATATTAAAGGGTGTTTTTGATTGTACTCGATATCTGCATTTTGGATGCGACCTCCAACTCGGATTAAATTATTGTTGTCTAGAAAAGGATTCAAATTGAGTATCTTACTCTGTTTATTGAGATGTTTGGTGTTTTCTAGACGATTATAGTCTTCAGGAAACGAAAGCTGCTGTGCTAAACGAATTAAGGCATGCAAAGAAGACTCTAATTCTTCGGTAGTTAATACACCAATTTTAATATTATTGTTATCGTTACTTACTTTGGACCTTAGATTTGAAATAAACCTTAGCACGTGTGCAAAGACTCGCTGAATTTTCTTGGCTGATGAAAATTGGTTAAAAATGTCAGAGTCATTGGTTACAGCAATATTTATAATAGTTGTACGTTGCTCAGGAATATGGTTATCATCGATATTGTCAGGATTTTGTAATTTTAATTTTGGGCTACTAAGCCATGATGGCCCGTTAAACCAAAGCGAGGATTCCTTAAGATCCTTAACACTTGCGCCTCTAGAAAGAATATCTGCAGGGTTTTCTTTAGTGGAAACATGATACCAATCATCGATGGAAGTTAATTGCTGTATTTCGCTAACTCGGTTTGCTACGAATGTTTTCCATCTGTTTGAGGAACCCTTGATCCAACTTATTGTGATAGTAGAATCTGTATAAAAGTACAGTTTATTGAAATTCATATTCATCGAATTAACAACCTTATGTGCTAATTGAGCTGCTAGAAGTGCTGCACATAACTCAAGTCGTGCTACTGTTACCTTTTTAATAGGTGCTACTCTTGATTTTGCAATTAGCAAATGAGAAGAAAATTGATCTGATTGATTTTTACTTCTAACGTAAATGCAGGATCCATATGCGCTTTCGCTAGCATCTGCGAACACATGCAACTCGACATAATCATAATCTTGAATTAGTACTCTTCGATGTATTGTAATAGTGTTTATCAAAGGCAATTGTTCACGAAACTTAATCCAACTAGAGTGAAGACTTTGAGGTAAAGATTCATCCCAGCTAATCTTTGCTTGCCATAGCAGCTGCATAAGCAATTTTGCGACAACAATTATAGGACCTAAAAGACCTAACGGATCAAAGATTTGTGCAATAGAAGCAAGAATTGTACGCTTAGTTACTGTTTTATTGTCGATTGAATTAGAAGTTGAATATTGAATTGTATCACAATTGGCATTCCATAGAATGCCTAAAAGTTTGTTTGGCTCGTTTGCTCCAATAGTCAAAACGCTTGCATCCAAATCGCTTTTGATTCTAAATTGACCACATAAATTAACATCGTTTGAAAGCCATTTTCGAAGGTCGAAATGTGCGCCAGATAAGATTTCACTAATCTCATGCTGTAATTGTAATAGTTCAGATTTAGAGTCACATCCCGTCAAAAGATCGTCCACATAGAAATCGTTTTTTATGACATTACTCGCAGCAGGATATGTAGTTTCATTGTCAATAGATAATTGATACAAAGATCTTATAGCTAGAAATGGAGCTGAGGCTGTTCCATACGTTACAGTGTTTAATTGGTAACACTTTAACTCATCGTCTTTATGTGAACGCCAAAATATTTTTTGTAAATCTCGTTGCTCTGGATCAATTAATATCATCCTATACATCTTCGATATGTCTGCTGACATTACATATTGATGTTTTCGAAATCGTAATATTATTGAAATTAAATCGTTTTGTATTGTAGGGCCTACATATTGAACATCGTTTAGACTTAGACCTGAATCGGTTTTCATACTAGCATCAAATACTACACGAACCTTTGTTGTCAAGCTTGAAGCACGAACTACCGCATGGTGAGGAATGTAATAACTTAGGTGACGATCATTGTCAATTGGTACTTCTGTCATGTGACCTAATTGTAAATATTCCTTCATGAATTTCGAGTACTCTATGGAAAGCTCAGGATTTCTTGCTAGTTTGCGCTCTATTGAGAAAAATCGGCTCTTTGCTAATTCCTTAGAATTGCCTAAGTCTACGAAATTGTCCTTTAATGGCATTTTGACAACAAATTGTCCCTGTTCATTTCGTTTGAAATTATTTAAAAAATGTGATTCGCAAAATTGTTCTGTATTAGATGGAATAGGTTTTGAATTGACTTCCTCGATTTCCCAAAATTTGATTATTTGATCGTTTAAATTAGCGTCGTCGTGAGTATTGTTGATTGAGCAGAAATTGATTGACCTTGTTTGTGGAATATTGAGACTACCAGCTAAAATCCAACCTAATCTTGTTTTTTGCATAGTTAACTGGCTTTTTCCTATTTTGAATTGACCAACACAGATTAAATCCCAAAATATAGTTGATCCTAAAAGAACATCGATGGGAGTAGATCTATTGTAATACGGATCTGCCAAAAGAATATTTCCCGGTATGCTTATTAAGCCTTTATTAAATGGAATGCTGGGTAAATTATCTGTAATTTTTGGCATTACTAAACATGAGATTTCTGAATTGTACGATTTATTGTAAGAGTGAATTTTTAAGTCTACAGAAGAATTTACTACATTTGTACTAGAGTTGCCAATGCCGATTATTGAGACGTTAGTACGATTCAAAGTTAAATTGAGCTTTTTACATAAGGTCTCTGTTACAAAATTGTTTTGAGCACCACTATCTAACAGAGCCTTACATGAAAATAAATTTCCCTTTGAATCTTCAATTTTTATAATGGCCGTTGATAATAAGATTTGAGGTATTGACGTATTAGAGCTAGATTGAAGATTCATGGAACATTCAACCCCTACATTGTTCTGTGAAACAGGCGGTTCTTGGTTAGTAACGTTACTAGAAGAATTATTGTTAGTGACCGTTTCAATATGTAAAAGAGTATTATGGCGTCTATTGCATTTTCGACAATTCGATGCAGTGCATTTTTGAATGGCATGGTTAGGTTTGAGACAGTTATAGCACAGCTTGAGCTTTTTAACTTCATCGATTTTCTCTGATGTAGAAAGGTTGGTAAAGGCTTCGCACTGAAAAATTGTATGATCTTTTTTACAAAAGTAGCATGATATCTTGGACTGCTGATCCCTAGCAATGTTGCTAACATAAGATGAAGTTGGCGGTTTAGATTTAAAATTACTACTAGAGGAGTTACTAGGATGCTTCTCCTTTTTATCGTTATTAGGTTTATCGACTAGAGTAATACTTATTTTTTCTAATACCTCGCAACGTTGTTTTAGAAATTTGTTGATATCGCTCATAGACGCAATATCTCCTTCCTTTTTAAATAATTCCCATTCACGGCGCGTTTTTGGGTCCAACTTTATTGTTATTAAATAAATAATTAATGCATCCCAATGATCGGTAGGTTGCTTTAATGCCTTTAATGATCGTAAGTGTTTAGTTATTGTATCAAAGAGTTTTCTCAATTCTATGTGAGATTCCTTTGTAACACTTGGATAATCGAAAATAGATTTAATATGACTGTGTATAATCAGAGATTTTTGCTCATACCTTTCAGTAAGCATATTCCAAGCAATAGGATAATTTTCAGAAGATACTTGAATAGACTCGATAATTTGCAAAGCCTCCTTCTGCAAAGAAGATCGCAAATAATAGAACTTCTGAATGTCTGATAAATTAGTGTTATCGTTAATGAGTGCCTGGAAGCAGTCTCTAAATTCGACCCAACTACTATACTGGCCATTGAAATTTGGTAAGGAAATTGTTGGCAATTTGATTTGCTGTAACATTTGATTAACCGAAGAGGATGAATTGGTTGACTTTTTAGTTATATCGGAGCAAATGACGGTCTTTGAATTGATTGTAAATTGTACATCGCTTATTAAGGCAAAATAATCTCGTTCAAAAGATGAACGTTCTTGATCTTCGATAGCTTGGTCATAATCTGCTTTCTTACTGCTCATATTTTCAATCTGACTTTGCACGCTATCGAACTCATCAAAAATCGGTTCGAATTTAGACAATCTTAATTTTAACTCCAGAACTATTTTGTCATCAACTTTGGCTTTATCAATTGAATCAAAATATTCTCTCAAACGCGTTATTGTGCCTTTAAGGGCTAACTTTTTGTTTTTGAGAACGTTTATGGATGGCGGTGACATTATTGTATCGATCTAGTGATTGATTATTCGACGAATTGAATTCACACGAGGAATCGGAATAGACAAATGGAAAATAGGGTGAATGGGCACTTACTCAGTGATAAATAAGTGGATTTGGGAAGGGAAGAGGATGGCAGAAATTGTTTTCCTGGTTATTGACAGGTGAAATTCTTCCTTATATCGTTGGCAGCTGAATTTGTAGATTTCTTCGTTTTCTTCGATTGTTAAATTGTAGTTTGGACGCTGATAACCATCGTTGTCGTCATCCAAGTTCGAAGGACCATGTTTAAATACGAGTTTATTGAGCTTTTTGAAAATTAACAAGTTGAAGTTTATTGACAATTGTAATTGTTGACATTGTTTTTTTCTTTGTTGTTCTGTCCATCCATGGTATTGTAGGTATGCGCCTTTCCATTGACGACGAGTTATTATAATATAAAAATTGCAGCATTTCATGAAAATTGTGACTGCTATCATAATAAATTTCAGCGGATATTTGGATTAGTACAAAATTGCCGCTGAAACACAGGTGCAAATGGTTGTGGTTGGGCAGAAATTCGTCATTTGCTCTCTGTAATTGGTCAATTTCAAATGAGTCGAATTGTCATTTGTATTATCAGTTACAAGTGACAATCATTTGCTATTGCAACAAAATTTTTGTTTTGAAAATTTTTAGAACTTTGTTGTGGCCCCTCTACGCCGCTACAACTAGGTGCAGATTGATAAAATCTGCACCCGATTCCACCAGTAAATTCAGGCGGCCCCTTAACATACCTATTAATTTGATAAACATCTACAGGGATACACATATCATTGATGTACATCAGTACATCTTCCGGTGGCTTTTCATGTCATGTTAAATTTAACATGAGGTTATTTCCATAGAAACAATTGTTGTCACAATGGAAACTAGGGTGACAAACCTCAAGTTAAAGTTAACATCAGATGGAAAAATCGGCACTTAATTAGTTAAATTTTGAAAATGATTACGAAAGCTTGTTGCCGATGGTAAAATAATGGAGAACTAAATTGTCATTTATTATCTGGGTTTTAAGGTTTGTTTACATTGTGGGGTTTTTCTTAAGAATTTTCATAAGCAATTTTTTTTTGATTTTCCTATGAATGCTTGTAGCTTATAAATTAGGTACCTACTTACCAAAGTGCATTACCTATCTGCTTACATTATTGAGAGTGTGTTGAGGAAATGGATAGAAACAGCCCGATGTACGCTTGTGACTTTTCCTAAGTAATTCTTAAGGAAAATCCTATAATGTAAACAAACCTTTAGCTGAAGGGCTTTAATCTTTGATAATAAATAGAAATTTAGTTGGAATTGTTTTACCTATGCTGCAACCTGAGCTTGAGAAATTATTTCTAAAATTTAATTTATCGCAATAGCGATGCACGAGTGGTATTCGGTAAGATTATTTCGCAAATTAGACTTCATACTTTGCCTGTTATAATAAAAATAAAATTTTCTAACCGGGGTTGCCTGTTCCAGAATGCGGAATAAAATGTTTGTGAAAGAGCTTTGACGTTTGGCGTTAAAAGGCTAAACTAAAATGAGATTCTTTCTCCCTCGCACATTTTCTTGTTTTCTTCAAGCCTTGGCTGAATTTAACAATTCTAGCTCAATAGCAGCCTAAAATTCAAAGAAATTTTTTGAGTGCAGTTTTCTTTTTTGAATATATCTATATCTACATTTAACAAAAAATGGGAGGTTACTGCAAAAAAGTGGTTTTTAAAATGTCTGGGTTTATGTTCGTACATACGTACGTACATACGTACCTACGTTTGTAAATACGCCTAGCTAAGCCTAGCTTAGATCTGCAAAGCTTTTGGAGCCAATCGTGCAATGCCATTGTGGCACATCAACTTTTTAATTTTCAATGCAAACCCCCGCTTTTAACGTCACCATCAGAAAGGCCTCCAAATTCTGCTTCTGAACATGTATTCACTCCTACTTAATGTCTTTTTGGCGAAAATTCAAATATTCGAGATATTTTAACGTATTTTAAAAACATGATACAGCCCAAAATTCTGGACCGATTTAGTTGAAATTTCTCACATGAAGATCGTATCACACGTCAAAGAACTGATGGTTCGAAAATTTATTTTGAAATTATTCCAAAACACACGCGTATTTTATGTTTTAAGCCCATACATAGTCTGCTATCGGGAGTAAATATATTATGTTTCACCATCAAAGAAATGTTATTATACATACATAAATAAATAAATTGATAGTGAAAAATTATAGTTACAAATTCAAATTGCTACTACGAACTACAATAATACTACTACTACATGATGCGAAATTTTCTTGTTCACCCTGTATAGTGAATAGTGAGTAATGGCCACCTCACCTATACTAGATGCAATGCCTGGGCGAAAATAGTCGTAAATGCAACCGAACGTGGTCGCAGACTAACTTCAAACGACAAAATGAAATGCCACTTTACGCTACAATGTGCCAAAGGGGCTTTTAACAGTCTGGTCAGTGCCGTTGTATAAGCAGTTTATTACTTCAGACCTCCGAATCTTACCTTTGTGGATCGTATTCCCTTCAACAGAAACTGTGCTCATTCTGTACCAATTAGGACCATAGCTTCGTTTCACGACCTCGTGCACTTATGCATCTTATGTTAGACTTAGACATATGGCCATTTTTTACCCTCGAGCTTGAGTTCGAGGTAAAATGCGAAACCGGGTCTGGTCTGGTGTTGAATTTAATATGTTATATCAAGAAGAAATTGAAAAACCAATGCTTAAATCAGTACCTAATTGTGCCAAAAATATGACAATTTCTAATGGGAGGAATGATATGGGAAGTTGCAACTAGGTTTTTTGGGAACTCGGTATCTGTTTATGGCCTCTATATGTAGAATTCGTCTGGAAAATCCATGCACATTATATGAATGTCTTTTAAACTGATGCACGTATAAATCCAGTGAGATAGATCAAAGAATACAGGAAGGGGATATCTTGTATTCTTTAGAGTTCCATAAAGTAGAACAAAACAAATTAACGACAATTTGAAAAAAAAATTATAAGAATACATAATAGATGGATCAGAATCATGAAAACTACAACATTTCAAAAATTCAGACAATTTCACAGAAAGCCACTCTTCCATATAAAACGTGCGGAACCTTTGTTGTCGCGGCTTGTTTAATTGTTGTTGCATTGTCACTTTTAACACTAACCCCCAAAATTTCAATGGCGATGGTTAAATGATAGTGATGATTAACTTTCTTAGATACGAATGGTCTCTATAGGAAAATTAATCGTGATTATAATTTAACCAAGCACTGCCGACCGTGAGTGTAAAAAGTAAATCACTTTTAACACCAGTGTTAAAAGTAAATGACTTTTAATAGTGGTGTGTCATAAAATGTCATTTTTAACAAGTGTCAAGAAACGTTAGTGTTTGTAAGTGCGTTTGTGAACGCTCTACAGCCCAAACTACTCAACCGATTTGGCTGAAATTTGGTATGTTGGCATGTCAAAGCCTAACTTAGATCTGAAAAGCTTTTGGAGCTAATCGTGCAACCTGAAATATAATTTTGGCACATCAACTTTGAAATTTTAAATACTAACCCCCATTTCTGACGAAAGGTGTTCAAATTCTGCTTCCAAAGATGAGTTCACTCTTGGTGCTCTTTCGACAAAAAGCTAAAAAACTCTAGATTTTAAACGCACTTTAAAAACACGCTAGAGCTCAAACCCCTGGACCAATTTGGCTGGAATTTTGTACGTGGAGATTGTATTACCCGTCGAATAGCCGAAAAGTTTTTGGAGACAATCCACCTAAGTGCCATTTTGGCGCATCAATTTCGAAATTTTAAAATTATACTTTCATTTAACCATCCACAACAGGGAGGGGGGGGTTGGGAAATTCATTGTCACCATCGGAAAGGTCTTCAAATTTTGGTTTTAAATAAGACAAGATGCATTTACATTTAGTGCCCTTTAGGCAAAAAAAATTGGAAATGTTGGAAGATCATTAAAAATACTGTAGCCCACACTATTATATCGATTTGTCTGAAATTTGGTATATAGAGATAGCGTGACCCGCTGAAGAGCTGAAAGGCTTTTGGAAGCAATAGGTTAAGTGCGACTTTCGCATATAAACTTTAAAATTCCAAATACAAAGCCTCCTTTTTTATGTCACCATTAGAAAGATGATTAAATTCTGTTTCTAAAAATGTATTTACAGCTGTTTCTACCATTGCGGCTCACGGCAAGTGCCATTTTGGCACATTAATTTTTAAATTTTAAAAGTAAACCCGCATTTTTTCATATCACCCGTATAAAGGTCTTCAAATTCCATGTAGGTAAGAAGATTTATTCGCATGACAAAAAAATGAGAAATTAATTTAGTTGGTGGAGGATTCGAAAACTTTGTTTTTGGATAAAAGCGGCGGACGTTGATTTAGAATGCTACCAGTGACGCGTTAGTAATTTTGCAGATTGTTCAATTTGGCTAGTAATTTCGTACATTTTAACTAATGGTAAAGTGTGTTGTGTGTGAATAGTGAACAAAGAGGATCATCACATATCTTCCAGGCATAAGGAGTATCCCTACAGGAAGCCAAAAAAGTGGTTTATAAAATGTGTATGTGTGTATGCACGAAAGGCTTTTGGAAGCAGTTGGTGTACGGGAAGTGCCATTTAGGCATATCAAATTTAAAATTTTAAATACAAAACACAGAAATCAAAGACCCACGCGATGGGGAGGGTCCAGCCGCGTCTCTGCTGCATTTTTTACTGTGCAACTGCTAAAAAATATCAAAGGATCTGGGGCCCTTAAGGCTATGGGCTTCCCATCAGCACCGCTTGGTCAGCGGGCCCCCTTGTTCGTCTGGACACCAACCTGGACACCAACCTGTGTATAGAAGTCAAAGAAGGAAAATGGCCTGATTCGCCGCATTAAGAAGATCAGATAGTTCAGCGAAATTCAACTCCTGAAAGGGGTGCTGAGGAGTGGTGTAGATGATTGTTGTACGGTTTTTAAAAATTTAGACGCTGTTACGAAGATTAAGTATAGGTAGGTAGATATTAATTAAAAACCTGTTTTTCAGGAGGATTCTTAGATAAAATCCCGCAGGGTAATTCTGTCATAAATTATAATTTTACCGGATACAATAACGCAGCATATTCTTAAAGGTTTTTTAGAGACCTTCCTCCTATGCGACAGCTATTATAGGAAATTCTCCTTGAAACTCCAATAACATGGTGCATCATTCAAACTCTACATTACCGTAACAACGACGTGCTCTTAATAGTCTCATTTTATTTTCTTACAGTTTCCGATATTTGCAAGTCATTAATTTGTAGTTAAAAGCCCTTTAGCTCGCGAAAATACATTAAGCGACATATGAAAGCTTCGCCCTATATGAAATTAATGAGATAATTTGAATATGGCACGACGAATTGATGATTCTTAATATGTACATTTAAATTTAAAAATCCATCAGGTAAGTAGGAAGTTACATTATAGATATGTTTTTTAGTGCCGTAGCAGAATGCGAGGCATTCTTGTTTTAGCTTATTCGCTCGCTCCTCAGTCGCATAACTTGAGAACGGATTGAGATATCGAGCTGCTCTTGGGTCATATTGGACCAAGGGGATGGGAGTTAGGGGTGAAAACCCGAAAAATTATTAATTGCAATAACTCGAGAACTAGTGGAGGTATCTTGCTCAAACTTGATATGCACGTTCGACCCTCAAGTCTGTTGAAGGTGAAGGGGTGCTAATTTCGGGGGATGAAAACCACAAAAACTATGATAAATCCGCAAGGGTTGCATGCCAGCTGTTGGAAACTCAACGTACTCACATACAGGGTGTCCCAGAACTCGCGTATAAGCCGGTAATGGTAGATTCCTGAATACAATCTAAGACGAATTTTCCTTTACAAAAATTGCGAGGGTCCTATAGTTTTCAAATGGGGAGCAATTGAAGTCCGCCAATCAGAATGTTTCTCTTAATTAAACATTAAGGTAAAAAATATGAAGATGCATATGCTGTTGCTGGGATACAAAAAAAATATTACAAACGGTTAGCTAGGATAAAGATTTGAATTTGTCACTTTGACAAAAATGTTTACATCAACCTAAGGTATCGCATCTTCATCAACAATAAATGAAGAAAAGGTATTGCAGTCTTGGGACCAAAAAAGCCGTTGTTTAGTACCTACTACGCAGTCTTTGGCTACAATCTGGGCTACAATTTGGATCGTCTGACCCTGTTAAAGGTCACACGTTTGGGTTTTCCTATTCGTTTTTCAAACTTTGGACAAGCTTGTAAAAGAATAAGCATGTTCACCATTATTTGAAGTATACCTATTCTTTCTACAGATCATCGATACGCATAAACCATTTAGGTACCTATGCAGCGGTTCCGAAAAGTGTCTCAAAACTCAGTTTATCAGCAGCGCATCCACACCAAGTGCGTTATTTTGTTTTGAAATTGCCTGCGTTGTGTGTGGGATGTGGAAGATTTGGAAATCGCAGCATGTATTCCACAGTAGTAGCGTTCGCATTAATTAATCCCTATTTCCAATAAACTGCTGATAGTCATTTAAAATTTTTTGTCAAAGTGACAGATCTAGATTCTCGTTATATCTATTGTTGACTTGATTCATTGTTGTGTTTTTAATTTTTTTTGTATCCCAGCAACAGCTTATGCATCTTCATATTTTTTACCTTACTGTTTAGGGAAACATTCTGATTGGCGGACTTCAATTGCTCCCCATTTGAAAACTATAGGACCCTGCAATTTTTGTAGAGGAAAATTCGTCTTAGATTGAGTTCAGGAATCTACCATTACCGGCTTATACGCGAGTTCTGGGACACCCTGTACATCGGTGAAATCTTGCGGCGGATGCGTTTCTCGTAAAATAGAACAGATGGGGTGGAATTTGGAAATTAGGAGATTCAACTCGAAATTCCGCTTAATAAGTATCGGTCGAAATTCGCGTCATTCGATAGCTTTCCATTAATGTTTCAAAAAACGGTGTTATTCATATTTTGAGAAAAACCACCCTTAGGGCCGGTTTTTTAACTTTAACATGAGGTTTGTCACCTTAGTTTCCATTGTGACAACAATTTGTTTCTATAGAAATAACCTCATGTTTTTAACATGAGATGGAAAAACCGGCTTTTAATGACGCTATAAAACCCCTAACATGCGGAAAAACAAAAATACGAGAACTCAAAAACTACTCAACGTATCAAGGAAGAATTTGGTGTGTTAATTTTCAGTGACATTTTGGTTACATGGACAAATTTTCACTAAGATCTAACAAGGGGGATGAAATTTAAGGATTGGAACTTGAAATTTCTTCAAGTAAATGGTAGCATAAAATTACGGGGTTAGATAAATACGCTGCAAGCGGATAAATACATATATTTTATTTATTTTTTCTGAAACCCTATTGATTTATTTATGAACAACTGAAGTCAGGGGTGAAATCATGAGGGATTGAAAACATGAATCTACAAATCACCGCAATTTTTCAAAGAATTGGATTAGAGTGGTGAAATTGAAAACACAACTTCCTTTAAGGCATGTGGGGGTGGTAAAATATGGGGTTTGGAGTTTAGGGGTTGAAACGTCCATGAAGCCTTGTAATTTGACACAGAGAAGCAATATCTTCTGCGAAATTGCATTCTTACACACTGCATCTTCGAGAAAGGAAGAGTGAATTTTAGGATATATTTTAGGTATGGGATAAGCCACTATTTTGGGCCAAATATCAGGTTAAATGAGATATTATATCTCTTTTAACACCGGCAAAGTCATATTAACAAAAAAAAGAATGAAAAGAGGCTACAATGAAGAAGAAAACCCATAGAGGGTATTGAAGTTTAGGGCTACTGCACTTGCGTCAAGTTGAAAATAAAGTTCAATTAAGAATAAATGTTCAATTTTGTTGTCTTATTTCCAACAGTGTTTTCAAAATACCGCACATATGATTTTTTGTGCATAGTTTCCTTATGTGTTCTAGAGTATCATATGCCAAAATGGCATGTGCGGTATTTTGAGAACTGGGTGACCCATATCCAAGTGCTAATCCATACACCCCAAAGGGGATGAAAGTTAGGGGTGGAAACTCGAATTTTCACTGAATAATGTAGGGTTGAAATTAATACCATTCGATAGCTTTCTATTGATGGTACACTCGGGAGATAAAATAATGGCCCTGGACCGCTCATAATGTGTATAAATTCTCACAAGTTTTATCAAAAAAAAATAAAATTGAACGTGAAAACCTCTTTATTAAAACTACTCGAGTGGGATACAAACCTTCAGAAACCTATTTTGAGTGCCTTTTCTATCGACATTGTTTGCGGTCGAGGGCCAATATTTTATCTCCCGGCTGTACAAAAAAGGTCTTATTCATCATTCGCGAAAAACGACATGCCGAAACACAAAAATGCGAGAACTCAAAAACTGCTCAACGTATCAAGGCTGGATTTGGTGTATTAATTTACAGCGCCACTGCAGGCGGATGGGCAAATTTTCATTATGATCTAACAAGGGGGATGAAATTTAAAGGTTGAAACTGCAAATTTTTTCATGTAAGTGGTGGAATAAAATTATGGGGTTCGATAGATTTCGGTGAACCATTGAAAAAGAGTTTTATGAATCCACAATTTTTCAACCCCTTTCATGATATGTGAACCCTCAAAAAGCTAAATTTACCCAGACCGCTTCTTTCTCGTGTGATTTTCGCTAGTTCTACTTAACTTTTCATCCCCCTTAACAATTTTTCACACCCCGAGCGTTAATTTTGTAAAATTCGCGCAGTTTTGTCTTTTTTCGGTAATAAATTTTACTCATATTGATTGTTCTTGCCTTTTTCACTTTTTCGACCCCCTTCGCAAAATTTCAACCCCCAAAACCCAAATTTGCATAATTGGCTTATTTTAGTGATATTTTATGTAATTTCGTTGAATTACGATTAATTTTCATCACCTTTGACTTTTCATCCCCCTTTACGATTTTTCAATCCCCTAAGTGTTAATTTAGCAAAATTTGCGTAATTTCGTTTTTCTTCGGCAATAAATTGAACTCATTTGGATGATGTTTACATTTTTCACTTTTTTTATCCCCCTTCGCAATATTTCAACTGTTCAAACGCTAATTTTATGTAATTGGGTTATTTTGGTGTTATTTTCCGTAATTTTACTCAATCCTCATATTTTTTGACTTTTCATCCCCCACAAAAGTTTTAATTGCATAATTTGGTTATTTTCGTGTTATATTTCGTGATTCCACTTATTCACAATTAATTGATTTTTCATCCCCTTTCGCAATTCTTCAGCCCCCTGAGTGTTAATTTCTCAAAATACGCCAAATTTTGTTTTAATTCCGGTTATTCTTTTCATTTACTCATTTTCCACGTAACACACGGACGTACAATGTATTGGTTTATATTGTCATTCTTTCTACTTTTCAACCCTCAAAATTTCTGTGTTTTTTCTGTTCATTTTCTACTTTTTAATTCTGTAACAACAATTTTTTAACATTGCGCCTTTTTGACAGATATCTGTGCGTCTGCGGAGGCACTACTACTAGGTGCAGATTGATAAAATCTGCACCCGATTCCACCAGTAAGACCAGCCGCCCCTACATACACATTAACGTGATAAACATCTACAGGGATACACATCGCATTGATGTACATCTTCCGGGGGCTTTCTAAATAATTGTTGCTTATTGATTTTGTTTCCTCTTAAACAGCAGGCAAATAATATTTGAAGATAGCAGCAGTAAACTCTGTTGACAGCGTGTGGAAGTTCTTTGAAACCTTGGCTGGTCCCACGGGAAGGATTTACCTCTGGCCCTGTCGCTTCGCCTTCTGCCCAGAGGACGACTGAGCGAATCCCAATAATCTGCTGAGGTTTCCAATCGGATTTGGAGACCCGCCTTATTGCTTTTGATACGAAAGATTGGACTAAGCGCCCCTCGAAGCTATGGATGTTCGAATATGTGTAAGTCGTGCCGTACTATGAATAAATTTAGGTTTCAGGTCGGACTGACCTTCATTAAGTATAAATATGGACCATAAAATTAATAATAAATTTCATAAATTTGGAAGTTTTTTATTCAGGATCCACCAATAAATTGTTGGCTTCAGGATTTAGTAAGCTCGCTGCGTTTTAAAAATGGCTGCGGAAAATGATGCCAAATCAGCACGAAGGCACCATCGTTGTAAATCAAAGCATGACATATAACGGTACATTTAATAATATGGACCAATAAAAATATATCGCCAGTTTTGCAGTTAATGGCACCAACGACGACTAAATAAAACAAAACGTCATAAATACAAACCGATCCTCTGGGTTTTCTCACAAATCATGTTGACCTAGAACCATCTTTTCTAAAGCCATTGGCTTCACATATCTAAAAATTGAGCTATATTTACGTACATGCGCGTACTCATTCATATTTATTTAAATGAATTTGAACCATGCAATTTATTATTATATTAATTACTTATGTTGTGGAGTACAAAAGCACCTACGAGAAAAGATAGCATCCATCATCCATTACATCCCAATGTAAGGTTATTTTATAATTTTCTGTTAACGGTAAAAAAGTCAATGCATGTCTGAAAGCTTCGATGGATGAAGGCACGCGCCTGAAGGCAGACTGAAAAGCTCAGAAGATCCTGCAACATAATCTTTATTGTTTTATGACATATTTCAAATTGTCGTCTTTCCGTCAGCAAGTATAAATTGAAATCGGTAAAAGCTCGAAGGCAAAAGTAAGTATATATACATTTTGCTGCTACATTTGTAGATATTTTTATTTAATAGGACAAGACATTACGATTTTTAAATCTTTCTTTCTGCTGATTTGTTTTTGACCATTGGTTTTAGTGGTGTAGCAGAATGCGAGGTACCCTTGTTTTAGCTTATTCGTTCGGTCGCTCGGTCGCTCGCTCGTCTACTTTGTCCGAGCGATAACTTGAGAACGCATTGAGATATCGAGCTGAAACTTGATGTACAGCTGATGATTGAAATACTCGGCGGGGATTTTTTCTTGGGTCATATCGGACCAAGGGGGTGGGAGTTAGGGATGAAAAACGGAAAAATTATTAATTGCAGTAACTCGAGAACCCTAAGTGTTAATTTGGCAAAATTTGCATAATTTCGTTTTTCTTCGGTAACTCATTTAGATGATGTTTACATTTTTCACTTTTTTCATCCCCCTTCGCAATGTTTCAACTCTTCAAATGCTAAATTTACATGGTGTTATTTTCCGTAATTTTACTTAGCCACTGTTAATCCTCATACCTCTTGACTTTTCATCCACCTTTACGATTTTTCAACCTCCTAAGTGATAATTTTTCAAAATTCGCATAATTTCGTTTTTCGTCGGTAATAAAATTGAACGTATTTGGGATTCAGTTTACCTTTTACAATTTTCCAGTTTCCTTCGCAATAGGTATAGGTATAAGTGCGTATTTCAACCCCCACAAAAGTTTTAATTGCATAATTTGGTTATTTTTGTGTTATATTTCGTAATTCTACTTAATGACACTTAATTTTCATTCCTCTTGATTTTTCATCCCCGAGCCGCGAGTGATAATTTTTCAAAATTCGCCAAATTTTGTTTTAATTCCGGCAATTCTTTTCATTTACTCATTTGTTTTATATTGTCATTCTAACTAGCAAGCGGAGTACATACATTTTATTAATTTTTTCAGGCTTCCTTTGTGATTTTTCGGTAACTCAAAGTCATTTACATTAATTTTTAACCCATCCACAATTTTTCAACCCCTTTCATGGTATATGAACCGTCAAAAAGCAAAATTTACGCCCACTGTTTGTTTTTCGTGTAATTTTTTCACTAGTTCTACTTAACTACAGCTCGTTTTCACTCTTCTTGACTTTTCTTCCCTCTTCACAATTTTTCAACCCCCCGCCGAGCTTTATTAAAAATTCGCGAAATTTTGCACTTTGTCGGTAATAAATTTTCCTCATATGGATTGTTTGCATTTTTTACTTTTTCGACCCCATTGGCAATTTTTCAACCCCCGAAAGCAAAATTTGCACAATTGGCTCATTTTTGTGTTATTTTCTGTAATTCTACTTAATTACGATTAATTTTCATCCCCTTTAACTTTTCATCCCCCTTTACAATTTTCAATTTGCAAAATTCGCATAATTTCGTATTTCTTCGGTAATCAATTGAACTCATTTCGATTCAGTTTACGTTTTACAATTTTTCAGGCCCCTTCGAACTAGGTATATAAGTATTTCAACCCCACTTATTTCTGATTTGCATAATTGGCTTATTTTCGTGTTATTGTGTATAATTCTACTTAATTACGATTAATTCTCATCCACTTTGATTTTTGATCCACACCTTTTCGATTTTTCAACCCCCTATCTTCTAATTGTGCAAAATTGGGATAATTTCGTCTTTCTTCTTAAATTGAACTCACTTTGGATTCAGTTTATCTTTTACAATTTTTCAGCCTCCTTTGCAATAGGTAAGTTCCAACCCCCACAAAATTCTAAATTGCATTAATGGCTCATTTTCGTGTTACATTTTGTAATTCTACTTAATCACAGTTAATCTTCACCCCTCTTAACTTTTCATCCCCCTTCGCAATTTTTCAAGCCACTGAGCGCCATTTTACAAAATTCCCCGATAACTACTCATTATTTACTCATTTGGATTATATTTTCACTCTTTACAACTTTTCCACCCTCTTCACAATATTTCACCCCCTCCAAAATATAAGTTTGCAAAACTACAGTAGGTAAATTTTTTCTTGCCTGTAGTGCTAATTCTTATTTGTTCATTTTCTACTGCAAACACTGTAAAGGACTATTTCAGGTTTCTCGTCCCAATTCACGGTTTTTTAATATTGTGTTCTTCAACAATTCGGCCTTTTTGACACATCTTTGCGTCTGCGGAGGCACCACTACTAGGAGGTGCAGATTGTTAAATCTGCACCCGATTCCACCAGTAAACTCCGGCGGTCCCTACATACTCGTTAACGTGATAAACATCTACAGGGATACACATCGCATTGAGGTACATCTTCCGGTGGCATTTGACTTTTGTCCGTACGGGACACTTTTCCTAAACGTGCTTAACCATTTACTGAACTTTATGCTCAAAGCATCCTCTCATTCCTTATGCAGGTATTTACTTAGAAAAAGCACAAAAGTATACCTACCTACCTACACCATCCGGATAATTGAAATAACTAATTTGCTTCAATGTATCTAAAATTAATTATTCGTGACAGAAAATTCACAACTAGAAACAATTTGGGAGAAATGTACTTGGACATAAAACTCTAGTTACTATAATGCGTCTTGCACGCTGTCAAACTATGCGAAACAATGATACAGAATTTAACATAGGCTGACACATCATCAATCTATTTGATCCAAAGACACAATAGAATTGGAAATCCTTCTTTATTAATCAAAGAGATCCTGCGCAGGTGTTTCACTGTACATTAATTAAGATCTCCAGACTTGTTCTGGAAATTTGAAATTTAAAATAGAAACTTTTAAGAAACGAGGGCTCGCCTGAATGAATTATTACATGATGAATGTTTAAAATGTCTTTAAATATTTTATAAGAATATCAGAATATGGATAAAATGGAATATAAATAAATGAAATCAATCAGTATCACATTGTGATTTTCCGAGAAGCAATTAAACTAAGGAGCATTTGGAAATTTTCGTGCGAAGATTGTCGCGTTATCTTAGATACCATTATGATTATATTCAAATTGACGGAGTTTGTAAAAAATTGCAAGGCAATAAAAGAATTCCAACTTATGTGATTTCTCTGTACCTTTAGTACCTAGGCAGCTACCTAAACTGCGTTCCACGAGACTTTGCATTGGTAGTCGCACTTGGAATATATTTTGCAAAGATTTACATTGAGAAACAAAATTCCAAATGTGGCTACCGCTGCAAACTCTCGTGGAAAGCAGTTCACGTTTTTTATTGGCGAATCATCCCTCAGCTGATCACTCTACAAAATGCATACAATTCTTAATCGTCAAGAAATAGCGCAACTTTTCACTAATTTAACCGACCCCGTATCTTTTACCGTTTAGGAGATTCCAATGTTGAGCATCGAAAAATTACCCACCCTGTATAACTCGAGGTCACGAGAGCCGAGATTCTCGTGGAAATCCTGATCGGGATCGAGACGAGACCAAACTTACCGAGATTTTTCGAGATCGAGACGAGATTTAAATTAATCGAGATTCTTCGAGACGAGACGAGTTTGACCAAAGTAAGGTACACTAAAAGGATGTGTAAGACGTTGCTCAAATACACAAAAAACGATAAAGCGCAAGAAATAAGGGGTCACAACAATTTTTTTTGTTTCCCCAGCAACAGCTTCTCTTTGAATTGCTTCCCATTTGAAAACTATTGCACCCTCGCAATTTTTGCAAAAGGAAATTTCGTCTTAAATTGAGTCCAGGAGTCCAATAATACTGGCTTACGGGAGTTCTGAGGCTCCCTGTATATCGGTTAAATTAAAAATTATGATCTTTTCTGGTTAAACCGAAAATATGGAATATTGGAATTTTTGCCAAAAGGCACCAAGAAGCAGAATCTGAAAGCCTTTCTTATGGTCACGTCAAAAATAGGGGTTTGTATTTCAAATTTAAAAATTGGTGTGCCAAAATAAATATTTCAGCCAAATCGGATCAGTGCTGTAGAGCGTTTACAAACATACGTACAAACACCGTACGTACGTTTGGGCTCCTGAGACCTCAAAACGTATAGATCCGGTCTTATGTACAATTCGAAAATTTTAGTGATTGCAACCTCCCATTATTTTTAATTGTGGGGTTGGGGAGGTTAAAACGTCAAGGGCGAAATTCCACGACTTCAATGTAAGGATACTTATGCCTGAAGATATGTGATGACTCTTTTTGTTCACTATTCATCTCGCTATACATCACACACAACACTTTACAATTAGATAAAATGTACGAAATTAAATTGAACAAACTGCAAAACCTGTCACGGTTGGCCTTCTAAATCAACGGCCGCCGCCGCTTTGTTTTCGAATCCTCCACCGACAATAGTTAGTTGGCTGGATTCCTAGCCTCGGCTATGAAACTTCAGCCGCGGCAGTAAATCTGCAATTTTTTTGCCGTGTTGAACACATAATTTTTGGGCCGATTGATTTTTTTACTGCCGCATGTGCGGCACAAGACACGGAAATCAAATACCCACACGATGGGGAAGTTCCAGCCGCTTCCCTGCTGCCAATTTTCTTTGACAAAAGGGCATTCATTAAAGATTTTGAAAAACCCCCGTAAACACTATACAACACTATGTAAATTTATAGCAGATGGGTGTAGAATTGGAATATTCATCAAGTGTGATGGTTCCAGCCGCTTTCGTAGGTGTCCCTTTTTAAAAATAGAATTTGAAGGGGTGATGATACAAAAATGCGGGTTTGCTATTATAATTTCAAAATTGATGTGGCAAAATGGCACTCGTCGATTGCCTTTTCTGCTCTTCGACGGGTAATACAATCTCTACATACAAAATTTTAGCCAAATTGGTGCAGGGGTAGGGGCTGAACCGTAATTTTAAGGTACTCTAAAAATTTTGAATTTTTGAGTTTTTTGTCAAAAGGGCACAAAGAGTGAATACATCTTTAGAAGATGAATTTGAAGGCCTTTCTTATGGTATGATGTCAAAAATAGGGATTTGAATTTAAAATTTCAAAGTTGATGTTCAAAAATGGCATTTTAGTTTGCACGGTTAGCTCCAAAAGATCTAAGTTAGGTTATGACATGCCTACATACCAAATTTCAGCCAAATCGGTTGAGTAATTTGAGCTGTAGAGCGTACGTACATATACGCACGCACGTACGCGCATACAACATACTCACAGACACATTTTAAAAACCACTTTATTTGGGTTCCTTAGGCCTCAAAACGTGTTATTTGGTGTTATCTCGAATTCGAAAATATTATTGCAGTAACCTCCCGTTTTTTAAGTGGTAAAGTGAAGTGGGGAGGTTAAAAATAAGGTTGACCTGTCTGAGGATATTTCGAAAATATTCCTCTCGAAAAAATTCTTGAATTTATTTTTTATACCTACTTTTGAAAAGCACTTTATGAATATTTCGAAGAGGAAATTATATTTTTGTTTATTACCTACCCTATATGCGAGGTGCAAGTAAGCCATACCAACATGGAACTATACGGACATCACGCCAGCTTTTTAGAGTTCATTTAAAAGGACGTTTTCTGTAAGAATTATTCGTCGCTTTCCTCGCCAAAGTAAGTGGAATCTTTATGACATCACTTCTGCTTTCTCTGCCTGCACTTCCGGTAAGAAGCGCCGTTGGCAATCGTCAAATGAAGACGAAAAGCTCTCTAGAGTACGTACTATGGCCACCAAGATACTTTAAATTTATTAAATTTTCGTTAAAGTTACAAACGATTAGGTATAGGTACATACATATATCTAATAATGAGAGCCCTCTTAACTGATCTTGAATTACATTTTAATCCAATTCTAATACTCTATATCATAACGATCAAACCTCGGATCAATTTAATCTATACAGGTTGGCCAAAAGTATGGAATAATAATAATGCCAATAATTCCTTGATCGTTTTTTGCATTCTGCGCTCAATGTTGACTTAATTTTTTTGGTTCAGTCCCACATTTTTCTTAACCAAATCGGAAGCTGCGAATTGGGAAAGGTCTACAGCCCGTTCACTCTAAGCTAGAGCACTAAATTTCAGTGGCGGTGTGTGTCAGTAAGGCATTTCAGTTTCAGATGTCCATCAATACAATTTGTGGTTTTGTTTTGTACAGCACGCCACTGGAACTGTCATAATCTAGGGAAAACACCAAAATACCTACACTTTAATGCTTCAGCTTAGAGCGGACGGGCAGTAAATTCCGCCAGTTTGCAGTGTCTGGATCTGACGCCCGGTATACAAATAAAGGGGATCTATGGATAAAACGTACAAAACATATTACCCGCGCCAAAAAAATCGATGCACCCCGAAGAAGTTGAAATAGGTACTTGAAATTTTGGTGATCTGTTCACCTTATTAAGGGGGATTGTACCTCTGCGAAAAGCGCTCTCGTACTTTTGAAACAACGAGCTTATCTATTAGTTTTTTGACACAAAATTTTTACCCACGTGTAGACAAAAAATGGCAGATAGTGCCTAAATAGCGACTTTTTCTAAAATCCAATATGAAAAGGTCAGAAAAAAATCACAATTGTAAATTATGCGATTTATTGTGTTAGAAGAAAATTCCCAAAAATTGGAGGGATTGATTAATTTTCATTTAGAATGTCATTTTTTAAACAAGGTGTACTTCACATTCATAGACTTAGAAAAAGCGTTAGACCGGGTAACTAGAAAAATAATATGGAACAGTCTAATAAAAAGAGGAGTAAACGCTAAACTCATAGAAGCATATACAAAACCATCACGAACTACGTGAACAGCAAGAATGGAACATCAGAACGATTTCAAACAAAGGACGGGTACGGCAGGGAGGAGTACTGAGCCCCATTCTATTTAATATTCGAAGGTCACCTGGGACAAAGAAATAGCAAATAACTTAAATCGTACATATAACAAAACGTACACATAAGCAAGACAACTAGCCACAGACAGAAAAAAATGGAAGTTTGTACTGCAATCACAATAATGTAATGCAAAATTCCCCACACTGAAAGGTATTTGGTGTAAACTGATAATGTATATACATGTCATTTTTGAAAGATATAAAGGCGGCCTTCAATCCTGCCTGAATATCGCTGTCATATATCAAAGGGTAACAAAACTCCATTGGCCATTGGCCTAAATAAAGGTGTTAAATAAAAGTCCTTAGGAAAGACAAGGATCATGCGATCTAAAACTTTGATGGGTGGTATCGAGAGTCCCAACCCTCAGCTACGTCCTGTATAAAACTGAAGAATATCGCACAAAAACTAACAAAGATACAGGGAAAATAAAAGTTATACTCCGCGGAGCGTAGAAGTTAAAAAGTTGTAAGCACAACCAGTTCACTTGTCGTTTTCTGAGTCACATAAGGAACATTTTCGCCAAACTATTCATTAATCTCTTTATAACAAAGTTTTAAAAAGTGTGCTTCTCAAATTGCAAATTATTAGCTCGTATTGCGCTGAAAAAAGGTCTGTAAAATGTTGAAGATGAATTGGAAGGGAGTGAAATTGATGGAAATACGCCTTGACTGAGCTTTTCCCATTAGGTTAGCCTCTTGATGTTAAAACTTTAAAAATTGAATGAAAAAGCATGGGTTCGACATAGGAACATTGATAAATCATCTAAAACAAGTGACATAAAACACTGTCTTTGAAAGCATCAGGGCGTTTTATTTTCCCGTTGATGCATGGCGAACGTTCAAGGATTGAAGTGCACCGCTAGCCGCCGCCGCCGCCGCCTGTCTCAAAGCGATAAAACCCGGCAAAGGCAAAATAACGTGACGAAACTATGATATATATAGGTATATATAATAATGTACGTACAAACATGTCGTTTCGTTTGGGCGAGGATAAAACATCGAGAACTTCAGCCACTGAATTTGTAGACTAAAATAATGTTAATGTATTGGATTTAAATAACTATAGTGTACGTGCAACTGGACTTTTTATTTCTTACATATGTTTCCACGTTGCGATATCTTCAGAGATATATGAAGCTAATTACTAAACCTATAAACTGTTTTTTTACAATTTGTTTTAAAAAATATACATTTTTAACCCTCTTCTGGAATATTTATGCACAATAAAATGACTAGACTCACTTAATTAATACAAAGGCGTCAGAAGAATTAATATATTCTTGTGTTCTACAATGTCTTCATGTCTTCATATAAGCAAATCCTATTAATTTTATAACACATCCACAGTAGGTAGGTATCTCCACTCCAGAGTTCTATGGCAGGTAATCGATGTAGAAAGTTTAATTAAAATTTGAAATCCAATTAGATCAGTTGAAAGTAAAGCTTCCTATTAAGACCAAGAGAATATTACCTACACTGTGCATATACATATAACGAGGCGACAAAAAACAAGTTTCGCCGCTTTCTGTCTTACTATACACGACTGCACATGATGATACCTATAGGATAGTACACTCAGGAGATAAAATAATGGCCCTGGACCGCTCACAATGTGGATAGATTCTCACAAGCTTTATCAAAAAAATTAAAATTGAACGTGAAAACCACTTTATTAAAACGACTCGAGTGGGGTACAAGCCTTCACAAACCTATTTTGAGTTTCTTTTCTAAGAATCTATCGACATTGTTGTGGATCTATCCTCAATAGGGTTTCGCACAATACCAAGACTAGTCTTGGTCTTGTCTTGGTCTTGGTCTCGAATTCAAGACAATACCAAGACCAAGATGCTTTCACTTAAGTCAAGACCGAGACCAAGATTGACCTCTCAAGACCAAGACTCTTGTACCAAGAGTCTTGTTAAAGTCTTGGTCTTGCGGGTAAATTTTTGAAAAAATTGCTCTAAAATTGAAGAGCGGCAACGATGGGTGTCGAGTGACATTTCTCACCACTGGAAGGTAGTACCTACTGAAATGACATTGCACAACACATCAGCACATCCCCATATTCATCTTAAAATTAAATGAATTATCTTCTAAATTTTGACATTAGGTATAATTTGAATGAGGGCTATTTTTGCAAAAAAAACATTACGAGCCATCATTGAAATTAACACGAGATAAATTTATTGGTTTAAAGTTCTTTATTTTGTTTTCAAATTACATATTCAACTTTCTAAAAAAGTCCAAGATCTGACAAGAGGTAACATTTCGATGGATTGAGGTAGCAGTCTATTTCGATTGGGTTGAACGGTAAGCGAAGCCTGTGAGAACAACCTTTCAACAGGCACTGAAGTGGCGGTCCGAGTCAGTAAGATATACTATTAGGTAATTGTTTGTTATGAATTAGATATTTTCACCTCCAGATAAATCTATCTGTCGGATAATTCCCGTACTTTCAATGAGAATTAACCGGCAGATAGGTTTATCTGGAGGTGAAAATAACGGCCCATAAGTAATAAAAATTAATTAGAAATTAAGACTTACTTGGTTTCTTTGGATCCCATTACAATTACAAATAACAGTACTGCAATCACAAAAGCCGGCTAACTGATAACTACCTACCAACTACTAAACTGAACTGAAGACAAAACAGCATAGAGCACGTGGCTTTCCAGATTTTCATGTTACAATACCACAATGCCTTTGTTTTCTTTCTTAGAATTCGGTTCATAAACAAGACTTTCGAGACCAAGACCAATATTGGTCTAATCTTGTCTTGGTCTTGGCCATTCAAGACCAAGACAAGACCGGTCTCCTCAAGACTTGTTCAAGACCAAGACCAAGATAGGCTCTAGTCTTGTCTTGTCTTGGTCTCGCGAAACCCTAATCCTCAACAAGTGCATTTTTCCACTCGCATGTATGCTGCAATTCATTGACAGATTTGCTCATTTGCTCTGGCCTTGCTCTCTTTTTAAAAATTTCAGACCGACTATTTAATTTTGAGAAATGTGCATGGTGCAATTTATAATAACAAAGTGACATGCCGTTAGCCAATGAAATAAAAACATTTTGGGACCAGTGCTATTGTCCAAATGTAGTCCATAGATAGTCATTTGACTTCCCCAAAAATGGTTCTAGTATGTTGAAAACGAAATAATTTATAAAGGCTGGCCCCTCCCGTTTGACTCACCCTGTAGTTCCTTCATTTATACCTCCGGGGTATCAACAAGAAACGCCACATTTTCGAATTTCTTACTAAAATTCCCGCAATCCAGGTTCAATTCATACCGGCGGCAGAGGCATGCCGTTTTACACATTTTAGCGTCTGTTTTAAAATTTTCTGTGATAATAATTGTTATTTGCAGTGTTAACATTAGTTACCGTATTTACCAATTCTGTGAAAAAGTCTACGAGATTGCCAATTTTTAACTTTTTAATTATTATAAATCGTGTGATCAGAAACTTTTTCCATCGAGTAGAACTTGCCGTGAGAGACGTAGGGCGTAGACTGCTAAAATTATCACTCAAAACCGACAGTGACCTGTTAGCATACAATTTCCGCAGCCTACAGCGCCCTACGTCTCACTTTACATAATACACAGACCTCCCTCGGTATCGGCCTTTCTCCGAATAACCACAATTTGACTTATTTTAACGAAGTTACCGTATAGAGGTCTCTTCTATATTGAAGTGATACGACTGATACGCATGATAGCGTTCTGAGAACAATGCATGAAATAACAGTTAGACGTCGAATGAGTCCTGCTGGGGGATTATATTGTAGCTTGCTTGCTTATTAGACCTTTCAGACCCTCTCATAACTGAATTTCACAATAATAATTGGGTCATATACTGCACTGTTGAGTTACCTTTTCAAAAGCCAGGTGGAACTCAATGGCGTTATGTATTTCTATCTATGTGAGATTACATTAATGTATAGGTATAGCCTTTTATAATATAGTCCAGTCATTATATAAAAAAATCCATATGAACTTCGAAAAAATTACCAGAGGGCTGAATTGTTGTACACACGTTCCCTTGGTAGTCCTAAATGAAATGCTAAAAGTCCCCTAGAATCGGAGTTCGGCTTCCGATGATATGGCACCAATAAGTGTTAAAAATGCTTTACAACAAATATCTCCTAAAATATTGGCTTTTGGGCAAAAGAGGTGGTATACAAAAAAGTTGCTGTTCACGTTTTTGGTAGTATGGGGCTTAACGCGAAGCAAAATGAATACGCAACTCTGCGGGCGTCTCAATCTTCTCTCAATTTTGAATTTTGGAGTGATTGCAGTAACCTCCCATTTTTAAATTGATTGTGAGGAGGTTAAAATTATGGGAGGATTTGCAACAGCGACTCTAATACAAAGGCCTAAATGCTGCCTAAATGCTGTGAGTGTAATTTGAAAATAGTGAACTGAACCTGAACCTGAACAATGCTGAATATTTTTCGCCGTTTTGCGCAACACGCGACCGATTAAATTAATTCAAGCGGGATTTGTATTTACGTTAATTTCCTATTCGTGAACGTATTCCATTGTTTTGTCTCTTTGTTGATTATGTCTCTGATCTTCTCCATGCAATTTATATTTTGCCAATCGGAAATAAATTTATTATTAATATTACCCGAAAACCGGTTGCACCTACCGCCCGTAGTGCTTATTATATTTATATTACGATATTGGATTGGTAAGTACAGTATAATAGAATCGAGGAAAGGGGGGGTTTGCAAAAACGGGTCGAAGACGAGTTTTTGCAATTTCCGAGATTTGTTAAATGTACTTAGCAACCGTGTATCGTATATGATTTTTCGCACAATTGAAATTAACCGTTTTTCGTTAGCCATTAAACAAATCATGTTTGACAGGTCGCCGTATTTCCCAAATCCGTCTTGACACCTTTGACAGTTCAGTTGTTTTACTTACCATTCATGCTCTGGCTAAATGCGTGCTGTCATGAAATCATAACCTCCCCAACTCCATCATAATTTTAAAAAATCTTAAAAAAAATTTTGAATTCGAAATAACACTAGATCTATACGTTTTGAGGTCTCAGGAACCCAAAAAAGTGGTTTATAAAATGTGTCTGTGTGTATGTACGTACGTACGTTCGTTCATTCGCTCGTTCGTTCGTTCGTAAACACGCCAAAGCCCAAACTTCTCGACCGAAATTTGGTACGTGCCCCCATTTTTCACGTCTCCATAAAAAAGGCCTTCAAATTCTGCTTCTAAAAATGTATTCTCTCTTAGTGGATTTTTTGACAAAAATTCACATATTCGAGATTTTAACCTCCCCACAACCAATTTAAAAATGGGAGGTTACTGCAATACTCCAAAATTCGAAATTGAGATAACACCATCTTTACGTTTCGAGTTCCCAGAACAGAATCACGAAAAAGTGGGTTTTAGAAAATGTATGTATGTACATACGTACGTACCTATGTGAGCAAGATTTCTCGAAAACTACCGAGCGGATTTTGTTGAAATTTGGAACGAGGGTTAGTGTTGGCCGGTGAGCTCAGTTAATTTTCTTGCCGAACTGCAAACGCCAAGTGCCTTTTTGGCACATCAACTATGAAGTTTGACTGATGAACACCAATTTTTCTTATCATATCACGCTACAGCCCCAACTACTAGATCGATTGGGCTGAAAGTTAGGTAAAGATATCATTATAAGCCGAAGAGCTGATTTAATTTAGTTGGCAATCGGCGGACGGTAAGTGGCATTTTAGTATATCAACTTTGAAATTTGAATAATAAACTGTCATTTTTTTTATCACAACATGAAATGTTTTCAGATATCGTTTCTAAAAATGTCGTTAAAACTTAGTTCCCTTTTGGCAAAAAATCGTAAGATTTAAGGTTGGTGGACTAAAATTTAGGTATAGCAAGCAGGAAAATTTACAAGTGCCTGTTTGGAATGTCATCTCTGAAATTTGAAAGATGATAACCTTTTGTTTTAGCAGCACATGAAAAGTCTTCAAATTCTGTTATTTGGGAGGTTTTATCCGCTTCCGTAGGTCCGTTTTCCTTTTTTGTGATTGAGCTTAGGCTTAGAAAACCTCGGCCAAACAGGAACCAATTTCCTAAATTGCATTACTTGGCCACAAAAATTGCACCCTCCGCCAAATTTTTGAGGTTTAAATTATCGCTAGAAACATCCGAAAAACTTGATCTACCTACAACACAGCTACACAGTAAAAAATATTGTCCGTTTCACTCCAATTTAACAAATTTTTAATTGTTACTTAGTTGGAGTTGAAGTGAATTGTGTAAATCTCAAATTAACGTATTTTCGATTTAAGTTTTAGCAAAATAGGTACGTTATTGGTAAAGATTGCATTACTACTTTGTCGAAAACAGAACTATAATAATAATAATGCACTAAATGCACTAACGCACTAATAATGCAATAAATGCACTTCGCTGATGAGAGTCAAATAACCCGAAACCGGTCCGAAGTTTTTGAATGGTGGCTCGAAAGATTCGGGTATTTAAGTTTGTTTAAATAACTATAATACTTATTGTAAAAACAACTGCTTATTTTATAAAACTGAACACGTAGGTTTTATTTTTAATGTAAGTAAGAGTTAAGTGTTAAGTGTTACCTAAATCTACAAAAATATTTGTGATGTTCACTAAAATTGTTTTTAATCTACCAATTCAGGTATCAGAAAAGAGGCGGCACCAATGTTTGTACCACCGCTGTTGTTTCGCTGTTTGCCCTTATAAGACGGAGGTGGATTATATACAGGGTGGTCGTTTTATCTTGAGACTGGCAAATATCTCGGAAAGGAAGCATTTTAGAAAAAAATCTTATGTATAAAAGTTTTATCACTTCGAGGGGGAAAATAGATGGTATCAACGTCATTTTGATTCAATGCCATTTTCAAGGTCAAATGAAGGTCAACTTCATTTTTTGTAATGGAAACCTATATTTTTTATTACAGATTCTAATTCCCCGTAATAGTTATTTACGTAACTAGTTATGAAAAGTCCTATATTGTTTGACGAGTCGTAATATTTGCCAAAACGAGCGATAGCGAGTTTTGCAACATTATGCGAGTCAAACAATTTAGGCTTTTCATAACGTATTCCGTACAACATTTTACCTAATTGTGTAAAATTCAACTTTTCAAAACGCAATTAGGTAAAAGAACAAACAACTTTCATCTCAACTAAACTGGCGGCCAAATGAACCTTTCAGGCTAAAATTTTCCCGTCTGTTCAAATCAAAAAAACTTTTCACACAGCGCCGCAATTGTGAATCACTTTCTTACGTTAGCAAGATCATATTATTGGCTTCATTGCAGTGGTACCATAAGTGTGTCGGTGTTTTCATCCATGGGTCGACATGGTTGTTTCCAAACAACTTGCAAAAATGTAAAGTTTTAGACCATCCCCAATTCCAAGAAAAAATTTTTTAAATTTTTTTAATGAGTGGAATAGGTGCCAAGGCTCAATATCTCGAGACCCTCTTGTCGTTTTTTGCCGATAACACTTCTTCCCCCAGGAATTAAAAAATAACTTTTTTTTATTAACTCCCTGATAACTTCTTCATTCATCAACCAATTTTCAAGGTCCTGGGCTCTTTGTAACCATAATGGATTGGCTAAACAGAAAACCCTCAAAGAAGTCTCCTAGCACAAAAATGCAAAATGGTAGGAGGTAAAGAAATCACCATAAAATTTGAAACACATTTCATGTGGAACATTTACAACGAATCTTCATTCTCCCGCCTACAGCTAGAAAGGGCTTTCTCGAGGAGTATTTTGATGCGTCATTTGAGAATGTTACGTTAAGACTTGGTCAAAAAAAACAAAAATTTTGATTCCCGTTCTGACAGATAAAACACAAAGTTTTCAAAAGAATCTGATTTATAATTTAAGCCAATTGCTGTTGAAAATCATCTGAAGTCTACCCTAAGAGAATTTTAATCTTCAATAATACTGCTCGCGCAAGTTTTTTTGCCCTCCTCAGGGCCGGTTTATCGATGCTCAGCTAAATGTCAGCTAACAGCAAACTGACAGTTTGTAGCCAATCAAATCGCTAGTTGCTAGGCAATTGGCTCTCAGTTTGCGATGACTAAGCATCGATAAACTGGCCCTTAAAGAGCAAGAGAAAACCAATGGTCTTAAATTAATGCAGTGCGACCCTGCTATTAAGTTTCCATAGCGTCATTATGATAGTGTGTATTCGATTCCAAAACGATAATGAAATAGTGACACTTTAGTTGTCACATCCTTGCATTGTCGCCGTATATCGTCATAGAAACTAATGGAAGGGTCGGACTTCATTAATTTAAGACCGTTGGCTTTATCCTTCAGAACGGGAATCAAAATTCTTGTTCTTTTTGACCAAGTGTTAACGTAACATTCTCAAAAGACGCATCAAAATACTCCTCGGAGAAAGCCCTTTCTAGCTGTAAGTGGGAGAATGAAGATTCCTTGTAAATGTTCCACATAAAACGTGTTTAAAATTTTATGTTGACTTCTTTACCTCCTACCATTTTGCTTTTTTGTGCTAGGAGACTTCTTTGCGGGTTTTCTGTTCAGCCAATCCTTTATGGTTACAAAGAGCCCACGACCTTGAATATTGGTTGATGAATGAAGAAGTTATCAGGGAGTTAATAAAAAAAAAGTTATTTTTTAATTCCTGGGGGAAGAAGTGTTATCGGCAAAAAACGACAAAATAGTCTCGAGATATTGATCCTTGGCACCTGTTCCACTCATCAAGAAAATAAAAAAAAATTTTTCTTGGAATTGGGGATGGTCTAAAACTTCACATTTTTGCAAGTTGTTTGGAAACAACCATGTCAAGCCATGGATGAAAACACCAACACTCTTATGGTAACACTGGAATGAAGCCAATAAAATGATCTTTCTAACGTAAGAAAGCGATTCACAATTGCGGCGCTGTGTGAAAAGTTATTGTGATTTGAACAGACGGGAAAATTTTAGCCTGAAAGGTTCATTTGGCCGCCAGTTTATTTTTGGATCCGATGGATGAAAATTTTTATCTTTTTCGAAATCTCTAGAAATTTCCTAGTAACAGCGGCAAGACAAAACAAATGAACAACCGTTGTATCTTAGCAACGATGAATTCTAGATAAATAAACCACAAAAATTGTTGTAGATTTTGTTTTTGCCATGCCGCTGTTGCTAGGGAAGGCAATGGATTTCGAAGAAGATTAAAATTTTCATTTAAAAATCTGACAAACTATCCATCGGATCCAAAAATTGTTTAGATGAGAGTTGTTTGTTCTTTTACGAGGAATAAGAAGCTGTAATAAAAAATGTAGGTTTCCATTTAAAAAAATTAAGTTTACCTTCATTTCACCTTGGAAATAACCTTGAATCAAAATGGCGTCGATGCCATCTATTTTCCCCCTCGAAGTCATAAAACTTTTATACAAAACATTTTTTTCTAAAATGCTTCCTCTCCGAGATATTTGCCAGTCTCAAGATAAAACGACCACCCTGTATAAAAGGTTTGTCTTTATGGCTGTTCAATTATTTCTTGACAAACTTTACTTCAGCAAGACGACTTTTGTCATTTACTCCGTATACATGCACACACTTAGCTCGAGCTAACTAAACTCGGTACTTTTTAAACGGCGTTCCACGGGACATTTTGGCGGTGGTAGCCTTTGAAATATAGTTTTCCCTTCGAAATCAGACAGGTAAGCCACCACCGCCGCAAAATCTCGTGGAATGCTGTTTAAAAAGTATACCGAGCTTAGTTAGCTCGAGCTAAACGTGTGCATGTATACGGAGTAATTGATTAGTGATTACTTATATTGATTTGATGTTATTGGTCACTTAACGGTCGAGTTGCCTTGCCACAAGGACCGGAACAGAACACGGTAGCAAAGCGACAAAATGTAGATGGTATCCTGGCTTAGAGATCCAGGCCGGCTTGAAATAATAGTCGGTGCAAGCCGCAAGGCAGGAGCAGGACAGGTAAGGGAACTGACGTCACGTGTAAATCCGGCATTAAAATTGCAAAAACTGTTGTAAAATTAACTGCTCACAACTATGATACTGAAATTGACCAAATCAAAAACAGAGGCAGCCTCAACTGAAAATTTGTGTAGAACTTTTTATAATCTTATTTTGCAGCCTTTAAGGACTAAATACATATACCGCGTATTAAAACTTTATGATTTATTTCTCTATGAAATCCTAATTTGACTGGACGGTCGGAAATGCTTCGCATCGCAGCGAATAAAACAATGGTCTTTCAGGTGTCATACGCTCGCATTATTGTTGAATAGGTCGTGGTGGTCATTTTAGGACCGATCTCATAAATAAGCATATAGTGTAAGAAAAATAAGGTATGGCTGTTACTTAAAAGCATTGTCACGAGATGAAAGTAATTTTTTTTTATTGTTTCAAACTTATTAGTACCCTATCATGAACACACAGGCAAAATATTATATTGAAATTCGTAGTAGTTAATGAGATATAAGAGCGCGAAATAATAGCCGTGACGTCACATTTGTTCCACCGCATGAACGCAGCCTATTATACCCTCCACTGTAAAAGCAGGACGCTCTGCGTTATCGGACAAATTAAAAAAATAAATCGTGTTGAATAATAGATTTTACGATGTCAGGTGTTCAACCGTACATGTATGAACCCAAAAGAAGTTCCTCGGTTACTCTCCACCCTACTGCAGCTGAAGAAACCCGCGACAAAACTTTAGTTGGGCGAGCCACAATGAAAACTGTACCATAATGAGCACGGATAACGGATACCGAGAGCTTTTGTTGCCAGAAATCGAGAATGCTTGATCAACATCCCGAAAATAGTCCATGCATAAACAAATCACATTTCTTTTAGTAGTGTGAGTTTTTCCTTTAAGAATGATCTCGGAATGATTTAAGAGAATAGTCATTTTGCGGAAAGTGTAAGGAACACACAAGACGTGTATTTGTTCGGAAAGAAGTTCCTCCTGTTGATTTTTGCCATCCATTGTTTAAACAATTTAGCTTTTCTTGTTTTATCAGGAAAACGATGAAAACTCACTGCAGGGCGGGTTTTTGTTTAGTTATGGCATCCCACAACACAACAATGAACCATAATTCCGCCCGTCCGAACTCATGTGTTCAATAGGCGGTCGGCCGGGGTGGAACTAGTGTGACGTCACGCAGACCTGCAGAGGCGATTAGAAATGTTCATAACTCGGTTATTTGTCAGAAAAATGTAAAAATTTTAACGAGTCCCCTTTACTAAAACATAATCCTATCAGTTTAGATGATTTTTAAAATTTCGTTCATCTGGTGACAATGCCTTTAAAGCCTACCGGTATACAAAAAAAAAATAGGACGCCGGCACCGCCAGCGCCGGGACTTTTGGCACGTCATTCAGGACGGCAAGTAGAGAATCTGTACCAATTTTCAGCCCTACCTTATTTTTGTACGGGTCAAAACCTTAAACCCTGGGCTATAAAAACAGTCATCTTGGAAGTACCGTTCATTTTCGCGCGAATGAGGGTTTACATGTTTTTCTTACAGGAGACGAGAGATGGGTTACTTTTTAACTACGCTCGCGAAGCAGTTACTGGAATCGATCGGAAAATTCAAGAAAATCGAATCGCCAAAACATGAAATCTTTACGTTTCAGGGTCCTGGGAACCCAAAACAGTGTTTTTGAAAAAATGTCTGTCTGTGTGTCTGTGATCACGCTGCAGCTCAACCTACTGAAAGTATCAAGATGAAATTTGGCACACATATTCAGTAGGAGATTTGTAGGTGCTGATTAGAATCTGAGCCACATCGGTTCACGGAAAGAGCCTTTTTGGCACATCAACTTTAAAAATTTAAATGCAAACCACCATTTTTTGCATTACCATATGAATGCTCTTCGAATTCTGCTTCTAAAAATGTATTCACACTTGTGCCCTTTTGTTTTAATTGGTTGCTGTGGTTTGGGCCTTTTGTTATTTATTCAAATTGACATCGGATATCCCTTATGCTACTTGTAGCACGATTTTATTTAGGTGTGTTTAGTTAGAGCCACTCATGGTGAACGTCGTTATTGTTGTGACAAATATTATCATCCCATCGCTCCATGGAAGGCCGGCTCGGGTGTGTTCATCATCATCAGCATTGATTAAATTTTTTCACACAATCGTTTCGATATTTCAACTTACCATAGTTACTATAATGAGCGGAAAGTTGACCTTACCAGAAACGGTTTAGTTTCCATAGAAAGAAAAAATAACAGTGCCGTTATGAACCATAACGACATACATGCGCGGTAAGTAAGACAAATGAAAATCGTAGCGCGTGAGATGTCAAATATGTATCAAAAACGTTTTAATTAAATAAAGCCTAGGTTTCCTGTGATTGCCTATGCCATTTTGCTCCAAATGGTAAAATTTGATTGTGCGAAAAATTATATACGATATACGGTTGTTAAGTGCGTTTTAACCTAGTATCGTTAATAACTATTACACCGAAATATTTTCAAATGGCATCTGTCAATTGATAATTGTCCACGTTTAAAAAGTGATGAAATGGAACTCATAAATTTTACTAAGAATTAGAGTGGACCTGCTAGAACTACAATTTGTAGTTAATATAATTAAATATTTTTTTCTGATGTGTAACGCGTTTCGAACACAAAGTGCTCACTATCAAAGCACTTTGTGTTCGAAACGCGACGATGTGTAAAACGGTAAGTTTTTCTCTTTAATGGGGTGTTTCTAGTGATTAGTGCATTTTTCCACCGAAGTTGTCCAGTGTTTTCCATTTTGAGGTTTACGTCGTGGCTTTTATAAATTGGTCGAATTAAATTCTGTCCCAGATTTGGGGACAAGTCAAGACTGTTGTAACTCCAAACCCTATAAATGTAATAATATGAGGTAAAACAGGGGTGCTTTATTCAATAGGCCATATTTCACGACAGTGCAAGAAGTTAGTTCGCACCATTTACACTAATATATCTCTAATCGATGAGGGATGAAGAAGTTATCTGGCCCCTCAGTTAATTGCATTCTTTAGTTCAGTGCTGCCATGGCGTTCATTACATTTTATCTGATCGTTAAAACCGTTTTTCCAAGGGACGGACGCGGGAAATTTTAGTGGTCATCACATCACTATTCACTACCATAGTAGAATGAAATATTTACAGGGAATCTGATGAAGTGTGTGTTGCCTGATTCCATTGTCGGCGTAATGCAAAGCAAAATGGATATTGTAATGGCAAGGAACGAATTTAGTAAAGTAGAGACACCTGAGCCCCGATATTACCCTTGTCTTTTTGGTAGCGAATACAAAGCTGAATCAGTTTATTTCTCATCCAGAACTGTGCTCTAACTCAGCTAAAATGTCATGTCACTTGCAGATGTAGAATTTTTCTTCTTATTTGTCATTTATTTCCCAACATTTATTTTAGAACAGAGAAAAAGTCAATTCTTTCTTACACACTGAACATTGGGTAGGTATTTGTGTCTCTGAAAATATTATGTTCCTACGTATAGTTTCCAATGCTCGATTTAAGCTGTGCAGGTACAAGACCTTAATTTTTCCAGTGCATGTTTACCTACCTGCTTAACTGGACATTCCCATTTATCAATATTTAACTTGCATCAAATACAAATTTATTTAATGAGTGCGATCATCGAAATGGAAAACACATTAATGTACTACAAAGCAATGCATTTCAAATGGCTTCTTTTGCCTTCAAATGAAAAGACATATAAATGATTCCCTTCGAATGGTTCAGTATTCTGTGGTATTACACACATAGTATAGTATGCCATGAAATTAAATAATCTGCTTATTATATTACTTTTTTGCTCCGTTTAATTAACAGGGACATGAAAAATAACTAAAGTGTAGTAAGATGAACTGTACCTCGTCGTAGAGCACCTAGCAGTCCTAGCACGTTAGTCGGGCGGGAATGGAACATTTCGCCGCGGCTGTTTCGCCGTAAGCCATTTCGCCATTGCCGTTTCGCCGCAGGACATTCCGCCGTAGCTGTTTCCCGTATTCTCAAGTACAAATTGTATTAAGTAGGTATCTGCTTTATTTGTAACTGTACCTACAGTTCTGTCCTGTCATTTGTAAATAGGATTAATTTAACCCTTATGATGTAGACAACAGGTAGTTTTGAGAACGATCTCATATTCTAGGTAGGTACTAGGTACCTATATGTATTCATCGACCCATTGTAATTTCTTATCGCAATAATATAGATGGTTCGTAGAAAATGCTTAACGAGAGAAGGGGTAGCGATACAGAGTGAGTCAAACGGAAGGAGCCACCCTCTATAACTTCCTTCATATCCGATGGATCAGAACTATTTTTGGTAATGCCATATGACTGCCTCTGAACTATATTTCGACCACATCAGTGCTCCCAAAATGTTTTTATTTCATTGAATAGCGACATGTCACTTTGTTATTGTAAATGGCACACTGTAGGTAATGTATTTCTTTATCGTATCTATATCATACGCTTTCATAATAAAAATTTCGAGAAAATGTTAAATGAATGTGTTCCCAAAACTACATGTATCCGGCCGTTTATTTCACAAACTATTCACTTTATCAAAAAATTGCTCAAATAAAAGTTGAAAAGTTTTAGGTGCATCTTTTTATGCGATGTACTTTTTCATGATATCTTCTTCACTAAAGGCTGATTTCATAATAACAATTTATTAAAGTGTCCTTTGAATCCTATTTGTCTGATGGCAACATTTCAAATCGGCTGTTCCGGATTAGCCAATCACGTCTACAAAATGTGCCTAAATTTGCCTTTCAACTTTTATTGGACCAATTTTTTGATAAAGTAAATAGATTGTAAAAAACAGGGCCAGATCCATGTTTTTGGGAAAACGTTCAAATGACATTTTATCGAAATTTCCATTATGCAATAGTATGATTTTTTCACACCGTTGTAAAGAGAATCAAAAATGCAAATAGATATAATAAAGAAATATACAGGGTGCCATTTAAAATTACAACCTGACATGCCGTTAACCAATGAACCAAAAACATTCTGGGACCACTGATATTATCGAAATTTAGTCCGTAAAACAACCATTTGACTTCCCCAAAAATGGTTCTGATATGCTGGAAACGGAAGATATTATAAGGGGTAGCCACTTCCGGGTGACTCACACTGTATAATAAGTTGATATTGACGAATTGAGTGACACGAAAACAATTTTTGAAGTCATACAAACAAATTTTGAGCAATTGTGTGTAAAATGGGGTGTTTCAGTAGGCCTGCGGCGAAATGGGCCTACGGCGAAACGGCCGTCACTATACGAATTAGTCATTGGTGTAGTTTTAGATTGCATCATGACAAAAGGGAAAATGTTCCCCAAATCTAAATAATGTATTTTCCAAGACTGTGGACCCATATTAAAAAGCCACCGGAAGATGTACGTCCCTTTAATCTCCGCAGATGCCAGATGTGTCAAAAGCGAATTTTTGAAAATTTGTTTTACTGTATTAAAAAACGGTGAATTACGATAAAAAACCTCAAATGATCCTTTACAGCGTTTGCAGTAGAAAATGATCAGAAGAACGCAAAAAACGAAGGCTGTATATTTAGCACTCCAGGAGGTTGAAAAATTTTGGAGGGGATGAGAAGACCAAGGCAATGAAAATTTACTGCAATTAAGTAGAAACACCAAAAATAGCACGAAAGATATAAGACAATTTTGCAAATTTATGTTTCGGCAATAGTTTTGGAGGGGTTCAAATCATGTGAAGAGGGTTATTGAAACGTTGGAAAGAGTGAGAATACAATTCAGATGCGTAAATGAATAGATTACCGGAAAAGAAAACAAATATGACATAAAAATAAGCCAATTATGCAAAGGACCCTATACGTTAAGGGCGAATTCTCGGCCCAGTCGAAAATGACCAAATAATTTTTTTTTAGTGTAAGTGGGACCAGATGTTTGCTAAAGTAATATTATAAGTCGAGATAAACAATACAGGGTGCCACAACACCGATGTGCAACGTATTCATGACCCTTCATTTTGAACCTATCGTTTTTACAAAAATACAAGCGCGAAGGTATCCCCCTGTACATGCGGAGCTGATCAGCGTTTATTTCATTTCAATATCTTTTTTACGTCCGAAGATATTCAATAAGTAAAAATTTAAAAAAAAAACCTGTATATCTTGAAAACGGAAAATTACTCTTTATTAATTTTTTTTATGGGCATGCATTTCAAATTGGCGATGTCAAAATTATGTAATATGAATAGGAATCCAGGATGGGCCTATATTGTTGCTTAAATCAGGTTGTTATGTGTCATACAGGGTGTTTTGCAACCGCGTGTAAGTTTTTTAACATTAGATTGCCCATCAAAAATGGTGACGATTGGTACAAAATTGTTTAGGTCGAAGTCGTCTCCTAAGGAAGTTATGGCTTTACCATAGGGAGCAGTTTTTCTTATTTGGATATCTCTAAAACCACTCATTAAATAAAAAAATGCCAAGAATAGTAAAAGTTGCAGTTTAAGCTGCTCTTACAACAGGCACCACCATTTTTAAAATGCGTGACCTTGAAAAATTTTCCAGTTACCTCAGGTACAGATATCTCTAAAACCACGCATTAAATCAAAAAATACCACGTATAGTAAAAGTTGCAGTTTGAATTGCCCTTTCTAACGGACACCACCATTTTTAAAACGCGTGACCTTCGAACATTTTCCGGAAGAAAAATGTCAAAGGTGTCTCCGTTTTCTGGGGATCCCGTGGTCATAATCCAACGAAATTCCCCATGTAGATGTATATTCACTATCTACTAGTGTCCATCAAATTTCATTGAAATCCGTTAATCCGTCCCTGAGATAACTAAGAAAAACTGCTCCCGATGGCTGACTTTAAAGCCCTATAACTTCCTTAGGAGACGACTTCGACCTAAACAATTTTGTGCCAATCGTTACCATTTTCGATGGGCAATCTGAGGTTAAAAAACTTACACGCGGTTGCAAAACAGCCTGTATATGAAATAGCATGATGTGAATTATCTGCAAATTCACATTATGGTTATCTGTTCGTACTACACGGCAAGAAATCAGCTTGGTTTTGAACCAAATTGCATAGAATAATATACTTAAAATTACTGATTTTTGAAAATTTATATTTTCTTAACTAAAAATTACTCTTCTTTTATTTTTCAAGGATTCATTAATTGAGCATCCCTCTTTCCAAAACTACAAAAAAAAAGAAAATTCTCCCAAGCAGTCACTAATGACTAGGGCCCTTTAGCTTTTGGGGGGTTGAAATATTGCGAAAGGGGTCGAAAAGTGGAAAAGGCAAACATAATCCAAATGAGTAAAATTTATTACGGAAAAAAGACAAAATTGCGTAAAGAGCCCTAGTCATTAGTGACTGCTTGGGAGAATTTTCTTTTTTTTTTGTAGTTTTGGAAAGAGGAATGCTCAATTAATCAATTCTTGAAAAATAAAAGAAGAGTAATTTTTAGTTAAGAAAATATAAATTTTCAAAAATCAGTAATTTTAAGTATATTATCCTATGCAATTTGGTTCAAAACCAAGCTGATTTCTTGCCGTGTAGTACGAACAGATAACCATAATGTGAATTTGTAGATAATTCACATCATGCTATTTCATATATGACACATAACAACCTGATTTAAGCAACAATATAGGCCCATCCTGGATTCCTATTCATATTACATAATTTTGACATCGCCATCTTGAAATGCAGGTTCAATTTAAAGTGTGACTGCTTGGGCCAATTTTTTTGCATTTAGTCTTAATCGATTCAGGAGATTATAATTCATGCCCATAAAAAAAATTAATAAAGAGTAATTTTTCGTTTTCAAGATATACAGTTTTTTTTTTAAATCTTTGCTTCTTGAATATCTTCGGACGTAAAAAAGATATTGAAATGAAATAAACGCTGATCAGCTCCGCATGTACAGGGGGATACCTTCGCGCTTGTATTTTTGTAAAACCGATAGCTTCAAAATGAAGGGTCATGAATACGTTGCACATCGGTGTTGGGGCACCCTGTATTGTTACTCTCGACTTATAATATTACTTTAGCAAACATCTGGTCCCACTTACACTAAAAAAAAATAATTTGGTCATTTTCGACTGGGCCGAGAATTCGCCCTTAACGTATAGGGTCCTTTTACAAAATTAACACTCGGGGGATTGGAAAATTGTGACGGCAGGGATTACACAAAAAAGAAGAGGTCTGCATAAATTTTACTTCTTGAGGGTTCACATACCGTGAAGAATTGAAAAATTGTGGGTGGGCTAAAAACTAATGAAAATGGCTTTTGAGTTAGGTACCGAAGAATCACAAAAATGTGCAAGAAAATATATCAAATGCATTTAGTCCGCTTGCTAGGTGTTTGGAGTTGTTTGTACTTTTGTTGTTTGCCTTCGGCCTACCAGTGCCACTGTAAATTAACATATCAAGTTTCAACCCATATCTCAATCAGTTCTCAAGTTTTCATGCATTTTTCACCTGCCCCTTACTCACAGTTCTTTAAATACATAGTGTGTGTCAAAAACTTTTCCGATCTAGTAGCCCTTGCCCCATGGGACGTAGGGCGTAGACGGCTAAAATTGTCATTCAAAACGAAATCTGACAGTGACGTTCTCATTCAACCTCCGTAGTCTACCCACTACGTTTCTCACGGCAAGGGCTACTAGATCGGAAGAGTTTTTGGTCACTCTTTACAATGTCCTAAATCTAGGATTACATAGATAAATAAATTTAATTTAATTATACTTAGAGGAAATTAAACTTTCGCATTATTCCATAACTAAAGTTATTGCTACTGCTAACACAATTAATACTAGTTGTTACCAATAAAATCATCGAAAAGGTAATTTTTCTAACCATTTTTCTGATATTCATATTGAACTCAGAATTCACAATAATTCACAACTTTACAGTGTTTTAATTTGTTGGTAAGACTAAAGTTTCTATTCCTTCAGGTACAACAGCTTTCTGTGCATCAAGTCTGCCTTGCCCACAGACACACCATGAAAATGTCTGTGTGTAGGTAGGAACTTAATTCCGCGATCACCTTTTCAATTACACTAATTTAGGCAAAGTTCTGAAACTTGAGGGAATACAAGCCAAGCAGTTTTAGACATCTCACGGGGCTAGGTGTATATAACGACCATCAGAAGCAAGTTCTGCAGGAATGCAAAGTTGCCTCCGATTTATATATATTTTGAGGAATTGGCATATCTTATACCATCATACTTTCATACTTATCAAGTCATCAGTCTCAAAAAAGTCATCAGTTTTCATTTCCACCTCACAAAGAATACGCATCGGTATGGTATATAATATATCTAGAATAGGTTAGGTAGATTATTACTCATATGATGACATCACGTATCACATATCACATATCACAAAATACACTACATATATACAGGGTATCCCTCGACGAGCGTCAGTTAGCCGTATCTGGAGAACTGTTTTTAGCGTCGTCTTGAAAATTTGTACACAGAGGTTTCACTTAATTTTGAATCGACGTAAAATATTTTCATCAATGGCGCACTTCCGGTTATACCGGAAATAGATACTAACTTCCTTATTTTAAATGGAACACCCTGTATATTATGATATTTTTGGATTCTACGTTTCATTCTAGGCAAACTTTTACTAAGAATTGCTATGCCAAAAATCAACTATTTTTGAGGAAATCAAGAATTTCGCTTTTTTATGCCAAGTACAAGCCTAACTTCAGAAAGCTGTAACATCCTTACAGTATGACATGAGAAAACAATATTAATTGTGCATGGAGACTAATGTAGGGTGTGTCCGCCCCTGGAGTCAAATTGGTTCAAATACATACAGAGTGTTCTCTGCAAATTTTTAAACTTCATCAACTTCATTGGTCAAATAGACAATTTTTTCAAATGCAATGCCCCAACTATTTTATGGCACATCGATGCAGAATTTAATTGTCTGTCAGTTTAGTCTAAATGTTTGCCATATTTAAATAAACAGTTTTTGTGTGTTTTTGTGTAAGTATTTGGAATTTGACCAAAATTTCATATTTTCAAACAGGATTAAAATGGGCTTCAATTTTCGTTTGAGCAGCCTTAAGGAACTCTAAAGGCTCCTAAAATCATAGCTAACTTTGGTTATTAAATCGTGCTAAATATGAAATTTTGTTCAAATTCCAAATACTTTGAAATACCACAAAAACTTTTTTTTAAATATGGCAAACATGTAGACTAAAATGATAGACAATTAAATTCTGCAACGAGGTGCCATAAAATAGTTGAGGCATTCCATTTGAAAAAATTGACTTGTTGACCAATGAAGTTGATGATGTTTAAAAATTTGCAGAAAACACCCTGTATGTATTTGACCCAATTTGAGTGCACGGGCGGATACACCCTACATTAATCTTCAAGCTAAATTAATATCGTTTCCTCATTTCATACTGTAAGGATGTTACAGCTTTTTGAAGTTAGGCCTGCACTTGACATAAAAAAGCGAAATTCTTGATTTTCTCAAAAGCGGTGGATTTTTGGCATAGCAATTCTTAGTAACAGTTCACCTATAATTAAACGTAGAATCCAAAAATATCATAATATACAGGCTGTTCCATTTAAAATAAGAAAGTTAGTACCTATTTCCGGTATAACCTGAAGCACGCCATTGATGAAAATATTTTACGTCGATTCAAAATTACTTGAAACCCCTGTGTACAAATTTTCATGACGATGCTAAAAACAGTTCTCCAGATACGGCTAACTGACGCTCGTCGAGGGATACCCTGTATATATACCGGGTGAGTCAAACGGTACGGGCCACCCTCCATAACATCGTTCGTTTTCGATCGATCCGAACCATTTTTAGTAACGTGATATAACTATGGCCCCTGAACTAGATTTCTACAGCATCAGTGGTCCCAAAATGTTTTTATTTCATTGGTTAACACCACGTCACTTTGTTATTTTAAATGTGACCCTAAATATTGTTTTATTATTTGTATCAAGCAGCATTTTTGATTCTCTTTATAACGGTGTAATAAAATCATACTATTACACAATGGAAAAGAGAAAATGTCAATTGAACGTGTTCCTAAAAGTATGGATCAGGCCCTTTATTTTACAAACTAATCACTTCATCGCAAAATTGTTCCAATAAAAGTCGAATGGTAAATTTAAACGCATCTGTTGATGTGATTGACTCGACATAATCTTGTAATAAAAAAATGTGTATGACGTGATTACTCGGTGAAGAAGATATCAAGATAAAGTGAATCGCATCAAAAGATGCACCTAAATGTACCTTTCACCTTTTACGGGAACTATTTTTTGATAAACTGAATAAATAGTTTGTAAAATAAAGGGTCAGATCCATACTTTTAGGAGCACGCTTAATTGAAATTTTTAACCACCCCCTTCCTAATTAAAAAATGGAGTTTACTGCAATTAGTCCAAAATTGAATTCCAGTCAAAGGCAGATCTTTACGTTTTCGGGTATGGAGAATGCGAAAAAATAGGTTTTAGAAAATGTCTGTTTTATTGTCGTTCTCAAAATTTTGTTTTTCAACGGATTTTTTTTTGGGGGAAATTTTTTTTTTTCTAAGACAAATTCAAAAAAATATCGTTTCCCCGTAATTTCATTTAGTCCCAAACGGCGCCTCAGTTTGTGATTTTTTTCCGACCGCTTCCCAGATGGTTTTTTAACAAAATCGCTATATTTACGCATTATCTGCCATCTTTTGCTCACATGATGCTGGTAAAAATCATGTGTCCAAAAACTAATAAATAAGCCCGCTGTATTTTCAAAAATTCGAGAGCGCTTTTTCGACGTTTTTTGCAGAATTAAAATCTCCTCTTAATTTCTTTCCAGTCTTTTTATTGTTTTAACTTCAGATGCATATGCTGCAGATGCAATGTGACAAGAATAACGCAATTGTTAAAATGAGCTTCAATTATGGATAGCCGAGCGGAACGCTTGTGGCTTATCCTTACATTAAATGTCATCCGTGGTTGCATTACTTGATGGAAAACGTGGAAGCGACGGACGGGCAATTAAATATTTTCAGCATTACGGATATTGCCTCCAAATCGTTTTAAAGCTCAATATTACTGGTTTGCAATGGACAAACAAATTCCCACTAAATAAAAAAATTGGCAGTCTCGGAGAAGGTAGAAACTTCTACTTTTTATGTCATCATTAGAAAGATCATTAAATTCTGGTTCTAAAAAGTATTCACAGTTCCCATTCTCGTTTAAAACTTGCCGACTGACTTGCGACTGACAGAGAATGGCAGTAAATGTGGCAAGCTATTAACCTTAAAAGGTACCTAAATGTTGTCAAATGTGATAGGTGATGTCGCTATTTGTCAGAAAGTGTGAAATTAGAGACGCACAATGATGAACGGTCTAAAAATTTTCATATTCAATTGGCTGCTACCTACAAAGACCTACGCGATGGGCAGGTTCTAGCCTCTTCTCTGCTGCCCAGTTTTTTTTATAATAAATCATTTTGTAATTGTTAGCCTAGTATTAACGGAGGAGGATGAAATGTTGCAAAAAATTTTACGAACTCAGAATTAGGAGAATGAAATAAGATCTGTCTATTTCCGTCTCCACGTTTTCTGGAAGCTTTCATAAGATGCAATCCATAAGCGAGTAATCGTATCATATCGGGATATTAAAGTCATTCGGTAAGTGATTTATGAAGTCTAATCGCAAGTCAGCCCTGTTCTCGCTTCAAGCCAACCTCATAGAAATGCACCGATATATTCACTGGTCCCGTTACCGGAATTGTAGATTTTCTTCTTACAGTTTTATTGCGAGACTCGGACAGGGCGTGAAATTGAAAAACTTTCTTATAAAAATAGTCCGGAGGGAGATGATATCTCTTACATGAAACAATTACTGACAATGCAATTCGCTGACGTTGCCATCTGCTCATGTTCACGATCTTACGATGCACTAGAGGACTCCTTTGATGGAAGGCAAGCCGATTGCTGCAAACGCTCGGCTTTGAAATTCCATCAAAGCTGACCATTCAAGCGAGAAAATGATTGCATTATATATCTTATATATTTTCTTTGGATATTTATATAGCTCGAGTACCTAGATAAACATAAACGGAATACCTAATATTATCATAAGGCTCTACCTAATTTATCGTGACGGTTAAAATAGCTCGAAAAATGGGAAATAAATTGATATGGCGCGAATCCATCATCAAGAGACAAGTCATCATTGACATTTTAATATAATAGTAGTTTATGTGAGAAAGGTCTCCGCAGTTTCTTAAGAAAATTCTTCAAACGCCAATAAAGTATACACATTATGTTTAGGTATAATATTTAAGAAGTGAAATAAAATAAAATGCTTACTGAATACTGATGCTCTCCACAAATTTTCGAACTGGTTCGTTATTTGTAACCATTTTATTAAATTCAAAATGAAAGCCATGCTTTCTCTCTGCCGTTATCCCTGTAATTTCTTTGACTTCTTGAGACAGCTGGTATGGGAACTAAATCATTCCTTCTGGGTATATTAAAAGAAATCTAAAATTGAGCAGTTCTCTCCACTAATCTAACTTCGAATGTAAAACATTATGGCGCAACCTGCAATTTTTTCCCCACGTAACCTGTCTTCTGCAGAAACTTTCTAAATACATATTATTATAATCATGTTTATTAATTCTTACCATTTAGGTATCAATAATTTATTAAGTAAACAATTGCAATTTTTAACATTTCTTGGTTTCATTTCGAAAAATCGAATACCCAAAACATCAAATCTTTAGGTTTCAGGGTCCTGACAACACAAATAAAGTGGTTTTGAAAAAATGCAGCAGAGAAGCGGCTGGAACCTCCCCATCGCGTGGATCTTTGTATTCTGTGTAGATAGTCGTCAATTCAACAGAAATTTTTTACCCTTATCGACTGTGACTAATTTTGCAATTTTCTGACAAATACCGACACCACCTCGGACATCACCCATCACATTTGACAATATGTTCCTTTTAAGGTTAATCTTTTGCCACCTTTTTGACAACAACTGCCACTTTATGTCATCCACTGTCAGCTCGCTCCCTTTTAATGAGAAAGAATGTTTTCTCTATTTTCCACTGAAATGACAGAAACTGTGAATACATTTTTAGAACGAGAATTTGATCGTCTTTCTAATGGCGACATAAAAAAGGAGACCTTTGTATTTAAAATTTAAAGTTGATATGCCTAAAGGGCACTTCCCGTGGACCAATTGCTTCCAAAAGCCTTTCAGGTCTTCACCGGGTCACCCAATCTCCATGTACCAAATTTCAGCTAAATCGATTCGCTAATTTGGGCTATAATGTATTTTTAGTGTTATTATGAAATTTCGATTTTTTGACCCAAAGAGCACTAAATGCAAACGAGTTTTGTCTTACTTAAAACCAGAATTTAAAGACCTTTTTGATGGTGACAATAAATCTTTCAAAAACTTGTTTTGGATGGTTAAATGAATGAATAATTTTAAAGTTACAAATTGGTGTGTCAAAACGGCAGTTTCCGTGGGCCGATTGAATCCAAAATTTGTTCAGCTCTTCGACGTGCAATACAATCCCCGTGTGCAAAATTTCAGCCAAAGCGGTTCAGGGGCTTGGGCTGTACCGCGATTTTAAAGTCGGATAAAAATCATTTTTTTTTAAATTTTTGATCAAAAGTGCACTAAGAATGAATACATTTTTAGAAGCAGAATTTGAAGGCCTTTTCTATCGTGAGGTGAAAAATGGGGGTTTGCATTTAAAATTTAAAAGTTGATGTGCCAAAATGGCATTTCTAGTTGCACGATTGGCTCCAAAAGTTTTTCAGATCTACTAAGTTGGGTTATCACATGCACACGTACCAAATTTCAGCTAAATCTGTCGAGTAGTTTGGGCTGTGGCGTGTTTACGAACGTACGAACGAGCGTACGTACATACATACAGACACATTTTAAAAACCACTTTTTTGGGCTCCTGAGACCTCAAAACGTATAGATCCGGTCTTGTCTCGAATTCGAAAATTTTAGTGATTGCAGTAACCTCCCTTTTTTTTAAATGGTGAAGTGGAATGGGGAGGTTAAAATGTCCCTCTGTGTGTATGTTTTGTCGCCACGCTACAACAGCCCAAAATGTCGGTGCGAACCGATTTGCCCGAAAATCTAATCAGTGGATAGTGCCTTTTAAGTCCTCCACAACCAATTTAAAAATAGTAAGTTATTGTAATCACTCCAAAATTCGAAATTAAGATAACACCAAATCTTTACGTTTTGAATTCCCAGGATCCCTACCTGGACGTACAGTATGAAAAAGAACAAATGCCCACCCGGCAAGGTGGGGGCCAACCACTACATGCCTGGTCCGCTGCAGCGGCAACTCGAAGCAGGAGAAGGAAATATCGATCGGTTCTTCAGGTAAATAGAGAATGCAATTACTAAGCTCCTACAGGATGCTATTTTAACCTGAGATTTCCCATTGAAAATGGTGTATATCGTTTAAGTACTTATTATTATTATTATTTATTATTATTATTATTATAAGTACTTAACTGATGTTAACAAGTAACGGTGAGATGCAACTTGCATCATCTAATAAAGTCAAATATACTTGGTAATTTGATTTTTTTTCGTAGCAAACGCTTCATATCTTTAAATCAAATATTAATATTTCGAAAACATTTTATATCAAATGTGTAATCTTTAAAGCAAGGGTAACACTTTTAAAGCAAGTAATTTTGTTCAAGTATATACGTATATATTTGCTCTAAATAATTTTTTCTAAGTATGTGTGCAGTCAATTTTGTCGCCAACCCACATACGCCAAGTGCCTTTTTGGCGCAGGTATCAGCTATGAAATTTGACTGATAAACACCAATTTTTCTTAGCAGCATATGAAAGGACTTCAAATTCTGTGTCGAAGAATGTATTCACACTTAGTGCCCTTTTGGCAAAAAATTCTTAAAGTTTGAAAAATCCCAGGAAACGCTTCCCTACTCACCTTTCCCATACTTCGAAAGTATGGATTCAAATTTATAGGTGATAGGATTGGCCCATTCACCAAGTGGGGAGGTTCCAGCCGCTTCCAAAGCTGCCCATTTTTTAAACTCCTACGCTCCGCGGAACAGTTACTGGAATCGATCGAAAAATTCAGAAAAATCGAAACGCCAAAAACGTCTTTACCTTTTAGAATACTGGGAACCGAAAAAAATGGTTTATGAAAAAATGTATGTGGGTCTGTCTGTAAACACGCTACAGCCCAAACTACCGGGCCGATCTGGCTGAAATTTGCGACGTGGGCATCTTATGGATCTGGGAAGAGCTGGAAAGGTTTTGGGCCAAATCGTCACAAAATGAAGTGCCATTTTGGCACATCTACTCTAAAAATATAAATGCAATCCCCCATTTTTCACGTCACCAAATGAAATCTCTTCAAATTCTGCTTCTAAAAATGTATTCACACTTGGTGTCCTTTTAGCTTTAGCCAAAAAACAGAGCCGTGAAAACAACCTACGTCTAAGTAACTGTATATTTTTATTACTGGATTTGATAGCTGATTTTTTTTCAAGTCGAAAAGCTTAGTGTCATTTTTCCGAAAAATATCGTCTTAGTGGCAACAAAGCCCTTTTTTGAATTTATTTTGACAAAAGAGCATTCCTTACTATCGGATTCGATAGCTGCTGCATTGCCGGGTCAAAAACTTTAGTGCTATTTTTTCTAAAATTACCATTTTATACAGGGTGAGTCTGAAAGACTCCACATCCTTTATACCACAGAATCTACTGTTCAAATGATGAAGCTTGGTTTTCGAAAAAGCTACCCACTCGCGAGAAAAATTGAAAAAACCGAAAACATGATGCAGGTAATCGCCTTAAAACCAATGATGAAGTCTACCCCATAAAAAAGTGAAATTACCATCAATGTTTTTTCTTCAGTTGTGAGCAATGGTTCTGGGCACAGATGTAGGACAACACCTCCAATGCAAAAAAACAATTGAAATGTGATGCGTGTCAACGTACACTTTGATTTTTATTGAAATTGTAGGTTTATCACGATGATCATGTTTTCGGTTTTTCCAATTTTCCTCGTGAATGGTTAGTTTTCTCGAAAAATTCTAAGAGCCAAAAAAGTTTTAGAATTGAACGGGGAATACGGCCGCATAAGCAAATTAGTAACATTTTCAAACATAAAAAAGTTCAAGGGCACATAACATCGGGGCCACCCTGTATAACAGGGATCCGCTTTTTGGATAATGTCTTAAGTACCAGCAGTAGTTGCATCTTGGTCTGTAACAATGCTGTGCAAAAATTCAAAATCCTACGATGCACCTTTCGAAAGATATTTAAAAAGAACGTTTGAAAATGAAGATCTTTGGCGGCTTATAACATCAAGAGGAATCACAATTGACCAATAATTCTTGCACCAAGCTTCATCATTTGAACAGTAGATTCTGTGGTATAAAGGATGTGGAGTCTTTCAGACTCACCCTGTATGTACTTAGCAAAAGGGCATATTATTATTATCGAATTTGATAGCTGTTGCATTGCCGGATCCAAAAATCTTAGTGCCATTTTTTCAAAAAATTTAATTTTAGTGGCAAACGGGCCCTTCTTTGAATCTATTTTACAAAAAGACATATTCTTACTATCAGATTGGATAGTTGTATTGCTGAATCAAAAACCTTGGTGCAATTTTTTCGAAATTTGCCATTTCGAATTTTTCTTAGCAGAAGAGCATATTATTTTTATCGAATTTGATAGCTGTTGCATTGCCGGATCGAAAACCATGGTGTCATTTTTTCGAAAAATATTGGTATTTTAGATTTTAATAAATGCGCACGACAGCATCAGCGATGGACAACCGCCCGCACGTCCGACTACAAATTTACAAATTCTGTGAAAAAGTAGAAGTTTCTACCGTCTCCGAGACTCCCAATTTTTTTTTTGTTATACATCCTTACAAAAACGGTGGATAGAGTTGAGTTGTAGCTTTTACCTGTAGGTATAAATAGGTGAACAATTGAACATGTTCGGACTGATAGGGAGAATCTAGCGCTAGTTGAGCTGCAATGCAGCCAGCCTAGTTGCTGTAGACAGACAGTGAAACAGGACAATGTACGCGGTCAGGACATAAATTCTCGACAATGCGACCGGAAGGACAACTGTGTGCACCAGGAAGCACCCTGAATCGTATCCTTGCCTCTAAACAACAAATCCTGTCAGGTAATCATTGTTGTATTCACCATAACTGCGTTGTGTTTCTCTGGATTCGTTTTTTTATACCGAAAATAATGATATTAAATTGTCGCTGGATGTGTGAGTCTTTTTACAAACCCTGACTGGTTATTCAAAGCACGGATGAAATCCCTGCGTGCCAATTTGCAGCGTGAAACTGGCTCACTACCTGTGTCTCCTGGGGGTCCCTTCCTTGCAGAGATAGCGCTTTTTAACATTCTTCTGCTTAAGTCAATAAGATTTTTCGGCTGTAAGAACGAACCTACGGGCAAGGCGCAATGGGATTTGCAGTGTATTACGGTAAGGAATTATGTATAACGCTAAATGTGGACCGCACTGACATCATTCAGTAATAAAATGGTAATAAGTATTATATCAGGTATAAGTGGGTACCTACTTGCTAAAAATACATGCGCAAGCCCTTGTCGACAAAGAGCTTTATGGCAGAGGAGCTTTATCGACAAACTTACGCAACGCAAGACAAGACCGCTATAGATTACAGTCCTACAGTAAATTCAACTTCGTAATTAATTTCTAAGTAATGCTACTTTATAGGTACACACGAACACATTTTTCCATAACTACGCTCATATACAGTGTGATTCAAAAGTTTTGTAATTAGGGTTGGTACTGTCCCCAAAGAAATCTCCCCAATTATTTAACGACAGATATCAATTTTTTCCCTTAATTTTGTGGCTTTAATTATTTCTGAAAAACTTCGTCATCATCGAATTTGGCGTGTATCCACTGAACTCTATATAAACATGGTAGGAGAATCGTATTGCGGGCGCGTGAAATTTCTGCGCCAACTAGTACATCTCAATAAGGTCGAAATTCCCGTGCGCGGGTCATAAGTGCGCATGCTCACTTGACTAGGCGAAGTGTCTAAAGGCCTATTTCATAATCAAAATTAAAGTTTCCTTTAAATATTTGCTTAGCAACATTCCAGAAAGGTTGCTCCAGGTTGGTCAAAATCCCCTTTAAAGTCGACTTTAACTTTAAAGGACTTTTAACTTTTATTATGAAATCGGCCCTAAGGCCTAGATTTTAAAAAGGTTGTAACTTACAATCATGATAACTTAGTTATCATTAGTCCCTTGTGGTGGCGCTACCAAACCGATGGTACAGTGAGATTCAAAACGTTTGTAATTAGGGTTGGCTTTGGAAACAAAAGATTCGAAAAACGTTTGTCCAAAATTAATCGCACTGTCCACAAAGAAAATCACTAAACTAAAATGGCAGATGTGAATTCTTTAAATTTATTCGTTTTGCAAATTATTTAGAATAAATATCGACCTCTCCACTTCCTCGATCAAATTTGGCGCCCTTCCGTAATGAATCCCAGTGCCACTGCAACCAACAAAACTTGGTGGAAGAAGTTAGGTTAGGTTTGTTGGTGTTCCTAGGGAAGTTTAAAATGCTGTTATTTCTTGAATTTCTTCATAAATCTTGAATTTTTGAGCAAGCATTTTGAAACACTCGTCAAAAACAGCATTGGAGGCCAGTTCTCCATCTGGTCGAGTCGAATCGAAAGGTAATTTGTTAAAATCAACAACCTGCTAATTTGTAATTTGTAAACCGTTTCAGAAACAAATATTTGGAGAGTGGAGACTCCGATTGGCCCGATTCTCTGTTTTTTGTGAATTTTCTCTCACAACACAAAACAGCCTTTTTTTCTGCAAGGAAAGCATTTTGGTAAAACTTAACGAATGGAACTTATTGAATTATAATTTATCTCTCTTCAGGTGCACCCTCAGATAAAATAAAACAATGTGTCTGTGATTCCGGGAAGTTACAAATGTGAATAACGTGCATAGGATTGTGTGCATTAGGCAATTTTTTCAGCGAAATTTTTAATCCAATTAACGTGACATACGGATGATCCTGACTTGGCCCCCTGCTTTAAGACATGGTCTGAACTGCAGCACAGAAGTAGAAGATCAATCATGTTGCTTTTAATTTATTTACATCAATTTGTGGGGCCAGCAATTTTTGTTCGCCGTCTCAAAATCAGAACACTTTTTCATAATCTAAACTAAAGTTTTGTTCTCACCGTGTCGTGTGTTATTTGCAATTGAAAAATAAAACCATTAAATTTACTTGTTTTATGAATTTACTACTCTTTTTGATAAAAACTAGGTGGGTGTTAATTTTAAACACCATGTAGGTAAATAGGACATTGCACTCTGTTCATTTGGTGCTCTTTCTTCTAAAAAGCAGCCCCCGGTCCAGGATGAATGTTCGATGGATATTGAAGGCAGCCCTCGCCTCTAGAAATTGTTATGACAAATTTACTCGCCAGTATTTGTTTCTGAAACGGTTTTCAAATGAGCAAGTTGGGTTTAATAAACAAATCACCTTTCGATTCGACCGGGCCTCCAAGATTGTTTTTGAGGAATGGTTCAAGATGCTTGTTGAAAAATTTTATGAGGATCACTAACATAACCTAACTTTTTCCAGATTTCTTGGTTGCACTGGGACTGGTCACGGAAGGGCGCCATAGATGCTGGAAGTGGCGAGGTCGATATTTTTTCGAAATAATTTGCATTAATAAATGCAAAAGAAATTAATTTTAAAAATTCACATCTGTCAATTTTAGTTTAGTGAATTTCTTTGCGGACAGTGTGATTAATTTTGGACAAACGTTTTTCGAATCTTTTGTTTCCAAAGCCAACCCTAATTACAAACGTTTTGAATCTCACTGTACCAACCATAGCAAAATCAAGCAAAATGACGATTGACGAGATCAGCTGTCAGTGATCTGTCATTGTATTATTTGCGAAAATTAGAGGATGCATCGAATTTTGCCCTTGTAGCGCAGTGCAACCGCGTTTAGCATGCATTTGAGGCATCATGCATGATTTTTCGACAACATGCAATGCGTGAATGATACGAAGAAATCAAGGAAGCAACCACGTTTTCTCATCGGCTGATCGCCTTTGCAGACACAAGATTGGGCAAATTTTGATCTGGTTTTGAAGAAGATTGCCCATACTATATCTGGAGGTACAATGCACCTGTGATGCGGCTCTCATTGGACTGTTTACATTTTGTGTTAGGTAGGTTAGTTCATGTGTTGGAAGTTGGACTAATCCTCAAATTTTTCAGTGCCTGGATTAACTAAATGAAGCACCTCCCATCCCATGTTTGGAAATGTACCTACCAGAGGGGAATGGAAGCTAAATGAGATGCCTTTAAACAATCCCCTCAATTGCATTTGCAGAAAACTACGTAAAGCCTCCCCGTGCACTGAAATAGTTATCGTTTGTTTATCGAATTGGACTCAACAGCTTCGAATCAAGTAAAAGTGATTTTGAGACAATTATTTTTTGTAATTACCTTATTGCCCATAAAATATTTTAAAAAAGTTGACCATTTTTTTAAATTCCAAATAAGGTAGTGAAATTGATTAAAAAAACGAATGCTTTATGTAGGTAGGTACACAGTACACACTAGGCCTGCGACTTTCAATTGATATATCGATATATCGATTATCGATATATCGATATATCGATAAAAGTGTGTTATCGATATACCGAAATATCGATATATCGATATATCGATAAGTTATCGATAATATATCGATATATCGGTATATCGATATATCGATATATCGATATATTGATATATCGATATACCGATATATCGATAAGTTATTGATATATCGATATATCGATATATCGATATACCGGTATATCAATAACCGGTGTCCCGTATATCGATACCTATAATGACACTTCTGAAGTTCTGACTTCTTTTAAATGTAGGAGTAGGTATTCGGCCTGATTCAGTCATTTGTTGACAACTGGCTAACATTGAAATGAATCGACAAAATTGAGGAATCTTTGCGTTGGAGATATCAATATTTTCGTGCAGTGTATAAACAATTAGTATATAAACAATTTAAACAAGTGATGGTAGGAATTATTATACTTATTTAAACGACTTGTAGAAAATTGGACATCGCAACTGATGTTTTTCAAAGCACCCTTGGGTCCTAATATCGTTTATTTCGAATCCTACGTTATTTTCCAGGGCACAACGTAAACAATAATGTTTGAGCGCTCCAATCCAATCGATTCAATCAATAATTGATTTCAATATTATTAACTAACTAACATCAAGAAACTACAGAAAAAGGACTATTACCTATTCATACCTATCTAGCTCTTAAAACTAAGATGTTACTCGATTACAGATATAATACCACAGTAACGATGTCGATACAATTGTATAAGTACCGATAAGGCGATATATCGATAAGTCGGTATATTTAGTTATCGGTATATCGATATATCGATAAATCGGTGTATCGGTATATCGATATATCGATATATCGATAAATCGGTATATCGATATATCGGTATATCGATATATCGGTATATCGATATATCGATATATCGATACATCGGTATATCGATATATCGGTATATCGATATATCGATATATCGGTATATCGATTAAATTTTAAATATCGATATTCGATATTCAAATTCCGATATCGCACAGCCCTAGTACACACATATTTATTTTCATCAGTTTGAGTATGAGAGAGTGAAACACAGTACACTGCGGGACCATTGCTAAAGTACTTGTATTCAGGGTGGTCAAACGAAACAGGCCAGTTTTATCAGGGGACACATTAATCCGTGATGGGTGCGATTTCACAATCCAGTCCCATGCAATATGCATGGCTCTCCCCAGTGCGTGAAATGCCTCCTTGACTTGAGGGTACTCTTCCCCAGTAGGAAACCGAATGAATTGTGGAGAAAGTTCTACAAGGGCTTTACTTAGTTCATGAATCGCAAGACTGCGAACTTCTGGCGCTGGAACCAACCAATCACTGAAAACCACCACTCGCATAACACTGAAGAACCAGGTATAGCTTGTGCGTAGGTGTTAAACGCATATACCGCCCTTTTCCAGTATAAGGATTCCGCGTCAAAGGTCAACGACATAATTGTCCAGTCGAGTTCGCTGGAAGAGTTGTTGCTCGTTATTTCCTGTAGATTAAAAGGTACTTTTGGTATTCCTCTTTCACGATTGTCATCATCACTTGCACAGGGGTCCAATTCTCGAATCGTACGAACTGTTTCGTATGCGGAATCACTAAGGTACGAGCAATCTGATTGGCGGTTGCCTAGCAACATCGCATACGAAACAGATTCGAACGATTCGAAAATTGCGCCCCTGGACTGGACGCTGGACGACAACTGTCAAACAAACCAAATTGGAATGCTGCGACACTCGCGTCGCGTTGTTGAAATTCACTTGTACAGCACAAAAATGAAAGATGATTTCACAAATACTTTGCAGACAACGAAAGACCATATTAAACTGTGATGTTAAATTTAAACGAGAATTACAGCTGATTGACAGCTCCACAGACGACAGCTAAATTATTTCGCTGTAGTGGTGAGGTTGGTACCCTCAGTTTGGTAGCGCCACCACTAGGGATTAATGGTAACTAAGTTATGCCAGTATTAAAGATAAAATCTTTTGAAATCCCACCCTTGTTGGTTTTGTTGTAATAACGTAGGAATGTGCTTTGTGGTAGGAATGTCCTCTTCTAAAGATATATATTTTCTTCGGTAAAGTAAAAATATGTTACATTATTACTGCAAAGCCGTTTACTTTTGATTGTTGGTCTCAAAGCGCATGCGTCGTTATACCACTGCGCGGGGTTCAATTTGGCGTAACCTGACATTATAGCATTGGCATTCCATGTTTGTATAGAGTTCAATATGCGCCGTACCGTAAGTAACCACATCAGTGCGGTCAGTGCAGTGCAGCCACCAAACGAAATGAAAATTTTCTGTGCCTGGTACAAAAGTTAGGTTATGTTCAAGTCGTAAGTCTTTGGAAAAGATATGAAAAGCTTCTAATTCTTCAAAGTCTTGGGAAATTAAAAAGCTTCTAATTCTTCAAATTTTGAGCGAGCATCTTGAATAGCGCATCAACATCTATGCCGCTCATCATAAAATAGAATGCTGGCAGTTTTTCTGAATCCTTAACTTAAAAAGAGATTTGCCACCGGACGAACTCGTGTCCAGGTAATTTGCTTTTTAATATCAACACCTGGCTCAATGCTCATTTTCTAAATCGTTTCAGGAATAAAATAACTGAGAGTAAACTTGATGAATCTCCTTGATGGAGAAGCGCAGTCGTCGGACTTCGGTACTGATGGTTCAAATTGGGACTCATCGGGTTGAAACTGGAATTGCATTACGATAACATATGAAAGAGGCAAATAAAAACTTTTTGGTGGATTAAGAGTAATTAAAGAGCAGAAATACTGAATTGTGTGACATTTAGTTTACGTGGGTTTTCAAATTTTGCGAGTTTGTAATTATTGCAGGGTTCCGTTTTTTAATTTCTATTTTAGGAATCAACTAAAACTTATACTTAATGTAATGGCAGAATTCAAGAAGAATGTGCACCGAGGAGCAAATCTATGGGTGAAATCAGTGTACAAGCTAGCAGGTGAAATCATGGTGAAATAAGGTGCAATCAAGGTGAACTCGGGCGAAATCAAGGCAAGCCAGGTGAAATAAAGTCAAATCAAGGTGCAATCACGTAAAATCAAAGAACATCCAAGGTGTAGCGCATCATGCACTTTTTGATTCAATCTTTTGACGGATGACGGCTGACATGATCGTAAGCGTACAGCGCACTGAGTCACTGACTTCTGCAAATGCACTGACAGTTGAAATCCATAAACGGTGTAAACGAGGGGCTATGCAATGCTTTTTTCCTTGTAGGTACAATAACACTTTATTTGCCGTCAAAAGTCACCATCGAACTGAACTTCATTTCTACTTGGAGGACCACTGAGTTTTAAGGACTGCAAACCGCACGTTTTCACACAGGCAATCAGGCGTACAGGCGTCCTTAATTTCTCTATAAACACCACAAAACACGTACTTATGACAACCACGTAACCCATCCATCAGGTACCTATCTTCTCGGCGATCGATGCTGGCCATTTAGTGCATTTCGTTTTGCTTCCTTAGTTAATAAAAATACAATTACTAATTAATAAACGATAAATCAACAAATTTTCGTCTTTAGTGTTGATGGCAACTGCAAACTGACAAATAATGCCATTGTCAGTATCAAAAAATAACAATGGAAGCACGTAATTTCTCTCTTACTTATTGTAGTAAGAGTGTGTTCTCTGCCCTTTTTACATTTATCCACACTTTCGGTTGATTGCCGTACCACTCCAAAGAGAGAAATTCAGTGACCTTACATATTAAAGAATTCTGTACCACCGCCAATAAGTTGGTTAGGTATCGAAGTGACGTCTGTCACCCCGCCGGGTTGTTTTTTTGTTTGTCATAATTATCGGGAAAATTTACGTTATAAGTTGTTCTTTTTGACCTTTCTAATGGTGATGTTAAATTTTTCAAAAACTCGTCTTGGGGCACTAAGTGACAGTTTGTTTTTAGAATTCCAACAAGGCCTCTCTAATAGATATAAAATATGGGGATTTGTATTTAAATTTTCAAAGTTGATGTGCCAAAATGACACTTCCGGTTTGAACGATTTGAGCCAAAAGCTCCTGAACACTATATTCCGGGTTCTCAAATGCTTCACCAATTGTCAATCAAATCGGTCCAGTAGTTTGGGCTGTAGTGTATTTACAAACGTACAGACGTACGTGTATAGGCCATGAAACTTCTTTTTCTGTATTGGCAGTACTTATTTGTCAAACTGATGGGAGAAAAATTTTTAATTTGTCATCTAGTGATGTCACAGTACGCTGTGCTAGAAGATCTATGCTGTTGGAATTACTTTAATAAAATTTAAATGGGGTAAGTCTGCCTTTGATTTGCGACGATTTGGTGTGTCGTCTTTATCTTTTTGACACAAAAAAATCTTCGTTTGACAAGACCGTTAATCTGAAACTTAAATTAATCAATAGATGCCAGAGATCTTGTTCTCACCATATCACCAGATTTTCATGGCCTATACCGGCGTGTATGCTGGTGGAAACAATATTTGGGAGGCCCTAAAAGCCGCCTCATTACGAGGGTTATAACTGTAACAATGATGCCCCGCTGGCAGGGCAAACACAGGTGCCTGGTGTACCTACTAACTAGTGGGTATTTTAAATTTATTCCCAGGGGCCGTACTCGACAATTTTAGTTTTAAAGCCCACCAACACATTATTAAAAAATTCGAGAACATACTATTTTTTATTAACAATAATCTAAAAGAAATGAAATAGCAAGAATTCTGGAACAAACTTATTTCCTAGAAGGCAGGTAGGTAGCTAGGTAAATAGTCCTAGATATCTACCAACAGCTTACTTTTTTAAATGCATGCAACGTTTATGTCTCTCATCAATTATAAACTCATTCTAATTCCAAATTACCAAAATTACTCAACTTGTCAAAACCTTATTCTTGTATGAGTTGCTTGGGTGCCTGTGCAATGATTTTAGTAGTATTTCATTATCTATAATCAATCGATTTGTGCTTGTTAGATAGTGAAAATTGTCAAATCCGGCCCACCTTGGAAATTTTAAAATAGCCACGAGCCTCAGGTAAGCCAGCGGGGCGCCATTGTCGCAGTTAGAACCCTCGTAATGAGGCGGCTTTTAGGGTCTCCCAAATATTGTTTCCACCAGCTATAGAATAAGTTTGAATTTATAGTGCATACAGACATATTTTAAAAACCACTTTGTGTTTTTTGGGTTTCTGGGACCTCAGATTTTAGTGGTTGCAGTAGGTAACCTTCCATTTATTTAAAAGTGTGGTGTGGAGAGATTTAAAAAATCGATTGAAAATAATGAAAGATATAGCCGAGTTATTGGGAAGTTTCCAACCGCATCGGATGTTCTTAGCGCTCTTAAAAGCACAAGTGCACGTTTAATTAAGCGATGTTGGATAATATCAAATAACAGAAGCATTATGTCATTTGATTGAAACGAGAAAATTGAAATTGCAAATTAAGTCATTTGTCAGTCCATTTGTCATTACATACCTAACTCATTTGTCACTAAAAGTGACTTGTCATTATGTTATTTAAGTGTATAGGGAAAATGGTGGTCGTTGGAATTGGAGATTTATTTACAAAAAAATAGTTGGAAATTTGCTTCCACGGCTGTTTTCATGCCATCGTTAAAGTTATTATTAGAAGACTTTTATGTTTTATAGATTTAATATTGGATCTTTATTCTTACAAACCATAGGCAAATTGTTTTATATAGGCATAGATATAAACTTTATTCTCGCACAGAAGTTACATTCAGATCCAATCAATAGTTCCTCTCTACAATATATCGATCCGCTTTTTTTAATTAAAAGCTTGGAACTTGTCGAATAAGGCAAGTTTGAGACAGTTCTCGTTCGAATGTGGCGAAGTAAATCGGAGGCAGGAACTTCGTAAGCAGATATTGTTGTTTTGAATCGCATTAAATAAATGTCATGCAATTCGGATTTCAGGCGGAGGGTTAGCATGTGTTCTTGACGGGCTAATTATTTTATTAATAAATCGAAAGCAGGCCTTGCGGCTTTTGACTGGCATCCCGGAGTCTGCTGACCATTACAGTTACTTCGGGTTTTACAGTTTGCCCACGTGTGTGTATATGTGCACGTACAGCGTTTGTATTCGACGTCTAATTAAGTGTGAAGCCAATATCAAAGTGTGCGTTGGGGTGAAGTAAAGACCGCTGCTGGTTATTTTGCTTACGCGGTTGCCACCCGTAGGTATATATCGCTTCACCGATTTTCTCCTATGCGGTCGAGCACTTTTGTTTGTCAGCACACTTTGATTTTCATTTACTTTGACCTAGCTATCACTTTCCATATGTAATACTTACATACATTTATCTATCTATCTGTAATAGGGCCCTATAGTTAGCCAGTTGTAGCAAATTCGCTCTCTAATCGGGGCGTATAGGGTAACTCGAGGACTGGACATAAATTCATGATATTCTATTGAAACGTACTGTAGTGAATACTTATCGTGTATTACTATCTCTGGGCTAGGTTCTGTTCATGAAATTGGGTTATCACGTTTTTTGCAGAGGTAAAATCACCCCCGATGATGTCTACTGTACAGTAGATTATACAGGGTGGTTCCTTTTCCACTGCTCACCATTGGCACCTCTTAAGTGGTAAGAGTTACGGAGTCGGTTAAATTATAAAAAAGTTGCGCTATTTTTTGGTGATTGAGAATCTGAACTCCCCGATACCTTGATTCGTTCCTGAGTTATTCAGAAAAATCTGAAAATTGCGATTTTAAAGTTAAAATAATATCTCCCTAACGATTAATGCTATTTTACGAAACTTGTTAGGGAGGGATCTAGGCCTTCTAAATTTTGAGCAATGACGATCAACTTATTTTGCTTCTCTTATGGCCGCCATGTTGGATTTTGGCACCATCCGATACACAAAAAAATAGTTTTTCAAAAATGTATCCAGCAAGAACTTTATTTAAACGTGAAAAATTTGAATCACACGACATCAATATCTGTATTATTGAATTTTCAATTCAAGTGTTTTAAACGTTTAAAGGGATTAAAAAATTAGTGTACCATTTTTACTTTTTTTCAAAAAGTTTTACACTGATATATTCATACCAATTTTAGAATTATGACGATTTTTTTAAAAAGTCCATATTAATTACATTTTTGAGAAGTCTATTTTTTTCTGTATGCTATGGTGTCAAAATTCAACATGGCGGCCATAAGAGAATGAAAAGTTGACTGTCATTACTCAAAAGCTAGAAGGCCAAAAAAAATTCTGTGTAATTCTCTCTTATTCTCTGTAATTCAGGAGCGAATTAACATATCGCTGATTTCTCTTCAGCTTCCTAATCACAAAGAAATTTTCGCTAATTTAACCGACTCCGTATCTCTTACCGTTTAAGAGATGCCAATGGTGAGCAGTGAAAAAGTAACCACCCTGTATACATATAATAGGTCGCACCGCCCCCATTTACAGTGTCTGAATTGCTATTTCGGCAGATAAAATTGACCTGTCCGAGGATTTTTGTGGGGGGCTGATCACTCAAAAAAATTGTGTACAAATAATTCCAATCGGGAATTAATTCCAATAATTCCAGTTTAATTCCATTAATTCCATTAATTCTATTCTAATTCCATTAATTCCATTCTAATTCCATTAATTCCACTAATTCCGATTTAGTTCCATTAATTCCAAACAATTCCAACCAATTCCAACTAATTCCAGCTAATTCCTTTAATTCCTTTTAAATGATGTACTCATCAATTCCAAATAATTCCTTATTAATTCCATATCAATTCCAAATAATTCCATAATAATTCCAGTTAATTCCAAATAATTCCAACTAATTCCAACTAATTCCAGCTAATTCCAACTAATTCCGGCTAATTCCAAGTAATTCCATTAATTCCTTTTAAATTCCATCAATTCCAGAATAATTCCGTAATAATTCCATAATTCCGGAATTAATTCCAAGCCGGATGTACAACTAATTCCACTAGTGATCAGCCCCCCAGATTTTTGCCAGAAATCAAGGGCAACAATTTAAGGAATTTTATTCCGGACTTCACTCGCACCGTATAATAGGTCCATGATTGCACATTATCCACAAAATATCATCGCAACGTTTCACTAATAAAAATTGGCAGTCTCGGAGACGGTAGAAACTTCTACTTTTTCACAGAATTTGTAAATGTAGCATTTAACTTTATTTAACCAAGGTCCGCATGCAGAGCTTTTGGACAGCTGATGCACCCGGCGCTCATTTATACTAAAATCTTAAATATGTACAAATGTTTTTCACTCCTAAAATGGAAATTTTCGAAAAAATTACACTAAGGTTTTTGATCCTGCAATATAACAGCTGTCGATACCGATGGACTATTTTTTTTTGTAAAGTAAGTTGAAACAAGGGCCATTTTGCCACTAAAATGACATTTTTCGAAAAAATGGCACAAAGGTTTTCGGCTTGAAAAAAAATCAGCTATCAAATCCGGTAATAAAAATGTACAGTTATGCATAGGTTTTTTTTACGGCACTATTTTTTGGCCAAAAAGGCACAAGTGCGAATACATATTTAGAAGCAGAATTCGAAGAGCATTCATATGGTAACGCGAAAAATGGTGGTTTGCATTTAAATTTTTAAAGTTGATGTACCAAAAAGACACTTTCCGTGAACCGATGTGGCCCAGATTCTAATCAGCACCTACAAATCCCCTACTGAATATGTGTGCCAAATTTCATCTCGATACGTTCAGTAGTTTGAGCTGCAGCGTGATCACAGACAGACACACAGACAGACATTGTTTCAAAAACCACTTTTTTGGGTTCCCAGGACGCTGAAACGTAAAGATTTCATGTTTTTGGCGATTCGATTTTTTTCAATTTTCCGATCGATTCCAGTAACTGCTTCGCAAGCGTAGAAGTTAAAATATTCGCAAAATGCAGAGATTTATCATCAATGGAGACAAATAACTGTATGCAAGTTTTTGATTTAATTAAAATTCTTGTAAATAAACGTAAGAATCAGAGCCCAACTCCTCTGGCACCAACAAAATTCGCAGACGCTAAGTTATGTCAAGCGTGCCATGGCACTTGATTTCAAATCATTAAGAGAATTTAAGTGTTTTCGTAATGAGCACTGAACACACAGAATTACGCTTCTTTGGCGAGTCATTTTTAGAGCTTTGATATGTTAATTTGCCGGACAACACGAAGGATGGATGGTAAACGAAAGAACTGGCAATTTTAATGTCGCTGCTGCCATATTTTTTTGCTACTGTTTTGACATAGCGGGTGCCAAAGTGACGAAATGCTCCCGTGACGTATTCGCGAAAATCAGCTGCTAATAGATGGCATTGCTAAACCACAAAATGGGCGTCTCGCGAGGCCGGGGAGCCGGAGGCGAAAATTCGTACCTGCCAGTGTGAGCTGGTGACATTAGTGACATCGCTACTTGGATTTTTTAAAAGCCAAGTTTTCCTGGATTTACAATGTTCCACTTAAGTACACAACACGTAAAATTCCACTGAATTATTCCCAAAATTTCGAGTCAGCGAGAGAATGTCTCCGAACAAAACAACTACCTAACCTCGCAACTGACAACTGACTGACGTAAGCCGAAATTATGATGACAAACGTTTAAAAGTATTTCCGTATCCGGTCTCTCAGTGTAGTTAAAGTATTGCCACCAGATGTCAGACACTTTGCTGATTTTCACGAACACGAAATAATAGGGTTTACAAAATGACCGATTTGTTTGCACAGCAATATAACCTCGAAAACAACATTGCATTTAAACGCAGTTAAATGTAGTAAAGTTTCACTAGAATCCGAAATGTACAGTCACTATATCACGATGTCACTATACAACACGAGTCCTTCCAACTTCCACACAATATCCCTGTAGGCACACCCAATTATGAATTCTCGAATCTGGTGCCACCTCTTTTAACCTCCAACACCAAATCTTTATGCTTCGAGGTCCCAGGATAACGAAAAACTGGTTTTTAGAAAATTCTGTATGTCTGTACGTACGTACGTACGTAGGTACGTATGTATGTAAGCAAGATTTCTCGAAAAATACAGAACTGATTTTGATGAAATTTGGTACGGGGGTTGAGGTTCGGTTCCCGTTGCATAACCTGTAGATGAGGATGACACCAGTTAAGTTTGCTGTCAATCCGCGAATTGCAAGTGCCTTTTTGGCCTTGTAAATAGTCTTCTGGCTCAGAATGCGAAAATCATCAGCAACTTGTAAGATGCGATGCTTGTAAAATATACAAAAAGAGTTAAAAAGCGTATACCCAATTCACAGTTAATTAAATGTTACATTTATCTTCAAAGCATCATCATCAACTGGAAATCGAGAAGTGAACAAGTCGCACTGCGCGTGCGTGGTGTTTAAATAATAGATTGTTTCAATAAATCGGATAATTAGTAATTCTGGGGTTCTATCGCCCCTGTTAAAATATGACAAGCAACTGACAGTTCTAATTCCTCCTTATGAAGTAAAATGATGCTTATTTTGATATTTCGCCTTCTGTAGTTTGCTAACCAAAATTAAATAATGCGGTTGATATGTTAACGATCTTATGGGTAAAACTTATTTATTGCATGAAAATAGCTCAGTTTGAAATCTCGCTACGTTACATTTTTGGCCCTATTTAAAAAAAATTGAGGTTATTAGAAGGGTTTTTACCACGGTTTTTATACTACCCATACACGGAGCCATACACCCTGTACAAAATTCTAAATTGTAGCTCTAAAGGAAAGGGTAATTTTTCCGCTGTACACCCTGTAGTTTCCCCATATAACTATACTACAGGGAAAGGTCACTACCGCTGCAAGGTCTAGTGGAGTGCTGTAGGTATACCAGGAGGAAATCACTAAAAACAAACATTTCCCATATTAATTAATGCCTTCACGCTAAAATAAAAATGTTGGACACTTACCGAGTCGTAATTAGCAGGGTGAGGATTAATTAATGCTGGTCCAGATTCGAATTTGCAGGCAAAGTAATTCATTGGAAATGATACATTTACGTCATATTTCATTCGTAGCTAATAAATAACAGGTCAATGGCAGAGCCGAAAGTAATCTAGCACATATGTTTTGATTAATATTTTTGGAGTAGACATTAATCAAAAACGTGAAAATGAATAATATCCCTGCATTAATTACTTTTCTGCAAGTGTGCATTTTTTATTAATTGAAATGTAAACTGGACAACAAAAGCGAGTAATAAAAATCCTGCCGGGGGATGGTTTTGTTTGGTTTCCACGAGATTTGTTCCAGATGACGTTCCCATCACTTTAATGAACACTTTTTGTATTCATTAACATTCATTTGCTGTTGCGAATTATTATTCAAAATAATGAATTGCAGGATTGCCATCTAATATAAAAAGCCACCAGAAAATGTACATCAATGCAATGTGTATCAGCGTATCCCTGTAGATGTTGATCACATTGATGGGTTTGTAGGGCCGGCTGGCCTTTGGTCTTACTGGTGGAATCGGGTGGCACCTAGTAGTAGTGCCTCCGCAGACGCACAAAAAGGGAAATGTTAAAATTTTCTTGTTGAAAATCACCCAATTATGCAATCAAATCTTTTGTGGGGGTTGAAACCTACTTATACCTACCTATTGGGAAGGAAACTGGAAAATTGTAAAAGGTAAACTGCATCCCAAATGACTTCAATTTATTACCGACGCAAAATTAGCACTTAGGGGGTTGAAAAATCGTAAAGAGGAATGAAAAGTCAAAGGGTATGAGAATTAACCGCGGTTAAGTAAAATTACAGAAAATAACACCAAAATAACCAAATTATGTAAATTAAGGTTTAAAGATTTGAAAAATTGCTTCTATGCCTGTTCTCTCGTGAAACACAGTTTAGGTAGATGATTGTAATATTCGTTTGCAGTTTGCTTTGCACTACTTCCGATTAAATTACCTAAACGAGTGGTTAAATTTCATAGAAACGATTATTTCAACAGTGATGGGTTCTGGGATTTAACCGATGGTTAAAATTAGTCCAGGCAAATAAGGAAAAGTGAAAAGTGCTCAAAGTTTGTTCTAACTATTGTTCTAAACATTAACGAAAAGTTTCCATTTAATCCTGTGCGTGAGCGTATAATATCCATTCCAAATCTATGCGACTAAAATGTGCGAAAAATCCATGGCAACATATTCTTAGTTCTTACAACAATGGATTTTTAGCACCTTTAGTCACAATCATAGATTTGAAATTGCTGAAATCTTGCATTCAAATAACGGTCAATTACTGCGGATACATGCGCACGCTTAGCTCGAACTAACTAAGCTCGATTCTTTTGAAACAGCGTTCCACGAGATTTTGTGGCGGTGGTAGCTTTTGAAATATAGTTTTCCCATTTGATTTCGAAGGGAAAACTATATTTCAAAGGCTACCCCCGCCGCAAAATCTCGTGGAACGCTGTTTAAAGCACCGAGCTTAGTTAGCTCTCGAGCTAAATGTGTACATTCGCAGTAAATGTCTCAAGATCCACTTGGGCTTTTCAACTTCTTTTTTTACCGAAAGCTTATAAGGTACTGAAAATAAAAGATCCTTGCCTGTGGTTTTTTCGAAAAACTTATGGTTTGGCATTTCGACAACGGTTTACATCTCACAATCGGCTTGATGGATCGATCGAAAAATCTGATAGCTAAAAATATGAAATCCTTACGTAGCATCGACGGCCCACGTACGATTAGCTCTTTCCATAGTCTTAGAAAAAGAAATCAAAAGAAAGTCACTGTCCGATTGTTTTAAAAAGCGCGCTTTATATTAGCCGATAATTTGGGTTGAACAGAGTGCACAAAACGTAAAACGTCAATATATAATTTATGTTTCTTAGAATTCCATGTTTTGGGCTAATTTAGACACCTCTTGCATTTACACGCATCAGTTAAATTCTTGCGTAATTCAAATGAAGAAGTGATATCGGAAGCAAAACATCGACTGTTCAATAGAAATAAAAAACGAGAAAATGTACCTTACATTATTGTTTCTTATTCGTGAAGAGATTTCTTAATGCATGGTAAGTAAATAACCGAACGGTAATTAATCGGAAATGATTTCATCTCTAGAGACAAAGTCAAAGTGAGGCCTGTGGCATGTTTAAAATTAATTTCCATTCTGTATTTGTTGTACCCCGTGTTAATTATATCGTTGCGTTTAGATTTAATTACATTTATTTACCTTGAAAAACCCTTCTCTTGTGGAACTTGCTCTTTTTAATTTTAATAAGTTATCTATTTATTTAGGTACCCTAGACCCTACAGTGTAATAGCTGCAACTGATTTCTTTTTCTATGGAAAGAGCTAATCGTATGTGGGGCCTCCAGCGCAAAGAGACATCGTAAATCGATGCTTGTCAAAAACTACTTTTTTGGATTCCCAGAAATTCAGAAACTTCACAATAATCTGAAATAGTTTTGAAAAGTAAATACCGAGACGTGCGTCTTTGGTGTTAATTAGGGTTCTTTTCGAGGTTCATTTGGTAATATTTTCATTAAATGACAGTCCAATTTGAAATTTGAAATATGTTTTAGGAGTATTTTAGGGTTGAGAAGATGTTTGCGATCAATGCTTCTCTTAAAAATGGGAGCAAGGGATCATTTTCGGTAACACACGACCGTGCTTAGCTACATAATATTGCCTCAAAAAGCTAACTTGAAATTTAATCGTGATTAAATAGCACGGTGCAATTAATCAGTATTAAACACAGTGATTGGTTCAATTTTGAAAAATTCCAACAACGTCATTTGTTGAATAAGTATCACGTGATAAGGAGGTAATTAATCTGAACTATATTCTGATTCATTATGGCCTGTTTTCGAGTAGAGTGTACAAAGGTACCTACGCTAATTAATTTATCTTTACGATAGAATGGAAATAAAAATAAGCACGACCGACAAACGCGTTAAAACATGACAGTGAAACAAGGATTTTCCTGGCTGTCATATCTCATTTATTAACGTTCGTAGGTATAACACGACAGTGCAGTTTTAATGTTGCGCGTATTTCACCCTTTCCCGCTTTTAGCAATACGAGGAGTTAAGGGTCATAATATTTTTAATTTGTTTTATTGCAGTACTGGTGTATAGTTATGAGCAGGAAGTTTCCTATTGTTTTGCTGATAATATTTTAGCAACCTTCCGGTGGCTCGGACCTTCCCCCACCCCCTTTATGACACTTCCCTTTTACCGTAACCCTGCTTTATCGTGCCTTGTTTGTTCTGTTTTGATTTGTAGCAGTGTATAGAAGTAATTGCATTATGTATGTAGAGTGTGTAAAATATGCGTCAGGTTTTTTATCAAAGCCATTTTTTTGTAAATTTTTTGTAATAGCAGGTAATAAATAGTTATCAATTTGTTATTTAGCGCAGGTTTTTTATTCCAGCCATTTTTTTGTTAATTTTCTGTAATAGCACGTAATAGTTATCAATTTGTTACTTAGCACATGAACCCTATTGCAAAAAATGGGCAGCTACGGAAGCGGCTAGAACCTCCCCACTTTGTGAATGATCCAATCCTAACCACCCATAAATTTCAATCCAGTCTCTACCTAAGTATTTTGGTAGTTTTTCAAAATTTTTATTACTTATTGCCAAAAGGGCACTAAATTTAATTGAATTTTTGAAAACTAAATTCGAAGACTTTTCATGTACTGCTAAAACAAATGGTGGTCATGTTTCAAATTTCATAGACGCCTTGCCAAGAAGAACTTATTGGTCGTTTGCCACCAAACCAAAATTAAGTAAATCTTCCTACTTGCTATACCTAAATTTTACTACTGGGATTTTTCAAAATTTTATGATTTTTTGACAAAAGGGCACTAAGCTTGAGGACAATTTTAGACGCCAAAAAGGCACTTGGCGTTTGTAGAGTGGCAACAAAATAAACTGGGCTCATCAGAAGGCCAACACTAACTCCCGTTCCAAATTTCATTAAAATCTGTTCGGTAGTTTTCAAGGAATCTTGCTCGTACGTACATACACGCAGACATTTTTTAAAAACCACTTTTTTGTGATCCGGGGACCTTGAAACGTAAAGATCTGGTGTTATCGCAATTTCGAATTTTGGAGTGATAGCAATGACCTCCCATTATTATATGGTTGTGGGGAGGTTAAAAAATCGAAAATGGAATAAAACTCTGCATCCATCCATGTAGAAAAACTTGTAGGAGGCCATTTTAAGACAACAATTTTATCTGTTAGGACTTTTTGGCATGCATGAGGTACAACGGTCTTTCTTCTTTACAAGGGTAGATCCTTCTTATTTTTGTCGCCCACGCTTTAAAAGTTACAGATAGCAATTTCTTCGTAGCACTGATGCTTTACGAATTTTTTTAAGCTAGAGAAGGTTTTCGTTAAATAGAAATCACGAACGTAGATTTAAATCTTGACGACGGATTCTGGCCAATCAAGACAATATTATATCACGGAAATAATTTTGTTTGACATACCTTCCTAGATCTTGTATTAAAGTGAAATTTACGTACCTTTATAATCTAATACCTACGTAATAAGCAATGGTCCTAAGTGAAGCTTTTTTCGTCCTGAAGGGTGTATATTACGAAGACGAGCGTGAAATGAAAATTTTCAGCCGTAAAATATACAAAACAGGGACAGAAAATTTCCGGAAATCCAAACTACATACCTAGTACATACAGGGTACTTACTTAATTTTTCGATGCTCACCATTAGTATCTTGGAACCATAAAAGATAGATTGTAGTTTAAATTGGAGAAAAGTTGCGCTATTTCTCGGTGATTTTAAGCATCTGAAGAGAATTCCCCGATATTTTCAATCGTTCCTGAGTTATCACAAAAAATCTGAAAATTGCCAGAAAGAAAAATTTATATCTTCCCTAACGATTGATATTATTTAAATGAAACTTGGAACTTTCATATTTTTGATAGCTGTCAATTGAATGGCATTGACAGAAATTCTCTAGATCTTCTAGATTTTGAATAACGAAAGTCAACTTTAGATTCTTTTACTGCCGCCATATTAAATTTTTTCTACGACCACTATTGTAAATAGCCAATTTTGTACAACGTACAAACTAAGTAAGCCGTTCCTTACGCACACAAACCTAAAACTGTGCGTAAAGAGTGAAAATCGCACAGTTTTCAATTGTCATTTGTCAAATGTCATTTTTCACTCAATTTTATTGTTAAATTCATTATTCTCCCCTTATTTATTAGGACATTTTAAAAACATATCGACTACTCCTCTTCCAGGATAAAAGGAGTTCAACGGCAAAGTAAAATCCGAGGTAAAATCAATAAAAATCTTCTGTGCAAAAGTTAGGTTATATCGCAGGATCTTTTCGTCTGAAAATGCCTTGGGACCGGTAAGTTGTATTTATTCGTATTATCTTGAACCTTTGAGCAGGTATTTTAAAGAAATTGTCATAATATAGAATACTGGCAGGTTTTTGGTACCCAGGAACAATCCACCGTTAATTTAGTTGACTTTAATTCAAGTAATTCCATTGTAAGCACGAATCAATTATTTATGCTGGAAAAAAACGTTTGAGGATCCAAAATAATGCAGAGTAAATTTGCATAACATCTTTTGTGAGAAATGCATGTGAGAAAAAGTATGATTCCATTTGAAAAATAAAAATTATGGTCATTTCCGGTTGAACCGGAAGTGCTAAAAATATCTGACTATGCCACTGGATTCACATCAAAAAAATAAGGTTGACTTGTCTCAGGATATTTCCGAAATATTCCTCTCGAAGAAGTTCTTCAATTTATTAAACCTACTATTGAGAAAAGTTAAGAAATATTGTGTGGTCGTAGAAAAAGTATCGTACGCAACTCGAGTTGTAAGGCAATTACGCACTGTGGAATTATACACTCGCCGCTACGCGGCTCGTGTACAACTTCTTCCACACGTGCGTAATATGCTTCTTACAACTCTCGTTACGTAATATACTATTAACTGCAATATTGTTAACGCACAAAGTATGATTGTAATTATTATACTTTTTGCACGGATATTTATATAAATTTAACAAACATAAGTTTCATCTCATTTGCATTGTTGGTTCAAGGTACCTACGCGCAATTTTCATATTCCCATCCAAAGCATCCTGGCGCAATGCAATAAAAATATTTAGAAATCTTACGATTTCTGGGAATTATCGCTTTACCCCTGCATCTCATTGTTAATGGTGAGCTCTAATGGCATGTGCATGTGGGCCCGAACAAGGCTAGAGCCCCCGGGCGCCGCAACAAACTACTCGGTTATATGTCCGCCGCTGAATCCTTTACCATCTCGACAATTGTACAATTTAAGAAATGATTTTCCAGTATATCCGTAAAAGATTCAAATGCTTCTTTATATTCACTTTCAAACTTTGAGCTTTTCTAGCCGACTTTAAGAAAGTTAAGGAAGCTTTATTGCTTTCATGTAAGCTTGCAAAAGCTTTATATAAAATGCAAACACACGTACCTACTTTTGAAATGTTCACATAAGGGTGTTTTTGCTTTCCTCATCTTATTGTCGAAAAAATTCTGTGGCATACTGGCATATTAAATTTAAATCGAAAATAATAATTGTGGAGAAATAGTTATTTATGTTAAAAGTGGTATTTTATGTTATGAGAACGGAAGTTTGGGACACGACGCGCAGCGGAGTGGCCCATCCCTTCGAACAAAATAACGCATATCATACACTATTTTTTCTGCAAAGCAGAAGTTTTCAAATTATTAATTGAAAACGTCCATGAAATTCGCCGTAACTAAGGTATAGTGACAATTTGTTGCCGCGACTTGTTTAATTGTTGTTGCATTGTCATTTTTAAAAGTAAATCACTTTTAACACCAGTATCAAAAGTAAATGACTTTTAAATACTGGTGTCAGAAAACGCCATTTTTAACAATTGTTCACAAACGTTAAAACAAATGTTTTTAATAGTGGGCCTAGAAAAAATCACTTTTAACACGCGCATCATACACTATTTTTTCTACAAACACGATTAAACGCTAAAATTTTGGTATTATTAGTTGAAAACGTCCATGAAATTCGCTGTAACTAAGGTATAGTGACAATTTGTTGCCGAGGCTTGTTTAATTGTTGTTGCATTGTCACTTTTAACACTGAGTGTTAAAATTAAATCTCTTTTAACATAAATGATAAATGTTAGAAGTAAATGACTTTTAATACTGGTGTCATAAAATGTCATTTGTAACAATTGTCAACAAACGTTAAAACAACTGTTTTTAATAGTGTTTGTAGAAAAAATGTATTAATTAAAGATAATTGATGGAGATATTATAACATTGGTCTAACTTAAGATGATAATAATTATTATCCTATTATATCTGTAAAGTTAAATATACAGTGTGTCTCATTTTAACTGGAACCACACAAATATTTCGGTTAATTTTAACCGAATCAATGCGTTCTTTTTTTCTGCATGTACAGCTCCAAAATCTGCATCTGTGTAATACTCAACTTTTTTTATAAACCGAAACCCCAGCCTACTGCGATTTAATGAAGAGGCCAAAAATGACGAAATCGTATTAGGCATTTTTTTATCGAAAAATTTTATAAAGAAAAGTTGCTCAGGATCGCTCCAAATGGCTAAATCCGAAGTTTCAGGAAAAAATAAAAATGTTGAATCTCTTGAGGAAGAATCATAAAATAACGAAAACGTCAATATTTTTGCAATATGTATAACGGGTGATGTGAAATAAAAAACAATGGAAGCGCATATCTTTGCTATTTGTGGCACATTGCAACAGATTAGTTGGGGTGTCTCTTGAAATTGTTAAGAAAAACGAAAATCTTACACTATCTTAATAATTTCAATTTTTTCTGCGATTGTTAAGTTTTATCCATCCATAGCCGATAGCAAATGTCAAATCAATTCATTTCAATTGTTTTTTATTTCACTGCACCCATTATGTTGCAAAAATATTGAACTTTTCGTTATTTTGTGATTCTTCCTCAAGAAATTCAACATTTTTATTTTTGCCTAAAATTTCGGATTTAGCCATTTGGAGCCATCCTAAGCAACTTTTCCTTATAAAATTTTTCGATAAAAAAATGCCTAATACGATTTCGTCATTTTTGGCCTCTTTATTAAATCGCAGTAGGCTGGGATTTCGATCTATAAAAAATGTGAAGTATCACGCAGGTGCAAATTTTGAAGCTCTACATGTAGAAAAAAAGAACGCATTGATTCGGTTAAAATTAACCGAAATATTTGGGTGGTTCCAGTTAAAATGAGACACACTGTATAAGAAGTTCGTACCATACCAAAACACCTTCTTAGGCGGATAGGAGTTTGTAGGTAAATGTTTGATTTTTAAGTGGAAGAACGTGGCGCTCGATGCCAAACTAATCCAGAGACTAATCAAAATCAACTAGGGATAGGGAAACACGAACTCTGTATGCTCGAGCTTAACGATAAGTCCAGGCATAAATAGTATGAATTGGAATTAGTGATGTCTACGGCGCCATCTCATGCCGGGTGGCGCTGACTCCATGTGATACTAGATATTGCGGTACAGGTATTGGATTGAAACAACATCTGTGTTTCCCAGAGGGCGCAGGAGTATCGAATAAAAGTAAAAATATAAAATATAAGAGAATGTTGGTTGGTATCAAACCATCCAAATTAAATTAAAGTCTTGTTTTTGATTGTTTATTTTCTGAAGATGAGATTGAGCACAAGAGCAATTGACCTTTGAATCGCTTTCCCCAGCCGATTTTAGGGGAGCAGCATTTTCAATTTTCATGCTCGCTATTTACCTACGTTTAAATGTAAACAAAGTAGGTACCTATAATAATAATAATATAATAATTCGTTTATTTAGCAATAATTACGCTATACAAATACTTATTGATACCTACGCGCGCCTTATTGCGTCAGTTAAAGCGGTTTCTCCCTTCTGCTATCAAATGGCAACTTGCCGAAACTTTAGTTTTGACTATTGCAGCCCTGTGTACTATAATTATTTAACTGCAGAATTTAAAAAAATAAGATTCAAATTGTTATGAATACTTGCCTCAGATTTGCATATAACATAACATCTCGTATACTTACTGATCATGTTACCCCCCACTTTAACTCTTTAAATTTGTTAAAATTCAACAATAGACAACTCTGTACTTATGGTAAGCTATTATATAAAATTGTATCTTCCGCCTCTCCTCCATACCTAAATTGTGCATTAATTAAGCGTTGTGACTGTCATACAAGAGATCTCAGGAATACTGGCCTTTTTCAAATACCCGCACATAAAAAAAAAAATTCAAATCCAGTTTTGATTATTCAGCGGCATTTATTTTGAATAGGTATGAGAATTGTTTTGGTGCTACATCTTTTGAAAAATTTAAATTTGTGTTTAAGAATACTTTGTTAAATGAGCAGTCATCCCTACAGTAGTTATATAGTTAGCTTGTGTTCTCTTATTTTCGACGCTCTGATTACCTACGTATTTACGTCATTACTTAATTATTTTTTGTTTTTTGTTCGCGGCAGAGGTGAAAACCTGTTCTCAGACTCTCTGCTGTTTTGACTCTCATTTTAAGGATTTGTTATTGTTTATAATAGCCAATTTTTAGAGTTAGCAATTTCCTTTTATGAATTAAGCATTGTTTTAAATGAGGTCAATAAACATTATTTGTATTATTATTATTATTATTAAAGGCCAAGTCTTTGACTGATTTCTTAAAACCGTCAATCTTTGTTTGGTTCTTTATTGCACTAGGTAGGTAACTAAAACTAAGTAATTGAATTTTGCGTAGACCTCTTATTAACATGTGTTACAGAAAAATTATTCCGGTTCCTAGTATTTTGAGGAGTAATTATTGTAGATACTTACATAGAAATGCAACAGTGATAATTCAGCAATAATATGAAAAGCAAGGTATAAATATTCCTAAAGAGATGATTTCCCCGTGCGAACTTGTCAAATTTGGGTGATATAACCTTGGTTTGCGAATTAATTGTATGTATAATTTTATAGCCTCGGCAACAAATCTTATCCTCGTCCGTTATATACAAGCTTAATATCGTCCTAATACCGTTACATAGGTAGTACTATATCGTCTTTCCAAATACAACATTTTGACATAACGTTTGGTGTCAACGTCTTGGTCCAAAAGGTAGTGGGTCCCCGTTCAAATCCGACTCTCAGTGAGTTTCATTTTTCGATTTTTTTTTTCATTATTTGCCAAGTTTTCGAAGTTATACGCTTATGTGAAGTCTCCAAGGGATTATTGACTACAACTCACATACGTTCGTAGGAAATAAAAATTGATTAAACAAAAACAGACAGACAATGACAAAAATCTCAAGCCCAATGAGTCAAGAACAAAATTATGGTCTCAAATGAAAGGTTTATAACATCAACTTGACTCATGTGAATAAGAATATAAGTATTTTTTTGTAGCCCAAAATCTCCCATGTTCTAACGATAATGAATGGTTACGGTGCGGGTGCGGATCGAGGGACTAAATTTTTTTCGTTTAGGTAAGTGGCTATCGAAATAACTTTACACATCACCAAACAAGGAAAGTAAGTAGGTACAATTTTGGCCGATCGGTATAAACAGAAAACTTTCTTAACGTTTTAAGGAAGTAACAACTAGATGGATAATACTAAAGCTGCGGAACTGTAAAAATAACAGCAATGTTTTAAGGCGGAGGTGGCCCGTGTCTTCATTGTGGCCCACCCTCCCCTACCATGTGGGTACCAAATTTTGTAACTACAACTACTCATGCCTCAACTTATTAATGATTTTAATAAAAGAAGGACGTCTATGAATACTTACTCGAAACAACATGATTACACGAAAATAACGGAGGTCATAGTCTATAAAGGGTTGCCAATTTTGGTGATTAATGCACTACATCTGGTGCTTTTGGACGCTCTCATCATGACATTTTGTGACAAATTATTTATTTGTGACTCGTTATTTGTCATTCTTGTGTCACAGTAATCTCAAAACTGGCAGAGCCGTTAATACAGCTGGTCTGTTTTACCTACTGCGTAGACTGACTCCCTTCATGCACTGGAATTATTGAAATCATCAATACCTAAGAAACAATAATTCTATGACAATAATTATTGTTACACAAACAGTATGTTTAACCCAATTGACACTACTGTAAGCGAAATTCTTTCGATGCACGTGTCTGTTTAGATAGGTCATAAATTTTAATATTGATTGAAACCATTGAATTCTTTTTAATAAATCGCTTGATAGATTTATTTCGCAGTTAAACAACAATCCGTTTGAGTTTCCAGTTCCCCGAAATTATCTGTAGGTATACCGGGTGTCAACGGCCCCTTGTAACACCTTTGCCATTTGTTCACATGTTAAAAAGTGATGATGAATATCGTCCATAATGGAGAATTATTACGGTACCTCTGCCGTGTTTCTGCATTTTCGAATATCACCAGTCCTAATACCTAAAAAATGCAGCAGAGAAGCGGCTGGAACCTCCCCATCGCGTGGATCTTTATATTCTGTGTAGATAGTAGTCAGTTCAACAGAAAATTCAACAAAAAATTCCTTTTAAGGTTAATATCCCTTTTAATGAGAAAGAATTTTTTCTCTATTTTCCACTGAAATGGTAGAAACTGTGAATACTTTTTTAGAACCAGAAATTGATTGTCTTTCTAATGGCGACATAAAGAAGGAGGCATTGTATTTGAAATTTAAAGTTGAAATGCTTAAATGGCACTTTCCGTTTACCAATTGCTTCCAAAAGCCTTTCAGGTCTTCAACGGATTACCCAATCTCCATGTACCAAATTTCAGTCAAATCGATCCAGTAATTTGGCCTATAATGTGTTTTTAGTCTTATTACAAAATTGAATTTTTTTTTACCCAAAGGGCAGTAAATGAGAATGAATTTTATCTTATTTAGAACAAGTATTTGAAGACCTTCCTGATTCTGACAATACATTTTTAAAAAAGTTGTTTTGAGAGTATATTTAAAATTGAAAATTGATGTACCAAAACCGCACTTTCCGTGGATCGATTGCCTCCAAACATTTTTTAGCTCTTCGGCGTATAATACAGTCTCCATGTACAAAATTTCAGCCAAATCGGTTCAGAGGTTTCGGCTGTATCGTGTTTTTAAAGTACGTTAACAATCCCGAATATTTCAATTTTTGTCAAAAAGGCACTAAGAGTGAATACATTTTTAGAAGCAGAATTTGAAGGCCTTTCTTATGGCGACGTGAAAAATGGGGGTTTGCATTTAAAATTTAAAAGTTGATGTGCCAAAATGGCATTTCCGGTTGCACGATTGGCTCCAAAAGCTTTTCAGATCTAAGTCGGGTTATGAGATGCCTATGTACCAAATTTCAGCCAAATCGGTCTAGCACTTTTGGCTGTGGCGTGTTTACAAACGTACGTACAAACGTACGAACGTACGTACGTACGAACATACACACAGACACATTTTAAAAACTACTTTTTTGGGTTCCTGAGACCTCAAAACGTATAGATCCGGTCTTATCTCGAATTCGAAAATTTTAGTGATTGCAGTAACCTCCCATTTTTTTAAAATTGTGATGGGGTTGGGGAGGTTAAAATGCAATAAATTTTGATGACGTATGAGCTACGTTCTCACGAAAAGTACGAGCTAAACTGCCTATTTCATTCCTGTTTAACTTCGTAAATATCAAATCTAATTTTCTAATAAAAACAACATTATTTAACCGTAAATTATCTGGAAAAAAAATCCTTTTTTGTATTTGGTGCCCGATGGTGTCATTGTTAATGGTTTTGGTTCTGTCGTTTTTAACATTATTATCGTTTTCTTAAACGGTTATCACATTTTTTTAACTTATTCGGAATCTACGAATTTAAAAGCATGTAGTATCACAGTCGACTGAAAGTGCCTAACCACTATTTCCATTATTTTCATTTTGGAAAGCTGGCTATGAAGAGTAGGTAGGCACCTACTTTTAAAAAAAGTACCTATTGTTGTACTTATGTGTATTGTTAACCTAAGATGAGGGTTTTGTTATTATTACTATTATTAATAAATAGACCCGTTTTCAATTGTCCCGGTTTCCGCTCTCAACGGCCCTGATTATCTCCCTCGGCAACCGTTTCAGATCCCCCATAATTTAAAACAAAGATAGAATTCAGTGTGTTCCATACGTGCAGTGCACAGCCAAACTTCAGAGGGGGTGATTCTGAGACGCAAAGATATGTCCCAAAATTTGCAAAATACACCGGTATACCAGTCTTTTAAAGAAAAAATTTGCTTTCTAAATATTTCAAAAATGCTACAAGATTTTGTTGATTGAAGAAGGACGGTTAAGATGGTATGGACATGTGAAAAGAATGAAAGACGATAAAATAGCTAAGCAGATGTTTGAAGCAAGAATATCCAAGAAGAGAAGAGGCCGTCCAAGAAGATCCTGCAGTGAGGAATTTCATGGGGGGATACAAATGACACGCAAGATAGAGAAAAATGGAAGGGTCACAACTTAATCCTAAGAGGAGCTTAAAATGACAAGAATTATGTTTGCCCTATAAGAAAACTGTCACCCTTAATTTTTAAGTTGGACTTAAGTGATTTAGTAACATTGGTGCAAACGGCCCTAAATTACTTCCACGTTTTACGGTTACGGATCCAACACGCCTTCCTGATTTTGTCATAAATCATTACTTATTCTACCGGAACACCCGAGATCGGGATAAGTAATATTTCCCCCACTGTCTGCCTGATATAGTCTGCTTCGGTAGTTTGGATGATGTAAGGAGGGAAGGGAATTATATACTTCAACCAACAGGATCTTTACAGAATAACTTTAGATGAGAGACTTTGAAAGCAAAATGATTATACTACCCCTCAATTAGGTGCCTAGTTTAAATGTAACTGGTGCGGTATTCAGTTGAGTTAGTCATCAAGTTGAGTTGACGTCTATTATTGTTACCTTGATTATTACAACAAAGAATCATAGGTGTCTTGATGGTTAATTCAACTGAACATCCGTTACAAATCCTAAACATTTCTATTATTAGTATAACAATCATAAAATTTTTATAAAAACTGTACCTACAAAAATTATTATTATTCGGGTAGATTCTGTAACTCGTGAACCAGTTGCTGACGCTAGCAATGTCGCTGTTGCTATGCTCGGACCAATCAGGAAAGTCCCACCATAGCAACTGCGAGCGTCAGCAATAATTAGCTCACGAGTTACAGAATAGCACCGATTATTGGTGAACGTGTTGTGTAATAGATATAAGGGAGCATGTACCTACCTATTTGCTGATTTTATGTCAATCCGGTAAATTGTATTTATATGCTTGTCTCGTAACCATTTTATCGGATCTTGTACCGGTTAAATAATAAATCGTTGCTTTGCTACAGAGATTATTTATCGCACAACCCCTACATTCGTTAAGGCATTATTCAGGAGTACATTTTTTTGAAATGCTAATATAGGTATGTACAGTCGCAAAACTAAATAATGTACTTTTTGCTGATTTACTGAACAAATAATTATTCTTTATTGGCACATAGTCAGAAGTTTTTTGACCCACCAACACAGCCCCCAACTGGTGCCGGTTCTAGTGAGATCGAAATGCACCGCTATCCAAGACTGGCGTTCCAAATTCTGGAGCTTAAAGGGAAAGTTGCGTATGAAGAAATTTTTGTTATGTTTAGTAGGTGGTCTTAGGAATTATTTTTAACTCAGGTGGGCGTTCGCCATACCGGCTACCTTTTCCGGGGACGTTATTATAAGAGTGGAAGTGACACCAGATTTCGCAAAATCGGGACAACTTAAATTAATAACGTCACAAATATAGTGTTCAATAGAAAGGTTGAGCTCTTATGGCTTAAAATGCCTTAAAAAGATTAAATAACGTCGGATATTTATTTTTATATTTACAGTCCTAACCTTGGCTTCAAATAGAAATTTCTCCACCACCAAAATTCTAGGACGGTTCAACTATTTTTTATACGAATCTAATTCTGTATAGCCAGATGTTTTCCACCTGAAATAACCCTTACTTTATTAATTACTTCTTCTATTTTCGATTTTCTTCCCTTCACAGTGCCAAAAAGACAAAAACTGAAAAATAATTGAAAAAAGTATGTAATTGCTCAGATCAGGTATAATAATAATAATAATAATAATAATAATAATAATAATAATAATTCTATTGAAACCAGTTGTCTACAAGTAGAATATGGCACAGTCATTACATTAATAAACAATATATAAAAACATTAAACATATATGTACATATCAATTACACAGGAGGATATACCTTACAGTAATGCATTCATGAATTCGACATATGAGTAGTAGGCCCCCTCCACAAGGAGTGTACGGGCCTCCCTTTTAAAATGGTCTAAGTTATGTATTGCTTTCAGTCCGACAGGTAGTTTATTATAGGTTTTTATAGACATATACATGGGGGACCTTTCATAGGCACTCGTTCTATGCGACGGGATTTCCAGTGCATTTTTCCTAGTAGTATATTTATTATGCTGATTTTGTATATCGTGATAGGTTTTTAATTGACTTTTTGCATAAATGAGAAGTTGGTAGATGTAGACACAAGGAACAGTCATAATTTTTAGCATTTTGAAATAATCTCTGCAGCTCTCACGTGGACTCAAACCGAGCATAAATCTGATACATCTTTTTTGCAAGATGAATATACGACCACACTGCGGAGATGCACCCCACGATATAATGCAATAACTAATAAGGGAGTGGACGTGCGCAAAGTAGTACATTTTTAGTACATCCTGCGAGATAATAGTTCTTAGCTTTTTCATTGCATAGCAAGCACTAGTTATTTTTTTGCTAATTTGGGTAACATGACTGTCCCATTTTAAGTTGTTATTTAATGTAAGTCCTAGAAATTTAGTGCAGTCCTCTTCCCTCAGTGAACCCCCCTTGTACCTAACTAATAAGCTAAGATCTCTTTCTTTGCCTGAGATATTGAAATTTAACATAACCGTTTTTTTAACGTTTATATGGAGACTATTATTATGGAAGTACTCATTTATGTGTTCCAACATAGCACCAGCCCGTTCCACCAATTTGTCTCCGTCCCGTTCATGCACCAGCAACGTGGTGTCATCCGCAAACATCACCGTGTCAACTCCAGTTATATCCGACACATATATTAGGTACAGCAAGGGACCTAATACCGACCCCTGCGGTACTCCTCTTTTAAGCCTCAGCTTCTCTGACGCAATATCACCCAATTGTACATAGTGTACTCTCTCACTGAGGTAACTGTGAAACCACAGCAAGGGTGTTCCTCTAATTCCGAAATTATTTTCTAGCTTATTTAGTAACAGTTTATGGTCTACCAGGTCAAATGCCTTGCTGAGGTCAAGAAAAATCCCTACGCATTTCTCGCCCCTATCCAAGAGTGTGTACAAGTTATTTAGGAATTCAATAACAGCCGTGCTAGTGGATCGATTTGCCCTGAAGCCGTGTTGGCTTTTATGAAAAAGGTTGTATTTATTAATAAAATTGAGGAGTCTACTTGCTACCGCTTTTTCAAATACTTTTGAGAAAGTACTTAGTATTGAGATTGGCCTATAGTTATCAACTGAGTCTGATGCGCCCCCCTTGTGTGTCGGTATTATCTTTGCTATCTTTAGCTGTTTTGGAAACTCACCACTGAGGAATGATGCGTTAATTAGTTCAGCCAGGGGCATGGCAAATTCATCCACACATTCCCTAACAAGCTTGGAGCTGAGGCCATCATGCCCGTTTGAGCCGGACGGCCTCAAACTCAAAATTATTCGAGCTACCTCTTGATCTGTGACAGGTTTCAGATAGAAGGAGCCGCAGGTTGTTTCGGTTCGGATGTGACGTTTCCCGTCCCTGCCTATAGCGACAGTGAGATGGTCGGTAATTGTATTGAAGTAGTTGTTAAAAAAGTGTGCACACTCATAGCCTTCTAGAATTTTCCCGTTTATGTTTAATTTGATTGTGTCATCTTTATTATGGGATTTATTATGACAGGTGTTATTATTTATAATAGACCAGGCGGTTTTTGCTTTATTTTTGGCATTTAACAGCACCTGATTATAGTAGTATTTTTTGGATTCCTCCAATAATATTTTATATCGCGATTTAGCATTTGAATATTGTTGTTGCAGTGCAGTATGCGTTTTAGACAAAATAAAGAGATCTTTTAGTTTCTGGGATTCTTTACTGAGTTCACTAGTCAGCCATCCCTGATCTTTTACTCCCCCAGTTTTCCTTCTAGCCTTATGTTTTACGTTTAATTTTGTTTCAATTTTGGGAAATGCAGTCTCGAACCCAGACCGCATAGCAGCATGAAACTGATCATACTGCCCATCGGCTCCCAAGCCCGAAAATGCATTCCCCCAGTCACTTTCCTTGAGCAGGCTCTTAAAATATTCTATATTTTTATTATTGATTTGATGGTAGCTTGTTGTTACACCGCTCTCCACCTTACAATTTTTGTCATCAATTTGCCCAATTTCAATCCCCTGCGCAGCGTGATCGGATAGTCCATTCTCAATGATTTTACTTTTATATGCCAGATTATTGTCCCGCGAGCAGATGCAGATATAGTCTAGGCCACTTGTTCCTCGTGTCGGATTTTTTATTGTGTTCTGGAAATTATATGAACTGAGTATGTCAATTAAAGTTATCAGTGCCCTGGACGGTTGCATGAAATTAATATTGAGGTCCCCACATATAATTACTGAGTAATTTTGAAATTTACTGAGAATCTCTAGCATTTCGATCAGCTTGTCAAAGAATATGGTTTTGTCAGCCATCGAAGGGCTTCTGTAAAGCGTTATAACTATTACTCTAATACTTTTGTGTATAAATTTTGCAGCTACACATTCAAACTGAAATTCAATAGACAATGAGTTGATCTGTAATAAAGGGCAACCCTCAGTACCATCCCTGCAGAGTATAGCCACCCCTCCATTTTTGGCATTCCTCCTGCTAAACTCACTACACACAAAGAAATTTCCTATACGGATGTTGTTTATCCCACCATTTGGAAAAGCATGTTCACTAACACAGAAGATATCACAGGCTACTTCACCCAGGAACACTTCAAATTGTGTTAGTTTATTTGTTAGACATTGTGCATTCTGGTGCACAATGGAAAATTTTACTCCCATTCCTGTTTCTGTTCCTAATTTTGTACCTACTGGACTCTTGGTCTTCATATTTGGGCATATAGGTGTTGGGATCCTTTTAGTATTCGTTAATCTTCTTGGATCCGGTTCGTGCTCCTCAGAAAAAACCTCCTGAGACAGGCACCAGCTGGCCAGTTTGCAGGGTCCATCACGGGTTCCATGAAATCTTTTCGAAGGATTATTTTGAATGAAGAATAGAATTCAATATTTCGTGTGGTCATTTTCTCACATTTGATATTGGCTTTTGGGAATAGCTTAGATATATATTGTTCTACCTGTTTAGCTGTAGTCTCGGTGCTAAGTCTATACACATGAATGGCTGCAGTTCTTGGTACTGCCGCCAGGGACATAGCACCATCGGTGGTGTCTTTACTTATCAAACTTCAGCCAAATCGATTCAGTAGTTTGGGTTGTAGCTTCTTCGAAATTTCGATTTTGTGTCAAAAAGACCTTATTCGCGTTTGCAGATCGGCAAGAAAATGAACTGGGAAAGCCAACACTAACCTCCATTGCTTTCATTAAAATCCGTTCGGCAGTTTTCGAGAAGTCTTGCTTACATACAGGGTTAGTACAAAGTCCCGGGACGCTCAGTTATCTCCGTTGTTTCTCAAAATTTTACTTTGAAACTTGGTACCCAAGCACACCTAAATACAGGGAATTGAAAACTGTTTTTAAAAATTTTCTTGGACTTCCGGTTAAACCGGAAGTGAACCTAAAAATGGTCTTTTTAAATGGAATCATACTTTTTTCTCAACGGATTCGGAATCTACAAATTTTTTAAAGTTAAAAACATGCATCATACTTAACCAGAAGTCAAGTCGCGACCACCCTGGATTTTCAAAAACATCGAAGAAATCGGTCAAAAAGCTAGATTTTTCAAAACCGCAAGTACGCGTCAACGTTATTTTTTTAATACAAATTCAACTGCGCAATTACATTTCCTTTTATTTGTTTTTGCTTTTTTGAAATTTATTAAATGTTCACAATCAGCCAAAATAGAAAAAAGAATTTAAAAAAATGTAATTAGCCGGTTGAATTTGCTTTAAAAAAATAAGGTTGACGTGTACTTGCGGTTTTGAAAAATCTTGCTTTTTGACCGATTTCTTCGATGTTTTTGAAAATCCATGGTGGCCGCGACCTGAGTTCTGGTCAAGTATGATACAAGTTTTTAATTAAAAAAAATTCGTAGATTCCGAATCCGTTGAGAAAAAAGTATAATTCCATTTAAAAAAACGATTTTTAGGGTCACTTCCGGTTAGCCGAAAGTCCAAGAGAATTTTTAAAAACAGTCTTGAATTCCCCGTATTTAACTGTGCCTGTGTACCAAATTTCAAAGTAATTTTAAAATTAATTATGGGGAGCTTAAAACATGTTTTCGACCTCCCCTTACAAGACTGCCTTTGGACTGCCTAGTTCTTAGGAGGCAAAATCGGACCCACGTTCGTAGGAACTTTTTGATTTGTTTTTATCTGGGGAATCTACGGTAGGAATTTGTACCTACACATGTTTCTGAAACAGCCTGTATAGGCAAACTAATTCTAATCGTTCGGAGAAAACTGATTAGCGTTAAGAAGAAGAGAACTAGTGGGAATATAATCTAAAGACAGTACCTATTCTCAGTGATGTTCCCATCAATTTTTTTGAGGGTATACTACTGGTAAGCCATTATGTGGCTGACCTTTCCTAGAATCTAAAGAGGGGTGGTTTTTATCTCGTTTTTTATATACCTCCTATACCTAATGGAAATGAAACTTTTGTCTTACGCACAGATGAAAAAATTCCCCCGTTGTCGTATTTTGAATTTTGAGTTCAATGTGAATACCTACAAAAATAGTTTGAAAAATTACCTTTCAGATAGCCTTTACTGGTAACAGCTGGTATTAATTGTATTAGCGGTAGCAATTATTTTAGTTGTGACGTAGGACAAAAGTTTCATTTCCATTAGGTATATAAAGCGATTAAATCCTAATTAAATATGTTGCAGCCAGAGCTGGGGAGTAGTTAACTACCAAGTAGTTAGAATACTATTTTAACCACTTTTTCCTAAAAGTAGTTAGTAGTTGAGTATAATATTTTGACAGTAGTTAATTACTTAAAGTAGTTAATTACTTGCGGTAGTTAACTACTTTACTTAACTAATTCTTTAATTACCCTTTTATAAAACTCGGAGAAATCACGAACAAAAGTAATTCGAAGAATTTACGCGTGCTAATCGGAGATGGCCATTATTTTTACTTTTTTAAATAAAAACCCTTTTTTGTTCAACGGATTCGGAATAACGAATTTTTCTGAGTTAGAAACAATTATCATACTTGACCTGAAGTGCACTCACGATCACTCTAGATTTTCAAAAACTCCGAAGAAATCAGCGAAAAATAAATATTTTTGAAAAACGCACCCTTTCTCTTTTTCTTTCTCTCCGATTAAAGCTCTTTTTTCTTTGGCTTAAAGTCTTTGAGTTTCACTTGCATTTTAAGAAGTAGTTAAAAAAATACTCATTTGTATTCTTGAGTACTCATTATTCTAACTACTTTTTAGTATTTGATCTTGCTCTGGTTGCAGCGATGCTGCAGCTCTGCTAAATGCTACGGGTGTCGGGTATCGGTATCAGATCGGGTATGATCGTGCAAAGTGTAGAGAAGAAGTGTTCAAGTCGTGCATGCATAGTACTCGGCTTGACGTTAGCTTTTCCATGAAAAAGACACATTCAGCACGTTTTACGAAATGCCACGAGAAACTTACAGAGAATATCTAAGTTTTAATAAATTTATTGAGAGTATACGCTGTATGTCCAGAATATCCCTTGGAGTATACGGCGTATATGGAGTATACCCTATGGGAACACCTCTGCCTATTCTGTAGAATATTGAAGCGGCATGCATTTGATGAATTGATTTGAAGAATATTTCCTCTGTTTTAGGAATGCTCATTAGTATCCTTAAAATGAAAGCTTTTCGTTTGTAAACTTGTTATTTATGTGAAGTGTGAAAACATTTTTAATTAATGTAATATCACTAAATTTAAGTACAATATATACAACATAATATATCAGTTAACCTATTCTACCTGTATCCTGCCATAAAGTTAAGCTGAAATAAATTGTTTGAATTTACAACAGATGTACCTATGTGATATTGCATTATATTGGTTTGAGTCGCATGTGGGTCGGTCAACAAGTAAGGATTGCCCTTGTCCCAAGAATGTCGATTTTTAGTGGAGCCGCAAGTGGCCCGACACCGACACCGGTTTTCTCCTTGTTTTCTCGCATTTCACAATTCATCAACACAACAATACAATGTCATTAAGATACCGGTGGTTAAGCCACTTTAAATTACCATTTAACATTTTCAAAACATAAAATGCTAACTAACGGAGGCGGAGTGGATAAGACATCAGCAATTGGGAGTTGGCTTTTTTGTCCCAGCTGCATTTTGGTCTCGCGGCATTCCGTCCTCGCGGCGTTAGGGCGTTTGCACACTGTGCGATTGCGATGCGATTTTCCGTTTGCGGCATATCGCGTCGCATTCGCAGTAAGCTTTCACACGGAGCGATCAAATTTAATTTCAAGCGATGAAGAATAAAAACGTAGTGCGCGGTGTTGCCATTCCCAGTATATGTCTTCATAGTCAGTTGAGTGTAGATGATTGTGGTGTAAACATGGACAGGCTTACTTTCCACGGCTTCAATTAAGTCGATAATTTCATATTTAAATTTCAATTTTGAAGAAATTGCGAGACACGTACGTCGAACAGCCTAGAAGCTCATGACAAAATGAATGCCGGAAAGTGAATATTGCAACCCTGGAATTCTAATCGCCCAAAAATGTCGCAACAAGAAACGACACGTCTGAAAATGTGCATATATGTTCATTGTTGGCTTAATATCGTGCCGAAAAATATCGGACGATAACGGACGATATCTGACCGACCATCGCACTGTGCAGCGGTACGATATAGTGCCGCAAGCGGCTTGCGTCTTTTTTTGTCGCGGCCGCATCGTGTGAAAAATACTCATAAGATCCCATATATTTTGCCACCTCACGCTATCGTTGCGATATGCCGCAAACGGTAAATCGCATAACAATCGCACCGTAAGGGCGTTTGCACACTGTGCGATTGCGATGCGATTTTTCGTTTGCGGCATATCGCGTCGCATTCGCAGTAAGCTTTCACATGGAGCGATCAAATTTAATTTCAAGCGATGAAGAATAAAAACGTAGTGCGCGCGGTGTTGCCATTCCCAGAGTATATGGTATATGTCTTCATAGTCAGTTGAGTGTAGATGATTGTAGCATTATCATGGACAGGCTTACTTTCCACGGCTTCAATTAAGTCGATAATTTCATATTTTTTCAATTTTGAAGACATTGCGAGACACGTACGTCATACAGCCTAGAAGCTCATGACAAAATTAATGCCGGAAAGTGAATATTGCAACCCTGGAATTCTAATCGCCCAAAAATCTTCCTAGGGCGTTTGCACACGGTGCGATTTTGATGCGATTTACCGTTTGCGGCATATCGCAACGATATCGTGAGGTGGCAAAATATATGGGATCTTATGAGTATTTTTCACACGATGCGGGCGCGACAAAAAAGACGCAAACCGATTGCGGCACTATATCGCACCGTGTGCGTTGGTCGGTTTCCGCACGATATTAAGCCAACAATTAACATACAGGGTGAGTCCGAAAGACTCCACATCCTTTATACCACAGAATCTACTGTTCAAATGATGAAGCTTGGTGCAAACATTATTGGTCAATTGTGATTCCTCTTGATGTTATAAGCCGCCAAAGATCTTCATTTTTAAACATTTTTTTTAAATATCTTTCTAAAGGTGTATCATACGATTTTGAATTTTTGCACAACATTGTTACAGACCAAGAAGCAACTGCCGATGGTACTTAAGACATTATCCAAAAAGCGGATCTCTGTTATACAGGGTGGCCCCAATGTTATTTGCCCTTGAACTTTTTTATGTTTGAAAATATTAATAATTTTTGTAATAAGCTTCTATAGGTTGTAGGTGCCTCCGCAATGACTTCAAAGTAGAAATTTAAATTAACAATTTTTTTTTTGTCCATAATGTTCACACCACAATCATCTACACTCAATTGACTATGAAGACATACTGGGAACGGCAACACCGCCCTCTACGTTTTTATTTTTAATCGCTTGAAATTCAATTTGATCGCCCCGTGTGAAAGCTTTCTGCGAATGCGACGCGATATGTCGCAAACGGAAAATCGCACCGCAATCGCACAGTGTGCAAACACCCTACGAGTCCTACAATAACTCAATCATGAACAAAAGAGTTTCAAGTAGAGTAGGGGAACATCAGACAAAATAATGTGTGTACCTACCTAAATACCATTACGGCATTGGTTGCTATTGATTGCCAATGCTGATTAAATTTTGTTGACACAGTTTTTAAGCAAAGCAACGAACAAAGAAAGACAAACATTCTGTAAATTGTCAACTCACTGGGTTATTTAAAATTCATGAGAAGAGATAAACATCATTGTTCGAACGTTTATGTTATGAAAATCCTCGTGAAAAGCGATAATGTTTAATTCAACTCTGATGAAGACCATATAACACTCGACTTCATATTATTTACCTAAGTGGGTAGTGGGTATTCTAAGCATAAGTTTTGCAGGTACCTAGGGTGATAATCACATGTCGCTGAAGTTAGCTTGGGATTGATTCGGATTGGTAAAATTTACAACAGACCAAACAAGTAGTGTTCGAATAATGTAATGAGAAAACGAATTGCAACCCCCTCAATAAACCCGCTATTGCTTGGAGAGAAAAAAAATCGTGGATTGTGGCCTTCGATGTCAAAAACGATTTTCTCGAGGGATGAGTATGGTTTCGCCATCCCCAAAATCTCAGAAAGATGCTACGTACTGAACGGACTTTGGTGCCGCCACCGTTCAAGCGGCAAAAAATCTTAATTTGGTCTAAAAATGTTCAAAAGAAAGTTGGGTTTAAAATTTCACCACCTTAGTCCAATTCGTTGAAAAATGCAGCTATTTAGAGGCTCATGTTTTCAACCCCTCACGATTTCACCTCTTTTATGATCTACAGGGGTGAGTTTAATTCTGTGGCGTTCCATAACTTCTTGCGTATATGAACGTACTTCGGTTCATAAATAAATCAACAGGATTTCAGAAAAAGTAAATAAAATATATTTATCAACTTGCAAGGGGCTGGTTTTAGGTTGAAGAGTCATAAAACCTTGTTTCAATGGTTGACCGAAATCATATCAAACTCCGTAATTTTAGTATAACACCATTTACTTGAAGAAGTTTCCATTTTCAACCCTTTTTCATCCCCATCATATAATGAAAATTTGCCCATCATCCGCCTGCATTTTCACTGTAAATTAATGCACCAAATTTTGAAATTCTGCGGAGTAGTTCTTCTTGCAAAATATGAATAAAATTGCGAGAAGGGCATCCCCCGCTGCAAGATTTCATCGAAATATGTGTGTGGGCTAGGTTTCAAAAGGGTGCGTACAACCTTTCGAGAGTTATCTTTTTTTTTTTGTGGTTTTCATTCCCTAAATTTCGTGCCCCGAAATTGACATCCCCTCACATTTAACAAACCTGAATATCAAACGTAAATGCCAAGTTTCAGTAAAGAAGCCTTCACGAACCTGTCTTGAGTGTCTTTTCTAAAAATCTGTCGACATGGTTCCAACTCGAGGGCCAAAACTTTATCTCTTCACTGTACATCGTAGGTCGCATGAGAGGCGTCGTTTGCATTAGCTAGGTACATTAGATCATTACCGAACGGGTGAAACAAAATTACCTACAGTTTCTGAATTAATTATAGGAATTATGAATAAGGCAACTACGAAAACACTTATTATTATGGAACTGGCATTGTATTTTAATAGCAACACCAATTATAGAAACCCGTTCTTAGCATTTAACTGTGAATCCCTCAATAATAACAAAAAGCAAACGTTTTAATTAACAATAATGGAACTTGATACAATAATCATTATGTTCAAATTCCAAAAAAAGGCATAGACCTTGTAAAAGATTAAAATGTTGCCAAAAGACAATCATCTAACTTTAATCTTTATATCGACTTTATATCGGACTGGAATGGTTTGCCCTTGGGGCAGCTTAAAAAAATACAAACATTTTTTTTATTGTCACAAAATACAGAAGTATACATATGTAAATCCGTTCATTTTCTATAGCAGAACTCGCACCTCGGGGTTACAATCTTGCCGCTTGGGCTAAAATAGTCTTCTCTACCGTGGTGAATATAGTACTTTTTTCACTTAGCAAACAAAACCGAATTCTCATTTCAGAGACAATAAATAATAATAAATAATGTTACGGTTTAAAGCTAGTAATGAAAAAAAGAAATTAACTACATAATTATTGGATTTGCACTTCACAATCATTTTAATAAAAATCTGCATTCTTATTATGATACAAAATTATAGTATTCGCATTTGAAAAACTTAAGTTGCGGAGAAATTCTCTACGCGGTAGGTACATACCTATTTATCTACTGCGGATTGCAAATCAATTCTTTGATAAATGTCAGAAACGGTGACAGTTAGGTAGACAAACTATAGGTGCGATAAATTCGCAATTTAAGCTGCCTTCTCGTGATGCGTCCGATTTAAAACTACTTACTAAATTTGTAGCCAATCAGATCGGTAGTGCCTCAGGGAAATTAGGAATATTTCGGATTATTCAACTTATCTGTCATTTCACTAAAAACAGACCAATCAGAGCACAGTTTTAGGCGAATCATACCGAATATTTTCACGTGTGGGTATTTCATCGATTATTTTCAAATCTCCTTTTAAACCAATCAATTAGACTCATTTTTAAATTTCTATCCAATCAAGTTCATTTAAGAGTGATTAATGCATTTTATCGGTGTTTGCACGAGTCATTTAATCGTTTCCGATGACCACTTGATTTTAAACACAATTTGTTCACTGCTGAAAATCACCACTTAAACAGAATTATGGGAAATAAAGGTCCACAAATACGACCACCAAACACAAGTCTTTCCAAAAACCATATTTTAGGTGTTTTTGGACATAAAGAACGCTGATTTCTTCTGGATATATCCTAAAAACTCAATAACATTTTGTTTGCACGGTTCCTAACCTCAAGCGTCATTAATGTCAATGAGCTATAAAGGCTCGTTCGCAACATCATATTGGGCTTTTGAGTATAGGCAACCCCGGTTTAAAAAATCATAATTTTATCAAAACAAGAGTTTAATTTGTGAAATAATCTTACCGAATACCACTCGTGCATCGCTATTGCAATCGGTTAAATTTTAGAAATAATTACTCAAGCTTTGTTGCCGTATAGGTAAAACAATTCGAACTAAATTGCCATTTATTATCAAAGATTAAAGCCCTCGAGCTAAAGCTCTCGGGCTTTAATCAGATAATAAAGGACAATTTAGTTCTCATTATTTTACCACCGGCAACAAGCTTTCGTAATCATTTTCAAAATTTAACCGATTAAATAGCATGCACTTGTGGTATTATAAGCGATTATACCACGTGTGGTCAGGCGCATATACTCTTTTAGAAAAATTTATTCAGGTAGCTACCATTTATAACATTTCTAACACAATTAACCAAATTCTAGTCCTAATGTGATGGAAATGAGTTTGAGAACGTTAATATTGCTGCTACTCTGGATCAGAACCGGCCTGGAAGATGATGTAGTGCCAGCGATCAAAAATAGGAACTTGTACTTTAAGCATGAGGGCACCTACTAGAAGATTTTAAATATACAGAGCACTGCTCTCTCCCATTATTCTCATTTTTTACTTTTCTCTCCGGTACAATCTAAAAAAAGATCAGATTTTTATACGTCAAGATGAGATTTTCTATTTACCCTATAGGGCCGGAGCACAAACGAATGTTTATTTCCTTCTCAATTAGCCAGTAAGCCGCTATTTCGCACCACGCTTTTGAGCCTGTTTTTGAAAACATCCAATTCTATTCCATTCTACCAACCTTCCATGTCAAAAATAGCTTTTTCCACAAGCAATTGCAGAGAAATTCAGTTTCGAGTCGGAATTTTTCAAAATCTGTGACATTTTTCGTGAAAGCAAAGTTTGTTTTCACCATGGAAACGACATCACACAAACGCGATTTTATAAAACATTTTATTTAAAATTGTTTGTTTCGATGAATAATCCTCCGTATACCATTCGTAGTAAAAGTTAAGTAGATTATTTTTGGCGTGGTAATCACTCATGAACATTACGCTTGGGAATAGCACGAGTGCGAAGCACTCGTGCTATCCATTTCCAAGCGTACTGTCCATTCGTGATGACCACACCAAAAATATTCGACATAACTTTCACTACTTATGGTATAATATATGATTATTTTATTTCTGGTGTGCGTTATTTGGCGATTATGATCTTTCAAAATTATACTACAAGTGCGTGGATCCTCAAAAGTCTCTAATGAACGGTCTTCGTGAACCACTTTGTATTCTTGAATTGAGTACCTACCGAATCAAGAAAACATCCTCGGAGGATCTTGTAATTTTTCTCGTGTAAAGTACATATGTCTTGGATTCTAAATTAGTTACATGATTAGGGATGGAAGCGGTGTACGAATAAGTCAAAAATCAGATGGCGGCATTAATTCTTGAGAATAAAAAACTGCGTGAAGAAATTGGTATGATAAGGATTGAAAAAACGCAAACAAATTAAACCACAAGTTATACAGAAGTTGTGAGTAATAATATTCTAATAATTCCATTGTCTACTTAAATTGTCAAGATTTCTTGAATAATAAAGAACAGATTGAAATTTTTGTCGATGACTGGAAGCCCACGATTCTGTGTTTAACTGAAACTCACGTTAATAAGGATGTCACTGAAAAAGAGGCCTTTCGTACGGAAATGTGAAAAATTGGGGGTATATAATTAAAATTTCAAAGTTGATGTGGCAAAAACGCAGTAAAAATCGTCCGATCGTCACCAAAAGGGGGGGCATGAGCTAATGATAACTTGGTGGTGCGGGGGGCAGTAGCCAAAGCGAAAATTGTTCACACCCCCCTCCTTTTGGACCCGCTTTACAAACGTCATTTTAAGCTCCTGTTAAAATTAAGTAGCGTTGGTGAATTTGCGGCTTAGTGAGGTAAATAAGTATTGCAACAGGCTCTTGATTTTTGATTGAATCTTTACAAAGCGGAACAATAACGTGTCACAGTTAAAGTAGGAGTTGGTACTCGAGGCTATTTTGCTTTGTATCCCAAGGTTCTTTTGCTCGCTCGCTTGCCCCTCCGTCTACTTTTTTTTGAGATATCGTTTTGAAAAATTTGGGTGGTGTGTAGGTACCGTGAATATTTCGGACGAATTCGTGAAATGGCATAATGGACATACGGGAAAGGGGTCAAAAGAGCATCAGAACAGTACCGCTTAAAGAAAACCACAACCCCCGCTTTTTTATTGCAGTATTCGACAGCCCTTACCCTGCAAGGTCGAAAACCTTACTGCCATTTGTTCGGACCGAAAAAGCCCTTTGAACCGTCCAAAAATGAAAATAATGTTGGCTACTGTCACCGAAATGGCAATACTGACCACCTGCGAGGATTACGGCCGGAACTTTTTGTAATTTCGACTTGAAATGTGAGGGGTGGTTAGGTACCATGAATATCTCGGACAAGTTCGTATATAGGCAGATTTGGCCAATATGAAAGGGGTGAAAAGGGCACTACGTCTTGAGATTTAAATTCGCTCTGAATCGTGAACCCTTGGAGTAGTCATTTTTTCAAGGTGCTATCCCTATGACTATATTGACAATATGTGAGAGTACAGAGCAGGGACGGGGGCGGCGCTGGTTACCATCCCCTTGTTTCTTTTTGTTGCGATAACTTTCGAAATCTTTCCCCTTCTAACATCCATAGAAAAGAAACGGCGAGGTCCACAAAGTTGGTGAAATGGTAACAATTTCTCACGAAGGCGTGCTGACACCATATATCCTTTTCAATAAAATCTGGCCCAAACATAATTTCCATAAGAAAAGTATGTCCTTTCAGCCAGTTGATACAGTAGGTTAGGCTGTAGCGGATTCACAAGCATACAAACATAGACTCACAGACATTTTCCAAAAACCACTTTTTTTTGTTCCAACCCTAAAACGTAGAGATTTGATATTTTTGATGGCTTCATTAAGCAAGTACCACCTCATATAGCAGATTCATGTTATACCTCGATACGTCCACGTCGATGCGATGGTCTACCTTATTTTTAAAGTTGACATTATAACAACGCAATAAATGTTTATTTTGCCACCATGGCCAGCGGGCTACTACATCATAAATTGTAAATAAAGTTATTTTTTACTTTACAATTTTTTTCGCTGATTTATTAGCCAGAGGATGTTTCTCTGTTGATGAAAAAAAAATATTATTTTGCTAGAAACAACGAACTAACATGCTTAATATTTTTAATATATGTGGGAAGTTACCTATATCGTTAGTCGCAATGTCTGTTTACGGATAATTGTAATGAATATGAAATATTCGTGGTTAACTATACCTAGGTATTCTTGTTATGCAAATTTAAAACCGAACCTGATAACCTGATGTCACCCAATGGTCATGGACAAAATAAGGCCCGTAAAACTTTCAAGAAAATTCAACCGGCACATAACGTTTGGTAAATTTGCCTTCCATCTCAAGCACTTTTTTACGACCGCACCCCCCCATTTATTGTTGCTCTTCAGTGGGCAATATTCGGTCAGCAAAATTTAGTCAATCGGCATTTTATATTTAGTTATTTCAACCCCTAATGAACAGCGCTCGGAATGGTACGTAAACTGGAGTCACAATAAAGGGAGGGCGTACCTACCGAACAATATTAAAATTTTATGGCATTATCCAGTATAATGAAACCATATCTACAATCGAGCTGGATACATTTATTAACTTGATTTGAACAATAAAGTCTTGAATAAACACTTAAACATTATTGACTGGCTTTGACGATCATAAATTTGATTAAAAATTGCGGCGCTTCATTTTGTCGTAAAATCAGGAATGGGTACCTACCTCCAATCCAATCCATATTTATCTATTCATTAAAAAAACATTTAAAAGATTGTCAGTTTCACAAGAATTTTTCCTTGCCCACCAGTGGGAACTTCGGAAACCATAAGAAATCGAGAGTATGATGCTAAATTAGAGAAAAACTGCGCTTTTTTTATGGTGATTAAGAATCTGTAAAAAATTCCCTGATACGAGATTCATTCCTGAGATGTCACGAAAAAACTGAAAATCGCGATTTTAAAGAAAAATTTATATCTTTCTAACGATTGGTGGTATTCAAATGAAACTTGGATTTTTTATATTTTTGACAGCTGTCAATTCAATGGCATTGACAGTTTTTTAGGCCATCCAGATTTTTAGCAACGACAGTCAACTTCTCTTTTTCTTATGGCCGCCATATTGGATTTTAAAAAATTGCTTTTCAAGAATGTAATCAGTATGGACTTTATTAAAAAAATATGTACAAGTTTGACTCACACCATGCCAAGGCGTAGGATCCAAAATTGTTCTTACATGTCCTAAGAGATTGAAAAAATTGGTGTACTCTTTTGCAACTGTTGTTCATGTAAATTTTGGCTGATTTTACAAATTATTCATAGCAGTATTAAAAATTTGACGATCTGTCAAAAAAGTCTGTCAAAAATAAAAAAGTTACTTTCATTTAATTCTGGTTTCCAATAAAATGAGGCAGACAGTATGATGGAGGCAAATTTTGACAAAGCCCGGTATGCAAAAGCTATACAAAAGTCTGTCATTGTCAAATTTTGCCTCCAAATAACGTCACGAAATAGAGTGAGACCTACTAGACTGGAAACCTTCATTACCACCAATCGTTAGAAAGATATGAATTTTTCTTTAAAATCTCGATTTTCAACTTTTTCTGGATAAGGATAACTCAGGAACGAATCAAGATAAAGGAGAATTCTTTTCAGATACACCTTGAAAAAATGCAACTTTTTTCTAATTTAAGCTACTCTCCATCTCAATGGTAGGCAACGAAAAATTCAGCGCCCTATACAGGGTGGTTAATTTTTCGATGCTCACCATTGGGATCTCCTAAACGGTAAAAGAAAATTACAGAAAAGTTGCGCTATTTGTTGACGGTTAAGAATCTGAAGAGAATTCCCCGATATTTTGATTTGTTGCTGAGTGATCACAAAAAATTTGAAAATAGCCAATTTAAATAAAAATTAATATCTTCCTAAAAATTGATGTTATTTTCTAGGTCTTCTAGATTTTGAATAACGACAGTCAACTTTTGATTCTTTTATGGCCGCCATATTGAATTTTGGCACCATCAAATACACAAGAAAATTGGCTTTTCAAAAATTTACTTAATATAAACTTTTTTGACAGATGTCAGAATTTGAAAATTGGTAGGAATAATTTTGCACAATCAGCCTAAACTTAGACGAAAAAAAGTACGCCGACTTCTTCAACTTCAATCTCTTACAACATCTGAAAACAATTGAATTCAACAGTAATAAAATACGTCTTGCGATCGTGTAGCTCGGGCTTTCACATATTTTTTGAAAAACGTCCATGTTGGTTACATTTTTGAGAAGCTTTTTTCTGTGTATCCGGCGGTGTTAAAATTCAATATGGCGCCCATAAGAAAAAGATAAGTTGACTGTCTTTATTCAAAATCTAGAAGGCTTAGAAAATTTCTGTCAAAGCCATTCAATTGACAGCTGTCAAAAATATAAAAGTTCCAAGTTTCATTTAAATAACATCAGTCTTTAGGAAGATATTAATTTTTATTTAAATTGGCAATTTTCAAATATTTTGTGATAACTCAGGAACGAATCAAAATATCGGGGAATACTCTTCAGATTCTTAATCGCCAAGAAATAGCGCAACTTTTCTGTAATTTAACCGACCCCGTATCTTTTACCGTTTAGGAGATCCCAATATGGTGAGCATCAAAAAATTACCCACCCTGTATATACCGCGTTACAAGACTCGGAAGGAGAATCTGAATTTGAAGCTTTTTTCTATGGAGACGTAAGAAATGGAAGTTTTTGTTTCATTTTTTTTTAAGTTGATGTGCCCAAATGTCACAAATTGTGGACCAATTTGGTTCAAAATCTGATAAGTTATCCGACCGCAAGAAAGTAAAAACATTAATTACGGACGCAATTCCAGACGCGAAGTCCATATTTCGCGACCGTTGCTATTATAGTAGTAGCGGCCGCGAAATTAGCTTTTATGGCCGTTCCTATTAATATCGGTGATGCAAATGACATTATTAATTGTTTGCGCCTTCGGTATTTTTGCCTCGGTTTCGCCTCGGTCAAAAATTATCTCAGTCCTCCAAACAATCATTTCGCGTCCTTACACAAATAACTATTTTAAATTGATGTTTTTCAGGATGCCATTTTTTGATCGATTTTAATATCTAACGTGCTATGCTAAAGCGTAGAAGTTAAAACAATTAAGAAATATCTGCTTGTACCTATATAAAATAGATAAGTATATCACTGATTAGTGATGACTGATGAATTACATTTAATGCTGACTGCACATAATAAGTATTATTAGTTCGAATAAGCGAACTGAACTGAAAGTAAAGCTCACGCACAACAGTAAAACTGATTTGCAAATTTAGGTAAATAATCATTATTTTATTGTTTTGCAGCTTATACACTCACTCCTCTCTACCTTTACCTCTACCTTAACTATCTGTTTATTAACAATGAGAATCTGTTTGTCGGGCGCATGTGTAACGTGAAAGCTTTCACTCGCACTTTTGCCTCTTGTGAATGAATGGAAGAGTTGCCGTTGAGCTGGTAGCATTTTCCGCTTTAGTATTCGCGTAAACACCACACCAAGTGGGACCGGTTAACAGTATTGCATATTATTATGTTTATGTAGTGTCGACCAGGACACGAAAAATAACAACTTTTTTGTTTATTTATGTCTTGCACAAATTAGCTGTGCAGAAATATTTCGAAAAAATAATACAGTCTACATCTTAGAAAACTTCTCAAGAAGAATGATTTTTTTTGTTCTTTCACATGCAGCCCTAAAATAAAAAAATTTAAAATTTTTAGCATAGGTTAACTTTAAAAAAAATAAGTTCATCTTGGAGTGTACCTATTATTGAAACAGTGTGAGTGTTTCCTTCGAATTTATTCTGGTGACAATTATATCTACGCACGCGGAAGGTGAAGGTGAGCTTATGAATTACTAATTTCTTCTAAAAGTAATAATTACACAATTTTGCATATGCTAACAATTATAATTTGAATCAAGCAAGAATATTTCGTCAATAATATTTCCAATGTTAGCTTTTTTGGCCGGTTAAGCTTATTAACGTCATTTTTTGCTCAGTTTACTATTTACTATTTTAAACGCAATTTACATTTTTATTAAAGAAGTCTTTTCCGCCCGCTTGCACCGGCGGTGATGCTTAACGTTAAGCCACACTTAAAATGACAAGGTTGACATTATTGTCCTACAAGAAAAATGTCGTTCAATTTTTGAGTCAGACTTAAGCGATAAATAATCCCGGTGCAGTGGCTCCTAATATCCTCTTTGAGGTATCTAATTTTTAGGAGTATGTACTAAGGAACCGCGCCCTACTTTTGGTTAAATTAAGTAATATGATCGAGGACAATTATTATTAGGCGATCCAAAAAAAGTGATATTCGGTCATCTTTGCAATTTAGTGTCCATGTTTTTAATAAATTATTTCATTTTGATTACTCAATTACACAAAATGAAATCAAAATTGTGTCATTTCAGCTCCATACTAAATTGAGTAAAATGTTCAAATGAGATAAGCAGATAAGTAATGTGAGGGATTTTTCCTAATGGCGTTCGTGGCGGAGTTCATGCGCGCCTAAATGAATATGGACCAATATTATTTTTACATTAAAAGAAAACGGTTCATCCAAGTTGAAATCTATGGGCAGTTGAAAGTCAAAAATTCAAAAATCTTTGTATTTTTTTGTACTTCCTATTTACCATAATTGACCATAGTTTTGTTTTTTTCAAAATAAAATGTACATTTTTTCAACGAATTCTTAGTAGTCCAGGTCCAGGAGGCAGTGAACATTTTTGGTATGTCATTTCAGCGAACTTGGTTTCACTTTTTTATACCTAGTTATTTTAATGATGGAGGGGGTTAAATTGCAGCCAATTTAATCCCTGAAAAATTGACATCTCTGATACGGTGACACATACGAAATTTTTTGAAAATGGAAAAAGGTGTGTCTTTCAGTGTAGATAAAGAATCTGAAAGAGAATTCAGGATATCTGGCTTAGTTCCTGAAATATACCGAAAAAACTGAAAAATGTCATATTTTAATTTAATCTAGAAAGCTGGGAAAAGTTCACTTTGTTCTTTGTGCAAAGTAATGTAATTGAACTAAATTTCACAATGATCTGCCGATTATTAACCAAGCTACAACACGTTGCCAATTTTCAGTTTCTTCGGTATATTTCAGTAACCAATGTAGATATCTGGAATTTCTCTTCAGATTCCTAATCTACACTCAAAAACACAACTTTTCTCTAATTTAATAAAATCTCGTATCTTTTACCGTTTGCGAGATGTCAATTTTTGAAAAATTAAAATGGCCGCCATTACCCCCTGTCCCACAAGATTTATGACAGACCTTCGTTTTAGTAACCTCCAGCATAAAAATAACCATAAAATTTTTAAACCATGTTTGCTGAAATGACATGCCAAAAATGTTCACTGCCTCCCAGGACTATAAATTTCGATTTCTCTTAGGTTCAAAACATGCCATACTTAACCGGCAGTGAGGTCGCGGTCACGGTCAAAACCATTGGTGAAAATTTAAGACTTTTAATTTTTTTTAATTTCAGGAACTGCCAAAATACCAAAAAGAACATAAATAAAACAAACGTGTTTTTACATTTTTCGAAATCTCAAATTTTCACCGATTTCTTCTATAAGTACATGGATGACACATGAATTAAACCGAGTATTAGACCTAAAGAATACGAAAATTTAGAATTCGTTGAGAAAAATATGATTCTGATTGAAAAAACAAAGTTATGGTTAAATGGTATTAAAAACATATTACTTAATTCTTTACTTTTAACTGTGCCTAGTTCTCATCTTATATGAACCGTTTTTCTTTTAGCTTTGATGTAATACAAATTGGCCCAAATTCGTTGAACGATCCTGTATTGTATTATACCTTCTACCTTAATCTTCATCATTTAAAATTAGGGATAGACATAAGTACACAAAATCTTATTAATTATGACGGGGATTGTTTAGGTATTTTAATTTACAACGAAATCTTCAATCTGAAACATTATATAAGTACCTAGTGTAAGTATGCTTATAAATAATTGTGTTAAACAGACAATAGTTATTTACGGTCCAATCATATATCAAATTAAATTTTACAAAAGTACGAGTGCGATGTTTACCGGTTTTACTTTATACTGTGTCGCATTTTACGTAATATCAAGGATTTCAAAGCGTACTTTGTACAAATCTAGTCATGTTAGTGCCAGATTTTTAGAAATCGGTTTATTATATAATTATTACCGGACTGAGACAAGTCTGAAAAAATACGTAGTAAGCAAATGATGAAGTATATAGTAAAACCAAATATTAGGTATGTAGTAATACCCATTTCCCAATCTTTGACATCGCAACAAGACTCGCCGAAATGTCATGAGGATATTAGAAACAAACCATTAATTACTATGGCGACGAAGGACAATAGTAGATTGTTTAACAAGTAAAGAAAAGTGCAAGTTTTCCAGCGAGTTTTCCACACGAGCGTGGAAAATCACTTTTCTTACGCGTTGAACATGCTATTTTTTCGTGTACCTACTTAATAGAAAAACACCTAAATCTTTAAAATCAAAATTTAGAATTGATTAGTCTAAGCAGGCAAGGGTAAAGTTTTCCATAACAACTAAAATTAGTACATAGCAACCAGTAAGCAACAAATTTTTTTACAAAATGAATGTCGAAGAAAATCTTAATATATTTCAAGCAGCTTCAAAAGCAGTTTCCAATTTACTTCCTTTGAAATCGAAGGGAAAGTACGAAAAATGTTATGGATATTTTGATCAATGGAGAAAAGAAAAAAATGCGAAAGGGGCTGACGAAACAGTGATGCTGGCGTACTTTTATGAAAAGGTTGGTTCATTTTCAAGTTTCAATAATAATACCTAGTTATATTTTTTTAGTCCAAGACATTAAAAGCATCAACATTATGGTCAAGCTATTCGATGATAAAGAGTATGTTGCAAATTAACGAAAACATTGACATATCTGGATATAAAAAATTGATTGCTTTTTTGAAGCGTCAAAACGATAAATACGTGCCAAAAAAGTCAAAAGTTTTAACATTTGAGAATGTTACGAAATTTTTAACTACTGCTCCTGATGATTCCTTTTTATTCATGAAAGTTGTGTTAATTTTTGGCTTAAATGGTGCATGCAGAGGCGATGAATTACGTACCTTGACCACGGACGACGTTCAAGATACCGGAACTATTTTGGTCGTTACCTTAAATGACACTAAGACCAAGAAAAAACGCGTATTCACGGTTACAGCAGAAGCATCTCCTGTTGATGGAGTCCGATTATATCGAGCATATTTACGTTTGAGACCCGAAAATGTTAATCACAGAAGGTTGTTTGTGGCAAGTGTACTGTACAACCTGTTGGAATTAATACGTTCTACAGTGTCCCTAGAAGAATTGCGGAATATTTGAAGTTAACAGACGCTAGTAGTTATACAGGACATTGTTTGAGACGAACATCTGCTACCTTATTGGCTGAAAATGGGGCTGATATTCAAACCTTGAAGAGACACGGAGGATGGCGATCAGCCACAGTTGCAGAAGCGTATGTGAAAGAAAGTATTGAAAATAAGGTGAAAACTTCAAGAAAAATTTTCCAAGTGCAAAATAGTGGTGGGTTTTCTGCAAGCTCAATTTCTCGTGTTGAGTCATCATCAGCACAATCAGCAGGTGATGAGTCTCAGTTATCTTCCTCTGGAATAACGTTTTCAAATGTAAATAATTGTACATTTAACTTTTATTCTAATAAAGTTCAAGAATAAAAATTGTTATAATTGGTAAAATTGTTGCTAACTGGAAAAGTGTTGTTAGTTGGAAAAGTACCACTTTTCTTCATTGTTTTGAATCAACCAAAATAGCTCTTTTCTATTAAGTACACGAAAATAATAATTTTCTACATCATACAACAATATTTGTCGACAACATCCTTGGTCCAAAAAATGACTTTAAATTTCAAAACCCATTGAGGATGAGCTTTTTTGATCGATTATTATCGAAATCTCATTCATTTAGGTATACTATTAAAGTGACAGGTAGTCAGAATTTCAGTTTTTCGGCTGAACAATCAAGTTTTGCAAGAGATTGAATTACAGGTGCCTCGACGAAGGAGATTGTGCCCAAGATTTGTCAGGTGTTGATCAGAAAAAACGGCTGATTTAACCCTTTTACAAGCCAAAAAAAGTAACAGTTCAGTCAATAGTAAATGAATGAGAAGTACTGGGATTACGCATAAGTACCTGCAGCATGCAGACTGCCAGAGCACTGATAAACTAATTTATTCTTAAACATTTTTATGTTTTGTTTTTAAACCTGTGCTAGAATTATTATCAAATAAGTAGTACTTATTAGTTTATTGTGAGGTTTATTGTCAGTAAACACTCGTACAATAAACAAAAATGCTAAATACGTTTATCTATGCATAATATGTAGATATAGATAAGAAATATTTTTTAGCATTTTTACTTAGATACTTTTTATTAAAATTGAAATAAGTGGTTATTCAAGAATGTTATCGATAATTCACCCATTTTGTCTACAATTTTTGTTGTCTTCCTATAAGAATTATGTTTGTAAAAAGATTTAATGTGGAATTGTGGATGTGCCAATGGCGTACACAGCCCCCGTACCCAACCATACCCCCACAACAACATTAACAATTCATGTGATTTATTATGTTAATAAGTTTTGTTAATCTCCCAGAAAAAAATTATAGCGACTTTTCTAATTTCTTTCATCAGTTTAAGTATAACACATGCAACAAAACTTTTGTTCCACGCAAAGACCATCATACAAGCTTGGGGCAATATATCCACAATTCATAATGCTCTTGTTACTTCTGCGATCACTCATATAAATCATATAAAGAGTGATCATAAAAACTTTTCCGATCTGGAAGCCCTTGCGTGAGAAACTTAGTGCGTAGACTACGGAAATTGTATGCTAACCTAACTGTCATATTTCGTTACTAAACAGGAAAAGTTTGTCACCACATGTTATAAGTATATACAGGTGGTTAATTTTTCGATGTTCACCATTAGTGTCTCGGAAATCATACTAGATGGAGAGTAGTTTAAATTGGAGAAAAGTTGCGCTATTTCCTGGTGATAAGAATCTGAAGAGAATTCAAACTTAGTGCGTAGACTACGGAAATTGTATGCTAACCTAACTGTCATATTTCGTTACTAAACAGGAAAAGTTTGTCACCACATGTTATAAGTATATACAGGTGGTTAATTTTTCGATGTTCACCATTAATGTCTCGGAAATCATACTAGATGGAGAGTAGTTTAAATTGGAGAAAAGTTGCGCTATTTCCTGGTGATAAGAATCTGAAGAGAATTCCCTGAGTCCCTGAGTTATCACAAAAAAATCTGAAAAATTACAAAATTCCAAAAATTAATATCTTCCTAACGATTGATGTTATTTAAATGAAACTTGGAACTTATGTATTCTTGACACCTGTCAATTGAATGGCATTGAAAGAAATTTTCGAGGCTTTCTAGATTTTGAATAACAACAGTCAACTTTTGATTCGTTTATGGCTGCCATATCGAATTTTTACACCACCGAATATACACAAAAATTGGCTTTTAAAAAATGTAGTCAACATAAACTTTTTTGACAGATGTCAGAATTTGAAAATTGGTATGAATAATTTGTAAAATCAGCCTAAATTTAGATGAAAAATAATTGCAAAAATGTACTTCGACTTCTTCAATCTCTTATAATAACATGTGAAAAGAATTGAATTCAACGGATAAAAAATGTCTTGCGGTCGTGTGAGGCTTTTTAATTTTAACCAACAAGAAATAGCGCGACTTTTCTGTAATTTAACCGTCCCCGTTTCTTTTACCGTTTAGGAGAACCCAATGGTGAGCATCGAAAAATTAACCACCCTGTATAAGTATCTTAATGCAGAGTGTGAGGGAGTGAACATCACGTAAAATAATACTTAACAATTCTTCGGATAGATGCGGATGATAAAAAATCCTCTTAAGGTATCGTAATATCCGAAATTATTGCTTAAAATATTGCCCATCTACCTATCAGTGAAACAAAAAGCCTGACTACAGACAGACATTTTTAAATTTGTTTTTAATTCCTGGGACCCTAAAACGGAAAGACTTGATGTTTTTGGCAATTCCGTATTCTGTGCGATTTAATAAAAACTTGAGCTTCAGCATAGTACATACTTTTTATTTAAAAATAATGAATAGTCACCAAATGGTCGCCACCGCGCAGGGCATGACATAACCAGAAAATTGTTTATAAAAACTATATAGATTCCACTATAATTCTTTGAATAATTAAATCTGAGTAGCTTTTTTGTTGTAAAAAAACGATTTACAGAAATCATGTTAGGTGATTAATTTCCAGAAATCAGCACTAATATGATTTCTAGAGGCAATCTAGAAACAATTTTCGCAAAATCAATCTTGCTTTGGTGTTCTCATTAATCCCTATACCTGCATATGAAATAAAGCCAATTTTTTTGGCTTAACTTTAACCACTACAGTAGGAACATTTTATTGGAATTAGGTAACTATTTTTCCAGTGCCTGATTCTTTTTTATCGATTTATTAGCCTCCCCACTCCACTTCACCACTTAAAAAAAACGGAAGTTACTGCAATCACTAAAATTTTCGAATTTGAAATAACACCAGATCCTACGTTTTGAGGTCTCAGGAACCCAAAAAAGTGGTTTTAAAAATGTGTCTGTGTGTGTGTACGTACGTTTTCAAACACGAAAGAGTCAAAACCACCAGACCAATTTGGCTGAAATTTGGTACGTGGGTATCTCATGACCCAACTTAGATCTGAAAAGCTTTTGGAGCCAATCGAGCAACCAGAAATGGCAATTTGGCACATCAGCTTTTAAATTTTAAATGCAAACCTCCATTTTTCACGTCACAATAAGAAACACCTTCAAATTCTACTTCCAAAGATGTATTCACCCTCAGTGCCCTTCTGGCCAAAAACTAAAAAGTTCGAGATTTTTATCGGACTTTAAAATCGCCTTACAGCCCAAGTCTCTGAACCGATTTGGCTGAAATTTGGTACATGGAGAATTAGGTGACCCGTTGAAAAGCTGAAAGGCTTTAGGGAGCAATTGGTCCACGAGAAGTCTCATTTAAGCATATCAACTTGAAAATTTTACACACAAGACACGGAAATCAAAGACCACGCGATGGGGAGGTTCCAGCCGCTTCTCTGCTGCCTTTTATTTTAATTTTAAAACATTGTTTAATCAAAATAATTCATAGATATCTAACTGTGAAACTCCGTTCCACCCAGTGCAGTGTTCATATAATGGTATCTAAACACGCGTTTTAAAACTACACTTTTTAGCTTTTGTTATAATGTAATTATGAACCAATTAAAAAGTAGACTGAGTAGCTGATAGACAAAATTACAGTTAAGGTAATGTTATTTAACACATGTGGAATGATTGGATAATTGGTAGCTTGTAGTTTATATATCTAGTCACAATTCTCACATAAAGAAAACAAGACTTATTATTTATATTTGCGATGTTTTGCCCTTCAAGTTTTCAAGGCGGAAGGGTTTCCTAATCTTTTACCTACTCTCTTTCCGAAATTACGGAGACGTTACTCGAGCAAAACTGATAAACTAATCACATACAGAATGAATTTTTTAAAAGTGGCAATTTGTGCTTTCTCTGGAACTAGCGTGTCGCGAGACCAGGAAATCAAGACGAGTCTTGATATTGGTCTTGCCAATACTGTAGATCAAGATCCCATAATAATCCTATCCTGTAGTTTCGTAAGCATAATCTGAAAGCCCGTTTACAAACCAAAAGAATTTTAAATTCATTTCACACCTTTCTTTCTAATCAAAAAAGTTATCTTATTTAAAATAAAAATAATAGGCCAGGCGATTAGGTATGCTTAGCCATGTTATCAATAAGTAGTTTATCGGAATTTACGTGGACAATTCGACTTTTTTCTGATTTGTCAAGATTTAAAATGAGGGCGAAGCCACACATAGAAACTTTTTTTTTCATTCACACAGGATCTATTTCATTCAAGAAGTATTCTTCGATAAAATACTTCCCAAGGGCGCAATACACGCTTCCAAGAATCTAATTTGAAAGTTAAATTTCCTTGGAAACACAAAACGGCACAAAAATATTTTTTTTTATAGATTACGTTACTGACAAGGTTTTTGACAATATCCATATTACATTTTCTTCAATTGGACAATGGCCTTTGGGCGGGTTTAACGTCCTTGGAAAGTGTTATTTATTTTTATTCCTAAAATCCGTTCCTCAAGTTTGTCAGCAGCATTTCATTTATTTTTCTTACAGCCTGTAGGCATATGTGAATTTATATCATACTTTTGAAGCGCCCTGTATAAGTATACCCAATGCGTAATTTTAACATTAGAAACTGCTTTTGGTACTACTTTTTAAAATGTTTGTAGGGAATCGCAATTTATCATCAGCAAAATTTAATGGGCACCTACAAAGTGCCCACTGATATGGTGCGCCAAATTTCAACTCGATATCTTCAGTAACTTGGGCTGCAACGTCTTTCTTTCGCGATCTCTTGCCATCAAAGGCTCAAAAATGACATTTTTCCAAGAAATGTCGCGAAGGTTTTCCACCTGAAATAAATTCAGCTATCAAATCCAGTAACATGTATAGTATTATGTACAGGGTGTCTTACGAATATGGAACAGTATTGGTATTTCTGGACATAGGCAAGGCACAATTATAAGATTTGGCATTTACCGCAATAATTGCTACATCCGGAATCTATTAAAATAATTGGCGGCTATGGGGCACTTCCGGTTATACCAAAAACTATAGAAATTGCTATACTGGAAATTTATTTATGTTAGTGCAAAATCTTATATACAGTGTGTCTCATTTTAACTGGAATCATACCCAAATATTTCGGTTAATATTGAGCAAATCAACTCGCTCTTTTTTTGCACATGTAGAGCTCCAGAATCTGCATCTGCGTAATACTTCACCCTTTTGTTATGCCGAAATCTCAGCCCACTGTGATTTATTAAAAAGGCCAAAAATAGCGAAATTGTACTAGGCATTTTTTTCACGAAAAAGTTTATTAAGAAAAGTTGCTCAGAATGACTCCAAATGGGTAAATCCGAACTTTCAGGCTACAATAAAAATGTTAAATTTCTGGAAGAAAGAATCAAAAATATCGAAAACTTCAACATTTGTGCAACAAAAAGGTTGCTGTGTAATAACTCTTTTGTTGTAAAAATAATGAAGTTTTCGATATTTTTCATTTTTTCCTCCAGAAATTCAACATTTTTATTTTGGTCAGAAACTCCGCACTTACCCATTTGGGTCATTCATTCTGAGCAACTTGCCTGAATAAAATTTTTTGATAAAAAAATACCTAATATGATTTCGCTGTTTATGTCCTCTTTAATTAATCGCAGTGACCTAAGATTTCGGGATAAAAAAAATAGAGCATCACACAGATGCAAATTTTGAAGCTCTACATGTAGAAAAAAAACCGAATTAATATGCTCAATATTAACCGAAATATTTGGATGGTTCCAGTTAAAATGAGACACACTGTACGTACCTTGCTTATGTCCAGAAATACCAATACCTATACATATTAGTAAGACACCTTGTATATGTTTTCTTCAAATCAACGATTTTTTGCCAAAAGAGCACCAAATGTGAATACATTTTCCTCGACATATTCAGAAGCACAATTTGAAGAGCTGTCCTATGGGGATGGGGAAAATGGGGGTTTGCATTTAAAATTTTAAAATTGATGTGCTAAAAAGGCACTTTCCGTGGACCGATTTGGCCCAAAGATCCAATCAGCGCTTCCATAGGTCGTGCAATGTGCACATATCAAATTTCAGCCAGATCGCTCTGTTAGTTTGGGCTAGCGTGTCCAAAGACACACAGACATACAGACAGATACCTAGAAATTTTTCAAAAACCAATTTTTTTGGTTCCCAGGACCCCAAAACAAAGATTTCATGTTTTTTTTTCAGCGATTCGGTTTTTCGGTCGATTTTTGTCACTGATGCTCCGGGAGCGTAGAAGTTAAAAAAATATCAGTACCTACTTACCTACCTATGGTTAGCTTAACTGGATGGCTATAGACTTTCGGATGGGTATTTTGAAAAAAGGGGCAAAAGACGAGTTATTTGCTCATAAAACTTATTGATTTTATAATAGTTGAACCTAATTAGGCAATCCGCTTTCAATGTTCTACAACATTTAAAAAGAAGTGACGTTGTGAGCGTTACTATAACTAGGTGCCAGTCTACTATTATTCATTTTAATATTAATTAAGATGCAAATGGTTTATCAATGTCGTCGGAATAAAATGATTTACTTAAAAATAAATATGCAGATTTCCTGTAATATTATGCAATTATAATGAGAACCGATTACTTTAATAGTTTTACGACCGGTTCAATGGATTTATGACTTAAACCATCAACAACTTTAATGTTTTGTCCGAACATCTGTATATGACAAGAATATTACTATAAATACTTAATGCATGTAATATAATTACAACAATCCCTTTTGAGAGGCTTTATTTATTTCCGCCAATGCCTAGGTTTTCAACGTCCCCATCACGTCTTATAGAAGCAGAGCAAGATCTGTAGGTATATGATGCCCACCTAAATCAGATTATGGATTGAATTTCTTGCCGTATCAATGTTCTTTCGCCGACAGTTTGAAATTGAGATTCAAAATCAGGGCCGTAGCTACCGGGGTTCCGCGGGTTCCGCGGAACCCGGGCCCGGGGCTTCAGGGAGCCCGCGGTCCACGAGCGATCGATAAAAATTTAGAAAATTTAATAATGAGATAATGAGAACATATAACGTGCAAAATTATTATCATAACCATCACAAATGAATAAATGTAACTACATGGCTACATGTATCGAGGGATGGTTTGCGGGTAAGTTTTAGGGGATAGGTAATTAAATAAATTTACTCAATTTAACAGCCTTTAGTATGAATTTTACGAGGACGTTAAGTTAAAATTGTCTCTTTCTGTTTCTTTTACTTTTTATTTACCTACTAGTGAATTAAAATTGATGCCTATTGCCTTGCACCTTTTGCCTTTGCCTTTTTACTTGCATTGCTTTTATTTTTATACAGTGTGTCTCACTTTAACTGGAACCACCCAAATATTTCAGTTAATATTGAGCAAATTAAATCGCTATTTTTTCTACATGTAGAGATTTAAAATTTGCATCTGTGTGATGCTTCACCTTTTTCTTATCCCGAAATCTTAGTGCATTGCGATTAACTAAAAAGGTCAAAAACAGCGAAATCGTATTAAGCATTTTTTTATCGAAAATTTTTATTAAGAACAGTTGCTCAGGATGACCCCAAATGGGTAAGTGCGGAGTTTTAGACCAAAATAAAAATGTTGAATTTCTGGAGGAAAAAATGAAAAATATCGAAAACTTCATTATTTTTGCAACAAAAGGGTTGCCGTGCAGTGATGTGAGTTGGTAATTTACCGCGTAAATTACCAAATTATTTACGGTAATTTACCGGTAATTTACCAAAAGTAAATTACCGTAAATTACCAAATTAATTACGGTAATTTTTCGGTAAATTACCAGCATAAATTACCATTAATTCTCGTTGAGAAAAAATGAAAATTTTAAATTACGGAGTTCCATATCCCCACCACAATTATGACAGCTGTCAACTGTCGGGCGCCCTGAGGACAAGCAAACAAACGTCGTCCATAAGATTTACATTGTAACATTGTAACAACTTTTTCATCCACTTTGCATGCAATTCACTTCAATCAATGCTTTAATAATGCATGTAAGCTTTTGTGTGCCCGAGTTTCTGTTAAATGTTAAGGGTCCGTGGATTAACTCGAAATCACAGATAAATTTGTAACCGTATTCTGTAACAAGCTTTTAATTTCTCTAAAATCTCCGCCGAAGTCCCATTCTATTTATATTAGTAGAGTGCAAAGCGGCTCATATCTTTCACTATTCGAACACCTCAAAGTAAAAATGTATGACCTAGCCAGAATTGTAGGTTATGCCCTAAGGATCAAAAAGCCGTAAGTTGTCCAAAAATCGTCCAGTGCATAAGGGCACTATCCAAAAAATTCGAGTTAAGTGCAAAATCAGAAAGAGGACATCAAGTTTTACCTACTGTTAAAATTTCAAAGTGGTCTCTGTACGATTTGTATTTTTTTTTAATTATCAAAATATATTAGTTGCACGGGCGTATATGGGACCCGAACGCAGTTTTTCGTTGTTTTCTCGGTTCGACCCTCGCAAAATTTTCAGTGATTTTCGGAGTTTTTCTCCTTTCCACGGTCTAATCTCCTTAAATATTGCATTTATCAAGAAAATGTGTTCTTGATTAATTATAGAACAATTCATGAGGATGCGTACAGCGTTCAATTTGGATTTTTTGGATTAGTGATAACCGAGATAATTAATTAAATGTTAACCAGTGCAAAATCTAAGGTTCGTCCGCGCGCGCTGTGACTCACTCGCTCTCGCATGTCCCTTCTACACCCCTCTGCATCCCTTGCCTGGCGCGAAGTAACTTGGAAGTTTGACAATTCGATTTTTGCATATTTTGTTGATTGTTATTATGTATGTATTATGTTATTATTGTTAATATCAACCATTTCCATATTGCCGAAATTAGCTCATTAGAACCGTATTCTTTCAGTATAACATACCTAGATGTAAAAGGTAAGTATATAAATATAGGTATAATTATTCATTAATAAAATGACGTAGGTACCTAGGCAATAAATGGTTTTGTTGAACGTCATACCTATTCTCATTAGCCATCACTGTTTTTTTTTAGCTCAAGAGAACCGTATTCTTTCAGTATAACATAATCTAGATGTAAAAGGTAATATGTATAATTACTCATTAATAAAATGACATAGGTACTTAGAGAATAAATGGCTTTGTTGAACATCGTACCTATGCTCATTAGCCATCACTGTTTTTTTTCTACTGTTTATATTTTGGCATGAAGGGCATGATGCAGTGTATATTTGCTAATATCGTTTTTTGGCAGCTACATGCTTTTCACTCTGAAGCATAAAAAAAACTAATTGGTATCTTCCTATAGGCATTTCAGCTACCTATAACAAATTATGTATGTACCTAATAAATTCACAGTAAGAAATTATACTAGTTTATGCTCTACTAAGGTAGTGCTTAACTGCACTAAATGTGCTCTTGATTTTTAGCCAAGTTTTCCAAGTAGTACCTATACCGAAACCTAAGCATTAATAATAAGTAAACCTACCTTATATGTGGATTTACCTTACGAGACTTTACAGCGGCAGTCACTTTTGAAATTTTGTTTCTCCATGTAAATTAGATGGGGAAACTATATTCCAAAGGCGACTAGCACTGCAAAGTCGTGTGGAATAAGGCATACTGCTTCTCTCTTTATTATGACATTTTGTCCAACAATTTTATCAGGAAGCTTTTTTCGTCGGCCACAAATCAACAAGTTTTGATGAATATCAACAGAGTGAAAATTCAACTGATGGTTTATTCTGACAGTTAACTACCTACTTATTTTGTTATTACAAAAATATAATATCACACCATTTATGTATAGTGGCATGAACGAGGGTTTCAACTTCAACCTAGAACCTAGGTTAGGTACTGCAAGCTTAATCGACGACCTATATAATTAATTTATGGACGATATGAATCTTTCGAACCGTCTTGACGGAATTAATAAACGAAAAGTTATGGTATTTTGTTAGGCCTGCTTTTATAAGTTTTTACTTGGAAAACCGTGATGAAAAACCAAGAATATGTAGTCGGTGATGAAATTAAATGTTTTTCCTGAAAAATGCTTAAATCTGGAGCCAATAATTGTACAATTGACAGAATTTTTGATAGGTACTGTGAATTTGTAGATTTGAAATGCCCTATAGGGTAGGTACCTATAAGTAGCAATTATTTTATTTAGGTATGTTTTAAATTGTAATATCTGGGAATAAAATTAAGGAATACCGAACGACAGTGGCTAATAATATTTTTTTCATATTTTTATTATTATTTATTTTGCAACTGTGCTAATCATTGATATTGAGTATTAAAGAATTATACTGAAAGAATATGCTTCTCACGAGCTAATTTCGACAATATGGAAATGGTTGATATTAACAATAATAACATAATACATACATAATAACAATCAACAAAATATGCAAAAATCGAATTGTCAAACTTCCAAGTTACTTCGCGCCAGGCAAGGGATGCGGAGGGGTGTAGAAGGGACATGCGAGAGCGAGTGAGTCACAGCGCGCGCGGACGAACCTTAGATTTTGCACTGGTTAACATTTAATTAATTATCTCGGTTATCACTAATCCAAAAAATCCAAATTGAACGCTGTACGCATCCTCATGAATTGTTCTATAATTAATCAAGAACACATTTTCTTGATAAATGCAATATTTAAGGAGATTAGACCGTGGAAAGGAGAAAAACTCCGAAAATCACTGAAAATTTTGCGAGGGTCGAACCGAGAAAACAACGAAAAACTGCGTTCGGGTCCCATATACGCCCGTGCAACTAATATATTTTGATAATTAAAAAAAAATACAAATCGTACAGAGACCACTTTGAAATTTTAACAGTAGGTAAAACTTGATGTCCTCTTTCTGATTTTGCACTTAACTCGAATTTTTTGGATAGTGCCCTTACGCACTGGACGATTTTTGGACAACTTACGGCTTTTTGATCCTTAGGGCATAACCTACAATTCTGGCTAGGTCATACATTTTTACTTTGAGGTGTTCGAATATGCAGTTTTTTGACGTCTTTCGGCTGCCCGGGCACTCTACTATATGGCGTTATGACGCCATATAAATAGAATGGGACTTGCACCTATATAATTATTGTTTAAGTATTTACGAGAAATTTGTGATTTTCCTTTCATTCAATCCAAAATTTGAAAACTTCTTAATTACGATGGTAAAAAAAAATGGTAAATTACGGCGGTAAATTACCACGGTAAATTACCATAAAAATAAATTACCCGAGAATTTAAATTGGTAAATTACCATGGTAACTTACCACGGTAATTTACCAAAAAAATAAATTACGGTAAACTCACATCACTGTTGCCGTGTAATTAAAAATAATTGAAATGAGTCTTTGACAGTTGCTGTTAGCTGTGGCTGGGCAAAAGTTAACAATCGCAGAAAAAGTTGGAATTATTAAGGTTATTATTTATTAGTTTATAATTTCAACTTTTTCTGCGATTGTTAAATTTTGCCCAGCTACAGCTAACAACAAAAATGTCAAACAAACCTATTTCAATTGTTTTTTTATTACACAGCAATCCTTTTGCTGCACAAATATTGAAGTTTTCCATATTTTTGATTCTTTCCTCCAGAAATTTAACATTTTTATTTTGGCCTGTAAGTTCGGATTTACCCATTCGGAGTCATCCTGAGCAACTTTTCTTAATAAACTTTTTCGGTAAAAAAAATGCCTAATACGATTTCGCTATTTTTGGTCTCTTTAATTAATCACAGTGGGCTGAGATTTTGGGATAACAAAAAGGTGAAGTATTACGTAGTTAATTTGCTCAATATTAACCGAAATATTTGGGTGGTTCCAGTTAAAATGAGACACTATGTATATATTTTTTTAAAATAAAATATTATGGGTATTATTATTACTATTATTATTATTGTATGGGGGCCCGAACAGCGGATTGGAACCCAGGCCCGGTGGGGTCTTGCTACGGCCCTGTTCAAAATTGCTATTTTCAATAATTTTTGACGATTTCCCCATCATACCTACCATGACGATGCGGCGGTTGTTAGGTACTATGTAAAACAGAATAGTAACCAAGGTACTTAATCCTTTTTACTGACGCCTACACAGTAAAAATGGCATTTTACTGCCACAAAAGCGTCATAGTAAAAATTAACTTTTAATGACAAGCGGTGAAAAAAGCAGTATACACCGTGAAGGGCATACTTGAAGTTACGTTAAACCATCGTAGATTTGGTAGTTTTGGGTGCAGATTATTCTTCAATCGCAATGTTTTCTAGGAAGATGATTGACGACTGAAATAAAGTAAGTAAGTACACTATTAAATGGAATCCTTGAAATTTTTAACTTAGCTGGAATTAGTTGGAATTAACTGAAATTATATGGAATTATTTGGAATTGATATGGAATTAATAAGGAATTATTTGGAATTGATAAGTACATCATTTAAAAGGAATTAAAGGAATTAGTTGGAATTAGCTGGAATTAGTTGGAATTACTATGGAATTGACGCGGAATTGATTGGAATTAATGGAACTAAATCGGAATTAATGGAATTAGAATGAAATGAATGGAATTAGAATGGAATTAGAATGGAATTAATGGAATTAGAATGGAATTAATGGAATTAAACTGGAATTATTGGAATTAATTCCCGATTGGAATTAATTGTACACAATTTTTTTGAGTGATCAGCCCCCCACTATAAGCATCAAATTTTTACGTTTTAGGACCTAGGAACGTTTTAGGACAGAAACCAAAAAAAGTGGTTTTGAAAAATGTCTGTGTGACTTTAAACACGGTACAGCTCAAGCTACTGGATTGATCTGGCTGAAATTTCACCATAGGAAAGCTCTTTAAGTTCTACTTCCAAAAATGTATTCAATTCACACCTTTCCCCTGTACCCTTGCCCCTTATGGCAAACAATCGGCGCCTTGAAAAAAATTGGCAATCTCGGAGACTGTAGAAACTTCTACTTTTTTACAGAATTTGTCAATATACATAGTAGGTTGACCGTTGATCATGAAAATGATAAACCCGTGGATTGCGTAACACATTCCCGTATCCCTATCCGAACCATGCGAACGCGGCAAATACAAAATACCCCTAAATGGAAAAATTCCCGGAGAATTTTCCCAAATTATATTTTCCGGAAAATAACCCATCACTAAGCGTGTTTGCAGCACACAGACGGACAGACAGACATATTTGCATGAACTACTTTTTTGGGTTTCCAGGATCGTATAACGTAAAGATTTGATATTTTTGGCGATTTTTCTGAATTTTTCGCTTGATTCGCCGCGGAGCGTAGAAGTTAAACACGCATTATATAGGGTGTTCCTGCACCTCGTGCAGATATTTCAGGGTGTGATTGTAGGATCAATTTTAAGCAATAAAATTCCTAGGGACATATGTATGTTCGGAAATGTTTCGTAAGGGAGCTATTTATAACTCCCCTTGAAATATTGGTATACTATCGTGACTTTAGACACATGTTCTTCCATCTAAAATGTTAGAAAATGCTTGTCTAAAGTCATTCGCTGCACTCGTTTTTTTCTGATCACGATGGTACTCAGAAATTCAGTTTTTCTCAAATTACTCAAAAAGTATGAACAAGAGGATTTTGGAATTTGAACCAGTGCATGGTTACTGTCATAATGGGGCACGTTTTTTTGGAATTATTTGCAGTTGTGGGCATTTCCCACACTAAATAGTAACAAAATGGTAATTTGTGATCTATTCTGCATTATAGAAGTCTGGTTGAATGTCGCTAGGACAGAAGTAAAATTTGGTTAACGACCAAATTAGTGAAAATAATGGCTTCGGATGAATCCTTATATCGTTTTAGGAAGAAGAGTTCATATTGGCATGTTTCCTGAGACCCAATTTGAAGGACCATAACTCTTGTAAGACGTATTACAGTTTATTCACAAAAAATCGTGATATATGACTAGCTTCTGGAATTTTTTGATATTGATCTCTCTTTTAGTTTTCCCTCACTTTTCCTCATTTGCACCGGTTCTGTTAAACGTTAAATGATGACACTTCTTATCCATAGAAACAATTAAATTGTGTCAATAATCGTTTCTAGGGGTTTCATCAGAAGATTAATTTTTAATGGAACCGGTGCAAAAGGGGGTAAGTTCAGTTCTGTCAAAATTGCTGTCAGTGTCAAAAAGTAGAAACAATGGACAATAATTAACAACAATGATCTCTTCCAGCCTCCCTATTCTTATTGTTGATTGACAGTGACAGGAATTTTGCAGAAACTGAAATCCCGTTTACAAACCAACAGAAAAAAGACATCATGCACAACCCCCGTGTTCGTTAGAAAGTGCCGCGACTTTACCTACATTTGCTTCGGCACCACACCACTATTATTGCAGAACGAAGAATTTTTCCGCAAATTTAGATTAAAGCTCTGTACAATGCTCTGTACCTAAACATGATCTCTCAAAAATGGCCGTAATACTTTGTACTTAATAATTTTCAATAGGCATTTAAATTTCCGTAATAATTTAATGGGATGTTTTTACATTAATCCTATTAATTATTAGTCATTAAATATTGTACTTAATTGAATACGTATCGCAAACAAATTTTTTGCCTGCGTGTCTCAGGTGTTATCAGTGTTATCCCTTGTGTGTTAGTTCAAGGCAAAAAAAAGTGGTTAATCCGAAGGGGGCACTTGTATTTGAGTGTGCCAGAAATGCCAATAAAAATACTTATACATACCTATACTTACATTGTATATTCATTCAACGACCTTTATTAATAAATTTACACATGAGACAATAATAATTGATGATTGATGTACGTCCGACACTTTACCTATTCACACGGTATACCTATATTGCCAAACGACGGCTTGCACTTCTTGACACTGACCGAGTGACCGCGATGGAATGCTAACAATAAAAAATAACCATTTATTGTTTTCCTATAGGTATACAGAGTGTCTGAGAACGTTCGCACTTAATTAACCTCCCCAACCCCACAATTTAAAAAAACTGGGAGGTTACTGCAATCACTAAAATCTTCGAATTCGAGATAAGACCGGTTCTATACGTTTTGAGGCCTCGGGAACCTGAAAAAGTGGTTTTTAAAATGTGTCTCTGTGTATGTATACGTGCGTGCGTACGTACCGTAACAGCCAAAACTACTAAACCGATTTGGCTGAAATTTGGAACATGTCATCTCCGAGGGATTAACAAATAGGAAAAAATGTGTACACCAAAATTTCTAAAAACTACAAATTTCTAAAAATTTCCAAATTTTCTAAAAAATTTCCAAAATTGCTAAAACATCCGAAATTTCCAGAAAACCCCAATTGTCACTAGCACCTTCTATTGTATTCATAACAAGATAGAGTTAGAATAGTGATTAAGTGATTATAGTTACACCGGTAGCTTGAGGCCTAGCTAAGCCGTATTATTTCTCGGGCAATAAGGCGTGTTATAAGTATATGGGAATACAATCCAGAATCCAGGTACTCTTTTGCGATCCCGGGATGTCGGAATTTTTCATAGTCGACTTGAGTCGATCCCGCAATCCCTCGATCAACCAAGAGAAAATTCAGGAGGCTTATTAAACCAAAAATTAGAACTATTTTATGATGCCGATTTCGATCTGCCATACTGCGGCAGAGTATTTACCCCGGATATCTATCTCGTTTATGTATTTAGTATTTACTTCCTGACAAGAGGAAAAAGGATGCAGATACTGTGCACCATGAAAGCTCTTGAAAAATGCTATTCACTGTTCTAACTAGTTTGAGAACTTAGCGAACCGTTTTCATTGTTAGAGACAAAAATGTAGGTACTGTATTCGAATTTACTAAAATTAGAATTCCGTGGAAAGTTTTGAAAAATACGATGAAAAATGTGTTGATATGTGGACAAAAAATGTGACTGATTAGATGTCTACCGAGTTTAATCGTTTTTAGCTTTGTTTGGATAGGTCACTATTGGTTCTCTGGTTGGTCCGTGTGGGACAGCTAAAATTAATGCTCCAAAAAAGCTAATAACAAATAAAACTCAGTAGACATCTAGTCAGTCACATTTTTAGTCCACATATCAACAAATTTTTCATCGAGTTCTTCAAAACTCTCCACGGATTTCTAATTTATGTTAAATTGCACTTTTGTCTCTAACATGAAAACGATTCGCTAAATTCTCAAACTACTCTGAATAGTGAATAGCATTTTCCAAGGGCTTTCATTTTATATACGACACGGGGTGTGTTGACGTTTAAGATTTTGACGTTGGTTGGGGTGGAGGTGAAATGCGCAAACTGAACAAAGTCAAAGCTATGGCGAAACATGTCCCCCACAATGCCAAGTAATCTGTCGAAGTCGAAGACCGCAAGTCTATCTTATTCTGTTCAAAAGTTATTACGACTGGATCGTCTTGAATGGGCCACCCGGTACGTTATAGACTGAAACATTTTAAAAGACCGTGACCTAACGCAATTTCCTCTATCTAATCTCAGTATTATGAATTAATAAAATTTGCCTGGTAAAATGCCAACTGCCATCACTCATCAGTGGCAGAATATTTTATTATTCGGTAGCTGCTCACATTAGTATTCTTGTAGTGTATGTAATTGCCAAACATTTGTATTCCTTTATTTGGTGCTATTATGCATTGTTTTCTTTTTCCAGCGAAAACTTTAATTGAAACTCATATGAATTTTTAACCGTTCTGTTCCTTATTTACTTTAAAGTAGTTCAGTGTTCTTTGTTACACTGCTAAATATTTCCAGCTTATTACCCACAAGTATCATAAATCGTAGAGGCAGAGGGTTAGCCTGATCTTTATAATCTTAAACGCACGTTCTAACGAGCAAGACTCTAAAACCTGGAGAACGTTTAGACGCTGCGCCTGTCTGCATAATTAATCATACCGCCTATTATCAGTGGCGTAGCTACAGTGTTTGCTGCCCGGGGAGCTTCAAGAGCTTGCCGCCCCTAATTATAATATTAATTAAAAAAAATCATTCAGATTAATTTAGCCTGTGCTAGTATCAAATTCTGAAGAATTAAATTCCCCGGTAATACCTATTAAATATTGTACCTAATATTAGTGTAAATCGTCGAGATGTCGAGATCAGGATATTATATACACAGGGTGAGTCAACAAGGCGACGGCGGTCCATAACTTCTGAACCCTTCCAGATAGGAAATCGATTCAAACGCCATTATGTACAACACCGCCAATTCTACATCCTAAAAATACTTTCAACTATACAGGGTGTCCCAAAACACTTGCAACGCATGGCAACTTGATTTTTTTAAATTGAACACCATCATTTTGATGCCATATTCTGGATCACCTATAACATAGCTTTACATCGACATAAGACATTCGATGGTTTAAGGCTCTGTTCTAAAGTAATTAATTCTTTTTGAAAAATTTCGACCATTGCGGGTGCTTTTTAAAAAAATTCCTGAGAACTCAATTTTGTATCTAGAGAGCTGAGATTCGCTACGAATATACAGGAAGGTCTATTCAAGCTATCTGACATGATAACTATCATGATCCCTATACAGATGTTAAAAATTCTGTGTCAAGTTTGGAAAATTTCAAATATGCAAAACTCCATTTTTTCAAATGGCACCCCCTGTTATTATTGTGCCATGGGGTTCGGCTGTTGAATTACTTTATTTTTTATTAAGTATGTCCTATACCTAAAGTCAATACTTCAAAAGATATTCTTCGTCTTATTTATTTTATTAAAGATTATTACGATCTCAATTAAAGAATGCCATGGACTGTATGACAGTTATGATTAACATTGTTTATTTACATGGTTACCAGACAGTTTGTCACATTTATTGACATACACAATGAATTTCAACCATAAGCAATAAACCATGTCAATGAATTATTCTTTCTGGTTGTGTATGTCAATAAATGTGACAAACTGTCTGGTAACTATGTAAATAAACAAGGTTGATCATAACTGTCATACAATCCATAGCATTCTTTAATTGAGATCGTAATAATTAATCTTCAATAAAATAAATAAGACAAAGAATATCTTTTGAAGTATTGCCTTTAGGTATAGGACATACTTAATAAAAAATAAAGTAATTCAACAGCCAAACCCCATGGCACAATAATAGCAGGGGGTGCCATTTAAAAAAATGGAATTTTGCATATTTGAAATTTTCCAAACTTGACACAGAATTCTTAACACCCTGTATAGTGATAATGATAGTTATTATGTTAGATAGATAGAATAGACCTTCCTTCATATTCGTACCGAATCTCAGCTCTCTAGATACAAAATTGAGTTCTCAGGAATTTTTTTAAGAAGCACCCGCAATGGTCGAAATTTTTCAAAAGAATTAATTAACTTTAGAACAGAGCCTTAAAACATCGAATGTCTTATGTCAAGGCATCATAAATCACAATAAAAGACTTATTATTATTAGGCTGGGTTATTCAGTAATGGGTTGCCCTCGGTTTAGCTTAAACCTGGTTTGGTTGCTTAACTCTGGCAGTTAAGCCGAATTTAGAGATAACCTCGGACTGAACAACCGGCTAGTAGCCACCAGTCACGCGTCTTTTTGTTTTATTTTTATTTTAGATATACTGGGTGTTAGGTAATGGTACCGTGTAATTTTAAGGGCGGCTATACCATAAGAAATATAGTCGAAATCGAAAAATCCTTTACCATTTTGGGCTAAGAAGCATTTTTCCTTCAAGGTATGATATTCAAATATTTTGGTACATTATAAATTGTTACCTGTGGTTGTCATTCTCCCATTTTTTGGCAACACGTTAACGGAAATCGTCATTCCTACCATTTTCTGCACTATTTTACCAAGACACTCGCCACGTATGTAGAAAATGCATGTCTGCATATTCTTGCGTTCAAAATCGAAAAATGATCGCAGGTTGATTTATTATACAATTTGCCAATTTAACAAGATTTTGAAGACAATATTCTGTTGCCATAATATCTCGCATGATACCCAACAACCCAAATTTTTATTTTCCTATTGTTATCACCTACATGTTTTCAGCAGTTCCCAAACTTTGAGGAAAATACTTGAAAATCTTATCCTGAAGAAAAACTGCTTCTTACGCCAAAATGGTAAAGGGCTTTTCGGCTACATTTCTCATGGTAGCGCCCCCCTTAAAATTACAGTGGCGGATCTAGAAGACAATCTCGGGGGGGGCGAATTGATGGGAAACCATAATTTGAAACCAGTGGACATAGGGGCCGCTTAGGACGTTTTGCCGCACCAATAATGGGGCTCGTTGAATGGGGGAATAATTTGTTAGACAGTAATCGTAGGGTGGGGGGTTGAAAATGCGCCGCAGGCAAAATTTTTACAAAATTTCAAGGTCACGCATTTTCTAAGCACTTCAGAATGTTAGTGACGTTATTTGAAAAACTTAAGTCCTATAAGAATTTTTTATCGAGATTGCATTTCTTACAAAAAGAGTAAAATAGGACATTTCTGCAAGAAATTTTTGAATCATAGCGACTAACTCTACTCCCCCGGACGTCCTTGCTTAAGTATACCTACATTTTATTTTAAAACCTCATGTCTGAATAATTATTATAAGAAATGCTCAATCAAATTGGTAGGTACAGACACTGTGTAACTGTGACGCCCCAAAAACTTTTTGTAAAACCCAAACTGCTGCCCTAAAATTTTGCCGCCCCAGGCGGCCGCCTATACAGTCCACCGTGTAGAGCGGGCACTGAGTGGACGACAGACGAATTTTGTGAAATGTACGAAGTTTATGATTCGGCACGGATCTCGGGGGGGGCGATCGCCCCCTCGCCCCCCCCCTAAATCCGCCACTGTAAAATTACATATAAAGATTTTCGTAAATTTAAAATTATTTTATAATAAATGCATCGGGAAAAACTAAAATTGTGTCAGTAGAATGCCGCCCACAGTAAGTGGCGCCCCCCCTTGCTATGCCACTGCGTATTATTAATTTTAGAAGTTACACTAACTACTACGCTAAAGGTGCATATCTAATTTATAACTCTATTTATAATTTAGAGGCCCTGTATCATGAACACTAATTATTTTTTGAACAATCGTAAAAAAAAAGACATTATTACGGGCGCGAAGTCAGATTTCGCCGCCAAATTGCTTTTATGGCCGTTGCAATTAATATCGGCTTGCAAATGACACAATTAAATGTCCAGCTAATTTTTATTTCCTCAGTTCCCGTAACTACCTACCTTAGTATGTTGAACATGGACGATTTTCCAATAAAAAATTGTAGTTTCATGTTTCTAATTTGCAAACGTGTCGGTTGTCCTAAAACTTTAGTGTAGGTATACCTAATGGAAATGAAAGTTTTGTTCTACGTCACAACTAAAATAATTGCTACCGCTAATACAATTAATACCAGCTGTTACCAGTAAAGGCTATCCGAAAGGTAATTTTTCAAACTATTTTTGTAGGTATTCACATTAAACTCAAAATTCAAAATACGACAACGGGGGAATTTTTTCATCTGTGCGTAAGACAAAAGTTTCATTTCCATTAGGTATATACTCTTTTTCGGCCAAATTTGCCGCTCTCGGATTAAGTTGGTAGTCCCCATACAAAGGTTTTACCAATGTTGCGCGCACCCATACGTGCGGCGAAAAACAAAGAAGAACAAAGCACCCAGACTTAATCACGTAGCGGCAAATTTATCTGGAAAGGACTATACCTACCTCAGCCGCGATATGTGTTTAAAGTCTTCGGTATTTTTTGCCCCGGCTCTGCCTCGGCCAAAAATTATCTCAGTCCGCCAAACAATCATTTCGCGTCCTAGATATACAAATAATTACTATTTTAAAAGATCATTATCATGAAAACAGCACTCGTGCTAAAGCAAATAGGTTAATATTTTTTGGTTCCGTTTGATGTCCTCTTTACAGTCATGGCTTTATTTTTTAATGTTGCATAAAATTAACCCCCGTTCAATGACCATATACCTAATCTCTGCCTTCGCTGTCATCGTAATTACCATTTGCTTCAAAGGTTCATTTACCTAGTTCAAAGACACAGAAATTTGCAAGAACGTGGAGCATTACCCAAAATCGAACCTATAACAAAACAAAGTTTAGATCTGATATTGTTGTGCATGTATAATTAATAAGGTGTCTTTGTGCATATCTAGGCCGAAGAATGAATTTAAATTGTGCGCCATACCATACCTCAATATTGCTATATTAAGACAAGAAGTGTTTTATAGGCAGTATTTTTTATTTTTACTAAGTGAATAGTTTGTGAAATAAACGGCCAGATCCACGTTCTTCTGGTAACACATTCAATTAATAGTTTCTCGAAATTTCTATTACGTAAGAATATAATTCTATTATACTGTTGTAAAGAGAATCAAAAATACTACTTATTGATACAGTCATATGACATGCGAGCGTTCTGGGACACCTTGGATAGCGTATAACCAGTAAAAACGTAACATTAGGATTCGTTACAAATTTTAGCTGTAACCCCTGTAACCAGCCGAAACCTGTAAAATTACGGAATTGACCATTTACGCTTATTGATTGACCCTGAGGGTAATTAGATACATTATTCTCCTACTCCAAAGACAAAATAATGATGAACCCACCCAGACACAATCAATGTAGGATTCATTTAATTTGGTACTTAGGTACGGTTACCTACTGGGTTGTTACAAATCATTGTAATATCAATATCGTAGGTGATGGCTTAAGAAACAAAAGAATAGACATTTAACGCATTTACGACATTTGTGGAAATTAGACAATGTCAAATTAACCAGCAAAGCGATCTGCGATGTTACAGGCATTTGTTAATTGTTACAACCCTGTATTATTATGCCGTTATGCGGTATATACAGGGTGTTATTTTTAAAACTGGACACTCCCGCACGGAGGGGGACACTTGCGCGCATATTCAGGGAATTTTTTCCACTTCCGGTTTAACCGGAAATGACCCTAACTTTGTTTTCTCAAATAGAATGACACCTTTTTCTCAACGGATTCGGAATCTACGATTTTTTCTGAGCTAGAAACACGTATCATACTTGACCGGAAGTCCATTCACGGCCACCCTAGATTTTCAAAAACATCGAAGAAATCGGTGAAATATTGAGATTTTCGAAAAACGCAAAAACACGTCAAGTTAGTTTTTTTGATGCAAATTTACCTGAGCAATTTCATTTTTTGATTTCTCTTATTTCTATCAAATTTTCTCTTACCTCACAATCTGTCAAAATCTCAAAAGTAAATAAAAAGAAAATGTCAATGGGCAGATGAATTTGCATCAAAAAATTAAAGTAGACGTGTTTTTGCGTTTTTCGAAAAACTCAGTTTTTCACCGATTTCTTCGATGTTTTTGAAACTCTAGGGTGGCCGTGACTGCACTTCCGGTCAAGTATGATACATGTTTATAACTCAGAAAAAATCGTAGATTCTGAATTCGTTGAGAAAAAGGTATCATTCCATTTGAAAAAACAAAGTTAAGGTCATTTCCGGTTAAACCGGAAGTGGAAAAAATTTCCTTTATATTCGCGCAAGTGTCCCCCTCCATGCGGGATTGGTCAGCGTCTATTTCAATTCAATATCTTTATTACATCTAAAGATATTCAAGGTGGGAAGTTTTAAAAATAACACCCTGTATAATTATTTCACACTCTCTTTCACATAAAGTACCTTTTAGGTTAAAGTACCTATGTAGTTAACTTCAAGCGCTGTAGGAAATAATAGTGCTGTCGATGACATGGAGGCATTTTGAACGAAGTGCACGCTGCAGAAGAAAATTATTTGTTTTGTTTCAAGTTAAACAAGTTAAGCTGCAATTTCTTTAAAATACTAAAGGCCATCCGGTATATGTAAATATATAGTGGACTAGCCTCATTAAATTTTTGTCGTATATTCAAGTAGATAATAAAAATCTATGTAATCATTCCAGTTGCCTACCACTTTGCTATACGTACGAACAAAACTTCCTTTTCCAATCTAGTAGCCTGCTCTTGCCGTGCCGTGAGAGACGTAGGGCGTATAGTCTGCGGATTTAACAGTGACGTTATTAGGTACTTATTATACAATGTCCGCCGCAGTCTACGCCCTACGTCTCTCTCGTCAAGGGCAACTATATCGGAAAAGTTTTTGATCGCTCTTTACATACAGGGTGTCCCAACGGTGCGACAAAGTCCATTTATGTCAACGTCATTAATAATATCGAAAATCTGTGTACGCCAACCGTTAGCCACTCACATCGGCGGCTCGTGTAGGGGGGCAGCACAAAATTACAATACCCCATATATCAATGCATTTTTGGTTTCTACGTGTCATTCTGTGCAACTTTTGTCAGGTGTGCCCCATACTTAATTCAATCGTTTTTCAGTTATTCAATAAAATGCGTAGAACTTGGCGAAAACAAAACTTCAGGTAAAAATTAATATTTTCGAAGCCTTGAAATTTTTCTCTTCCAAATTTATGGCACATCCTAAAGGAAGGTCATGGCTACCTGATGACACACTTCAATGTCGAATTTCATGCACAGCGTGACTCCGGTAAATTAAAAAGACAAAACTTCTAAAATTTCAAATGGAATGACCTTGAATTTTTGTCTCCCGCCAATAGAGAAGTAAATTCTAGGTCGACTCTCGTAACCATAATTGGTTACCCATACCTAAATAGCAAATTTTTCAAATTATCATCAGTTTTAGGTCTGTGTTGTGGTTTTATTCGTTTCCGAGTTACTGATAAGAGTAACAGAACAAATGAATGTCTTTAAAACGATAATCTCTAATGCATTGATATATGGGGTAATGTAATTTTGTGCCGCCCCTCCTACAGGAGCCGCCCATGTGAGTTCATAGCAGTGGTCGGAAGTAATGCATTACAAGTAATGCATTAATGTAATGCAATTACTTTAGCTGGTAATGAGTAATTGTAATGCATTACTTTTCTTAAATAGTAATGGGTAATTGTAATGCATTACATTTTTTTAGTAATTGTAATGGAAAACCATTACTTTTTCCATTACTTTTTTTACCCTTAATTAATAAACGCAAAAATAAAACTTTTGTGAAAAATGTAATTCTGTGAAATGAAATAACCACCACAGGACGTAGCTAGGTACTACTGGTATCAGAGTTAACCCTAACCCAGCGGGCTTCTGTTTACTAGTAGAGAGCCGGAGCCGCTTAAAGATGCTTAAAAATGACTTCTGTGGGGGGACTACTGGCAGCGTCTGCAACAATTTCAAAATTAGCCCCTAAGGAAGATTCTTTATGACTTCACAGTTTGAGAGCGTATTATCAGGCAAAAGTGTGGTACCATTCTTTAGAACCTCGTCAACAGTTACCAAGTTTTGAAAGTTTTGGATGGAAAATTAAAGATGGTAAAATTTCAGCCGTCTTCTTCCTGTCCCCCAACAGTTAAAGGTTTTATCGTCGTGTGGATGCAAGAAAGGTAAAATTTTATTGCTTATTGGTAAATTGAAAATTACAAAAAATATTTTGCAGACTGCAAAAGCAAAACCTGCACCTACAGAAAAAAACAAATGGGCTGCATTGGATCTTGCAAATGCATGGCACAAAAATCATGTGAAAACAAATTAATTGCAACTACAGTAATTGAAATTGAGACGCCAATGGAAGACGAAGACATCAACGAATAATTAAATAATTTTCAGTTTCATGTATTTTTTTAATTGTCTGTCAATAACAACCCGAGTAACAACCCAAAAATATTTTGTTTAATTTTTCGCACAAAGATTGAATGGTATCATCGTAAAATCATGTAAGTAAAACTGAAAGGGATAGCTATGCTATGGTGATAAAATGAGATGCGAGTTGTGTTTGACGGTAGTGGGGGCGCCAGGCCGCGAGCCACTACGCCCGGTCCGCAGCGACTTAAAAAATGCACTTCTCTTACATTTAATTTCATATCTTGCTTCTTATTCATGATAAAAATATAAGTAGCTCACCGACACGTTCCTAAGACATGAACGAAACTTTTTCATAGAATAATTTTTTTCGATTTTCGGCCTCGTTTAGAAGCAATCGCTGTGTCAACATGACAATAGGAAGATTTGTATTAAATTTTTGCCGGCTTCGAACCGAGATAAACCATTATTTAACTTTTTCCGCCCATAAGGCCCAATGTATTATTGGATTTCGAGAAATTTAAAAAAAATATATTTCGTACAGAAGTCCTTATGAATTTGACACTACAAAATTGACTTTGTTTCTTCTACACGATGGTGTGATTATCTCAGTTTTCGATCGTAGTGCCCTTTTCCACGGTCCAATTTTGTATTACTTTTGGATTTAGATATAATATAATATGAGCTTCGAATCAATGTAGGTTTCATCTTTTAACACCGATCCCCCCACAGAAGTCACAATTTATATCACATAGCACTCTACTATACCTACCGCCTCCCAAGCAAACATTGATGCATTCTGAAGAGGTTTTCCTGCTATTTTTAGTAGCGATATTCTCTGCAATTACTCCGGATTAAATATTTCTACAGAATCGAAATAATTTCCTAGCTGAAGAAAATAAAACTAACTTTAGCCATCTCAAGCAGTGGTAAATTTTGAAACGCAATTGTCATTAAAATTAAATTAAAATTAAATAATAAATTTACTGTTTTAAAATAATACACCTACAGTTTTTTTTATAACGTGGCATTTTTTAAAATTCCAATTAGATTAGTGTCTGGAATGACGTATGTTTCAATTTACTGCAGATCTCAAAATCTGTCAGCTACAATTAGAAATTTAAGAAATGTCACGTAAAAAGTAATGTATAAAGTAATGCATTACATTTATTAAGTAATTGTAATGCATTACTTTATACATTACTTTTTACTTTTTGAAAAAAGTAATGAGTAATTGTAATGCATTACAATTTCGACGAAGTAATGTGTAATGGTAATGAATTACTTTTTAAAAGTAATGTTCCGACCACTGGTTCATAGTAATTTTAGATTATATGCACAGCTTCAGTCACTAACTAATGGCGTACACAGATTTTCGATATGATTAATGACCTGGACATAAATGGACTTTGTCCTACCGTTGGGATACCCTGTAGGCTGTAGGTATCTGGCCTTTCAAAACTAAGAAAAAATTTTAGGGGAAACTAGGGTCCGTTGATATACCTAATGTTTAATTCAAAAATTCAGACAAACTGGTGAACTCGATAATTTCCATTTAGTTTCCTTTCAGAAACCCATTAACTTCTTAAACTGAAAGTTAAAATTGATTAAGTGTAGGTGGCGGTCCATCTCAAAGTAGGCAGTATTAAATTAAGGATAAGCAGGTTGTATTACATAAAAAGAATTTGTTATAAAATGTTTGTTGCTGAAGATGGCTTTGGATTAAGCCGAAATCATGGTCCAATTTTGACGAGTGATATACGATTTTAGATGTGGGATCGATTTTGTACAACCTTATCCTTAAAATGGATTAGTCAATAGTAATAATAGTATAGGTACAATTAGGGACATTTAGGTTTAACAAAAATAATGCACAGTGAATCAATCTTCCCACACCTCACAAGTGTATAGGATATAAAGGAGCTTTGAAACACGGCAAAAAAAACAAAATAACGAAATCTTGCAAAATTAATTAAGTATATTGAAAAAGTTTAAATAATTATGATGTTATTTATTAATATTAAAAAAGATTAACATATTTTTTTCAAAATTTTCTGAAACGATAACTTTGTTATAGCTCTATTAGCACCACCTACAAATCTTGCGAAAAAAACATATTGATCGGATAAACAAAGTGATGGCTGTCCGGTTTTTTAACCTCCCCACAACCATATAAAAATGGGAGGTTATTGCAATCACTCCAAAATTCGAAATTGAGATAACACCAGATCTTTACGTTTCAAGGTCCCAGGATCACAAAAAAGTGGTTTTTAAAAAATGTCTGTGTGTATGTACGTACGTATGTATGTATGTATGTACGTATGTGAGCACGATTTCTCGGAAACTACTGAACGGATTTTAATGAAATTTGGTATGGAGGTTAGCGTTGGCCTTCCGGTGAGCCCAGTTAATTTTGTTGCGAATCCGCAGACGCCAAGTGCCTTTTTAGCACACCAACTATGAAATTTGACTGATGAACACCAATTTTTCTTAACAGCACATGAAAGGTCTTGAAATTCTGTATCTGAAAGTGTATTCACACTTAGCGCCTTTTTGGCATAAAATCGAAAAATTCGAAGTTTCGAGGAAACAATAAATAACACGCTACAGCCCAAATTGCTGGATCGATTTGGCTGAAATTTGGTAGGTAGAGATAGCGTTACCCGCCGAAGAGCTGATTTAATTTTGGTGGTAATCGGCGAACAGCAAGTGCCATTTTGGCATATCAACTTTGAAATTTTAAGAATGAACTCATATTTTCTTTATCAGCACATGAAAAGTCTTCAAATTTTGTTTTCAAAATTGTATTCAATCTTAGTGCCCTTTTGGCAAAAGATCGTAAAATTTAGAAAAATCACAGAAAACACCTTAGGGTTGGTGGAGTAAAACTTCGGTATAGTAAATAGTAAAATTTACTTGATATTGGTGATAAGATTGGATCATTCCCCAGGTGGGGAGGTTCCAGCCGCTTCCGTAGCTGCCCATTTTTGTTTATCAAAATATTCGTTATCCCCATTTCCATAACAAATACCTATATCAAGCTTCCCCAAAATCAAATCAAGCTTCTCTGTATGTCATATTTGACGATGATTTTACAAATTAAATTATAGCTAAAACCGCACCCCATGTCATGGCAAAGCAATACTAGTGATTATTTTGTACATTAAGTATTGATCCAATCCAAAGCTAGATTTTGTTTACAGTAACCAATCATCTCTAGATTACAGTGATAAGACACAACGATAGTTCAATTGATAAGACTACGAAAAAACTGACATTTAATGAAACTGTAAAAAACTGTAAAAACACAGCATAAATAAAAATATACGAGACGTAAATATTAAATGAGACAAAAAAAAGGATACGGTTACCAGATTTGTACAAAAAAAAAATTTAAACTGTGATGGTTATACCTTTTGTTATAATAACCAACTCACTTGACGTGACGATCAACTCTCGGGAATTTTGTAGGAAGGTATCTAACACTTTAATACCTCACTAAAAATCACAAGCAAACAGAAGGAACTCAACATTATTTGAAACACTGCATATAATCAGGACCTCTTTTTAAACTTACCCTTCCAAATTAAAAAAGGGAGGTTACTACAATTGGTTCAAAATTGAAAATCGAGATAAAGGCAGATCCGACGGCAGATCTTTACGTTTTCGGGTATGGAAAATGCAACAAAGTTAAATAAATTAAAATCAACTGTCAAGTCCAAGTTAAAGTTCGACTGTGGCACAAATGGACAGGTAAGATGGTGGCATTTTTCTGAAAGGGGATTGATCAGAAAATGGCGGACAGATATGCTTCCATTGTTTCGCTAAGACAAGTTAACTAGACTAATCAAGTTCTATAGTCTATAGGTAGGTGGTAATCAAGAATCTAAAATTTTAGGCAATAGATACATAGCTCAGTCCAAGCTCATGCAAGCAAGATTAAATTTGCTATAATTAGGCCCGATTAGGCGGTGACATCAAGCGCAGGGACAAAATTCAATCTGGTGTGTTTATAACTCGATCGGATTCATTGAAGTTGATCCGGACATTTTAGAGTATCGAATTGAGTAGTTACAAGCGATCGAAAACGGAATCTGTGACGTATACAGGGTTTTCCAAAATGATAGTCCTAACTCCGGGACGTTATTCCTTACAGCATTCTAGGAAGAAAAGTTTCTATGGACATTGGACATATGTCCGGAAATGCTTTATAAGGAAGCTGCGCCCCTTCAAAGGGGTATACTCAAAAAATCAGTTTTCTGAAAATTTCTCGAAAAATATGAAGAATAGGATTTTTAAATTCAGGGCAATGGTTAGCGCTTAGAGCTTTCTCTTCAATTTTTTTCAGATTTTTAATAACATCAGAGGTGTGCCTTCTTGGAGGGGCTTACACATTTTTTTAGATTTTTTTCTGTTGTGGGCCTTTTTTCGCCAAATAATAATAAAATCGTAATCTCTGGTCTATTCCACATAAAAAGGTGCTCTCGTTGAATGTAGTTAGGGCGCACCATTCTCGAATAAAATGATTCCATTTGGTTTAGGAGGCGAAAATTTGTGACTAACACTTTGTTTCATCTACCTAATTAGTAAAAATAAAGATGGAGGATGATTCCTTACATTATTTTAGGAAGAAAAGTTCATATTAAGATACGGCAGAAAATGTTTCCTAAAAGAGCTATGGTCCTTCTAATATGGAGTCTCGGAGAACAGATTATTCGAAGGACCATAGCTCCCTTAAGCATTATTTACCGCCACATGTCCATATGAACTTTTCTTTTTAAAATGATGTAAGAAATCATTATTCTGAATTTATTTTCACTAATTAGGTAGATAAAATAAATCTTACAACAGAAATTTTCGAGTTCTAAACAAATTAAAGTCAGTTTAATCGAAAAGGGTGCGTTTTAGCAACATTCAACAAGAGCCTCTTTTCTGGGTAGAATCGACAACTGATTAAGATTTTCTTATTATTTGGTGAGAAAAATGACTACAACAAAAGAAAATGTAAAAAAATATGTAAAGCCCTCAAGAACGCACGCCTGCTTGTTATTAAAAATCTGAAAAAAGTGAGGAGAAAGCTCTTTATAACACGACTGATTGCTCCAAATTTCAAAATTCTATTCTTGATATTTTTGGAGAAATTTAAAAAAAATTGACTTTTTGTGTACCCCTTCGAAGGGGCGTAAAGCTGCAATTTCGTTCCAGCTGTTGACGGTCGCGTCTGGCAGAACGTTTCTTCATAGAATGATGTAAGGAATAACGTCCCGGAGATAGGACTATGAATTTGGGAACACACTGTATATCATCGTCAGAGGGATTGGCTGGACTCAAGTGGATCGAAGTTGTCGATATAAACTAAGTAATGCAATTTATGTCGTTATTTACGAGAACAAAATCCATGTATGCTTGGAGAGTTTCTCCCTTGTTGCCAGTCGGTAATGTAGAAAACTTCCTCTTTTACATCCTTTTCTCTTTTGTTGTTTTGTGTCTGTTCACACCCAATAAATATTGGCAGCTAATTGACCTATGCAGTTTTATCTTGGACAGGTGCGTACCTGGTTCTCTCAATTTCTGGAACTTGTCTGATGGAAGACAAAATCTCCCGTGGGGCGAAAACCTCACGAAAACCCCGCTTTCTGACGTGAACGACAAGACACAAGTAAATGGCAAAACACAATTAACACATCGCGAATTTTAAAAATGACCAATTTTTAAAATGACAGAACCAGAAGCGTTGTGTCTCTTGTTAACTAAAAGCAGTCGGCATAAGTATATCCTTGTCGCACAAACTGCATAGGTCTATTGGTTTAAATCAAAACCGGAGTAGTTTAAAGTTCCTCAGTCTCTGTTGTTGTTTTCGCGAATCCCTCCCCCTTCGATTTTCTTCGACATCTACGTTGATAGGTGTGCTAGAGATGAAACCTGACCTCTATTTCACCTCTGGGGAGCCTCGAGGCCCGAGTTTAATTATTTATAATAACTAGAAGATTGTTATTATTTGTAATAGTATAAAACACTTGTTGCAGAAGGCTCTTCAAGCACTTGTTCGTTCGGCCATACTCGCCGCTTCGCGCCTCGTGTCCGAATTTCGAACTCGTGCTTGAATAGGTTGCCTTCTGTAACTTGTGTTTATCAAACAAGACATTCTGTTTTTAAAATGTTAAAACACTGGGTAGTAACCAGATGAATTTCGATAAATGTACGAAGTGTTATCGTGTTATACTTTGGTTTGTTCTGTTTTCTTCGCTCTGTTCTTGTTTTGTCAAATGTCTAGAAAAGGCTAGTGTATCTACATCTGTTCCTGTTACCAAAACCCCTACTGTGATTCCTTCTGTGTATAGTTGTACTTAAATAAAATTTAAAAAATGCAGCAGAAAGCGGCTGGAACCTCCCCATCGCGTGGATCTTTGTATTCTGTGTAGATAGTGGTCAATTCAACAGAAATTTTTTACCCTTATCGACTGTGACTAATTTTGCAATTTTCTGACAAATACCGACACCACCTCGGACATCACCCATCACATTTGACAATATCTTCCTTTTAAGGTTAATCTTTTGCCACCTTTTTGACAACAACTGCCACTTTATGTTATCCACTGTCAGCTCGCTCCCTTTTAATGAGAAAGAATTTTTTCTCTATTTTCCACTGAAATGGCAGAAACTGTGAATACATTTTTAGAACGAGAATTTGATCGTCTTTCTAATGGCGACATAAAAAAGGAGACCTTTGTATTTAAAATTTAAAGTTGATATGCCTAAATGGCACTTCCCGCGGACCAATTGCTTCCAAAAGCCTTTCAGGTCTTCAACGGGTCACCCAATCTCCATGTACCAAATTTCAGCTCAATCGATTCGCTAATTTGGGCTATAATGTATTTTTAGTGTTATTATGAAATTTCGATTTTTTGACCCAAAGAGCACTAAATGCGAACGAATTTTATCTTACTTAAAACCAGAATTTAAAGACCTTTTTGATGGTGACAATAAATCTTTCAAAAACTTGTTTTGGATGATTAAATGAGTGAATAATTTTAAAGTTACAAATTGGTGTGTCAAAACGGCAGTTTCCGTGGGCCGATTGAATCCAAAATTTGTTCAGCTCTTCGACGTGCAATACAATCCCCGTGTGCAAAATTTCAGCCAAATCGGTTCAGGGGCTTGGGCTGTACCGCGATTTTAAAGTCGGATAAAAATCTTTTTTTTTTAAATTTTTGATCAAAAGGGCACTAAGAATGAATACATTTTTAGAAGTAGAATTTCAAGGCCTTTTCTATCGTGAGGTGAAAAATGGGGGTTTGCATTTAAAATTTAAAAGTTGATGTGCCAAAATGGCATTTCTAGTTGCACGATTGGCTCCAAAAGCTTTTCAGATCTAAGTTGGGTTATCACATGCACACGTACCAAATTTCAGCTAAATCTGTCGAGTAGTTTGGGCTGTGGCGTGTTTACGAACGTACGAACTTACGAACGTACGAACGTACGTACGTACGTACATACATACAGACACATTTTAAAAACCACTTTTTTGGGCTCCTGAGACCTCAAAACGTATAGATCCGGTCTTATCTCGAATTCGAAAATTTTAGTGGTTGCAGTAACCTCCCTTTTTTTTAAATGGTGAAGTGGAGTGGGGAGGTTAAAAAATTCAATTGAGGCACCATTTGGATTTATTAATAGATTATCCCCCCAATTCTGTAACTTTTAACATCGATGTCAAGCACTGTTATAATGTTAAATGACAGAAATTACATTGGTTATCTGTCATTTAACATTATAAGAGTGCTTAACATCCATGTTAAAAGTTACAGAATCACCCCTTTAATCTAGTTACATTTATTATGAATGTTGGTATGTAAATTGTATAAGATCGGTTTTTTCTTCCTTGAGGCATAGGCCACTTTTTCTGCACCATGCCTCCACTCCTTTATAACACTCGAATACCTGTACTCTTAAGTTAGATATGCTAGCTGCTGACAACACTGACGTCTGCTAGATTAAGAAAAGTTTGTGCCTCTCCTTAATTAACTAATTGGTTGATCGATTAATCAAATTGTATTGAATTCATCGAGATAATGATGTGTTCTGGACTTTCGGGCATGATTAAAACAAAGGGTTAACATTGCACCTTTTATATAGGTGTTCCTCTTACACAGGGAGAAAATCTAACAAGTGGAAACCTGATGCTGTTTTAAATCAAATGGATAAAAGACCCCTGCACCAAAACAGCACACAAAAACACTATGCTAATCAAATCATCAAAACAGAATGCTAATTGTTCAAAACATGAGTAAGTCATAATTACAACCATTCCCAAAAATCTGAAACAGTTAGGTACCTAAGTAGGGTACCTACTAATTATTTCATTGAAGTGTCTCCATCGCTGCCTTATTCTGTTTTTAAGTGTCGAGCGCCATAATTTATTGAATTAACATTATTGTGGATATGTACCTAACTCCAAAAAGCTCCCTTGCTCCCTCCAATACTAAATGGTTCTATTTTTAAACTAATTTCAAGTGACAAGACCTCTAATTTTTTACCTTCCTACTTAAATCAAAATAAAGGTTTCAAAAACTAAATCCACCGGTCAGTGCCACGATTCGATATCTGCTGTTGCCCTCTATCTGCCTCAATAGAAAAATTCTAAGTAATGAAAATGTTTTTAAGTTCTTACAGACCAACAGACCAAGTTAGATTTTTTTGACCGTGAGTATTTAAAAGTATTTAAATACATTTTAAATGTATTTGTTTTTGTATTTAAATACTTAGAACAAAGTATTTTTAACAACACTGGTACTGGTACCTAGGTACCTAAATAAATAAAATAAAACTAGTCGTTATGGGATTCCCGAAAATTGCCAACTAACTACAATAATGCATACCTACTGGTACTGGTACTGGTACTGGTACATACCTAGGCATCTCCAAATTATTCAGCAATTGATACCAGAAGCATACACATGCATGCAGGCGTGACAGCAAAAAATTTGTCGAAAAAAATCTCGTCTTCAAGCGTCGAGGATTCGTGACTTCCGCGGAATTTTTAATCTTTCAATTTTACCAGTTTGGTAAGGTCAACCACGTTCAAAGTGTCTCTGCTTTTATCTCCACATCTACAATTAATTTCCTCATGAGTTATGTGTGGTAAACAATACCTGTACGATTCAAAATTAAGTTTTTGTTTGCGGCGATATAAATTATAGCCTTGATATAAGTACAAGAAGACAAATATCAGAATCTAGAATCTAGAAAATATATACGTAGTTGCTATTTTGAACTTCTAGCATCGCGAAGCAGTTACTAAAACCGATCAAAAAACCGAACCACAAAAAACGTCAAATCTTTACGATGTAGGGTTCTGGGAAAGTGGTTTCTGAAAAATGTCTGTTTGTGTGTTTGTCTATAGACACGCTACAGCCCAAACTACCGGACTTATTTTTATTTTTCAAATGGAATTATACTTACTTTTTTCTCAACGGATTCGGAATCTACGATTTTTTCTGTTAGAAATACGTATCATACCTCACCCTAGCCTAGATTCTCAAAAACATCGAAGAAATCGGTGAAAAATTGAGATTTCTGAAAAACGAAAATACACGTCAATCTTGTTTTTTAAATTAAATGCCTAATTAAATTTACTTTGCAACTTTGACAGGTCTGAAACAATGCGAAATTTGAAATCAACAAAAAGAATTTTAAAAAACAGTAATTAAGCAGTTGAATCTAGGTATATCGTTTTTGCGTTTTTCAATAATCTCAATTTTTGACCGGCCACTAGTCTAAACTCAATTTTTGTTCTTCCAGGAATTAGCTTATAATTAATCCCGATTAGGCGATATCAAGCGCAGGGAAAAAATTCAATTTGGTGGGTTTATAAATAAGCATCGGCGCCAACTCGATCGGATTCATTAAAGTCGATCCGGACAATTTAGACTTTAGAGGATCGGATGGAATAGTTACATCCGAACGAAAACTGAATCTGTGACGTATACATAATATCATCGTTGTCAGTCGGATTGACTGGACTTAAGCGGATCGAAGTTGTCGATAAACTAAGTATAGGTTAAATCGGATTGAAATTAAAGCGGATCGAAGTTGTCGATATATAAAAAGTATGTGTTTGTGTTAGAGGATCCCCGTGGCATTTTGATGTATGTACCTATACCTAGGGGAAGCCGGGGCATAATGGACACCATAAGCAAGAATGGGGATAAATTTTATGTTGCACCCACAGAATCTGCAAATAAAACAAAAATGGTTTGCCTTTTATATTTATTCCTTTAATACAAACAATAGCTTACGATAAGTACATATGAAAATAAACTGTGATTTTTTAAAACAAATTGGTCAAATGTTCATTATGCCCGGCCCTGGGGCAAAACGGGCCGAGTTTGGGGTATTATGGGCATACTTTTTTTCGAAACAAATTCAATATCCAAATTGAACCTGTAATTTTTTATACGACGTTGAAGGGTTCTTCGAGAGATTGCAATTTACAACTCATATTATTGTTAACTACGGCGTCTATAGCATTAGACATGCTTTCTTCTCCCCACGACTGTCTTTCAGTTTTTTTCTCGTAGTTCTGCACCATTTTATTGTATCAGACGTGTCTCTGCAAGAAAATGGCAATGTATTATCTGATAGCTTGAGCAGAATACTCCGAGGCATAATGGGCATGCCCATTATACCCCGGTCATTTTGCCACAGGCGACATTTTTTGAAAATACAATTTGCTGACCGTAATGAAGAAAGACTCCAATCCTACCAATGATGACAATATAAAGTTAAAGGCTCTGTACATACCTGAAACTGACAATCCAAAGCGAATTGGTCGTTGAAGGATAAGGGTTCCATCTTAAAAATTCACTACAATTTTAATGCATAAAATATAATATACGTCCACCCACCCTGATTATCACTGCCGGGCACTACTGCCATTGTTAGTAACATGTTGCCAGATGTAGCTTACGTAAAACTTACGTAATCGCTGTGCCCCGTGTGTCCATTATGCCCCGGCTTCCCCTATTAACATTGAAATTGGTGTTACGACAAACGTGAGGTGACATGTTTATTTAAATAAAACTAATGAATGAATGATAGAATAAAGTTATCGATGATCAATAAATTAGTAGGTAAGTACCTATGGAAATCATTTTAATTCCATTCTAATTCCATTCACATTCATATTTATAGCTTTGCGTTTTATCCACGTTTGTCTTGTAAAAGAGGACGTGATTTGACTAAAAGCTGTTATTTGAAACTTATTTCAATGGATCCCAAAACTTTTATAATATCATTACTGATGACCGTAATGTTTTCGTCGGGGTTTTCGTTCTAGATTATTGCTGCGAACGTAAAATGCAGGCAAAATCTAATTTATAAACCTTTGAACAAATTTCTCTCCGATTAATTATGTAGGTAGGTACCTATGCATGAGAATGAGCTCTATTTTCAATGGCACAGGCAAGTTAGGTAATAACCTATTTGCAATTCATCCTCTTTTAATTTATAGTCATTATTATATAGCATCAATTATTATTATAGAGTCCCGGATAGAAGTATTTTGCATGTATATACAGGCTGTCCGTAATTATGATGCCAGCGCTTAACCAGAGATAAAAATATGTCGAAAAGTTCCTTTGATGCACCATGGTGAAAATTTTAAAATATTGATCATAAGCAATTTTGTATTTTAGCATTAGGTATAAGTTAAGCAAATAAAATGAGTCTGAATTGTCAAATAGTCAATGTTCTTGTTTGTATAAAAACAGTATTTTTGTTAACATTGTAGCAAATATGCTAATAAACTTTATATTATTATTATTATATAATTAGTTCAAACAATTTTGTAAGTTGATTTTTTTTCAAAGGACCCCGCGCCATCCTTATGGGAAAATGGCTTTCTGTGGGTTTTGGCTGAAATTTTAGTATGTCGTAAATTTTGACCTCCTGATCAAAAGTTATCATTGCCACAAAGCAATCGTATGGACAGATTTTGCTCCAGAGGGTGCCGAAGATAAAATTTTCCCATAAGAACTACATGCAACGAAAATTAATTTGCATTTCTGCCATCATAATACCAGGGTCCAGGGTCACTTTTCTTACGTGTATTATTAACATACTCTTATATAGGAGTTTCCTGGATGTGTTTGCTTATTATGTTGGAAGGAGTAAGTTTACGACGGTCCCAAAAATGTGTATGTCCTTATGGGGAAAAGTTTATCTTCGGTAGGCTCTATACCAAAAACTGTCCGTACGATTTCTTTGGGGCAATGATAACATTTGATCAGGAGGTCGAAATCTACAACATACCATTTCAGCCGAATCCACAGAAAGCCATTTTCCATAAAGATGGTGCGGGGTCCTTTGTCATCAGAATCTGAAAACTTGAAGTTTTTTACGTAAATTTGGTATTCTTGTCCGACATTGATAGGATGCACCATTCTCGAAAAAAAAATGGCCTTTCATTGATTCAGAACTCCAAAATTTGTGACGGAAGACATCAAAATACTCTAAACAAGTTCATGGGACGGTTTCTTACTTCATTCTAGCAAAAAAAAAATGTTTCTTAAGGGAGGTACAGAGTGCTTCAAGCAAGATGCTTCAAGACCCCATTTGAAGAACCATAGGTAGCTCCCTTAGGAAACGTTTCTCAACCCGCTTCCATATGAAGTTTTCTTTCTAGAATGAAGTAAGAAATCGTCTCAACTACAGTCGGTTGCAAATTTCTCTGGGGCGTAGAACTTTCTATGAATTAAGTTTAAAGAATGAAGAGGCCAATTTGCTGGTCAAAAGCAATGTCTGACGTTGGTAGACTACCCTGCCAATTGGAACATAACGACTCAGAAAGGTAATTTGGCTTTATTCTTTACCTAAACTAAATATATAAAAAGTTATACGTCCCAGACAATTTTGCAACCGACATGATTAAGTTGAATGTCCGGCCTCCGGTCCGGCCATTTTCCTTCCTCTAAAGTTCACAACCGAACGTTCAGCCCGAGCCCGCGGCCTGTTCGATGAATCGAAAGGCCACTTGGCCGCAGGCCCACTGGCAATAGCCATCCGGCAGCCACCCGGCCTAGTCCGCCCCTGATCTACCTATACATCATCAGACAACTGTAAGTAATAAAACGTTTGTGAAGAGGCCATATAATTTGTTTCATAATAATAATTATTGTTGTGACATACTTCAAGTAGCTGATTTAATTAATTCACGGAAAAATAATTTCTTTATTTTTTCATCTGTTTATACAGTTGAGACAGAAATGCCAGAGTTGCGCTGGCAATGACATAACTCAGAAAAATTTTGACATAATAATTCTTCATAAAGACGATTGAGGTTTATGCTGCTGCCTCTTCTTCCTCCTCTTCAGGTTCCGGCTCAGGCTCGGGCTCAGGAGCGGGCGTTTCTTCAGCGGGCTCGGGCGCCGGAGCAACTTCTTCCGGATTTTGTTCTTGGCCCTCTTCCCCTTCGCCTTCCTTCTCACCTCCGGTGTTGGCCCACACCGCAGTATGAGAAATAACGCAAGCAGCCAAACCAATTATGATTATAAATATTCCAAAAGGGTGGATGGCGCACTTAGTGGCCTCTTTCTTGACCGGCATTTCTAATTTAACTTAAAAGAAAACTTGCACAAAATGACGTGTAAATACCTATACAGAGACTACTCGATTTCGCGAAAATTTTTGATTGTTAATGAAAAATCGTGAAAAATTTATTACATACAACATTCTTTTACGATAAGTATCTCAGTTTACTTCACCAATAAAGGTATAAAAATAGAATTTACGTCTGTGCTTTTTTCGGCAACACATCACCTTTTACTATTATTTAGAAATAAATGAAGGAACAAAGACAACCTGATGTCTAGCAGTTCATCATAAACATAAATCATTTTTAATTTCATTAATTGGCACATAAGATGCCTTTATGGCATTTTTAGTGCCAAGGTGAGATTTGATTGTACCACCTGTTGTTTTCTAGAGCTAATAAATCTTAGTACCTAAGTAATTAAATTCAATTATAATTGAAAATATAGTATAGTTATTTACTAATTATTACCGTTGAGTTGAGAATCCGATGTAACGTCGAACTCTCGAAGTTTTAATACATACTTATAAGTCTGTAGGTTAGGTAAGTACATACCTATACTTAGTTAGACTCATAACAAGTATTCTAATTGTTATTGACAACGTTTCTATTTTAGACATGGTGATATTTGTCTTGAGATTTTTTAAGTTTTCTAATTGGAGCAGGTTGAGCACGGGATGACACGTTTCAATTTATGGTAGAGATGTCAAATACTGCCAACCGTGCCAACCTCACGGATGTAGACTGTCGTTTGTTTTGAAGTACTACCATCGTTTTTTTTTACGTATACGGATTTTCTGTTCACGCTTTCCGGGGTGAAACGTAATGGGGATTCGGAACACATCACACATCACATACACCCTCATTGTCAATGGCCCCTTAAAGAACTAATCTGTGCCAAGAGTGTTCCTGTCAAATTTTTAATGAAGAAAAAAAATGCAGCAGAGAAGCATCTTAAACCTCCCCGTCGCATGGATCTTTGATGTATGTGTAGATAGTCGCCAATTCATCACCAAAAATGCAGCAGAAAAGCGGCTGGAACCTTACCATCGCGTGGATCTTTATATTCTGTGTAGATAGTATAGTCAATTCTTCAGTAAATTTTTTATGCTTTTCGTCTGTGACTAATTTCGCAAATACCGACAACACCCATCACATCACCCATCACATTTGACAATATGATTCCTTTTAAGGTCAATATTTTGCCACCTTTTTGACAATAACTGCCACTTTATGTCGTCCACTGTCAGCCCGCTCCCTTTTAATTAGAAATAATTTTTTCTCTATTTTCCACTGAAATGACAGAAACTGTGAATACATTTTTAGTGTTATTACAAAATTTCCATTAGTTTTCCCAAAGGGCAATAAATGTAAGTAATTTTTGTCATATTTAAAATGAGAATTTAAAGACTTTTCTGATGGTGACAATACTTTTTCAAAAACTTGTTTTTGATGGTTAAATGAAAGACTAAACTCCATTCATTTTCTATTGAAAATCTAAAATTTTTCTGGAACCTCTGTGTCTGGAACCGAACAACCCTATTTTGCAAGGGCCTGTACTTTTGACAGTTTGATAGAAATTTAGCGGGAAAGCAAAAACATTGCATAACCCAAATTTTCTAGGGTTTATTTTTATTGTTAGAAGCACTGTCACAGATAAACGTATACCTGGGGCTTTTTCGTGAATATTTTTCTTTGCACTTTATTCAAAACTGCATGCACACAAAGGCCATTTTGGGCCATTTCAGAGCAGTTGCAAAATTTTGACATTTGTCATGTTTTCTGACGTATGGCATTGAAATCCAATTCCAATTTCATATAGATGACATGCTAAAAAGGCCCTTGTTATTGGCAGATTGCCACCTAAATTAAGTAAATTTTCCTACTTGCTATACCAACTTTAAAACGTTTTCTGAGATTTTTCAAAATTTTACGATTTTTTGTCAAAAAGGCACTGAGTTTAAAGACATTTTTGGAAAGTTGATGTGTCAAAATGGCTCTTGCCGTTCGCCGATGGCCACCAAAATTAAATTAGCTCTTCGGCTGGTAATGATGGTATCTCTACCTACCAAATTTCAGCCAAAGCGTTTCAGAAGTTTCGAATTATCTGATTTTATGTCAAAAAGGCGCTAAAAGTGAATACATTTTCAAATACAGAATTTAAAGACCTTTCATGTGCTGATAAGAAAAATTGGTGTTCATCAATCAAACATGGTTGATATGCCAGAAAGGTACTTGGCATTTGCGGACTGGGAAGAAAATTAGCTGGTCTCACCAGAAGGCCAACACTAACCTCCATACCAAATTCCATTAACATCAGTTCGATAGTTTTCAAGGAACCTTGCTCACATACGTATACGTACAGTATGCGTCAGATGTTTTACTCGATCGTTTGTTACGCAACTGAAAACTTTACGGAATAGATTCGGTCATAACAATTACTTTGAATGATACTACAATGATTAGATTTCAGGTAACTATGGTTTTAAGGTGGCATGATCGAGTCTGTTCCGCAAAGTTTTCAGTTGCATAACAAACGATCGAGCAAAATATCTGAAGCATACTGTACGCACACACAGACATTTAAAAAAAAAACACTTTTTTGTGATTTTCGGACCTTGAAACGTATAGATCTGATGTTATCTCAATTTCGAGTATTGAAGTGATTGCAGTAACCTCCATCCTCCCATTTTAACCTCCCCACTCCACTTCACCATTTAAAAAAAAGGGAGGTTACTGCAATCACTAAAATTTTCGAATTCGAGATAAGACCGGATCTATACGTTTTGAGGTTTCAGGAACCCAAAAAAGTGGTTTTTAAAATGTGTCTGTATGTATGTACATACGTACGTACGTTCGTTCGTACGTACGTTCGTTCGTTCGTAAACACGCCACAGCCCAAACTACTGGACCGATTTGGCTGAAATTTGGTACGTGTGCATGTGATAACCCAACTTAGATCTGAAAAGCTTTTGGAGCCAATCGTGCAACCACAAATGCCATTTTGGCACATCAACTTTTAAATTTTAGATGCAAACCCCCATTTTTCACGTCACGATAGGAAAGGCCTTTAAATTCTGCTTCTAAAAATGCATTCATTCTTAGTGCCCTTTTGACCAAAATCGGACTTTAAAATCGCGGTACAGCCCAAGCCCCTGAACCGATTTGGCTGAAATTTTGCACAAGGGGGTTGTATTCCACGTCGAAGAGCTGAACAAATTTTGGATTCAATCGGCCCACGGAAAGTGCCGTTTTGGCACACCAATTTTGAAATTTAAAATTATTCTCTAATTTACCCATCCAAAACAAGTTTTTGAAAGATTTATTGTCACTATCGAGGTCACCAACAGAAAGGTCTTCAATTTCTGGTTCTAAATGAGACAAAATTTATTCGCATTTAGTACCCTTTAGGTAGAAAAATCGAAATTTTGTAATAACAATGAAACCACTTTATAGCCCAAACTAGTCGATCGATTTGCCCGAAATTTGGTAAATGGAGTTGAGGTGACCGGTTGAAGAGCTGAAAGGATTTTGGGAGCAATTGATCAACGGGAAGTGCCATTTAGGCATATCAACTTTAAAATCTTAAACAGAAGTCCCTGAAATCAAAGACCCACGCGTTGGGGAGGTTCCAGCCGCTTCTCTGCTGCCATGTTTTAAATCGGTTGTGGGGCGGTCAAAATATGTATAGTGACGTATTTGTGTTTGAAAATAAAGTTCACCTGTATCACTATTCACATAAACGGAAGAGAAGTACATATTCAGCGAATAGGTTGGCAGCCTCAGGCAAATCGTTAGCAGATTTACCAGTTATTACCATCACCATAAAATTTAAATAATCTAAGTAATTTCCTTATTGAACCACCTAATTAATACCTATATGTACTATTTTAAAATATTCTTATTGCCGCACTATTTGTCGAACAGGAAATTTACAATTTTATTTATTTTAAACAGCACACCGGTGGGAGGGAACAGTTAGGAAACATTGTAATCTTAAAGTTCCTTCAACCCTAGTGCTTCAGCCAAAGATGTTGTATATGTAACTAGATGGCTGGGAAGTCTATAAAGCACTACATGACAACAACTGGTCCCCATGCCTGAGCAAAGGGTGACTGAGAGCGATTATTGTGCATCCTGTGTGAGAAAAAGAAAGGACTACGCTTGTTATGAGCTTCTTCTCTGTCACACTTTTCCATCTTATGAGATTATCAAGGCACCGCACCGGAACGCCCAGAAACCTGGCTTTTTTACGCCTAAAATTCGGTGTGCTAAAATATCCTGATACTAAACAAAGTCTCCAAACAAAGGTTTGCCCATTGATTGGCGGCGAACAATAAAGGACACAAAGCGCCGAGACTATCCGAAAACGGAAAAAGCTGAAAGCTATAGTTATAGTCGAATTTCAAGAAAACTGGTTTTGTAATAACAATAAAAAATACCTATTACCTATTTCCCTATTGATGGTCCTGTGGCTTATTTTAGTAAAGCGAAATTCGGAAAATGTGGAAATGCAGTAGCGTCAAATTCAGTCAAAAGCTTTAAGATGCTAATTCCCCAAAATAATGGACTCTTCGGGCAATATCTAAGCTATTTATTTAATACCGAATTCTCTTCATTCAGCAGTGTTATTATTATTAATTAATAATTAGGAGACAAACGAGAAGGATTTTATTGAATTTGTCGACTGTTCTAATTGGCAACAATCAAAATAAAGCTCTCAAACTTACAAGTAGGGAAATTTCAGTCATCAAAAGCGCGAGCGCATAATTAAACGTGGAAATAACCCACAATAATAAATAATAAATAATTATATAAGTGGTTTCAATAATGATCCGAATCTACCTTTTTTAGGTACCTGTAGATTATGCGAATGCAACTCACGCTTATCAGAGTATGTATACTTAATTTTCTGATGGGCCTAATGGAATAATGCGCCTAGGAATAAATCAGCCGGGATTAATCCCTGCCAATTCGGAACTGCAAGTAAGCTATTTATTCCATCAATTATTATACGAAAAAGCGCTTGGGCGAAAAGGAAATCCATAAAAATCCCAAACAAATTTTCTCGTGTTTCGCTAAACGTGCGTGATCAATTTATGCACACAGTCAATATCCTGAAGTCTGTTTGGTTGGGTTAACATCCAATATAATGATGGCAACTGATAAGTCTTATAGGATTTCTTGTATATGATATAATAATATAGACACACCTCATACCCCATAAAATTGTTTCTAATATTCCATAATTAACCGCCCGACAACCAATTTAAATATGGGAGTTTACTGTAATCAGTGCAATCACTCCAAAATTCGAAATTAAGATAACACCAGATCTTTACGATTTGAGATCCCAGGATCACGAAAATGTGGTTTTTAGAAAATATATGCGTGTTAAGATTAGTATATTAAAAAACACGTTTCATAAGGCCAATTATTATCGCACGAGGATGTTTGGACAACGAGGGCGAAAAGCCCGAGTTTTACAAAATCCGAGTGCGATAAGAGCCTTATGAAACACGTTTTTTATACATTTCTTTCTATTTCGGATACCCAACTTGTTAATATTTTCAAGAAAAATCTAGGTTACGATGTAAACAAAAGCTGTTGCGTCCACGCAATTATTTTTATTTGTATATTATGAATCTTCATTTTTTAATTTTGAAGCGTTCGTTAAGCAGCCCTCAATTCGTTTTAATTTTTATTTTCAAACTCTCAGAGGACTGCCTCTCTTTCAAATCTACAAAAATTGTCCTTTTTTTCCCGACCTCTTATCTCCCAACAAGCAGCAGCAGTGTAGTCAGAATTGACACGACAATCGCCGCGCGGCCGTTACTCTACGTCCGAATTGTTCTTCGATAAACACCCCCCGCATTTTTTCGAACGTCAGCCCCTGTTGATGGGCATCAAGACCTCCTGGACGCCCGTGTACACCCCACAACAACTACCCCCAGGTGAGTGGCAGTCCTCCCTACTTCCAGCATTTTTTTGCTGAGCTATTGGTCCTTCGCAGAGTGGTTGGAAGTAATTGAATTACAAGTAATTACTGTAATTAACTTGGAAAGGGATGCCATTAGGTGTAGCGATTTGTTAAAAAATTATTAGACGGCCAAAAAATTTCAGCGTCATTCCATTCGAAATTTTTGAGATTTTGCCTTTTCAATGTCTGTTAATTTGAAATTTTACCGGGGACACTCTGTGCATGAAATTTGACACCCAAGTGTCAGGTAGTCCTTCTTTAGGATGTGACATCAGTTCGGAAGTGAAAAACTGCAAGGCTTCGAAAATATTAATTTTTAACTGAAGTTTTGCTTTCGCCAAGTTCTACACATTTTATTAAATAACTCAAAAACGATTGAATTGAAGTATGAGGCACACCTGACAAAAGTTGCACACAGTGACACGTAGAAACCAAAAATGCATCGATATATGGGGTGTTAGATTTAACAAAATATAATTTTGTGCTGCCGCCCCTACACGAGGCGCCCATGTGAGTTCATGGTAATTTTAGATTATGCACATTTTCAGTCACTAACGGTTGGCGTACACAGATTTTCGATATTATTAATGACGTGGACATAAATGGACTTTGTCGCACCGTTGGGACAGCCTGTATGGATTATTTTAATATTCTAAAATGTCTTAATTTCTGTTATGGTGAATGGGCCCATTGTTTTTCTATTGCTTTACGTCCTTACAAATTGCCTTTTACAATAAATCGAATATTCCTGAAGATACATAGGATTGAGGATGTGAATTATTTCAAAGCATTTCACGGCCGCTAGCAATCTATCAGGTCCAGGAAACTGGAAATATAATTTAGTTTTTATTGATTTATCTACTGTGTGTGATTTTGTGAGAAAAATTTCACCGTACTTCTGCTGCCTTATATGACACAATATAATCTAGTTTCTGTATCATAATTGAGCCAAGGTATAATATACCTACCAGTATGTATATAAAGTCCCGTCGCATATTAACGAACGCGGGGGTTGGGTGTCTCGGGCTTTTTTTCTGTTGGTTTGTAAACGGGATTTCAGTTCTGTCAAAACTCCTGTCATGGACAATAATTATTAACAACGAAGATCCCTTTCAACCCCCATAGTTACTATTTATTATGGAACGCGGTTTTCTTATTTATTCTAAAATTACGCCTAATGTTGTATCAGCATCATAACATTTGGATATATCCTCAATTAAAACAATACCAAGATTGCAGAAAAACATGTTACATAGGAGATTGTATTTAACAAGTCAATGTAGTACTTCAGTTACATTTGTCTTAAAACGAACAACATTTTGCAATATGCGATTGTTGCCTTAATTATGTAAATATTTGTTTTCCATTAGAATTATACTTTTACAACATGCATGTGTTGTTTTCAGTCAGGCTCGACTACATTGTTTCATTTCTTTCTTCACATAGGTAATTGCAATGTACTTACCATTACGATGTTTCAGTTTGCCGTTTTGTTCCTTAAAAACAATGCCCTAATGTTTTCAAAAGCAATACCGTAACGTTTTAAAAAACAATACCCAAGATGTTTTCAAAAAAAATACCATAACGTTTTAAAAAACAATACTCGAATGTTTTCAAAAACAATGCCATAACGTTTTAAAACACATAAGCAATAGCATAACGTTTTAAAAACAATACCCTAATGTTTTCAAAAACAATACCCCATTGTTTTGAAAAGCAATACCCGCATGTTGCAAAACATTGGCGAACCTGTGTCGCTCCAATGAATTCCCTAGATTTGAATTTAAATTTGACAGCGAGCGACCTAAACTAGAGGATTCTATTGGTCCGTGACTTCAAAAATGTCAGCAGATCTAGGGAATTTATTGAAGCGACACAGGTTCGCCAATTAAGTCCCTTAAAACGTTACCCTAACATTTTCAAAAACAATACCCTAATGTTTTAAAAAACAATATCATAACGTTTTAAAAAGCAATGACATAACGTTTTAAAAAACAATACCCTCTAATGTTTTAAAAAACAATAGGTATACCATAACGTTTTAAAAAGCAACGCCATAACGTTTTAAAAAACAGTACCCTAATGTTTTAAAAAACAATACCCTAATGTTGCAAAAATACATTATTGCGATCATTGTGAAAACCGAAGTGAACCTGAAAAGCTCAATCCCAATAATTGCAAACAATGTGCCATAGTAAATCTACTTCCCATAACATCACTTATTTAATTTGCAAAAGTTTCCAAGTATACCTTTTTTCGAACTACAACTAAAGGAGATAATTACAGCAACATGCCTTTTGTGAAGATCTGCGGCGTTTCCTTTTAGGAACGAAAATGTTTCGTCAATCGTCCACAAATTAGTGGGACCAAATGAGAGCTAATTGATATAAAAATTTCTTGTAATTTTTACATTAATTGTTGCAAAATTGTGATTAAAAATGTTGGAAAAATGACGTGAACCAGAAATTGAGATAATTTAATTCAAGAAATACTTGCCGTAATTGTCTGAATATTACAATATTGACAAAGGTTTTAATTTTTGCAGTACTTATTCGTTTGATCTGTTACAATATGCGTGAACGGTTTCAAGTAAGTTGCATTTTTCAAATGTTGCTTTTGTTTATTTCTGTCTTTACAATAACGGTGTTGTTTTGAACTTTGCAACACTCGGGTATTGTTCTAAACAACTAGATGGTGAACCTGTGTCGCATCAATGAATTCCCTAGATTTGAATTTAAATTTGACAGCGAGCGACCTAAACTAGAGGATTCTATTGATCCGTGACTTCAAAAATGTCACTAGATCTAGGGAATTTATTGAAGCGACACAGGTTCTCCAATTAAGTCCCTTAAAACGTTACCCTAATATTTTCAAAAACAATACCCTAATGTTTTAAAAAACAATATCATAACGTTTTAAAAAGCAATGCCATAACGTTTTAAAAAACAATACCCTCTAATGTTTTAAAAAACAATAGGTATACCATAACGTTTTAAAAAGCAACGCCATAACGTTTTAAAAAACAGTACCCTAATGTTTTAAAAAACAATACCCTAATGTTGCAAAAATACATTATTGCGATCATTGTGAAAACCGAAGTGAACCTGAAAAGCTCAATCCCAATAATTGCAAACAATGTGCCATAGTAAATCTACTTCCCATAACATCACTTATTTAATTTGCAAAAGTTTCCAAGTATACCTTTTTTCGAACTACAACTAAAGGAGATAATTACAGCAACATGCCCTTTGTAAAGATCTGCGGCGTTTCCTTTTAGGAACGAAAATGTTTCGTCAATCGTCCACAAATTAGTGGGACCAAATGAGAGCTAATTGATATAAAAATTTCTTGTAATTTTTACATTAATTGTTGCAAAATTGTGATTAAAAATGTTGGAAAAATGACGTGAACCAGAAATTGAGATAATTTAATTCAAGAAATTCTTGCCGTAATTGTCTGAATATTACAATATTGACAAAGGTTTTAATTTTTGCAATACTTATTCGTTTGACCTGTTACAATATGCGTAAACGGTTTCAAGTAAGTTGCATTTTTTCAAATGTTGCTTTTGTTTATTTCTGTCTTTACAATAACGGTGTTGTTTTGAACTTTGCAACACTCGGGTATTGTTTTAAACTACTAGATGGTGAACATGTGTCGCATCAATGAATTCCCCAGATTTGAATTTAAATTTGACAGCGCGCGACCTGAACTAGAGGATTCTATTGGTCGGTGACTTCAAAAATGTCACCAGATCTAGGAAATTTCTTAATACGATACAGTTTCGCCAATTCATTTATTTAAGCAATACTCCCATGTTGCTAAAATGAAATCGGAGCACGCATATTGTAAAATTTTAAACATCACTGATACTGTACGAAATCAACTGAATTAAAATAACATTCACATATTATAATTACGGGGTGTTAAGACAACTAAAGTACACATTGACTTATTAAATACAATCTCCTAAGTAACCGGTTTTGCAGTTGTATTGGTATTGTTTTAATTGAGGATACATCCAACTGTTATGATGCTGATACAGCATTATGCATAATTACTTGCAATATTACTTTAAGTTGAAAAGTCGGATAAAATAGCATTGAAATCAATAAAAACCGCGAGAGGAGGCAATCAAAATCATCTCAGGAAGAAGCTCCTCTGGAAGTGCCACAGATGATCCAGAAGCAACCACATCAGGACATCTCATTTCTGGATATAAATTAACCTTTTTGTTAAAAGAGTTACTATTTAATAAAAATCTGAATAGTACTTAGATGAAACCAGTTTATTATTACATAGGCGCTTTATAGGTACATATCAACTACATTGTAAAGGTCTTAAAACTGACTTTCACCAATTATGTTCTTTTTTTTACAAATTCTACTCAAAGCCAAGTTTAGATTCTCGCAAAATTTTGAATGACTGTAACTCCAAAACGAAGTTTCGTAAGGAGTTGTTTCAAACGTCATTTTAAAGGCCTTTAAAAGGGCTTTGATTTGATGCATCACACGACAATTTAAACAACATTTCAAAAGTATTTACTAGATCTTCTACAAACAAAACAAATGTGTCAGTGTTCTTAATCCAAATTTGCGATATTATTTGTGGTTATGGTGGCAATACAAATACAAACTGACCGAAAAATTAAGCACTACATTTACAAGATACGTGACGGATTGGCCAGTCCTTTTACCCGACCGAACCCCGTGCGATTTTCTTTGGTTAATTTTAATCCTGCTGCTTGCTATTGATATTGTTCTTCAAAGAGGAGAATACCGACACCATCGAATAGATCTTCTTCAGAGTCTGAAAGAAACTAAGTGAAAACAGTACTGAGCCAAATTTTTCACCGAAACGCCCAGTTCGTAGTTGACAGCGAAAGTATCCGTGATTTTGACTTGGGTGGGCCGCGCCAGCACTGCAAGCCCCAGCAGATAAATTTTCTTGTTCTTCTTGTCCCAAACGTACCACTTGAATTGATGTGTCAGGTTTTGGGCACGCTCCCCCTGAAAAAGCTTTGTGAGGAAATAAAAAACTTTTTCACGCACGTCGTTCTCGATCGCCTGCCCCGATAAGACGATTCCTGCAAAAAAGAGGAAGAAAGCCGCCCCGAAACCTAATAAGCGAAAGGCGTGCGGTTTCACTTCTCCCTGAAACTTGACGCAAAACCTTTCAAGTGATATTTAGTCGTACCCTTACAGCAAAAATGAAACACACCACGGAGATTCCTTCCAATCCTCCGACGATGGCAAAGGGGATTATTAAGTCTTTCATTAGACTCAGAGAACCATTCAGCCACCTGAAGTTTTTGTAAGTCACTCTCTTTATTATGTCTAGAACGTACCCTAAAAAGTCGACTATTTGTTGAGCCAGAAAGCAGAGTCGAAATCTGATCTCTTTTTGATATTCCTCGTCAACAATCAGCAAGTCCTCATCTGTATCTTCAAAGTTCCTCGTGACGTTTTTCACGAATTCAAGAGTCATTTGAACTTGAAGGGATCCCGAATTGCAGGCATACACAACTTGCAGGGCCTGAGCCGAGGAAATTGCTGCAAAGGGCAGGAAGCTAGCCCTGAAAACCCATTCCCACAGCGTTCCATAGTTTGGAAATATATCGTGATAGATTCTGCAGGCCAGGAAAAGATCACCGTCGTTATAAACTGGGACCATGAAAGCAAATGATGTAATAACCGCGACAACCAGGGAAATTATGGCGTATAAGGAGAGATATTTGACGCGAGTTCGTAATTTTTCCTGCAATTTTTGACCAACAGTTTCGAAGCTCCAAAGTTTTCCCAAACTTCTGATTTCGTCTATGATTCGACTTCTCGTCAGTAGGGTATAGCAGGCAAGGACCACCTAAACCTTAACTTATTTGCCTCTCTAAGAAGCACCTACTTACGTAAAATGCACCGAAGAAGCAAGGACCGTAGTTGATGAACTCCCTTGCGCTCACCTTGAAAATAAAATAGTACCCCTGAATGGCACAAGTGATTAGGTGAAAAAGAAGTACCAGGAACCAGATGTCTGTTGAGATTATCCGCACGATTTTCAGTGGATCACCTGAAATTTTTGGTAAAAAAGTGGAGATGGGTTTTGATTGACTCACCTTCGTAAGGTGCCTGATGGTGATAGTTCAGCATGGCGATAATGACTGGAGCTAAATAGTTCAGCATGGCGATAATGACTGGAGCTAAATGAGGCAGCCTTTAATTGCGGCGAGTTAAAATTTCATTGTGATTGTTTAGCTTTTTGTTCTCTGCTATTAATTTAATAGTCCAGTCATTATAGAAAAAAATTCATATGAACTTCGGAAAAATTATCAAAGGGCTGAATTTTTGTACACACGTTCCTTTGATAGTCTTAAATGAATTGCTAAAATCCGAGTGCGGCTTCCGCTGATATACCACCAAGAAATGTTAAAAAATACTTTTCAACAAATATCTCTATATTGGGTTTTGGGCAAAGGAATTATTATGCTCTACAAAAAGGTCCTATTCACTTTTTCCGTAGAGTCGCCGGTGTGGCCGTAACGCGAAGCAAAAAGAATGCAACTAAGTACGTGGAATGGGGTAGGTATTTAAATTTTTCTTACACTTTTTCGATTTGCTATTTTCGCTTTTTGATTTTACATGGAAATTTTCATCAAATTCGCGTCTAAGCTAGTTAACGGTACTAGACACTTTACACTTTTATCTTCAACAGTGAGCAGCTTATTCTTGAATATATCCCGGTTATAAATGTACTGAAAAGTGAAAGAGTTCGTCTATAATGGCCTTAGAGCTTCTGCGCCGGGCCGCCCGGAAACTATTCCGGTCATTTTAGAATTTTTAAATTTTTTAGGAAAAAATCTTCAGGGGGCTGAAATTTTGCATACAGGTTCCTATTATGGTTCTAAATGAAATACTGAAAGTTCCCTAAAATCCCAGCGCCACTTCCGATGATATTTTTTTTGTTACTGTTGTTAGTGGTGTTAAGCGTGTGGTTGTGTCTCTAAACAGAACACACAACCCACCCTTAAAAAAGGTAAATAATATACCACCAAGAATAAAGTGTTCGAGCGTTCAAGCGCAGAAGTCTGCTCTAAGGCCATTATAGACGAACTCCTCCACATTCCTATATATTTATGACCGGGATATATTCAAGAATATCTGCTCACTGTTGAAAATCAAAATGTAAAGTTTTCAGTACCGTTAACTAGCTTAGAAGTGAATCTGATGATGAAAATTTCCAGGTAAAATTAAAAAGCGACAATAGCAAATCGAAAAAGTGTAAGAAAAATTTAGACACCGACCCCATTCCACGTACATACTTAGTTGCATATTAATTAAATATTATAAAAAAACAATCAAAAGCACCAAACAACATTTGCATTAAATAATTATGCGACGCGCGCATTCTTTGCTTCGCGTTACGGCCCTTATTACAAACGTTTTGAATCTCACTGTAGTATATTACGATATTAGGTTGGTAAGTATAGTATAACAGAATCGAAGAAGGGTTTGCAAAAACGAGGCGAAGACGAGTTTATTTGCTTTATTATTATTAATATTAATATTAATATTATTCAACTTTCAAAGTTGATCCGCCAAAATGGCACTTGCCGATCGCCGATTGCCACCAAAATTAAATCAGCTCATCAGTTCATCGGCCATATTTTATAGTTGATTTACCAGAAAGCACTTGGCGTTTGCGGATCGGAAAGAAAATCAACTGGGCTCACCAAACGACCAACAGTAACACCCATTCCAAATTTCATTAAAATCCGTTCGGCAGTTTTCGAGAAATCCTGCTCATATATGTACATACGTACATACACACAGACATTTATTAAAAACAACTTTTTCGTGATCCTGGGATCTCGAAACGTAAAGATCTGGTATTATCTCAATTTCGAATTTTGAGGTGGCTGCAATCAGTAAAATTTTCGAATTCGAGATAAGACCGGATGTATGCGTTTTCAGGTCTCAGGAACCCAAAAAAGTGCTTTTAAAAATGTGTCAGTGTATTAGTATTATGTAGGTACGTACGTTCGTAAGTTCGTTTGTAGACACGCCACAGCCAAAACTGGCTGAAATTTGGTACGTAGGCATCTCATAACCCAACTTAAATTTGAAAAAACTTTTGAAGCCAATCGTGCAACCAAAAATGCCATTTTGGCACATCAACTCATCAACTTTTAAATTTTAAATGCAAACCCCCATTTCTCACGTCACCATAAGAAAGGCCAAATTCTGCTTCCAAAGATGTATTCACTTTCAGTGCCCTTTTGACCAAAAACTAAAAAAATCGAGATTTTTATCGGACTTTAAAACCGCGGTACAGCCCAAGCCCCTAAACCGATTTGGCTGTTTTGCACATGCATTCGACCCTTTTTCAAATTTAGAATAATTATTCTCTCATTTAACCATCCAAAACAAGGTTTTGAAAGATTTATTGTCACCATCCGAAAGATCTTCAAATTCTGGTTTTAAATAAGACAAAATTCATTCGCATTTAGTACCCTTTGGCTAGAAAAATCGAAATTTTGTTATAACACTAAAACCACGTTATAGCCCAAACTACTCTGATGGATTGAATAAGAAGAAGATCAAATCTTTTCGTTTTAGGGCCGCCATTAAAAAAAAAATATTTCTCGCCGTATTGTTAAACCAACAAAATCATCAATCAAATGAGCCAACAAAAGAAAGCCCATCCAAGCTTGGTCCCTTAATCTTCCACCATTTGGAAGATTCAAATTTTTCTGTTGCGCATTGCAGATCGATTTTTTGATACAATTGTCAAGAACGGTGAAAGTTAGGTAGGCAAAATGTGGGTGTGATAAACTCACAATTAAGAGACCAATCTCAAATATGGCGGTAAAACGGAAGTGATGGTTCGTTGGGAAATTTTATTTCTGGTGTGCGTGGGCGATTATGATCTAGCACCAAATTTTAAAATTCTACTACAAGTGGTCCCCAAAAGTTTCTAATGAACCATCTTCGTGAATCACTCTGTATATAGAACGTAGAAACTTTGATTTAACTTTTATTTTTTTGAATTTCAGCTTATAATCCGGTATGAATCGGCTAGTTAGTAACTATGCAGATAAACCTTCTAGGGTTGGAGATAAAAGAGAATTAACAGTATCTATGTTTGAACTATCTCTGTCCGAACGCGTAGGTAACCCCATCATCAGTTATGAAATTACAAAATTATTATCTTAAAGTCTTTACACAAGAAAATTGAGATTCATAAGTATCTACATAGTTAAAAATTCAACATTTTTCTCAAAGTTCGTTTTGCAAAAACAAATTAAATGTACAGTAATTAATTTATGAGCATCATAACGAGTATAAATACAGGGTGTCCCAATTGTCTGTATTCGGTCGATAACTCCATTGCTGTTAGAGATAGCGAAAAATTGTTAAATACAAAGTTGCAGAGGGTCAAAAAAGGCACATTTTAAAAATACAATCCTGTATATAGGCTGTCCCACTAAGGAGTAAGAACACAAACATAGGTTTTTTTAAATGGAACACCCTGTATTTTTTTTTATTGGATTGTATGATGAATTCCAAGTAACATTCATTAATCATGTTTTCATCTGAAGCGAATGGTTTAGAAGATATTGGCAATTTTGCGGGAAAAATTACATTTGCAGTACTTATTTTGAAAAATCACCCCACAACCAATTTTCAACCTTTGGTTTTGGAAATTTAGCATGTCATTAAGGAAGGTTTGGGCTATACTTAAAGCTCTTGAAAACGGTCTTAGCTTCTCAAGTTAGTCTCCAGTAGCATTATGAACCTTCAAAAATGTAGAGGCTAATATTTCGAAATTTTTAAATGGCACCACTATCAAATGTTAAAGCCATAGGTTGTAAAATTAAATTTGCTTTCGTTTAATATAAAATGTTCCTATATCCAAGTTTAGTATTTTTCGATTTATTCAGTAAAACGCAATTTTCATCTTTTTCTTCCTGATGTTTTTAGACGGTTGGCCCTGACTACATTTCATTATAGGTGTAAAACGTGTTATCAGTCGAACTACAATTTCTATACATTTAATATTTAAAGTTGCGTTTGATAATTTGCCCAATTGCCTTTGGGCTACAAACAGGACCTGCAATAAATTCTGTGTCTGTAAAAACAAAGCGCAATTATTATAACAATCACCAGAAACGCCCACTATACCGTTTATTTCAACAGCTAACGTGTTTCGAACACAAACTGCTCATCATCAAAGCCAAATCATTAGCATTATAATCACTTTATTTTAACAGAGTGCCTATCTGTTGTTTTTTAAATTATCCAAAAAATTAAGTCGGTAAGTAAGTAATTAAAAAAGTACCTACCTATTCTAAAAGTGCAATTTTTATCTATTTATTTCACTTTGGTAAGTACCTAAGGGCTGAAAATGCTGTAACTTTTTTGAGTAGGTACAGTCTTGCGTTCCATAAATGAACATTAAAAAAAACACTTGATCACAATTTATGGTTAATTAACGCAGGATTCCGGCTGACAGAATTTGTGACACCTATTGTGACATGTGTCCCAGCACGTTTTCAAAAGCATTATTGTAAGCTAAAAATGGAAATTCCTAAAAATCATAATTTACTGAATAAAACGAAAAATTCGAGACTTGGATATAGGGACATTTTATATCAAACGAAAGCAAATTTAATGTTACAGCTTATGGCTATAACATTTGATAGTGGTGCCATTTAAAAATTTCGAAATTTAAACCTCTACATTTTTGAAGGTTCATGATGTTACTAGAGACGAATTTAAGAAGCTAAGACAGTTTTCAAGCGCTTGAAAGGTAGCCCAAATCTACCTTAATGACATGCTAAATTTACAAAATCAAAGGTTGAAAATTGGTTGTGGGGTGATTTTTTAAAACAAGTACTGCAAAAGTAATTTTTCCCACAAAATTCCCAATATCTTCTAAACCATTCGCTTCAGATGAAAATATGATTAATGAATGTTACTTGGAATTCATCAGAGAATCCAATAAAAAATTAAAATACAGGGTGTTCCATTTAAAAAAACCTATGTTTGTGTTCTTACTCCTTAGTGGGACAGCCTGTATACAGGATTGTATTTTTAAAATGTGCCTTTTTTGACCCACTGCAACTTTGTATTTAAGAATTTTTCGCTATCTCTAACAGCAATGGAGTTATCGACCGAATACAGACAATTGGGACACCCTGTATAAATAGTGTTGAAATCGAGTTAAATTCAACAAGCGGTTTTCTTTTGACGATGCTAGTCTGGGAGGATTACACAAGATCCAGGCAAATGAGCACTGCTCTTCTAGATGAGTGCTCAAAGTTTGTGCTTAACTGAGGTTTCTATACATCAATGGAAATCTCTTTTCATCCTCTATCACACCGAAATTCCCACTTAGGTATTCTCTTGTAAGCGTAAGTCGCTATCTTGAAAAATGGTGGAAATCTCGCATTTCGATAACGGCCTATATGAGCTTGAGCTTTTCAATTACCTACTTTTTTTAATTCGAAAGCTCATAATGTAATGAAAAGAAAAGATCCTTTTTTCATTAAAGCTAAATTCTTTCTCTCTCGCACATTTTTAACAAATCAATTATTTTCTTGAAGTGCTGACGGAATTTTACAATTCTAACTCAATAGTACCCTAGAATGTGATGAAATACGTCGTGTACAGTTTTTTTTTAGAATATAACCATACTTGAAGCCAAGATTTCTATTGACGGCATTTTTGAGCGAAAATTTTCGCTCAATAGAAATTCTGACTTCAAATATGGACATATTCGAAAAATTAAAACTGTACACAACATATTTTTTTGAATTTTAAGGTGTTATTTAGCTAGAATTGTTAAATCCAGCCAGGACTTTAAGAAAACAAGAAAATGTGCGAGAGAGAACCGCTTCAGCTTTTGAAATAAGTACTTACTTTTTTTAAATCGGAAGCCCATTATAAAATGCTCAAAAATTATAAATTTTTCGAAAAAATGGTTCACACGTATGGAGGTCGGATATCAGGGGAGCAAACGCCGTGCTTTGAAGTCGATGTCTCACAACAATAAAGTCCGATAAGTGATAACTAATGATATCAGTGCCCTCTGGTAGCGAGCGTATAAAGATTCTAAAGTTAGAACTGCCGGTATACATTGAGAGTGAAACAATTAAAAGCTTCATAGGAAACATGTCGCATCCGTAAGAACATTTATGTTTCCGCGGATTTGATGACTTCAGGTCGGGTGCACATCATTCTAATTTGCACTTTTGCACCTAGTGGCAGCACCGCTTCATATACTTATGCTTCATAATGAAGGAAGCTATCTAGAAATTAATAGTCGGAAAAAGAGTAAAAATTGGCCACCTAATCGTTATAAGTAGAACTCAGAAATGAACACGAAAAATAAGGCAGTTATACGAAATTGGATTTGAGGCTGAAATTTTGCAAATTGAGTTGGAAAATTTAAGAGGGTGGAAAATATAATCCAAATTACTGCAAAAAAGAAAAATGTGTGAATTTTGTTGGCGATTACACGGGGTTGAAAGATTGTGATAAGAGAGTGAAGACTCATTATAAGGCTTCGTAGAATTATAGATAATATACTTATAAAATAATGCGAAAAATAAGCCAATTGTGGATATTTTGCTTTAGGCATGGGTGAAATATTGTGCAGGGTGTAATAAGTTTAAATACATTTTTAATTGGATTTGAAATGTGGTTTTGAGTAGGTAGTCCAGTCCAGGGTTTCGTTTTAGGATAAAAACTCGCTAGACGTATTCTCAATGGTTGACCGAAAACTGTGAAACTCGATAAGTTTCAGGCAGCTCGTAAATTTCATCCCTTTTGTTGCATCATAATGAAAATTTTCCAATTCGTACATCACAGCGTCATTGTGAATAACCGCACTAAATTCTGCCCTGATATGTTGAGTACATACCTAGTTTTTGAAATTTCATAATTTTATGTTTCTGCATGTTGATGGATGTTAGTGCTCTTAATGGTGGGCTTTCACAGATTATGAGTAGGACCTTTTTTGAACCACTGATGGAAAGGTATCTAATGAGTGGCATGAATTTCGATTCTAGTTGAGGTTTCGATTTCATCCTCTAATCCTAATCCAATGCTTTGAAAAATTGCGGCTATTAAGAGACTCATGTTTTGAACCCCTAATGATCTTACCCCTGTGTGTGTACAGGGGTGATTTCATTTCTATGTACTTATAGCGTTACATAACTTCTTGCCTATTTAGTATTTAGTTACTTTTCTGTTGTTTATTGTACATATATAAATTAACAGGAGGCGGAAACGGTAGACGCTTCTACTTTTTTACAGAATTTGTAAAAATACAAATTATGAATTGGCCATGTGATCGGCTTATGGCTAAACATGAGTAGATGCTACGTAAAGATTTCATGTTTTTGGCTATCCGGTTTTTCGATCGATCGATCAAGATGATCGTGAGATGTAAGCGTTATCGAAATGCCAAATTTCCGTCATTTTTCGAGATGGCGTGTAAACCATAAGTTTTTCTAAAAAATCACAGGCGAGGATCTTTTATTTTCAGTACCTTATAAGTTTTCGGTTTAAAAAAGAAGTTGAAAAGCTCAAGCTAAGTTATTACATGGGTTTGCATTGGTTTGCAGGATTGCAACCTTAAGAACGCCATCACTGCAAACTGCAAGCACTGGTAAATTCACCTAATTTTTGATTTTTCTCTGGAACTGCAAAAGATATTAAAATGCGCTCGAACAGGTCGATTTTTATTTCGAGGGAAACCCCTAAATCCGTGCATGGTGAAATTTTTCAACTTACCCCCTATCCCCTGCCAACTACAACTTCAAATAACAACGCTCCACATGATACATCATTTGACAGCTAATTTTATTGCCAATCCAACGCTTCAAGGATTTTTGATATTTGATAACTCTAGTGCCCTCTATATGGTCAAATTTTGCCTTTTGTGATACATCATTTGAAAGGGTTTGAAATTCTCTGTAAACCGATGTAAACATTTTTGAAATCCATCTACACGTTCAACACATTCACAGCATTAACTTTAAAGGATTTCTAAGCCAAGAACCAGTTCATGTTCTTCAGTGTAACTTTTAAAGGAGTGGATGGATTGTTGCATTGGTTTACAGAAAATTTCGAACCCTTTCAAATGATGTATCGCAAAGGGACCTAATATCATTTAAAATTTGGCAATAGAGGGGGCTGCAGTGAACAAATATTAAAAAATCCATTGAATTGGCAATTAAATTACCTTTCAGATGATGTGGTTGTCATTTAAGATTCTGAAGTTGGGGTTGGTAGGGGTTAGGGGGCGCTTTGAAAAATTTCACCATGCACGGATTTAAGGGTCCCCTCGAAATCAAAAAAAAATTTATATATTTTGTAGTTCCAAAGAAATTAAAAGTCAAATTGTAACTTTTAAAAAGTCATCCTGTATAGAGGTTTATTTTATTATAGGGAGAAAAACTCAAAATAGGTGACTATTTTATTACTTTACGTCTTGTCCTTGTTAGTGATGATTTGTGAAGGTAATATAACTTAACGATTTATCACGTCAATTTAGAAGATAATTTACCTTAGCGCTCAATTTATCTTGTTGAGTATGCCGTATTGAATGCATCAGCTAATATAAATCGAGACCAATTCATATTGCTACACATGAGGATTATCAGTAGTGTGATGTGATACTAATGTCAATGTCAGATCTCTTCTTGAGTAATAATATCAGCAATCTACGTTTCGCATGGCAAGAGCTGCTACCTCGGAAGAGTTTTCGATCACACGTTAGATATATGTTGTTATAATACTTCTAATGAACAGTAAAGTATACAACGCTGATGGATGAGAGAACGTAAAAAATGGAACAAAAACACGCACCGTTAATCATTTCATAAAATACCTATACCTACTTCGTAATACGCTGCTATAAGCAATCACTTAAACAAACAGTAATGTATGTATATGTAGATAGATATACTCAATATTTCTCCCCTATTCATCAATTAAAAATGCTAAAAGAGAGTAAAACGAGTAAATAACGAATGTATTGTCTATTCAGGATTACTTCCAGCTTATGTGCTCGCCGTAGCGCCATATTTTTTTTGTAGCGGTAGCAGTGGCACTTCTAAACAAAAGTATTTGAATAAATAATAGCAAGAAATCCAGCAGAACAATGGTAAGCCAAATGGAGGTGCCTAGTTTGTTTACCCTCCAGTTGTCAAAAACAGCTGATCGAGCCATATTGGAGTGGGGAATTAAAATGCCTTATTTGCTATTTTCAAATCAACCACTGAATTGTTTACTAATTTTCATTTCACTACTCCGTGTTTATGCGTTCCTGGTATTCGGAGAGTGAGCCGGTTTGTTTCTGCCAAACAAACGATATTGTTGTGTCAACTATACAAAACTGTTGAATAAACCGTGTTTTATCCTTTTTCCAGCATCTCCCAATATTTACCTTCTTACTTACCTAAATATTCACCTGTAGAGGAAAATACCTATTATTATCCATATCTACCCTTTGGGGCGGGGGGGCGAAGCATTGTTGGGGCACCTGAGGCTAAGGAGGGCTCAACATTGTTGGACGGCGGGGGGGAGGGGTCCAAGGTATCCAAATTTACTCTTTTCTTGACGTTAAGAAAGTGAATCAAATATAACAAAATGCTTGTGCCTCAAATATCAACAAGGAGATTTCTTTTCTTGGGAAGAAATTGGGATAAAATCCGTGCAGACTTTCTGTTGAACCCGCTGCTGCTGCCCTTAACCTAATTTCGTTCTTTTTACGATACGCTGCACCAGATTTCCTTTTTCGAATTGGGTCCATATTCAGTATCTTTATGAGTTCCGAACAAAAAGTTACGTGAAGTATGCTTTGGTCGCCTAAAACTCCTACGGAATAATTCCCATACCTACTTTCAAGAATAACCGCCCCGAAGAATTTTTAAAAAGAAATTAAAAAATATGTATATAATGTGGTCTGGGGCGGCATTACTTGAAGGGCCGAGGAGGCGGGGCTTGCATCCCCCACTTGCTTCCCCCCTGGGCACGCCACTGAGTGGTAGAACTTATTTGTCAAATGACCGAAGATAATTTTTGGAATGTCATGTCGTATCAGGGTTGTTACAAATGATTGTACCTACCATGGTAGATGGCTGATGGCTGTCAAGCCTTCAGGTTTTGTTTTGACATTTTTTATGGTGATTATTTTATTCATTAAGTATTGAACCAATCCAAAGGAGCATTTAGCATACCAGTAATCCTGATTGCAGTGATAAGACTACAACGTCAACTTGACACTACTTACTCAATACTTTAATTTATAAAATAATCTGCAAAATACGATTCGTAGTCTCTTGGTTGCCTTATTGAGTCCTCATGGATGCACTACTTGTCAAATGGTAGATTTTTTTCGGCCAAAGAGGACTCGAGCGAGCTCTCGTCCTCTTTTTAGCCTAAAAAAATCTACCATTTTGACTCGTAGTTGACAGCCATTCGGACGTCAAAACCCGCGGCAATCAAGAGACTACTCGTCGTATTACTATTGATAATTATTTCACAACGCACCCCCTAACCCGCAGCAACCTTAACTTTTAAATTTCACATGACAACCCCCCACCTGTGATACATATCACTTGAAAGCTAATTTCATTACAAATCCAATGATCAAAAGCTTTTTTCTTTCCGGCCACATCCGGCGCATGGTCAAATTTCAAATTGCGTGAAGGTCCTTTGTTTTATGATACATCACTTTAAAGCGCAAGAAATCTTCTTTCTATAAACTGATGGCAAAATTTTTGAAATCCGTCTAGTCATTCAAAAGTTACCTATACTGAAGAACATGAGTTGGTTTTGGTTTTTACTGTAACTTTTGAAGGAGTGGAGACGGATTTAAAAAATTGTTGCATCGGTTTACAGAGGATTTCTTGTGCTTTAAAATTATGCCTCACAAAGGGCCTTCACGCAATTTAAAATTTGACCACAGAGGGCGCTGGGGATGGCCTAATAGAAAAAAGTTTTACATCATTGGATTTGTAATGAAATTAGCTTTCAAATGATGTATCACAAGTGGGGGGTTGCCATTTGAAATTTTAAAGTTGGGGTTGCTGGGGTAGGTGGCGCGTTGTGAAGTAAATATCACGACGCACGAATTACGCATCGATTACGAGATATTTAGGGGTGGATAATTTTCAAATAAACAACCAGTATGTAAGAGTAAGAAAGGTAACGTACCAAGGTTTGCATTGTTTCAAATTAATGTCTTTTAACTGTTTCTCCAGACTGTAAATTAAAAATCATCATGTATAGCTACAAGACAAACGTATGTAATAATGTAATGTAACTTGCATTGGTTCTTGCCGTTACATGGGTCAAGTATACCTATCATGTAAAAATTCGAACAGTACCTGGCAACTTTCTCTTATCGATCGGCAAAATATAACTTTGCGGGCTTGCTACACAATATAGGTACTTACTACTATTATCATTTACTTAAGTACTCGAAAATTTTATTCATTTGAAAACTTCAAACCTTTAGAAGACATCCCATCTAATAGGTAATAATAAACTTCCATTTCCAATACCGAATCTTTCCAGTTCAAAGATATTTTTCAATTGTCGCCAAACATTATTTATTGTTATTAATTGTTGCGCAACCTCGGTTATATTTCTATTATGAAATTCTGTGATATTATTTCTTCGCTCAAAGTATTGTTAGGCTTACGCTTCCTTACTTCCGATATGAAGTTTTCACAATGGAGTGTTCGACAGAACATAAAATGTTTTCTGACAATATTTTTTCTTGGTGGATGAATTTATTAAAGAACGTGAAAAGCTGGTGAAAATATTGGACGATGTAATAAAAGTGTGGGCAAGAGATCGCACTTTCTCCACTTTATTTGAAACTCCCTACGAAAGGATTTGATTTGACGCACCATTCATAATATTGACGCACATATTGAACGCTACTAAAAAAGGATAACCTGGATTTTATTTTCACTAAAATGCTATTTTTGCGTTTTGACTGCTGACTGTGGTAAGCACTTCGGAAATTGTCTTATTTAACAAAGATTATTCAATGCAGAGACGTATCTAATTTATATAAGAAGTATCATCAAGTATATCTAATTTATATAAGTATCATCAAATATCTAGAAATCTACAATGCAATAATAGGTATTACACATAGGTACCTACAACAGTGCTTTTCAAAAGTGAGAAATAAATTCAAGAACTTTTTCGTGAGGAATATTTCAGAAATATCCTCAGGCAAGTCAACCTTTTTTTTTTTGAAGAGCATCTGATAATTTTTTGCATTTCCGGTTTAACCGAAAATTATCCTAATTTTAATTTTTCAAATGAAATCATACTCTTAACGGGTTCGGAATCTACGATTTTTTCTGTGTTAGAAACAGACCTTACCGGAAGTGGAGTCACGGTCACCCTAGATTTTCAAAAACATCGAAGAAATCGGTGAAAAATTGAGATTTTTGAAAATTACATTTAGGTATGTACTTAAAAATGTTTTGCTCAACTTTGACAGGTTTTAACATTGAAGAAATTTTGAATTTGAAATAAATAAAAAGATTTTATATCGAAAAAGCAAAGTTGACGCGTTCTTCGTTTTTCAAAAATTTCAGTTGTTCATCGATTTCTTCGATGTTTTTGAAAATCTAGGGTGGCCGCGACTCGACTTCAGGTCAGCTTAAACCGGAAGTACCTACTTAAAAATATCTGATTATACCACTGGAAGCACATAAAAAATGAGGCTAACTTGTCCGAGGTCATTTCAGAAATATTCCTCTCGAAAGAGACATTGAAATTATTTCCTACTTTTGAATAGAATAGCACTGTATATGCAGGCAGTATAACTACGAGAAGGAATTCATAACTATCACAGATGTGATGAGAAAAGAGATTATTAGATGAGAAATATCTACGTATGTCATAAATAGGTAGGTAAGTACCTAAAGCGCGATCAAAACAAAAACTCTTCCGATATCTGGAAGCCCTTGCTGTGCAATACGTAGACCGCAGACTGCAGAGTGATAATTTCAGCAATCTACACCCTAATGTCTCTCACGGCTGACGGCACGATCGGAAGAGTTTTTGATCACACGTTGCAGAGATCATGTATAGAGAACATAAAAACATTTCCCTAATAAAATAATATTGCTGCTGTTATACCACCTATTCGCTGAAATTAGCATACCGAAGTTATCCTTAAAAGCTCAAGGGGGATTGTTACATTGGATAAAATCGGAGCAAATAAGGCTATAAAATGAAAAACTAATAAGAGAATAATGCTTGCGATGTTGACTTGAAAATGAGTCGTGATGGAAGTAAGCTGAGAAGTGAAAGTGATGAGTTTAAATTAGAAACAAAAACGGCGACAAAATCCTATTAATATTGCTTTCAATTTCAAAATACAGTAACAGGAAAACGACGTATCTACTTAAGGAGTTTCGTTTTAAATCAGACACCTTCCGCATTTCTTAAACTAAAACATCTCAAGAACCTTTTAATGATTAGATAGGCAATTATATTAGGGGATGATGGGTATCAAAAACTCGAGATGCAAAAATGCTAGAGGTCAATAAAAAATGTGCCTTTTAAAATTTCGAGTTAAGAGGGTTGTTGCAGTATTGTTTAATGATCATAATGCTGTACAGAGTAGACGAAAGTTGGAAACTTTAGCGTAAATGCGACTCTATTTAGAACACAAAACGAAAGCTTCTTTAAAAACTCTTTGCTCTTTGCTCTCGGCTTTCCATTCGTTTAAATTTTGATTCTTTTCAATGCATGTGACGACATTCAAAAACTTTTAGCAGGAAACAGGTCCGGTCAGGACAGGAATATTTTTTTTGTAGGAAATGTAGTGCAGAACGTAGACGCCCACAAATCCTAACTTTAGAGTTCGCCTTTAATCATCAAATAAATTAGCTTTCATAAAATCTAAGGAATTTTAAATTTATTTATTAAAATATGGAATAGCTTTTTCTCACGCTTCTTTGTCGTTAGGCTTTAATAAAAAAGTGAATATTTTCAAACCTTTTTGTGACAACCGACTTTTTGGTCATTACTCATTATAGCACATTAATGACATTGTTGACGGAGACAAATAGCGAGGCTATGCATTTTTAACGGGTGGAAATCACTTTTCTGGAAATCGATTATATTCCTAGTAGCCTAAATTTACATTTGTGTAGAATGTAGAATACATGTCTGATCTCGCCGTAAAATATGAGATTAAATTCTTGTGACGCGGATGATGTGAACCATAGCAAATCGTAGAAGATTGTATCATGTACAGTCGAAAAAGTAAGTCATGCACCAGATCAATGCATGCTCAGAATTTAGAACACCGCCTTCGATAGTGGTGCATTTTTGTCATTAGAACCGGCACCAGTTGGGGGTTGCTTGGTCAAAAAACCTAGGACTGCCAGTTAAGAATTATTCGCTCAAGAAATTAGTATATGTGCATTATTTAGTTTTTCGACTGTACCTACCTATCCATTTTGTTTGTTTAAAGCTTGAACTGGATACCAAAAATTATATCGTAATTTACTCTGTAAAACGCTGTTTACAGCAGTTGCATATTTTTGCTTTTGGCGCATTGCACGTCAAATCGATAAAAAATACGAATTGCAGGGATTTTGTTGAAACTAATATTATATGTTGTAGTCCACCCATAAAGTGCTTACAGGTCTTCGGGCGTTTTGCTGTCTAACGCATATTTGTTAAAATACGGCGGCTTTAATTTTTGCAATCTCCGTGCGCGCTCCCAATTAATCATTAAAAACTCCTGAAGTGACGGTCCTACATTTGCATATTTTTTTTTAGATTACTCCGGAGGACTGCAAGGTATTAAGTATTTTGTTGAACAGTTTGAAAAGTAATCGTGAACCTTTAAAGGTCAAGAAAAACCCCGTAGGCCAGATTTTAAAAATCTGAAAAAATTCTCAGGTCATGTCTAGCGGTCTAGGACATTAGAGCGCGGCCACTAGAGCGCGGCCGTTAGAGCGCAGGGACACTAGAGCGCAGGGACATTAGAGCGCAGGGACACTAGAGCGCAGGGACATTAGAGCGCGGTGGTGTGTTTTCGCCTATTTAGGTAGATGATGTTGCGAAAATAAAACATTTGCTTTTCTAGGTAGATACTTTTATAATTATATTATTACTGTAAAGTTTATACCACTCCGATTCTTAAAAAAAAATTCATTTTTGATACCTCTGCGTTTGGTTGAGAGGACCAACTAAATCTATATTTGAGACTTTGAAATTTCAAAAGCAGTTGTTCGCCGGTTGTTCATTTTACTTTATTCATTAAACAAATTTATTTTCTTGCTGCACTTGTTAATGAATTTCAACCAAAATCATGGATCCTGCTTAGACCAATATCCTTCCAAGAACTTGGAACTTGGTTGAATTTCAATTGACCTGTGAATAATATTGATATAAAAATTGATATCTCCAAGGGAACAAAGTAAACAATGGTCTGATATCTCCAAGGGAACAAAGTAAACAATGGTCAGTGGGTTTTTACAACTTAATGACGAGATGACATCCTGTCGAACTATTTGCCGTTCCATCCGGCTTAAATATATTGAAAATAATGTTCTTCAACCCTCATTAAAAATAAATTAAAATACCTGACACGACGACGCTCGTTTTAAGAAATGTGTCTTTCTGAATTTCGTTAAAACCGGGAGATGTTAACGGGTGGTCTTCCTTCTCGTTCATGAAATACAATAAGTAAACAGCTAATAAGGGATGTGCCGTTATCATGATTCATACACACCTAGCTGAAGTAATTTCGCTTATTGTATTTTGATGAAGCCAAGTACATAATTCCGAACATTGTCATTTCAAACTTTCAATCACGGCTTTTTTCATTTTCCCGATTTAAAGCTTAAATTAGACTGCAATTTTTACGATACAAGGACGCCAAGAAAATAAAAATTAATTAAACAATGGGAGTAAAGAGCGCTAACCGGCAAAAAACTGCTTCTCACCCAAATGCATAGCAAAAACCTTTTTTTTTGAGAATCGAAGTGTCATAAACTTTATAGTAATAATTATTATAAAATTATAAAAGTATCTACCGAGAAAAGCAGATATTTAATTTTCGCAACATCATCTACCTAAATAGGCAAAAACACACCACCGCGCTCTAATGTCCCTGCGCTCTAGTGTCCCTGCGCTCTAATGTCCCTGCGCTCTAACGGCCGCGCTCTAGTGGCCGCGCTCTAATGTCCCTTCCCGCATGTCTAGGGTGAGCTGTAAAAATTTAAAAATAAACGTTTAATAAATGAGGAGACAGCGATTCTTTTCCTACCCCGCTGTGCGCGCTACGTTATAGGTAATTTGCAAGAGTAGACTTAAAATTGACCTTTGTTTACGATAGAATCATTATTAAAATATAAGAAAAAATATTCTGTAAATTTATGGTGTAAAATCTTAAAGATGGACGTTCAATAAATGAGTAGACAGCGCTGTGCTCGTAAAACACTTTAAAAGTTGGTGGAGTAAAATTTAGGTATGCAAGGCAGGAAAATTTATTTCATTTTGGTGGCAATCGGCCAATGACCAGTGCCTTTTTGGCATGTCATCTAAGAAATTTGAAAGATGACCACAATTTCTTTTATCAGTAGGTACCTCTGCATTATGTATGGTCTTCAAATTCTGTTTCCAAAAATGCAATCAAACTTAGTGCCCTTTTGGCAGTAAAAAATAATAATTTCGAAAGTTTGAAATACTTGGAGACATATTGAGATTTACAGGTGGTAGCAGTGGTTCTAGCCGCTATAGAGACAATTATTAGGTAATGTCAAAAGTTGTTGCTATTCGCGATTCTAGCTAAGGAGGACGCCCTCTGGCGTGTGACGTCACAAATAGGCAAGGGGCCAATGAGAGGCGCTGAAATGTAATGACAGACATTTTTGGTGGCATTTGATTGGACGCTTCCAACAAAATATGCCTACATGTGACGTCACAAAGTTAGCTTGAATCGCGAATAGAATTTTTTTAGAACGCGGTTTTTTGTCAACCTTTTTTTTATGTGAATCCAGTAGTATAGTCAAATATTTTTTAACACTTCCGGTTCAACCGGAAATGACCATAATTTTTATTTTTCAAATGGAATCATACTTTTTCTCAAGGGATTCGGAATCTACGATTTTTTCTGAATGCATCACTCACAATAGTTATTTATGATATGTGTTAAAAGTGGTATTTTATTTTGTGAGAAGGGAAGTTTGGGACACGACGCGCAGGCGCAGCGGAGTGGCCCATTCCTTCGAACAAAATAAAATCACTTTTAACACGCATATCACACACTATTTTTTCTACAAACACGATTAAAAGCAAAAGTTTTTATATTATTAGTTGAAATAAACCTCCATGAAATTCGCTGTAACTAAGGTCTAGTGGCAATCTGTTGCCGGGGCTTGTTTAATTGTTGTTGCATTGTCACCTTTAATACTGAGGGCCGGTTTTTCCATCTCATGTTAATTTTAACATGAGGTTATTTCCATAGAAACGATTGTTGTCACAATGGAAATTAGAGTGGCAAACCTCATGTTAAAGTTAACATGAGGTGAAAGTTAACATGAGGTGGAAAAACCGGCGCTGAGTGTTTAGGTAACTCACTTGTAACATAAATGTTAAAAGTAAATGACTTTTAATACTGGTGTCATAAAATGTCATTTTTAACAATTGTCAACAAACGTTAAAACAACTGTTTTTAATAGTGTTTGTAGAAAAAAGATGTTATGCAAACTCTGCATTATTTTGATTCCTGAAACGTTGCGTACCAAAAACCTGCCAGTATTCTATATTATGACAATTTCTTTAAAATACCTGCTCAAAGGTCAAGATAATATGAAGAAATACAACTTACCGGTCCCATATAACCTCGGATATATAGGTAACCTAACTTTTGCTCAGAAGATTTTTATTGATTTTACCTCGAATTTTACTTTGCGGTTGAACTGTTTTTATCCTGGAAGAGGAGTAGTCGATATATGTTTTTAAAATGTCCTAATAAATAAGGGGAGAATAATGAGTTTAGCAATAAAAAGTGAAAAATTACATTAGACAAATTTGCTTTTAACAAACGCGAAGCTCAAAACTAGCCTGGTCTAATTACGATACCTATTATAATCAATAATACATCGATTGATAAGAAGTCGTCTGTTAAGAATCTTGGAGTAATCTATGATAATTTGAAGTTTGTTGAACAAGTAAATGCTATATGCAGAAAAACTTTCCTCTCCTTACATACTTTTCGTGATATTTTGGATACAGAAACCAAAATGTGTCTCACTTAGGCTTTGGTCTTATTTAAATTACGCTGGTACTGCTTATTGTCTTTGTCTGACAAATATGCAGAAGAACCGGTTGCAACTGATACAAAACTATTACGTTAGGTACATACCATCAGATCATCAAAATTTATAATTAGAGTGGGCCATGACCTTTGCTATTTGGTTAGTAACGCATTGAAACTAACATGAAACTGGCCTACTCTAATTATAAATCTTGATGATTTCATGGAAGGGTTGATTCCTGATGGACTCAATCTAAGACGAATTTTCCTTTGCAAAAATTTCGAGGGTCCAATAGTTTTCGAAACGGAAGCAAGAAGTCCGCCAATCATAACATATCACTGAATAGATAGTAAGGCTCAAAAAAATTGGCAGCAGAGAAGCGGCTGGAACCTCCCCATCGCATGGGTCTTTGATTTCTGTGTCTTGTGTTTAAAATTTTAAAGTTGATATGCCTCAATGGCACTTGCCGTGGACCAATATTGCTCCCAAAAGTCTTTCAGCTCTTCAACTGGTCATCTAATCTCAATGTACCAAATTTCAGCCAAACGGATCCAGTAGTAAAATTTCGAGTTTTCTACCCAAAGGGCACTAAATGCGAATAAATTTTGTTTTATTTAAAACCAGAATTTGAAGACCTTTCTGATGGTGACAATAAATCTTTTAAAAACGTGTTTTGGATGGTTAAATGAGAGAATAATTTTAAATTTGGAAATTGGTGTGCTAAAACGGGACTTTCCGTGGTTGATTGAATCCAAAAAATTTTCAGCTCTTCGACGTGTCATACAATCCCTCGTACAATCCCCATATGCAAAATTTCAGCTAAATCGGTTCAGAGGCTTGGACTGTACCGCGATTTTAAAGTCCGATAAAAATCACGACTTTTTTAGTTTTTGGTCCAAAGGGCACTGAGAGTGAATACATCCTTGGAAGCAGAATTTGAAGGCAAATGCAAAATATGTTTTTCACCCCTAAAATGAAATTTTTCGAAAAACTGCCACTAAGATTTTCGATCCTGCAATGCAACAGCTATCGGATTCTATAATAATATGCAATTTTCGAAAATAAGGTTTTTCATGACAATACGACAGCTTTTAAATCCGATTGTAAGAAATGGCCTGTTGCTAAAATAAATTCAAAAAAGGGCCTTTTTGCCACTAAAATGACATTTTTCGAAAAAATTACAATGTTATCAAATCCGGGAATCAAAATATACAGTTATGCACCATTTTTAGGCCCAACAGGCGCAAGTGTGAATACATTTTAAAGTTGATGTGCCAAAATGAAACTTCCTGTGGGCCGATTTAGCCCAAAACCTTTTCAGCTCCTCCGAAATCCATAAGATATGTCCACGTTCCTTTCGGCCAGATCGGTCTAGTAGTTTGAGCTGTAGCGTGTTTACAGATACACAGGCAGACCCACAGACAGCACAGACATTGTTCAAAAAACACTTTTTTGGGTTCTCAGGACCATGAAACGTTTGATGTTTTTGGCGATTCGATTTTTCGATCGATTTTATTAACTTGCTGCGCTGAAGCGTAGAAGTTAAAAAACGAATTAGAGTTAGCCATGGACGCGGCCATGGTAGCTCGTTACTTTGGTTAAACTCAGAGTGACGTTCATGTAACAGTAGAAATTATTTCGAACTGTCATACTTTTTAAAATATAAATATATGATATAATATACAGGATGTCCGGAAATAACGATGAAATATTTCGGGGGGTGATTCTGCAGCTCAAAATATGCAAAAAGTTCCTATAAACATGTATCCGGAAATCGTTCCTAAGGGGGCTACGGCCTTCTGAAGGGGGCGCCTCAAATTCGGTTTATATTGAATAAATCAGGAACCGCTTAAGATACAGTGACGACTTTTTGCATATTATCTAACATCAGTAAGCGCCATCAGATTATGGTATCTACCAAAAGCAGATTCAACCAGGGGCGTGGAAAATAGGGCGGGCTTCAGCTTTCCCCACCCAAATTTTTTACGTGTTATTTTTTAGACAATTTCTCACCGGAATATGGTTTCCTGACTAAAATTACATAGAAAAGCCTCTCTTGTTATAACACCGTAGGATCAACCGTTTTTGGAGAAATTAGATTTAAAGATCCATTTGCATTTCTTAGGCTTATCAAACGATTTTTATTAAATTATAAAACTGAACGGATTTTAAAAATTAGTACCTAAAGTAATCTAATGTTGCTTATCGATGTCAAATAGTATGCAAAAACTTAATAACTGACAAAATCAAAATCGAATTTTGAGCGCCCCCTTAGGAGCGATTTCCGGACCCATGTTTATAGGAACTTTTTTTCATATTTTGAGCTGTAGAATCACCCCCCGAAATATTTCATCGTTATTTCCGGACACCCTGTATAATAATATAATAAGCCGCAGAGGAAAGAAACTAACGCTCTTGATTTTGGTCATTGGATCAATTTAGCCAGCTTAAGTGACTATTCCATGGTCCACGCGAATTCGTTTTTTATTCTATCTCACAGTATACCTAAGTACCTACTAATAATTAGCAGCGACTAATAGCAAACTTTTGGGTCAATATGTTGATTGTTCTCCAATCGAATTATTATTACAGACGATTATTTTTGAGTATGTATAGGCACGTTTCTCGTTAGTACAAAATATTTCCATTACCTACGTGATGCCATATCATTATTGTTATTTTCGTTTGAGAAAATGTAGGGAATTGAATGAGTAAAGACCTATAATATTGTTTGTATGAAAACAGAATTAAATAAGAATCCCAGGTGGATTCAAGGAAATAGAATAGAATATTTTGCAACAATACACAGTCTAAGTCTCGGAACGCGTTCACAGTATTATAATTCACTTAACCATAACCATCATCGGCAAGCGGGAGATGGTTTAAAACCTAAATGCGAGGCAGAATTATTTAAAATTAAATGGCAATTTATACTCGCTTTGAATTATTCATTAATTAAGATGGATGAAGATTCTGAAAATGAGGTGTCGACTTCTTTGTTTTAGATTTATGTGTTAGTTGTGATGTGACAAAAATAAAAATAATAAGTAGATATACTGGCAATGGAAAATTTTAATAACGACGGCGCCGGCCTTCCTTCATTAAGAAATTCCTATGGTAGACTGCTTTAACAATAAGTTTGTTTTTGCACTTAGGTACAGTCGGGGGCTTTGGTTGCCTGCATCGCTACATTTCAATTGATATTTGTTTGACAGGTCGGCAATCATTAACCGCGCGGTACACTCCACCAAAGTGACGCGTCGCGGTAGGGTGGGCATTTTCAAAATTTCCGACTGTACGCTACATTAAATAATTGGAAAGGATGCTTTGGAGTTTCGACTGTCGCGTGAGAGTTTTGCAAACTGAGAACAGATCGTAATTTTACTGAGAAGATTTAAAGCCGATTTATTACTTTCAGGTATTAGACATCCCGCCTGGCTCAGTGGTCTCACATGTTGAACTTAAATTTACCAAAAATGGACGGGATGGCAATATCCGATAATGCAACCAAGATCGACGAGAGCATTGTCGGGGTCGAAAGTTTTACTGTTGATAGAGATGAAAGTCTGGCGAAAATTGAAGTTGCCACTTTGGCTATAATTTTCCTTGTCACAGTTATAGGCAATAGTACTGTCTTGGTGGCTTTATGGACCCGAAGAAGGTAATGTAATTTCTTTTTCCCTTTATAATTGAATAAAAAATGATTTATTATAAAGGAAATTTAATTAAAAATTGGGGAGGGATTTTATTTGAAGAAAAGACGGAGAAATTAATGAGAAATATTATTCATTTGTTTTTAGGTACGCTGGGAGGAAGAAATTATCAAGGATGTATTTCTTTATATTACATTTAAGCATCGCGGATTTAATTACCGCGTTCTTGAGTGTCTTGCCCCAATTAGCTTGGGACATAACATACAGATTTTATGGAGGTTATATCCTGTGCAAGATAGTTAAATATGGACAGACACTAGGCCCTTACTTGAGTTCTTATGTGCTGATGGCAACTGCTATTGACCGACATCAAGCCATTTGTTATCCATTGACTTACTGTTCATGGACTTCTCGTCGATCAAGAGTAATGGTATATTTTGCATGGGCCGCTAGCCTGGCATTCTGCATCCCTCAAGTAAGATTTGTTTTTTTTTAACTAACCCGAACCCCTAGTCCCTAGAATTATTATTATTACATAGGACACGGCACGCGCTTCACTTTATACAATTAATATATAACCGAAAATAGCCCTTCGTTATTCCTTCCTCTTTTTTAGCTCCATTCTTATTACAAGTACCTATAAGGATGGAATATTGCACTGGTAATAACGGAAACACTAACATAAATAATATCTGAATTTTGTACACTTTCACAACGATCAACAAATACAATAGATTTATACCTGTTTGTTGAAAGCTTGATCCATTTTCAAAGAGGAACTGATGTGTTACTCCATCTTCAGCTAGAAAAAAAATTAACACAAAATACAAAACAGTTGCCTGGAACAAGAAAAAACGTTTGGGTCAAAGAAAAATAACAGCTTTTGAGTCACACTGTAAATTCATCGAAAGACGCTCAAACTGTTTTGTATTTTGTGTTCATTTCTTTTCTAGCTGAAGATGAAGTAACACTCCGAAACGCGTCCTAAACAGTAAGTACATTTTGTCGAACATGAAACTACCCTGTGTAATCAGATTTATACCTAAATGTATTAGGTATGTACAATAGAGTGCATCAAGTAAATGTTAACGATTTATCAAAATAAGTAGGCAATGTCAATGTATTTCTATACGTCATTGTCTATTAGTTTTGACAAATCGTTAACATCCACTTGCACTCGAATGTATCTACCTAGGACTGTACAATGTTGGTAGGACCTACTATAGCTAACTTTTATGAGAAAACTTCTCTGATGATCTGAAAATTGTCAATCAAAAAATGGCTTTGTAAAAAACCGCAAAAAATTTTTATTAGTGGCGCCATCTGGAAAATGATTGTCAATTTTAAAAGCCTCATCTTTTGGCTACGTCCTGTGCAAAATTTGGAAAAATCGGTAAAATAATAATAAAGTTATAACCAAAAATAAATCATTCGGTTTTTTTGGGACACCCGTTACAAGTGATAGTGAGTGTTTTCAGTAAGACACTTTAACACAAATATTCACGCAAGACGAGTGACGACGCATAATGTTCAGTACATAATTTTTTAGGCCCCTGCCCCTGAATTTTTAATCATTAAAGAATTAGTTTATGAGCAACTTCAACGAATGGACAAAGGCGATATGTACAGGGTGTCTTACGAATATGGAGCAGTATCGATATCTCTGATGGACATAAGCAAGGTACAGTTGTAAGATTTGGCATTTACAGAAATTGACACATTCGGAGTCCATTGAAATTATTGGCGACGATGGGGTACTTCCGGTTATACCGGAAGTAGGGTCCAACCTTAAGATTTTAAATGGCAGCCCCCATTTTTCATTACAGATTCGGGCAGAGGAGGAAAACCTAAACCTAAAATACCTAACAAGTAACTTGTTTGCACCAGCCGCCTAGATTTTATTAACGTTTTTAGAGAAAAGTTCCGCAAAACAGTGCTATGTAAAAATGGTCATAACTTGTAAACCGCGGGCGATAAAAATAAAAATGATACACCATTGTAAAGTAGAAAGACTGTTTTACATTATGCTTGCCAAAAAGTCATATGAAAGCTGATTCAAAGTCGATTTAAAGAAATTGAAATGTTGGAAATTTAAAAGCCGAATAACATTTTCTTATGGAAAAAACAGCGATTTTAATCGTTTCCTTTTTTTACACTTTATGGGTACCGTTGAAAAGAGAATAAAATTCTACACCCATCCATGCAGAAAAACTTGTATGCTGCCATTTAAGAAAAAAATGTTATTCGGGTTTGAAATTTCCAGTATTGCAGTTTCTCGAAATAAACTTTCAATTAGTTTTCTTAGGATTTTTGGCAATCATAATGTAAAACAGTCCTTTCGCTTTACAACGGTGTGTCATTTTTATTTTTATCGCCCGCGGTTTACAAGTTATGACCATTTTTACATAGCACTGTTTTGCGGAACTTTTCTCTAAAAACGTTAATAAAACCTAGGCGGCTGGCGCAAACAAGTTACATGTAGGTGTTTTAAGCTTAATTTTCTTCCTCTATCCGAATCTGCAATGAAAAATGGGGGTTGCTATTTAAAGTTTAAAAGTAGGACCCTACTTCCGGTATAACCGGAAGTGCTCCATGGTCGCCAATAATTTCAATAGATTCCGAATGTGTCAGTTTCTGTAAATGCCAAATCTTACAACTGTACCTTCCTTAAGCCCAGAGATATTGATACTGCTCCATATTCGTAAGACACCCTGTATATGAATCTAATTTCTTCTGGCTCAGCCTGGGCCTTTTTCCTTCTTGAGATCTGTGTCAACATCATGAAGTGATGAGAGTGAAGGAATGCCTACCTGCTTGGGTCACAACAATTTTTACATTTACCCTCGATAAAACCAATATAGAAACAATATTGGTTTTATCGAGGGTTTTATTTATTCAGGTAGATATAATTCGACTCATCCAAGGAAGGCTTTAGTAACTCAATATTATGTTATATTATATGAGATAAGTATGCGATCTTCTTCGAGGGAAGTTATCATCCTGAAACTTTTGGTGTATTTAGGTAACTCAAAAAGTGAAAAATTTGAGTTACTACAGTTTTCGTTGAAAGGGTCGATCGATTTATCTACTATTAACCAAAATCGACTACCCGACCATAAAAAGTCTCCCCTTCATGACCTATTAACAACCATTCACCCAAGACGATAAAATGTAAAATATAAGAAAATCTCTTTGTTGATTTGAATAGTAACTGTTTTTGTAAAAAGTAATCATTTTTAAAGACATGGAATCCTCTGAAAATAGATTTTTGAAATCCATCCACTACTTCGAAACAAGAGTTACAGCATACACAATAATAATTATTTGTCGGCTCCAGAACCAATTCATGTTATTCATTTTCTGTGATTCTTAAATAAAATGTGTTTTCGCGTATTTTCACGTTTTCTTGAAGTAAGAGTGATGCCCAAACAGCTTGATTTTCAGCAATGCCTCTCCAAGTTGTTCCTCACTAATCAGTAATCACTTATGTTTTCATCTCATCAAATTCGATAATTTATAATTATAACTGATTATTTTATTCATTAAGTATTGAACCAATCCAAAGGAGCATTTAGCATACCAGTAATCCTGATTACACTGATAAGACTACAACGTCAACTTGACACTACTTACTCAATACTTTCATTTATAAAATAATCTGTAAAATACGATTCGTAGTCTCTTGGTTGCCTTGTTGAGTCCTCATGGATGCACTACTTGTCAAATGGTAGATTTTTTTCGGCCAAAGAGGACTCGAGCGAGCTCTCGTCCTCTTTTTAGCCTAAAAAATTCTACCATTTTGACTCGTAGTTGACAGCCATTCGGAGGTCAAAACCCGCGGCAATCAAGAGACTACTCGTCGTATTACTATTGAAAATTAAGCCGTTTGTGCATCACAAACTTTACTCATAAGTCATTAAGGCGTAAAAAGACACATTTTTAAAAAATCACATAAAATTGTAATGCGAAAACCAAAAGATTTTTAGAGAAAAAAGAACAATTTTCAAGGCCACTTGAGTTTCTTAACGATTGGTTGTTGTTTGACCAACCCCACGCACCTAAAATAAGCCTTAAAAACAAGTATCTATAGGAATCCTGCGGCAGCGCCATCTGTAGTTTGTAGTAGTTTCTTATACAGCTCGACAAGCTCGAAAGCCTGATTCCTTATACGTTTAATTTAAGACCAAGTTTATTCAAATCCGTAAGAAATGACTAACTTATTCCCAAAAATATTTTTTCCGGTTTTCTTTGGGACACCCGATAGTTTTCCCTTCGAAATTAAATGGGGAAACTATATTTCAAAAGCCACCTCCGCCACAAAATCTCCTGGAACGCTGCTGTTTAAAAAGTATCGAGCTTGGATTAGATCGAGCTAAGTGTGTGCAATGTGCATGTATTGGCAGTAATTGAGTCTTAGAACATTGTAATTTGGTATATCAACTAAGGCATTTAAATGTGATTTATGTGTGGAATTTCCTTAAATTTGATAAAGGAGAACATCCAATTACCGACATGGGCATGTGGTGTTTTTAATGCAAAATGTACATCAACAGCTCTGAAACATTATTTACGTCGTTTTAGACGCAGCATTTCTTAAACAAACTTTTATTACTTTTGAGGTTTGACTTGTTTTTATTCGGGAAATCTACGGTAGGAATTTGTACACATGTTTCTGAAACACCCTGTATCCATCTACGTATTTTTTGATGTGGGTACACCTTTATACCGACCTACTGTCCGATAAATCTGTTGAATTGATTTAATTGAGGCTCTAAATTAATAAATCAATTTGAATTTTAAGCAGTCGGTAATAACAGGAATTAGGTACATACCTGTTACCTTATTATCTCGACTTATTACTTTTCAGAGCAAATTTATACAGATTTTGGGGTTTTCTTTATTCCGAGGGTTTCGTCGTTATTAATTTTTAACTTCCTGTTCATTTCTCATCTCGCAAAGTTGGGAAAACAAGTTTAATTGCTTAATTTTGCTTCATGAAGTTATAAGAATGGAAGCAGTAAGTTACGAACCGAACTTCCTCGATGAAGACTTTGATTTTCTTATCTAATCTCTTTGCTTTAGTGCCGAAGCATATGCACAGGCACTATAGTTTTAGTGAAATCGCACGCTCGCACATAGGGGTATTTTGCTAATTTAGGCGGCCAAAAGTCGATTTCATAGAATGCAGTAAAAGGAGGAAAAACCGGTCAGTGATATCTTATAATACTTAGAGAACAAGATGCAACCCTTTTCCCGTCTTTTAAGCGATGTTTATACAGGGTTTTCGCGAAACATGTAGCAGAACTCCTACCGTACGTTCCTTACATAAAAATAAGTGGAAAAGTTCCTATGAAGATTTGTCCGATATCGCCTCCTAAGGGTGCTAGGTGTTCTCGTAGGAGGAGGATGGGGACCAGTTTATTTTTAATATTTCGGAAACGGCTTAATGTACGATATTGCAATTTGGTACATCGACTTAGGTACTTAAGGGTGTGTCATGTACAAAATTTCATTAAAATTGATGGAGGGGAACATACAGTTACCGACACCTGCAATTGGTATTCTCAATGCAAAACCTACATAAGCAGTTCCTGGAAAAATCATTTACTGCGTTTTAGAAGTAAAATTTTATAAGAAAACTTTTATTGCTCTTGCAAAATTTCAAAATAATGCATCGATTTTCCGCAATCAACAAGAATGTATGCGATTGAATGATGCGCGCCTTGTAATTTTTGGATCAATTTCACAAAGTCGCCTATGCAAACCAGCGAAATATGTAGCAGAACTCCTACCGTGGGTTCCTTACATAAAAATAAGTTAAAAAGTTCCTATGAACATGTGTCCGATATCGCCTTCTAAGGGAGCTAGGTTTGCATAGGCGACTTCGTGATCCAAAAATTACAAGGCGCGCATGATGCAATAGTACACATTTTTGTTGATTCCGCGAAATTGATGGATTATTTTGAAATTTTGCTAGAGCAATAAAAGTTTTCTTATGATATTTTACTTCTAAATGTCAGTGAATAATGTTTCAAGAACTGCTTATGTCGATTTTGCATTGAAAATGCTAATTACAGGTGTCGGTAACTGGATGTTCCCCTCCACCAATTTTAATGAAATTTTGTACATAACACACCCTTAACTACGTAAGTCGATGTACCAAATTGCAATATCGTAGATTAAGCCGTTTGTGAAATATTAAAAATAAACTGGTCCCCATCCTCCTCCTACGAGAAGACCTAGCATCCTTAGGAGGCGATATCGGACAAATCTTCATAGGAACTTTTCAACTTATTTTTATGTAAGGAACCTACGGTAGGAGTTCTGCTACATGTTTCGCGAACACCCTGTATACCGTGGTGTTAGCCGAAATTTGATCGTCTTTTTAAGCGTAGGTATATCTTTTCTCGGCAGTCTTTGTGAACACATTGTTTTAAATATCGAACAGTTTTTTTTCTAAAAAATAAATTAACTACCATTCTATGGATTCCGATAAAGCTAACAATAAAGAATACATTTAAGATGCAACTCATTTATTTTCTTCTTACTCAAGTGAAGTGTAGATTTGATGAAAACACAAATTTTTTATATATAATTTTTGATTACTTTGTGAAAATGTCAGAGGTATTTGTTATACTTCAGGGTGTGTCCCTGTTATTATTTATGCTTCACCATATTATTAGGTGCTAAACATATGTATTTTTTGATTAGAATAACTTCCAGTTTTGTTTCAGGGCCAAAATCTGGGAAAAATTTTGTACCACTTTGTACTTCCGGGCATGAAATAAATAGTTACTTGTATTCTGCCCGTCCGCTCTAAGCTGAAGCACTAAAGTGCAGGTATTTTGTCGTTTTCCTAGATTATGACAGCGCCAGTGGCGTGCTGTACAAAACAAAACAACAAAATTGTATTGATGGACATCTGAGATGTCTTACTCTTACTGACACACGCCGCCACTGTTTAGTGCTTAGAGTGGACGGGCTGGAACAAGGTTTGAAAGTACATGTTTTGCAGAACGAGGTTTAGAAATTGTAGCACGAGCGAGCGTAGCGAGTGCTGCAACTAAGCAAGGCCTGCAATCATGCTTTCAAACAGAGGTATACACACTATTTTTTCTACGACCTATGTGATTAAGTGCGCCAGATTCTTAAAATAGCTATAGGCAGTAACAATATCAACCAACAAATGTCACAAAAATTGTCATTGTCGTGAAATAAAAAACACCATGCACTGAAAATAGGCATAGCATACACTGAAAGCAGGACCATGCACTGAAAGTGATTGGTTGCTATGGTAATCTAGAAAAATTTAATCCGGTGCTAAAAACTTTTCAAAACTTTTAGCATAGCAAACAATTTATAAAACTTAATTTTCTATATTAGAAGTACAAAAAGTTATTGGCAATTTTAAGAACGAAAAACTCGCTTTTCTCGGTTTGGTCGCATATGTCTCAAAAACTAAGTGTGATATACTAACAAGGTATACTTACCTTGTTTATTGAGCATTAAATTCTCTACAAAGATGGTTCAAGGAGCTATATCCATCTAGCCATTAAAGTTTGACATCGTGACATGAAAACGTGAAATTTCGCTTATTTTACAATGCCTCTTTAACAATTCGTTTTCAGTCATTTGCAGTAGCACTAAAACTTTCAAAAAAATTGTACACCATCTAAGGACCTCGAAGAATGGTTTTCGTGGCTCAATTAATGTTTCAAGCGTTTTTTGTTTATTTTATAGATACTCGAACAGGAAAAAGGAAAATGAAAAATTTTTCTTGGGTTAACTTCCGCTGCTGTTAAAGGTCTTACAATTCACTTGAGACAAATTTGATCAATTTCATCTTATCCTCTACTCAATTTGCAATAAAAAAGGACTCTTTAATTTTTTTCATGCAAAGAATGTTTAACCTCAGGGTGCAAAGTAATTATGCACAGCAGACTGCAGGCGTGGAGCGGCCTCGACCCTTACGTCGAAATAATAGTTTTTCATTTCACTATGTGATTATTTATGTACAATCATATAATGGAATAAAAACTGTTATTTCGGGGTAGGGAGCGAGGACGCGCCATCGCCGCTTGCAGTATGCATAATTATTTTGCACCCTCAATAATGAGAGAAAAAAATTCAAGAGTCCTTGTTTATTGCAAATTGAGCAATTTATACGATTCGATCGATTAAATTTGCCTCAAGTGAATTATAAGACCCTTAAATGGCAATGGAATTTGATCAAGAAAACATTTCATTTTCCTGTTTTCCTACAGAATAAAGAAAACATGTTTGAAACTTTAATTGGGCCATGAAAACCGTTCTTCGAGGTCCTTGGATAATGTCAATATATTGTGTTTTTTTTTCCCGCAAATGTGTCAGGCTAAGTATGTTTTATTTAGAATTCCACATATGTGAAGTTTCAAGAACAGGTACAGTGACGTGCCCATTTTTGTAAAAAAGTTTCACAAGTTACATTTGGGGAAATTTTAGTGCAAAAGTTAGGTTGGTAACTTGGGTGATTTACCCATGTCTGGATTTGTGTGTGCTTATCTAATGTAATTAATGCAGGCATACAATTCCTGAAAACAAAATTACACCAAAAATCGTTTAAGAATGAAGCTCATTCTAACATTAAAATGCGTGCTTGAATGGGGACATTCAAATGCCAAAACATAGAAAAATTTTTCTAGCCTGTAGTGCTAATTCTACAGACTTCGAATAATTTTTGTGGTTTTTGCTCATTTTCTACTACAAACACTGTAAATGACTATTTCAGGTTTCTCATCCCGATTCGCAGTTTTTTAATGTTGGATTTATCAACAATTCGCCTTTTTGACACATCTGTGCGTCTGCGCAGGCACTACTACTAGGTGTAGATTGATAAAATCTGCACCCTATTCCACCAGTAAATTCAGGCGGTCCCTACATACCCATTAACGTGATAAACACCTACAAGGATACACATCGCATTGATGTATATCTTCCGGTTGTTTTTATCTACGGCATGCTTTGTAGCAAAAACTGCCGTACGATTTCTTTGTGCCAACGATAAATTTTGATTAAGAGATAGAAATCTACAACATATCAAAATTTCAGACTGAAAGCCATTTTCCATAAGGATGCTGCAGGATCGTTTGCATACTTGGCTTATTTTGGTGTTATATTTTGTAATTCTGCTTAACCACAGTTGATAATGAACACTTCTTTAGATTTTTCATCTCTCTTGACAATTTTTCTACCCCTTGAAGGTTAATTTAGCAAAATTCGCGGAACTTCCTTTATTTCCACAATTATACTTTTCAAGTTTTCAACCTTTTTTACAATATTTCTACCCCTAAAAAATATAAATTTGCAAAATAGGTTTATTTTCCGTGTTGCATTTGGTAATAATTTGTTAAATTTTCATTGCCTTCTTCTTTTCATCCACCCCATAATTTTTCAATTCCCTGAGTACTAATTCTACAGAGACTTCTCCAATGTTGGTGTTTTTTGTTCATTTTCTGCTGGAAACACTATAAGGGACCATTTCAGGTTTTTCAACCCAATTTACAGTTTTTTAATAGTGTACCTATACCTAACAGTCTGCGGAACGGAAGGCCCACTACTAGATTCATAAAATCCGCACCCGATTCCACGAGTAAATCCATAGGTACCTACCTTTCCATCAATCTGATAAACATCGCTTTGATATACATCTTCCGGAATCTTTTTAATCCAAACTCGACTTTTTAATATCTAGATATAGTAGATATACCTTACCTAAGTGTGCAACTTTTTTGTGCAAATTTTTCAAGTATCCTAAATGAGTAATAAATTGACGATTTGACGAATTAGTAGATATCGTTTGTGTTCTTGTTCAATTTTTCTAGGTTTGTATGGCTTTGGATTTTTGTAGGATGTGTTAACGTACCAAACACCCCAATATTTTGCTTTCATTCTCAGGTTAGTCGTGTAGCAGAATCAGGAGTGAGCCGCTCAAGCAAACGCGTCCGGATTATGTAGTGTTACACTATAACCAAATCCATTACGGTGATAGAGTTGAACGACACAAACACTCTGTCTTTTCATAAATACTAATGGATGTCACATGTCACTAGTCATTTATCTGAAAGATCTACCTACCAAGGGTAAATTCTCGATATTCGAGAAAGGTAACATCTGTTGCAACCCTCCGTAACCTAAAGTAATCGCAAACAAAGTGTTGTAATGCTAACAAAAAAAGTTCAGCTAACAGCTCTATCTCCTCTGGAACGTGAGCGATGGGTCTGTATTACACAGAAAACTTATCATCAACTCTATCCTACTCAAATTCTTATAGTGAACTTTGCCTTCATTGAAATAATCAAAGCGAATTCTCTGCAGTGGAACTTTTACCGAAAAATATATTCAACCAAAACTAGGTAGGTATACATATATTGATCAAATAAAAGATGACATTTATATATTATTGACAAAACCGACAAATTCAGGACCTACAATTTCCATCGCCTCACCTGTCAGATTCACATACTCAACCAATAATTTGTGGCAGGCAGAGAAGTTCTCCCCAATAAAAAACCTTTATCTCGATTAAGAATCCTCTTCCTCTTTTCTCCTCTCACTGGTGATTAAAAATCATCTTCTTTTGTCAAATATTAGGATTAGGTAAATTAGGTTAATTTGCAGGTTCTAACCTGGGAGGAAATCGGTGCCTACCTATGTAAAATAAATTTCACCATAGAAAGAAAGGACTATATTTCAGGATTAGGGGTCGTAGTACTCATAGCATAGTGCACAATACAGAATTTTGTGATGTACATCATGCAGGTTAGTTAGAAATGATTGTACTTAGTCTGAACAACCTCAAATATTATCTAACACCACCTGCACAGATTATGGTATAGTTAAGTGCATGTTAACAGAATCGAGGAATAGTTTGCAAAAACTCGGCTCCGCCTCGTTTTTGCAAATTCCAAGATTCTGTTAAAACTCACTTAACAACCGTGTATCGTAGACAATTTTTCGCACAATCGAATTTTACCATTAAGTAATGACAAACTTGGACAAACTTTCTGAAGCCGACCCGATGAGAAATTTGAAGTAAAATGGCAGCTGGCAATCACAGGAAACCTAATTTAAAACGTTTTTGATACCTATTTGACATCTCACGCACAATTTACGAATTTCACTTGTTTAACTTACCGCGCATGTATGCTGTTATGGTTCATAAAGGCACTGTTATTTTTTGTTTCTATGGAAACTAAACCGTTTTTGGTAAGGTCAGCTTTCGGCTGATTATAGTAACTATGGTAAGTTGAAATATCAAAACGATTGTGTGAAAACGTTTATTTAATAGATCTTTATGCGGAAACAAGAAAGACCATAATAAACTTGATACACATACGGGCTGTTCTTTTTAAACTTCCCACCTTGGATATCTTTGAATGTAAAAAAGATATTGAATTGAAAGAACCACTGATCGACACCGCATGTAGGGGGACAATTGAGCGTGTACTCCGCTATTTTTTTTCACTTCCGGTTTAACCAGAAATGGTCTAAGCTTTGTTTTTTTTTCTCAACGGATTCAGAATCTACAAATTTTTTTTGAGTTAGAAACATCATACTTAACCGGAAGTACAGTCACGGCCACCCTAGATTCTCAAAAATTACGAAGAAATCGGTGAAAAATTAAGATTTTTGAAAATCGCAAAACACGTCGACTTTATTTTTCCTGAAATGTATCTGATGGTATAGTTTGATATTTGTTTTCAGCTTCCAGTTAAACCAGAAATTATAGCCTTCGATAATAATAATAATAATAATAAATGAACCGCTTATTCTGGTGCTCGAAGATTTGATACTTCGAATATCAAAGATTCAAAGAAATATTTTTACCTATAGTTCCACAGAAAATCCACTGCTAGAGAAATGATTGAGATATGAGATAGGTATGACTTGGCGGGGGATTGTTTTTGAGCCATCTGAAGATGAGGTATGCTGGCAAGAAGTTCTATACTGCAATAATTTTGCGTTTCGAAATAAATACATAATTATGTTAAAAAGGCAGCAGAGAAGCGGCTGAAACCTCACCATTGCGTAGGTCTTTGATTTCCGTGTTTTGTGTTTAAAATTTTAAAGTTTATATGCCTAAATGGCACTTACCTCCCAAAAACCTTTTAGTTCTTCACCTAATCTCCATGTCCCAAATTTCAGCCTAATCGATCCAGTAGTTTGGGCTATAACGTGATTTTAGTGTTATTACAAAATTTCGATTTTTCTACCCAAAGGGTACTAAATGCGAATGAATTTTATCTTATTTAAAACCAGAATTGGAAGACCTATCTGACGGTGAGAATACAAAAACTTCTTTTGGATGGTTAAATGAGACCTCAAAACGTGAAGATCTGGTGTTGCAGTAACCTCCCTTTTTTTAAGTGAAGTGGAGTTCAGGGAGTTTAAAATGTTGATCAGTGATAACTTTACGTCATTCACTGCGAGTCGTCTCCTTTTAATGAGAATGAAAATTTTCATTAGTTTTCGTCGAAATGGCAGAAACTGCGAATACATTTTTAGTACCATCTTTCTAATTTCAATCAAATCGATCTAGTAGTTTGGACTATAGTGTGTTTTTAATGTTCTTACAAAATTTCAATATCTTTTTAACCAGGTACTTAATCTGAATGCATTTTGCAGCCCTTTCTGATGGTGCGAATAAATTTTTCAAAAACTTGTTTTGGTTGGTTAAATAACAGTAGAATTTTAAAATTTGAAGATTGATGTGCCAAAGAGGCAATTGCCGTGAGTCGATTCCCTCCAAAAGCTTTTCGGCTCTTCAACTCTTCGAAACATACCAAGAACCTGTTTACAGAATTTTGACGTCTTCCATCACAAATTTCGGAGCTCTGAAGCAATCAAAGCCATTTTATTCGAAAACGGTGTTTCCTAGCTAGATTCAACAAGAATACCTTTTTTGTGTGGAAGATAAAGATAAAGAAAGGCTCTTATAACACTAACCTATGCTCCAAATTTCAAAATCCTGTCATTTACAATGCTCAATTAGGTAAGTAATTTTAAGAAAACTAACTTTTTGAGTACCTCTTTGAAGGGCTGCAACAGCTCTTTTAGGATGTGTTTTTCGACCCACAGAGGCGAAAAACCGAAAAATAATGAATTCCGATTACTCTGAAACCGAGAGGAATGTAAAATGTAAGTGTAATTTTTGTGGTCGATGAGGTTTAGGACATCGAGCCCCGTAGGCCCGGGGTTTCCTATTAGCATTCGAGATCACAAAAATAAACTACATTCCGAGGTGCGTACAGTATTTTTTGCAATACCTGAGGCAGGAAGAGAAAAATACTGCACACACCTTGCCCTGTAAGTACTTAAGCTTTGTTCACATCCACTTAAATTTACATAAATGAAGAAATTAAGAGCAATCTCCAAGGAAGTCCCATGGAAACTACATCCTTACTAAGATGATACAGGGTGAGTTTGAAAGACTCCACATCCTTTATTATACCACAGAATCTACTGTTCAAATGATGAAGCTTGGTGCAAAAATTATTGGTCAATTGTGATTCCTCTTGATGTTATAAGCCGCCAAAGATCTTGATTTTTTAACATTCTTTTTAAATATAGTTCGAAAGGTGTATCGTAGGATTTTTAATTTTTGCACAGCATTGTTACAGACCAAGAAGCAATTGCTGATGGTACTTAAGACATTATTCAAAAAGCGGATCCCTGTTATACAGGCTGGCCCCGATGTTATTTGCCCTTGAACTTTTTTATGTTTGAAAATATTGCTAATTTGCCTATACGGCCGTATTCCCCGTTCAATTCTAAAACTTTTTTGTCTCTTAAAATTTTTCGAAAAAACTAACCACTCACGAGGAAAATTGAAAAAACCGAAAACATGATCATCGTGATAAACCTAAAATTTCAATAAAAATCAAAGTGTACGTTGACACGCATCACATTTCAACTGTTTTTTTGCATTGAAGGTGTTGTCCTACATCTGTGCCTAGAAACATTGCTCACGACTGAAGAAAAAACGGGTTAGTGTCATCTCATCCCAATGACCAACTCATCCCATCTGAGAACTCATCCCAGACCAACTCATCCCCGATCAACTCATCCCAAACTAACTCATCCCAGACCAACTCATCCCAGACGAACTCATCCCAAACCAAGTCATCCCAAAAGACAACTCATCCCAGAACGCAACTCATCCCAGACCAAGTCATCCCAACAGACAACTCATCCCAACCGACAACTCATCCCAACAGACAACTCATCCCAACAGACAACTCATCCCAACAGACAACTCATCCCAAACCAACTCATCCCAGACCAACTCTTGCTTTAAGGTAGCCGCGGGCTAATATCATCTCATACAATTTTCCAATTCATCCCAGGAGACAACTCATCCCAAATGACACTACAACCCAGGTCAAAAACCTGACCAGACCTGAACTGCCCTAGCTTCTCGCAATGCAATACCGATATTTCGAAGAGTACTCGCTTTCGGCTCCGCCGAAAGCTCGCGTCGATCTTTCCGCGGGCAGAATTTAGAAAAAATGTTATTAAAAAACCTGACCTGACATAGACTGAACTGCCCTAGCTTCTCGCACCATTGCAAGACCGATATTTCGACGAGTACCTACTCGCTTTGCTCGCGTGAACCTTTGGGCGGGCAGAATTTGAGAGAAAATGTTATTAAAAAAAAACCTGACCTGACATAGACCTGAACTGCCCTCGCTTTTCGCACTCCCAATCGATATTTTAAAGCTTTGCAAGCGTGGAACTTTGGACGTGCAAAATTTGAGAGAAAATGTTATTAAAAAAAAAACCTGACCTGACATAGACCTGAACTGCCCTAGCTTCTCGCACTGCAAACCGATATTTTGACGCTTTGCTCGCGTGGAACGTTGGACGGGCAGAATTTGAGAGAAAATGTTATTAAAAAAAAACCTGACCTGACATAGACCTGAACTGCCCTAGCTTCTCGCACTGCAAACTGATATTTTGACGCTTTGCTCGCGTGGAACTTTGGACGGGCAGAATTTGAGAGAAAATGGTATTAAGAAAAAAATCTGAACTGCCCTAGCTTCTCGCACTGCAAACCGATATTTTGATCTGGGATGAGTTGTCTGCTGGGATGAGTTGTCTGCTGGGATGAGTTGTCTGTTGGGATGAGTTGTCAGTTGGGATGACTTGGTCTGGGATGAGTTGCGTTCTGGGATGAGTTGTCTTTTGGGATGACTTGGTTTGGGATGAATTTGTCTGGGATGAGTTGGTCTGGGATGAGTTGGTTTGGGATGAGCTGGTCTGGGATGAGTTGGTCTGGGATGAGTTGTCACCTGGGATGAGTTGGTTATTGGGATGAGATGATACGACACCAGAAAAAACATTGATGGTAATTTCACTTTTTTATGAGGTAGACTCATCATTGGTTTTAAGGTGATTACCTGTATCATGTTTGAAGTTTTTTCAATTTTTCTCGTGAGTGGTTAGTTTTTTCGAAAAATTTTAAGAGCCAAAAAAGTTTTAGAATTGAACGGGGAATACGGCCGCATAGGCAAATTAGCAATATTTTCAAACATAAAAAAGTTCAAGGACAAATAACATCGGGGCCACCCTGTATAACAGAGATCCGCTTCAGTAGTTGCATCTTGGTCTGTAACAATGCTGTGCAAAAATTCAAAATCCTACGATACACCTTCCGAAAGATATTTAAAAATGAAGATCTTTGGCGGCTTATATAACATCAAGAGGAATCACAATTGACCAATAATTTTTGCACCAAGCTCCATCATTTGAACAGTAGATTCTGTGGTATAAAAGATGTGGAGCCTTTCAAACTCACCCTGTATGTCCTTAATTCCTTTTTTGTAAGATCCACTTCCTGTCAGTGAATTTTGACACTAATGGAGATATTACAATGCAGGTATTGCTAAACAGTGATTTAGACAATGCCACAACAATTAAACAAGCCGCGGCATGGCAACAAAATAGTTACAGCGAATTTCGTTTTTAACTAATAATTTGAGAAATTTTGCTTTTAATCGTATTTGTAGGAAAAATACTTAGGACCATTTTTACCATGTCTGAGTTATGAAAACTCGGAGTTAGTTGTCACGACAATGACGTTCTCATTGGTTGTGGTATAGCAACAAACCCCGAGTTTCCATAACTCGGACATGGTATGCGGGTTAAAGGTGATTTTATTTTGTTCGAATGGATCATGGCCGTCTCTAGTTCCAGGCCCTGTCCTTAACCATTTGGCAACGCTGCCGGAGGAGATTTAGCGTCAGCTTGACAAATTGTCATAGATTATTGTCATTGAAGTGAAACATTGCAAAAATTACCAAAAAATATTATATTTTTATCAATTTCAAATGATTAACGAATTGAAATTCAATACTTTAAGAAAGCCTGTAAGATGTGCCCTATTAAGTAAGTTTTAAGTAAAGTAACAAATTTTTGCTTCTAGAGCCAGAGAAAAAGATTTTTTACAAATCCTTTTCAAATTCACTCGAGATTACATCAGCTTGCATGATTTCTAAGCACCTGATGGGCCTCAAACAACTCCCTTCGAAGCCACTGCGAGTCCTCCTCGTTTTATAATTTCGAGATCATTATTGAAACTTGACACTTTTACACAGAATTACTTGTTTATTGAGAGCATGTAGTTTGTGTAGAAATAAATACAATATAATGTTAATAGTATATTACGATATTAGGTTGGTAAGTACAGTATAACAGAATCGAGGAAAGGTTTGCAAAAACGAGTCGAAGACGAGTTTTTGCAATTTCCGAGATTATGTTAGATGTACTTAACAACCGTGTATCGTATATGATTTTTCGCACAATCGAAATTAAATTATTGAACATTTTTCGTCAGCCATTAAACAAATCCTGTTTGACAGATCGCCGAATTTTCCAAATGCGCTCGATACCTTTGCCAGTTCAATTGTTTTACTTACCATGCCTGTGTCAGATATGCGTACTGTTATGAATTCATAACAGCACTGTTATTTTTCGTTGCCTGGGAAACCAAACCGCGCTTGGTAAATTGAACTTACACCTGATGTTAACTACGTCGGTAAGAGAGTTATAACATACGATTGTGCGAAAATGTTAATTTTTGGGCGCTTGGGCCCCTATAATTAGGGTGTAGCAATGTGTGTTCTAGTTCTAATAATGAGTAGGTAACAGGTTGGACTGAGAAATTAATTTTTTAACTAGATACACAAAATAGCGATGACTAGATATCAATTTCAATTGATCTTCGTTTAGCAGGGTTCCTACGTCATTGTGTCGACTTTATACACAAAATAATTCTGCAGATGAGAATGGTCTAATTCCTGCCTTTTACCATCGCTGCAACGATGAAATAAATCTTGTCTTGAAATGCGATTTATCCATCAAGTCCAAATGGTTTTCTGCTATTTGTTTAAGCTTCCTAATGATAAAAGCTCAATTCCAGTGAATGTTTAATTAAAACCCGGTGAAATCAATTTTACAAAACCCTCTTGTCCACATAGTATTTAAAACGGGTCTGTAATCAAAATTTATCACTATAAATTTACTAAATACCACATATCTTACATAGTTTCTTCAAAATATTCATTTTCAGTACGTTAATCATTTGAAATTGGTAAAGATTCCAATATTTTTGGTCTTTTTTCGCAAAAGTTTCACTTCAATGACAATCAGAGACAATTTGTCAAATTGACGGTAAATCTTCTCTCGCCATGTTGCCAAATGGTTAGGACATGGCCTGGAACTAGCGACGGCCATGAATGGATGGGCCACTCCGCTGCGCGTCGTGTTCCAAACTTCCCTTCTCACAAATAAAATACCACTTTTAACACTTATATCATAAATAACTATTAAAAATTAGGTTTTTGAAGCTTAAATGCATAAATACCCGCTAGTTTTACAATCGAAAGTTAACTAACCCATTTATGTCATAGTTATTCAATCAAATAATATCCATTTAAAATTTTCCAGATTATTTGATTGAATAAACCCCCGATTAAACCCCGATATCCCACAAACACGGGTTAATCTTTTTAATCGATTTCAGCTGGCGATATTTTCTTACATAGAGGTGAATAATGGTACCTTCGACTGCTGGGCCATCTTTGAGCCCTGGGGACAGAAAGCCTACGTCACTTGGTAATGACAAAAGTCGTATATCACCGAATGCTCCTGAATAAATTGCTTAAATTTTAGGTATAGCATTTCAGTGTTCATAATTCCCCTGATAGTATTGACCGTAACGTACACATCAATTTGTGTGGAGATATGGAAAAGCTCAGAATCAAGTCTACGTCCTAGAAGCTCCCAGAAGTCTGCGCCAGGCAAACGGATTCCTTTGATCTCCAGAGCCAAGATTAACACAATAAAGCAAACCATCGCTGTCATTGTAATGTACATCGTGTGTTCTTCCCCTTTCATTTTAGCTCAGCTGTGGGCCACTTGGGATCCCAACAGCCCCTTTTCGAAAGGTAAGCGCTGCTTAACTTTGCTTCCTTTACCTTAAGTAATTTATTTAGGTTTCGCCACGATCCAACATTTGCAAGTGTTTTCTTTTTTGCCAATTTATCACCTTCAAGAGCGAAATAAAGCGAACGAATTATGTTGAATGTTGAAATCTAACAAGTTTTTCCTGACTCAGTATTTAATGACGGTGGGAGGAAAGTTACATTTAATTTATTGCTACAAAGCTGATTCCGAAAAGCAATTTATTTAATAACACTTCTTCACCCATCTAATGACCCAAGAAACTTTGTGCTTACTTAATATTTTTCCTCTATCCGGACTAATTACTAATTAGGATTGGAATTGGTTAATAATTAAACAGGAATGAACTATAATTTCCGAGAATTTGCTTTAATTATTTAAGTATGTCTATTATTGCCATTAAAAAATATGAAATGCCACTTCTACTAACAGGGTTTCTTATTACAGGTCCCGTATTCGTAATCTTAGCCCTTCTCTACAGTTTAAACAGCTGTGTAAATCCCTGGATATATCTTGCGTTCAACAGGGAATTGCCGAGGCTTATTCTGAGGCATTACCTGGCGTCAAGTAAGAATTACAGGACCGCCACTGGAGGTAAAAACTTTACTATTTACACATTACTATTAACTTTTAAATAATTGGGTCTAATGACCTACCTACACCATCAGGTCACGTATTTTTGCTGTTGCTTATAGGCAGATAATACCTAACATAACATGCAAACATTGATTTTACTTTTTTCCTTTTCGGTGTACCTATTGATCGGTACAAGTTTAAGTTATGTAGCCGACAGCCGATGAACATTTACTTTATGATCAGAATATGTGTAAAATAAATTTAACTTATAGCATAATATATGAATATGCGTTAAACCCGAAGATACAAACTGCTTCTTTACCAAAAAATATGTTGCTATATTGCTAAAGTAATATCGGTACTAACTGCAAGGGCAGATAAGTAGGTGATTTATGTCAAAAAAATCACTCACTGGAATTGGAAATTACGTGAACGTGAAACACATATCCATTAAAGCGTCGTCAACCAATAAAAAACACTATTTCGATTCAAGTAGCCCTTGGACTGCTAGGCATAGGGTCGTAGACTGAAGATTGTAACTCTATATCTACGGGGGCCATCTTCCGCCGATAAAAAAATTAGGACAAATTGTAAATTTAGCGTTTAAAGTACATAATGCATATAAACTTTTTTGTTAAGAATTATAATACATTTTCAAGGAACTCAAAATATTTAAAAAAATATAATTTTAGTGATTATTTAACGAATACGATGTTGATTTGTTTTTTTGAATTGACCACTAAACATCGATCTTACCGCTTGCAAGGAAAACACACCAACATTAGGACGGTATCCGATTATTTCCGTCCTTTGCGCACACGTGGTAAACGAATATGTTTCCATCCTTAGAGAGGGCCATGCGATATCTTCCATCCTTAGGGAGGGCCATAAACAAGTATATTTCCATCCTATACAATGTTGGTGCGCATCTGCGACTAGGAAGAGCAGTGCATTTAAGCGTTAAGCGGTACACATTCCATGGTCTAAGATTCACCATCGTAATCAGCCTAAAAAATTAAATTATTTGCTAATTAAACCGATTTTGTATCTTCAGTATTAACAAAGTTAGCAAAATGGGACCGAAATAAAATAATACACCCTGTAAAAAATAAACGAAACGGCAACCCCAATTAGGGGTACTTACGACATCATATATAGTTTGTTTTGAATTTTTATGAACCATATTTAAATAAACGAATCGAACAATTCATAGGAAAAGGGTGTTTTCGGATGCAAACAGCATATTGACGACCGAATAATTCTATTTAAATTTTAAAATCGATGATTATTATTCAAATCTGGTTGGTTCAAAATATAAAATTACTATTTGTTTTTAAATGGTGTACTAACTGGTGTAAGAACAAACAGCAAATTTCCCCCCACCACCTTCTATTTGAACGCAGCCTTAAGCTAAGAACACGTTAAGAATCCAGGTATTTCTTGAGAGAAAAGAGTACACATTATGCTCAAATCTGAATGCGTTAAAAAAGGATGATAACATGATTCGCGCGCAATTGGAGGCGATCGACGGAGACCGATATTCCTTTCTTTAATGGGCGGGAGAGGGAGAAATATATTTTGAGTCTCCAAATGGTCGTCGCGTGACGTCACTCAAGAAATAGATCCATTAAGATACAGTCCACAGATATGTTTTGCGCCGCGCGACAATAAGGCACGGCCTACTCGATTGGAAGAGTTTTTGATCACACGATATAATACTTACGTTTGCCCTAACTATTTAGGTACATAACTTATATTAATTGATTTGCTAGAAAATGAAATACAAAAATATTGAATACGACTAAAAGTAGGCTGAATTTTAGACAGTCGAAAAATTATCGGTATGTGGAGCATCATCAATAAAATACCTATGCATTAAAATAACCTGGATACCCACTTATTTTAGTCATTGGCAACGTAGAAGCCATTTTAGATGCCACCCACATGTTTATCGAAACAAATATAATTATGTAACCACCTACTTAAACTTGGACTTCAGACCAGAAAAAATATAATTTTTCGTTGTTATCGCTCTGTAGGTATTTGATATGATTGTTAAGAACCTACCATATTATGAATAATAAATAAATACATAACTATGAACAAAAAGTTTGAGTGGGGCGAGGGGGGGAGTGCTCAGCATTATTGGGGTTGGAGCAACTGTATTTACAGGGTGGTGCATCAGTGCGTCGGCCTTCCATAGTCAGTGCGTACTTAATTAAACTGCAAATGAAGGCGCATTTTAGGAAAATATTTTAAATTTTACAGGTCGCCCCAAAAAATTTTGAGTAGCCAAAGTTAATATTTTTTAAATGGAATGTCCGGTATATTATAGCATATTTGCAACACGTTTAGTAGCCTTTGCTCATCCCAAAATAGTACGGTCCTTGAGCCTCTGGTTTGGAACCAAAAAATTATTATTTTTTTAAATTGGAGTTTACATCACTCTATTTGAAAATTTCCCGTTTATGCGGGTGCAGTTTTCATAAGGAAATGAAATAAAGACTTTGTTGTAGAGGTTTTGAGGAAGCTAGGATCTGATTTTACTTGTTTTTTTTTACAGAATTTGGGAGTTTTAAAGCTATTTTTCTCAAAATTGTCAAATACTTATAACACCCTGTATATTTTTAGTCTAAGTAATATAGAATTTATAAATGAATGTTTTTTGTACCTAATACAAGCCTGCTGATTCGCAAATGTTACAAATTTTCTTGCTTGCAGACAATTGTTACTTATAAATTTATAAAATAAGCAACCAAATCAAAATGTAATGTAAATATTCAAAATGTTCACTATTTTGGTTCATGAACAATTTAATTGGTTCTTGAAAAGACATTTCTACTGCCTTTTTAACGTTTAGTATAAAAAATAATGTGCCTACTCCACTCCTACAAACAAAAATACCAAAGACAGGTGATTGACGACCATAGGCGTGCGAGACGGGGGGCTTAGGAAAAAAATCCAACAACCTTTTTTTCTTCAGCTTTCTTGAATTTTTGACATCAGATAACAATTCTCCAAACGATTCTACATAAAAAAGGTACTCTTGATACTAAGTCATAGGATCAACCGTTTTCAAGGAAAACGCGATTAAAGCATGTCATGCATATGGTAACAAATTTATAAACGCAAAAAAACAAGTTGGCTTGCTTCACAAATGTCGTTAGTTTGTCACTAACGGCTACAACTTGTTATTCTAGCTCCAACCGTTTCAAAAATAATTAATAAATACCTGTTTTTGCAGGACACCTACCTAAAGTCTGTAGCGCCCCCTGGAGGCACTTTCGGACATTTGTTCATATGAACTTTGTGTAGTGTAATGTGTCTCATTTGTGAATGTTTGTGTCTTACGTGAACGTTAGGCAAGCCAGCGTTTACGTTAGGCACAAAAATTCAATGCGTTACGCGCGTGCCGCCCACGCAAGACATTGCCTAAGTGACGTCACAACTCACGAATGAGACTTTTGGGGACGAGTGTTGTCTTTTGAAAATCCCACTCGTGACGTAACCACTTTTTTTCAAGACTGCTTACTTTTCTTTTCATTTAATACAGGTAGCGCAAGTAATTCATCAGGTGAGCCACAAACCACTTCACTTCGACCTTTTTCAAGATGGTCTTTGTGTAACAGCTCAAGATCCAGCAAATACCCAACTTCTCAGCGATCTTACGTTGCTCAGTACAATGCACAACGTTGGATAGTGACTACAGCCACCTGAAACAAGGAGAACCGTGGCCATCACGGAAGTTGCAATGACTATTATACTGACGATGACATTTCGGGATCATCTCTAATAGAGATTAGTGAACTGACCACCGAACTAACTGAGCTGGAAATTACTGAAACTGTTATGTAATTTGTCAAAGCTGCCAGAAGATTGACTATTTATTATTTATTCTTAGCTACTTGTACCTGTTATTTTTTTTTAAACTAGCCTAAGATAATTAGATAACGTATTTTGACTGAGAGAAATGTTATTTTCTTATTTGAACGATGATGTAAAATAGAATTTATGGGGGATTCTTAAAGTGATAAAATATGGTTTTTTTGGTAAATACCTAAGTACATTTAGATCACTAAGGACCGGTTTATCGATGCTTAGTCATCGCAAACTGAAAGCCAATTGCCTAGCAACTAGCGATCTGATTGGCTACAAACTGTCAGTTTGCTGTTAGCTATGAGCACAAAGCACTCATCTCTATAGAGATTCCAGTTAAATAGCGGCATTTTGGCCCAGTCACGTGACTTATATTATTTCTGCTCCCAATCCAGAGATGTCGCGCCAATAAAAACAAATATAAAATGGGTTTGATTAGTGAGATGTAACTCAAACATTTTTACAGTAGCTAACGCAAAGCAGGCTACTTATCTTCTTGTCTTTTTTGACAAAGCTTTCTGACTGTCACAAAATTAGTATTGTATTTGTGAATCGTTTTTAATTGTAAGTGATCAGTTTAGTTTGTCTCTAGTTTAGTTAGTTATGTGTTCGTTCTACTATATTGAGTTCTTATGTTTACGGTGTAGAGACTCAAATCAAAGATTTTTTGTGTTCGTTAATCAAGAAAAGTGGCAATGGGAATTATAAAGTCCTATGGTCTTTATGTGATGGTCCAACTTAGTAGACATCGTTTGCTGAATGCCGAAGCATAGAAAGCGACCAGACTGTGTGATTTTGGGCACTACTTGAACCTTGTTTCCAATATTTCATGGTTTTATAACCCTCGGTCGGACTCGGAGATTGCATTTTTTGGAACTGTTTCAGTTTTAACTTGTATTTAATTAAACAATGGTCTAAACTGCTGCTCTGAAACCTTTTATTTGTACCGAGTTTTTAATTTTATTTGATTATTTTTGCCAAGGAACATTTTAAGGAATATTTTTAATTCCGCTCCCAATCACCAGAGGCGCTACTCTTTTTGATCCAAGACAAATGTATGGCCGTCGTACGTCTATAGAGTGAGTGGTCTGTGGCTATGAGCATCGATAAACCGGCCCTTACCTACGAAATGTAAACTATTGTGAAAATTATTGTAAACATAAGTGATGATTTGATGAATAATTGTTTCCTTATTATGCCAACAACTTCTTTAGATTTGTCATTGTAAATCTTGTCTGAATTCACGATTTACCTACTTAATAAAATCATTATTTTTATAAAAATTTCAATTTCTATCTACAGGTTGTCTCAGAACGCTTGGACTTCCTTTTAATGTTTCGTGTCTTTAAAAAATCCTAGTAATTCTCCATCAGTTATAAAGGGATTTAAGAGGCCCAATCAGATTTCAGCTCTGAATCTGACGCGATCAAAATTTAGCATTTATTTTCCTTATCATCGGAATCGCTGTTTTAATACGACGTAGGTGCGGAACTTAACATTGATGATTTTAATAATTCCAGTGCATGAAGGGTGCCAGTCTACGCAGTAGGTAAAACACTCCGACTGTGCCAGTTTTAAGGTGGTTTTAAGATTGCTGTGACACAAGAATGACAATAATGATTAACAAATAAAATAATTTGTCACAAAATGTCATGAGACGAAAGCGCCCACAAGCACCAGATGTAGTGCATTAATCACCAAAATTGGCAACCCTTAGACTGGACGACCGTTATTTTCGATTAAACACGTTGATTCTGTAAGTATTCATAGATGTGCACAAGGTGCAATCTGAAGCCTGTGAATTTGAATAATCGTTGGTACTATTCTGGCATAATTTTATGCATAGGTTCTTTCTTACTATCTACCTACTTGCTTATGTACCTAACCATGTACCTACGAATTTTAAAATTATAGTGTAAGAATCGATAGTCACTGTACGTATATCGTTTAAAAGCTCATGAAAAGGCTGGACGATCGATTATTTAGGAAAGGTCACACAGATTTTCTACTCCTTGATTCAATTGAGGAAAAATCGCTCGAAGTGGTCGACTTTTACATCGAGATTGGGACACTTCAACCTGTGTTGGATAAAATCAAATTTGACGATGTACCCCCTAAACCTCCTACTTTAAAATTTTTAATGACATTCCAACTTTATACCTACATACCGCTAACCGCTTATTCTTCCGTTTTATGAGCTACATTATTTTTAAAAATAAAGAATGACTTCTGGTGAGAGTATAATTTAATTTGGCGATTTTTGTCTCCTTAGTACCTACCTACAACAGAGGGAACTGACACTTATCTTGGACTGTAAAGGGGTTGATGCAAAATTTGCTTGATAAGCCAAAAAACTCAAATTTTGGCGTCCTGTCACTTAACTTCAATAGTAAATTAATGAGATCTATGGTCTGTCCGGGATCCACACGACCGAGATTCACCCGATTTCCATGGCGATTCATTGTTGACAACAATCCCGGACAGATTATAGGCCTATTCTTGATTTTGTAAAAAGGGAATAATATTCTTTCTGACCGCTGAGATGTCTGGTCGTCCCGCACAGTCGGGGGTAAAGGATAATTACGGCCTTAACGACGGGAGTTTCCCAATTGAACAATTTCGAAGAAGCCGTATTGGTGGGAAATTGTTTAGCACGAGACGTAGGTAATTAGGAGAGGCAACAAGAACAAGATATTTTGGTTGTGGGATCTGCAAACATTATAGACACTGCCCCTCGGCCGGTTCCCGCCAAACTAGTGTTATTTGCTTCTAATTTAAATTTTAGAAGGACTATCAGTTTACAATTGCTATTTTACCTGCACGTTTATTCCTGTAACACGCTGGTTAACAAATTATTGTTAAAACTACATCGGTTTTTCAAATTTGTACAATAATGTTGTTTTTTGGCGCGAAATCGGAAAATTATACAAATTTGAAAAGCCAGTGTAGTTTTAACAATAATTTGTTAACCAACGTGTTACAGGAGTAAACGTGCAGGTAAAATAGCAATTGTAAGCTGATAGTCCTTCTAGAATTTAAATTAGAAGCAAAAAACACTATTTTGCAGCCTTAAGAATGATAATAGTATGCGAATACCCCCTAAACAGTAAGTATCTACAAATAAGTACTTAAAGTCAAAACAATAAGTAAGTTATGAAATAATGTTAAACCATTCAAAAAAATTTTACATTACGCACTCCGTCTCTAAACTCATTCTATCGACAGCGAGGCCATCAGGTTGCATGAAGTGAACATTTTAGGTTCGTACTCAAACAACAAATAAAGCAAAAGCTAATCGATACTACTTTTGCCAGTTCAGGAATTTGAGAACTAACAAATGAATACATAGTAGGTACGTTTATTGTTTCATAAAAATTTGTTTGATTATAATAATTCGAAAATCATAATATTAAACGATCGAAAAAAACATCCTGGGTTACCTGGAACAGGCGAATGCGAAAACGCCTGACTCTTTAATTTGCATGGATGTGTTTAGTTTCACAGACCTTTGGGCAGTAGAGCACTTGGCAACATAGCAAGCTAAGTTGTTACAAGCCACCTTACGGCGTACTGAAAAATTACCGATTCGAAACAACCCTGCTCACAAAGGGATCTAGCAAAGATCGAGCGAACTGGAAGAAGCTGCAACCAGTCATCCGAGGGTGCACTAACTAAATTCGATTTAAACTGCCCTCTACTGCCTGAGAAACGAAATAATTTGCCGTAAACTTGCATGTCAACTTTTCTTCAAATATTTCTTACTTTAACACCTCGTTTCATAAACACCTCTATGGTCACCTCGTTAAGTCCTGCTGCCATCTATTGACTACATGCAAAATTGCCAAGTCCGTCAAGTCAATCGACATCGCGTGAAAATACTTCCAATATAGGTGTCAATTTTGTCAAAGCAGGATTCGTTTTCGTTACGATCACTGTTAGAGCTTATTCACAACCACTTTAGGTACTTACGTAACGTAACAAGCTTTAACAATCAGTCTTATTCTGGATGACATATTGAAAACCTTTCAATATTGAAAACTTTTAAGACATCCGATTGGCTAGTTATCAATTCTTACAGGTGTTGCCATGGGAAATACAAAAATAATGTAAAATTCAATTGAAAATCACGGCAACAGCAGGTAAGTTGCTTGAGTTTTCAATAAGACCGAATGGTCAACAATTGTTCATGACAGCTTCTGACTTTTCTAGTAATTGTTCACGATTGTTAAACTTTGTTATGTCACGTACGTAAAGTGGGTGTGAATGAGGTTTTACTCTTATGACGACTTAATGACGACTACTGTCGAATAGCCATGATGGTTATCAGAATGTGTACTGTTTCTGCTTAGGTACGACATTTATTATTTACCATTATATGCTATGTTACATTTGCTACACTGCACTGATATGTACAGTCGAGAAACTAAATAATGCACTTTTTGTGGATCTGTTGGCCTGATAACTCTTTATCTACACACGGTCCGAAGTTCCTTGAGCTACCAACACAACCAGAAATATGCGTTTACGTGTAAACAATAATTGTTTACGTTTACATGTAAACAATAATTGTTTACGTTTACATGTAAACAATAATTGTTTACGTTTACATGTAAACAATGTAAACAATTGTAAACAATGTAAACAATTATTTAAGGTTAGATTTACTTAACCTAAAATATTGACTTTTCAACCAAGTCGTGAATGCAAAATGGCAGGGCGCCCTACTAGCAAAATAAGTTTGAAAAGTATAAGTTCAAATTGATTGCAAAAAAGCGATAGTATATCATGTAAAGTGCCTTATTGTTTGCAATAAACTGTTAAGCAATTCCGCGGAATCTCGGCTAAAATTGCACCGGTAAGTTAATCAATCTATTGCAATTAATTTTACAACGCAACTCTATTTGTTATAATATTTCTATAGAATATGTATAACAACTAACTAAAGTCCCGTCGCATATTAACGAAAGTGGGGGTTGTGTTTGTGAATGGGATTTCAGTTCTGTCAAAATTCCTGTCATGGACAATAATTGACAACAAAGACCCCGTTCAATCTCCACTGTTACTATTTATTGACACTGACAGTGAGTGACGGGAGTTTTGACGGATGTGAAATCTCATTTACAAACCAACAGAAAAAAAGCCTGATCGAGACACACAACCCCCGCTTTAGTTAATATGCGACGGGAACTTTACAAATATGTATTTTATCAGAAATGTCTGTCAATAATTTGTGTTAATACTGTAGTAAAGCTCAGAATTATAATAATTTACCTGTATTTTCTAGTTATTTACATTAGTTGCTTTCCTTTTAGCACAGGGTGCAACTCCGAACTGTTCAAGAATAATTCGCCCCGTGTTCCTTTTAGTTGTGCATCTTCCCCCCGAGTTACTCGATCTGCCTTCCCCCTTCCCCTCAAGCACCAAAGCTGGAGCTGGTGCAACAAGCCTCTTCATGCGCAGTGCGGAGTTTGTCATTGGCAATAGCTGCTTTCCTTTTAGCCCAGGGTGCAACTCCGAACTGTTCAAGAATAATTCGCCCCGTGTTCCTTTTAGTCTGTACATTTTACCCCAGAGTTACTTGATCTGCTTTCCCCCTTCCCCTCAAGCACCAACGCAGGAGCTGGTGCAACAAGCCCCCGCATGCGCAGTGCGTAATCTGTTATTGTCAATTAGCTGAGTGATGGTTTTTCGTGGTTTTCTCCAATGTTTTCCCTGTGCCTTTTCAATTTTTTTGCCACGCCTACATCTCTACTCCTCCACTATGGCATCGCTGTTGCGAAATGAGCGATTATTTTACTTCTGATTTTTGATGCGGTTATGTTATGTCAAACAACGGAAGTGTCACTATCACGCTGGTGCACGAATACTAGATAATTTTGCTTTTTACTGGATCGGACACTTGGGTCAGTTTGTAGGCAAATTGTTAGCACACTTTTTGCATAGAAACGAGAAAAACAATTGCAATGGTGGAATTGAACACCTAGAGGTTCCTAGCGGCCACTCAAGGAACTAGGTGACATTTGTCTGCAAATTGTCAAATGTCAAATAATAAGTTCAATTTAACGGATTTTATTATTTTATTAATTGACCTGTTGAGTACGTTTTGTTTGAAAATTTCACCTTTCCTCGCTAAATATGCAGCTTGTTTTAAATTCACTCCATTAAACGTCTGGGGTAAGTCGCAATTCGCAACATTGTTATTAAATTCATGTAGGTTATGCTTGCTCAAAAACTTTGCTTTCAAATAGTTTCTTTTTAACAAATGTTTGATTTATATATACAATTATTGTTGCTAAACCGCGATGAAACGATTTTATTTGCTTTTCTTCAGTTTCCTGTCCTTCCAGGTCAGCTCCGGTGAAGGTGCTGTTCACCATGCAGTTAATGATTTAGTCGAGGATTTTGTATTTAGTTGGACTTATGTTAAATCACTATTTACTCTTTATCAATTTGCAAATTTTCTGTATCTTATGTGAATTTATCATTACTACTGTCTTTTTTGATTAAAATGTTCTAAAAGCTGATTAACTGTACTCTGCTTTTTCAAAGCAATATACCTATGTAATTTAAACTTATTTACCACTTGTCAAAAATAATCTCTCTAATGAAGAAGCAAGACGTCTAAGTAAATTCACTATGGACCAAGGTATATCAAAATTTCAGCGACACCACACACTATTTCCACATGAGACTGGTGCTGCAGCGCCCTTTGTCATATATCTTCCTAGCATTATTTCTGAACTCTCCAGGTTGATAATACACGTCTTAGCACCTCTGTGGTTAATATTTTCTAACTTCTTTAACATTATAGATACTTAATACGTACTAAAAGCTCAACTTGTAAAAATCTTAAAGGATACCGATAATTTATTAACATAAACATCTATAAAATTCGTTTTAATATGTATAATATTAGCAAGAATTACTAGGTTTAACCATTCTTCATTTAAACGATAGTAAATTGTGACAAGTATGTGAAACTCTTTGTTGTTGTATGTTGTATCCAGTCGGGAATAAACTGTTAGGTGATGAGACGCTGTCTGCAATCCTTCAGATCCTTTTACATTCATTGCAGGCTACTTCGTGATTGCAGGTAAACGATAAACGTAGGTATTGCATTATTCGCACCGCCTTCAAACAAATTCGGTTTTAAAACACAATTAATTAATACAACAACAGAAAATACCTAAAACAGTTCTTCTTTAGTTAAAATAGTGCATTAAAAAGCACATTAAACTAATAATAACCTCGCATCAACTGCTACGAACCACCATGACAGATGTCAGATCGTTTACGTTTATAATTTCTACCGTCTTTGACAGTAGTGGCGCTACCTGTTCAGTTCCAGTTCCCCCGCCCCGACCCCCCGCAAAAAGTGTGCGGATTTTTTCCCCTAGTAACCGATCCAGTAAGAAGCAAAATTATCTAGCATCCGTGCGCTGGTGAATCTCCTGAAATACGTGTTCCTTTTAGGGCAACTCGGAGTTGCTTCAGTGCTTGTAGCTCTGGAGCAATAAACACGTAAAAGGAAAGCGCTTAATATGAGCTGAGTGGTTCTCCGTGGTTTTCTCCAGGTTTTCTCCAACGTTTTACCTGACCTGTGCCTTTTGAAATTTTTTGCATCGCCTTCATCTCTGCTCCGCATCAGCTTGCGAAATGGGCGATTATCCCATGGATTATCTTACTATTGACTTTTGATGCGGTTGGGTTATCTGTCAAACAACGCAAGTGTCACAGTGTCACTCACGCGGTGAATAATCCCCTGAAATACGTGTTCCTTTTAGGGCAGCTCGGAGTTGCTTCAGTGCTTGTAGCTCTAGAGCAACAAACACCTAAAAGGAAAGCGCTTATTGTTAACATTGTTTACATTATTGTTTACGCGCAAAATTTGAAGTATACAATTACTTTACATTGTTTACGCGCCCATTTCTGAACACAACCCCCAACTGGTGGTCCACTGTCGATGGTGGTGTCCCAAATTCTGTTCGTAACCCTCAACACCCGAGTGCATGACTTACTTTCTCGACTGTACACGCGACGCGCCCATGCGTCCCACGTGATCCCACGGTACAATCGTAATCTGTCAATGTCAAACACTTAAGCAAGTGTCAAATGGTGTCAAATTGTCAAAATTCCATATCAATTGTCAATCCTGTTTATAGCTTTTTTTGTAATTTATCATAGAATGACGACCAAAATAAAGGTGAAACCGTAGAATGAACATTGAAACAACTTTTAAATTCTTTTATTCTGTCTAGATCGGGATAATAGGTGGGTCAGGTTTGGATGATCCGGATATCTTGAAAAACCGGCATGAGAAGTCTGTGAAAGAAACACCCTTTGGCAAACCATCCGACAACCTCATTGTAGGTGAGATTGAAAGTGTACCATGTGTAATACTGGCTCGTCACGGCCGAAAACACGACATAATGCCCAGTAATGTCAATTATCGAGCAAATATTTGGGCACTTAAGGAAGAAGGTTGCACCCATATTATTGCCTCCACTGCTACTGGATCACTTCAAGAAAATATTAAACCAGGAGACATTGTCATCCTAGATAATTTTATTGATAGGTACCTATAATGTTTTTAAGAATCGTAAGATGTATGTTTTTATGTAATATAGGACTCATGGACGTAAACAAACGTTTTACGATGGTGAAAAAGATCACCCTGCAGGTGTCTGTCACTTACAAATGGAACCGGCTTTCAATGAACGCACCAGAGGATTAATTATTCAAGTTGCAAAGGAATTAAACATTAAAGTACACAACTCTGGAACTGTAATTGCAGTTGAAGGGCCAAGGTTCTCAAGCAGAGCAGAAAGCCATATGTTTCGACAATGGGGTGGGCATGTTATTAATATGACTTCGATGCCTGAGGTACAAAACCCTGAAATTGTTTCTCAGTTCTAGTAAGTTTATTCTTTAGATTGTTTTAGCCAAAGAGGGTGGCTTATGCTATGCTGCCATAGCTCTAGCTACTGATTATGACTGTTGGAGAAGCACAGGGGAAAAGGTAGCTGTCACTGATGTGTTGGAAACTTTCAAGAAAAATGTTTCAAAAATCACCAAGTTGATAACAGCAGTTGTTCCTGCCATTGCAAAAGAGAATTGGGATGAAACCATTGAAGAGTTGCAGGTAAAGTATTCTTTAGTCAAACTGATGCTTAATCTAATTCTTACAGCATACTGTTAAAACCAGTGTTATGCTTTAAGAAAAAAAATTTCCAAAGATGTAAAATATTTTCTACACTTACATTTTTGAAACACATCTATTGAGGGGTCCACACTTTGACATTCTGAATGTATATTACATGTTTTTAATGCATTTAATGCATAATTTTTTTGATGCACTGTAGATGAACTAATGGGTAAAGTTCCTACAACTTTCTCTGTGATTTCTGATCAATTCACCGTCATGCCTCAGGTGACTTTAGATGTCATATATATATAGTCTACTTAATTAAATGTTGAAAAAAAACAAACTGATTCTTTTTTCCTGCAGTAAACCAATTTACCTCCTGAAAACTAATTAAAATGCAGTATCATCTAAATGTTTCAATACATTCATTGCAGCAAAACACCCAAAACAATTTAGAGAAATATTAGCAGGTATTCTGTTGTTTTATCTTATTTTTTGTGATTTGGAAGTAATATTCAAAATTCGCAGTGTGCTGTGAGTAAAACGTTTTTTCTGTTGTGTTGTTGTGTTTAACGGGTTTCAGTTACGTCAAAATTCCCGTCAGTAAGAATTGAAGTTAGACGTTAAATGGAATCATAGACGTTAGTTAATTGTTGTCCAATCGAAAAAACCTGATTTACATTGTCCTTGTGTCCATTAGAAAATTATTCCGTTTGATTCTAAAGTAAATTCCATGTCCATAAATCCTCTCAACGGTCTATTGTGTTTGTATGATTAGTACATAACCCAATTTCAGCCAAATCGGCCCTGTACTTCAGGTAGCGTACGGTGAATGGGGATGTACAATAAGTTATGTTTGGTTTATAATTAGTTCTCAAAATAATTATAAATTTTTGTCAAAATTTGAATTTTTTAACCTAATAATTTTCGAATGTGCTGTAAATCTGACAGAAACTTAACAAAACATGTAAAATATGTTATCTTCTAACATGTAAAATGCATTTCCAGAATTTTTTTCGCGGCACACTTGAAAATTTAACATAAAAAGATTGAAATGTTGACAATTTTAATTATTTTCAAAATTTATTATAAACCAAACTCAACTTATATTGTACAGGGTGATCCAACCGTTTTGTCCCACTTTAAATTGGAATATATCTGTTGTCTTACAAGTTAGAAGGTTGAATCAAAAAGTGGATTATAGAGTAGACCTTCAAGTTTTGTTTGGTATATAGATACAAATTTTTCAAGGTCAAACTGCGTCTGGCGAAAAGAAGTCGTGATTTTTAAATGGTCCACCTAGTATATTTTGGCACAGATCGATAGGAAATAATTTACTGATTACTCCAATATAACACAATAAGTATCTCAGGTTGATATTTTCAGAGAAAAAACATATTTTTGTTTTTAATGAATATTGAAATGACTGACGGATTACCTAAAGAAATATGGGTGTGCTGTGGAAACAAAAGTTGTTTACCTGTCATTGAAGTTTTGACGCTTCAGCAATGATGGCTCGTGTAGTGTTTTCTGAAGGAGAAAAAATAAGCGATATGATGCAAATTTATTTACTGAAAAATAAAAACTTGCTGGCATCACGCCCGGAATATATGCGAAGACACCCTGATAGAAGAATTCCTTCTAATAAAAGATAAAATTTGTTTCCACTTATTACAGATAAACATCTTTTGTTTCCACACCACACCCATATTTCTTTAGGTAATCCGTCAGTCATTTCAATATTCATTAAAAACAAAAAAATTTTGTTTCTCTGAAAATATCAACCTGAGATACTTACTGTGTTATATTGGAGTAATCAGAAAATTATTTCCTATCGATCTGTGCCAAAATATACCAGGTGTTCCATTTAAAAATCACGACTTCTTTTCGCCAGAGACGAAGTTTGACCTTGAAAAATTTGTATCTACCGGGTGGACCAACACTATTGCCCACCTCAAAAATTGCCCTTTATTTTAAAGCTGGGACTTCGAAATTTTTACAGTGTATATGGCTACCAAGGACCCTTCAAATGACGGCAAAAGTTTATCTGTCATGCAAAAACTGTGACGTCACGAAATTTTGAAATATCGTTTTTCCAAGAAAAAAAAAATTTTTACCCATAAAATCGTTTTTTGGGCTAATACCTTTATGTTAAGCCCATTTTTTTAAATTTCCGTCATCAGATTAGCCAACTGTAGCAAGCTAAAAATGGTCCATTTTTATTCACAAGTCGGCCACGTAAACAATTGACTACTATGCGAGGGCTTTCTTGGATAACAGCGTACGCTTTTTTCATCTGTCACCAGTTGACAGCGACACAACGCGGCCATTGAACTGCGAAATTGTTTTTAATTTTAATAAACGTGGATTTTTGTAACGAATAATGTTGAAATATCGGTTTAAACTGGGCATCCACCATTTAATTCGCCCACCCAAGGTGCCAGGAGAGGTTACGAACACGGACATTTTATCAGATGGCGGTGGCGGCGTGAAAAGGGGCTCCAGTTTGTGTGAAGGGCTCCGGTTTGTGTGAGGGGGTTTTTTCAAATAGCCATTTCCATAATTCGCATTATTCCATACTTATGTAATTCCACAGGTAATTATTTTGTTGTTATGGCCTGTTTTTTAGTTGGCATTTTTAGGTTAAGTGAGTCGACTTAGTTTGCCCCGTTGAGACTAATATCGAGGACTAAGATATTCACAGCCCAGAATTTAACAGCAACTCGTGTCAAATAAGGACCAAGGAATCGTTTTGCATAACAAAATTGATATTTACAGCCTCTAAATTTAACATCATCTGATCTAAATAAGGGCAAAGGAATTGTTAAACTATCGTTTCAACTAACATAATTAAAATTCAGAGATAACTGTAGCCGAAGGTAGAAGAATTATAGCCCGATGCCATTTCTTAACTAGTTGGGTTAAATTGTTTGGTAAATTGTAAGGTGATGTAAAACCAAGTGTTTTTAGCTGGCGAAAGTGTGTTGCTGTAAAGTTGAAGTTGCAATCCCAATAATTATAATTTTTCAAGGATATAAATTGAAACTTAAATCCTGTATGATCAAACTAACAACAATAAATTGAATTTGATTGACTGATTGTGTTACATAAACTATGGTCTTTTAGCTGTTTTGGATGTCTCAGAATTGTGGATCCTTCAAATATTGTGAAAGAGCTCTACTAATCATCATAGACAAAATTGTGTACAAGGAACTTACGGCTTGTACTTACCTAAAGTGATGCATTACTCACTACCACAACCCATCACTACACAATCATCACCAAATTCACTGCACTGCAACCACTATAGCACAGATCACTTCACAAAAAGTACTTACCTGATTACAGGTACTGCTCAAAGTGGTGGCCTTCTCTTTCGATGCACATCTGAGCACGTCGCTGAAATGAATTTTGGACTGTAGCTGCTGTATTTCGTTCATTGATTGTCTGGAAGGCATCTACGAGTCGTTGCTGCATGTCTTGTCTCGTGGTTGGCTGTGTTCTGTACACAATTTCTTGCACAACTCCCCATGTGAAAAAATCCATAGGTGTGAGATCGGGAGATCTAGCTGGCCAAGCAATTGGACCACCACGACCAATCCATTTATCTGGAAACTTTTCATCTGCCACACCACGAGCTTCTCGACTGAAATGTGGAGGCGCACCATCTTGCTGAAACCACAAATTTTGGATCACATTTAATGGCACATCTTCTAGTAAGTCATCTAATGAATTTCTTAAGAACTCTGCATACATCGTACCAGTCAGATGGCCTTCAAAAAAGAATGGACCAACTAATCGGTTGTCAATAATTCCTCCCCACACGTTCAGTGACCATATGTCTTGTGTTTTTTCTTCTCTCATCCAATGTGGGTTAACCACCGACCAATAGTGCATATTATGCCTGTTTACGTGCCCATTAGATTTGAATGTGCATTCATCGGTGAAAAGCACAAACTTGAAGAAGTCCTGATTTTCCTGCAGTTTCTCTTGGGCCCACGTGCAAAATCTCACCCTGTTCATAAAATCCTCTCCATGTAGTTCCTGATGCAGTTCGATGTGATATGCATGGAATTTGTGCTTTTTTAATATTCTTAGAATCGATGACTTACTTATGCCGCTTGATTGCTTCATTTCTCGACTGCTGACTTGGGGATTATTTTCAGCTATGTTCAAAACAATAGCTTGATTGATTTCATGAGTCACAGCGGGATTTATCACTGTCTTTTTCTTGGGCTTCAAACTGCCTGTCTCTCTAAGTTTCTCTACAATTCTTTTAAATGTTCGTCTATCTGGTTGAAGTCTGTCTGGGTAACGTTGGGCATACAATTCTGCTGCTTGCATTGCATTTTCCTGGCATTCTCCAAAAATCAAGATCATGTCGACCTTGTCTGAAAAGGAAAGATGTTGCATCGGCATGATAAAAATTAAATGCACTCCACTAAAATAGAATAAAACTATTAATTAACACTAGGTATAGGAAATTCACCAAGATTCACTTCTACACGTAATTATAATTAACACTCACAACACAGAAAAACGCGTGAAAGCTTCCCTGGAGGGAAACCAGGATAAGAGCTGTGAAAACAGCTAACAAGTAGGTATGTAAAACTAACTTGGAAAACACTTCTCTTCAAGAGGTTGAAGATTTCACAAAATAGCAATTTTTCTCAAAATTAGCAACCTAAACACTGCAACACTATTGTAATTCACACACTAATCACACTAGTGGGTGACTAATGATTAGCTAAAAGGGGTTGGAGGAGTTTGAGCGGGAAATTAACGCGCGTAATGAAATAAATGCGCGAAATTCAAGTAAAAATATGAAAGCCTGCTTTATTAAATTTACTTAATAGGCAATTATTGTTTAATAAACGAAAGAATAATCTCAGTATTCTTAGTTCATTCTAATGACAAAAATTGAAACTCAGGCACACACACACATCTTGTTTATGCACTGGATGGCTTGTCGTGTGATCAATGATTAATTAGTCCTTATTTGCCCACCATGATGATGATTATTAAATTCCACATTGCACCTTTTTGCTTCTGCTGTTCAAATAATAACTTGAGCTTCACCAACTTCAAAGCATCAATTATTAACGTCTTGATTTTGTTTAGGAGGTACCTACGAGGTATTTGCCAATCGAAAACTGACACTTGCACCACCTTCGATTACAGTTTATCTTTGAATATGAATTATGTTATGCAAAACGATTCCTTGGTCCTTATTTGACACGAGTTGCTGTTAAATTCTGGGCTGTGAATATCTTAGTCCTCGATATTAGTCTCAACGGGGCAAACTAAGTCGACTCACTTAACCTAAAAATGCCAACTAAAAAACAGGCCATAACAACAAAATAATTACCTGTGGAATTACATAAGTATGGAATAATGCGAATTATGGAAATGGCTATTTGAAAAAACCCCCTCACACAAACCGGAGCCCTTCACACAAACTGGAGCCCCTTTTCACGCCGCCACCGCCATCTGATAAAATGTCCGTGTTCGTAACCTCTCCTGGCACCTTGGGTGGGCGAATTAAATGGTGGATGCCCAGTTTAAACCGATATTTCAACATTATTCGTTACAAAAATCCACGTTTATTAAAATTAAAAACAATTTCGCAGTTCAATGGCCGCGTTGTGTCGCTGTCAACTGGTGACAGATGAAAAAAGCGTACGCTGTTATCCAAGAAAGCCCTCGCATAGTAGTCAATTGTTTACGTGGCCGACTTGTGAATAAAAATGGACCATTTTTAGCTTGCTACAGTTGGCTAATCTGATGACGGAAATTTAAAAAAATGGGCTTAACATAAAGGTATTAGCCCAAAAAACGATTTTATGGGTAAAAATTTTTTTTTTCTTGGAAAAACGATATTTCAAAATTTCGTGACGTCACAGTTTTTGCATGACAGATAAACTTTTGCCGTCATTTGAAGGGTCCTTGGTAGCCATATACACTGTAAAAATTTCGAAGTCCCAGCTTTAAAATAAAGGGCAATTTTTGAGGTGGGCAATAGTGTTGGTCCACCCGGTATATACCAAACAAAACTTGAAGGTCTACTCTATAATCCACTTTTTGATTCAACGTTCTAACTTGTAAGACAACGGAGATATTCCAATTTAAAAGTGAGACATAAGGGTTGGATCACCCTGTACAGTCAGGAGATAAAATATTGGCCCTCGACCGCGAACAATATCGACAGATTCCTAGAAAATACACTCAAAATAGGTTTGTGAATGCTTGTATCCCACTCGAGTCGTTTTAATAAAGAGGACTTCACGTTCAATTTTATTTTTTTTGATAAAGCTTGCGAGAATCTATCCACATTGTGAGCGGTCTAGGGCCATTATTTTATCTCCTGAGTGTACATCAGAATACGCAGAGATAAATTAGCTATTAGACTGAGTACTACTTGCCAAATATAACTTATTGGGCTCGGTCAAAAGATGCGTGTTAAACTCACCCCTCCATCCCCCACGGAGCTCATTTCACGGCTCCAGAGCATTTCTTCCTATTCTGTTGCACAAATGCACACGGACTCTCTCGCTTCTTGATCTGCGCACATCGAGCCCAAGTTATATTTGGCAAGTAGTAAAAAAAAATGGCTGTGTCCATTTGAAAATGAAAAGTTGACATCCAGTTGACATTCAAGTTGAAGTTGATAAAAATGAAAACCATCCTTAGTTTGTAGTGTTTTATGAGCAATTTCATTTGGTTTTTATCCCACTAAAAGCGGAAAACAAACAAAGTTATAGCGTTCTGGAATTTTAATCTTGCAGCCTGTATAAGTCATTTCTTTCACGTATGTTCCTGCTCCCGAAAATTTACTCCAAAAGTTTTAACGAGTGTGGAGGGTAGTATGGACTAGCCTGTACCTCATGAGATTTTTTTTTGTTCATCAGCCCCTCTTTGGTAGGGACCTCGGTAGGGAGTTAGCAATGATTTTTTAACAATTAATTGATTGATGATGTATATGTATATGTGACGATTCCTACCGAAGAAATGAGGATTCTTTCGAATTTTTGGCACATTAACTATGAACACTAATTTGTCTTATTAGCAGCCAGCACATGAAAGATTTTCAAATTCTGTATCCTGAAATGTATTCACACTTAGCGCCTTTTTGGCATAACATCCAAACATTTTCAGGAACGTTGAATATAACACGCTTCAATCCAAACTACTTGATCGATTTGGCTGAAATTTGGTAGGAAGAGATGTCATAACCTGCCGAAGAGCTGAATTAATTTTGATAGCGATTGGCCAACGACAAGTGCCGTTTTGGAATATCAACTTTGCAATGTGAAAGCTGACCACCATTGGTTTTAATCAGCATATGAAAGGTTTTCAAATCTGTTTCCAAAAATGCATTCAAACCTAGTCAAATCGTTTAAAAACTGATCGGGGTGGATTGAAATTTATAAGAGGTAGGAGTATACAATTCTCCAATGGGGAGGTTCCAGCCGCTTCCGCAGCTGCTCAATTTTTTTATTATGAGTTATGCTGTTTTAACGACACCTTAACTCGAAAGAAATTCTAGAAAAAGTTGACACTAAAAAATATCCCTTAAAAGCTAACGAGATAGGTACAGGGAAAATAAAAGTGGCGTTTTTTTTGGCCCACTTCTCGTCACCACGTAGTTTAATGCCACTGATTGGTCTCTTCCCCAAGATGTCTTGCTTTGACCAATCATAGCGCCTCTGATGTCAATGGACATTAGAATTTCTATAGAAAACATTAGAGATTTGTAGTGATGTAAAATAGCGTGTTATTTATTATTCGGTGATATACAGGGTGTCTCAGAACGCTCGCACCAAATTCTAATGGAGTATTCAGGATTAAATTCTGAGTCGATCGGCGTTTTTCAAAATTTCCAGGGTCCAATAGTTCTCAAGTTATAAGAGATTTAAGAGGACCAATCAGATTTCAGCTTTGAGTTGCTTCATAAGGTAATTTAATGCTAGATGCACTATTTCCTAGGTAACAAGATACTATCAATGAAAATTTATACTGTTGTATCTTGTTACCTAGGAAATAGTGCAGCTAACATTAAATTACCTTATGAAGCAATTCAGAGCTGAAATCTGATTGGTCCTCTTAAATTTCTTATAACTCGAAAACTATTGGACCCTAGAGATTTTCAAAAACACGAATCGACTCAGAATTTAATCCTGAATTCTCCATTAGAATTTGGTGCGAGCGTTCTGAGACACCCTGTATAGCAAGATATATATCGTGCTATATATCAGCAGGAAATTGCTAAAAAACATATTAAGCTTTAACCACCATCAACGGCACTTCTGTCACTTTCCGAGCAATTTCATACCAAATACGTCAATAGTCACTCTATTCACAACTTTTCGGTAGAAGAGAACCTCGAAGAGAACTTCAAAAAGTGTTCTAAATTATTTTGGACTGCGTTTACATTCCGTTAAATGATATTTCTCCAAGAAAGGTTCCTTGTGTGTTCCTTATATTTTCTGAAATGCTTACGTCCGAAATCTTTTTTGCAACCCATAAGATCTTAATTTGAAAGGCATTTCTCATGATACTAATCAAAATTTACAACTGTCTCCTCACTTGTTAGGTTATGTTACTCCAACTAATAGTGAAATGCTAAATATCTGCTATAAATGATAAATATATAGCAGATAAATATCAAAATGTTATCTGTATCAATTTGCTAAATATAATCATTCACAACACTAGAGATTTGTAATGGCATCTAATGAGCCTAATGATTTGTAGGGGAAACTAAGACTAATTTTGTAATGGAAAACCCCAACTGACCAAATTTCTAATGGATTGTACTGAGATGTAATGGTCTTCCCTTTCACTCACTAGAACCCATTATAACACAGTGTTGCGTCTCTAATGTGTTTTCCCATTACAAAAATAGGCAGTATGTATTCTGCATTATTTGCATGTTATCTAGCGCCACGATTGTGGAGTCACACGTTTAGGATTGAAGAGAAGGATTTTGAGATAAACTATACAGGGTGGTCGTTTTATCTTGAGACTGGCAAATATCTCGGAAAGGAAGCATTTTAGAAAAAAATGTTTTGTATAAAAGTTTTATGACATCGAGGGGGCAAATAGATGGTGTCGAGGCCATTTTGATTCAAGGTCTAAATCCATTGCCTTCCCTAGCAACAGCGGCATGGCAAAAACAAAATCTACAACAATTTTTGTGGTTTATTTATCTAGAATTCATCGTTGCTAAGTTACAACGGTTGTTCATTTGTTTTGTCTTGCCGCTGTTACTAGGGAATGTCTAGGGATTTCGAAAAAGGTTAAAATTTACATCCATCGGATCCAAAAATAGTTTAGATGAGAGTTGTTTGTTCTTTTATGGGGAATAAGAATCTGTAATAAAAAATATAGGTTTCCATTTAAAAAAATCAAGTTGACCTTCATTTGACCTTGAAAATGACCTTGAATCAAATGGCGATGATGCCATCTATTTTCCCCCTCGAAGTCATAAAATTTTTATACGAAACATTTTTTTCTAAAATGCTTTCTTTTGGAGATATTTGCCAGTCTCAAAATAAAACGACCAGCCTGTATACGCGTCCGGCGTCGACATTTTCAGGAATACTAATCAGTCGTCACATCCCCAGGAACACCAATCATATTGCTTCAAATTTGTAATGGAAAAGCACATTACAATTTTGGGCAATTGAGTTGTAATGTGTTCTACTGGCAAATCCTATTACAGTTTCTAATGAAATGTAATGGGAACTTTGGGATTTTACATTACGTTACATTAGAATTCAGCTTTTGTATCTGTAATGGGTTGATCTGGGAATTCACCGGACCAATACCTGCATCAATCCGTTACAACTCATTACATATTTTAACCTCCCCAAACCCATCACAATTTTAAAAAATGCAGCAGTGAAGCGGCTGGAACCTCCCCATCGCGTGGATCTTTGACTTGGGTTTCTAGTCGAATTAGCAAAGAAAATGTATGACTGGTTTCCATGATGGTTTTAGAACTTTTTTAGAACACACAAATTGAAATATTCATCAGAGAAAAGTAGGTATAAGTAAGTCCTTTTTTGGCAGGACCCCCAAAGTTCTAAAACCGTCGTTGAAACCAGTCTTATACAATTTCTGTGCTAATTCGGCTAGAAACACAAGTCAAAGATCCACGCGATGGGGAGGTTCCAGCCGCTTCACTGCTGCATTTTTTTTAAACCAGAATTTGAAGACCTTTCTGATGGTGACAATAAATCTTTCAAAAACTTGTTTTGGATGGTTAAATAAGTGAATAATTTAAAGTTGGACATTGGTGTGCCAAAACGGCACTTTCCGTGGGCCGATGGAATCCAAAATTTGTTCAGCTCTTCGACGTGCAATACAATCCCCATGTGCAAAATTTCAGCTAAACCGGTTCAGGGGTTTGGGCTGTACCGTGATTTTAAAGTCCGATAAAAATCAATTTTTTTTTTATTTTTGGTCAAAAGGGCACTGAGAGTGAATACATTTTTAGAAGCAGAATTTGAAAGCCTTTCCTATCGTGACGTGAAAAATGGGGGTTTGCATTTAAAATTTAAAAGTTGATGTGCCAAAATGGCATTTCTAGTTGCGCGATTGGCTCCAAAAGCTTTTCAGATCTAAGTTGGGTTATGAGATGCCTACGCACCAAATTTCAGCTAAATCGGTCTAGTAGTTTTGGCTGTGGCGTGTTTACAAACGTACGTACGTACGTACGTACAAACGTACGTACACACACACAGACACATTTTGAAAACCGCTTTTTTGGGTTCCTGAGACCCCAAAACGTGAAGATCTGGTGCTATCTCAAATTCAAAAATTTTAGTGATTGCAGTAACCTCCCATTTTTTTAAAATTGTGATGGAGTTGGGGAGGTTAAAAAATGGGAGGTTACTGCAATCACTAAAATTTTCGAATTTGAGATAGCACCAGATCTCCACGTTTTGAGGTCTCAGGAACCCAGAAAAGTGGTTTTAACCTCCCCAACCCCATCACAATTTTAAAAAAATGGGAGGTTACTGCAATCACTAAAATTTTCGAAGTCGAGATAAGACCGGATCTATACGTTTTGAGGTCTCAGGAACCCAAAAAAGTGGTTTTTAAAATGTGTCTGTGTGTATGTTCGTACGTACGTTTGTAAACACGCCACAGCCAAAAGTGCTAGACCGATTTGGCTGAAATTTGGTACGTAGGCATCTCATAACCCAACTTAGATCTGAAAAGCTTTTGGAGCCAATCGTGCAACCGGAAATGCCATTTTGGCACATCAACTTTTAAATTTTAAATGCAAACCCCCATTTTTCACGTCGCCATAAGAAAGGCCTTCAAATTCTGCTTCTAAAAATGTATTCACTCTTAGTGCCTTTTTGACAAAAATTGAAATATTCGGGATTGTTAACGTACTTTAAAAAATACGATACAGCCGAAACCTCTGGACCGATTTGGCTGAAATTTTGTACATGGAGACTGTATTATACGCCGAAGAGCTAAAAAATGTTTGGAGGCAATCGACCCACGGAAAGTGCCGTTTTGGCACATCAATTTTCAATTTTAAATGTACTCTCAAAACAACTTTTTTAAAAATTTATTGTCAGAATCAGGAAGGTCTTCAAATACTTGTTCTAAATAAGATAAAATTCATTCTCATTTACTGCCCTTTGGGTAAAAAAAAATTGAATTTTGTAATAAGACTAAAAACACATTATAGCCCAAATTACTGGATCGATTTGACTGAAATTTGGTACATGGAGATTGGGTAATCCGTTGAAGACCTGAAAGGCCTTTGGAAGCAATTGGTAAACGGGAAGTGCCATTTAAGCATATCAACTTTAAATTTTAAATACAAGGCCTCCTCTTTTTATGTCGCCATTAGAAAGGCGATAAATTTCTGGTTCTAAAAAAGTATTCGCAGTTTCTGCCATTTCAGTGGAAAATAGAGAAAAAATTCGTTCCCATTAAAATGGATATTAACCTTAAAAGGAATTTTTTGTTGAATTTTCTGTTGAACTGACTACTATCTACACAGAATATAAAGATCCACGCGATGGGGAGGTTCCAGCCGCTTCTCTGCTGCATTTTTTAAAATGTGTCTTTGTGTACGTTCGTACGTACGTACGTTTGTAAACACGCCACAGCCAAAACTACTGGGCCGATTTGGCTGCAATTTGGTACGTAGGCATCTCATAACCCAACTTAGATCTGAAAAGCTTTTGGAGCCAATCGTGCAACCGGAAATGCCATTTTGGCACATCAACTTTTAAATTTTAAATGCAAACCCCCATTTTTCACGTCACCATAAGAAAGACCTTCAAATTCTGCTTCTAAAAATGTATTCATTCTTAGTGCCCTTTCGACGAAAAATTAAAAAAAAATTGATTTTTATCAGACTTTAAAATCGCGGTACATCCCAAGCCCCTGAATCGATTTGACTGAAATTTTGCACATAGGGATTGTATTACACCTCGAAAAGCTGAACAAATTTTGAATTCCATCGACTCACGGAAAGTGTCCTTTTGGCACACCAATTTCCAAATTTAAAATTACTCAATCATTTAACCATTAAAAACAAGTTTTTGAAAGATTTATTGTCACCATCAGAAGGGTCTTCAAATTTTGGTTTTAAATAGGACAAAGAAAATTAATTCGCATTTAGCGCTGTTTGGTTCAAAAAATCGAAATTTTATAATAACAGTAAAAACACATTATAGCCCAAATTACTGAATCGATTTGGCTGAAATTTGCTACATGGAGATTAGGTGACCCGTTGAAGACCTGAAAGGCTTTTGGGAGCAATTGGCCCACGGGAACTGCCATTTAAGCATATCAACTTAAAATTTTAAATACAAGGCCTCCTTTTTATGTCGCCTTTAGAAAGACGATCAAATTCTGGTTCTAAAAATGTACTTACAATTTCTGCCATTTCAATGGAAAATAGAGAAAAAATTCTTTCTCATTAAAAGGGAGCAGGCTGACAGTGGATGACATAAAGTGGCAGTTATTGTCAAAAATTTGGCAAAAGGTTAACCTTAAAAGGAACATATTGTCAAATGTGATGGGTGATGTACGAGGTGATGTCGGTATTTGTCAGAAAATTGCGAAATTAGTCACAGACGATAAGGATAAAAAAAATTCAGTTGAATTGACTACTATCTACACAGAATACAAAGATCCACGCGATTGGGAGGTTCCAGCCGCTTCTCTGCTGCATTTTTTTAAAATGAATTCTAATGGACATTTGCAACAGGGGCGTTGTTTGGTTGTTTTTTTCTACTGCACTGCACAGTAGGTAAATTCAGCTTCAGGCATAGTACGAAAGTGTCATTATTCTGCCCCGAATGTCAAAAACGGATAAAAGTATCATCACAAAGTTTGTAATACTTTAATTATTTTACAAAATTTATAATACATAACAGTTACAAATGAAGTAGTCCAAAACCAAAACCCGTTACTTTCTGACTGAAACCAAACAACTTGACATATCGACTGCGAATTCCTAATTTTGTAAGTCAAACTCGATACGTTTATTATAAATGATTTTGTTTCACCATCATGAATAAAACATTTAAGAGTCAACTATCATGTGCAAGTTTTTCAAAAATAAATAACCCCTAAGCAATAACATAGTGCCCCAAAATTTTTAAGTATCACAAGGAAGGGCCAACCTGAAAACCTATATTTTATCTATTGTCATATACTTAATAGGTCTTATTCGCGAAAATCAGCTGCTAATAGATGGCATTGCTAAACCACAAAATGGCGATCTCACCCCATTGGGGAGCCGGAAGTGAGAATTCTAGCGTGACGTGCCTGACAGTGTCAGTTGGTGACATCAGTGACATCGACACTTAGATTTTTTAAAAGCCAAGTTTTTCCTGGATTTACAATGTTCCACTTAAGTACACAAAACGTAAAATTCCACAGAATTATTCACAAAATTTCGAGTCAGCGAGAGGATGTCTCCTAACAAAACTACTACCTAACCTCGCAACTGACAACTGACTGACGTAAGCCGAAATTATGATGACGGACGTTTGAAAGTATTTCCGTATCCTGTCTCTCAGTTTAGTTAAAGCATTGCCACCAGATGTCAGACACTTTGCTGATTTTCGCGAATAGGTAATTTCCCGACAAAATTTACCATCGAAACAAATTAGTAGCTTTTGTAACGAAAATCGACAAGGGCTACGAATTTACTTGAACGACAAAATATATAAGATCACGAATGACATCCCACAAAACATATTCAAATCTCTTAAAAATAGGTAGCTCAAATTTTTTGAAAGTTCTAATCTACTATAGGAAGATACTTCACGCAGATCGAAGACTAGATGAATAATTTTAACGATTATTTTAAATTATAAATTAATAACTTGAATAATTACCTATAGGTATTTTAATAAATATACGTTACCCACTCAAGTAGGTATACTTACTTAAGTATGTTGAAATCTGGTAAGTTAAAGTAGAAATTCAGTGCTTACTAAGAAAAAAAATCACTATTGTGAATTCATTCTTAGATAACTAATTGTACCTATAACTTTTTAGTAAAAATGATTGTGTCTGCTAACTTTTAACATTTTTATCTGAACCTTATGCTACGTATTACAGTCTCTCCATGGTTTTTAAAATTACAATTCGATACTGCTCGTTTTTCTTCGGACGTATTTATTGAAATAATCCGGTCTCCAGCATTTACACGAGCCAGGAATTAAGAACCAGTCGTAATAGAGTCGAACTTGGAAACATCCAAGAGAATCCACCCCATCACAATGTGTGGGCCGTGAAGTTGTCGATGAATCGATAGGTGCAGCTTGGAGTCCAGCTCTCTTGTGTAAATATTGTTGATAGTTCTGGGTAAAAATAATAACAAAATGTACTTTCCGTTAAACGTGGATTCAATTCAAGAAATCGATGTTGAGGTTATGGCTGATTCTGGTGAGAAAGGAGCGTCTGAGTCCAATGGTGTTATCGCTGGTGGAAACTATTTGGGAGACCCTAAAAGCCGCTTTATTACGAGGGTTGTAACTGTGACAATGACGCCCCGCTGCATGGACAAACCCAGACGTTTGGCTTACCTGAGGCTCGTGGATATTTTAAAATTCCCAAGATGGGCCGGATTTGCGAATTTTCATTATCTAACAAGCACAAATCGATTGATTATAGATAATGAAATACTACTAAACAGGCACCCAAGCAGCTCATGCAAGAATAAAGTTTTGACAAGTCAAGTAATTTGGAATTAGAATTAGAATTTCATTTCTTTTCGATTATTGTTGGCTAAATCGTTCTGTCTCTATGCTAATGACAATGATTATAAGATGTTGCCAGTAGTGGGTCGTCTGCAATTATCAAAATAGCCCCTATTTAAGCGAGAGTTGATGGATTTACACGTCAGTCTTATCTTATTATACACTGTTGTGAATTATTCGTGGCTTTAAAACTAAAATTGTCGAGTACGGCCCGTGGGAATACCAGACACCTGTGTTTGTCCACGCAGCGGGGTACATTGTCACAAGTTATAACCCTAGTAATGAGGCGGCTTTTAGGTTCTCCCAAATATTGTTTCCACCAGTTACATCAGAATTTAAATATTATTTACCATTTTGAAGATATTAATGAAAAACAGGGGGAAAGATGACGTCATCTTTCCACGATTTCTTGACCATTTTGAGGCTATTTTCAGACGTCGGCTGAGTATTGGTTTGTCCTAACTTCTACAACACGTACAGGGCTTCCAGTGAAGTCATTTAAATCATTTATAGTCATTTATTTTTTAAGTAGTGATTTAAAGTAATTTCTTTCACATCTAGGTCATTTATTGTCATTTTTTTGGGCAAGAATAGATTTTCTCCTCAAATGCTAAGTTATTGATGGATTCCTCTCTACGCCACTGAAAAAACCTGTCAAAAAGCATTACTAGCCATAATGACTTAGGGGCTGTTGAAGTTGCTAAGTGCCTTCTCACGGGTTCTAATATGAAAAAAATTGGAATATGATACGCTGAAAAAAGACACTCATGAATTCGAGAGTAAAATTTAAAAAAGAGTACTTTAATTGATACTTTTCTGGTCATGAAACAAAAAATTTCTTAATTTTTAGTTTTAGAAATTGTTTATTTGCAATATGTGCATTAAAATTGTGTAGGTATTATACCAGGTGACAACGAGACCATGTATGCTCCAATAACTTTTTTAATTGTTATGATAAAAATCTCAGTGATAATATCCATCAAAGGTCATCTTTTGACATACATTAGAATTTTCCATCACTTCCGGTTACGCCGGAAATGGTTTTAATTTAGAATTTTTAAATGGGACACCGAGTACATTTTTATATTTTTGGAATCTAGGAGTCATTCTGAGTATTGTAGTGCCATTCTATAAGTCTTTTCTTTTGTTTTGGGAAACTTGGTTGTGGTACAAGTTTTTTGTGGGCAAAAATGGCAAGTTGGTGGTATCATTGTACGCAGAAAAAAATATCTGTTGTCATAGATCAGAGGTGCGTTCAGAAACGTAGCTCTGGGTAATCGTTGAGTAAATTAGAAAAGGATAGAAGATACCCTGTATGAAGGTAAAACAAAGACAGAAAATGCTCAAGACAACTTTCTGAACGGGCTCCGGGTGTATACCGCCATGGTACCATTTAAAAAAATTTAGTTATCCGCGAAAAACGTCCATAAAAGACAAAAAAGTGTATCGCAGCACTCTAGATCCACAACAAAATTTCGCCGAAAACAAGAAAAAACTCACGAAAATGACACTAAAACACTCAGGAGGATCGCTAGATTTCAAAAATAGAAAAATATAGCGGGTATCCCATTTAAAAATTCAAAATTATAGCCATTTCCGGCGCAACCGGAAGTGATAAAAAGTTGGAATGAATGTCAAAAAGTGACGTTCTGTGAGCGTGTTCTCTGTAAATTTTATCTTGATAATTGAAAAAGTTATTGGAGTGACCATGTACACCCGGTATGTATCAGTTTTTCTTTAATTTCTTGTCATTTTCTTATTTACCGAGGTCATTTTTTGGGTAATTTTTTTTGGAACTAGTGAGTAATTTTTATCATTTATTTTTGCAAAGTTGGCGCTGGAAGCCCTGCACGTAAGAAACACTCCTATTGAGTTAGGACAAACCAGATGGCCAAGAAATTGTGGAAATATGACGTCATCTTTCCCGCTGCTTTTTATGAATATCTTCAAAACGGTAAAGAATTTTTAAATTCTCAGCCATAACCTCAACATCGATATCTTGAGTTGAAGTATTTCAAATATCTCAAAAGTATACCTGAAAATCTTGAACGGAGGGCGGCTGCGATGCCGAAACTGGACTTCGTTGAGGATTAGCTGTGTCACTGTTGCTTAGTACCGCGTCTGGGTAGTAAATTTCAGCCACCAAAAGACTCGACCACCGAGGAGAAGACAAACAACCCCCATCCAAATAATGGCATCTCGACTGCAAGCATCTGCGATTAAAGTATAATAAAATAATCTAATAACAAACAAAAGTTTAATAAACATTTGAGAGTAGCAATAATGCCCACCTTGTTACTTCAACAGTTTGGGTGAAATACCCCTCGTATGGTATTTGCACCACATATCTCCAGACGCCTTGATAATTTTTAGCAAAAACTGGCGTTGCGTATTCTACTTTGGCAGGGCAAGGGGTAGGGGGTCCTTCATATCTAGGTGGGCTATTTTCATCTCGTCTTTCTATAGGTAACTGTGATGCTGGACTGTGGTTAACTGTCGGTGATTCCCCATTAATGGCTTTATACAACATACAAAAAACCCCTCCTTGATCGCAAAATTTTCGTCCATGCCTGGCAGTAGTACTGTTTGCTTCACTTTTCTCCTTACTTATCGACTTTTCGGTTGTCACTTCTCTTTTCATTCGGTCATTATTTTGAAACGAAGTAATTCTGCAAAATTTAGAATTAAATGATAACATAAATCCGTCGTTTAACACTTATTTCACTCACGTATTCTGAGAAATAAGGTCGTCTTGGAGCTGCGCAACTTTCGGTAATGTTTCGTCTGCCTTTAGAATTGGTAATGTTCGACTTAGATATTTCAGTGTCATATTCCTTATCAGCTCACTGCAAGAAAGCACAATAAATACAACTCCTCATAAGAAAGTAAAACACGTACAACGGATATGGAGACCCTAATACGTTTTGTCCCATGGGATTTCTTGGTATAGCTCCCCTATTAAGATCCCCGCAAAGATTATTAGGTGAAACATGAGGACCCTTATTGTCATCTTCTTTGCAATCTACAGGAGCGTGAGTGTAAGGTGGAGGTCTGACTCGTGGGGGTTCCGCATTTGGAGATTCTACGAAGGCGTAATAACCCTCCGGTGGTTCTTCCGTGCCCGCTTCCGCTTCCAGAGGCTGTAAATCCACGGTCGACAGGACAAGAAGCTGTAAAAAATCAATTTCCTTGAAGTGAAAGTCTCAGTTATGTAATTGTTACAATCTTTAATGAAAAACTTAAAATTTAGACTGTAATTTTTAGAAATTTATAGATTAAATCGTTCACCTCAGAATTTTGTCAATGAATGATGTAATTCTTTTTTACACCTTGTTATTACAATTACAAATATATTAAGTATAGATACAGTTATTTATTTAGCACAATTATTACTTTTACTAGTGACGATGAGTTAGGTACCATGAAATTTTGGCTGACAAAAAACGTGCAGAAATTAACGAAAGTGCTTTCTTGAAACCACGACGAACGTAATAGGTATTCAGAAGTAGGTAGGTATGTAATGAGTAATGGCCTATAATACGCCTATTTCTATTTCCGAAAACATGTATTTGATTTTTACTCCCTACTCACTCATAAACAAACAAGCCTGTACCTATCTCTACATGAGTCCAGATAGTTGAGATCGGCTATAATTCTCATTCCCTTTTTTGCAATAAAAAAATAAGGTCTGATGATGAAGCCATATTTCAAAAGCGAATAAAAATGACCCTAGTAGACACATAAGAGGGTATTAAGGCTAACCACCTTCTTCAATTCTCTTAACACTACTGCACCCAGTGCTTAATTTTTTTCAAATTTTTGCAACATGATGCTCCGCCCAAAACAAATGCTCATCGATGACGAGAAATAAAAAATTCGTTGAGCTTTGCAAGCTGAATTCCGCATTTTTATCAATGTTTATTCTGGTATTTTCTGGCTGCCTGTTTTTGTTATTGATGTGGTTAAAAAAGACACACCTGGTTTTACCTATATTTAGTCGAAGGTTGTTAGCCCCAAACCACTCCTCCAATTGAGGGAAAGTGGACCAAACTGGACAAGTTCAGTCCCCAGAGCAGCAAACGGGTGTCATCTACATAGTTAACAATGTTTACCCCACTGTTAAAGTTATCCAGGTTGTAAGTTAAACAGCAACGGACTCAGAATGCTGCCCTGCGCCACCCCCAACGTCATTATACCTAACATCGAAAATCGGTGAACCGTTGGGGATTGAAAATGTGCATAATTTAAAAATACTATGAACTCACAGGCGGCCCGGCGTGCAGCATAAACTTATATGTATTTTGTTAAATGGAATTTGGTTTCTATGTGTCATACTGTGCAACTTTTGCCAGGTGCGTCGAACACTTAAATTCAACCATTCTACAGTTATTTAATAAAATGTGCAGAATTTTTGACACCTTGAAGTTTTATTCGTCTGTATTTGTCACAACCTAAGGAAGGGTGAAGCCTACCTAGTGACACATTTAGATACTTGCTACCAGTTCCGTGCACTGGGTGCTACGGGTAAAATTTCAAATTCACAGAATTTAAGAGGACAAAATCTTAAATGGAATTCTTAACAAATCCCTATTTGTAAATGGCATTTTCTCAAAGTCATTACTTCAAATTTTTGGGTTTATATACCGGGTGATTCAGTTTGATATTCGCCCCCCTGTAACTTTTTTATTTCAAGAGAAAAATATATAAAATATATATTTGTAAATCGCATGACACACTCTATTAAATGACGTCATGAAATCGTCCATATGATGACGTCAAAATTACGATAGTCAACTTTTTTTCTTCAAATGACATCCAGTAAATTTCTTAGCGGATTCTTGTAGACATTTCTTTTCTACAGTCAAACATGTAAAAAAGTTAAAACTAAACGTAGTTAGCCATGGAAAACAAATGAATTATTGTGTTTGATTAACTTCACTCATTGTAAGGACCATATAGTTTCTCAATAAAACAATAACTTACTTACACTCTTTATGCGTTAATTACAGTAATACCCCCTTTGCCTATTAACTCCTTAATAAGAATAATGTTATTAAGTACATATAGGTACTATTAACGATAGAAAAGTTAAATGAACTGTAATTTAGAAAAAAACATTTTCCTTAGAAACACAATAATCCAATTTTTTCTATGGCTAACTACGTTTATTGATAAGAAAAATTGCATACTTGGACGTAAAATAAAAATGTCTATAAGAATCTGCTAAGAAATTTACAGCATTTCATTTGAAGAAAAAAATTATCGGGGGTCGAATACCAAACTGAGTCACCCGGTATGCAGGGTGATAAGTTTTTCAATTATCAAGATAAAAATGACTAATTAATGGTCATTAACCATTTGTTAAAACCGAGGTTAAAACTTAACACTATGTTAAAATGAATAAATCTCACAGTCATCTCGTTAAACTTGACGTAGCAAGTAAGGCATGTCAGAATTGAATAAAGATTAATAAAAACGACAATTTTATGCACTACAACCACTAAAATTATTGATCTCATCTGTATCCATAAGTGCATACTCACCCAATTCAACGAAAATTATCTAAATATTTTATTAAATAACTCAAAAATTGCTAGACGAGCAAATTGAGGCCAAAAATGTTCAAACCCAGTAATAAAAGTATGTATAACTAGGATGTATCATATGCCAAAAGGGCTCTGTACGAAATGAAATGACATTTATTCGTTCACCCTCGAATTTTAAGTTACATCATTTTAAATGGTATGAAATTCTCTGTAAACTGATGCAAATATTTTTCAAATCCATTCACTCTTTTAAAAGTTACATTTAAATATTACTATACTAGGCTCAGAGGCCAGAGCCAGCTCATGTTATTCTTGAGTGTAACTTTTGAAGGAGTGGATGGATTTCCAAAGTTTTTGCATCAGTTTACAGAGAATTTTATACCCTTTCAAATGATGTACCACAAGGGCCTCATTGAAATAAAAATTTCACCGTAGAGGGCGGTTGTGGGGTAAGCGATGTCAAAAAGCTTTGCACCATTCATTCATTGGATTGGTACTTAATTTAATTAGCTATATGTGTGGGGTTGCCACTTGAAATTTTGAAGTGGGGTTTGGTAGGGGTCGGGGGTGTATTGAAAAATTTCGCCAAGCATCACAGGAGTTATTAAGGGTGTTTTGCTTTAAATGTCTAAACTATACTAAGCGTTTACCATTTACATATTTATCTGAGGAGCCTCACTTAACCTCAGCAATTTGATAGGGACTTAACGCAATAATTTTTCATATTTTGCTGTAGTGCGAATAAAAATTCAATAACGAATTTATAAGAAAAAGAATGGTACGTAGGTAGTGTATTTTGAAAAATAAGAGAGATAAATTTCACAGTTTCTGGCAAAACTACCTATCTTAATAGGTACTACTTTGGATAATGGGATAGGTATTATTAGGTATAGGGAGGTAGCGCGTAGTTCTCATGGATACTTTATTCGCATCCATCATTTTTAACACGGAGACATCAACATCAACAAGATAAGTAAGATATTTTGTGGAGGGCCTACTTTATTTATTACACTACAATTTAACCTCCAGTTAAATCACGATCAAGGATGTATAATTGTATACCTATACAAAGCCGCCTCCTATACCCGAAGACCTACTTCTGCATGACCTTGAGTATTCACGCAATGACGTCCTCTGAGGTTGTTGAACATCTACACAAATATTTTGGTGTATAATAATATGTGATGTCAAGAGATGAACTGTGCATAAGTATATGTAAATGTAGCTACCAAGAAGAATTTGACGTCCCGTTATCACTGAACTAACTGTATAACACCTTTTAATAGGTAGGTAGGTATTTCTCATCGCCCAGATTGCTTGACTCACGAGTAAAATTTGAATAGGTAATGGTTAGGTAGGTACCTCCAGGAAGAAAAGTTAACTCTTCTAGACTATGAACTATTTAATCATTGCATGGATTATTCTATAACTTGCAATTCGGTAAAGTTAACTAAAAATAATTAATAGTTTATGGGACTGGGTTGAATTTGGCTAACGGTCTTCATTATTAATTGCAGATGATATTGTACTTATGGACTATTAGAGCGCGGCCACATGAATTACAATTTACAATAGACGTATATTTTACTGTTAGGTATTGAAAATTTATTTCGCTCTCTTTTCTTTTGATACCGATAATATAACTTTATATCTAAAATAAAATTTAGGGTTGCACGCAGCTCTTAAAAGCTACCTAGAGATTTAAAGAATATTTTAACACAATAGGAAATGCAACTCTACATTGAAATTTTTGATGAGATTTTGCAGTATACTGTACTGTTGGACTAAACCGTACTTACCGGCACATTGTTCAATAAAAGGACATGAGAACTTGAATGGTGGTGAACCGGGTGACCCAAAGAAATAGAGTGCAGAATCTAATCTACTTCTAATTAAGTCATTCGAAAACCGTTGCAGGCTGCCTTCTTCGTCGTTCATAATTTAGATATTGTCAAGTAGTTTAAATTACGTATTTGATCAAATTCAATTTGCCTTGTGCTCAATAAAAGTATAGCCTAAATTAATCAATCTGTTTATCAGCCCTCTGCCTAGGTCATCGTCATACCAGGTATGTACCTACGCCTGTTAGAATCTGGGTTTAAGGAAGCTAAAAATATCAAACCGCTTTCATTCTGCATATTTATCAGCTCTTCAGGTTTATATTTTTTCGTTAAGGTTCACGGAAGAATAGTTCAGTTCCGAGTTCCGTAACTATTTATGTAACAAGAAAATATCTTCTCTACAGGACATTAAGGAAATATGTGAAAGATAGGGAGGATAGATAAAAATAAATTAGGACCAACTTACAAATACAGTGGTCCTCCACAGAAAGTCACTCATTTTCAGGGAAATTCAATAATTTTAATCACAGCACTCGCGCGGTTTGTCACGCTTACCAAGAACAGCACCTACCTACTGCAGTACCGCGAAGAACTGTTGGACGGACCTGATTACCATGCACAACATATAGGTACACCTGGAGCACTCGTTACGGTTAACGGAACCTACATAGTTTCATCTACCAGATATTCTTCATTGCTACAATATTAAATGGATTGGATTCAGAAAGTGCCGCGCTTTTTAGTGTGCTCTTTTGATGCAATAATCCAATGTTTCATAAAATATGTTTAAAATACAGGGCCTCAGACTTCACGCAGGTATGAGCCAGTAATGCAGACTCCTGAACCTAATCGACGAATTTTCCTTTGCGAAGAAGATTGCGAGGATTCAGCAGTTTTCTCAAACGGGAACCAATTGAAAGACCGTTAATCTGAACGAATTTCTGAACTAGAGATGGTAACAATGGATGCACAAAAAATAATAAAGATGAAAAATATAGTACTTATTGGGAAACAAAACTTTCATCTTAAGCAAAGATTGAAAAATTCCAGCGATGCATTATTGTGAATTTTGAGTAGTTTTGAGTAGCAATGATTTTAGTTGTGAGGAAAGACGAAAGTTTCATTTCCTTTTAGTATAAGCTGTCATAACAAGTTTTTGTACAGTATGCGACAGATGTTTTGCTCGATCGTTTGTTACGCAGCTGAAAACTTTACGGAACAGATTCGGTCATGACAATTACTTTGAACGATACAATGATTGGATATCAAGAAACTATGGTTTTTAGGCGTCATGATCGAATTTCTTTCGCAAAGTTTTCAGTTGCGTAACGATCGAGCAAAATATCTGACGCATACTGTACCTTTAATGAAAGACAAGTTCTGAGTGATGGAATTGCTTCTCATTTGAAAACTATTGAACCGCACAATTTTCGGAAATGAAACTTGTTCCACTCGTAAATGAATTCTGGGACACCTGTATATTTTTTGCAAGATTTGTCCACGTTATACATAGATCCCTGCGTCAAATGTTATTATTAATAAGAACGGTTCTCATGTTGAGCCGACACTTTTTCTTAACGCCACTGCCTAAGCACATAAATACCTATATACATACATACATAAGTACCTACCTTTATGATTGGCTTGTTGGCAATTTTTACAGGGGTGTTGTCATGGGGAATTGAAAAATTATAATCCAATTCAATTCAAAATCACGGCAACAGGTCAACTTCAAAGTAAATAGTTGCTTGAGTTTTCAATTATAGCAATCGCTATTTTTCTAAGAATCGACAAAATAGAAAAGATTACCAATCGGATGTCTTAAAAGTTTTCAATATTGAAAAGTTTTCAATGTCATCCAGAATAACCCTGATTGAGCACAACCGGCGATGTTCAACTAATGTCCAAATTTTCTTGCTGTATGGAAAATTTTAAAATTGACTGGTCTAAGAATACAGGGTGGTTCCTTTTTCACTGCTCACCATTGACATCTTCTAAACGGTAAGAGATACAGAGTGTCGAGTTGCGCTATTTCTCTGTGATTAAGAATCTGAACAGAACTCCGCGATATCTTCATTCGTTCCTGAGTTATTCTATAAAATCTGAAAATGGCGATTTCAAATAAAAATTAAACAGTGTTATTCTATGTATGCCAATTGGACTTCTCAATATTGGAAATTAGACAATTGTTATAATCTGACAGCTGTCATATTCTGTATGACCTATTAACTTATTTATATTCAATAGTAATACGAAGAGTAGTCTCTTGGCTGTCAACTACGAGTCAAAATGGTAGATTTTTTTAGGCTAAAAAGAGGACGAGAGCTCGCTCGAGTCCTCTTTGGCCGAAAAAAATCTACCATTTGACAAGTAGTGCATCCATGAGGACTCAACAAGGCAACCAAGAGACTACGAATCGTATTTTGCAGATTATTTTATGAATTAAAGTATTGAGTAAGTAGTGTCAAGTTGACGTTGTAGTCTTATCACTGTAATCAGGATTACTGGTATGCCAAATGCTCCTTTGGATTGGTTCAATACTTAATGAATAAAATAATCAATTTAACCCGACCCGACTTGCTGAATTCACAGAAAGAAATAATCAAAACTTTATGAAGTATAGGTATAATAGTTTATGTCTAACCTGAAATGTGCAACATTTGGGGAAAAAAGTGGATAGGTGTGTTTATGTATGTAATGTACACTCGAATGTAAGTAAATGTTAACAATTTGTCAAAATTAGTAGGCATCAATGCCAATGTATTTCTATATGCCATTGCCTACTAGTAGTAAACTAGTTTTGACAAATCGTTAACATTCACTTGCACTCGAGTGTAATAATAACGTAAAAAATTCGACTTTTTTGTCTTTGCTCCCCGTCTATCGCTATAACTCAAAAGTTTGTGGAACTAATATTGCTGATACCGAATCTTCATTTAGAGGTCTCCTCTTTTATGCTTTAAAGATCTCTCTTAGTAAGGAGTGCGAAGTCGATACAAATTATTTTTTTATGGGAGTTAAGTTTTTCACATATTTTCATCCTTCGGTACCTACACTAACATCCTGAGTTGCTTAGAAAATGTGTGAACTTGAAATTTTTCAAAAATTTTCGCATGAGGCACACTCAATTTTTAAAGCTTCTAAAATCATTATTATTATTATATTATTAATATTCTTACTATTATGAAGGGACGCGTACATTTCAATTGTATGGCCTTTCGATTGGTGGCATTCTGTATGAAATTGGTTGCATAAGGATGCTGTTGTTGCCAGGTGCGATGTTATCCAGTGACCAATAAGAAGTGTCCTTTCGTATCCACGAGAGGAAAAGATTATTTCCGAGATAATTCCTTAAGTAGATAACATCGCTTTATTCACCTCAAATCTTTATCAAATATCCGTCTAAATCGTGTGGTTTAAAGAAATAAACATTAATACAGAATCATACGAAGTTATAGTTTTTAAAATATTATTAATAAACAAAAGTTGTGAGTGTGTCCCCTTTTCGCATTTCATCCATTACTTGCCCAATTAGTTACAGAAGAATTTATGGTTGAAGTCGTGAGTCACTTATGTTAACAAAATGATCATCACCAATTTTTGTTGTTCAAAATCACAAGTATGGTCTGTTCTATTTTATTTATTCGAAATCAATTAAATTTAGGGCGTTTCGTTTATTGAACCGTGTTGGATAGTTTATTGGCAAATTCCTGCCAGTTCAAGTTTAATGGCGGTTTAGTTATTACTATATTATAACGTCACTGTCAGATTTCGTCTCGAGTGAAAATTTCAGCAGTTAAACGTCTTGCACGGCAAGGGTATTAGATCGGAAAACCGCAAAAATTAAAGTAAAGTCCCGGCACTTTCTATGCGTGTCAGGCTTTTTTTCTATTGGTCGGTAAACGGGCTTTTAAATCCATCAGTACCTATGTATCAATCAACATTCAACAGTAACAATGATGGATGGGATTATTATAACGTGTGGTCAAAAACTTTTCCGATCTAGTAGCCCTTGTTTTGCTGGACGTAGGGCGTAGACAGCTCAAATTATCATTCAAAACGAAGTCTGACAGTGACGTCCTTAACACAATTTCAGCAGTCTACGCACTACGTCTCTCAAGGCAAGGGCTATTAGATCGGAAAAGTTTTCGATCACTTTTTATTATAACTACCGCTAAGGGCAGAGGTCAAAGACCCGTTATGCCCAACTTGCTACACTGAAAAATAACTGACAATATCAAAAATATAAAAAATAAAAATATACACTTCCACTATCAATCAATTTTTCCTAAACCACTCATCCAGCCCAGCCTATAAAATAAACGTTTTCAGTTTTACCTGAGCGGCGCGCGCATGTTGGTTCCCTTGAGTGCTCACTCATTGGCTGGAGATCTGTCACAGCTGATTTTTACCCAATGAGTTCTTTTTTTACCAGTGTGTTTCCATGGAAACTTGGAAACCAACCTACCCGTGCATTATATTCTTATTCATGTTGACACATTAGTAGTGTTTGTAAAGCTGAAATATTTAATTTGAAATATTTCAAATAAATTTCATTTCATTGAAATATTTCACACCCCTTGAAATATTTCATGAAACTTATTTTTAAAAAAGCGCGCAAAATGAGTCGACATGACCATGTGAATGACATTCCACCCACCTACGTCCACCAAGGTTCGTATAACTTCAAAAATGTGGAAATATTTCAAAGAATTATAAATGCTGATTCTGATACCTCTCTCTTAACCGAAAAATAACTCACTACCTACTCCTATTATTGATTTTACTGCGACTGGAAAACTCTGTGCTTCACGGATGAGCACATACCTACCTAAAGATTTGGAGATCTACAAAGGCTATTTTATGCAAAGTTTTTTTTATTTCTTTTGTTAATAAAGGTATGTACCTAACATTGTTCTACCAAAGTTAGAATATCTTTCATAGTTTATGAAATATTTCATGAAATATTTCAAAAAAATAAGTTTCATGAAATTTTTACAACTCTACACATTAGACGCTGTGTTAGTATCCTCTTTATCTTACAAACTGAAGACGTGTATATTTAAAACAGTTCACAGATTTTGCGTTCACAATGTCTTGTGGCAAACTGTTCCAAACAGAAAAAAGACGGTTGCACAGAAAGTTTTCACTCACTCTGGTGAAAATAGTATATTTCAAACCAAGGTGAGAAAGTGCTCTCTTGTAGACCGCGGGGTGCGCAATGTCTGCAAGAGCACTTTTTTATCAAGGCATGAATACTATTTTTTTTACAACCACCCATATTACGTCATAATTTAACACTTTCAAATTAATTACAAATCATTAAAAATAAGAATTTTGATAACTGTTCCTTTCAAAACTGTCGACCGTCATTATACGTACTCATGAACGAGTGCTATCCGTAGAAATATTTTTCGGGATAAGTTGAGCTTTGCAACCCAACATTACAAAAAGTCCTAGTAGGTACGTGCAGTTTTTTATTAAGACTACAAAAATGGAACGATGGAAAACTAAGTACCTATCTTATTTTGGAAAGATTTCTAAATAAACCGCATTCAACCACAATGCAAAATTATAAGAAAAGGATTTAATTAATTTTAGTTTGAATTGCATCCTGTTGTCTACCCTTGTTGTAAGCAAGATGCATAGACCAAATCGAAAGAGGTCGCATGTACCCTGGAGATCGGTAGTAGTTTTTCGCATATAAAGCTTCAGGTGTTGAAAAAGCAAGGCCAAATTTTTCCGTCATAGAAGTGTACATACCACCTGATGTAATACTAGCTTCTTTTAGCATGCCCTGAAAATACAAAGCTTAAGAATTTAAAAGAAAAATCAAAAACCTACCTCTTGTATCATGCTTGCAGATAGCGCGTAAGTTATACCTGTCCAAACTTCTTCAGACTGCACGCTTATAGTATCCACCTTTCCGTCAATAAATCCGTTAACAGCTCCCATTTGTCCATTGCAAAAACTGTTAACGTTATTTTCGAAGATAGTTTTCAGGCTGGATTTTATACGGTCCTCGCGAAAAACCTATGCGACATGAAAATAAGTCATTTTCGCGTTTTATTGTTCGAGTATTCATTACCTCGTAAGTAAAACCGCAACATCTCAAATACCAATGACCACATAGCTGATCTGCCATAATGGAGCGGCATTCATTGTCGGAACAATCAAAATTGTAATATTTCCCATTCCAGAGTTTCCTCTCAAAAGATTTCGTCCCCTTGTTTAGAAGAGCTTGAAATTTCTTATTATCATCTTCTTTTCCTAGTAGTTCGGTTATTTTAGTCATGACAAAAAGCGCTGCTAACCAGAGACCTCCACAGTAGGCACTAAAAAATTCGGCACATTGATTATTTTATACATTAAGTATTGAACCAATCCAAAGCAGCATTTAGTATCCTATTTAGTAACCTATCAAATCCTGATTACAGTGATTATTTTATACATTAAGTATTGGACCAATCCAAAGTAGCATTTAGTATACCAGTAACCAATCAAATCCTGATTACAGTGATAATACTACAACATCAACTTGACACTACTTACTCAATACTTTAATTTATAAAATAATCTGCAAAAATGGTTGCCTTGTTGAGTACTGTCTGGCACACTGAGGAGTCACGGCTTTTCGAAATTGCACGTAATCAAATAATAATAATAATAATAGGACGCTTCGCTCCAGTGTGCGGCATCCCATTTGATCACATATGCAATATATTTTTTTTTCTATGGAACAGTGCGTGCCTCCTCACTGTGCCTGAACCTTAGAACTTTATAAGGCGCATATATTGAGGTAGTCAACTCGAATGTAAGTTGTAAACTTAGCCTACTGCGACCTCGGGAATAAGGCCATTTTTCAATATTTGGCTTCGCGATCAACGTTTCGAAAAAATTCAAAATAAATTCTTTGTAATCTTGTTTTGACCTCATACGCCAAGCTTCGACTCCAAATTCGAACTTTTAACTTTAGAAAAATCGGGAAGAATCCTAATTTACAAAAAAAAAATTGGGAATTTGGCGTTAATGCCGTTACGTGAGGTCAAAATTGACTTTTGACCAACTTTTCTTAATAATTTTTCTCGAAACCTTCAGCGCAAACGGACAAGATCCGAGTTTAAAAGATTTCTTTGGAAAATTCAAAATGCAAACTTTGAATTGAAACTCGTCATGTGGAGTCAAAATTGGATTTTGAACAACTTTTTCTAATAACTTTTTTCGATATCTCGATCGCGAAGCAAAATATTGAAAAATTGCTATATTACCAAAGGAAAAAGATTGTTATAAATGAAGCGGTTCCTTTCCTTTGGGTTAAACTAAAAATAGTAAATTAAATACTTTATTTTACCTTGAACCACACATAATCCAGGCATCAAAAGTTTGATCGGGTGAGCCTCCATTTTCTATCAAACCATCGTCATCACTATCGAATTCCTGCGTTTTGCACATAACAATATAACATGCATCATACATATCCTCGAGATACTGAATGGCGCCTTGATCAAGATTCCTTAAATATGCATCTCTGGCCACTTGCAATACAAACTTTACATTTAAATCGCGCCACTCGCTGACGTCATGAATTGGGTACGAATTTGGTAGGACAAACGGCTCTTCGCCTGTAAATAAGCTGTGGATAAGTACCTACACTTCACATACTTAATTATAAAGGATAAAACTTTTACACCACTACCAAAGACATAGTAGATTGCGCGAAATCGGTGAATTACTTTGAAATTTTGCAAGAACAAAATTTTACTTCTAAATCGCAGTACCTAAATAATGTTATTTGGAGACCTTTAAATTTTTTTCATTTGGGCAGTTGGGCACTCGTTTCCTTCGAAATCGCCTTCAATGTGGTACTGCGGGGCCCTAATTTTGCATTTCTTTTAATCAAAGCAATCTTTAATGTCACTGAAAACAATTAAGGCAATTTCGATTGTCATCAAATTGAAATTCTTATCATCTCTGTTGCAACGTACTATGCCATAATTGTTTCTATGGTTTTCAATCACACTAGAGATTGCCTTGATTAAAAGAAATGCAAAATAGGCCATTGCGGTATGTCACAAATTTATTTACTATTGGTAGAATTTGAAAATTAATTAAATTGGATTGAGATCCATCGTTTTTGTTTTAGATTTTATTAAGTATTCCATTTCAACAAGCATTTTAAAAAAATTGAGGACGTATGTGCTAGTGATCTCACCTTTCTGTACAATTTCTTGATGTAAGGACACAGATGACAAATAGATGACAGTTACAGTTCTGTCACTTCTTTCCATTAGAAAATTAGATTTGACATTAGGTAAATTTTCGCGATTTTGTGGTTTCAAACCACAAATGCTTAGCTGTTATTGGTTCATTTACCACATTTCCTAGAAAGTTGTTTGATAAAATAGTCAAATTACTGGCAGTTTCAGACCTTCCTCCGTATGTAGGTTTGAAACAGACAGAATAGGCATCTTGCACATTTCCTAATTTCGGGCTATTTTAATGTAAATGCATCAATAAAGATACAAGGAATCGTCAGCGAACATCAATTTTATTTAAAAAACATTTGTTTATTTGTAAATAAATAAATAATTCAGAAACGCCGTTGTACGACTTGTGACGTCATAAATCGTACAGCGGATGCAATCTGACAACAGTTTACTTGAGGGTGACGTTTAATAATTAATTTGAAAAGTCAACCTTGACAGTTGGGAAAAAGAGGGGTCAAAAGTAACCTCTAACGTTGTAAAAGGAGGTAAATACAATGTTATTAGTTGCTTGGGTTGGCATCTTGTACCTTTGTAGCCACTGTACTGGTGAAACATAACATATTTAAGATTTATGAATGAAAGACGTCGGGTCAGGTTAGACAGCGACGTTGTCACATGTAAGAAAATTATGTTCGAATGGCTGGGCTGGTCTTTTGGCGGGAAGTTTGGAAATGCTACTTTCTCATTTTTTTTTGAGCTCCACGGACAAGATATTGGAATTTAAGGTATCTGGAAGGATTAAATATATCCCAAACTTCAATTTAACATCAAAATCAAAATTGATGCAAGATGCCTATTACGAGGATGTAGACAACAGTCTCGATAATGAATGAAAATACCAATCAGAGCCAAGTATTTGTGGTTCAAATTATAAAATCGCGAAAATTTACCTATTCAGGAAATTGAACAGGAATTAAATGGACAGGTTGGCTCGCACTTTTCGCGCGACAATTTGTCTCTTATCTTATTGTTCCTTCCTCAAATAGGCTTTACATACCACAACAAGTAAGATATTCGTAATTTTAGAAGAATTTTTTTGGGCACTGAGGGTGAAATCTCTTGTATTGGTCCCATATACAACTGTGCCAAACGGCACCTTTGTAGAATGAAATTCAGTTTTATTTCACGTACCGACTGCGCTATAGCGTTTACTTGACCCACCAACCGCCGCGAGTGTTGTTCAACAAATTAATCTATCTGAAAATTATAGATCAACCCTACTCACCAGGGTCTCCAATATCGTGTGGTACTGTGTTAGGCTTCTTCCTTTCTACCAAATGCCCATCATACAACATTTTCACCTTGTCTGTAATTTCCACGAATATAGAATCTCTGATGTCATACTGAAGAATATCTTGTAAGACGGGCCAATTACAAACAAGGGCAAAAGATGCATAAAAATGTACATCGTACGTGTTATACATCTTATATTCGTGCCCCTCTAAATATGCAAATCTGCCGTACTCTTTCCTAAAAGTCATTAATTAATAATCACGTAAACTGTGGCAACTAAAAATTACCTGGGGTCACTGTTTGGTAACTGATTCGCTTCTTTTTCGTTTAGAGTTATCCATATGGTGCCACCGTCACTTACATAATATGTTTCATTGAATAATGCAGATTTGTACCATTCAGGCAACGATCTGAAATATTATAATAACATTAATAGTTATTTATTGAGTCTGAAAGACTCCACATCCTTTATACCACAGAATCTACTGTGTGTTTCGAAAAAACTAACCACTCACGAGGAAAATTGAAAAAACCGAAAACATAATCATCGTGATAAACCTACAATTTCAATAAAAATCAAAGTGTACGTTGACAAGCTTCACATTTCAACTGTTTTTTTGCATTGATGGTGTTGTCCTACATCTGTGCCCAGAACCATTGCTCACAACTGAAGAAAAAACATTGATGGTAATTTAATTTTTTTATGAGGTAGGCTCATCAGTGGTTTTAAGGTGATTACCTGCATCATGTTTTCGGTTTTTTCAATTTTTCTCGTGAGTGGTCAGTTTTTTCGAAAAATTTTAAGAGCCAAAAAAGTTTTAGAATTGAACGGGGAATACGGCCGCATCGGCAAATTAGCAATATTTTCAAACATAAAAAAGTTCAAGGGCAAATAACATCGGGGCCACCCTGTATAACAGAGATCCGCTTTTTGGCTAATGTCTTAAGTACCATCAGCAGTTGCTTCTTGGTCTGTAACAATGCTGTGCAAAAATTCAAAATCCTACGATACACCTTTCGAAAGATATTTAAAAAGAACGTTTAAAAATGAATATCTTTGGCGGCTTATAACATCAAGAGGAATCACAATTGACCAATAATTTTTTCACCAAGCTTCATCATTTGAACAGTAGATTCTATGGTATAAAGGATGTGGAGTCTTTCAGACTCACCCTGTATAAGGGGGAGAAGTTACAGATTTTAGCGTGCGGTGTGAAGTTGTCTCCCGACGCGCAGCGGAGGGAGACAATCACACCGAACGCTAAAAGAGAGTTCTCTCCCGTGTATAATACAATATTTTTTTCTATAACCGCTGTGAAACATTAGAAATTTTATTAATTTGTATAAATATCAGGTTCCGCCATGTTTTAACAGTTTAATTTCAGAACCGTTGCCTTGGTGATAAAACAAGAGTGACTACTAGATTGTCAAATCTGCGGGGGAGAAATAAGCATTTCTACCCCAAGGGAAATAATAATAGACTTCAACCTCAAGGGGTGAAATGTGACGTTTCAGCAACTGTCAGGAGGCAGAAAATGTCAACATTTCCTATAGGTTATAGAAAAAACACAATTACAAGCGTAATTTAAAAACTTAACTCGTCATTTAGTACTGGCTTCTGCCACTTTTCAATTTCCTCCTCCCAAACGCCGTAATTTTGAAACGCATAATCGATTATTTTCAGAACTGCGTCTTCAGTTCCAAAGAATTTGGTGTAGTAGCGATTATATTTGCAAGTATTATTTCCAGGAAAATAAATTGTGGGCATATCCCAGACTAAGGTCATTTCAGCCTTTGCGGTTGTAGCCGGAGAAATGGTCGTCTTAACGGCAATACCACAACCCATTTCACCGAATATTTGGTCATAATTTTTATCGGCCACTTTATCGAAACATCCATTATTTTTCAACTGAATCCACGGTATAAGTCCATCTGAATTCGGATCAAAATAAAGGCATTTTGAAATAGAACTGTTGTCTGCGGTGGATCGCGCCGATAAAGCATAGGAACACCTCATTTTGTCGATGGTGTGATACAAAATCACTCCCTCTGAATTGAAGTACGAAAAGGACTTTGAACTGCAAGTCGCTACAAATTCACAAAATAAATTAAGCCATTTTGATACGTACTTTACATTTTCGATCCTCTTTTTCGTGCCCAACACCATTTTTGAATGTAAAGGCAATAGTTACAGTTCTTTCCTCCTTGGAAATATTTTGTATATCCCAAACAAACACGGCACATGGTAAAGAAGTATCCTGCAACAAAATTAGACAGTCATTTCGCAATTCATTCGAATGCAATAATAATAAACAAAAATTATCCACTACTTTTCTATTATTAAGGTATAAAATCATTATTTGCACATCTCTAATCTATGCTATAAAACACTAGTGTTTTATTTTTCATGAAACACTCATTACTACTTCTTATAATCTACAGTGTGTCTCATTTTAACTGGAACCACACAAATATTTCGGTTAATTTTAACCGAATCAATGCTTTCATTTTTTCTGCATGTAGATCTCCAAAATCTGCACCTGTGTAATACTCAACTTTTTTTATAAACCGAAACCCCAGCCTACTGCGATTTAATAAAGAGGTCAAAAATGACGAAATCGTATTAGGCATTTTTTTATCGAAAAATTTTATAAAGAAAAGTTGCTCAGGATCGCTCCAAATGGCTAAATCCGAAGTTTCAGGAAAAAATAAAAATGTTGAATTTCTTGAGAAAGAATCATAAAATAACGAAAACGTCAATATTTTTGCAACATAACGGGTGATGTGAAATAAAAAAACAATGGAAGCGCATATGTTTGCTGTTTGTGGCACATTGCAAAAGTATGATTCCTTTAAAAAAAAACATTTTTAGGGTCACTTCCGGTTTAACCGGAAGTCCAAGAAAGTTTTTAAAAACAGTTCTCAATTCCCTGTATTTAACTATGCCCTGGTACCAAGTTTCAAAGTAAAATTTTGAGAAATAACGGAGATAACTGACCGTCCCGGGACTTTGTACTAACCCTGTACAGGGTGGTCCAACGAAAAGTTTCCACCCCGAATAACTCGTGAACGGAGCGAAATATAAAAATTTGCTCGAACAGGTGGATTTTTATTTTGAGGGGGACACCTAAATTCGCCCTTGGTGAAATTTTTCCTCACACCCCCTGACCCCTACTAACCCCCTCTTCAAAAATTCAAATGGCAACCCCCCACTTGTGATGCATTATTTCAAAGCTAATTTCATTGTCAATCCAACGCTGTAAGAATTTTTGAGCTTTATTTAACTCCAGCCCCCTCTATGGTAAAATTTTAAATTACATTAGGGCCATTCGTAGTACATCAATTGAAAGGGTTTTACATTATTTCTAAACCGATGCAACAATTTTTGAAATCCATCCACTCGTTCAAAAGTTACAGGCGTAAACTTGAAGGATTTCTAGGCCCAAAACCAGCTCATGTTCTTCAATGTAACTTTTGAACGAGTGAATGGATTTCAAAAATTCTTGCATTGTTTTACAGAGAATTTCAGACCCTTTCAAATAATGTATCACGGAGGGCCCTAATGTAATTTAAAATTTGACCGTAGAGGGCGCTGGAGTTGATCAAATCCCAGAAATGTTTACATCGTTGGGTTGGCAATTAAATTTGCTTTAAAATGATGCATCACAAGTGGGGGGTTACCATTTGAGATTTTGAAGTTGGGGTTAGTGGGGGTTAGGGGTTGCGTTGTGAAATTTTATCAACCGCGGATTAAAGTGCCCCCCTCGAAACAAAAATCGACCTGTCCGAGCAAATTTTTACATTTCGTTCCGTTCACGAGATATTAGGGGTGGAAACTTTTCGTTGGACCACCCTGTATATGCATCGAAAACAAACAAAATAGGCATAAAATATGCACTTATATGCCTAAAAATGCAAGCAATATGCACAAAATATGAAATATGCCGAAAACTGAGAAGATACATTGAGTCATTTTTCCAAGAATCACATATCTAGGTATATTTTTTGTGGTAATTGGAAAAGTTTCAATATTTAAGAACCAAAAATGTGAATTGTAGTATTACAATATGTTGTCGCTTATAAATGTAAAGAGGGCCCGTATTTATAAACAGCTATACAGGGTGGTCCAACGAAAAGTTTCCACCCCTAATATCTCGTGAACAGAACGAAATATAAAAATTTGCTCGGACAGGTCGATTTTTGTTTCGAGGGGGGCACTTTAATCCGCGGTTGGTTAAATTCCACAACGCAACCCCTAACCCCCACTAACCCCAACTTCAAAATCTCAAATGGCAACCCCCCACTTGTGATGCATCATTTTAAAGCAAATTTAATTGCCAATCCAACGATGTAAAAATTTCTGGGATTTGATCAACTCCAGCGCCCTCTACGGTCAAATTTTAAATTACATTAGGGCCCTCCGTGATACATTATTTGAAAGGGTTTGAAATTCTCTGTAAAACGATGCAAGAATTTTTGAAATCCATTCACTCGTTCAAAAGTTACATTGAAGAACATGAGCTGGTTTTGGGCCTAGAAATCCTTCAGGTTTACGCCTGTAACTTCTGAACGAGTGGATGGATTTCAAAAATTGTTGCATCGGTTTAGAAAGAATGTCAAACCCTTTCAATTGATGTATTACGAATGGCCCTAATGTAATTTAAAATTTGACCGTAGAGGGCGCTGGAGTTAAATAAAGCTCAAAAATTCTTACAGCGTTGGATTGACAATGAAATTAGCTATGAAATAATGCATCACAAGTGGGGGGTTGCCATTTGAATTTTTGAAGAGGGGGTTAGTAGGGGTCAGGGGGTGTGAGGAAAAATTTCACCAAGGGCGAATTTAGGTGTCCCCCTCAAAATAAAAATCCACCTGTTCGAGCAAATTTTTATATTTCGCTCCGTTCACGAGACATTCGGGGTGGAAACTTTTCGTTGGACCACCCTGTATAAACGGAATCAAAATTGTGGTCAAAAAGTTAACCCACCCTTTCAATTCGACCCTGGCAGGTAGGTAGCTATCTGCAAATCCAGGTATTTTTTGAGAGAAAAGAGTACACACATGCTTAAATCTGAACGCGTTAAAAAAGGATGACAATTCGATTCGCGCGCACTTGGAGGCGACCGACAGAGACCGATATTCCTTTTCTTTAATGGGCGGGAGAGGGAGAAATAATAATGATTTGAACCTCCAAGTGGGACGTCACTCTAGAAACAGGCAATTACCACCTACAGGTAGGGGAAATTAAAAACTGACGAGAGGTTGAAAATTCAAGGAATCATGCACTCACAGGTATCGATTATTGGAATACGTTTTTCCTTTGGCCAAGGAAGCTATTCGAAAAAACAAATTGGAAATATAGGAATTTAATAAAATATGCAAAAATATGCTTGAGATTTCAAAATATGCAAAATATGCAAATTTTAAATTACGTCAAATGACTCCTTTTAGTGAGATTCGTATACATCTCGAACATTTTTCTTGAATCTTTATCCGTTTCCAATATGCATTTTGCATAAAATCCGCGCCCTACTTATAAGCATTTGAGACACTTAAGAAACTTTTCTTGCGTGTCTAAAATGTCTTATGTAAGACACACGTACCATAAATTACTATAAAACGAAACACCCTAAATAATTCCTGGAGCGGTGATTTGAGGGAAGGACGCTCGAACAGGTCTATTTCTATTTCTTAAATCCGTGTTTTTTGAAATTTTCCAACGCACCCCCCACCAACCCCTACTTCAAAATTTATAATGGCAACCTCCCATTTGTGATACATTATTTGAAAGCTAATTTTGTTGCAAATTCAACTACGAAATAAATTTTCTTCATACCAACTTCCATAACTGAACCATAAAACATAAGATAAATGCAGGTATGTTTTTGCATTTTTCGATAATCTTAATATTTCACCGATTTTTGTTTTGGATAGGCATAACCTGTACAGGGTGTTATTTTTAAAGCTTCCCACCTTGAATCTCTTTTGATGTAATAAATATATAGAATTGAAATAAACGCTGACTAATCCCGTTCGGAGGGGGATGCTTGTGCGTTGATGTATAGAGAATTTTTTCCTAATGATCTTAACTTTGTTTTTTCAAATGGAATGACACCCTTTTCACAATGGATTAATCTACTAACTTGACGTGTTTTTGCGTTGTTCGAAAATCTCAATATTTCACCGCTTTCTTCGATGTTTTTGAAAATCTAGGGTGGCCGTGACTGCACTTCCGGTCAAGTATGATACATGCTTCTAACTAAGAAAAAATCGTAGATTCCAAATCCGTTGAGAAAAAGGTGTTATTCCATTTGAAAAAACAAAGTTAAGGTCATTTCCGGTTAAACCGAAAGTGGAAAAAATTCCCTCAATATACGCGCAAGTGTCCCCCTCCGTGCGGGATTGGCCAGCTTTTATTTCAATTCAATATCTTTATTACATCCAAAGATATTCAAGGTGAGAAGTTTTAAAAATAACACCCTTATGTTTTTGAAAACTAGTATGATACATGTTCCGTTTAACCAGAAGAGGAAAAAAATATCTTACTGCACCTTCAAACAGCATAAAAATGAGAAATCTTGAAATACGCTATACAGGCTGGTCCAACACTAGTGTCCAGCGGCAAAACGACCTTTTCCTTTGAAGCTAGAGTTTTGAATTTTTTACAGGGTGTATGGGTACTAAAAACCCTCCAGATGGCCTTAATTTTTTTTTGATTGGAACAAAAATGTGACGTCACGAGATTTCAAATTGAGCTATTTTCATGGAATAAATAATTTTTGTCCATAGGTTGATAATTTTGGGCCTTAAGATTATGTTGACCAGATTTTTAATTTTTTTGAACGTCAGGTTAGCAAACTGCAGAAGGCAAAATAATCGTCATTTTATTTCATAAGGAGGCCGTGAAACAATATCGAAACGATGCGCCGTGTGTCCAACTTGAGTTCATCGGAGATTTAGAACTGTCAGTTGCTTGTCATGTTTTGACACGGGTGATTGAACTCCAGAATTATTAATTGATTGATTTATTGAAATAATCTGATATTTTTACAAAAAACTTATGCGAAAGTCATGAATATTCACGGCGAAGTGTTTGAACGCGCAGGCGCAATCGTAATGCGTGTTTACATCTCGACAGCTGATGCCGGCAGTCCGACACGATTAATAACCTTTCTAGCAGTTTATTTCCTTGCAAACTCGTACAAAGGTTTACCCTATTTAATTATCTGTGAATTGGGTAAGTTTTTCAACTTTCATTGTATCTGTAAAAACAACCCTGTTTAATTGAAGGTGATGTTGAAGATTTGGACTCGGATTTAAACGACAAGATTATGGCATCTACTACAAATAATTGTTGATGATTATCACGTTCTGATCCAAGACTGTTTACATTTTACAAGGGAAAAATGTGGATATTGTGCACCAGTGTCGGTTTGAGGAACTCGTGTAGTGACTGCGATGATTAGTGTCAAGATTGCAGTAAAACCTTACTACGTTTAACTAAATAAACTACATTGTTGAATTAGTAATGTGAAATAAATTACTAGCTAGGAATTTGGGGCATTTTGTTCCAAATGAATATTCAGACCATTTCATAAAGATGCGTGTGTACCTTACTTAAAATAAATAAGTTTAGTGGTGCTTTATTCATAATTTAATCCAACAGAAATTGTTACTGTTTTGCTGATTGTTTTACAAAGACAATACGTATGATTTTGAAACCTGTCCCAGATTCATTCGCATTGCATTTCACCAAAGTTCGGGCACTTCGACAGACAGGGTTTCGGTTTCTTGTTCTCATTACTAACACTGACGAATAATTCTGCTAGTCTTGCCTTCGTTATTCCTTTATCTTGTAATTGTAGTAAACAACTGCTTCTTGTAGATTGTGATGATCCTGTCGTCCAAATCTTGACACCTTAAATTAACCAGTATTGCTTATAATAATACAAAGAAAATTGAAAAACTTACTCTATTCACTGATAATTAAATGAGGTAAACCTCTGGAGAGCGTTTGCAAGAAAATAAGCTGCTAAAAGGTTCATTAATCTTCACATCTTCCAGGCATCAACTGCCGAGAGTCGAGGATGTAAACAACACGCTTTGCGTCTGCGCGCGTGTTTAAAACTTCGCGCTCGCGGGACAGACTCGATGATTTTCACATAATTTTTTTGTAAAAATATTAGATTATTCGAATAAATCAATCAATTAATAATTCTGGGGCTCAATGGCCGCTGTCAAAACATGACAAGCAACTGACAGTTCTAAATCTCCGATGAACTCGAGTTGGACACACGGCGCATCGTTTCGATATTGTTTCACGGCCTCCTTATGAAATAAAATGACGATTATTTTGCCTTCTGCAGTTTGCTAACCTGACGTTCAAAAAAATTAAAAATCTGGTCAACATAATCTTAAGGCCGAAAATAGTCAACCTATGGACAAAAATTATTTATTCCATGAAAATAGCTCAATTTGAAATCTCGTGACGTCACATTTTTGGTCCAATGAAAAAAATGTTAACGCGATCTGAAGGGTTTTTAGTACCCATACACCCTGTAAAAAATTCAAAACTCTAGCCTCAAAGTAAAAGGTCGTTTTGCCGCTGGACACTAGTGTTGGACCAGCCTGTATAGTAAGTACATTATAGCTACCTTATAATTCTTTGGGAAAATGGGGCTAACTTGGCGGCATCTAAGCATAATTCCATACTTGGATAAATCATAATCAGTCCAAGAACGTGGATAAAGGCCCGTGTAAAAGCACCGACTTCCATCAATGTGACTTTCCCAGGACTTCAATTTTTGCTTTCTAAAAATTTTTTTTATAGAATAGAATGTTAATTAAAATGTCTTACGGAAAAGTTGATAGCAAACTATGAAAAATTGTCTCTTTGTGTCCATCTTTTATTGTTACAATAAATTGATTGGCATCAACAGTATTATATTCATACAAGCCAGGTTTAAGCTGAAACCGACAGAATTCGCCTCTGTATCCACGCCCAATGCTTCCACAACCTATCCCACCTAGAGGAACACCTACAATTTATTTATTAATACCACGCTCGGCAGATCACAATTTGATTTCAAAATTTTACCATAAATCCGTTTGCATCTTAGTGTATCGACGTAATCCATAACAATGGACTTTCCAGTTACTTTGGCCTTTATATAATACCAAAGATATCTGTAAAAAATAGATATTTGCAAGAAAACATAAACATAACCTTAAATAATTTGTCACCTTAAAATTAGAGGGAGTAGCTTCCATAATTGAACAAATGAGGGCCTAAAATCTTGAGAACGATTTTCAGGATAAACGTGGTTCAACCGTACTTTTAATCCATAGGTTGTACCTGTAAATTCACGACTTTCCTTTACAACCATTTTTCCACCTTCTACACTTCCATTTGTCTAATGTCTACACTCTACAGAGATCTCTGGCTCTGATTGTCTACGTCTAACGACGTTACGTGATCCTGATCATACTGCTTTATTTCTCTACAATAATTCCAATTGTCTTTAAAATAAATAATTAAATGAGATGGTGGCAAAAGGAATTTTATTTTGTTATTGACTAAACATCAATTACCCAACTATCCAACAAAATTCATAACAACTAAATGCAAAACAACATGAGCGAAAATAAAGTCGGCAAATCCCCTTTCCGGGCTGATTCCTGCAAATTGGCTCTTGTTTTCTGGGTTGACTTGCAGTCGGAGACACACTGAAAATGATTGTATCAGAATTATACCTACCAAAGCTCAAACATAAAACTCACCAGCCAACACAAATGAACTAACGCATGAAATAAAACCGCTTAGGAATGAATTAAATGGAAAAGTACCCACTAAACAACAGTACAGGAATTGAACGATGCCGGTCAGCAAGATGTAAAACAGGTAAGCATCGATAATTTTCAACTTTTTGGGAGTTTTAGAAGTATACTCTGTGTAGAACTTCGATATAACGTTACCAATTATGGCCATTTTGCCGCAATTAATTGAAATTGAACAAAACGTCGGCGAAAATTTCTCAAAAAGCTTCAAAGTTCTGCTTTGTTGACGATCGACGTGTCAACGTCAAACAAACTGTCAATACCGTCAATGTCACTTGTCTGATCTAAGCAGATTTTTAGCGTTGCAGCGTATTCGTTCTTGGTTTTGAACCGTTTTGTCGATGACGTCATTAATACAACCAGGGGGGGAATTCTTGACCCTTCGCTTGTTAGCGAAAGGTCGCAGTTGCTAAGATATAACCAATCACAGAACTCGTACCATAGCAACTGCGAGTGTTCGCTAATATGCGAAGGATCAAGAATTTAGGCCCTGGCGCAAAATAACATGTTTTGAAACCGAATTGACAGGTGATCAGCTGTGGCTAGAAGTTAGGTTATGTTGATAATAAATAGTTCTGCAATTTTGAAACTATTTTTTCAAATTGGACTTTCCAGCTGCTTTTTCACAATATTTATAGATGCTCTGCACACATCCTTGCTCTCCAACATAGCAGAAAATCGTTATTGTTATAGCAGTAGTTATTAAATCAATTAAAGTCCCGTCGCATATTAACGAACGCGGGGGTTGTGTCTCGGGCTTTTTTTCTGTTGGTTTGTAAACGGGAGAACTGGCTCTACATTTAACAGTTAAAATTACATCAAATTGTACCTGAATTGTGATGTACGTAACCTCAAAAAGCAACGTCAAAAATAATCCCTTTGCCCCCACTCGTTTCCCACCCTTCAAATACGTTTCAAAGAGGCGCGATAAAAATGTCCACAAGAATATTGTCCACAAGAAATGCTACCCACCGGAAAAATGTCCACTGGAAAAATGTCCACAAGGACAGTTACGTCAACGTCAAGATCGCGTCCTGTGTTAAGCGGGAGCGATAGACACAGAGTAATTCCATCAAACAGAACGGAACTGAGTAAATGACATAAGTCACCGAGAGAGCGACAGACACAGAAGTAGGGCGCAGGGGGGCAACCATGGGGGCGCTTTCGCTGTCCTTTGTCGACGGCTGACCTAACCTACAAGTGCGTAGCCTTGGCAAATCTGCAGATTTTATTTAATTTCAGATTGTGACGTGGCTGAAGTCCATTATTTAATTATTTATTATTTTGAGCCCCATCGGGGCATCGCTTTCAGCGGTGTCAGGTCAGGTGAGGAGCTATAGGGTTGATTTGAGAAAACAGAATGGGAACTGCAGCCCAGGCTTCTTCATTTGGCATTGGTTTACCTACTGATTAATTCATCAGTCTAATGTAACCTACCCCCTTTTATTAATTGTTTTTGATGAGGGGTAGTTCACTCATTGAAATGTGTATCTACATTTGCTGCTTCAAGTTTATTCGTAGAATCCACCCTGGTAGGTATACTTTGAGCTATACTTTAAAGTACCTACTTCAACTAATTCGACAGGTGCTTCGAGTACCTACTTCAGACTGATTTGACTGAAGACACCGGTGTACACCGCCTACCAGAGTGTAAACGAAACTCGTCGCCAAATTTTACCTGTAGATATTCTTCTATGAAAAATATGCAAAAAGTTCCTATGAACATATGTCGAAAAACACCTCCTAAAGGAAGGTAGGGGCCACTTTGAAAGTGGTGTTTTCTCAATATCTTCAAAACAGTTAAAGATAGCAACGTGAAATTTGGTATCTTTAGTAGGGGAAGGTAGGGCAGAGTGGTATACCTACTTAAGACAGAACAGAAGTTTAATGAATATTTTTTGAAATAAAAGTACTATAGTGCTAAAGAATAACATACTTATTTGGTAAAAATATATATGAAAACAAAAACAGAAAATAAACACTTAAAAAAAATTAAAGTTTTAACCACCTACATTTTTTTCACTTTGCCCCGCTTGTGGGGTAAAGTTAAATATTGCGTGGGGCAAAATGAAAGGGCAAGCAAAATAAGTTGCATTAAAGAAAAATCTAACTCTAAAAACAGAACAAAAGCCAACGGAAGATGTATATCAATGCGATGTGTATCCCTGTATGTTTATCACGTTAATGTGTAGGTAGAGGCGGCTGGTCTTACAGGTGGAATCGGGTGCAGATTTTATCAAGCTGCACCTAGTAGTAGTGCCTCCGCAAACGCACATGTGTCAAAAAGGCGAAATGTTAAAAAATTGTAGTTACAGAATTAAAAAGTGGAAAATGAACAGAAAAAACACAAACATTATTTTGAGGGTTGAAAAGTAAAAAGAATGACAATTCGCGAAAATCAGCTGTTAATAGATGGCATTGCTAAACCACAAAATGGCGGTCTCACCAAACTGGGGAACCGGATGTGAGAACTCCAGCGTGACGTGCCTGACAGTGTCAGTTGGTGACATCAGTGACATTGATACGAGGATTTTTTAAAAGCCAAGTTTTCCTGGATTTACAATGTTCCGCTTAAGTACACAAAACGTAAAATTCCACAGAATTATTCCCAAAGTTTCGAGTCAGCGAGAGGATGCCTCCGAACAAAACTACTACCTAACCTCGCAACTGACGTAAGCCGAAATTATGATGACGGACGTTTAAAAGTATTTCCGTATCCTGTCTCTCAGTGTAATTAAAGTATTGCCACCAGATGTCAGCAGAGCTGGGCTACTCAGTATCGAAATGTACTTGAAGTACAGTACTGATTACTTTTGGTACTTAAAGTACCGGTACTTAAGTACTTTGAAAATTCGGTACTGGTACTGGGTATTTCAAGTACTTCTTAAAAGTACTTGATACTGGTACTTGAATAATTTTTTCGAGCGAAGTATTTGTACTTGGTATTTTAAACCATGCGGCATCAAGTACTTAAGTATCGGGTACTTAGTATCGAGTACTTAAGTATCGAGGACTTAAGTATCGAGTACTTAAGTATCGAGTTCGGTACTGAATCTTTTACTGAAAAATGGGGGTTTTTTAGAATATTTATTAGGTTGGGGCATATCCAAGAACGACTTCACTCTTTGTTCATTTCTTTGAAGCCTGAAATTCGTGTCGTTCGTTATCAGAACTCGAAATTATTACGGGCACGGGGTGCAGACTGCAATCCTGTCACTTTTTCATGTAAACAAGATGGCACATGACATGTTTACAATCACCCTCACCGAAAACGCAGCGGTCTGGACGTCAGTCAAATGTTTTTTTGTAACATGTGCCATCTTATTTACATGAAAAGTTGACAGGCAGACGGGAGGTAATAATATTCAGGGCCCCAATTTTTTTTACAAATTTGATATACCTACCGAAATTGTCGCTAGCCCGCTGTCTATAAGAGTATACTCAATAACAAGAAGATACTTGAGTACTATGTCAAGTACTTAAGTCCTGAAAGTACTTAAATACCTTATTAAATACTCAGTCTCTTATTTTACTTAAGTAATATGTCAAGTACTTAAGTACTTCATTAAATACTCAGTCCCTTATTTTACTCAGTACTTTTAAGTATTGGTACTGGTACTGGGTACTTAACGTGTGCGCACTAGTAAAGTACTGGACTGCAATTTTCAAGTACTTCTATCCAGTACTAAGTACTTGATACTTAAGTACTTTTTTTCGGTACTTGGCCCAGCTCTGGATGTCAGACACTTTGCTGATTTTCGCGAATATAAACCAAATGAGTAAATGAAAAGAATTGCCGGTAAACAAAATTTGGCTGAAAAATTGCGAAAAGGGATGAAAAATCAAGACGAATGTAAATTAAGTATGATTAAGTAGAATAACGAAATATAACACGAAAATAACCAAATTATGCAATTAAAACTTGTGGGGGTTGAAATACATACTTACACCTACCTATTGCGAAGAAAACTGGAAAATTGTAAAAGGTAAACTGAATCCCAAATGAGTTCAATTTTATTACCGACGAAAAACAAAATTATGCGAATTTTGCAAAACTAGCACCTTACAGGGTTGAAAAATCGTAAAGGTGGATGAAAAGTCAAAAGGTATGAGGATTTAACCGTAGCTAAGTAAAATTACGGAAAATAACAGCAAAATAACCCAATTATGTAAATTTTGCGTTTGAGGAGTTGAAACATTGCGAAGGGGGATAAAAAAAGTGAAAAATGTAAACATCATCCAAATGAATTCATTTATTACGAAATTACGCAAATTTTGCCAAATTAGCACTTAGGGGGTTGAAAAATTGATAAGGGTGATGAAAAGTCAAGAGGGATGGAAATGAACTGTAGTTAAGTAGAACCCCTACGCTACTAACAACCCCTAAGCCCTATAGCAAAGCGGAGTAAATGCATTTTATTTATTTTTTTGGGCTTTCTTCTGATTTTTGGATAAGTCAAATAAGTCATTTTATCAATTTTTAACCCATCCACAATTTTTCAAACCCATATTTCATGATATGTGAATCCTCAAAAATAAAATCAAAATTACCCAGATCGCTTCTTTTTCGTGTGATTTTCGCTAGTTCTACTTAACTACAGTTCATTTTCACCCCTTATTTTGATTTTTCATCCCCCTTAACAATTTTTCAACCCCCCGAGCGTTAATTTTGTAAAATTTGTACAGTTTTGCCTTTTTTTGGTAATAAATTTTACCGAATTTTACTCATAAATGGATTGTTCTTGCCTTTTTCACTTTTTCGACCCCCTTTCGCAGCATTTTAACCCCCAAAAGTAAAATTTGCATAATTGGCTTATTTTCGTGTTATGTGCTGTAATTCTACTTAATTAAGATTAATTCTCATCCACTTTGACGTTTCATCCCCCTTTACAATTTGCAACCCCCTAGGTATTAATTTTGCCAAATTCGGGTAATTTCGTTTTTCTTCGGTAATAAATTGAACTCATTTGGATTATGTTTACATTTTTCACTTTTTTCATCTCCCTTCGCAATATTTCAACTCTTCAAATACAAGATTTGCATAATTGGGTTATTTTGGTGTTATTTTCCCTAATTTTACTTAACCACAGTTAATCCTCATGCCCTTTGATTTTTCATCCACCTTTACGATTTTTCAACCCGCTAAGTGCTAATTTTGCAAAATTTGCAATTTTTCAGCCCCAGAGTGTTAATTTTTCTAAATTCGTCAAATTTTGTTTTAATCCCGGCCACTCTTTTCATTTATTCATTCCTGTTCATTTTCTACTTTTTAATTCTGTAACACCAATTCTTTAACATTTCGCCTTTTTGACACATCTGTGCGTCTGCGGGGGCACTACTACTAGGTGCAGATTGATAAAATCTGCATCCGATTCCACCAGTAAGACTAGCCGCCCCTACATACACATTAACATATGATAAACATCTATACCTATATAGGGACACAAATCGCATTGATATACATCTTTTATATGCGGGGGGGTTAAAAATACCTAATAAAAAAAACACTAAAAATGGCAATAAATGAAATTCAACCCTTTGAACCACCTACAACCTGAAAAGACTAATTGACCTCAAAAAATTTCACCCCTAAAACACCCCCCACCCCCTGCAACCCTCTAAATACTAAAAATGGCAATAGATGAGATTGAAAACTTGACTTGAACCACCTACAACCTGAAAACACTAATGGACCGTCAAAAAATTTCACCCCCAAAACTCACCCCCCACCTCGTGCAACCCTCTAAAGGAAAAATGCAGCAGAGAAGCGGCTGGAACCTCCCCATCGCGTGGATCTTTGTATTCTGTGTAGATAGTAGTCAATTCAACAGAATTTGTCATCCACTGTCAGCCCGCTCCCTTTCAATGAGAAAGAATTTTTTCTCTATTTTCCACTGAAATGGTAGAAACTGTGAATATATTTTTAGAACCAGAATTTGATCGTCTTTCTAATGGCGACATAAAAAAGGAGGCCTTGCTTTAAAATTTAAAGTTGATATGCTTAAATGGCACTTCCCGTGGACCAATTGCTTCCAAAAGCCTTTCAGGTCTTCAACGGGTCACCCAATCTCCATGTAGCAAATTTCAGCCAAATCGATTCACTAATCTGGGCTATAGTGTATTTTTAGTGGTACTACAAAATTTCGATTTTTTGACCCAAAGAGCACTAAATGCGAACGAATTTTGTCTTATTTAAAACCAGAATTTGAAGACCTTTCTGATTGTGACAATAAATCTTTCAAAAACTTGTTTTGGATGGTTAAATGAGTGAATAATTTTAAAGTTGGAAATTGGTGTGCCAAAACGGCACTTTCCGTGGGCCGATTGAATCCAAAATTTGTTCGGCTCTTCGACGTGCAATACAATGCCCATGTGTAAAATTTCAGAAAAATCGGTTCAGGGGCTTGGGCTGTACCGCGATTTAAAAGTCCGATAAAAATCTTTTTTTTTAAAATTTTTGGTCAAAAGGGCACTAAGAATGAATGCATTTTTAGAAGCAGAATTTGAAGGCCTGTCCTATCGTGACGTGAAAAATGGGGGTTTGCATTTAAAATTTAAAAGTTGATGTGCCAAAATGGCATTTCTAGTTGCACGATTGGCTCCAAAAGCTTTTCAGATCTAAGTTGGGTTATGAGATGCCTACGCACCAAATTTCAGACAAATCGGTTTAGTAGTTTTGGCTGTGGCGTGTTTACAAACGTACGTACGTACGTACATACGTACGTACACACACACAGACACATTTTGAAAACCGCTTTTTTGGGTTCCTGAGACCTCAAAACGTGAAGATCTGGTGCTATCTCGAATTCGAAAATTTTTTTAAAATTTTGTTGGAGTTGGGGAGGTTAAAATGAGCAAATTGCACAAATTCAAGTATCTGGGAGCCGAAACTTTCTTCAGAGTTTTGAAAAATTTAAGACATATTGAAAGAACTTCTGCGAGACAAAAATGCGAAAATTTTGCAAATTGGCGCCTTTTGGTGAAAATGAGTAGAATTACTAACAGAAACTAACACGAAAAATGACAAATTGCACAAATTCCGGTTTTTGAAATGTTTGTGTCAAAAAATTTAATAGGCTCAAAGGGGGGTGGAAAATTGTGGAGGGGGTTTAAAAATATAGGTATATAATATATAATAATATAATATTGAACCATAGATCACAGTACAGGATATTGACTAACACCTCGCATAACCCAAAATGAGTAGAATTATTGAAAAGAACACAAAAAATGCGTGTATTTTGCAAAATTTACTTTTAGGGTGTTGAGAAACTATGCAAGCTAATGAAAAATGTAGGAGGTTGAAATTTTGGTACCTATTCAGTTAAGTACAATTCCCAAAAGAAACAGAAAAAAAATTGTTTTTTCGGTTTTTTAATTATCAACCTCTCAATTTTTCCAATCTCCCAACCCCCTGATGAATTTGCCCAAAAAAAAACACCCCAGTCTGCATAAGAATTTGTTAAGGGGGCGGATTTCAAAGGGGCGGCAGGAGGATGGAAAATGTGTTTTTCTGGTAAAATGATGCTGGAGAAGCGATTTGTGCTAATTTCAGCCCGGTCGGACCACAAAAACACCCCAGTCTGCAAGAATTTGTTAAGGGGGTGGATTTCAAAGAGGTGGCAGGGGGGTGGAAATGTGCTTTTCTGGTAAAGTGAGGCTGGAGAAACGATTTGTGCTAATTTCAGCCCGGTCGGACCACAAAAACACCCCAGTCTGCAAGAATTTGATAAGGGGGTGAATTTCAAAGCGGTTAGCAAGGGGGTGGAAATGTGGTTTTCTAGTAAAGTGAGGCTGCAGAAGCGATTTGTGTTAATTTCAGCCCGGTTGGACTAGAAAAACATGCCAGTCTACAAATTAGGCAGTCCCTATTAGCAACAGCAATAGGACCTGTTTCAAGATACCGGGGAAATAAAAGTGACCAGTGAACCCCACCTTAGAATAAAGGAATATTATAAACACATACCCACCTATATTATGTAGGTATATAACAAGCACTTGCTATAGTGTGAAATTAAAAAGCGACCAATTTTATACAATTTTTTTAATAAAAATTCAAAATAGAAAAATCCCTTGGGACTGATATTTTTGAAGATTGAGGGTGGGTTGTATAAAACATTTAATCCTGGACTTAACGCTAAGCCCCTTACGATACCATAGAAACAATTGTTGTCAACAATTTGTTGCTATAGAATTTTTGAAGGATTAACTTTAAGGCAGGATTAAATGCTTTATACAATCCAGCGATAACCAACATCTCCATATAAAATAGTCTCAAGATAGCTCAGTCCATCAGTTAAACATAATTATTTATCAATTATCAGACCTAATTGTGTCATAATAATAATACTGCACGTTCAGTTATTAGCATTTGGGCACATAACACCACAGATCGACATCATTTCTTAGACATTTTATTCATGACTTCTTCTAGAGAGTTGTTTCCTACAAGACAAATTGAATGTTTATCATCACATAAGCACTTACAGGTGACAACAACAGAGGTCTCGACAAGCTCAGCACTTCTTATTTGTGCCTATCACCATGTGGGCAGCAGGCTCAACATTATCTGAAATGCATATTACTTTAATGGTTACGGCAGGTACCTATAAAATAATATTTAAATTGATCGTAAACATTTGAATCTTTTACTTACCCTCAGATGTTGGGGCTATTAAATAAAGGGAACCTGTGACATGTCCCTGCCACTACCTTAACAACCCCCAACTACAACTGCCCCCTTTCCTGACCTAATCCAAACCTAACCTATGTAACTCCTGTCAGTCAGTTGTTCCATTTAAATGAAGGTACTCTGTGTGTTTTGACACTTCGTCGCTGACGGCAGGACGTGATCTTGACGTTACAGCTGTTGACGTAACCGTCCTTGTGGACATTTTTCCAGTGGACATTTTTCCGGTGGGTAGCATTTCTTGTGGACAATATTCTTGTGGACATTTTTATGCATCCCCGTTTCGAACCGTCCTCTGGACGCTTATCTTTGAAACCGGGGAGATGCAACTTATCTCAGCACAGAGTCTCACCGAACCTATTTTTGAATATAAATGAGATTTTGGCGCATGACAAGAATTGGACGTTGACAATTGAGGCGAAAATCAAAAATAACTATAAAAATAAACCAGAATTTTTGAGGTTTTACTCGTGTGATAGTTTATTCTTTATTTAAAGTTATAACGTTTCAAAAATTATTTAATTTGTCTGTTTTTGATTTGACTTTCTTGTTTGTTTTTTATTAGTTTGTATATTAATATAGGTTTGTCCCATATTCTTAAAGTGCCGATAATGTTTCTTGTTAATTTTTTTGCGTCTTTATAAATGGGAATTTTTTATTGGTGCTAAATTTTAATCAGTTTCGTCTTTGTTTAAAGTTAATAATGTTTCAAAAGTTATTTAATTTGTGGTATTTTTAATTTAACTTTCGTATTTCTTATTCAAAATTTCATGCTTTCATACAATGATCCTAAAAAAGTTGTTACTTATTATTCAGTCTTATAATTACCTATGTAGTAATTTACATACCTACATATTATAAAGACTGAACTTTTTCTATTTAGGTACAACAATATAAATTAACACTTACAAAACTGCATTTTTTTCTTTTTACGCCTTATTTTTCCTATCAAGTGCGAAAAATACAAACATTTCTGCGATTAAAATAAATATCAATAAAGTTATTTGCTGATCTTACGCAAAATGATTTTGGATAAAATTTTGCCTAAAGGCTCTCCCAGTCAATAAATCTACATTTCCTATTCCGACGTATTGATTTGCAACAGAATCATGCCCTTGTCTTCATTTTCATCGAAATAACCACTGGCATTTTGTTGCAACTTGATGCACACGCATGCGCATTCTAACCTGGGAACTGGGAGATGATCTCGCTTGGTTTGACCAAGGGAGATTGAATCTCATAGGTTTTCCGTAGTTCTATATGCACCTGAGAGCGGCGTGTTGCCTAAATCTCACCGGTGAGATGATCTCCCGCTTTCAAAGATAAGCGTCCTGTGGAGGACGCTCCAAAACTTATCGAATCGGTTCAACACTATTTCGCGATGACGTCATTAACGCTAAACTGCCAGGTTTTGAAACGATCGCTTAGTTTTGAAACTATTTCATCGCTAAAAAACGGCTCTAGTGGGAATATTCGGTTCCCAGTTCGGGGAGTTGGCAACACTCGCCCGCAGCCGCAATTGTCGTTAGTGCAAATCGTTAGTGTCACCGTTTGTTATTATGTCAAGTGTCAATCAGTTTAAGTCACATGCAAATGCAAAACAGCAAAATTTTATGCGACTACAACCACGATAACTACAACTTTTGTATTTGTAGTACTTGTAGCAGATTTTAGAATAGATGAGCAGATTGTTTACGGCAAGTGAGCACCTCTTCTTCAACAAATTTAAGTAACGGACATGATTTTCTAACATTAGTACAATGCAGAAGTATGAAAAGTTAGAGAAGATCGGTGAAGGCACATACGGAACAGTTTTCAAAGCAAAAAACCGTGAAAGTCACGAAATTGTGGCTTTAAAAAGAGTGAGATTAGACGACGACGACGAAGGAGTCCCTTCATCTGCTTTGCGTGAAATTTGTTTGTTGAAAGAGCTAAAGCACAAGAATATCGTTAGGTTATATGATGTATTACATAGTGAGAAGAAATTGACTCTAGTGTTCGAACACTGTGATCAAGATTTAAAGAAGTATTTTGATAGTTTGAATGGTGATATAGACTTGGATGTGGTGAAGTCTTTCATGTATCAGTTGCTGCGCGGTTTGGCATTTTGTCATAGCCACAATGTCCTGCACAGAGACTTGAAGCCACAAAATCTTCTAATTAACAAAAACGGCGAATTAAAACTGGCTGACTTTGGTTTAGCCAGAGCGTTTGGCATCCCTGTTAAATGTTACTCTGCTGAAGTTGTTACTTTATGGTATCGACCTCCAGATGTTCTTTTTGGGGCTAAGCTATATACAACATCAATCGATATGTGGTCTGCAGGATGTATATTTGCGGAACTTGCTAATGCAGGACGTCCACTGTTCCCAGGTTCAGATGTAGATGACCAGTTAAGGAGAATATTCAAATTACTTGGTACGCCGACTGAAGAAACTTGGAGTGGAATGTCTCAACTTCCAGATTATAAACCATTCCCATTATATCAGCCCACAATGAGTTTGTCACAGGTTAAATAATTAATATTTGCTCTTTAGAATTAATTTAAGAAGCTCATTTTAGGTTGTACCAAAACTAGGTAATAGAGGAAGAGATCTCTTACAGAGGCTGTTGGTCTGCAATCCAATGGGGAGAGTGTCAGCAGATGATGCAATGTCTCATGCTTACTTCAGTGATCTCAACCCCACTGTTAAGAGCGATAGATGTTAAGAATGTTGTCAATTATCTAGTCATGCCCTGTTCCTTTTATTAGTAGCCATATTCTACTTGCAAATTTATTATAATAGGGATTTATGTGGGACATTCAATTTTATTTTTTCCTGCTTCACTTATCAAATTTTTTAAGCACCAATTGTAAAAGTAAGGAACAAATAACTTCCTGGGACTTATCTCAGCGTTTATATAAGTTATAAGTGTATGTAATGTGGTTGTTCTTGTTAAGTGTCATCACTGCACTCAATCAAGACTTTTGACCCAGTATGTACCGCAAATTCAATGAAATTTTCATTTAGTTTTGTATTTAGAATACATACGATGTTTCGTAAGGGATTCTTCTGAAAATCTTGAAGCAGAGGTACTGAATGTTCTCTTCACATTAATTTCACTGGGTTTAGACAGAATTCTCGAGCTTATTCGTTTTTTGTGGAGTTCTTAGGAAGGGTTCTTTCTGAGTAGGTACTTAATGGCTCCAGTAAAATGTGACCTTTCTTTTTTTAATTCCGCAGTTGAATTTGTATTAAAAAATAAGTTTGACGTGTATTATACTTGCGGTTTTGAAAAATCTTGCTTTTTGACCGATTTCTTCCTTGTTTCTGAAAATCCAGGGTGGCCGCGACTTGACTTCGGGTCAAGTATGATATATGTTTTTGACTTTAAAAAATTTCGAATCCGTTGAGAAAAAATGAGCAGCTGCGAAAGCGGCTAGAACCCCACTTGGTGAATAATCCAATCCTATCACCCATAAATTTCAATCCAGTCTCTCTACCTAAGTGTTTTGGCAGTTTTTCGAAATATTTATTACTTATTGCCAAAGAGGCACTAAGTTTAAATGAATTTTTGAGAACAAAATTCGAAGACCATGTGCTGATAAAACAAATGGTGGTCATGTTTCAAATTTTATAGACGACATGCCAAAAAAGCACTTGTTATTGGTCGTTTGCCACCAAAATTAAGTAAATTTTCCACTTGCTATACCTAAATTTTACTACTGCGATTTTTCAGAATTTTATGATTTTTTGATAAAAGGGCATTAAGTTTGAAGACATTTTTGGAAACGCCATTTGAAGACATTTCATATTCTGATAAAGAAAATGGGAGTTTATATTAGTCAAATTTCAAAGTTGATATGCCAAAATGGCACTTGCCGTTGGCCGATGGCCACCAAAATTAAATCAGCTCTTAGGCGGGTACTGATACCCCTACCTATCAAATTTCAGCCAAATCGATTAAGTAGTTTGGGCTGTAGCGTATTATCTAATGTTGCTTCGAAATTTTGAATTTTTTGATTTTATGCCAAAAAGGCGCTAAGTGTGAATACATTTTTTTGCATACTTACAATGAAAGTCGTCTTTTTTTAATGAAAAATCGTTTTTAACGATTAAACAACTCAAGAATTTTAAGCCAATCAAACGTCAAAATTTATAGACAGTCGACCAATCACCATATGGTTTTGAACTGAAAAACGCCACGAGTGAAAAGCAGGAGGGTTTTCCAGCGATTAAACAACTCAAGAATTTTAAACCAATCATCAAACGTCAGAATTTATAGACAGTGGACCAATCACCATGGTTTTGAACTGAAAAACACCACGAGCGAAAAAATTTCTGTCAAATGCAATGTCATGGCAACCTTATTGTTTCCATTGAAATTTCTTTTGTTGTTTAATCATCCGAATATAATTCATGGTCTGATTTTTTCTGCAAAATTTGCTTACAAATACATACGTTGCTTTTGCTTTTGGAAAATCGCCACTCGCGCTAAAGCGCTCGTGATGATTTTCGTTGCAAATGCTACTCATTTACCACTCATATTATATACGAAAAAATCATAATGAAAGTATCACTTTTTTAACGATTTTAAAATTTTTTCATCTTTACATTGTCACATTATATTATCACGTACACCAAGGAAGTAAAGGGCTTACCCAGTGTTGCCAATCATTACTCCCCCATCATATATAAAAAAAAATCTTTTCCAGTTTTTTGCGCATGGGGGGAATATACAAAAAAATTACGTGTACAACACGTAATGAAAGTATCTTTTTTTCACTCGTTTGACTGATACACTCCACCTACGGCGTCGTCTATGAAACTTCAAACTCATGAAAAAAAGTATTACTTTCATTACTAGTTGTACAATAGTGTTATTTACGTAATTAGTTATGAAAAGTCCTATATTGTATGACGAGCCATAATATGTGCCAAAACGAGCGATAGCGAGTTTTGCTAAATTATGCGAGTCAAATAATTTAGGCTTTATTCATAACATATTAAGTACAACATTTTACCTAATTGCGTAAAATCAAAACGCAATTAGGTAAATAACTATTTTGACACAGAATTTGAAGACCTTTCATATGTTGATAAGAAAAATTGGTGTTCATCAGTCAAATTTGGAATAAAATAAAAAATTTAAATCTATTAATTTGGCGTAAGGGCGAATGAGGCCGCACCAAGCTTGAGTATGCAGTGCATCATTACTTTGCCCCCTTTATAAGGAGGTTCTACAAAAAAAATCGAGAGACGTTTTTCATTGCAACTTGAGTAGGTACCTAATTGATACGATACAATTTGCTTGCTGACCCAAGAAAAATTTGTAATTTTCCTGTTCAAGTATCTACCTATAAAATAAACAAAAAACGTTTGAAACATTAATTGAGCCGTGAAAATCATGCTTTGAGGTCCGTAGATGTATGATCTTTTTCAAATTTTTCGTTCTACTTAGGTACTGCAAGTGACTAAAAAAGAGAATTTGAAGTAGAACGTAGAACGAAAAATTTGAACAAAATCGTAACATCTACGGAACTGCGGACCAAGCGACTGATTTGTCGTCTATAGCTCCTAGACCGCTGCTGTAGAGAATTTAATGCTCTATAAAAAAAGGCAAGTAGATACCGTAAAGTGGGTGGCTTTGGCATTCGGTGTGAGATTGCCCACTTTTTAGAATTTGTTAGTGGCGCTCTATACAATTTTGATGTTTATTATTTGGCAGTTTAAAATATTGTAGCATATAGCGCAAACCTTCCTCTTACCTCTAGTATAATTTTTTTCGTAACCAATTGCTTGGTTATTGCAAAAAAAAATATTTTTCAGACTACAAAAATTCTACCAAAATTGAAAGTCAAAAAACTTCCCCTGCCCCCTCTAGATAAGTGACTGGAGCGGAAATTCTTCACCGCCCTTGTGATTGTACATCTTTCCCCTTCTAGTGCCACCCAAAACTTAATGGGGGTGAATCCCCCCCCTGGCTCCTAGAGGGTGGCCAAACAGACCGACATTTTTACAGGTTGGGCGGGTAAGTTTGGTCGCCTTAGGAGCCAGGGGGGTGATTTATCCCCACTAAATTTGGGTGGTACTACAAGGGGAAAGATGTGCAATCACAAGGGCGGTGAAGAATTTCCGCTCCAGTCACTTATTTAGTGAAGTTGGGAATTAAATTTGAGAGTTTGTTTGTTTTTATATGAATATTGTCTGCTTTTATAAATAAAGTATCTTTTTGAAGTTCAATAGAATATAATGCATTTATTTACGACTTTGGGATAATTCATATATTAATGCACTCATTTTAGTTAGGTAATGATCTAGTTATCCCAATGAGTGCGGTAATGAAATGATTACCGCACTCGTGCGCCTTCGTCTGTCACATATTATTCGCTTTCAGATATGTTAACTCTTCCCTTCTGCATCCACCCGCCAAGCCAAAAATTAAAATAATCTGAAAATCAATTAAAATTAAAGAAAAAAAATCATTTCTTGTAATAAATTACCAACCTTGTTGCTTAAATATTTCTCATTCCCTGCTGTCTCCAAGAATTTAATAGTATCCTCCCTGTTCAGAACTCTAGACTTCCTAGTTTTATAACCCTTTGCTTTATTCTTCAGCAAGGCTATGAGATTGACGTATTTTTTTAAGTCAACGCGCTTCTTGATTGAAATTTCCGTCTTCAGCATCGAGTAATAGCACCAAAGGGACGAAGGCTTCTGGCTTTTACGCAGCTCTTCAAAATATACAAGCAATGCCTTTTCGTTTGTGGTAGGGGAAGGAGGGTATCAGTGAGACACGGGGAACAGTGAGACTTTTCAAATTTCGCGGATTGTGTACAAGTTACAGAGTGCTACCAACCTACCCTTTAAACTGTACCTAGAGCCGATGTACTTGACGTGATTTAGCGGGCATAGCTGTGAAAGTCTTTGTTCAAGATAATGGTGACTCGTTTTCGATAACTAAACTAAATTTCAAGACTTTCAAACTGAAGTCCACTATTCTTTAATGATGCATTTTATAAATATTACACTGGCATCAACTATCAGTCCTAGGTTATGGATAGATATGGTGATGAAGTTTTCCGTATTATTTTTGTAGGATAGACTTTGATCATTTATTTTTTGTTTTATGGACCCCTGGGTAACAATGAGACAAAGTTGTGTGGGGAACACCGAGACAATGTGGGGAACAATGAGACATGCTCAGATTCTGATATTTATGTGGATTGGCTGGCAAACAACTTGCAATATGAATAAGACAAGTTGTCTTATAATTATTTTGAGCCTGCGGAAGTACTAGTAATATTTTTTTACATATGAATCTATAGGCACCACCAGGCCCCAAAAATCATTCTACGCGTTTGAATTAAATCTCAAATGTTAACATTTGTTGATTTTGCAGGTTCTAATGAATAAAAAATAAAAATCACTTATTTTTAAAGACATTTTGTAACAGATTATACGACACGTCTCACTGTTCCCGACACTCTGTCTCAGTCTACCCCAGGGCATGGGGGTACAGTGAGACAGAGCCCCAATCTGGTTTTAATTTTTTAAATAAGGTCAGCAGTAACATTATTGCTTTTTTGTATCATTATTATTAAATAGTGTCTTCAACGAAGGCGCATGCAAAGTTTCAAACGCCTAGCGCGTTTTCTAACAAAAAAAAGTGGGGTTCAAAAAAAAGCGTCTCACTGTTACCCTCCTTCCCCTATCCTTTATGTTCTTCGACTTGCACCACTGCTCGTACCTTTTAAAGGCCAGTCCGTATTTAGCCCGAGATTTTTCCGGGACAATTCTCGAAATGACGTTTTCTGCTTCTTCTTCGATGTTAAGGGCAATCCGATTTGGCCTTGTTGTTCGGAGAACAGCTTGGTATATCCATTTTTGAAGCAAAATAGAACTTTTATAGGACTACAGCCGAAAACTTTAGAATTTTAGTTTGTTGTTATTCGGTAACTAAGTGGTAGCTAAGGCTCGCTCATCGCCCTCTCATCTATGATTTATTTAATATTTGGTCAGTGGGGTTTTTTCAAGAAAATGTTACCGGTCGTAGATAAAATTTTGTACGATATTCGTGGGATACTCCATTGTTAACGCACTATGTGATTGCCCCATCTCGGCCTACGGCCTCGTGGGGCAATTCTTCACAATACGTGTGTTAATAATGTGCATATCCCACTTATATCGTAAACTCGATCGTAAATAACTATTATCACACAGAAAATATGCGTTATAAGGGTTTTATCCCCTACAAAATTGCCAAATGCGGTCAATCTTAAACCTAACACGGTTTAAATTGATTTAACATGCAAAATGAACACGTGGCCAATTTGACCCCCACTTGCCAGGTAACATTGGCCACCCTATTTTTTTGGAATATTTTTGTTCAAATTTAATAAATCAAAATATGCATAGCACAGTCTGAAAGTACGCATCGAGACCCGTAATTTCGAATAAATCGGCCAACTGTGTCAAAAGTTACAGACTTTCAAACTTGAAAGGGGGCACTATACGGTACCTACACCGTGTCATCATATCACGTTTAGTTTTTGATATATTTGCGAAAATAAGGAGAACAACGAGTTCTTCGTTCTTAAAATTGCCAATAACTTTTCATGCCCCGTGGTACAAAGTTTTTCCCAGATGCTTAAGCCTCTAAGTACAGATAGAGTAAGACTAAGACATTCTTAAAAATGTGACAATACTCTATGACTTTCGAGGTTCAGATTTCTTTATAACTATGAAGACGGATGTCCGATTTGGCTCATACAGCAATCGGCTAGGTTCAACTAAGGATCAGTGAATACACACACACAATGTAATTAACTTTTAAAGTATTTATTACAGCAATAATAAGCACAATAACAAAGGTTATGGAACAGTACGTACACATAAGTACAGTGAAATAAGTAGATATTATGATACAACTTTGGCCCTTAGTTCTGGCACACGATAAATGTTTGCATGGCAATTACATATTTCCTATATCGAAATATTCTTCTTCTAGACATTATGTAAACCTTGAACATGCATAGGATATTGAGGTATTTAGTAAAACACTTATACAAGGTTCAATGTAAACTGTCATAACAGCTGAAAATGAGCATTTTCTTTTCATAATTTCAAATATATAAATTAGGTCCTCAAATTTGCACGTGAAAACTAGTTAAAGCTGGACAAAGCGATAAAACGAAAAAAAAAACCACCAAAAATTATTACAAAAATCAGAATCCATGTCAGTCTTTTCACAAAATATCTCGTGGGCCAATATTGCCCACCCTTCGCCAATCTAAACGCCACAGATCTGCATTTAAATTTTTGTAATGAAATCCATGTGACTAGAAATAGTACATCAATAACTCACCTTAATTAAGAAGATGTTGTTTTCACTGTATATTTAATACTCATATTTTACGTTTTAGATTGGACACGATGGTACAATAACAAATATAATTAAGTTACCATTATTGGTTTTATCTAAAATAGTTTAGGTACTCTATTATTTCAACATCAATTTTTTAGTGGTGAAGTACACACATGAATTAACGTCATCTAGGTAAAAAACTAAATGACCGTGTATGTATTGATACAAAACGCTATAATACATAATTCAAAATACTTGTCTCCTCAAAGTATACCTAAATAAGAATTTGGCATGAAAGGAACTCACAAAACCCATGTCAACAATAAAACAAAAATAAAATCTTTAACAAAAAAAAGCAACGCCTAAAATACCACTATACAACAAATCTCTCGCAAAAAAACATTTGAGCCTTATTTACCGTTCTTTTTGAAATCAATATTACTTCACAAGTTTTTAAAGAATATTCATGTAGGTCTGGACATGAATTCGCGATTAGACCTTGAATCATTTAGCAGCGTTTACTGCAAACACAATTACTTTATGTAACAATTCTGGCATACACAGTGTTATCTAGCAGGTGATGTAGGGAATCAAACATTAATTACTACATCACCTCAACTATGACTCTGGGCTTTAGCCGCGACCGCCGCCTTCTGCTTTTCTATGTACCTCTTTCTAGCAGTTTGAATCAAATTTTCCTTGCGTCTGTAAAGAATCTTCTCTCGCTCCAAGGGTGACTTTGAGAATCGACCCCCCAGGATACTCGTGTCCTCTCTGAACAACGAAAATAAAGTAAAATTCCTCCAAGACCACAAAAGAACTTACATTTCAACAGTATCTATATTATACTCGTCCCAGTTTCTCGTGTGTAACGTTTCCGATTCTGTACCACCATTTTGCAGTACGGACATTGAAGTTGGCGGTGTCGCCTGGTCCTGTTCTCTAAAAATATTGGGCGCCACCAATCGACCATCCAAAACATTCTCGATGGTGATTTCGACGGATCGTGTACTCGTGAGATCCGCAATGATTGTTGAGATCGGGATATGCGGGAACAACTGTTGAACCTACATAATTTTTTTAATTATTCAAAGTATTCACTTCGGTGGAAAAATGCACTAGAAACACCCCATTACACCGAAACACTTGATTTTCACTGCTGACGCGTTTCGAACACGATGTGCTCATTATCAAAGTCGAAGCTAAACAACCCTACCTGCCAGAAAACTGAAATATTTATAGGCCCATCAGCGTAGCTCCATCCCTCGGCTGTGAAAGTTAGAATAATCACGGGTCGAGAAATGGTCACGCGTGGGTGAACAAGTATAAATATGACAAGTCCTCCCTAAAGTAGCGTAAACAGTGATGGATACGCATTCATAGACTTATAAATTACGATACTTTCCATCGCATCTAGCATCTGCACCTTGTTAACGCTACAAACTAACTTAATATTATCACTTATTCTGTGGTCATTGTGTAAAGCATGTAGGGCAACACTGGATTTCTCAGTTCTGCCATATTTAAGATGGGCTAAGTCTCCTTAAAGGGGGTGTGAACCAAAAAAACTTTTTTAGCTTAAAAATAGTTAACAAATATCTAAGAGCTGTAGTGAAAACCTAATTTTTCTAAGCGCAAAAGTTTGAGAGATCTGAGCGTTTTAAATCAGCAGTCCGAACCTTGTGACGTCATACCAACACGGGTATACTGAGCCAACACGTATTAGCCCGGCGTAAGAACTTAAAAAACGTTAATTACCCAATATTCGGGTATAGAACTAAATGAGTGATACCTCAAATTGTTCGTCTTGCATCCTTCTATACGTGTGACGCTTTTAAACATCTGCTTGGTGATAAAGACAAAGGTTATTGCAAAAAGAAACAAAAAAAACCCTGATGACGGAAAATTGTACTTAAATATTTCTAATTATTTCTCGGGAACCAATAGGGCTACAGACATCGTTCTTTGACTGTCTTGTAGCCCTTTCATGTGCTCTTCAATTATGTCAATAAGTTTGGAATTGCAGTGTGTTTCGGTCCCGAAATCTAGAACGGAAACCAATTCTCACCAAATTGCGACTTCCGAAATTGCACTTTTTTCGCGCATAACTTTGTTATACAATCAAATATTAAAAATCGCTACACGTGACGACATGCGGAATTTTATCAGCTGCAGATTATTCGCAGCATGTATTACGTGATGGGATGAGTCAGTATATTGGAGGTACAACAATCAACCCGATTATTGTACGGGCAGCAAATCTGTAGCAAAATCCGGCGCGCTCCACTACTTTTGTCGTATGGCGCTACCTAAGCATGATGCATGTCTGATAAAATACAATTAGCTAATAGCAGTTTTTTTCAATTTTTGTCTCCCTTGATCGACGTAATTTCCTTTTCTGTGCTTTTTGATTCAAATTCGAATGCAAATATGAAAAAATCTCATTGTTTGTTACCGCGCTGCTGAAATTGCAATGCTGCGCAGCGAGCCAGCGAGCCCGTGGATGTTGTTATGACGTCACACCTGCAATTAGTTTCTTCTATAAATCGCTCTAATTCTAAAACCGTTTTAACCAGAAACGCCGGGTTTTCATTTTTGTTCTTAGAATTTTTTCTACTATATTTTTCATTTTTGGTTCACACCCCCTTTAAATCTGGCGTTGAGAGACCTTCGTGTTTGACCTACATACTTTAGTCATAGTAGATAACATCATTAGGAAGTTAACATTCAAACAGCACGTGTTAAATGCCACGACTCTTCACTCTGAAGAACAAAAACAGGACTTAAAATTTGTCGCATTACCTTTTATTTAATAATATTTCATATTCATTCATGTGATATTTCAGTTTTCTGGCAGGTAGGGTTGTTTAGCTTCGGCTTTGATAAAGAGCACATTGTGTTCGAAACGCATCAGCAGTGAAAATCAAGTGTTTCGGTGTAGTGGGGTGTTTCTAGTGATAGTGCATTCAAAGTATTGTTTCAAAATGTAACTATATTAACCTGTCGGGCCATTGCATCAAGTTGGGAGTTTGAAGCAGTGGCGTTCCCTGGTCGGACGAGCTGCGCATGACTTACTTCGACGGAGAAACTCGGCAACCACGAAACGTATCTTGAGCCTAGTTGAGAGAACAATTATTTATGACGGTCGCTGTGTTATTAGCAACAAAATTTAACACCAAAACAGCTGTCATGAAAGTTCAATGGCACGTCAACATTTTACTGATATAAGGCTAATTTTCTCGATTTTGTGGTTCAAACCACAAATGCTTAGCTGCTATTGGTTCATTTACCAAATTTCCTAGAAAGTTGTTTGATAAAATACTTAAACTACTGTCAGTTTCAAACCCTCCTCCGTCTGTAGGTTTGAAACAGGCAGAATTATGACGCTGTCGTCGGGCAACAGTCTCAATAATAGATGAAAACACCAATAAGAGTTTAGTATTTGTGGTTCAAACTATAAAATCGCGAAAATTCAGATATGTTAAGCACTGTTATAATGTTAAATGACAGATAGCCAATGAAATTTCTGTCATTTAACATTTCAACAGTGTTTAACATCGATGTTAAAAGTTACAGAATCATCCCTTAGGATTCCACTTCGGAAAAATTACAAGAGAGCTTAAAATTGGTAGAGACCTTCGTTTAGTGATCACAAGTAACGGGTCAGAAGTCCCCATCGACAATTAAGACCATATGCGTATTGTTTGACAGATCATGAAAGTGTTAAGAAATCGGTTTTTCAATCATATCATTCATATCCCTCTTTCTATTGACTTTACGGCCAAAACACTTATACATACAGGGTGATTCACGAAGACCGTTCATTAGAAACTTTTGGGGATCCATTTGTACCTACTAGAATTTTGAAAGGTACTATACCATAATCGTCCACGCACACCAAAAATAAAATATTCCCAAGCCCCCTGCACATGCGGTTTTACCGGAAGTGTCCGACATCTTTGTTATTTTAAATGGAAAGTCCTCATTTTGACTCATTTCGTCTCTTAATTGTGAGTTAATCACACCCACGTTTTGCCTACCTAACCGTCACCGTTTTTGACATGTCAAAATTTGTATCAAAAAATCGATTTGCAATGCGTAATAGAAAAACTAATAAAAAAACTATACTTGGAGGGTTGAAACTAGAAGCTTTGAGCTTTCTTTTGATGTCTTAATTAATCATGTTGATTTAACAATATGGTGAAAAATATATTTTCTTAAATGACAGAGAAATTGTCCACAACTTATTTTTTTAAATAGGAATACCATAATTTTATGTGGCCAAAAGAAGACGCAAAACTAAATTACCTTTGGACTAGTATTCATTCCCTATACCTATTTTAAATATTTGGCATAAATTTATTTGTGCGATTGAAAAAAAATATCCCCAGAAAGCTTTAAATCAATAATTAGTAACAGTTCGTTCTACACCTTCAAAAATTTGCTTTTAGCTAATTTTGAAAATTTTAATTCGTTGAATAATTTACGAGCGTCGAATTACAGATTGACAACATAAGCTATAATTTGTTTTTCTATTTGTACGTGCGTTCAGCAACTCTGAAGGAATTAGGTGTCCACCTTTCCTAAAAATTGTCAGAAGTTATGAAAAACGAATTTTTGAAAGATGGAATAGTTATTTTGTGTAAAATCCAACTTTTCAAAACGCAATTAGGTAATAGTTATTTACCTAACTGCGTTTTGAAAAGTTGGATATTACGCAATTAGGTAAAATGTTGTACTGAATACGTTTTGAAAAACCAAAATTGTTTGACTCGCATAATGTTGCAAAACTCGCTATCGCTCGTTTTGGCAAATATTACGACTCGTCAAACAATATAGGACTTTTCATAACTAATTACGTAAATAACTATTACGTAATTAGTTATGAAAAAGTCTTTTTCATAATCCCGTGTTATTTTTCCCACTAATTTCAGTTAGGAAATGCATCATATTTCCGCACTAGTGCGAAAAGTGAATTACAGTGCAAAAAGTGAATTCATTTCCGCACTAGTGCGAAAAGTAATTATGTTAATATAATTTCTTTAATTTCTTTCAATCATCAGGATCCATGTGATCACTAAACATTTCATGCAAGTTATGAAAAAACACCAAATCTTTTTCAGTGCTTCGCCAATTATAGTTTTTGAATGTCTCGATTAGGATTATGAAAAATCTTGTATGTAACACATGGGAAAATGCATCATTTCCTTACTTGCGTGCTTACAGAACTCGGCTTCGCCTCGTTCTGCAATAAGCACCCGCGTAAGGAAATGATGCACTTTTCCCACTTGTTACATAAATAGCTATTTGAACATTTCGTCTTTTCCAGGGCTCCTAAAGTACATTGTTTAATAAAAAGCCTTAATTTTTAATTTCTTTGAAACAAGAACAGCTGAGTAATCAAAAGAAAGCTCAAACTTTCTAGTTTCAACCCTGTCAGCTTGGTTTCTGAATCGTTTCTTAACAGTTCGGAAGATATAATTTTTTCTATTGCGGATTGAAAATCAATTTCTTGATACATATTTTGACATATGTCAAAAACGGTGATAGGGTGGGTGCGCGATAACCTCGCAATTAAAAGACGAATCCGAATCCAAAATCAGAACGAGGGTCTTCCATTTAAAATAACAAACATGGCTGCCGCTTCAGGTAAAACAGGAAGTGCGGGGGGGGGGGGGTTGAAAATATTACTTAACTCTAGAACAGTGGGTAAGGGTAGCACTCCATAAATTCACATTTTTCGTCTACCCGACTAATTGTTGATGACTTTTCTAATAAAGGTTGCAGTTATTTAAAAAAATGAGGAATATAAATAAAGTTTTTTGTTAATTAATAAATTGCAAATCGGTTATGTCATTGGCACGCTTCACTCGGTTTGCTTGGTAACTTTAACAACCAATCAACTGTGTCGAAGACATCACGACTTGCGTAGGCGATTACAGTGTTCATAAATTCATGTCAGCTTGATGGATCGGAATTTATAAACGTTCTGTTTCCATCACACACAATTTATTATTTTTATGAATTTTATGCCCGACTGCATTGGTGAGGGTAGAAGCCAGATTAGTGCTCTTATTTGACTGTGAGTGATGGATCTTGTTACCTGCTGATTGTTGAACAGTGGACAGAGTTAGACACTACAAAAATGTATTACAACGCTCAGCCGTCAGAGTCACATAAACGCACTATACACATAAACCAAATCAATAAGCTTAATAAAGGATTTCATTGTTTCGAACCTGCTCAGCTGCGCGCTGCAAAATATGTTATACTTCTATTCAGCGTGTCCGGAAATTAGAGGATAATATTTTAAGGGCGTGTTCTACGATCAAAAAGAGGAAGAAAAGTTTTAATAAACATGGGTCGAAAAATGCCCCCTAAGGGAGCTAGGGCCTCTTAAAGGAGACACTTTGACAGTGTTTTTTTCTAAATTTCTTCAAAACGGTTAAAGATAACGCCATGAAATTGGATATCTTTAGTAAGTCTTTGATGCTGAATTCATTACCGTGGAGAAAATTTTAAAGTTTCAATCATAAGCGTCCCGTACAGGGGGGGCTTATTACTAACTTCGCTCAAACATTTTAAATCATTTTTTCTTAAATCTGACCCCACAATATGAACATCTGAAGTTTTTTGCGTAAAAATTATGCTCTTGTTTGAAATCGCTACGATGCACCGCTTTCGAATAAATTGACCCAAGTCGTTTTTTAGCGCGAAAATCTGTCGCAGAAGATTTTAGTTTATTTACGAAATTATCAAAGATGAGTTCAGGGTCTGATTCTTTGCCTGATTTTAGGAAAAGAAGTTCGTATGGACATATGGCAGAAAATGTTTCTTATGGGACCTATGGGATCGACGTTCTTCAGTACCCCATACCTCCCTTAGGAAGCGTTTTCCGCCATATGCAAATGCGAACTTTTCCTAAAACAACCCAAGGAATCAGCCCCTAAACTCATTTTTGATAATTTGATAAATAACTAAATAAAATCTGTGACAAATTTTTATTCTCTAAAACCACTAGAGTCAATTTATTCGAAAACGGTGCCCCTAGCGATTTCGAACAAGAGCACCATTTTTATGTAGAAAAATTTAATCATCCAGATTCTGATGCTAAATTTGAGAAAAAACAACTTATCTTCTGTCACGCTTTATCTGGCGCGCTTCCTATACTTGCTCCTTTTAGAGACCTGCAATAGAGGAGTATAACATATTTGGTCAACTGTGACGCCCATGTGTGATTGGTTACTCATTTTCAAGGACGCAATTGGGCTCTTGCCACGCGCAAATAAAATCCCAAATATCCAAATACAACGAATTGTTGCTCATTCCGAGGGGCTATGCACTTGGAATGAATTGTACAAAAATTTGGAATTTATGGAATTTTTATGGAATTATGGGAATTTTCATGGAATTATTGGAATTTTTAGAATTATTGCTTGAATTTTTGGAATTACTGGAATTATTGCTAGAATTTTTTGGAATTAATAGTTTGTTTACTGGAAGATCCACCAGAGGGCCTACCATTTGGAGCATGTCTCAGATTGCTAGCGTCTGCGCGGTTCATTAAGAAGTGATAACCAGTGAAAACTGACGACGAAGCTATCCTCGAGGAGCTCCCTTCGAAGTCGGAGCATCCCTCGGAGTCGGTGCAATGCCAATTTTCTCTGACTTCTCGGGGTTAATTAATTAATGTTCGATGGGAATTTGGGGATAATTCTTGCGGTTATTTCCAAGTGAGCTTCCTAATTATTTTGGTTCAAAATATTACAACAATTCAGTCGCAGTTTTAAAAAATTAAGAACGAATCAAAATCATAAAGTACGTCGTTGGTTATCTACGTTGTCACCTCGGTTGTTACCATCAGCTTACCTTGGTTTGTTACCATAGTTCGCTGATCGATCGTGAATTGTCGCAAATTTTCGAGTTTGGTACGCATGCGCAAAGGTTTGGAATTATTGTTATTTTCTTGGCATTCTTGGAATTTTTTGGAATTATTGGAATTTTTGTGGGATTATTTGGAATTTTTTTGGAATTGGAATTTTATTGTACAAGGAAACAAGGACTGCATAGCCCCTCGGCTCATTCATCAAAAAATTCCTACACGGACGAAAATTTGGCAACCTCGATGCTCGAGAATCAACGCATGCGTCTTAAAGACTTTCTTCGGTGAAATCATCAATGGGGAACATGAATGATTTTTTTTTAATAACCATAACGAAAGAAAATTCCAAAATACCTAGGGTTTAATTCATGACTGCGGTTTTGTTCACTTTGGACAAAATAATTAATAAAAATCGGCGATGACGTCATTTACACGGGTTTACATTGAAACGCCTTCTGATTTATCTTCTGGATTTGATTCAATTAAACTTGTATGTACTTTACCATCAAAGTGAAAGAAGTGATTAAGCTGTCGCCTCTGGGGCTGAGGTGTGTCCACCTGCATGTCCGTAGCATCCGTTCGTCCTGTGGATGGAGTTTGAATGTTAAGCGCCAAACGACAAGTGGGACATGATGTGTCTTGTTCCAACCATGACAACAAGCAAGTGCTGTAAAAACAATTAAACAAAAATCGCTTGATAGCGCCATCAAAAACGTACTTGTGAAATAAATGCGTGCAAGGCAATTTCCTTGCAGTTTCCATTTTTTCCCAACAAATAGCACAATTGTCCGAATTTTCGACCAAGTCATCAGAAGAGGCCATCGGATAACTGCAACACAACGTTTAAATATTTCGGTGAAACTTTCCCGTTTAAGGATTTACTTTTGTTCTAAATGGTTTCGAACCCATAAATAATTGCGATGCTTTTTGTATCTCCTTTGGATTTCGTGGAACAGGTATCTCAGTTGCATGCAGATAACCAGGCTTGCCATGGATAAGAAGATGTTACTCCAGACCAACATGTGAAGATGATGGACGAAGTCGATTATTAGCGCGGTTAATTCAAATCCCAATTCCGTATAATAAACTATAGGACCGCGTTTTTCCCAAACTTTCCTCTCATCATTTGCAGTAACGTTAGTAGTTCCTTCTTGCCTCATGTCATACAAATGAAGGGCATATCTTATGATGACCTGAAGTGTCCGGATGCTAAGTAATACCACCTGTAAGAATTGCATAAGACATATTTTACATTTTAACCTCCCCACAAAAAATTTAAAAAAAAGGCCGTGAGGCGACAGGAACCTCCCCAAAAATAGGGGTTTATATTTAAAATTTCAAAGTTGGTGTACCAAAAAGGCACTAGATATCGTCCGATCTTCACCAAAAACCAATTTTTCCGTATTCTCCAGGCCCGAAAATGCAAAGATTTGCCTTTATCTCGATTTTTGATTTTGGACCAATTGCATTTTTAAAGGGCGAGGTTACTGCAATCACTCCAAAATTCGAAATTGAGATAACACGAGATCATTACGTTTCGAGGTAGAAGGATCACGAAATATCAAATCAATTTGAAACAAAGTTATACAGGGTGCCCCGTAATTAGGCTACAATATTTATCAGTGCGTTCTACGATCAAGATTAGGACTAAAAGTTTAGTAACCATTTTTCGAATAATCCATCCTAAGGGAGCTAGGGCCAATCAAAGGGAGTAAAAAAAATTGTTATTTCTTCAATTTCTGAGGAGCAGCTTACGATAGGATCACGAAATTTTGAACTTTGTGCTGAACAAGACTGATGAGAAATGGTTTTTGGCAAAAGTTTCAGGGACGTACGTGAGTGGAGGGGCCGCGGACATTTTTTATCGAACTTTTTTGTACGACATCTTGGGTGAATTATGAACACAAATTTGAATTCCTTGTACATTTTTACATAAAAAAAGTGCTCTAGTTGAAACTCGATAGCTCAGGCCGTTTTTGAGAAAAATCGATTTGAAGTTCTTTTTCCACGCCGAAAATGTGCAAAATTGATGGGATAGAGTATGGAAAATCCATTTTCTTGTGATTTTCTTGGAATTTCAAGCATATGAGATGCAAGTAGGTTAAACTTGTTTGTTTTTTGCTGATCACGCAGCATCTGATAATTTTAGGTATTTTGAGTGCCACAGTTACCCACTTTTATACCACGAAATTGAACTTTCAAATCGATTTTCTCTGAAAACGGCTTGAGCTATCGAGTTTCAACTAGGGCACTTTTTTACGTAAAAATGTACAGAGAATTCAGATTTGTGCTCACAATTGACCCAAGGTGTCGTACAAAAAAGTTCAATACAAAAATGTCCGCGACCCCTCCCCTCACGCACGTCCCTGAAGCTTTTGCCAAAAACCATTACATTAGTCTTGTTCAGCACAAACATCTACGACAAAGTTCAAAATTTCGTGACCCTATCGTAAGCCGTTCCTGAGAAATTGAAGAAATAACAATTTTTTTTACCCCCTTTGAGGGGCCCTAGCTCCCATTTTTTGAAAAATGTTTACTATACTTTTAGTCCTAATTTTGATCGTAGAACGCACTGGGTAAAATATTGCGGGACACCGAATCGGGATTCCGTTTAGTATCGGAGATACAATAAAAATGAGACGATCTGAATAACTTCGTTAGTGTACCGATTTGAAAAAAATCGCGAGACAGGTCAATTTCTGATTGGACAGGGCGGGGCTCAACATTGTTGAGAAGGCAAGGGGGAGCGCTCAACATTACTGAGGAAAGTATGGGGGGCGGGGGGGCGGTAAGCATGTTCAAAATTCTCCGGGAGGTATCGAAGCTTATTCTTTTTTTCTTTTCTCGGCGTTAAGAGAAAATGCTTTGCTTCAAATATAAACAAGAGAAAACTTCTTTTGAAAGGATATCCGTGTTATTTGTTGAAGCTGCTGCCCTTTACCTAATTTCTTTCTCTTTTTACGGTATGCTGTACTAGACTTTCTTTTTTTGAATTGGCTCCACATTCAATATCTTTGTGAGTTCAGTACGCTTGGTTGCCTATGTACGAAATAATTCCTGTACTTTCCAGAATAACCGCCCCAAAGAAAATATAAAAATAATTTTTAAGAAAAAATATCGAAAATGAGGTTTGGGGCGGCACTACCTGAAAGGCCCTGGGCATAAGTGACGTTGTCATGTCAACACCCTAATCCCCCGGGCCCCATCAGAAAAATATTTGACGGCAAAGGGGATCGAGTGACACCTCGTTTGAAAGGTACGACAGTTTTTGTGATTTTTCTGTTTTTTGTTATTAATTCCTATTTAAATCGTGGAACAGTTGAACAAATATCAAAAATTGTTACAGCGTTGGATTGGCAAAGAGATTAGCTTTCAAATGATGTATACCATAAGTACCATTTAAAATTTTGAAGTGGGGGTAGGTGGGGGTTAGGGGGTGAGTTGTGAAATTCCATCAAGCACGGATTTAAGTGTCCCCCTCGAAATAAAAATCGACCTGTCTGAGCGAATTTTTATATTTCATGTCGTTTACGAGATATTTGAGGTCGAAGTTTTCGCACCGACACCCTGTATAACTTAATACTTATAGTATAGAATATAACAGTTATCTTAACGCTTGAAACTTGACAGGTTAGCAAGATCGATGATCCTTAAAATATGAATTTTGATTGCCTGTGAGTGTGCCTTGAAGATGCCTGTCTAAAAATATGTACATTGTTTCCTTCTCGTAACTAAACCGTTTTTTAGTATATTACATAACGAACCCCACGAGTGCATTGTATATACACTTTCGTGCGAGTTGTGTACAGTATTTTTCCTACGAACCACAACAAAAAATCATTTCTTCATAAAGGACCCTATACAATAAGGTAACCGCTTGGGCCAATCTTTACCAAATTTTGGATCGTGGTAAACGAGGGACAAATGAATGTTTTACCGAGAAATGAAAGTGCAGTATCTTCTAGTTTCTGAGAAAAAAATTCGTGAAAATCGCATTTTCGAGGCCTAAACATGTTTAGAGCCACATAAAAATATGACCGCCTGGAAGAATTTCTATATTTTTGTATTCAATGATACAAGGTACACTCTATTGTACCTCCACACCAGATGTCAAAGTTCAGTATCGTCTAGATCCTGATTGTCAATTTTTTTCCTGGGCCACTATCGTATCCTTCGTCTTTTTTTATCATCGTTGTCAACAAAACAGCAAGTGTCAAAATTTATTAAATTTTGAAATCCAGCCTGATATGTATGATGTTAATGTGATTGATGCGCGTTGCCACGCGACGTGGGCGGAGCTGTGCGATATTATATCGCACAGCACTAACACACGCGTGCATTAGTGTCAACTATCGCGCCTACTTAATTGTGCGATATTTACAACTTTCTTAAGTGGTCGTAGGAAAACTAATTTTTGCCACTTGAACTGTTTTCTCCATGTTCATTTTCTAATTAATTATTTCAGGAAAGCACTCAGAGTTGCATGTGTCTGATGTTGGAAATCAAAAAGCTATGATTAAATACTTATTATATCATCTTAAAAGTCGTATGTCGCATTATATACCTATATGTTCGGAAAGCGCGTTATCAATCTTCCAAATAATACTATTTCGCTTGCCCATAAACTTATACAAAGCGTTCCACTACTTCAGCAAGAATTAATAACAAACAGAAAATTTCAAAAACCATCATAATCGTATAAAGTTTCGAAAAGCCTTTCAAATGAGTAGTCACTCGACCCCCTTTGCCGGTAAAGATTTTTCTGATGGGGCCCGGGGGGATAGGGTGTTGACATGACAAGGTCACTTATGACGTAAAAAGAGGTCACTGTTCAATCAGAAATTGACCCGTCTCGGGATTTTTTTCAAATCGGTACACTAACGAAGTTATATTCATAATATCCGTCTTATTTTTATTTGAGCGCCCTGTATCTCCGGTACTAAGCGGAATCCTGGTTCGGTTACATTTGAACATTTGTTCCACTCATCGAGACGAACAAGAATACAGGATGTTCCAAAATTAGAGGATAATACCTTAAGGGTGTATTCTACTATCAAAAATATGAAGAAAAGTTTTAATAAATACGGGCCGAAGTGAACAAGAAAATAGTTTTTCTTAACGACTTACGATAGAGTCACGAAATTTCGAAGTTCAATGTAAATTTTTGTGTTGAATAATACTGATGATGCAGTTAATGGTTTTTGGCAAAAATTTCAGGGACGTGCGGACATTTTTGTATCAAACTTTTTTGTACGATATCTCGGATCAATTATGAACACAAACTTGAATTCCTTGTACATTTTTACGAAAAAGAGGTGCTCTTGTTGAAACTCGATAGCTCAAGCCGTTTTCGAGAAAACTGATGTTTAAAGTAGGCATGAAATTATTATTTACTAGAAACTATTGCATCAGTCTTATTCACCACAAAGTTCAAAATTTCGTGACCGCATCAAGTCCTTGGAGATTTAAGAAAAACACATTTTTTTGTTACCCCCTTTGAGGGGCCCCCTATTACGAGGCATTTTTTGACCTATGTTTATTCAAACTTCTCTTCATATTTTTGCATTAAATTTTTAGCGGTTACTATAAAGTGTGTCCTACTTAAGAAGAACACAGTAATTTTTCGTTAAAGCGATTACGTGAGCTCAAAATTGAATTGCTGAACTCCTCCTTTTTCATTTTTTTTTCGATATACAGGGTGTTAGTACTATGAATACATAGTACATAGTACTAACACCGGGACGTTATTCCTTACATCTTTCTAGGAAGAAAAGTTTCTATGGACATATGTCCGGAAATGCTTTATAGGGGAGTTACGCCCCTTCAAAGGGGTATTCAAAAAGTCATTTTTTTTTAATTTCTCGAAAAATATTAAGAATAGAATTTTGAAATTTGGAACAATCGTTAGTGTTATAAAGAGCTTTCTCCTCACTTATTTTCAGATTTTTATTAACATCACTGGCGTGCGTTCTTGGAGGGCTTTACACTTTTTTTGACATTTTCTTTTGTTGTAGTCATTTTTCTCACCAAATAATAATAAAATCTTAATCGGTGATCGATTCTACCCAGAAAAGAGGCTCTTGTTGAATGTCGCTAAAACGCACCCTTTTCGATTAAAGTGACTTTAATTGGTTTAGAGCGCGAAAATTTCTGTTGTAAGATTTATTTTATCTACCTAATTAGTGAAAATAAACTTAGAATATGATATCTTGCGTCATTTTAGAAAGAAAAGTTCATATGGACATGTGGCGGTAAATAATTCCTAAGGGAGCTATGGTCCTTCGAATAATATGTTTTCCGAGACTCCAAAATTACCGTAGCTCTTTTGGGAAACATTTTCTGCCGTGTCTTAATATGAACTTTTCTTCCTAAAATGATGTAAGGAATCATCCCCCATCTTCATATCTTCATATTTTTCGAGAAATTTTCAGAAAACTGATTTTTTGAGTATCCTTTTAAAGGGGCGCAGCTCCCTTATAAAGCATTTCCGGACATATGTCGATAGGAACTTTTCTTCCTAGAATGATGTAAGGAATAACGTCCCGGAATTAGGACTATGAATATAGGAACACCCTGTATTCAGCGTAAGTGGACATAAATCGAACTTCAATCGAAATAGCAAAATTTTAATTGAAACTCGGCGCCGGGAACTTAAATTGGATCCTAAACAATTTATTACATTCTTGTTGAATACCTCAAAAGATGCGTCTCATAGGGGTCTTCGACGATGCAAAAAATTATATCCATTCTCCTAAAATTAACCAAAATATGAGACTGTCTACATTTTAAGTGGGACACACCGTATGTATAAAAACGCAAATGCAAACACCATAGGACCAAAACGACAACTGTCAAATTGGCTGTGATGCATGCCATTTTAAGTTAACGTGAGGTTTCAAGAGTCCTCTAAAACAAGCACATTCACTAAATACATGATAAGACATTTAAAATAAAATGTACTCCAAAATTTGATTTTCGGAAAAAGTGTAAAAACAACGGATATTCAGAGGTTTTCAAAATTATAAATTAAAAGCAATTTCCGCGTGGCAGAAGCAAAATTTTGTATTCTTATGGAGAGAGAAAGAATCAAAGTTTTGGTTTTGTTTAAAAAACAAATACCTTTCAATCAAAACCAACATAATTTCTTCGAAGATCACCTTTTCAGCTATGATAAAACCCCGACAAAATTTTGATTTTCCAAGCAAAACTTTAAATGGAAAGGTTAGGTACCTATCAATTTTTCATGCAAAACCAAAAAATTTGATTCCTTTTCTATTTATTGGAATGTTTATTATTTATTGAACATGCATGTTAGCTGGACTAATCTGGATCGTCATTTTAAATTAAAATGGCAGAAATCACAACCAACTTGACTTTTTATGTTTCGGTCCTAAGGGAATATCTGAAACTTATGGTGACACCTTTTTATATAACTGTAAAAAAAATTAGAGTGTCTTATGAATAATTGTCTCGGGAATTGCGTAAAAAACCGTTATAACGAAGTAGACTACTTCCGGCAACAATAAATTGTTTTGCGTTTTTATACATAATTCAAAGTTGATTTAAAGGAATTTAAACACGAATTTTAATAATTTCTTTTTTGGGTATTTTATGAATACCATTGAAAAGGGAATAAAATTCTAGATCCGTCCACGTAGAGAAACACTTTATGGTATTACTTAAAAAAAAATTATTCAAGTTTTAAGTTCCCAGTATTGCAGTTTCTTTCAATCAACTTTGAAATAACTTAGGTGTTATAGACTTAATTTTTCTTCCTCTATCCGAATCTGCAGTAAAAATTGGGAGTTGTCATTTAAAATTTCAAAGTTGGACCCGACTTCCTGTTGTCAGTTTCTGTAAATGCCAAATCTTATAACTGTACATTGCTTATGCCCAGAGATAATTTCAAGTCAATATCCCAAAAAGTCAACAAATGGCGAAGTGTTACATGGATCCGTTGACACCCGATATACAGGGTGATTCAGGTATGCAGTCATTAATTTTCAGGGGTGATTCTACATCGAAAAATATGAAGAAAAGTTCTTATAAACATGTGTCCGGAAATCGCTCCGAAGGGTGCTACGGTCCTCGGAAGGGGGCATCCAAACTTCGGTTATTATTGAATAAATCAGGAACCGGTTAGGCTAAACCGATGAGTTTTTGCACACTCCCTGATATCAATACGCTCCATCAGATTATGTTATCAGCAAAAAGCGGATTTTACCAGGGGCGTTCGAAACAGGGGGGGCCTGTGGATTTTTTCACCCAATTTTTTTGATGAGCCATTATTTGACATTTCCTCACCGGAATATGGTTGTCTGACTAAAACTACATAAAAAAGCTCCTTTTATTGTTACTCCGTAGGACTAACCGTTTTCGAGAAAAGTGGAATCAAAAATTTATCTGCATTGACCGGGCTGATCAAGAAGGGACAATTTATTTTTATTAAATTACAAAACTGAACGGATTCTAAAAATTAGTAACTAAAGTAATCTGGTGATGCTTAATAATGTCAGATAGTATGCAAAAACTTAATGTGTGACTAAACATAAATCGAATTTTAGACGCCCCCTTCAGGGAGCCGTAGCACCCTTAGGAGCGATTTTCGGACACCTGTTTATAGGAACTTTTCTTCATATTTTTCGATGTAGAATCACCCCTGAAAATTAATGACTGCATACCTGAAACACCCTGTATACAATTACAATATAACTATATTGTAATTATAAGTAATGCGCCCGTGCAACACGTGTGTACGTTACAGGAAAAATTACCGCGTTCTCATTAATATTGCCTTTTTACTAAACATAAAGCGTTACAGTTAAAGGCGTCTTTCAAGGGGACAACACAAGAGAAAGAGATTGGGATATTGATGTTTCCCAATAATCAAGTTGCATAAACTTGTCCTCTATTTCTGTTCCTAATTGTTTTCGATAGTGCACATAGTATAACCAACATATGTAATTTTTTCAGGCGGATTATGTGCAATAAGCAAATGCAATCTGCAAACCTTGACAAGAACGTTCAACCGATTCTTGCATATTTGAATTTCCAATTAAGAATTTAGTCCTAATAACATAAATAATTAGTATGACCTTTCATAACAAAGTTAATGCTGTTATAACCATTTTTTTTGTTAGGACGCCAAGGGCGGAAAAAAACGTTACATACCTCTGCCGACATGAAAGCGAATGTGTTGAATCCTCCGAAAAATCCGACAAAGAGAGATACCAATAACATGAATCCGGACACGGCGAAAATCGTCCCCAATAAGCCCATAAGCTTCACGTGACTCCATAGAGGGGTGGTTGGTGAAAACGACAACTGCGTTGGAAATGGTTTACCTAATTTATCACCTTGTCTAATAGGTACTTACGTATTCGAATCTATCTCTGCTCAGTTGTGAGAGCAAATGGAGGAATCCCAAAGAGGTAAACCAGGAGCACCAAAGAAGTACTTCGTCTATGTATTGGACGTTGATTATTCCAAAAATGAAAATAAATTTGTAGAAGACAAAATTCCAAAATTTATCTTTGAGATGCTGTTGTTCTGAAACTCTCAATTCCCCAAAAACTAGTTTCTGGACAGCTGTACCGATTAAAACCAGGCAACAAAAGGCCATGTTTATCATCGTCTGAAACGAGAGAAAACCTTATTAAAACTAAGCATAACTACAGGATGTCTCAGAACGCTCGCACCACCATTTAATGGATTATTCAGAATTAAATTCTGAGTCGATCCGTCTTTTTGAAAATTTCCAGGGTCCAACACTTCTCGAGTTATAAGAGATTTAAAAGGACCAATCAAATTTCAGCTCTGAATTGCTTCATAAGGTAAGTTATTGTTAGATGCACTGTTTCCTAGGTAACAAGATACAACAATATTAAATTTTCATTGATAGTATCTTGTTACCTAGGAAATAGTGCATCTTACATTAAATTGCCTTTTGAAGCAATTCGGAGCTTAAATCTGATTGGTCCTCTCAAATCCGTTATAACGCGAGAACTATTGGACCCTGGAAATTTTCAAAAACACGAATCAACTCAAAATTTAATCGTGAATACTCCATTAAAATATGGTGCGAGCGTTCTGAGACACCCTGTATACAATAAATACATATTTATTTGAGTTTGAAAAATGAGTGAAAAAAGCCACGTGTTGTAACCTGACATTTTTTAAATTCCTAATTAGAGTTGGCTGTGCCCGGAATGACGTATGTTTCAACATCCAATGGCGAATTGAAATACCTTTTAATATGAGCTCTGACGAGTTTTTGCATTTTCGAATATAACCAATCCTAAGGCCATAAAATGACAATTTTGACGACGTACGAGCTACGTTCTCACGAAAAATATGAGCCAACCTGTCCATTTCATTCCTGTTTAATTTCGTCAATGTCAAATCTAATTTTCTAATGGAAACAAGTGACACAACTGTCATCTAGTTGTCATCTGGGGTCTTATACCAAGAAATTGTACAGGAAAGGTGAGATCGCTAGCACATAAGCCATCAATTTTTTAAAACTGCTTTTTGAAGTGAAATATTTAATAAAATCTAAAACAACAATCAAATTTGATTATTCTTCGAATTATACCAATAATAAGGAAATTTGCGACATACCGTAATGGCCTATTTAGTGCAGATATCAAGATCTGTCAACTTATTTGACATAACCTGACATGAGTCACCCCGAGCACGGCCAACTGCAATTACAAATTTTAAAAATGTCACATCACAATGTACACGTAAGTATTTTTTTCTATATTCTCTGATTACAATAATTTGGTTAAAAAAATGGTACTTTCATTACCATTTTGCAGTAAAAAAAGACGACTCGCATTGTCAATAATGAAAAAAAATTGCAACCAATTGATTACCTACTTATTGATAAGTGGATACTTATAATGAATAAAGCATTTCGTCATTCCCAGTATTCTAGTTAATGCAAAATTATTACTATGGAGTAGGTCAGGGACCGAAATTTACATTAAAAAAAAAACAAGCGTACGTAAATATTTCATGCTATATGTACCTAATTCATTCTAGGTCAGATTGTTAAGAACTTATGATTATGAAACATAAACCTGAGTTTTAAATTCAAATGGGCAATAATTAATCTAGATTTATGCAGTCTACCTACATATCTACATATCTTAAAGTAAACATCACCTTGAGAATTTTACTTAAGTATAAAACGAGCTATAGAATCATCGATAGAATCATCATCTAAAATGTTTTGTTACTAACGAGGTTACTAATATGTTAAGTTAGTAGTTTGAATCGGAATTTAAAAATTACCGATCTAGGAGACTGCACCGTCTCCATAAGTTTGTGCCAACTTCTATTTTTTCATAGAATTTGCAAATATTGCAACAAAGTGGAATGTGACAGTTTAAGTTAACACAAAACATGAAAATATGCTTTTCTGCTGGGAAATGAAAACCAAGGCTTCTGGACGAGAGCCGGATATGGTTGACCTGGTAAATAATTGAGAATGCAATTTTAAAAGATTCCAAAAAAGTAACTAGTGAAGTAGGTATCGAGGTAGATACAGGATGGGTAATTTTTCGATGCTCACCATTGGGATCTTCTAAACTGTAAAAGATACGGGGTCGGTTAAATTAGAGAAAAGTTGCGCTATTTTTTGGCGATTAAGAATCTGAAGAGAATTCCATGATATTGTGATTCGTTCCCCAGTCATCACAAAAAATCTGAAAATTGCCAATTTAAAGAAACATCTTGCATCTTCCTAACGATTGATGTTGTTTAAATGAAATTTGGTACTTTTATATTTTTGACAGCTGTCAAGTGAATGGCATCGACAGAAGTTTTATAGGTCCTCTAGATTTTTAATAACGACACCATCAAATGCACAAAAAAATTGGCTTTTCAAAAATGTACTCAACATGAACTTTTTTGACAGATGTCAGAATTTGAAAATTGGTAGGAATAATTTGCAAAATCAGCCTAAAGTTAGATGAAAAACAATTGCAAAAAAGTACCCCGACTTCTTCATGAAACAATTGAATTCAACAGTAGTAAAATACGTCTTGCGGTCGTGTGACTCGGGCTTTCACAAATTTTTTGAAACACGTCCGTGTTGGTTACATTTTTGAGAAGCTAATTTTTCTGTGTATCCGACGGTGTTAAAATTCAATATGGCGCCCATAAGAAAAAGAAAAGTTGACTGTCTTTATTCAAAATCTAGAAGGCCTAGAATATTTCTGTAAATGCCATTCAATTGACAGCTGTCAAAAATATAAAAGTTCCAAGTTTCATTTAAATAACATCAATCGTTAGGAAGATATTAATTTTTCTTTAAATTGGCAATTTTCAGATTTTTTGTGATAACTCAAGAACGAATCACAATATCATGGAATTCTCTTCAGATTCTTAATCGCCAAAAAATAGCGCAACTTTTCTCTAATTTAACCGACCCCGTATCTTTTACCGTTTAGGAGATCCCAATGGTGAGCATCGAAAAATTACCCACGCTGTATAGCCCAAACGGTGTGTATTTTTGAATGAAAAATATTAAACCTCGTATTAAACAGAGGTTTTTTTGTTAGAATGGTTATATTTCAGGGCCACGAAAAACATACTAAAAGCCCGCCCTCCGTCCCAGCCTGGAACCCCCCAAAATCTGCGAATTATCCACAAGGCGTAAGTTTTTGCCCCATAACTGGCTTTCCCTTCATCGTACGGAAATATAGAGGTATACATTATAGAAGACTAATAAATTCTCTACAAGAAAGTTTATATGCACTTTTCACCTGAGAGCAACGGTTTGGCCGCAGCAGTCGCGCAAACTTTAAAAAATGGGTGGTTACTGCAATCACTCCAAAATTCGAAATTGATATAACACCAATCACCAATCACCAATCACGTATGTACGTATGTGAGCACGATTTCTCGGAAAATACCGAACGGATTTTAATAAGATTTGGTACGGAGGTTAGCGTTGGCCTTCTGATGAGCCCCGGTAATGTTGTTGCGAATCCGCAGACGCCAAGTGCCTTTTTTGGCATATTAACTATGAAATTTCACTGACGAACGCCAATTTTTTTTATCAGCACATGAAAGATCTGGAAATTCTTCTTATCAGCAGATGAAATTCGGTATCTAAAAATGTATTCACACAGCGCCTTTTTGGCATAAAATGTTCCGAAGAAACATTAAATAACACGCTACAGCCCAAACTACTGGACCGATTTGGCTCAAATTTGGTAGGTAAAGGTCCCGTTACCCGCCGAGGAGCTGACTTGATTTTGATGGCAATCGACAAGTGCCCGAGGGGTGATACGCAGACTAAAAAAACGTACACTGATTCTGGGAATAACCAAGTATTCCCAGTATTCCGATGTATTCCGAAGCTATTCCGAAACTCGACTTAAAAACTATTCCGGTATTCCAATGTGGGTAATCCGCAATTTTCTCCATCAGTATTCCCATGTATTCCTAAGTTTTCCCGGTTATTCCCAATTATTCCCAAGTCGAGTCCCAAATATTTCGAGACTCCCCAACCTCAACTTATACTCAACAGGCGCAGGCGCATCAGACGCTATCGAATCTATCCAGCGTTATTCTGATGTATCCAGGGTAATTCTACCTATTCCTACAAATTATTCCCCAATTGTTTTGATTTATTTTAAAGTACACGCATCCAATCAATAAATTTTAATATACCGCAGGGAAATTTTCAATTATTCCCAACTATTCAAGAGTATTCCCGATATTCCCATCTATTCCGATGTATTTCGACGTATTCCCATATATTCCGACGTATTCCGATCTATTCCCGAAAAATGTACACTGATTTCGGCCTGCGGATCACCCCTCGCAAGTGCCATTTTGACATGTCAACTGTCAACTTTGAATTTTAATGATAAACTCGAATTTTCTTTGTCAACACATGAAGTCTTCAAATTTTGTTTTCAAAAAAATTGGCAACAAGGAAGCGGCTAGAACCTCCCCATCGCATCGCCTGGGTCTTTGATTTCCGTGAAGGTGGCAGCCAACTGAACAGGACAATTTTTAGACCGCTCGTCATTGTGAGTAATTTTACACTTTCTGACAACTAGCGACATATCTTGCCATATTTACTGTCATTCTCCGTCAGTCCGCAAAATTTTTAAACGAGAATGACAATATTCATTATTTTACGCCGAAATGGTACGAACTGTGAATGGATTTTTAGAACCAGAATTTAATCATCTTTCTAATAATGACATAAAACATGAGGCCTTGTAGTTAAAATTTTAAAGTTGATATGCCTAAATGGCACTTCCCGTGGACCAAACTTACTTGCAAAACTTTTCAGCTCTTCAACGGGACACCCAATCTCCATGTACCAAATTTTAGCCAAATCGATCCAGTAGTTTGGGATAAAATGTGTTTTTAGTGTTATTTAAAAATTCGATTTTTTGCCCAAAGGGCACTAAATGCATTTTGTCCTATTTAAAACAAGAATTTGAGGACCTTTCTGATGCTGACGAAAAACTTGTTTTGGATGGTTAAATGAGAGTGTAATTTTAAACTCCATGTGCAAAATTTCACCAAAATCGGTCCAGGGGTTTGGGCTGTATAGTGTTTTTAAAGTACGTTAAAAATCTCGAGTAGGTATTTGAGTTTTTGTCAAAAGGGGAAGCAGAATTTGAAGCACTTTCTTATGGCGACGGACCTCAAAAATGGGGGTTTGTATTTAAAATTTAAAGTTTTATGTGCCAAAATGGCTTTTCCGGTTGCATGATTGGCTTCAAAAACTTTTCAGATCTAAGTTGGGTTACGAGATACAACAATGAAGACACCAATGTGCCAAATTTTAAGCCAAATCAGTCAGGTAGCTTAGGCTGTGGCGTGTTTACGTACGTACGCACATACACAAAGACACATTTTAAAAGCCACTTTTTTGGGTTCCTGAGACCTCATCTCGAATTCGAAAATTTTAGTGATTGCAGTAACCTTCCATTTTCTTTAATTTGTAGGGCTGGAAAGGTTAAAATGTATTCAAACTTAGTGCCCTTTTGACAAAAGATCGAAAAATTTAGAAAAATCACAGAAAACGCCTTAAAACTTAAGTATACCTACCTATAGGAAATAGTAAAATTAGTAGAAATTAGAAGAAAGCCCTTTACACTACTAGTCTCTGTTCTAAGTTTCAGATTCCTACCAATTGTACTTTTTGAATAAATTGAACAAAACTCTCGACAAAACTAAATTTTAGGTACCCCAATGAAGGGGCATCTTTCTAAGGAGTCATTTTAACGCAAAATGTTACCCTTATTTTTTGTCTTATTTTGATCTCATTTCTACCCAAAACTTAATATTTCTGGTCTATTCTTATTTCTATGGGCGTTACCGGTTAATTGCGTTTGGAGAGACTTGCTCAACTTTGCACGACTGCTGCGGCGAAACCGTTGCTCTCTGGTGTACCTCTATATTTTTTGTACAATAAAGGGAAAGCGAGTTATGGGGCAAAAACTTAACCTTGCGCATAATTTGCAGATTTTGGGGGGGTTCCAGGTTGAGGCGGAAGGGGAGTTTTTAGTATGTTTTTCATGGCCCTGAAATCTAACCATTCCAACAAAAAAACCTCTGTTTAATTTTTTCCACTTCCCTATAGATTTTTCGATCCACTGCCTGAACAAATTACTATAAAACTTTAGTTAAAAGTCTGGCAGGCAATTCCTCCTAAAGTTTTTTCGAGAATTGAACACTTAAAATTGGCCTGAAAATTCCAGAACATTTCCTGTGAGCAGGTGTCTAAGAATTGCTTAAAAACCGAAAAATTGCAGTAACTTTTAACCACTACTCAAGTTTTTCTGAGAATTTCTACAAAAAATGCACAAGATATTCCTGTCTTAATTAAAGGCACTTTCCATTTACACATTTAACTGAAGAACCTCAGTTAATCTCAGCAATTTGATTGGTTCATTTGAATGTTGACCAATCAAATTACTGAGATTAATTGAGACTAATCAGGTAAATGTGTAAATGAAAAGCGCCTGCCTTATGTTATTTCCCAAAGTTTTTGGCTTGTAATTATGAATACGAGGGGTGAGCCACAAGAAAAATCTGGTGTACAGGTCTAGGAAATCTTGGGGAAATTCCGAGGAAATCTTGGGGAAATCTAAGAAAATCTCGGGGAAATCTGAGGAAATCTTGGGAAATCTGAGGTAATCTCGGGGAAATCTTGGAAGATCTTAGGAAATCTGAGGAATTCTTGTGAAAAAAAATTTCGGGAAATCAGAGGAAATCTTGGGAAATCTGAGAAAATCTTGGGGAAATCTGAGAAAATCTGGGGAAATCTGAGGAAACCTTGGGAAATCTTTCCAAAAGGAAATGTAGTGTACAAAATTTTCCCCTGCTACTTATGAATATAATCCTCGATATAAGCCCTGATTGCACCAATCTACCCTCGAATCTACCTTAACTGTAAGTGACCCTTAAATGCCTTGGTAACTATTATCTATTATTGAGAGAATCGTTTCCACAGTTTTTAAGGGTTACTTAAAGTTAAGGGAAAGCGGTGCAATTGGGGCCAAGTTTTTAATATTTAATTGTGGTAAATTTAAAAAAGAGCTCCTTAGCAATATAAGTATGAAAAGTAAATTATTCAGGAGACTGCAACTTACCCAAACACAGAAGGGCTCACGAACCATAACAATGAAAATATTGGAGAAATACTGCCCCACACTGGAATTGGCCACAGTACCATTATTAATTCGATTGGGTTCAATCTTCGGCACATTGTTGGGACTATGATCAGCATTCCAATTTGGATCCTTTATAACTTGTGCTGCGTAACATATAGTCACCGAAAGGAGTAAAATACTCAGGGACAAGTATATCCTCAAATTTGGAAAGGGCAATCGGTCTAATAGAACCACTGGCATGTTCGTCACTTTAGTAAATGTATCACTAAGTTAACAAGTAAAAAGTCAAAAATACTCATGCACAAATAACACTTTCCTGGCTGTCACCATAAACAATCAACGAATTTTTGGACTTTTTCTCCGGAATTATGCCTTCCAATGTTGATGACATGCTGTAAGGCCCAGGAACTCTTCTTTCCTCTCGGAGGACAAAACTGTCACAGAACTATTCTATATCATTGACAACTACTGTCTCACGATTTTACTGGGCCAATTTTCTTTGCAGTGGCTCAACTGTAAATTCTCTTGTGATGCTATTAGGTGAAGGTCTTATATCGATCATGTGCTGTACCAGGTGTTTAGTAGGTTTTGGCTTTTTTTGTAGTACTTGAGTGGTTGCATGCCGAAGGCAAGGATGCAAACTGCAACGAGCAACTGTCACTTTTGACTTTACTGTCAGTTGTCAATGTCACGTCAGCCGGTGTCAATACGAGCAGAGACAACATACAAGACAAGAGACATCATCACAAACATGAGTTTTTTAGCGTTGAACAAGTTTCTGTGGTTGACCAAATAGACGATATTCAAAATTATAATGCGCATGTGCGTCGCAGCGCGCGAAGGACTCTGGTGTTTCACGAAATTGGCGTCCATAGGAAACGCTTGCATTACATGGCATTACAGTGCTCGTAATCATTTGAAAACTGTAGCACCTACCTTGATGTAAACTAGCAGTATGAAGACAATGAACCTTTAGTAATACAACTAGTACCTCAAAGTGCTAATTTCCTTAATGCAATAATTATAAAACAATATTAAAATAGTAGCAGTTTAATTCAGAACTAAACCATGCTGAACCGAGTGGGAACAGAAATTGACAATAATGACAAGTGACAGGAGTGACAGCCTCACTTGGAAAATTATCATAAATAATTTATTTAATGCGTTAAAAGACCAAAAGTTACTGCCAAAGTTCGCTTCTAGGCCATTAGTCAATGCCACTACCACGGTAGGATCCATCATAAAATTCATAACAACAAGCCACGCTAATTATTGACAGATATAGGTTAATTTTTGGCGGCGCATTTGAATTTTTATAGCTAGAAACACCATCTGAAGTTCGTACAACATCCGATAGATGGCTCTTTAATTTAGAATAAGGTCTATTAAAAACAGAGGCGACCTCTGGTGGGCATTCCGTAGTAAGCTTATTTTGGCGCGAATGAGGGTTTACATGTTATTCTTACGGGAGATGGCGGATTTTTATTTTGAAATTTCGCTGTTAATGGTTGATTTTCAAAGTGCAGTTCGTATTTGATGATATTAGCTTTGTTATTATTAGTTTACTTTTTTGAACTGGCTGCTACGGATTGGGCTTTTTGTTATTTATCAAAATTGACATCGGGTATCACTTATGCAACCAGTAGCACGATTTTATTTAGGTGTGTTTAGTGTAGAGCCACAATGGCGAACGTCGATTATTCTCGCAAATATAATCATCGCATCCCTAAATAAGGCCGGTTCGGGTATGTTCAGCATTTATTTCTATTGTTACACTAAAATATTCTCAAATGTCATAAAAAGAAGGAACCTGTAAATGATTAACCTCCCATAATTCCGTGCACTTTTTAATATGGTCAATTGGATATTAATTTTCATTTTATTCATCCCTAAAATATTACGGCTTTTGAACCTCTGATTTGGGAGTAAAAAAATATTTTCAAAAAAAATGTGAGTTTACATCATTCTGCTTAAAAATTCCCCATTTTCGCAGGTACAGTTTTTATAAGAAAATAGATAAAGACCTTATTGCAGAGGCTTGAAAACAGCTCTGATTCAATTTTAGTTGTTACATTATGTCGTAGGATGCTCAAAATTTATTTTCAAACTTTGAGAATTTTGAAGCCATTTTTCTCTACTTTTTCAAATGGAACAGCCTGTATATTTTTAGCTAGCGTAATGTAGAATTCATAAAGGAACGTTTTTTGTCCTACAAACATATTAGTTATTTTCAGCCGTTATCGAGTTATTGTCAAATGTTACTAATTTTCTTGCTCGTAGACATTATTACTTATAAAATTATAAAATAAGTCTCAAACTAAGATGTAAATGTTCAAAATGTTCTCTATTTTGGTTTATGAACAATTTGATTTTTTCTTCAAAAGACGTTTCTACTACCTTTAACATTTAGAATAAAAAATATGTGCCTACCCCTACTAACAAAAATATTAAAATTTCAAAGGAATTGTCAAAGAAGGGCAGTGAAAATGCCTTCGTGAACAAATTAAATTACTGTTAGTACTACATAGTACTGGTCTGATTGCATATGTTACAATTTTAAAAGTTAAGTTAAAAGTTGTTCGCAAACAAGAAAATTAGTCATATTTGCCAATAACTCGAAAACGGATGAAAATAATAAATGTTTGTATTACAAAAAATATTCGTTTATAAATACTATATTACACTAGCTAAAATATACAGGGTGTTCCATTTGAAAAAATGGAGAAAAACAACTTCAAAGTTCTCAAATTTTCAAAATAAATTTTGAGCACCCAGTACATAGCGGAACAACTAAAATTGAATCAGAGCTGTTCTCAAGCCTCTGCAATAAGGTCTTCATCTTATTTTCTTATAAAAACTGTACCTGCGTAAATGGGGAATTTTTAAGCAGAATGATGTCAACTCCCATTTTTTTTTGAAAATATTTTTTTTCTCCCAAACCAGAGGTAATAGGTAATATAGTAATATTTTAGGCTCCTAGGGGGGTTGCAAATATGCTAAAATATACCAGGGGCATTCCATTTAAAAAAAGACGACATTTCCTCCTCAAAATTTTTCGGACCACCCTGTATAATTAAAAATATTTTCCTGAAATGCGCCCTATATTTTACAAATTAATCACTTTATAAAAAAATTGTTTCAATAAAAGTTGAAAGGTAAGTTTAGGCCCATCTGTTGATGCGAATAACTCGACATAATCTTGATGTACTTAGAAATGTGTATGACGTAATTAGCGAGGCGCATTGAAGAAGAAATCTGGATAAAAAAGGAATAGCTTCAAAAGATGCGCCTAAAGGTTTTCAATTTTTATTGTAACAAGTTTTTGATAAAGTGAATAGTTCGTGAAACAAACGGCCAGATTCATCATATACTTTTGGTAACACATTATTCATCAATCAAATAATGATTTCTTGAAATTATTGTTATGTAAGAGTATGATTTTTTTATACAAAAATCAAAAATGCTACTTGATACAATAAAAAAAATATACAGGGGGTCATTTAAAATAACAAAGTGACATGCCGTTATTCAATGAAATAAAAACATTTTGCGACCATTGATTTGGTCGAAGTGTAGGTAGTTCAGATGCAGTCATATGGCATTCCTAAAAATGTTTCTGATCCATCAGCCATGAAGAAAGTTATAGACGGTGGCCCGTCCTGCTTGAATCACCCTGTATAAAATAAATTCGAGGGGCAATTCACGGTCGAAAATCTGTGCACTGACTTTTCCAGGATTCCAGGCTTCTGAGTTCTGCTGGGCTTTCTGACACTTCCTGTGAGTTCTTGAGAGTTCCTGTGACTTATTTCTAAGACTTTTTGTGACTTTCCTGCGCCGCCGCCGTTCATGTGCTAATTAAGTTGTGGGCAATTCTTATAAATATTTGTTGTTAAAACTCAAAAAATTATTGTTAAAACTCTAAAATTAAATGTCACAGGCATTTTGTCGCAACCACGTTCGTTGTAGATCGATTTTAATTGATGCACTCTGCCTACGACATTGTGCATCAAACTTGAAACATGAAATCAGTACAAAGTGTACAGGGCCGGATTAAACAATAGTGACGCCCGGGGGCCGATCAATATAAGGGGACCCCTTTGGTTGTGGCCAGCAGAGTGTGGTACGTATTTCGTACTGTCAGGAGACTCTAAAAAGACTAATTGCCATTGATTTTTTTCCGTGAAAAACCGAAAATGCCAATTTCAGCAAGAGGTATCACTGGAAGGTGATTTTTTAAAAAACGTTAGCGACCTAAAGTGTGACCCATGTTGCTTCCTCAAATTTGAGGGAGAATCAATTGGCGTAAACTTCGAACTTCTAAGAATCCACCCACTTCGAGAAAAGTAGATTTTCAATGGTTTAAAACTTCAAAATTCAATAAAATCAATAAATCATGGCAAGTTTTAATGAAAACCGGATTTTGTATTATAAGACATGCTACTAAAACCATTGCCACCAGTTTTTCTAAGAAAAAACCTTAAAACGCCGGGGGGGGAAATTCCGTAGAAACTACACATTTCTACATTTTCTAAAAGTTTTTTGCCACCGCAAGTGTGACCCATCTTGTTTCCTCAAATTTGAAGGGGAATCGATTGGTGCAAATTTCAAACTTCTAGGACTCACACACTTCGAGAAAAGTAGGTTTTCTTTCATTTAAAATTCCAAAATAGAATAAAACTAATAAAAATTGCATTTTGTATTATCAAAGACTCTAGTGAAACCAATTTCCAGCAATTTTCCTGATAAAAACTTTAAAACGCGAAATTCACTAGAAAGCATAATTTTGTAAGTTTTTTGTGACCGTAAGTGTGACCCATCTTATTTCCCTAAATTTGAAGGGGAATCGATCGGTGCAAATTTAAAATTTCTAGGGCTCACACACGTCGCGAAAAGTAGCTTTTCTTTAATTTAAAGTACCAAATAATAAAACTAATAAATATCGGCAAGATTTAATCAAAATTACATTTTATATTATCAAAGACTCTAGTGGAACCAATTGCCAGTAATTTTAATGATAAAACTTTAAAACTCGAAATTCACTAGAAAGAGTACATTTTGTAAACGTTTTTTGCGACCGCAAGTGTGACCTATCTTATTTCCTCAAATTTGAAGGAGAATCGATCGGTGCAAATTTGAAACTTCTAGGGCTCAGACACTTCGAGAAAAATAGCTTCTCTTGAATTTAAAGTTTCAAAATAGAACAAAACTAATAAATATTGGCAAGTTTTGATCAAAATTGCATTTTGTATTATCAAAGGCTCTAGTGAAACCAATTGCCAGCAATTTTCCTGATAAAAACGGGAAATTCACTAGAAAGCATAAATTTTAGTTTTTTGCGACCGCAAATGTGACTAATCTTATTCGTTTCTTGCAAATTTAAATTTCTAGGACTCGAAACACTTTGAGAAAAGGCGGTAGCGGTAGTTAAATATGCAATATTGCCATAATCGTGTGTATAGTAGGTATAATATTGCGTATAATGCATCATAATACAGAACAGTAAGTACTTAGTTGTTTTGTTGTTAGGAATATTTTTTGCAATAATTACTACTAGTCGGGGCCCCCTAGTATAGTGATGGACTTTTATAGGTCTTCTGGACTAAAAAATCACATTTTTCTTTAAGGATCAGTTTTTTTTTGCAATATTTTAGGAACCGAGTAGGATATATTTGATTTAAGCAATTTGACATCGTCCACCGAAAATTAAAAAGGCTCCAGATGTTCCGGAAGATTGTACCTACATAGTCTCCAGCATTAAAATTTCTACAAAAGTGATAATCCAAGCTTAAAGAATGATTGATCTGCAGAAAGTCACATACGTATTCTACCATAGGAAGGTATCTAATCTAATATTAGAATATTCACTCAGTTTTTAATGCTTTATTTCAACCTTCACCTTAGAAGATAGCATTTTATTACAAATAAAATTCCAGACGACTTCGAGCCTAATAGAACATTCAAATTAAAGCAAAGGCGCAATATAAAAACAAGCCTTGAAACAACTTGCGTTTTGTAGTATTATTGTCTTTCATTGACTGAATTCGACCACCAATGAATTCTAAAGGTTTTAAAAAGCCACTTTAATGTTGACCGATGTAAACAACATTACTTTAAAATACAAAGTTTCTTTAAACTCGTAAATAAATATTAATATACAACAATAACAATCTGTTTACATAAACTTTCTTTGAACAATAATAATTAGTGACTAGATAGGAAAGTTTAAAGTGGAATCCTTTCTTATTCAATATATGTATAACTTGTTAAATATTTTGCGTTATTTCTAAACTAAAATGCCACAAGGTCTAAAAACTAACAAGTATGTATTATCACTACGAATTCTTTCATAAACACCTTTTTAAATGTTATTGCTTAAAATCAAGATAACGTAAAGTGCAGTTATTTAAATGAAAATGGCATAATATTTTAGTTTAACCCATCCTGTAAAAAAATTGCACAATAAATGTAACGAACGACCGCTGAGATTTGTCTGATTCAACTCTTAATAGATAAGAACAACTGCTATAGCGAAGAATTACGCAACTCACAATCAACTAGTCTCTACATCACCACAGAGATTGAAACTGCAAATTGGAGAAACCCGGATGTTTTCTAAGCTCCCAATATTTACCATTGTACTGCCATACGTCATCTTTTTGGCATGAGAACCATTTGGCTTCATAAGAGACGTTTAATTCTTCTCGTCTCTTCCGCCTTTCCCTTTGGGCTGTCTCCAGTTGCATCTTTAGAGTTTCGGCGGTATGCAAATCACCCTCCTCTAAGGCCCTTTGATCAGGTCTAAACCGAGTGTCTGTTGGTGGTAAAAGGTGCGAATCCGGCCCTAATTCGTTTAATTCAATGGCAAACGTTGTGAATCCATAATACCGTTCGTGGTTAGAGGGCAAAGTGCCTGCCCTCCAAATGCATCTTGCAGATGGAGGCACTCCACAATATAACGATTCAGACCATTTTCCGAACAAACGGTGCACGGGTTTCCCAGATTCATCGAAAACGGCACCCACAACCTGAACACAGAAAACGTTAATTATTATACCTACAGTGAAAAATGACGATAATATTCACTATCAATAGAAAGACCCCACTACACCGAAACACGAGATTTTCACTGCTGACGCGTTTCGAACACACATAATGTGCTCATTATCAAAGCCGAAGCTATACAATCCTACGTTCCAGAAAACTGAAATAATTATAGCCTCAATAGCGAAGCTCCTCCCCTCGGCTGTGAAAGTTAGACCAATCACAGGTCGAGAAATGGTCACGCGTGGGTGAACACGTATAAATATAACGAGTCCTCCCTAAAGTAGCGTAAACAGAGATGAATATGCGATCGGGCCTGTATCGGCGTTCATAAGCCTGTCTCTAGACTTATAAATGACGATACTTTCCATCGCATCTAGTATCTGCACCTTGTTAACGCTACAAACTAACTTAATATTATCACTTATTCTATGGTCATTATCATCATTAAGTTAGTTTGTAGCTTTAACAACGTGCAGATGCTAGATGCGATGGAAAGTATCGTCATTTATAAGTCTAGAGATAGGCTTACGAACGCCGATACAGGCCCGATCGCATATTCATCTCTGTTTACGCTACTTTAGGGAGAACTCTTTATATTTATACGTGTTCACCTATGCGTGACCATTTCTCCACCTATGATTGGTCTAACTTTCACAGCCGAGGGGTGGAGCTACGCGGGGGCCTATAAATATTTCAGTTTTCTGGAACGTAGGGTTGTATAGCTTCGGCTTTCATAAAGAGCACTTGTGTTCGAAACGCGTCAGCAGTGAAAATCAAGTGTTTCGGTGTGGTGGGGTATTTCTAGTGATAGTGCATTTTTCCACCGAATTTGTCCAGTGTTTCCATTGCGATAACATATTTGAAATTTGAAATTAAGTAAAATAATTAATAGAATGGCGGATTCAACGAAATACAATAAACGTTTCTTGACGAATAATTGGTCGGATCAATAGCGCAGGTTAAGCCAAAGGGTCTTATTATGAATAAACAATCTAAATTGTGAAATCTATTTAATCAACGCAGGCGATTTGCGAGGGAGATGATACAAATTAAGATTTTTAGTGTTGGCGGCTTAGTGCAATCCCTTCTAGGAGCAATTCATAGGGTCCTGTTTTCCGAACGCGTGACTAACCAGTTATTGATGCAGCTGCTATAATAAAAGTAATAAAACTAAAACAAATGTAGACTTTTAAATTTTGAAATATAACCTCACAAAAGAGCTGTAATATTTCCTACTCTAATAGCCCAGTCAATAAAGACCTGAATTTGGCAAATAAACTGCTCAACAATTCAATTGGTCCACCCGGAAATTTGAGTCGAATTCAAAATGCCGTACCTACCTCCTCAAGCAGTTGATCGATTTGAATGAACCTTTTTTCCACGGATAGCCCATTTCATTGGCTACTACATGACATGTTCCACGTTTTATTCCAGGTCCCCTTTATTTGATATACAGGGTGTCAGAGCCGGGTACTGCAAAATGGCGAAAATTTAAACCACCCCCGATTCTGAAAGAAATTTTTCTAATTTTTTTTGCCTGGTTGGGAAGACGTCTCAGGTCCATACCTCCAGACGTTTTTTGAAACTTGCTCCATCTCCTCTAATTAGGGTGCAGGGCCAAAAAGACTGTTTTTTCACCGGTCGTTAATAGCGCCTTTACTTGTATAGGAATTTTAATTTCCTGGGGGTCCTTGAAACGCAAGAACTTCACTCTAAATTGGCATAAATTTAAAATTATCCGGATATAAAATGTCACACAAAAGGGGGCCCACTGAACTGAACCCCAAATTATTCTGCGTCTGAAATGATCTTTGATTAAAGACGGACCAAAATTGAAACGATGCCGTCGTAGAGCCATTCATCCTGTATATTTTAAGATGCTCTTCGTCTGAATTGGATCACATTTGGCGGTGCTGATACCAGTACTTTGGCTGACGGGTTTCGGACAAAAAGCAGGCATTTCGCACATCTGCAATTTCGTGAAACCAAGGCGACAAAAATTTTGACAAAGCGTGAAGGATAGTTACCTTGTCAAGAAGGTATGGCTCTTTGTTTTAATTTTTGTCACCTTGGTTTCACGAATTTAGGGGGCTATATTAACCTCCCCAACCCCATCACAATTTTAAAAAAATGGGAGGTTACTGCAATCACTAAAATTTTCGAAATCGAAATAAGACCGGATCTATGCGTTTTGGGGTCTCACGAACCCAAAAAAGTGGTTTTTAAAATGTGTCTGTGTGTATGTTCGTACGTACGTACGTTTGTAAACACGCCACAGCCAAAACTACTAGGCCGATTTTGCTGAAATTTGGTACGTAGACATCTCATAATCCAACTTAGATCTGAAAAGCTTTTGGAGCCAATCGTGCAACCGGAAATGCCATTTTGGCACATCAACTTTTAAATTTTAAATGCAAAGCCCCATTTTTCACGTCACCATAAGAAAGACCTTCAAATTCTGCTTCAAAAAATGTATTCACTCTTAGTGCCTTTTTGACAAAAATTGAAATATTCGGGATTGTTAACGTACTTTAAAAACACGATGCAGCCGAAACGTCTGGAGCGATTTGCCTGAAATTTTGTACATGGAGACTGTATTATACGTCGAAGAGCTAAAAAATGTTTGGAGGAAGTCGACCCACAGAAAGTGCCGTTTTGTCACATCAATTTTCAATTTTAAATATACTCCCATTTTACCATCCTAAACAACTTTTTAAAAAAATATTGTCAGCATCAGGAAGGTCTTCAAATACTTGTTCTAAATAAGACAAAATTCATTCGCATTTACTGCCCTTTGGGTAAAAAAATTGAAATTTTGTAAACACTAAAAACACATTATAGCCCAAACTAATGGGTCGATTTGACTGAAATTTGGTACATGGAGATTAGGTCACCCGTTGAAGACCTGAAAGGCTTTTGGAAGCAATTGGTAAACTGGAAGTGCCATTTTAGCATATCAATTTAAAATTTTACACACAAGGCCTCCTTTTTTATGTCGCCATTAGAAAGACGATGACTACTATCTACACACTACACAGAATACAAAGATCCACGCGATGGGGAGGTTCCAGCCGCTTCTCTGCTGCATTTTTTTTCTCTGAAAACAGTCAGTTGAAGAGTTGGTTTGAGCACCGGTGATTGTGATCCAATTTAAACGAAGAGCATCTTAAAATGTTCAGGACAAATGGCTCTATGAAAACATCGTTTCAAATTTAGTCCGCCTTTACTTAAAGATCACTTCGAAAGCAGAATTAAAAAATGCAGCAGAGAAGCGGCTGGAACCTCCCCATCGCGTGGATCTTTGTATTCTGTATAGATAGTAGTCAATTCAACAGAATTTTTTAAATCCTTATCGTCTGTGACTAATTTCGCAATTTTCTGACAACTACCGACATCACCCATTACATTTGACAATATTTCCTTTTAAGGTTAATCTTTTGCCACCTTTTTGAGAGTAACTGCCACTTTATGTCATCCACTGTCAGCCCGCTCCCTTTTAATGAGAAAGAATTTTTTCTCTATTTTTCACTGAAATGGCAGAAACTGTGAATGCATTGTTAGAACCAGAATTTTATCGTCTTTCTAATGGCGACATAAAAAAGGAGGTCTTGTATATAAAATTTTAAGTTGATATGCTTGAATGGGCCAATTGCTTGTCTTGTCTTCCTTAGGGTGACGTGAAAAATGGGGGTTTGCATTTAAAATTTAAAAGTTGATATGCCAAAATGGCATTTCCGGTTGCACGATTGGCCCCAAAAGCCTTTCAGATCTAAGTTAGGTTACGAGATGCCTATGTTCCAAATTTCAGCCAAATCGGTCTAGTAGTTTTGGCTGTGGCGTGATTACAAACGAACGTACGAACGTACGTACAAACGTACGTACGTACATACACACAGACACATTTTAAAAACCCCTTTTTTGGGTTCCTGAGACCTCAAAACATAAAGATCTGGTGGTATCTCAAATTCGAAAATTTTAGTGATTGCAGTAACCTCCCATTTTTTAAAAATTGTGATGGGGTTGGGGAGGTTAATTGGGTCCATTTCAACGGGCCCCCTTTTCTGGGTCGCCTTGTTTTAGATTAATTCTGACCTCATGGTGTCCTAGAGCAAAGTCTTTACGACACAATGACCTCAAGAAATTAAAAATTGAGTAGAAGTTAAAGAGGCTATTAACTACCAGTGAAAAAACAGTTTTCTTGGGCCAGCACCCTAATTAGAGGAGATGGAGCAAGTTTGAAAAAAACGTCTGGAGGTATGGTCCTAAGACGTCTTCTCAACCAGGCAACAAAAATTAGAAAAATTTCTTTCAGAATCGGGGGTGGTTTAAATTTTCGCCATTTTGCAGTACCCGGCTCTGACACCCTGTATATCAAATAAGGGGGACCTACATAAAACGCAGAACATGTCATGTCGAAGCCAATGAAATGGGCTATCCGTGGAAAAAAGGTTCATTCAAATCGATCAACTGCTTGAGGAGTTACGGCATTTTGAATTCAACTCAAATTTCCGGGTGGACCAATTGAATTGTTGAGCAGTTTAGAATAAAAAATTACTGCAGTTCTGCAAATTGGCCGAAATTGTAACTTGAACCATTCTATTGAACAAAGTAAAAGTCCCCAAAGAAAGGATGTGAGCTCGAGCCACCATCATGGCGAAGAAGTACAGTTTTTGTTAACTTTGCAAATATCTCATGAAATATTGATTTTATCGCCAAAAATAGTGATATAACAAATTGAAGAGCGTAAAATTCTCTAGAAAAAAGTTTATATACATTTTTTGGTGACACTAAAATGTTATCGTTAAATCGGCGGCTAAAGCAGTCTATTGGTCCAACGATGTCATCCCCCTGAATTTGGGCAGGTTAATGCCAAAACCAAAATTAAAAATATATTAATATTTAGTCAAGTAGTGAACTATTAAATTCAAAAAGTTTTGAAAAAAATCTCTCTACAACAAAACTATACAGTGTTAACCAAAAGTAGGGAACATTATCGAGCAACGGTTCCTATAAAACTTGAATGCGACTCTTAGGGGCACCTTTTGACGTTAATATTTTCTTTTACTTTACGTCACAGAGTGATATGATTTCATCGATATTTTTTCTAACAACGAAATGGTTCGAGTTTGATGTCATTGAAAACGGGGATTTTTTCTCTTTGACGCGCGAAATATTGGAGACTTTGTTAACTGATAATAACTACTTCAATGAAAGGCAAACAAATATTATCCGATAAACTGCACCTTTTGAAATTTAAAGGCATTTTGAATTTTTAAATGGGACACCTGTATATCTTTAAATTTTCGGGTTCTGTATTACATTTTTTATTTGTTAATCTAGAGTGTTATGTCATCTCATACTAATCATAATAATTTCCAAATTACTCATTTTTTTCCTGTGGGTTAAAACAGAACCAAATTAGATGGCAACTGTTTTTATTTTACAATGGCCTACTATGATTTATGCCTAATGGTTAATTGAAAAAACAAGAATTTCATTCTTTATCCCTTGGTTACACATTCGAATCCTATACCATTTTATTTCTAAGAAAATTTACTTTCCAGAAAACCATGTGTCCCCCCCCCTTGATCCATTAAAAAAATATATAATTTAGAAAAAATTGCGTTTTATCCTTTTAAGCGAATCAGGATAAGTGACAGATAGAAACAGAAGCCTAAAATAAATGTTGATGAGGTGTTTCATGGCTCTAGATTCTAGATTAGTTTTTGAGGGGTCATAGATAGCATTCTAGATGAAGATTTAAAAACAGTGAACGTTTGAAAAAAAAATCTGTCAGACTCAGAATTTAATACAGAACTCGAAAACATTAAGATATACAGGGTGTACCATTTAAAAATTCAATGGCGGCGCATTTTCGCTGTAACCGGAAGTGATTCAAAAAGCCTTTAAATGTCAAAGGGTGCAGCTTATCGTATAATATTTGTTTGCCAAATTTCATTGAAGTATTTTAATAAGTGCGGAAAAAAGGGGGTTGAGCCTGGTTTCGTTGACACCCGGTATATAAATATTGGTGTTAGAAGAAAAATGAATAAACCCTTTTTATAGAGAATTTTATACTCTTCAATTCATTACTTAACGAATTTTTTGATAAAGTCATTATTTTACGAAATATATTCAAAGTTATTATCAGTTAAAAAAGTTTCCAATATTTTGCGTATCATAGAGAAAAAAATCCCCTTTCCAATAACACCAAACTAGAACTATTTCGTTATTAATACCCCCCACCTTTTTTTTTTGTTTCCGCGCCCCCGCCGTGTGTAAAAATTTCCTTAACATACAAATTGATTTATACATAAAATTATTTACCGGTTTCAGGCGATTAAAGCGTTCTTAACATGCATAAAAATAGGCTGGTAAGCAGATCATAACGTTATCTAATGGTTTCTAGACAACAAGCCCATTAACCATTCATGACAACAATGACCCCATTCAAATGCTGTCATCTCGATTGTCAAAATGACGCGAATTCACGCAACATTTTTTTAATTTTGGCTTTAATCGCTTTAAACCGATAAACTATTGAACAAACTTCGGATGTTATGAATCATAACAGACATTCCTAGGTATGTTAATAGCTATTACGTTACTCAAGATAGGATATTATTAAAATTAAATGTAGCATGTAGCTAAGGGAAATATTTTTACTAAGAATTATCTATCTAAACATTACGTCACTCCGTGCCTAGCAACTTGATTGATTAGAGTTAATTGTCCTTGAAATGGCAACGGACATCTAGTAGATAGCTAAATTTAACTAGAGATGAAAAAACGGCCATTAGTGATCTTTAAAATCTACTCCGAGCCTACTAGTGATAGAAAAACAATAAATATTGCATTTAAAAAAATTTTCATTGTAAACTTGAGATTTTAAAATAACATAATATTTGAGGGGCGGTAGAGGGCTGAAAACGTTGAACTGTTAGCAAAACCTTAAATAAACTTTCTTCTCAGGATAGTAAAAGGTACACCCTAATACACATGTAGGCTCGAGTATTCCACCACAAGTTTTTATCATACCATACGGCATACTCATACAGAAAGCTTTTAATCGTCTGTATAGCTTGGAAGAGGGATACCGCGTGTATTTTAAAAAACGGACAGAATTGTGACAGGGTGATTAAAAAACTTAAAGTTAAGAATGATTAATTAACCCGGTTAAGAGCTGTTAGCACCGACGTTACTTACCGATTAAGCCTCAATTAAAAGCTAAGAATGACATTCTCCTTATAGGACAAACGCGTTTAAACGTCAAAACGTCATTCTTGTCATTTTAAGTGTGGCTTAAAGTTACGCGCACCGTCGGACGATTTTCTTCAAGGCCACCCAGTATTTTAATTATTTTACATTAATTTTCATGTTTACAATTGAAGGGTCCAATGCTAAAACTGGCTAAGGGCGGGTTGCACCAAGCCTTTAAACCTGGATTTTATTTAAACAAGGATTTGTTGCTATGGAGCGACCAATGGAATTGCCAGTTGCCTAGCATTTAAACCTACATTAAATTTAAACCAGTTTTAAAAGTTTGGTGCAATTCGGCCTTAGTCCATATTATATGTATAATTTCTCTGCAGGCGAGGAAACGTTTCATGCCGACTATGGCGATGTATAGGGATTTTGAAATTTACATACGCTTTTTTTGTCTATATTTTCACATATTTATGCAAATTATTTTACAGGACGATGCAGAGACATTTATTAGACGTATCTGCAGGAATAACTCATTTTCGCAAAAAAGTGGACATAGCGAATTTTAGCATTGGACACTCGAATTGGAGAATCTGTAATTACGGAAATACGACTTTCATAAAAAAACTAAAGTACCTCATGTCGCTTGGCTGACCAATAGCTGGCTTTAGAAAAGGTGAGCTTGCACGTGATTCGTCCATTGGTGATTCGTAATTCTCCGTATTGATCCACCCATCTCTGTCCACTAAATAAATTGTGCACGCAGGTAGTGACTTTATTCCAGGTGTACAAATCTCCTGTTTTTGGAAGCAAAACATTCACACATCCAACCGGTTGAAACTCCATACTTTTCCCCCAAAATTTTGTCTTAACCCTGGCGTCTTGCCAGAAGGTGAAGTTATTACTGTGGGCGTAACAAGCGCTGATTGGTGGATGATGGGACACTTGCTCAGCTAAGAATTTGAAGCCTTTATCTTCCCGTATACATTCGTAAGTTTCTCCCAGCAGAGGGTTGAACGGTTTATTTCCTGCTCTACTTAAGCTACTTCCATATGAAGAGACGGCAAATGCAGCGATTTCAACCATCCGCTCATAAGGATCATCTAAACTAGCGGCTCTGTCTAACAATTCAGAATATTCGAGTTCTTCGCACAATCTTTGGAGAACGTTCAATGGTTCGTTCAAGGCTACTGGCATACTTATTTGCGATAAATCTTTGCCAATATTCCTGCTTAAAAGGTTCCACAGAGATAGGCCTTCGGTGAGTGGACGGGGGGCTGGCAATGTTGTTCGTCGACCAGTTAGGCTTTGAGACCCTGAAATTATAAACTTTATACTAATACCTGACAATCTTGATGGAACATTTGAGCAATTCCATTTCAAGCGGACCACTAAATTGCTACTTTTTGACAAAACTGCATATGCAGATACTACAAATCAATTGTATAACTGAGCGCGTATTTGAAGTTCTGGTAAACTCGTTCCTTTCAATATACAGGATGCCAAATTTCACTTTATGGGCCGGCGCAAAACCTTAGGTGATAAATATTATGTTCATAGTTAAACTTTAAACTTTTTTGAAGACATACCATTAGGTAACTAGAGAAGCCATATGAGAAGTATTTAAATCCAAACAATGATCTTGAAAATTGTGCTTAAAACAATAAATTGAAATTTCCGCCAAATATAAGGTATTTCAATACAAAACAAGATTATTTCCTAAGTTTTCAAATGCAAGTTTGTATTTCAATACATAAAACCAAGAAAAAACGACCATAAGTACATCAATGTTTTGACTTGACAGTTGAAAACTGATTGCTGGACGGATATAACACCCCTGCTTCCGCGAAAAAAACGACTTACAACTATTTGCACCGGTTATATTAAAAATTAATATCAGATTAAACCCCTAGAAACGATTATTGACACAATAGTTCCTATGGAAAAGAACTGTCGTTTAACTTTTAACGAAACCGGTGCAAATGGGGGTTAATTACATACCGGGTGTTTCACCGACCCCGCCGTATAAGGAATTAACATGAGAAAATGAATTTAATTTTTTTCCTGCTCCGGAGGATTTTCTCGAAAAGTTTTATAATGTGTGGAGGATAGTCCATACTAGTCTGGTACCTCTTCCGATTTTTTTCGTTCGTCAGCTCCTCTTAGGTACTTGACAATGATTTTTTGAAAATTGAATTTTCGGCGAAAACGAAAAACATTTTCGTCTTCGAATGTTTACTTAGTTTGCTGCCTTTGTGGATTGCAACACAACGCAAAATAAACGGATGCTTCGAAACGGGTCGATTGTGTACGAAAAAATGTTGCGTCTCTACTTCTACGGAACATTTTTTCGTGCACAATCGACCCGTTTCGAAGCATCCTTTTATTTTGCGTTGTGTTGCAATCCACAAAGGCGGGGTCGGGGGGGTCGGTGAAACACCCGGTATAATAACACTTTTATTAATTATTTAATTGTTCAACGAGATTTTTCTTATACTTATGAAGTCAAAGACGTAAAGGTCAATGCAACATAAATAATAATAATAACAATTAAAGAATTAAAGTGTAATTGTATGTATGGTCTGTCCGGGATCCACACGACCGGGATTCACCCTATTTCCATGGTGAATCATTGTTGTCAACAATGAATCGCCATGGAAATCGGGTGAATCTCGGTCGTGTGGATCCCGGACAGATTATAGTTAAGACGTACGGAGAATTTAATATGGGTGTTCTGAGGATACAAACAAAATCCATAACTTTTGAACGAAGTCTGGGTCCATTTTAATTTTTTTTCGTGTTCAAGGGGCCACCATAGGGCACATTTCGTGCCCATCAGAGTTAAAAAAAAACTGTCATATTTGACGGAAATTTCAATTTATTGTTTCAAGCACAATTTTTAAGGTCACCGCTTGACGAAGCATAAAAAGGTGGCTCCTCTAGTTACCTAATCGTATCTTTTCAAAAAAGTTTAAAGTGTAAATATGAAAAGAATAATTATGTTCTAAGGTGGTGCGCCGGCCTATAAAGTGTATTGAACGGAATGAGTTTGCCAGAACTTTAAATTAAATATGCGCCCAAGTATACAATTGATTTGTAGTATCTGCATATGAAGTTTTGTCAAAAGTAGATCTTTACGTTTCGAGGTCCCAGGATCACGAAATAGTATATTATTAACCAAGGTAGATAAGAACTATTTTAGCCCAAGCGGCAAGATTGTAACCCCGAGGGTTAAAATAATCTGCTCTACGGGGTAAATATAGTACTTTTTTCACTTACTAGAAAAAAAAACCGAATTCTCAATTCAATGATAAGACAATAAAGGTACGTTTTAAAGCTATAGTAGTGAAAAAAAGTGTTTTTTTTAATGCCTATGTGTATGTACGTATGTGAGTAAGATTTCTCGAAAACTGCCGAACGGATTTTAATAAAATTTGGAATGGGGGTTAGTGTTGGCCTTTTGGCAAACCCGGTCAATTTTTTTGACAATCCACAAACGCCAAGTGCCTTTTTGACGTATCAACTATGAACACCAACATATGAAAGGTCTTCAAATTCTGTGTCTAAAGATGTATTCACACTTAGCGCCTTTTAGGCATAAAATCAGAAAATTCGAAATTTCGAAGAAACATTAAATAACACGCTACAGGCCAAACTTTTGGATCGATTTGGTTTGGTTGAAATTTGGTAGGTAGTTTCCGAAAATGTCCTCTAACTTAATGGCCTCTTGGCAAAAAATCCCAGAAAACGCTTTACGGTTGGTGGAGTGAAATTTAGGTATAGCAAGTAGGAAAAATTGCTTAATTTTGGTGGCAATCGGGCAGAAAAAGTGCCTTTTTGGGAACTCATCTATAAAATTTGAAAGATGACCAACATTATTGTTTTATTAGCACATGAAAGGTCTTAAAATTCTGTTTCCAATAACGCAATTAAACTTAGTGCCCTTTTGAAAAGTGGGAGGAAAGTGTGGAGGTTACTGTATCACTAAAATTTTCGAATTTGAGATAACACCAGATCTACACGTTTTGAGGCCTCAGGAACCCAAAAAAATGGTTTTAAAAATGTGGCTGTGTATGTACGTACGTTCGTTCGTTCGTACGTACGTATGTTTGTACGTGCGTTTGTAAACACGTCACAGGCAAAACTAATGGATCGATTTGGCTGAAATTTGGTACATGATGGAGATTAGGACACACGTTAAAGAGCTGAAAGGCTTCTGGGAGCAATTTGTCCACGGGAAGTGTCATTTAGGCATATCAACTTTAAAATTTTAAACACAAGACATTATTGGTTGTCGGAAGTTAATCTATTTAACCCGCGTGACTTATTTATATGTATGTACATTAACTTACAAAACAATATGTATTGTACTATTGAATAGTTTTCAATGGCATCCAGAACAGCACATAATAATGTAAAATTTATTTCTAAGCAGCAATTAAAAAAAATCAAACGATAACTATTATCTTATGCTGATCTGCACGATAATTTTAACATTAAAATTTGTTATTTCTCAGGTGCTTCTCAGTTATAAAGAAGCAGTGGGGCAGTGCCTCAAGAACTTCTGAACAAAAATTGTCTGTCTCGAAGACGGCAGAAACTTCTTCACAGAATATGTAAATGTAGCAATTCTATTAACTTTAACCAGCTATTATAACAATTATAAAACTATAAAAATTGATTTAAAAACATAAATCGAGCTGTCGGATATTTTCAATCTAATGGGTAAAGTCAGAATATGTGAGTCAAAGTCGGTGCTTATGCCGTATCGTACTGGTTGTGTCGCGTGCGCATGGTGCCGGGTGCTCATTTACTAAATTACATTTAAATAAAAATGTTTATCCACGATTATTAAATAATGCCATTGTTATGTACGTAACTATGGATACATAATCCTGTTCATAAGCTGACTCGCTACGCTCGGGTTCTAAACTCAACCGCCTTCATAATGTGCTCGTTTAATAATACCTATACTATTTTCACCCCTAACATGGCAATTTTCGAAAAAATGGCAGTAAGGTTTTTGATCCGGCAATGCAACAGCTATCGAATCCGACAGTAAGAATATATGCTTTTTTGTAAAATGAATTCAAGAAGGGCCCTTTTGCGACTATAAAGACATTTTTCCAAAAAATGGCACCAAAGCTTTTCGATTTGAGAAAAAATCAGCTCACATCCGGTAATAAAAATATACAGTTTTTTCTCCGCACCGTTTTTTGGCCAAAAGGGCATAAGTGTGAATACATTTTTAGAAGCAGAACTCGAAAAGCATTCATGTGGTAACGCGAAAAATGGGGGTTTGCATTAAAATTTTTGAAGTTGATGTGCCAAAAAGGCATTTTCCGTGTACCGATGTGGCCCAAATTCTAATCAGCACCTACAAACCTCCCACAGAATATGTGTGCCAAATTTCATCTCGATACGTTCCGTAGTCTGAGCTCCAGCGAGATCACAGACAGACACATTTTTCAAAAACCACTTTTTCGGATTCTCAGGACCCTAAATTTAAAACGTAAAGATTTCATGTTTTTGGCGACTCGATTTTTCGATCACGCGAGCTAAGCCGACGTTGACCTATCTTTGAAAATATCAATTAAATTTTGTTTTCTGAAAATACATTATTATTAAAGGTGTCGTGAACTCGTTGCTGGCGGTTCGCGGTGACGTCATTGGTGCTAGCATCGAAGCGTGGAGTAGCGCAACCTGAGGTTTTTAACAATATTGTTGGTGTATGTTACGGTTCGGTTTGAACAGATCATTCTAATTTAATATTAAAATATACAATGTAAATAACAAATATAATTATTTTAGGCACTTTTAAACTATAAACATTTTTTAGAACATTAACACGCCCTAGTATTTAAACCGATTTACTCGCCAATTTACTCGTGTAGGAAAAAAATGCATTATTTTGCTTTCAATCACAGTTTCATTTATTTTTTTAGAATTTGATAATATTCACCTGTTTACTTGTGAATCGATTGAACATACTATCAATTAACTCCTTCTTCTGCCTTCTCGCGTAATATTAAGCTCGTTCTCGTAATGGCTGCTTCTTGTCTTTGTTGTTATCAATTCCATTTAATATTGTATCGAAGGAACAACATCTTTCTTTAAAAATAGTTACGTTTTACCACCAAGTACCTAATTCTTGTTTCGACAATGAAGTTTTCTCGAAATCGTTGTCTCTGCACTCTGCAGTGAGCCGAGCATTTTCGAGTGTTATTAGCGCGGGAACGAAATTTGATCTTTTAATTTTATCCAACCACTGTTTGGAAACTTTCCGATACTTGTTCTTATCGCGAAAAGCAAAGAAAACTATATTACCCGGATTTTTCGTTATTAATGCCACCGTAATCACAGCACTGGGGCATTTCCATCGATTTATTTTGACCATGATGACCAAGACAGTGCAATTCTTACGTAGCGCTTGCAGTGGCTTGCACCAGTGACGTCACAGATCGTATTTTTCCACATTCAGAGGCTTATAACTCATTTATTACTAATTGTATTCAAATTCTACTTGCAGCGTAAGAATCGTAATTAACCTCCCCAACCCCATCACAATTTAAAAAAAATGGGAGGTTACTGCAATCACTAAAATTTTCGAATTCGAGATAAGACCGGATCTATGCGTTTTGAGGTCTCAGGAACCCAAAAAAGTGGTTTTTAAAATGTGTCTGTGTGTATGTTCGTACGTACGTTCGTACGTTTGTAAACACGCCACAGCAAAAACTACTAGACCGATTTGGCTGAAATTTGGTACGTAGGCATCTCATAACCCAACTTAGATCTGAAAAGCTTTTGGAGCCAATCGTGCAACCGGAAATGGCATTTTGGCACATCAACTTTTAAATTTTAAATGCAAACCCCCACTTTTCACGTCACTATAAGAAAGGCCTTCAAATTCTGCTTCTAAAAATGTATTCACTCTTAGTGCCTTTTTGACAAAAATTGAAATATTCGGGATTGTTAACGTACTTTAAAAACACGATACAGCCGAAACCTCTGAACCGATTTGGCTGAAATTTTTAACATGGAGACTGTATTATAACGTCGAAGAGCTGAAATAAGTTTGGAGGCAATCGACCCACAGAAAGTGCCGTTTTGGCACATCAATTTTCAATTTTAAATATACTCTCATTTTACCATCCTAAACAACTTTTAAAAAAATTTATTGCCAGCATCAGGAAGGCCTTCAAATACTTGTTCTAAGTAAGACAAAATTCATTCGCATTTACGGCCCTTTGGGTAGAAAAAGTTGAAAATTTGTAATAACACTAAAAACACATTATGGCCCAAACTACCGGATCGATTTGACTGAAATTTGGTACATGGAGATTGGGTGGCCCGTTGAAGACCTGAAAGGCATTTGGAAGCAATCGGTAAACGGGAAGTGCCATTTAGGCATATCAACTTAAAATTTTAAATACAAGGCCTCCTTTTATATGTCGCCATTAGAAAGATGATCAAATTCTGGTTCTAAAAATGTATTCACGGTTTCTGCCATTTCAGTGGAAAATAGAGAAAAAAATATTTCTCATTAAAAGAAAGCGGGCTGACAGTGGATGACAAAGTAGCAGTTATTGTCAAAAATGTGGCAAAATATTAACCTTAAAAAGAACATATTGTCAAATGTGATGAAAATTGCGAAATTATAGCCACAGACGAAAATCATAAAAAATTTTTTGTTGAATTGACTACTATCTACACAGAATACAAAGATCCACGCGATGGGGAGGTTCCAGCCGCTTCTCTGCTGCATTTTTTTTACAGAATTTTTTGATAAAAAGTTGCCCAACGAGTTCACGACACCTTTAAAGGATCTTTTCAATCAGGCTACGTTCTCAAGAACATCTGTTATATATTAACAAATTAGGCATCCGAAATAGAAAAAATTGTTTAAAAAATCGCACTTGGACTTTTAAAACTCGGGCTTTTTGCCCTCGTTTTCCAAAACATCCTCGTGCGATAATAATTAGCCTTCAGAAACGTGTCTTTTAATATACTATTATAAGAAACACCCACAATCACTTGCCCCGGCCAGTTTGAATCGACTGTTCATTGTTTTACGGACCTTATCACATCAATCTCCACTCCACCGACTTGATTGTTGATTGAATACTTAAAAAACCACAAGAACTTACCTTTTCTACTGTATACCTTTGCACATAATAACAAAATACACCAGGACGAAACTAAATAACACGTACCTGCAATGTCTAGGGAGTTATTGACTGGATTTAATTCAGTGCCTAGTTCAGACTCTGAACTAATGCTTCCTTCTCCGCTGGAAAGAGACCCAGCTTCCGAACTACTTTCAGACCGTGTACGCACCTCAGACTCCTCTTCTTGCACTTCGGCATCTTCTGCGTCCAATGCGGGTTTTTCAGTCGGCAGATCTTCAGCATCGAAAAATTCTGTGGCACTCACACAAGAGGAACTATAGCTCAACGAAGCATTATAAGGTCGATGCTGTAGCAAAAACAAAAGTGAACCAACACCAGTCAACAGGACTGTAAAATTCAATGAAAAGAACGTACGTTTTCCGATATCTGTTCCAGGGATGATAAATCCGACACGTCCGAAACTTCGTGAATCCTCAGCAGGCGACATTTCAGTTCCGTATTCTGTTGCAGCACTTGGTTTAGGTTATTTCTTAAATTGACTATACTTTGATTGACGTTAACGTTACTCTCTAATTCTAAAGCTGACTTAAGACGTTCTCTTTCTGTACTTAAGTTGAATGTCAAAGATTTAAGACTGGTGATGACTATAAAAGGAACAATTATAAAATTATAGAAAAAATAATATAGGTACCTGATCTAGCTAATGTTAAAAAGTCTTCTCTAAGTTGATTTTCTGCACTTAACGAAATCACATCGACATTACTAAGACTATCAGGAGTGGGGGTGGTTGAAGTGTTAATAGGCACTGGCAGACTAGTACCTGCATTTACCGCCAGCTGCTGAGGAGACGTCGACAGAACAGAAAACGAATTAGCCTTAAAAATTGTGTTATTATTGTCCCAATGGTATTTTCTATCGTATTACCGACAAAGGCGACGTGTTGTCAGTATCTGTTCCAGTTGAAAAAGTTTTACTGGAGTTACTAAGTTGAATTGACAGGTCCACACTGCCCCCTTTGGAGGATTTTTTCTTTTTTAACCCAAATTTGCGCCTATCTTTCTTAACATTCGGCGATAAAGCTTCGGCAAGAATAATGCCCTGAAATAAAGAGTAAAATTGAAATTCTCAGAAAAAAATGCACTCACTAGAAACACCTCACTACAAACACTTGATTTTCACTGCTGACGCGTTTCGGCGTTCATAAGCCTATCTCAAGACTTATAAATTGCGATACTTTCCATCGCATCTAGCATCTGCAGCTTGTTAACGCTACAAACCAAGTTAATATTATCACTTATTCTATGGTCATTGAACTAAACCACATCCTTCATGCCACATAATCTACTGTTCAAATGATGACGTTTGGTGCAAAAATTTATAGGTCAATTGTGATTCCTGTTGAGGTTATAAGCCGCCAAAGTTTTTCATTTTTAATCGTTTTTATTTAATATCTTCCGAATAGTGTATCGCAGGATTATGAAATTTTGTACAGTATTGTTGCAGGCCAAGAGGCAACTCCTGATGGTACTTTAAACATTATCCAAAAATCGGATTCCTGTTATTTGTCTTTGAAGTTTTTTATGTTTTTAAATGTTGGTAATTTGTCTATACGGTATTATTCTTCGATCAATTCTAAAGCTTTTTTGGCTCTTAAATTTTTTTGAAAAAACACAATTTACCAGCAAAATTGTAAAAACCGAGATAGCATGCTTCAAGGAATCACCATAAAACCAATGGTAAAATTTCACTTAAAAAAAGTGAAATTGCCACCCAAGTCTTTCTTCAGCTATCAACATGAATTCAGGACACCGTTGTCGAAAAACGGCTCCCTTGCATAAAAACAATTGAAATAGGACGCGAATCAACGCATCTTTGATTTTTATTGCAATTTAAGGCGTTATCGCGATTGTCATTTCTCCGGTTTTTTCAATTTTGCTGGTGAATGGTGAGTTTTTTCAAAGAAAATTAAGAGCCAAAAAAGCTTTAAAATTGATCGAAGAATAACACCGCCTAGCCAAATTAGCAATATTTAAAAACATAAAAAAGTTCAAGAACAAATAACATTAGGACCATCCTATACAGGGTGTTTTCTAACCGCGTGTAAGCTTTTTAACCTCAGATTGCCCATCGAAAATGGTGACGATTGGCACAAAATTTTTTAGGTCGAAGTTGTCTCCTAACAGGACTTCAAAGGTGAGCCATCGGGAGCAGTTTTTCTCAATTATCTTAGGAACGAATCAACGGATTTGAATGAAATTTGGAGGAAGCTAGTATCCAATGAATATTCATCTACACTGTGAATTTCGTTGGATTATGACCACAGAATCCCCAGAAAACGGAGACACCTTTGACACTTTTCTTCCGGAAAATGTTTGAAGGTCAGCGTTTTAAAAATGGTGGTATCTGCTAGGAAGGGCAATTCAAACTGCAACTTTTACTATTCTTGGTATTTTTTGATTTAATGAGTGGTTTTAGAGATATCCTTTCTTGAGGTAACTGGAAAATTTTTCAAGGTCACGCATTTTAAAAATGGTGTGTCTATTGTAAAGAGCAGCTAAAACCTCAACTTTTACTATTCTTGGTATTTTTTTATTTAATGAGTGGTTTTAGAGATATCCTTTCTTGAGGTAACTGGAAAATTTTTCAAGGTCACGCATTTTAAAAATGGTGTGTCTATTGTAAAGAGCAGCTAAAACCTCAACTTTTACTATTCTTGGTATTTTTTTATTTAATGAGTGGTTTTAGAGATATACAAATAAGAAAAACTGCTCCCTATGGTAAAGCCCTAACTTCCTTAGGAGACGACTTCGACCTAAAAAAATTTGTGCCAATCGTTACCATTTTCGATGGGCAATCTGAGGTTAAAAAACTTACAAGTGGTTAGAAAACACCCTGTATAACAGGGATCCGATTTTTGGATCATGTCCAAAGTGCGATCAGCAGTTGCCTCCTGGTTTGTAGCAATGCTGTGCAAAATTTCAGAATCCTGCAATACAACATTCGGAAGATATTTAAAAAAAAACGATTAAAAATGAAGAATTTTGGCGACTTATAACATCAAGAGGAATCACAATTAACCTAAAAATTTTTGCACCAAACTTCATTATTTGAACAGTAGATTATGTGGTACGAAGGATGTGGTGTAGTTCAGACTCACCCTGTATATGGCAGAACTGAGAAATCCAGTGTTGCCCTACATGCTTTACACAATGACCATAGAATAAGTTAGTTTGTAGCGTTAACAAGGTGCAGATGCTAGGTGCGATGGAAAGTATCCTCATTTATAAGTGAAGAGACAGGCTTATGAACGCTGATACAGGCCCGATCGCATATTCATCTCTGTTTACGCTACTTTAGGGAGGACTTGTCATATTACTCGACCTGTGATTGGTCTAACTTTCACAGCCGAGGGGTAAAGCTACGAGGGTGGGCCTATAAATATTTCAGTTTTCTGGCAGTTAGGGTTGTTTAGCTTGGGCTTTGATAATGAGCACATTGTGTTCGAAACGCGTCAGCAGTGAAAATCAAGTGTTTCGTTGTGTGGGGTTTGCTAGTATAAAGTGAAATTGAAATTCTCAGAAAAAAATAGCAAACCTCATTGATTGTGTTGGCTTCGATTTGTTGAAGAAGTTTTGTGAGCTTCGTTATATTCTGTTCAACATTTATGCTGTCACGTTGAAATAGTTCGACAGAATTTAGCGATTCTTGTAACCATAAACTCAAACGTCCAGAACTAACTGGGGGTTGCAAACCTCTGTTAAGACTACCATCACGACTCACAATCTCCGGGGTTCTTGGAATACCTGAAATATTTATAATAAAGACAGTTTAATTATCGATGCTGAAAATTTTTACTATGCAGTCCATCTGTAACTTTAAATAACGATCCGACATTAGTTCCATAGGTAAGGATGTGCTGTCTGTGTAAACGATGAACTGTCAGTTGTTGCACCCAGCTGGTAAAAGCGTCTTCATTCTTTGCTTTCAAATGGTAAATAAACTCTTCTGCATCTATATCTATTCGCTTCCTTTTAATTTTAGTTGTGATCACAGATAAACCTATATCAACGGTGCCATGCATCTTGCCCTTGCTTATTTCAGTAGGGCCTTTTCCATAGACTAGAACTCCTTTCTCTAACACGAAATATCGCTAAAACAAGAGAAAATGTTAAAACCTCGTACAGGATTATGGGCACGTGTACACGGTGGGATAAAGAAACCCTAAAGGGTATTTCCACGCAATCCCTAAAAACTGCTACCGCATGAAGTCTCAACTATTAATGAAAAAAATTTGGTTTGTTACTTATCCAATGTTAAAGAGATATACGAGGCTTCAAAGGCTATTTTCGCTTTCTATAGGATTTTGAAGAATATGCAATTTTCTCCTGAGCAGCAAAACATGGTGTTAAAAAAAATCATATCTTCTAATATTTTCAACGTGAACACTGATGCTGCTACACCCGTGTTGGCCACAAGCATTAAAAAGGTTTTTTTGATTTTTGTTACTTAGGGCAGGGCTCCTTAAGTTAAAAAAAGATTTAAAAAACCTTTAAAGGCGCCAAATTCAAAACCCGGAGAATGTTTATAGGAAAGTTCCCGGGATTATTTCCTGGGAAAGATTGCCTGAACCTCGTTAATTTTTTCCCGGAAATATTCCCCATATTGGAAACTTTCCAGAATGGAAAATTTCCGCCGACCCATCTCTATCTAAAAGTATAACAGATATCGCATTGAGCCAAAGTTTACCTGAAAGTTCAAGGTTTTGTCTACAATCTCATGCACTAGAATCATCACAATTGCGAAATTTTGTTTTGTTTATGGAAAAAATCTGGAAACATTCCAGAAAGAGCGGAAATTTCCACATTTTTCCCTGGATGAAAGAAAAAAGCTCAAAGCTAGATTGTTTCAAAGTTATAGACTCTATGTTATAGACAGTCGACTATGTACTTTATATAAAAATAGTTCCGACTTAATATAGCTTGTTAAACTTTCAATTTTGCAATTGAATTTTGGCCAATCGCTACAGATTATTTTTTATTATGCAAGCTCCAGCTAAAACCAAGACACCAGGAACATCACCTCTCTATTTAATTTTAGCTATAATTTTGAAAACCTCATTGTAAAGTAGTTTCTTTTTTGATTTCTTAACTTTTCTGTTTAATACATATAATATTTCAGTCTAGAATGGTAATAAAACTTACTTTGTAAAATAAGATGTTTAAAGCACTGTCAATGAGCAGGTCGAAAGAACCCATCTAAGTGGTTGAAACTACCCCAGCTAGGGGGTAGATTCGACCATTTTACATGTCAACATAGAAAAACTTTTAGAGTAACTTTTGCCGTGATTAGCAGGCAATTTAACAGAATGACGTAAAAGGAATTTTGATATCAACAATAGCATATTTTAGAAAATAATGAAAACCTGCTAGGTGGTCGAATGTACCCTCCCTTCCCCTACCCGACTTACGATTTTTTAAATCTAGAGCATACAGCGCGAGGGGTTGACAACTTGGAAATTTTGGTGTACAAGCATGAGAAATTTGTACAGGAATTTTGGAAAATTTTGAATTTTTTTTGGAAATTTTGGAGATTTTTACATGATTTTGCCCATTTTCTGGGAATTTTTTAGAAATTATGGAAATTTTGGTGTACAGATTTTTACCCAGTTGTCAACCCCTCGATACAGCGAGTTTCCAATTTCATTGCCCACTATTGGGATCTCGGAAACCATAGAGTTAGAAAATCGGTTAAATTAGAAAAAAGTTGCGCTTTTTGAGGGTGATTAAGAATCTCTAAAGAATTCTCCGATATCTTGATTCGTTACTGAGTTATCCTGAAAAAACTAAATCGCTACCAATTCAATGACATTAACAGAAATTTTCTATGCCTTCTAGATTTTGAGCAACGACAGTCAACTTTTCTTATGGCCGCCATAATGGATTTTAACACCATTGAATACACACAAAAATTAACTTTTCAAAAATGTAACCAACCTGGGCTTTTTTGACAAATCGTCAAATTTTGAAATTTGGTGTGAGTAATTTGTATAGTCGGTCTAAACTTCGGGAAAAAACAACTATATGACGTGAAAGAAATTGAATTCAACGAATAAAACTCGCATTGGCATCGTCTGACTTAAGATTTGAATTTTTTTTTCTCAAAAAACCCGGATTGCTTACATTTTTGAAAAGCCGATTTTTTTATGTGTTTAATGGTTCAAATCCAATGTGGCGGCCATAAGAAAAAGAAAAGTTAACTGTCGTTACTCAAAATCTAACCCTAGAAAATTTCGAACTTCTAAGTTTCATTTAAATAGCATCAACTGTCAGGGAGCGATGAATTCTTCTTTAGAAAGTCAAATTTCAGTTTTTTCGGAATAACTCAGGAACGAATCAAGATATCGAAGAATTCTGTACACCTTAAAAAATAGCAACTTTTATCTAATTTAACCGATCTTCTAAACTCTTATAGTTTCAGAGGTCCCAATAGTGGGCAATGACATTGGCAACACCGTGCATTTAAAAAATAAAGAAAAAATTTCAAGTCCATAAAGCATTTACATTTGGAAAAATGTCAAAACGCGTCAATCTATAAATGGAAGAGCCTTCAGTCTGGTGTGTTACCATTGCAACATGATGGTTGCATTTTTGAAAAGTTAATTTTTGTCTATATCCAATGGTGTTGAAATCCAATATGGCGGCCATAAGAAAAAGAAAAGTTGACTGTCGTTGCTCAAAATCTAGAAGGCATAGAAAATTTATGTGGTTGCATTTTTGAAAAGTTAATTTTTATCTGTATCCAATGGTGTTAAAATCCAATATGGCAGCCATAAAAAGAAGAAAAGTTGACTGTCGTTGCTCAAAATCTAGAAGGCATAGAAAATTTATGTTAATGTCATTGAATTGACAGCGATTTCCAGTTTTTTCAGGATAACTCGGTAACCAATCAAGATATCGCAGAATTCTTTACAGATCTTGCCTTGCTGATGCCATGTGCCATATGGCCATGATGCATGATATGACCAAATTTTTAAAAAATAAATTAGTAATGTTTGTTGTATGGTCTGTCCGGGATCCACATGACCGGGATTCACCCTATTTCCATGGTGAATCATTGTTGTTGTCAACAATGAATCGCCATGGAAATCGGGTGAATCTCGGTCATGTGGATCCCGGACAGAGTATAGTTAGTTTCTTTTCTTACTTTTTTAACGAATTTGACATTCGTCAATAAGGTATTACTGACTGGATGCACATTTAATAAAATTAATGTTGCACAAATCACAAAATTGCAAAACACTGAAAGGGAAAATTAGTTTTGGAATCGGAATCGAAAAAATGTCGGTTCTGGAACCGGAACCGAAAAAATAACGGTTCCAGCTCTTGAATTAGGAACCCTTATGGAACTGGAATGTTTTTCGGTTTTCAGTGTTAACAAAAACCGAAACCGGTATTTAAAAACGGTTCCAGTCACTGATGCTTTATAATCTGTCCGGGATCCACACGACCGAGTTTCACCCGATTTCCATGGCGATTCATTGTTGACAACAATGATTCGCCATGGAAATAGGGTGAATCCCGGTCGTGTGGATCCCGGACAGACCATAGAAAATATGATCAGGAGAAATTTCATATTCTTCAAAATTTTATAGAAAGCGTAAATAGCCTTTGAAGCCTCGTATATCTCTTTAACATTGGATAAGTAACAAACCAAATTTTTTTCATTAATATCTGAGACTTCATGCGGCAGCAGATTTTAGGGATTGCATGAAATTTTTCAGTCACAAGAACGATTTATAATGGGAGTAATAAATTGGATCCTTGTCACACGTAAATTATAGGCAACATTATTATGTTTAAATTAAAAGAAAAATCTAAGAACGATTCAGCGTTGCATTTTGCTGACTTTATCAGTTACTGTTCAGGGTTGTTTTAATAAAAAATTCACTGTATGTATAGGCTCATAGGCCGATTACAGAATGTCGCGATTGGCGATTGACAACTCCAAGAAAATGAAGACTGAAAATGAAACAGCGTAGAAGTTAGGAATATTCACGGAACACACTGAATCAAACATGAAAATTCGATTGAAAAATTAATGACGACACTTTTGCAGCAGTGGCCGTGAATGTGTTTGGATAAATCTAATACAGTGCCACGCGCGTTCGATGGACTATGCCCGATAATGAGAAAATAAAAATTACCTACTTTATGCCAACCCTTTAAAGGCCACTTCCTCTTTTTGTGTAGAAAACCACTGAACGGATTCGGTTTGCTGTCGAACCTCTGGCCGTCCTTTAGCCCTTCCATAATTTCCCATTCTGATCCTCTCCGTGTTTTCTTTCTTCGTTTATTTTCCGTTTGCGTGACATTCTGTTCCGTTGCACTGTCGGCGCTCAAACTATTTGTTTCCACGCTAGCGTCCGAATCACTGGCTGTTACGACATGGTTTCCAACTTTTACCTTAATTTTACTTAACTGCGGGCTTTTCTTATCACAATTGGCCATGTTATTCAGACTTGCGGGACGCTGCAAAAAATTTAAATGATAGCAGAAACTTCGATTAACAGCATTATGATATTACATTCGTTTCAGTTATGATTATGTGGGCGAGTATTCGTTATCAATAATTATCATGTTACCCAAAAAGAAAAAACTCTCATTCTAGATGATTGTAGTAAATAGTCGAGTAAATAGTGGTAGATATTAGCTGTAATGTAAATTTTTCTCTTAAAATACTTTTTCCGAGGGATTGAAAACATGTCTTTGATTGTCTCTTTTCGTTTCACATAATATAACATCATTTTTTAAAAGATTAACAAGACCTGTAATTTCGAAGCCCACTGAGAGAGGATGAGTTTTTGGTTCGCTTGATACCAAGCTGGATACGAGGGGTTGGTCACATGCGCAGTACCTTGTACAACGGAAGAGCAGTACGCAGTATAAGCAGTATCGCGCAGTACTGTAGCAGTATATCAAGCAGTACTTTAGCAGTATCGAGCAGTATTGCGCAGTACATACATACGTACATACCAGTATTCTGCGCAGTACACTGGACAGCACCGAGTAGTATATTGCTCAGTATCGAGCAGTAAGACACTAGAGCAGTACTTTGTACACGAAAAATCCGCCGTGGCCAACCCCTCGGCTGGATATTTACAAAATGATATCAATGGTTGTGGTAAGTTACCTCTTATGTATTGTAGGAACTTAATTACTGGTCAGTATAAAATCGTGTAAAAATGATATGTAGGGTTAGGGGTACCTACAAGTATTAGGTATACCTATTAATTGTTGGCAAGACTTTGTGCTCTCCGTTTTACTCAATCACTCATATATAAATAATAATTCTACATCTTCATTTCATTCATTTACTATTATTGACGTGACAAATCGTGAAGATTTGAATTTTTTGGGAAGCAAGTTTTGCCAGAGATCAAAATACACGTGCCTCACTGGAAGGGGTTGTGGTGCTGCTCAGAAATAAACGGCTGATTCAACGCTTTTACAGTCCAAGAAACGGAGCAGCTACGCAAGTGGCTGGAACCTCCCCACTTGGTAAATAATCCAATCCTACTAGTAGAAAAATATTGGGTTTCATCTTTCAAATCACATGGTTCATATGCCAAAAAGGCCCTTGTCATAGGTCGATTGTCACCAAAACCTAGGCACATCCCCTACGGGTCAAACTTAACCCCCATGCTAAACGGCGGAATCTTGCTCACATACAGGGTGAGTCTGAAAGACTCCACATCCTTTATACCACAGAATCTACTGTTCAAATGATGAAGCTTGGTGCAAAAATTATTGGTCAATTGTGATTCCTCTTGATGTTATAAGCCGCCAAATATCTTCATTTTTAAACGTTCTTTTTAAATATCTTTCGAAAGGTGTATCGTAGGATTTTGAATTTTTGCACGTCATTGTTATAGACCAAGATGCAACTACTGATGGTACTTAAGACATCATCCAAAAAGCGGATCCATGTAATACAGGGTGACCCCGATGTTATTTGCCCTTGAACTTTTTTATGTTTGAAAATATTGCTAATTTGCGTATGCGGCCGTATTCCCCGTTCAATTCAAAAACTTTTTTGGCTCTTAAAATCTTTCGAAAAAACTAACCACTCACGAGGAAAATTGAAAAAACCGAAAACATGATCATCGTGATAAACCTACAATTTCAATAAAAATCAAAGTGTACGTTGACACGCATCACATTTCAACTGTTTTTTTGCATTGAAGGTATTGTCCTACATCTGTGCCCAGAACCATTGCTCATAACTGAAGAAAAAACATTGATGGTAATTTCACTTTTTTATGAGGTGCAGTCATCATTGGTTTTAATGTGATTACCTGCATCATGTTTTCGGTTTTTTCAATTTTTCTCGTGAGTGGTTAGTTTTTTCGAAAAATTTTAAGAGCCAAAAAAGTATTAGAATTGAACGGGAAATACGGCCGCATAGGCAAATTAGCAATGTTTTTTATTTAAAAAGAATGTTTAAAAATGAAGATCTTTGGCGGCTTATAACATCAAGAGGAATCACAATTGACCATAAATTTTTGCACCAAGCTTCATCATTTGAACAGTAGATTCTGTGGTATAGGGGATGTGGAGTCTTTCAGACTCACCCTGTACATACATAGACATTATGGTCTGTCCGGGATCCACACGACCAAGATTCACCACGGCTGAATCTCGGTCGTGTGGATCCCGGACAGAGCATAGTTAAAAACCATTTTCTCGTTTACTTGGGACCTCGAAACGTAAAGATCATAGTATCCCAAATTCGAATTTTGGACTGATTGAAGTAACCCTCCATTTTTATGTTTTCTAAATTCAACCCATCGTCGTTATAAATTCATATCTTTCGATCCAAGCATGACTTAATTTGAAATCAATGTAACATAACCTCCCTTCTAGTCACACGCCTTAAACAAGGATATGTGTTTTAAATTCCCATTCGTTTTGTACCTGATGATGGCTTAACGGGCGAAACATGTTGTAAATTAAAAATTAAAAGTTTTAATATTGATAGCAAAACTTGGACCTAAGTAATTTCCCAAACAATTTAATGCCACTTCGAGAAATGGACCTCTACTCTTTAATTTTTATGTTGGTTGTGGCGAGGTTAAAAAATTACAGTTCAGCTCTCGGTTTGGTCAATAGAAAATGAACGACATTCGCAATGAAAGCGCGATATCCACGTTTACGATTTTTCCTGTCATATGGACGCCACTATCTATCCGCATGTCAAATTTCAGCTAGCCACCCCATCGGGAAGTCTTCGCAGAAGTCCGATTTCTTTTCCGGATCCACACCAAAAATCTCGACTTGGCTTTATATGATGATGATCGAGGTATAGATTTAAATATCTTATCCTGAATATCACTCTTTTTTTAACCTCCCCAATACCACAACTTAAAATATGGGAGTTTACTGCAATCACTAAAATTTTCGAATTCGAGATGAGACCAGATCTACAGGTATGTTTTGACACGTTTTCAGGTCCCAGGAGCCCAAAAAATTGGTTAAAAAACTTTCTCTGTCTGTATGTATCCTGCTTCAATTTGACCTCGAATTTGTAGGAAATCGTACAACGGGAAGTCCCATTGACACCATATAAGAAAAGCCTTTAAATCGAGCTTTAAATTCTACTTCCAAAGACGTATTCACTATACCGGGTGATCACGCTCCACTAACTTTTCTAATAATTATGATAAAGATCTGAAAAAAATCACAGTGATAATATCCACGAAACGTCATCTTTTGACTTACATTAGAACTTTCTATCACTTCGGGTTAAGCTAGAAATGGCTTTAATTTTGAATTTCTAAATTGGACACTCGGTACATTTTTATATTTCTGCAATCTAGGAGTCATTCTGAGTATAGTAGGGACATTTTATTACGTCTTGCCTTTTGTTTTGGGAAACTTGGTTGTGGATCTAGAAGGCGGTGGTACTCATTTTTTGTGGACAAAAATGCCAAGTTAGTTGTAACATTGCACGCAGAATAAAATATTTGTTTTCATGGATTCGGTGTACCGGCATGGTATCATTTGAAAAAATTTAGTTATCCGCGAAAAACTTTTTCCCGAGGGGTTAACCACTTGGTAAATTTGTGTACACAAAATCGCAAATTGTAAGAAAATCGCCAAAATCGTTAGGAAATCGCTAAAAAATCGCCAAAATCGCTAGAAAATCACCAAAATCGCTAAAATTGTATTTGTAAAATTTGTCCAAAATCAGTACAGGGTTTTTGAACCTAAAAAATGAAACATTAAAGACCTCAGAAGGAGCTTAAAAATCGCCGAAATTGCTAGAAAATTTTCAAGTCGCCAAAAAAATATGCGAACATTGCCAAAATTGCTGGAAACTTGCTTGAAAATCGCCCGGAAACTTGCTTGAAAATTGCCAAAATCGCCAGAATCGCTAGGAAATCGCTAAAAAATCGCCAAAATTGTATTTGTAAAATTTGTCCAAAATCAGTTTTTGAATCTAAAAAATGAAACATTAAAGACCACAGAAGGGGCTTAAAAATTGCCGAAATTGCTAGAGAATTTTCAGGTCGCCAAAAAAATATGCGAAATTCGCCCGAAAATCGCCAAAATTGTTACAAAATCGCTGGAAACTTGCTTGAAAATTGCCAAAATCGCTAGAAAATCGCCAAAATTGCAGGAAAATCGTCAAAATCGCTGGAAAGTGGCCAAAATCGCTAAAAATCCCATAATTGCTAGAAAATTGCCAAAATTCCAGAGAACCGTACACCAAAATCGCTAAGTGGTTAACCCCTCGCTTTTTCCCATATTTTGAAGCCATCCGAAAGAGGCGTAAATGTGCCAAAACGAAATATTAGTAACTTTCGAGGTAACTTTATTAGAATACTGAGTACTGACGTCCATAAAAGATAAAAAAATTGGCAGTCTCGGAGACGGTAGAAACTTCTACTATTTCACAGAATTTGTAAATGTAGCATTTAGCGTTATTTAACCAAGGTCGGGCGTGCGGGCGGTATTCGATGGCTGATGCGCCAGGCGCTCATTTACTAAATTCTAAACTCGATTCTAAAATACAAATGTTTTTCAGCCCTAAAATTACATTTTTCGAAAAAATGGCACTAAAGGTTTTCGATCCGGCAATGCAACAGCTATCGAATTCGATCACAGACAGACATTTTTCAAAAACCACTTTTTCGGATTCCCAGGACCCTGAAACGTAAAGATTTGATGTTTTTGGCGATTCGATTTTTCGATCGATTTTATTAACTTGCTTCGCGAAGCGTATTAGTCTCGGTAGAAATTAAAAAGCGTATTGCGGTACTCTAGATCCACAACCAAATTTCGCCAAAAACAAAAAGAAAACTCATAAAAATAACATTACAATACCCCTAGCCAATGGCCCCTAGATTCCAAAAATATAAAAATATACCGGGTGCCGATTTAAAAATTAAAAATTAAATCCATTTCCGGCGTAACCGGAAGTGATAAAAAGTTGTAAAATGTCCAAAAAAAGACGTTTGTTGAGCATGTTTTTTCAGATTTTTATCTTGATAATTGAAAGTCATTGGGGCGTACATGGTCTCGTTGTCACCCAGTATAATACAACAAAACAAATGGTCTCAATACTGCCGGCAATTTTTGTCACTTTGTCACTTTGATGCGCGATTGATAATTTTCCAAAAACAACGCGTGCGAGTGTCATCAAGTGAAAAAAACATGCAGCAGTGAAGCGGCTGGAACCTCCCCATCGCGTGGATCTTTGACTTGTGTTTCTAGCCGAATTAGCACAGAAATTGTATAAGACTGGTTTCAACGACGGCTTTAGAACTTTGTGGGTTCTGCTTAAAAAGGACTTACTTATACCTACTCTTCTCTGATGAATGTTTCAATTTGTGCACTCTAAAAAAGTTCTAAAACCATCATGGAAACCAGTCATACATTTTCTATGCCAATTCGACTAGAAACACAAGTCAAAGATCCACGCGATGGGGAGGTTCCAGCCGCTTCACTGCTGCATGTTTCCACTGAAATGGCAGAAACTGTGAATACATTTTTAGAACCACAATTTGATCGTCTTTCTATTGGTGGCATAAAAAAGGAGGCCTTGTATTTAAAAAAAATTAAGTTGATATGCTTAAATGGCACTTCCCGCGGACCAATTACTTCCAAAAGACTTTCAGGTCTTCAACGGGTCACCAAATCTCTATGTACCAAATTTCAGCCAAATCGATTCGCTAATTTGGGCTATAATGTATTTTTAGTGTTATTAAAAAATTTCGATTTTTTGACCCAAACAGCACAAAATGCAAACGAATCTTGGTCTTATTTAAAACCAGAATTTGAAGACCTTTCCGATGGTGACAATAAATCTTTCAAAAACTTGTTTTGGATGGTTAAATGAGTGAGTAATTTTAACTTTGTAAATTGATGTCCCAAAACGGCACTTGCCATGGGCCGATTGAATCCAAAATTTGTTCAGCTCTTCGACGTGCAATACAATCCCCATGTGCAAAATTTGAGCCAAATCGGTTCAGGGGCTTGGGCTGTAGAGCGATTTTAAAGTCCGACAAAAATGTAAAGTTTTTTAATTTTTGGTCAAAAGGGCACTGAGAGTGAAGACATTTTTAGAAGCAGAATTTGAAGGCTTTTCCTATGGTGACGTGAAAAATGGGGATTTGCATTTAAAATTTAAAAATTGATGTGCCAAAATGGCATTTCCGGTTGCACGATTGGCTCCAAAAGCTTTTCAGATCTAAGTTAGGTTATGAGATGCCTACGCACCAAATTTCAGCCAAATCGGTCTAGTAGTTTTGGCTGTGGCGTGTTTACAAACGTACGAACGTACGTACGAACATACACACAGACACATTTTAAAAACCACTTTTTTGGGTTCCTAAGACCTCAAAACGTGAAGATCTGGTGTTATCTCGAATTCGAAAATTTTAGTGATTGCAGTAACCTCCCTTTTTTTTAAATGGTGAAGTGGAGTGGGGAGGTTAAAATTACCAAGATATTGAGACCATGAGTTGTATTCGGCAAGACGATTCAACTAGCAATTCAACGACGTTACGTTTCTCTTTTTTGACAACTGCCTAGCAATAACTACATGTACAAATTGCCATATTATTCACGCTGTGATTGACCGAAGCGGTTAATTCGTCACTTTTGATTAGTTTATAAAGTAAAAGTTAAATAGTCAGGTGAATTAACGAAGCAAAGATTTAAAAACCACTTGCACAAGAAGCGTAATAAATTGGGTATGTTCAGTGTTCATTATGAAAATACCGAGGAAAACACTCAAATTGTCACTAATAATTTGAAATTAAAGTGCCACGTCACCTTTGACATAACTTGGCGTCTGCGTTTCGCTCCATTCATCCAGGGCCGTAGCTCCCTATGTCTGTGGGGGAGGGGGAGGGGTGCATAAAACTAAAAACTATTGAATTTCACACTGAAAACTTCATTCCAGTGCATGAAGGGAATCAGTCTACGCAGTAGGTAAAACAGTTCGGCTGTATTATCGGCTCTGCCAGTTTTAAGATTGCTGTGACACAAGAATGACAAATAATAACTAACAAATAAATGATTTGTCGCAAAATGTCATGAGATGAAACCGCCCAAAAGCACCAGATGTAGTGCGTTAATCAACAAAATAGCCACCCCTTCGACTGACGACCGTTTTTTTTTGGTTTAATCACGTTGATTCGAGTAAGTATTCATAGATGTCCTTCTTTTATTAAAATTGTCAATAGGGCAATTTTACCGATTTCGCGATGATGTATAGATAAAGTCACAGATTTTTATCAACAATTAGATAAATCCACGACCACTGCCAAGCCTGATGGCTATATCGAGTAGGTATTTTATAAAACTGGGGGTTCAACTTCGACAAAACATGCCGCCCATTTTAACCTCCCCACTCCACTTCAGCTCTTAAAAAAAAGGGAGGTTACTGCAATAACTAACATTTTCGAATTTGAGATAGGTTCACGTTTTGAGGTCTCAGGAACTCAAAAATGTGGTTTTAAAAATGTGTCTGTCAACTTTCAAATTTCAAAAGCAAACCCCCATTTTTCACGTCACCATAAGAAAGGCCTTCAAATTCTACTTCCAAAGCGCCATTTTGTTCAAAAAACTAAAAAATACGAAATTTTTATCGGAATTTCAAATCGCGTTACAGAGCCCAAAGCCCCTGAACCGATTTAGCTGAAATTTTACACATGGAATGGATTGTTTTCCACGTCGAAGAGCTGAAATTTTTTTGGATTCAATCGACCAACGAAAAGTGCCGTTTTGGCACAACAATTTCCAAATTTAAAATTATTCTGTCATTTAACCATCCAAAACAAGTTCTTGAAATATTTATTGTCACGATCAGAAAGGTCTTCAAATTCTGGTTTTAAATAAGAAAATTTATTCGCATTTAGTACCCTTTGGGTAGAAAAATCGAAATTTTGTAATAACACTTTTAAAACCACGTTATAGCCCAAACTACTGAATCGATTTGGCTTAAATTTGGTACATGGAGCATGGGAGCAATTGGTCCACGGGAAGTGCCATTTAGGCGAGGGGTAGACCACCTAGGTAAATGAGTGTACACATGGTGGTACATGGCGAGTAAATGGAAGGTAAATGGATGGTAAATGAGTAAATGAATGTATGGTAAATGGATAGTAAATGAGTAAATGGGTGGTAAATGAGTAAACGAATGGTAAATGGATAGTAAATGAGTAAATGAATAGTAAATGTGGTAAGTGGTAAATGGTAAATTGGTGTACACCAAAATCATAGGTGGTCTGCCCCTCGCATTTAGGCATAACAACTTGAAAATTTTAAACACAAGACACGGAAATCAAAAACCCACACGATGGGGAAGGTTCCAGCCGTTTCTCTGCTGCCTTTTTCTTAGTATGCCAACTGGCACCCGGAGCATATACCCGGAGGACACCCAAAATTTGCCAACTGGTAAAAGTTTTAGGGGGCCTTACCCCCTTCCCCCCCTAAGCTACGGCCCTGAACCTATACAATATACATACCTACAGATATTTGTCCCCAATCATGGTAAATCTCGGGTAAATCACTGCATAATACAAATATTTTATTAGTTAAACTTCGAGTGAAACATTGCGGTAATATTTGTGGATCGCCATCTTGGGCTCCAGTGACCTATTCAGTTTCTACCATTTAGACGGAAAATAATGAAAATTCTCATTCTCATGTGATTGGTAATGTGATTATTTGTCACAATGTGTGAAATTAGTCACAATGACGAGCGGTCTAAAAATATTCGTGTTCGATTGACTGCTAAATATGCAAGTAAAGTCCCGTCGCATATTAACGAAAGCGGGGGTTGTGTGTCTCTGGCTTTTTTCTGTTGGTATGTAAACGGGATTTCACATCCGTCAAAACTCCCGTCATCTCTGCCGTCACTCACTGTCAGTGTCAATAAACAGTAACAATGGGGGTTGAAAGGGATCTTTGTTGTCCATGAGACGAATTTTGACAGAATTGAAATCCCGTTTACAAACCAACAGAAAAAAGCCTGAGGCACACAACCCCCACGTTCGTTAATATGCGACGGGACTTTACCTAGGCGGAAATCAAAGATGCACGCGATGGGGAGGAACCAGCCGCTTCTCTGCAGCCAATTTTTTTTTGTTAAAAACTGTTGCCTGGCACTCACTGCAGAGGTAATTTTTATCACTCTTTTGTCAAATCCTTGGATCTTTAGCCTACTATGATGTCATACGAAATATAAGTTATAGCATCCCATTAGCACCCCTGACGGGTCATGGGATGGGAGCTATGTAATACAATTCTAATACCAATACATCTCCATCCAGAACCAGAGCAGACATACCTCAAGAATTTTTGAATTATGACCACTCCAGTTCTACTGGTGCTTTTTAACGATTTGTTGGTTAACTGCCGTTTTAATTTGTGTTCTGAGCAGCTGTTGGGTGTCACGGTGATGCGAACTTACAAATAAGACAAGGTACAATCACAAAGATTACCTCATGCACCAAATTTAGCTAATGATTAAACATCAAACTCGACCTACCTTTAGGCAATCCGACAATAATAGCTGCAATTAGATTTGAGTAACGACAAGATCAAGTAATCCCCATAAGTATTTGTTTCGTTTAACACACTCGATTTTTCGTAAACTGTGACATCGCACTGCACCATCCTACTATTCCTACTGCCAAGGGCACTCAATTACTTCTATTATTTTACCTATTTTGAGTTTTTACTCAGATTATTCGGTTCGGTTTCACTGATTCGACCAAGGTTGTTCGACCCATGACTGGTTTAATAACCACGGTTTAACTAACCCCACCATTTTCACCAACAAAACAATCCAATCCACATCTCTGCTGCCACCATACCCAGCCCTATGAAGGATTTTTCCTCTTTGTCAGTCTTGGTGCTCATAGTATGTTTGTTCCTCGTCATGCACGTTGCGGTAATTGGCAACATTCATGACAAGTGACATATCGTTGACATTTGACTTGTGTCATACTGACATTGACATATCTGTCAGGTGGAAGCCGAAATGGTCGAAATTTCTGCGATTCAAATAACTAATGAGTTTATTTATCAACACTTTCAGATTTTACTAAATTAAGTAGTTCTTGAAAGAAGCAGAAATGGATGTTGATCTGTTACGCCCAGGAACAGTGCCTATATCCCCTGATACAGTGCTGTGGTTTGAATTTTTATTGCACCAGCACTTGCTTTTGAGTCACTTGCAAAAGCCTGCCCCGGGTAATTCGTGTAATTGATGCATACAGATCCAGAAATAACTTGGTCATTATAGATCCTGGTCCACCAGAGCTAATAGCAAGATTTTATGATGGCATTGCCGACACTTTGCGTAATAAGCCACTAGAAGCGGAAAATGGAGAAGCTGCTTTGCTTGAAAGCATCCACGACAACACAAAACAGCCAGTTAAAAACACCGCTTTGAAAATACTGGCACTGAAAGTTACAGCATTTATCAAATGGAACTTGACGCAAATCAGAAGTCTTGCATTCAAAACACAAATTTATTTATTACAAGACTTACTTTACTTTACGAATGATCAAAGAACAGCGGAAATTCCAAACATTGATGTTGGCAATCAAAGTGAAGGAGTACCATCACCGTATTTGTTTGCTCTGGTTATATACCATCGTTGGTTACTAAACATTTCAATGCATAGAATAACTGCAAATTGGCAAATTCGAATGGGGTAAGCAGTTCTGTGTAACAAAGCCATAATAATGTAAATTTTTATTTTGGTGCCAGGAATTGTGAAATTTCTCCAGCAGAAGAAAATATTATTTGTTCAAACGAGAATGTTAAGAAGACTGTGGAATTTCTCTCAAACTGCCTGACTTGGGAGGAAGTGCCAAGCATGTTAACTTTTAACTGTTTCAAGTTGCCTCCAGAGACTAATGACTTGGAATTTGATTGGTCCCAGTCCCAGAAAATTTCTAAAGAAGAATTTAGAGCCCAAATAAACTATGATTTGGGGACATTTTTCTTTCACAAGGAAGAGTACAGTTTAGCAAAAGAGCATTTTGCAAATTGTTTCAACAGCTTTAAAAGTATACAACACAGCGGTGGATTTATTAATTTTGATACCAATACTTTGAATATTTACATAAGGGCTTGCAGTGGACCCACTGAAGGATCAAAGGATTCCTTGTTGGAACAGCTGAATTCCTCTATTATCAATCAATATATGGCAAGTACAATTTATTGTCTTTATTTTCCATATGTTCTAAATTTGAAGTTTTAGGGAATTACGTCTGTGCTCCAACAGGACAATATCCGTAGGGAGATTCCATTGGCTCATAGAATTAATTTGGAACTTGACATTCAAGGAGCCCTTTCCAGTGGTACTTTCACTGTGGCTAGAGATCTATTAAACAAAGTTAGGGCTCTTAATATTGTAAGATATGTTTTGGATCATAAATCTCCTCATCAATGCTCCTCAGCAACTTTGCGAAGTTTAGAAACTTTAATTTGGGTAAGTACCTACATGCTTGTTTAAGAAAAGTTACCCCATCTGCAATTCTTCAATTTTCAAGGGACTTTGTCGGTGTTTTCTTAATATTTTCTGATAATATAGTCCGGCCCTTTTCTGCAGTAGACTTAAAGTCCTTCAAGTTTTGCTATTGTTTTAACAAAGTACATAACATAAAAAATGGTCAGCTACAGCTACGGAAGCGGCTAGAATCTCCCCACATGGTGAATGATCCAATTCTATCACTTATAAATTTCAATCCAGTCTCTAAGGATTTCGGGAGTTTTTCAAGAATTTTATTATTTATTGCTAAAAGTGCACCAAGTTTTGCATTTTTGGAAACAGAATTTGAAGACCTTTCATGCATGTGCTGATAAAACAAATGGTGGTCATCTTTCAAATTTCATAGATGGTTTCCCAAAAAAGCACTTTTATTGGCCAATTGCCACCAAAATTAAGTAAATTTTGCTACTTGTTTTTCTAAATTTTACTCCACCAACCTTAAAGCGTTTTCTGGGATTTTTCAAAATTTTACGATTTTTTGCCAAAAGAGCACTAAGTTTGAGGACATTTTTGGAAACGACATTTGAAGACATATTTAATGTTCTGATCAAGAAAATGGGAGTTTTTTATTCAAATTTCAAAGTTGATATGCCAAAATGGCACTTGCCGTTCGCCGATTGCTACCAAAATGAAATCAGCTCTTCGGCTGGTAATGGTATTTCTACCTGCCAAATTTCAGCCAAATCGATCCAGTAGTTTGAGCTGTAGCTTGTTATTTAATGTTTCTTCAAAATTTCGAATTTTTTGGTTTTTTACCAAAAAGGCGCTAAGTGTGAATACATTTATAGATACAGAATTCGAAGATCTTTCATGTGCTTTCTAAATGGGTGTTCATCAGTCAAATTTCATAGTTGATGATATGCCAAAAAATCACTTGGCGTTTACCGATCGGTAAGAAAATTAACGGGGCTCACCAGGAGGCCAACATTAACCCCCATTCCAAATTTTATTAAAATCCGTTGCTTACGTACGTACATACATAGACAGACATTTTCTAAAAATCACTTTTTCGTGATCCTTGGATCTCGAAACGTAAAGATCTCAATTTCGGATTTTGGAGTGATTGAGTGACCTCCAATTTTCTAATTGGTTGTGGGGGCGTTAAAAACTACTATACAATGAAGGTAGAAACTTCGACAGTACACAAAAGGTGCGTTCGGCTTGGAAGCTCCGTGCACTCCTCGTCCGTCTCTTTTTAATCTGTTGATTTCATATTTAACTGTCGCATTCTTCCCTTTGAGCTTTATACATTTTTAGTGCCGAAGCAGGCACTGTAGTTTTAGTGAATTCGCTCGCTCGGCCGGCCGTCCGTCTACTCTGTCCATCGCATAACTTGAGAACGAAGGCAGATATCGAGCTGAAATTTTGTACACTGGTGTATACCCCGGAAATCTCGGCGGGGATTGTTTTTGGGCCATATCGGACCAGGGGGGTGGGAGTTAGGGGTGAAAAACGGGAAGAAATAACAATTTTCGACGTTTGATCGCGAACGCTGCCTCAACGCTTGAAGCTAGAGCAAAAGTTTGTAAGGAGGAATTGTCGGCAATGAAAAGATCTAAAAAAAGGTCCGCGACGGCATATAGCTATCTACGATGGGTATCCCACCGTGATCGTTTTTGTGTTTTAATTTTTGACGAAAATAGCTTCAGTGGCTTATTGTCGGCTATCCTTAACAGATATTTATATGCTGTCGCGGACTTATTTGTAGGTCTATTCGTTGCCGACATTTCCCCCTCATACGATTTTAATCCATCTTCAAGCGTTTAGGCAGCGTTCGCAGTAGAAGCGCGAGAATGCGAGGTTTTTTTCGGGACCGAAAAACTATTATTTGTAATAATTCGAGTACCAGTGGAGATATTTTACTGAAACTTGATAGGTGCTTTTGACGCACAAGTCTGTTGAAAGTGAGGGGGTGTCAATTTTGGGGGATGAAATTTTGGGTTTGAAAATCCCAAAAATACGAAAACTTCTCAAATATTTTGCACATGGAGGTCTGAAACCCGACACACATATATTTTGACATTATCTTATAAGGGATGGTTCTTTTTCTGCAACACGAAACAGAAGTGGTGCAAATCAGGGGTTGAAACTTGAAATTTCACATAAGTGTTGCTTGAAATTCAAGCAATTCCATAACTTTTAATCAATGACCCAGCAAAAGTTTGGAGCATATATTTAGTCCTTAGATCCTTAGACCACATACGACCGGAAGAGAAAAAAATTGCACCTCTAAAACTCAACCCCTTCAACCTTCAAACAAAAAATTCACTTAGAAGAAATGTAACCCTTGGACCACCTATTACCGGAGGAAACTAATTGAATACAAAAAATTGCACCCCTGTAACTCGCCCCCTTCAACCCCCAACCACAAAAACTTGACTTGGAGGAAATTTAACCCTTGCACCGCCTACAACCGAAAGAGTTGAATTGAACAAAGAAACTACGCCCCTAAAACTCACCCCTTTCAACTCCGAAACACAAAAAAATGAGTTGGACGGAATTTAACCCTTTTACCACTCACTATCGCAGTAGACTATTTTGAACGCAAAAAATTGTACACCCAAAACCCACAGTCTTCAACCCTGCAACACAAATAATTGACTTGGATGAAATTGAGCCCTTGGACTATCTACAACAGAAACAGATTAACTGAACGCAAAAAGTTGCAATCCCGAAAACCACCCCCTTCAACCTCCAAATACGAAAAATTGACTAACATAAATAATTGACTTGGTGGAAATTTAACCCTTTGACTACTTGTTACTGGAAGATACCAATTTGAGCGCAAATGAATTTAAGATTTCGACCACTGTTATTGGAGGATAGGTACCAAGCCTCACACCCTCACGAATTCTTTATCATGAGCATATGCTGAACGCACCTAAAGTGTCACGTATTTTTCAGGCAACGAACTCCTTTAAAAAGTTCAAACAATTTATGTATATCTAAAGTCCGTTCATTTTATATAGCAGAACTAAAATTTTTTTATAACTGTACAACCCTAATTTGTAAGGGCCTGTACTTTTGACAATTTGATCCAAATTTAGCGGGAAAGCAAAAACATTACATAACCCAAATCTTCTAGGGCTTATTTTTATTGTTAGCAGCATTGTCACAGACAAACGCACCTGAGACTTTTTTGTGAATATTTTTCTTTACTCAAAACTGCACCCACACAAAGGCCATTTTGGGCCAATTCAGAGCAATTGCAAAATTTTGACATTTGCCATGTTTTCCGACGTATCGCATTGAAATCGCTTCTACCAACTGACCTGTTAGTAAAATTCCTTGCAAAATTTCCTCATACCAACCTAAAATTCAAATTTTGACGTTCTGTCACTTCAATAGAAAATGTATGGAGATCTAGTATGTAAAAGCCCGACACCTTCTAAAGAACGCGGAGGTTGTGTGAGTCAGGCTTTTTTTCGGTTGGTTTGTATATTATAAACGTGCTTTAAGTTCCGTCACAATTCCTGTCTGTGTCAAACAACAGAAACAATGAAGGTTTGAACGGATCATTGTTGTTAATTATTATCCATTGTTTCTACTACTACCTATGCATTATTTTAGGCCGTGGAAGCATCCTGGAAATTTTTGCCGGAGAAGGACAAGAAGCTTATCAAAAATTATCTATTACGATTAATTTTGAAACAAGACGTTCCCGAACTTTTGGCGATTATACAAAAAAATGGAACCTTGAGCGAAATGTTTGAAAAGTGTGAAATTCAATACATCAAGAAGTCTGATAAATCACTTGATGAGATTCCTGATACACTCAACAAAAAAAATTGGAACCTGTGTGATTTTAACAAAAAAAGTATGTAGCACTTGATTATCTTTTCGTACTTTCAACAAATTTCAATACGTTAGAGTAACTTTCCACCAGAAGGATGTTGAAAATTATGTTCAAGCAGTTTTATTAATTTTAATTATTTAACAATGGACGGACCCAACCGTTAATTATACAGTATGCCTACTGTCCAAGGTGAATTCGATTTTATTTTTTTTTTATTAGATTTAGATTTTTGATTTTTTAGATACCGATAGCCTCTACCTATGGAAAAATACTAAGCGAACAAGTATTGTTAATTTCCTACTTTTCATGGGTTATATTTTGTATTATCTTTCTTTTTTCTTTTTTGGTCAATAAATCAATAATAATAATATTAATAACAGTTCCCCGGGGTTACTTCATAAACGAAGGCAAAACGGTCCGTTATTTAAATTTCCCGCGAAGACGAACGAGCACGATTGACACTCGTCAAATCTCGATCAGATATGTCGTCAAGAATATTTGTGTACCGTGCTCTGATTTGCTGTATTTGTGTTTCATATCAACATATACGCGGGAAATTTGAATAATGGTCCGTTTTACCTTCGTTTCTGTGATTAATTGAATTGACTAACCCCGGGGAGCTGTTCGCTCAGTATTTCTCCACAGGTAGAGGCTATCGGTATCTAAAACATGATGGCCTAAAATTTCCATTAAATTAATTATTAGGGAAGCAGGAAAAAATAAAATCGAATTCCCCACGTCCAGGCAACGAAGGGGTTGTAGAGAACATGGAAGGGGGGAGAATTTTTCTCTTCGGGATTGTGTTGGGGGTAGTTAGGAGGTAAACATACTAAAAGTCCCCCCCTACCCCGTCCGCTTCAGGGGCGAGGGGGGTGGAAAGGTCCCTTTTTTTGTTTTTTTCGCTTATAACTCAAAAATGGTGCGTCGTCGTAACGAAAAAATCCTTGTATGAAAATGAAAGCCTATAAAATTTTCTACAACTCTGCTATTATACATTATTAAGGAAAAATGCACTGTTTTCGAGATATCCGCTCTCAAAAGACGGCAATTGTCAAAACAAACTTTTGCGACTAATTCCTCAGTCTTTGGCTTTGCAGAAAAGTCGTCAGGAAGAAAGTTTTAGAGCGTTAAATTTCATTCAAGAATATATACAGGGTGGTTCCTTTTTCACTGCTCACCACTGGCATCTTCTAAACGGTAAGAGGTACGAAGTCAGTTAAATTAGAGAAATATTGCACTATTTGAATTTCACTTGGAGCTTTTATATTATTGACAGCTGTCAATTGAATGGAATCGTCAGAAATATTTTAGGACTTCTAGATTTTGAGTAACGGTAGTCAACTTTTTATTCTCTTATGGTAGCCATATTGTATTTTAACACCATCGGACACACAAAAAATTAGTTTCTCAAAAATGTAATATTCTTAACGCTCTAAAACTTTCTTCCTGACGACCTTTCTGCAAAACGAAAAACTGAGGAATTAGAAGCAAAAGTTTGTTTTGACAATTGCCGTCTTTTGAGAGCGGATATCTCGAAAACGGTGTATTTTTCCTTAATAATGTATAATAGCAGAGTTGTAAAAAATTTTATAGGCTTTCATTTTAATACAAGGATTTTTTCGCTACGACGCACCATTTTCGAGTTATAAGCGAAAAAACAAAAAAGGGGACTTTTAGTATGTTTACCTCCTACCCCAACACATTCCCGAAAAGAAAAATTCTCCCACCTTCCATGTTCTCTACAACCCCATTTTGGGCATTCGTTGCCTGGACTATATGGACACCTTGGAGAGTAGGCATACAGTGTTTTTTTAACTTTCAACCTTCGGACGTAAAAAGAAGTTTTCTGAAAGCGTATAACGTTTTCGTTTGACCTAGCTCCAAGAGTAAGTATCTCAATTTCATTCTTAAAACACTTCGCCGTAAGCTTAAAAGTATGTCAATACTTTGATTATTGCAGTTTCCAAAGGTATTTGCATTCTTCTTCCGCTTACGGCAAAATAATTTCAAAAATGAAATAGAGAATACTTTCAAGGGAAAGCGTTATTAATAAAAACAAAGGGCCGTATTTCCAACATCTCTGGGATAACTTACTCAAATTAAGCCACACATTGTCATTTTGTTCAACGTGTTTCTGTAGGGAAACTCAAATTGGAATTGAAACAACTGGAACAAAATCTCATCAACACTTACGATCACAAAGAAATTAGGGAGGTTTTGAAAAAGATAAGCACACACCAGTTGTCGACAACTGTGTGGAATATTAATCCACTTTGGGATCTTTCTATACCGCTTCAGTCGGTTATTAAGTCTCTTCCAAGAGGTAATATGAATAATATGCCTGACGAGTGTGTATCCAATTTGATTTTTAGGATTTCTTCAAGATTTTTCCTTCGTCATGTTATCAAAAGCTAGAGAACAGATGTTAAATAAAGTT